>OX382226.1:9211522-10529021 GCA_947507525.1 Apamea epomidion | reverse complement strand
TTCGAACCGTCGCCGCATCGCTAATTTCTTTAACCTAGTTCGGAGTTCGCGGAGTGAAATGCTGAAATCCCCGTCCAGATTTAGCGTAACCTGTTGATCACTTTGTTGGCGAGTTTTTTACACATGGGGAGTTGGGGCAAGCTTAGTAAACTATGTTATATTAGACGAAGGGTTTGGATGAAAAATATTTAATACTTTAATTCACACTCAGATGTAATTGAATGCAGTCACTAGTAAATACAATTTCACAGTCTTACTCGAAGTTCTGAGCCTTATCGTAAAGCACATGGTGTTCACTTCACATAAATATTAGATTTAATCAGCGTTCCATAGGAGCAGGTGTAATTTTTTGCGCAATTATCTTTCCATAACCACCTCGACCCCCATCATAGTCAGTTCTGTATTCGTCTCGAACCTGTAAAATAGTTATAATTGTGAAATACTCAAAATCTATAGCATGACATAGACATAACATTTTTTTTTTTTTTTTTCTTTATTAATAAGAACTAAAGTTCTTAGTAATTGATTACAATCTAGCCTAACAGACTAATAAGCAATTTAACTATAACTTAATATTTTACGAGATAGATTATGTTATAACTAAGAATAGTGTCAATTTGCACTTTTACACAGTTTCGTAGCACTTTCTTAGGGTCTGATAATTGATAAAACACTTTTTTCATGTGTTACATGTATAGCACCATTAGCACCGCACTATTATTCATTCACTATATAAATACTACACTAACTCAAATGGTTTAGTTCTCTTTAGCCTACGCACTATTTAAAGACATAACATGAGTGCAGCTTATTTTTTCACATTGTATCAGTACTGGACTACACCAGCATATTCAGCATCTCTTACTTTTAAGAACAACAAACCTTGATGTTTGTCGAATGGAGCTTTAGAGAACTACATTCATACCCCATGGCAGGTAATGCTAATAATTTTTGCTTATATATGCTTTGTCCTATTTAGTATATTTTAACCAACTTCAAAAAAAGTAGGAGGTTCTCAATTCAGATGTTTTTTTTTTAATGTATGTTCGGGCATAACTCCATCATAATTTAGATGGATTTGCAAAATTCTTTTTTTGTTGGAAAGAGGTATATTCTGAAATGGTCATTTCAATTTCGTAAAGAACAGAAGGCCAATTCTCGTAATTTAAAACGATCAAAATCTAGTCGCAGTCTCATCTTGGCGACAAACAAATGTCAAAAACTTGTCAAAATATAGGGAAATCAGAAGTATTTTTTGACAGATTGAGACAGATCAGACTGCGAACGTTCTTAAAATTACGAGAATTGCCCCTCTGATGGTGAGTTTCGGAGACAGACAATGGAACTCTTCAATAAATGCCAGCAAATCAACCGCAATTGCTGCTATCGCTATGTATGCATTGTTTACGAAATCACACAACATAACATCACGCCTGTACTCTCTAAAGGGGTATGCAGATCTGTGTGTTCAGTACACCACGGTACACCCTCATTTTTGTCAAAGTTGTTATTTGGGTACCTCTAAGTTGAGTGGGGTAAGTACAACTAAAAAGTGAAAAATAAAAACTTTTTTCCAAAAAAAAAACAAGTCTTCTAAAAAAAAGCACTACTTGCAGTGTTTTTTTTTGGAAGTTTGTTGATTTTTTTTTTTTGTAAAAAAGTTTTTTTCCATCTAATTTTAGACCAAAATGCTAAGTCACCCCTCAAAAGATTAAGGTCCTTGGAGAAAATATATACTATTCATTAATAAAGAAACTGTACCTGTCCACCGGTTTTGCCTCTTCCGTACTGTCTCCCTTCAATAAATCCAGCGTCCCAATCACATCGGATAATTCGGTCATCAAGTCTTGTACCATTTATATATCTAAAACATTTGAATTGCCACACTTAATAACAATAACATCTAAGTAACTCTTAGAACTCTTAGAATTAACGGAATAAACATATTCACCAGTCCAATACTCCCGAAAGCAAGAGTGTTGTAAACAAATAAGATTTATCTAGGACAAAAATCTTGAATAAAAAATGTTTCAATGAATGTGGTGACTATGTGGTATGGTTCTATTTCATGTGAGTAGGGAGGCCCTACACAAGTCATTCAGTAAAAATTTACACATAAAAGTAATATTTTAAATCAATTATCTGTAGAATGATTTCAGAATGGTTAAAATTTTACTAACCTCATACAGTTTTCAGAATCTTCTCTTGTGTAATATTCAACGAAGCAAAACCCACACGGAGTCTTTTTATACTTATCTAAACCCATTATAACTCTTCTGATATCACCGCATCGTGAAAATAGTTCATATATTTGTTCTTCTGTTGTATAGAATGACAGGTTGCCAATATACAGTGTTGATGACGCTTTCAATAACTTTTCTTGCTCATTGCGGGAACCCTGAAGAAATATCACTATCATATTAAACCAAATGTTATGAATGAGCAATTTAACTGAAATAATAACAAGAGCTGCTTAATTTATAGAAAATAAAGCAACCTACCTTGAAATGTTGATCACGATAGGAACTTATTTCGATTGATGAATTCATAGCGTCGGAACTACTTCTCATACCAATATAAGCGCTGCATAAATAGTCATCAAGTAAGCAAAACAATTTAGTGCGTGATGTTAATAAGATTTTAGTTTTTCCAACTCAACAACAACGTTTCACTTCACTTGACATCAAATGCACAGAGTACATTTTTATACCTATAGATCAAATGAAATGACAAATTGACAAGTTAAAAGGGTTGCCACATTATTCTCATAAAGTAAACGTTGTAATGCCAGCTCCATACGCTTGCCAAACCTTGACAAACAAAACAAATTCAAATGTGGCAGGCAGGGCTAAGAGGAGGTCGTTTGGCTTGCCTTGGGATGAGTTGATGAGCTTGCAAGCACTTGTTGCTGATGTACAGACGCCAGCACATCAAGCTACTACAATATGTCAAATTTCTTTAATAGATTTTCAACTTTATAGATTTTTCATTAATGTTCAAGGTTGACTGGAAAATTTGACAGTTTCGGGTAGCTTGACCTGCTGGCGCCTGTAATACATACCGATTCAATCGAGTGTCGGTTAACCGGCTTTTGCCTTTACATCAAAGGAAACTTACGGAAAGAAATCATATTTATCGGATGATCTCTTCACAATTTCCGTTTAGCCGAAGTTTTGCCAAGTCTAATACGGAGCCAAGTTGACATAACTTTTTATTTTTAACATCTTTTTTTTTAACACGCTTTTATAATTAGCTTTGCTTGTAACTAACTAACAATGTAACAAAATCTTAGAAGTAAATTTTAACCTACTTCTAATAATCGTATCGAAATAAAAAATTGTATGTTTAAGTCGTTCGGAAGACAAATTTATAATTTAGCATCTTGGAGCTGATGTGATGATGGAGTAAGAAGGTGGATAGTGGAACTCTTCAGTGACTACTAGTAAACCCTTCGAGTTTGGGCTTTTCATGATTTGTTTCAACGAGTTCAATAGATTGCATTTGGTGTCGAGGGTCTGATGATGGAGCCAGGAAGTCGATAGTAGAACTCTTCAGTGGCTATTAGTAAACCCTTCGAGTTTGGGCTCATATGATTTGATTTGACGAGTCCAATATATTACACTCTTGGTGTCGGTCGAGTGTCTGATGGTGGAGCCAAAAGGTGGATAGTGGGACTCTTTAGGGGCTACTTGTAAACCCCTCAAGTTTGCTAGTAGCCCCTAATCGTCATAACTTCGTTCACTTATACTTATGAACTTAATGAAGAATAAACTAGATCCAAAAGTTAAAAATAAAATTATGTACTTAGTTAAAAAAAAAACTAAAAAGCACGCTCTTATCATAAACTAAAAATTATAAAATAATTCAATTGAATTCTAAAAGCGTGGAGCGCACTTCTAATTAATAATTAAAGTCAATTTAATTATTTTATAATATTTAGTGCGTGTTTTAAGCGTGTTTTATTGTTAATTTTAAATTAAAATGTTTTTTACTAGTCAACCCAATACCAACGTAACAAAAAAAAAGGTTGGCAATAGTAAACAAAAGAAGTGCAATAAAAAATAACATCTGGTTTATAATTCCCGCTTTTCTTTTGGTGCGTTTAAGTTAGACTATTAGTTTGAAAATAAAATTACCTACACAAAATTGTCTTACCGAATACAGAGTTACCATTTGTTTTGGTTATTTTTTCGTGTCTTAACGAATTTACTAAAATAGTCCCAATGGCTACCATCGGGGAATTTGAAACTTTAGACGAAGAGGTTAGAGAACTAATTCAAAATTATAAAAATAAAAGAGCTACCGCGTACGAACCCTGCACACTTAAAAACATCAAGGAGTGCCTAATTGGTCTCAGTGAAGTAAGTTTATTTTTAATTTTAGTGTTGTTGGTTTGTTCTGTCTGTATTGTTTAAAAATTGAATAAGTACCTCCAATTTTTAGGAATTCGGTCTACTCAACATCAGCTACATTTTTAATCCACATTTAGACGTGACCGATAATACTTTACACTCTGAAGCCCTGGTGAATCTTATTAACTCAGTGTGGTCTTTGTTACATACTTATAAAAATGTATCACAAAAAACTGAAAGTCTTGAGGAACATAATCATATACTGGATCACAATAATAAGCAACTCAATGTACGTATAAAAAATATTTATTTAGCTGTATAATTGTTAGTCCATGATTTTTTTTTACCAGCATACTCTAATTTTTCTTTATTACATTACTCGCAGGGTTTAGTAGGAAGGTTGAAGGAAAAGATAAATTCGGAGATGAATGAGTCAAAAGCTTGTGTTGCTTCAGCACAGAGGATCTCAGATCATTCTGAGGACATGTTACACAAAATGACAGATACACGTGCAAAGCTATTGCAAGTTACTAAACAAAAAGAAGGTAATGAAAGAAAACTTCAAAATGAAATAACAAGACTTAAGTTGCAAAATGAAAAACTCACTGATAGGCTGAGGAATAAAGGTAAATCTGAAGGCTTTGTGGGAAGAAACTATAATTGCATCTGATTATTATTTTTTTTACAACATATTCAACATTCACTTCACTGTATTTTTTTTTCAGACTTACATACTCATCCTTCCAGTGCAGCCCACGCCGCATGCAAAAGTTTGAAATCAGAACATGAAGATAACTACAAACATTTGAAAAGAATTATAAGCAAATTGGAGCACAACAACCAAATGTTAATAAAAGAAGTTCTCAAACTGAAAGAAGAACTTATTTTTAGAGGAATGGACCAGTTTTCTTTAGATAATGGAAAGAATTAATCTTTTCGGATAACATGATTTTTAGGGTCCCGTACCATATGTAAAGGGTAAAAACTGGACCCTATTACTAAGACTCCATTGTCTGTCTGTCACCAGGCAGTATCTTGTGAACCGTGAATAGCTACATAGTTGAAATTTTCACAGATGATGTATTTCTGTTGCCACTATAACAACAAATACTAAAAACAGAATAAAATAAATATATAGGGTCAGGATGTTGCGCCGACAAATATTTATGTGGGGCTCCCATAATAACGGCAACAGGTAGACGCTTGAAATATTCACAGAATATTTAGTTTTATATTCACTTTAGTGAAGTAGTGCACACTAGTGGTGAAGGGCGGGCGTTTTTGGCGGACTGTCTTTTGTAATTTTGACGTTCGAAAAGTGCTGATTCTCAGCCTAATTTGAATAAATGACTTATTTTTTATTTTTCAAATAAATAATTAAATTAAAATAAAATAAATATTTAAGGGGGGCTCCCATACAACACACGTGATTTTTATAGATAATGGTACGGAACCCTGCGTGCGCGAGTCCGACTCGCACTTGGCCGGTTTTTTAATCTATGTTACCTGCATGAGCTGTGACTAAACATTTTAATAATTTTTAATGTTAATTACCTAACTGACTGAATAGTATTATTAAGTATTATATTGCAATGATCAGTATTATAGTACTTAACTAATGTTGATAATTATGTACAAACTAATCTAGTATTAATAACACGTTTTTCTTGTTATTGTTGGGGGCTTAGCCCTTAGTTATTCATCAAGCGTTGCTAATTTTGTAATTGATCTAAACTTAGAAGTTCAAAAATAAATAAATTGATTAATAGCATAAAAAAAAACTCATATTACAATCTTAATTACAGTAAGTAGTATTCTACTATCTATATTATTTTATATTGAAATATACACCTGCTTGATGCAATTATTCTTCCTGGATTCAATATGTTTTAATGGATAATATTTTACAAACTGTATCTGAGTTAGACAACATTGAAATTGCTCGTTCCATCACTTGCGATTACTCAGAACTCCACGATCACGTTATAATAAAAAAAAATGACTTTACTATCATATCTCAAAATATAAGAAGTATATATCGTAACTTTGACGATTTTATTATCAACCTGTCCATACTTAACCTCGAACTAGATATCATTATCCTGACGGAATGCAGATTAAGCTATAACAAACCTATTCCGCAACTAAACAATTACCACTCTTATATGACAACTCGACAACTTAACCAGAACGATGGGGTGGTTGTATATGTTAAATGTTCCCTAAAGCACAAAGTTGAGGAAATACAGCTCGAACAAGCGTCCTGTCTACGGCTGGATATCTTGGGTTGTGATGTGTATTGTATATACCGCTCACCTTCAAACTCTAATATTGATGGATTCACTGACTCTCTTAGCACACAACTTAACATGAAATCATCACATAAAAACACTATTATAGCTGGAGATATAAACATCAACATTATAGCTAGAGAGACTGAATCATCCCAAGATCGCAAGAATAGAGTTAGTTACCTAAATATGTTATCCCATTTCGGTATACTGCCTGGACACACACTTGCCACCAGGGATCAAAACTGCCTTGACCACTTCATGTTAAATATAAACAAAAAGAAGTTCTCTGCATCTATTGCTGTCTTACACTCAACTATCACTGACCATCACACCACATTCCTATCTCTAACTAAATTAAAAAATATCGATACGGCAAACAAAACTACGACTACACTAAATTACGAGCAAGCTCTGAAAGATCTACAGGAGAAGAAATTATCTGATTTATTATTTTGTGATGACCCAGACTTATTAATTATTAGCTTTATAAATACCTTAACTTCTATTATAAATGTAAACACGATCACGAAAAAAGTTCCGAATAGCAAAAGGATCATCAAACCATGCATCACTATCGGTATACTACGCTGTATTAGGAACCGAAATCACCTACAGAAACAGAGTCGCAATGACCCCTACAATGAAATACTAAAAATCACTTATACTAGATACAGGAATTACTGTAACAATTTAATTAAAAAATTAAAAAGGAAACATGAACGAGACTTACTTGCAAAATCTGTAACTGCAAATAAAATACTATGGAATAACATAAAAAATATCACATATTCTAATAAAATAAAAAGTCAAAACTTAGAATTGTTAAACGTAAAACCTACCTATCATGAGTCGATAAATTATATTAATACTTACTTCGCTAACATTGGAAAACATCTAGCCTGTCAAATTCACCCAACTTTAAATAATGTCCATATCCCTGTTCACCCAGATACATCTCCGCTAAACACTTTCGTACTTATTGACACTGACGAAACTGAAGTGAACGATATATTAACGAATTTAAAATCTGACAGTGCCCCGGGCTGGGACAACATTTCAACAAAACTCTTAAAGTTTGTAAGAAAGGAAGTCGTTCCTGTGATAACCCACCTTGCAAATCTCTGTCTCCAGCAAGGCGTCTTCCCGGCTCCCCTAAAACAGTCTGTCATAACCCCAGTACACAAGGGAGGGGACAGAGACGATGTCAATAATTATAGACCTATCTCTGTCTTACCAGCCATATCTAAAGTTCTCGAAAAGATTATTAATTCTAGACTCACTAAATTTCTAAACAAATTCAACTTACTATCTCTTTCACAATTTGGCTTCAGACAGGCTGTAAGTACCGAAGATGCTGTAACTGCATTAACCTCTCATATAATCGAGCATCTTGACAAGGGAAACAAGTGCCTATCCATTTTCCTAGACCTCAAAAAAGCTTTTGACACCGTCTCTGTCCCTATCCTAGTGAACAAATTAGAAAAAGTCGGAATAAGAGGTACTGCACTCAGCCTGCTCAGGGATTACCTTTCTAGCAGAAAGCAAAAAGTAAAAATAGGACAATACACTAGTGACGAAGCAGAAGTAACTTACGGCGTACCACAGGGCAGTATTTTAGGTCCTACCTTGTTTTTAATATATATCAATGATTTGTGCAATATTAAATTAACAAACGCCAGGGTATTTGCATACGCCGATGATACTGCTATTGTATTTGCTGGTAATTCTTGGCAAGATGTTAAACTGAGTGCAGAGGTAGGTATTGCCCACGCAGCTGAATGGCTGAAAATCAATTTACTAACATTAAACACCACCAAGACTAACTACCTATGTTTCAGTGTTAGTAACCGGACACAGCCTAATGAAGACCTAAATTTGAGGGTACACACATGCGGAAATATAAACAGCATAGGCTGTAACTGCACATGCCTAAATAGAGTCTCTAAGACGAAATACTTGGGCGTGATGCTTGACCAGTTTCTGTCTTGGTACCCTCATCTTGAGCAGGTGACTGCCAGGGTTAGAAAGCTTACTTGGATCTTCAAAACACTAAGACACGTGGCCCCGACTAAAATGTTGAGTAGTGATAAGCGACCTAGAAACCTCCTTAACGAAATCTATTTTGCTCTAGCACAGTCCGTCCTTCTATATTGTATCCCCATTTGGGGTGGCGCAGCTAAAACTAGATTTTTGGACGTGGAACGTGGTCAACGAGCACTTATAAAGGTTATGTATTTTAAAAATAAAAGATATTCTACTATAAACCTATACGAAATCAGCAACTTACTCTCAGTCAGAAAACTGTACATAACCCAAACGGTTCTAAAAAAACATAAAACCCTCCCTTATCGTATGAATAAGAAACACAAAAGGAGAAAGGATATTATTGCAGTTGTTCCCCAATGTAAAACCAAATTTAGTAGCAGACAATTTTACCATCTTTCAGCTCAAATATACAACAGGATTCATAAAAACATATATGTACACAATAAAAACAATCACGACTGTAAAAAAATGATAACAAATTGGATTAGGTATCTTAGTTATGAGGATACGGAAGCTCTCCTGGTTTATCATGAGTAATATAATCACACACCGTAACGTAATACAACTCACTCTACACCACACACTATACTACACCTCACCACACCACACTAAACCACACCCCACACCACACCACACCACACCACACCTCACTACACTGCACCACACCACACACCACACCGCACATCTCATCAGCTCACACCAAACCACACTACATCTTACACTAGCGGCACACTTAACTAATGCACACCACGCTTCACATGATACATACTCTAGTTATTAGATTAAATAATAACAATATGCTGTAATATTATGTAACTTATATCTAAGATATGGAGGAGCGGAGTCTCCTAACACAGGCATTGTTTGCCTAAAAGGAGGCTCCAAACACAATTAATTGTTTATGAAGCATTTTGTTTAAATAAAAGATTATTAAAAGATAAAAGAATAGCAATATTTTTTATTTTGTAAGGTTAGCAAGAATTGCTTGGAAAAAAATGCATGATTAAATGGCGTCGCAAAATTTGGGAAAGCCGACTCCGTGTAACGGGAAAGGCGAGGCCAAAGAAGATCAAGAATTGCATGGAAAAATGGACTGTCGCCCTAAATATCTACCTATGTACAACAGAAAATAGTCACATAAGAAAAAGCTTGATGTACACTAGCAGAGCTCCAGAGAGAGCAGAGACCCAAAACCAAAGCCCTCTAACAAGCTGCCAATCCAACTCTCCCAAACCCTATTATTAAAAAGTTTTTGTGCAAGACCGACATCAGCAAACATCACCAGTAATACTGGGAGGAATAAAGTACCTACTAGACAATTAAATTTAGTTAGTTTTGACGACCTCAGTTTCGTAGCTAGGAATCAAAAAAATCAGACAGCTCGCTACAAGATGTCGCCTAGTGTTAGTGAAAACTGACATTAGCCAAGACGCAGTCAGGCCAAGATAGTGATACCAGTAGCTTTTTAAATCAAAACTAAGTGATAAAGGCCTTACCCTGTGCAACTAGGAATTTTGTGAGCATAAAGCTAGCGGTTTAAATTGCACCTAAACGTGAACATCAGAATGACTGGCCAAAATGACCGATCAGCTTTAAAATATTACTAAAATCTAATACCTATTTGCTACTATTTGATACCTTTGTTTAAATAATTGGTACCTAATTAATAACTGAGAAAATTAATTAAAAAATTGGGCAGTCATTCTGATGTCAGGATGACTGCCCAAATTCAGAATCTCCACGTAAGGGCTCCAAAATTTCAATTTGCCTTTACAAAAATGTAGTACCTATTTGATACCTAAACATATACTTTTTCTAGATTTTTAGGGCAAAGAATAAAGATATTTTTATAGATTGACTGGCCAAAATGACCTAGCAGCTTTAAAATATTACTAAAATATAATACCTAATTACTAACTATTTGATACCTTTGTTTAAATAATTGGTAGATACCTAATTACGAACTGAGAAAATGAATTTAAAAAATGGGCAGTCATTCTAATGTTAGTATGACTACATTTAGAATCTCCACGTAAGGGCTCCAAAATTTCAATTCGTCTTTACAAAAATGTTGTACTTATTTGATACCTAAACATAATTATATTTTTTCTAGATTTTTAGGGTAAATTTGTACCTCCACCCAGTTCTAACTGTATTGGACATTATAACACTCCTTGTCGCAGGGGTACAAAGTGGCAATGCTTTGACGATTTGTCCACCAGAATAACAAAAAGCAATAAAAGCTTCTACGTAGATAGCATTAGTATACAAGAAAAGATTAATCTGTTTTATTTTTCATTGTGTTATGTTTATATGACTTTCTGTATTATATAGTAAACAAAAACCTCTAATAAAATCTTTATTCTTTGCCCTAAAAATCTAGAAAAAATATATGTTTAGGTAGCAAATAGGTACTAAATTTTTGTAAAGGCGAATTGAAATTTTGGAGCCCTTACGTGGAGATTCTAAATGTGGGCAGTCATCCTGACATCAGAATGACTGCCCAATTTATAAATTCATTTTCTCAGTTATTAATTAGGTACCAATTATTTAAACAAAGGTATCAAATAGTAGCAAATAGGTATTAGATTTTAGTAATATTTTAAAGCTGATCGGTCGTTTTAGCCAGTCATTCTGAGGTTCACCACCTAAACAATGCCAAACGGGTTGCCCCAAGGTATCATCCTGGTGCCATGTTATTTAACATCTCAATTCTATACCAATGATCAACATAAAACGATAAGATTCCGTCCTAAAACTTCGTAAATGCAGAAGAGAGATACTACTTAATTATGAGAATTAAGCGAAATGTTGATAATGTCTGAAACCATTACGACTTGTCGCACTAAACTCGCTTGAAAGTGCCTATGATGCTCTTCGGAAGGTCCATGATGCAAGTGCAGTCGAAAATCAAACAAGATACCGACGAAAGAAATCATCCGTACGATATCAGAAAAAGCTTAGCCAAGTTGAAGAGCCGAAAACTACTCTTAAGACCTAAGAAACTTAACCTCTCGCTCTCGGTACTCAAAGAGATTACTTTCATGTGCTAAGAGCCACGAAAAAAAAAAAATCCGCCTTACTACGTTGAACTAGCTTGCAGAGCAACGATTTAGAAACCTTTGAAACATCTTTGGAGCCTGTTGTACCCAAAAGTGAATACTCCAAGAAGAAACACTGGCCATGACTTCATTCTGCAGACGATGCCTCACTTCATGTCCTCACTGTAAACCATCACTAACAGCTGCTCTTTTAAATACTTCTGCGACGTAGGTAACTGACAATGCTGTTGATTTGGTCAAGTTCAACATATCATATTTTAATTTTCATCCACACGATGAAGAACAGCGGATATTTGTTGTTATAGGTAATTCAAATTGAAAATAATCAACTGGCGTCCTCTTGTGGTGACTGACTCCAAATGATGCCAATAATAAACATTCTGAGCTGTGTGACGTTAAATCATTTACGGTGGGGTTTGTACGTAATACGTTCATAGAATTAATTAAACAGTTTTGTCCGGGCTTTTGCGAGACTAACGCGCGGCGGTAACGAGCGAGACGAAAACATATTAGTCCGCGACACTCGCGTCCAGTCGGGCACTCGCTGCGCGCAGAACTGATTCACACTTCGTTCTGAATACTGAACATTCTACATTCGACCGCGAAAGTGTGCGCGCGCGCGTCATGTTTCAAATGCAATCATTTCGTTATCATTAGTATTTCTATAAGATTGATAAGATCATTACATCACTGAGTGATAAGATTCGAGGACCAAGTTACGGGCGAACAGTACATCGCGACTGCTGTGAGCAACAGCTGTAGTTATAAAATTAAGTGTAAAACAATAGACCTGACGGTCGGTTAGTGTGAATATTGTGTTAGACTCTGTCGGATGTCGCGGCACGTACCATGGGGACGAGTAAAAGGCTGAAGATAACCGTGGTTGGCGATGGTATGGTAGGCAAGACCTGCTTACTCTACGTGTTTACGAAGAATGAATTCCCAGAAGAATACGTACCTACAGTGTAAGTCTCAACTTAATTTTACTCTTAATTGGTTCCGGTAACGTTTGTGATGGCAGGTGCGGCGTCCGCCAGGTCAATAGGACGATTGCGACAAGAGTCCAAGCCTCTGAATTAGCGAGTCGGCGGCACTATAACATCGTTATCATAACAAATCTATATAATTACAGAGATGCGGAGTTGTCATACTAAAACATAAGGATTCTTCATTTAAAATGGCCTGATGTGGATTATTTAGAATTTTCCTTCTATTGTATTCATAATTATACAGCATTACACATCCTTAGTACTTTAAAGTACATAACTGACTCATAATGGAAGTTATTATTCATTTAAAAACAAATTAGGGTGAAATTTAATTAACTGAGTACCTAGGCAGATTATTTGATATGAGAATAAAGATGCATAGGGCAATTAAATACTAGAAGCTATACTGAGCCTTGAACTATCAACTTCAAGAAACACCATAAACAATTGCGTATAAAACTTGTATTATAAGCAGGAAATCGATTTGCCTTACGTCATTCAAATTTGTACAATACCGTAGAATTTAACGTGATGACTAATGATGCGTTGTAAGGTTCTAAACAAGATATAAATAGATATCATTTGAGTATAGCGACCGATTTGACTGATGATAAGCTACATAAAGTAAATGATTCATTAGCCGGCTATAGGTATAATTATTCACCTTGTTTAATATTTATTTCACGGTGCGCTCCACGACTATACGACTATCTTCTGTCGGACCTGACAGACCCATCGGAAAACTGACATGTTTCATATTGTTTGACGACTCCTTGGCTACGTCCTCCATCATAGCAGAGCCTAACAACGGGCGCCACAATTTTGGGGCTCATGTTGATAAGCAACAACAAATTAATTTATAATTTATGGCCCGGTAGTTATCTCTCCAACATTAATCCTAACTGATGTCACTAATTGATGTGTTCATTGATATTGGTCTAAACAGCAACTGTTTGAGTGTACATTTACTTAGTTAACTATTCAAAAACTATAAAGATTAAATCGTCTAAAATTATCGCAAGGCGCTTTGAATGTTAATTTCGCCAGCAGTATTCGCTACCAGTGGGCTAATATTATTGAACAGGTACCTACTTAGCATTGCGAGCTGCACTATTTATAAAGTCAAATACGTCGCGGCATTGTTGTATTGTATCTACACGTTGTCGCTTCCTCTTTATGAAACTGGACGCACGCCTACTGCAACTTTGATTTCCTTGCAATCCATCTCTTCACTAAATGACTCAGTTTCAAGCACAATTTATCTACTTGAACAGCTAGTAGGTACCTTAAAGATAATTTAGAGAGATAAAGATGATTATCTTTTCCGCTCTATATTATAAGCAATTGAGTAGCTTAATCAGCCTATAGTGTTCCCACTGTTAGGACGCAGGCCTCCTCACTTTGAGAGGGAGTGAGAGGTAACCTACCACGCGGGCCCGGCGCGGGCTTGGAATTTTTGGTTCTAGGACATGTCGGTTTCCTTACGATGTTTCCTTCGCCGTTACGAGAGCAGCGGTGATGAAATTATTTTTACTCAATAGTAAAACACCTACCTGGGTTCGAACCCACGACCTACATCTCGTAAGTCGGGACCGTTACCTCTGGGCCATCTGCTCTCTGCAATTGAGTAAAACGACAATAACCCAATACCCAAGGATTGGCTCTAGATGACCACATTCATAAATTAAGATAAATCCAGTTAATAAGTACATATCGATGAACCCCTACTACCAAAGCCAGTAAAAAACCAGCAGGGTTACGACAAAATAGTTAATCAATGTACCTACAGTCCCGAGCATGAATACCGTACAGTCACGAGCAAAAGTATGTATACACTCGGCTTTATTCAAAAGCGATTTACTCCTTTATTTTTTAAAGAAATTTTATGTTGTTACGAACATAGCATTTTCGTACCCATAGGTTTATGTAAGTGTCGTATTTCAACGTTGTATTAGTTATTTCACGAAAAAACCTCAATTGAAAGTTGCCTAGTGTTGACATATTGGTGCTCGTGACTACACCTACGCAAAATGTAAGCGGTTTTCTCGTGAAATAAAAACTGCAGCTTAGAGAAAAGACCTATGTCTTAATAGTATGGTTACAAAAATACCATGTTCGTAGACCCATAAAAGTTCTATCAATAATGTAAGTAGGAGAAAATCGCTTTTGAATCTTGCGTAAGTGTCGTAAGTGTAAGCTATTTATGTTCGTGACTGTACTACGTAACTCGAGTTATTGCAGCACTTGAATAGTAGTGGTAAACATGATATAAGTCCTCCTTATATGTATAGCTGATAGAAAATTTAAAATCCTTATATGGCTAACTTGGAAAAGCCCATTAATACGTAAGTGCATGTAGCGCGTTATAGGGTCAAGGATAAAAACAAATAATATCCATTTATGGATGTATAGAGGAAAAAAAATCAGTTTTAGCGACCGATTTATGCTTTAATACCTAAGCAGTTGTATTTTGGTAGATAGGTACCCTTCGTTAGGATCAGGAAAACGAGACTATAGGCATCAACAGTTATACTAGACGTAGCACATCAAATCCCCATAATCACTGGGGCGACTCATATCTCATTAAATAACCGACTCGTACCTAAGTAATAACCTACCTACCATACTATCCACAAACATAACTTAACCTAACGTTAACTCATAACTGTGTGGTTCCTGGGTTAAACCGAAATGGGCTCAAAGCGACATCAGTGTAACTCTAGGTAATGTCAAGTGAATAATCGCGAAAACAATGCGGCGACAACGTAGGTTTAGTTACATTGACACGACCTACATAGGCAGTCCGTAGGAAGTAGACGGTACAGCACTCCCAGGAGATTCAACATAATTACTAGGTTGTTTGAGGTATCGCAAACGCCCAAGCATTTCCAGATTGAGACTCGTCTGTTAGATATAAGTCAAACCATTATATACCTAGTCTTTTCCCAACTATGCTGGGGGTCGGTTTCCAATTTAACCGGATGCCATTAATACCAGTATTTTAAATGGAGCGACTGCCTATCTGATCTCCACAACCCAGTTACTGGGTAATACCATACCCATTCGTCAGGCTGGCTGTCACTTTCGGGCTTCTGACTACCGTAACGACCGTCAGAGATCCTCGAACCTACCAGATAGCCACTAATTCGTGGAACCAATTAAAGAAAAAGAAAGTAGTTACCAATCTCCACTTTTTGAATGGTCGATCCCACAAAGTAAACTATGGTCCATAGCATAGGGCACAAACCCTACCCATTTCAAAGTGTTGTCTTTCCCGTCGAAAATTTTAAACAAAATGTTCCATTTACAACAATGACCTGACGTTAAAGAATACTTTTTGCTTCCGCAGGTTCGACAACTATGTCGGTCACATCACGGTGGACGGCGAGGAGGTGGAGATGGCGCTGTGGGACACCGCCGGCCAGGAGGACTACGAACGATTAAGGCCATTATCCTATACACATGTAAGTTTTCCGCCATCCTTTACATCAACACCACAAACAAACATTATGAACCGATACGCTGCATTGATCAGTGGGGAAGGATATCTAGTTATATATTAAATGATTTTTCGGAAAACATAAATTTTCGCTAGTATGATAAGTACACAAGACCTAGTAACGCTACAGTAACACATCTAGCACAAGGGCATGTATACTAGACTGAATCGCTATGTCTTGACTTAAACACAGTCACACATAAGAACCCTTTCTACACATCCTGTTGATGAATTTAGACCTCTCTATGGTGGGTTAGTGATACCAATGTCGGTCTGACTGACGTATCGAGTCCACATTTAGACTTTTAAATAATTCAAACAGTATTGTTGTTAACATGCTAAAATAAATAATTCAAATGTTATTGTTCTGTTACAGACAAACTGCTTCCTAGTGTGCTATTCGGTGGCCACTCGTTCGTCATTCGAAAACGTGATCCACAAATGGTATCCAGAGCTAAAGCACTTCAATGAAAAAGTACCTATTGTATTAGTTGGTGAGTTCAGAATATTATTTATTTGGAGGTGTATGGTTGCATGCTGATGGAAGAATTATTATTGTTATTTCCAAAATACAGAAAAATAACCTATTTTCGTTAATCACATTAGTAAATTACTCATAAATCGTCATAATAATCGCGCGATTCTTACCTTATTATTAGTTTGTGTTCGATTTGATAGTTCTTTCCAAGTGAAGCATCCGGTGTAAAATGCTTCAGGCCGTAATATTTTTTATAATATTTGTTAATTATGTGCACAGCCATTTGTGGCTATTAGCTAAATGAGTGTTAATAAGGAAGAACTTAATTGCTGGTTTAGATACATTGTTAAATTTGCACTTAGCAGGCTTTGCTTATTGACCCTGGCTAACTAAGTAATTAAGGGTTAATGATCAGAATTTTATGGGTGATAAAACCAGTTAACTGACTCACGTATTGATTTCGTTAAAAATACACAGAACGAGGCACAACAGAGGCATCTCATTTGGAATGAGATGCCTAATGTGAACATGTGCAGGGCGATGCCTGACGAGGTCATAAATGGCGTGGTCCTGTTTTTTTTTTCACAAATAAAATAAACATTCGAGACGCATTCTTGACATAGCTATGTAACCATATTGTAAATATACGAGCAGAGGAGACATGACCACATAATAATATTATGTACACAAGCACGCGATAAAGGACGCTAGGAATGTCTGAATAAAAAAATGGAATGTATAATATGTATCACAAAACATATTTCAATATGGTAATTATATCTGTTTCAGCTACCAAAACAGACCTGCGAGCATCCGGCACCGCAGTCATCACGACACAGGAAGGAAAGAAATTAAAAAAGAAAATTCGGTGAGTTTATGCTTCCAACAATAATATCTACTTCACTATCAATTCAAATTACAGAGAAAGATAGTATTGAAACTGAATATTTTTTTAAACAACACAAAAGTGAAAACTGACAAGGGTTATCGTGCGCGAGCGCCGGCAGCTGCGCTATCGCCTCTTATCACCCGCTGATAATGCCACGAGTATTGTGATATAACGACACAGGAACAATTTGTTAAATAAATCGGGCGATTTAACTACCACACAGTTAGTTAAAAGTGTCGTTCAATGTTTGCACACTAAATGACGCCCAAGACGTTATCATCCGCAGTATGATTGTCAAGAAGATTAAATAGCTATCAAGGTTACAAAAAAATGTCGGTCTACATTTAAGCACACATACACACATAAAATTCAACGATTACATTATATTCACACGTCGTTTTTATGACACCTGATTATTGAGTTTCTATGTATGCCGCTTATCAGTCGGAGTGGCATTATAGATAAAGAACCATTGCTTGTATAGATGAGTGACGGTGCGCCTGCACTTGTTTCAGAGCGGTTCAGCTGGTGGAGTGCTCTGCGCTGGAGCGAGTCAACATGACCGAGGTGTTCGAAGAGGCCGTGCGCGCCGCGCTGCGCAAGTCGCCCGTGCACAAGCGCACCTGCCAGTACCTCTGACGAGCCTCATTCTCCAAATATTTTCTCAATATGACCCGCGGATTAACGACCAGCCATAACAAACTGCTCACAATTCAAACATACGCTGTTTATTTTTGGTCAAGAGTATCCATCGCGTCAACTGTTAGTAGTTACAGATTGAGCACGTTGAATTTTACTTAAGTATAAACTAGTGCTGCACAAATGATTGCCTTAGAACACTTTACTGAACTTACAATGAGTATTATTTGATAACTTAGAAGATTTGCAAAACACCAACTATGAGATAGATTAGTTGATACATTGAGATTTTAGTTAGGTTACCGTTGAATTATGTGCTATTTATGATGCTTTTGTACAAATATTATATTATTATAATCTTTATTTTGATGTTAAGTTAAATATGAGAGATGTATATTTGATTTTAAAATGTAAATATAAACTAGATTAATATACTTTATGAAATGAAAAGGGCCAAATTCTTTGAAACCAAAACGTTTGTAATATAATTGTCAATCAAAACCGTAATTTATCTCCTACTATTAGTGCGTCATTAGTTAGGCTGAAGTATTCACCTCAGTACACCTCTTTGCAAGCTATTAATTTATATAATAGAAGAATAGCTGTTCACACTGCCCCACGGTAAACCGGTTATACGTTTACCTTGATCTTAGCTAGCGTAGTAACTTACGGCAGAAGCGTTCACGCACTTACGTAATATATTTTCACTATATCATGCAAATAAGTAGTAGTCCTTTACGTTGACGCCGATAGAAGTGTAGTCGTGCAGTCATCCAGTGTTCAGTTGACAAACAGTACGTTAGTCATGGGGTGGCTAACAAGGATTTTCCGAAACGCAAATGGGATGACGTCAGTAATGCACCATACGTGTATAAAATGTATTATATTTTACGTTAAATTGACTGAATCAGTATTTTTGTAGCACAGGAAACTAATGCGAACATCATTATTGTTGACACAATATTGTAACATATATTTAACAGGAAAATGCAAGGAAACATGTATTTACATTAAAGAACGTGTAAAACGTTAATCTTATATACAACTTATTGCAATTCTTATCGTTATGCGGTTTCTAGTGTTTAGTATTACTTAATCTAACACCGAGCAGCGAGCGGACCAAAAATGATGATAATTTACAACTGTTAATGTTTACCAAAAAGTCTTGATTTCTAAGTAAATATATAATAAAAAAAATGATTTTATTTGGTTTTAATTTCCTTTTTTCTAGACCATAGAATTATTTGGATAAACGAAATATAACCTAAAGCAAAAACATAACTCAGTCAACCTTAAATCATTGACCACACCAACAGTTGTCATCCAAAAGAAAATTGAAATAAACTGAAGCAAAATAAAAGAAAATCATTATAGTTAAAAATGTATAATGTGGCATTAATGGCACATACTGGCTTATAGAGAGCGTTAGTTTTACAACATTATAAACATTTTTCATCTATGAGGAAATTACATACTGCAGCAGATTCAATAGGCGACAAATTATGGGCTCGTTTTGTAAGTGGCATAACAATTTAATGACGTCAGTTTATATTTTGATTGGTCTTTTGAAGCAAATAAATTGTTTCATTCCACGCCCTTTTCCGTCACTATGCAATATCGTGGAAACGATCACCATTATCATTATTAAAAAGTTCTTTTAAATTTCTACCAAAAATTTGCCCAATGTGTGGCCTAGTACACCAAGCGCCTTGAGATTCTTCTGCAAAGTTAACATCATCTCAATCATACAATTTGCATTGAAGTGTCCACTCATTATTAATGGAACTCTAAATTAACAATAGGAGATTACTTTGGTTTGGAAGTACGAGGGTGCTACCTAATATTACTGGTCCTTATTCACTATGACAAAATGCCAGTCGCAGTCTAAATACAGTCTTACTTGTAGCCAATTGCGCTTAAATATTTTGAATAATCCGAATTTCATACATTATTGTCAACCTCGACTCTTAATTAGTGGTTTAGAATTTAGCGAATATCATGTTCTATAATAGATAAATATATTATTACTATTATTATATTTATTTTAAAAATAAACATGGTCGGTGAACCAAAAAAGAAACAACGGTAAACAGCTTTCTGGGTAAAGCTCACAGTAAAATGAACTATGCTGGCAATACTACCATGAAATAAAAAGAATATAATTGTAAAGAGTTCGTATTACTTGCAAAGTGTCATAGAGAATAAGGGCCCTGGACACATCATTGCGTCCATACGCACACGAGGCACGGCGAGCAGAACGCGGCAGGCGCGGTACACTCTGATGTAACCACTTGTCATTTCTTCTTCGTACGGTCTATTAGTTTGCTCTGTAATAAATTAAATACGCTGTAATCATTATTTCATGCAACTTTGCACTTAATTGCTCTTGTAAATCTTTTGTTTTAATATCTATAGTCCGGTGTGAGGAGTCCATATTCAACAAAAGAAGGTGTAACATCAATTATGTTACAGCTAACCGATACTGATATCGACATTTCTGATGAATGAAATATGCAACTGCTGACCAAAACTGAATTTGGTTTTTTATTTATCTAATCATATTCATAACATAGTATATATCACTTGGCAACTTTACCGCATCACGTCCGATTTTACCTGAACAACGTAATCGTGTAGTACTGAATCACATCCGGTAGCAAATAGTTTTATAAAGGGTGATGTGTGTAAAATAAGAATTACATGCCTATTTACATTGAAATAATTTAAACCCATGTACTTAAAAATTTCCAGTATAATATTTTTTTAGGAAAAGGATGTGCGTTTTTGGGGGACTGTCCAAAAGGTGCTAAATATGCGCGTAGGAATTGCACTTTCCTATAAAACAGCTGTTTTTTTTTATAACCGACGAAACAGGCCTACGCTAGGTGGTGTAGAAACATGTGCTGAATTCATAGTTATAGTTTGCGTCTGTCGGCTGGTGTCCATAATTGGACGTCCTTGCACGTATTTCTTGTACGGAAGGTGCTAATTTGCATGATAAATTTTGAATTATAACGTGTATTTATCAATTGACACTCAACATAAGTTCTATAGTTACCTTAGCTAAATTGAGTCCGATCTCGCTGAGTCGCTTGTGCTGGTAAGTGAGCGGCTCATGCAGCTTGGCGTCACCGCGCTTGTAGAAGTCGCTGTAGTCGAGTCGGAAGGCAAGTGTTTGAAGAGACACCTCCGCGTGGAGGGCTAGCTTCAGTATTAATGTGGTCACGTGACCCCTGTGACAAACATGCTATATGTAATGTAGAGGCAAGAAAGAAAGGGATATGGGTGTTAGAATTCAGGAGCTCACGGCAGCTGTATATGAACGAACGGCATTGTCTTATACGCGGGTCTGTAATACATCCAATTTTTATATTTTAGAAGAAAGTTGGCAATAAAAAAAGATTTTTTATCAACATTCGTCTAAACCTTTATAGCTCCATAGCAATCTGAATCTTGTTTATGTAATTAAGTGATTCTTGAATGATAGTAATGGCCATTAGAGTAGCTTAATGACATACTTACAGGTGCAATTTGCTTTGTTTTCAATTCTCATCGCAAACCGAGTAATTACAAAAGTATAAATAATGACTGGTATAATAATTTATAATATTAGTAACTTTATTCGAAGAATAATTTTGAAATTTTGACAGTTACGTCATACAAAAACTGTCAAATGTCAATATTATTCCTCAAATAAAAGTTATCTGGCGATGGAACAATCAGCCCTTAATCAAAAAGCCCGAGTTTACTATGTCTTTAATAATATAGAAAGACATTTTTAAGCAACATTTAACGAATACCGTTACCATGTAAAACTTTGGGTTAAAGTTCCAGATCGTGCGTAACTAATAATAACTCAAGCATAACGAACCTCGTTTGTCGTTCTTTTGTCGTGAAGTACAATATTGTAAGTACCTGTACGTGCGAGCCCAAACGTTTAGGTCGGCCCTTCGACTGGCTAGGAACTGATGGAAGATTTTTCGCTTCTCTTTGTCCAGAGCTTCGTCAGCCGCCGTAAAAGCGTATTCGCCTGTAGGACAGAATTAAAAGAAACTTATAACCTTATAGTATTGTGCGAAAGGGCCAAAATATGGCGCGTAAAAAGGAATTTCATGGTATACACCATCAGCAGCTATCGTTTTATTAAAAATAAATCACAAGTCGGTTCTATCCGCCTTATATAACCTGGATCGGATTTATTTAGTATGAGGAACGAGAAACGGTAGTAAAGTTCACTCATCCCCCTTAGAAAAGGGAGGATCCTCCGACCAGACGGGTTTTGCGTCTGGTGGGTTACTGCATGATGACGGAACGTTGCATATATGCTAGTTGCGCGGGAAACTCTAGTGCCGCGATGTAAGACTTTGCGTAACGATAGTTTGATGTGGCGATGTAGATGTCGCCACACATCCATACAGATTGTTCACGTATACATTGAACGTGAGAAATAATGAGTAAGTCAGTGAAAACTTCTAACTGAAACTACCCTCATAATCAACCCAATAAAAAAAGTCAGTCAAAAGTAATGTAAGCTTAGTGGTTTGATTAACGGATAGTACAGAAGGTAGTGATCTACTGCAAAATAAATAAGCCATCTTCTTTCTTTCATCGCATCACCTTTGTACTTTTCTTTCTTTTTCCTCTTCTTGTCTGTTTATATGCGTGTACGTAAATCTATACAAATAAATAAAATTGAAGTGTCTGTTTGTAATGTCAAAATAACAGCTTTTGAATAAATGCATAATATTAAAATCTATATGGTACTTATAACAAAAAAACTTTGTTTTTTATCTTTCTGTCTGTTTGTTCTGGCTAATCGATTTTGATGAAATTTGGTATGGGGATACTTTAAACCCTGGGGAAGGACATACTTTTTATCGACATACTAACGCGGGCGGAACCTAGTTGTTGAATAAATTAACAAGTATTCGTTTTCTTACCGCGTGCGAGTCTCTCTGCCTTCACCTGCTCTATTCTGTCCCGCCGCTCGAGTTCCGCATTGATACCGGCGTGTAGCGTCGACTCGAAGCTGCGCAGTGCCAACGTCTCGTTCAACACGTTGCCCAAGTAGGATTGTAACTCCTACGAAGAAGACAGCGTTAAGGAGTTCTGAATGATATTTACGGCCGTATATTACAAAATTGAAGATTAAAGATTTTTATATGGAGCCTGGTATACCTACCGTCGCGCCATGATGCAAACGGAAAATATCATAGGACCAAGCCCCATAAGCGTCACGTTTCCGAAATATTAACGTTCAAAGTTGATCACGTGTTTTCTGTTTTCATTGATGACGGCTATCGATTTATATAGGTATCATGCGTGGTCAAAATGGCTTTGAAGATCCGTGATATTCCTACCTGTCCGAGGTAGGAATATCACGGATCTTCAAAGCCATTTTAAGATTGCAAGAAGCAACATTTTGATATGATCATTGGTCATAACATGATATAAATAACAGTTAGTAACATGGTAAACAACAGGAAAACTGCCGTTTGGTCAGTGACACAGTTCCCGAACCAAAGTAGTTCTGTAAATTATAACAATAGGAAGTTAGAACAATATTAAACCGCAAATTACCCAATCCGTAATAACGTCAGCCACATTTTCCTCGTGACATAATGTGAAAATAGTAGGACATGGCGTACCTGCGTGTTGTCATGTATAGTCACAGAGCACAGAATAGCCAGCAACGTCTAGAGTCGGTACTGCCGTCTCTAGGAAATGTCAGATAGAACGCCAACCCCATCTCGCTTATTTATTTTTTGTAATATGTAGTGTAAAAGTGATTCCGATATCCTATTTACAGAATTAATCATTTCATTTAATTTCTAAACGCTGCCTGAATTGTATTAATACCTACTGCGGAATGAATCGGTTAAGCAGCATGAACCACTTCATTTCGCGATTCCTTTTTGCGTCATGCAATCGAATTTTGGATCAATCAACGAAAATGACAGTTAAATAAGGTAATACGAGGGCGACACTGAAAGTTTTTAGAACTGGCCACTTGTATCCGATATAATAAAAAAATAACTTCAAATTTTAAAAATGGTACTCTCTGCCAATGTTATTGTGTATTTAATTTATTCATTTGTTATTTGTTTACGATTTGGCAGCAAATTGAAAATTGTCTGCGTCACCTCAGCATGAATTTAACGCGAGAAAATTTTCGTACAAGGATTTTTTATGACTTGCGATGTCATTTAAGTCAACAAGAAAGTTATGATAGACTTCGATTGGCCTTTCAAGATGAAGGCCCATCTCGTGCCACTGTTTACAACTGGTTTAATGAGTTTTAACGTGGTCGCACTAATCTCACCGATGATCTGCGTGAGGGACGGCCTTCTACGGCGACCACTGAAAATAACATCAGTGTTGTGCGGCGTATGATAGAGACTGACAAAAGAGTTCGGACAAGCTTAGGCATCGGTATGAGTCAAGTGCACAAAATCCTCCATGAACATTTAGCGGTCAGGAAGCTGTCTGCCCGGTGGATACCTCATAATTTGACAGAGGCCCAAAAGCTCCGTCGTGTTGATTGGTGTCGTGAAATGGTTCAAAGATTTAACGGAGGTGACTCAAATGCTGTGTTCGGCATACTTACGGGTGACGAAAGCTGGATTTATTGTTATGATCCTGAAACTAAGAGACAGTCTGCTGTCTGGGTGTTTCCTTCCGAGGGGTTGCCAACTAAAGTGAAGAGAGGTCGAAGCGTGGGAAAAAATATAGTGGCCTCGTTCTTCGGAAGCACAGGTCATTACGCAACAATTGTTTTAGAGGATCGAAACAATTGTTTGCCACTTGTCTTGGAAAAAGTTCGGGAGAAGCGACCTCGCAGTAGGATCCTCCTTCACCACGACAACGCCTCGTCGCACACCGCCAAGCAAACAATCGACTACTTGGCGACGTCAGACGTGGAATTACTGGGTCACCGCCCCGACCTCGCACCTTGCGATTTTTACTTATTTCCGAAAATAAAAGAAAAACTTCGAGGAAAACGTTATAAGAACGCCGCGGAAGCAGTGGCTGCGTTTCAAAATGCCGTCGAAGAGACCCCTAAGGACGAGTGGGCAAAGTGCTTTTCTCAGTGATTCCATCGGATGCAGCGATGTATTGATGTAAAGTAAATGGACAATATTTTGAAAAGATATAATAAAACTAATAACTTGCTAGTTTGTTCCGCTTTTGATTTTCTAAGAACTGTCAGTGTCACCCTCGTATGTACGGGACATGCGAGAAATTTTAACACTTCTCGTTCTACACGTTCTTCCCGAATTTTCCAATTGATCACACGCGAATGAGATTCGTGTATGCAAACTTTTTAAAAGAAAATATTTCACTCTCGTTTACTCTGACTGCTGGATCTAATAAGTGTGTTCTTGTCTTATTATGATTCAGAGTCTTGTGATTGCTATACTCTGTCTACGCCAGGGACCCACCTGCGTGGTGTGATGTATCATGGCGTGTATGGAGTGCCTGTCCAGCGCGTGGTGGTGCAGCCGCAGCAGCGTGTCGAGGTCGGCGCGCTCCGCCGCCGCGTTCAGCAGCGCGCGCCACGCCGGCTCCGCGCCCACTCCACCGGCCTCTTGTAACGCGCCCATTAGACGGAGAGCTTCCAGTCGGAGGCAAGATACCCGACGCATCAGGCTCCACACCTCTATATAAAAGATACAACTCACTGATTTAAAAAAAAAATACAAAAAGCGGTATAGATATACAAATAATACTTCAATTAGAAAAGAAACTAGGCGTACCATACGACCTGAAACAAGCCGCCAATATTGCGATTTTAAAGCGGAAGTTTTATTTCTATGGAAAGTACTATTTCTTTTTTTTCGATTTGTCTAAAAAGTATATTTTTCAAACATATATTATAAAGAAACATTACATGCAGAAGTATGTACTCACATTAAATTCATGCTTCAAGTAAGACTAGTAAAAAAAAAAATCTACCTATGCGACAGCCAGCGTGATTTACAAACAGGCTCTCCAATACCCACGATCCTCCAGTGGGGGAAAAATTGTATCGAATTACTATTGCATTTCTTTTTTAAAAGTTATTATGATCAACATCTCATCACCTGGCATATACTTGAGCCTTTTCTGCAGGATGGCATGTTCGCGCCACGCGTCGTGCAGTCCGTACTCGATGCGTTTGACGCGCCACAGTTGCGTGAACAGCGCTCGGTAGCGCGCGGCACAGGTGGCCGGGAACAGAGTGCCTAAAGGTCCGTCTACGCGGTACTGAAGTGCGAACACGTCCCAGCCGCAGTCGTCGCGACCATCACCTGGTGATAGGATATATCAATCAAACAAAAGCGCCACCGGAGAAAACTTCTAGCTAAACGGCCAGTCTATCCATCATAAAAAAGAAAGTTGGAGTGTCTTTTCCAGGACTCAAATCATTCTTCCTAAGACCGTTTTTCTGTAGCTACAAAGGTCAAGGTCAAGGTACCCTTACTGCCCCATCTCATCTTGTGTATTAAACACTAGAGAGAATGATCTGGGATGTGTCCAAATTATCAATGTTCAAGTGCCAAAGAGGGATAGTGCTATACCTCCTGGATAGCTACGTTTTTTTCTCCCACTGAAACAATGATAACTGACATATTATGGCCGATGTTCCAGAAACCTTCCTTAATAAATTGTCATACAATTATATGTTTAATGCACTTACAGTTAGGGTACAGATTGACGTGCAGCCGTGCCAGCACGTGCTGCGGCTCGAACTGCGCGTTGGTGGCGCGAACGGCCGCCTCCAGCGTGCACGTGAGGTTGTGCACGTATAGTGACGTCGCCGGCTTGTTGAGCTCGTCCCTAAGCATGCAAACGTAGAAGTATAACAACGCGGTCACATAAGAATAGAGTGCCAATTATGAATATACTAGAACCATTTATTATAAGATGTATAATTCTGAAATGTTCATAATTTCTACTTTGATTTTAGTATGCTCAGTTATTTGCTGGTTATTGCATTCCACGAATAGTTAAAATAATAAGGCTCAGTAAGGCGGGGCGGGCCGCATCGAAATATGCATTGCAAACATCCGCCTACCATCACTTTCATGCATTGTGTACTTGTGAATCATTGTTCAGTACAGGCACCTGCACAGGTTTGTTTTATCTTTTCATGTGATGCACTGCAGGTCGGCTGAAATATGCGCTAGATTTTGAGGTAACACTCAAATGAGTAGGCAAGTAATGAATGCGTCTACTTGTTGGCAGTACGTGGAGTGCTACACATACTGCAGTAATGTCATGAGGTGGTGCACGAAGTCGCCCTGCGCGAGCAGCAGGTAGCGGCGGTGCGCGGCCAGGTGGTCCAGCAGGTGGTGGTGCGTGGTGAGCGCGGCCAGCAGGCGCGCCGACGCGGCCGCGTGCGCGCCCGCCACGCCCTCACGCAGTCCTGCTGCTTCCCACCATGCACATCCTTCTGTCATGCGCTCTCCACCTAAGTATTTACGTAATTGTTACATTATTTATACATATTATTATTTTTTTTAAGTCGCTTTGCGTTTGAGACGTGTGTGTGTTCTTAAAAGTAGTTCTGTAAAAGTAAATTAAGTAAAAAAAAGGAATAAATCGTTTAACCCAACATTGAAATTACAATAAGGGTATAGTTTTGGTCCCAAACCAGGCACAGCCTTGAGTCTGTCTCTGGGCACCATTTAACAACCACTTCGCAACAAATTTTGATACGGTTTTGGCCATCAATTAGGGAATTTATTCCATTTTATTTGTATAAAACATTAATATTAAACTTGCATATAATAATGAAATTTCGCTAGTGCCCTAGATAAACAACGTTTTATGAAGGAACTTAGAAAATGAGGTTATTATAATCACGTCTCTTCCGGGGCGATAAGATAACCATACCCAAACAAATGGATTCAAAATGGTCCAGAAACGAACTAACTTAATTTAGAACTCATCTGTCTAGCCTTTTCCCAACTATGCTGGGGTCAGCTTCCAGTCTAACCGTATGCAGCTGAATACCAGTATTTTATATGGAGCGACTGCCTATCTGACCTCCTAATACGATACCCCTTGGTAAGACTGGTTGTTAGACTTTCGGGCTTCTGACTACCCGTAACGACTGTCAAAGATCTACGAATGACAGCCGGGAATTAATGTACGTAAACGGGCTTAATGTGCTTTCCGAGGCACGGAGGGGTCTCGGTATGTAAAAATAGTCACCCATCCACAGACCAATCGGGGCAGGCGTAGCTTAACCTGATCGATCGACCTGTGCGGCTGTTATGATTTAGCCACGGGCCCCTGCTAAACTTCAGAACTAATAGATAAAATTGTTTGTTTGCTTGTTTGTAAGAGTTAATCTCTGGAATTTCTGATCTGATTACAAAAAATCTTTCACTGATAGAAAGCTTCACAATTGCCCAGTGCCATAGGGTGTTTCATCCACGCGGACGAAGTCGCGGTCAGAAGCTAGTATCACGTTTAGTAGATTGCATTTAGCTGCACTATTTTTACACGTACAGTATGAGTAATATCGATGGAGTGCGACATTTTGATGCATATAAATAACTAGCTGCGCCCCGCGGTTTCTCCCGCATAAGTCTCGATCCCGTGGGAATATCAGGATAAAAAGTATCCCATGTCCTTATCCAGATCATGGTCTACCTATCTGCCAAATTTCATCAAAATACGTTCAGCCGTTTTAGCGTGAAAGCGTAACAAACAAACATACAAAAAAGCAAATATTTTCTCTTCATAATATTCGTTTAGTAGAAAGAAAATACATTTATTTCCAGTTAATGTGACGCATAAGGAAGAAAATGTCAAGTACACAAACACAATAAGAACAAGCTGGGGGAAAAATGCGTCACATCCACCACATAAATAACGCTTATCAATACCACAATGATCGCATTCACTAGCCTGGAACCATAATCTAGCCTGACTCAACTCTATTTTGTTTTATTGTTACTATTTTCCTTTCATAATTATGCTACTTTTTTTGAAGTGAAAACTTCATTAGCCGCGTTGTGCACTTTTGTTGTGAAGTGTAAAAAATGTTAAACTCGCGTCAGGACACGTGACCTGATCGAAAATTCGTAAGACGGAGGGAGAGTAGACCGCATTCCAAAATATCAAAAATGCACAACGTTAATATTCAAGTTTTCACTTCTGCCGGCACTCCCGGTGTGCAACCTGTTTTTTTATCGCGGAGAAATGCTCATGCATTCTGCACTACCACGGGGAGATAGTGCAGTTATGTGGGACTCTAAACCCACTAAAACTCCACGCATTAGCACTCATCCGTGAACCCGCCGCGACTGTCCGTCACTGTACCCTCCTCTGGGGAGTACTCCCCATCACCGGCGCACCAGAACACAGCACGCCGTGACCACCCCAGGGACCAAACCAGCACATGGGCGCCAGACGACCCCGTGTCTGGGCACCCTCGGTCACCCTGCGACGGATCAGGTCATTGGCCCTGCCGCCTGACAATTTTCGGCCAGAGGATAGGGAGAGCGGCCAACGTCATGCTAAAACTACTATGCTACTGTACTGTCGCTCCATGTAAAATACTGGTATTCAGCTGCATCTGGTTAGGTTGGAAGTCGACCCCAACATAGTTGGGAAAAGGCTCGGCAGATGATGATGAATTATGCTATTGCTGAGTCTGACTAATGGTTTCCACAGTGTTGCCACCGCCACTATCCAGCCAGCTGGTTGGCAATAGTGAAATATGTTGGATTGGGACTCGATATTTTATACGTTAAAATCGTGCCGACATGCACAGTCACGAGCTAATATTTCAACACTTGACAAACTTTAAATACCAGATTTTTTCGTGAAATAACGAAAACAACAATTAAATACGACACCTTGCATAAACTTAGGGGTTCGAGGATACTATGTTCATATCAAAATATTTTTTTATTAAATAATAAAGCAGCAAATCGCTTTTGAATAAAGCCAAGTGTATACATACTTATGCTCGTACAATGAGCCACAAAAAGTTCTATACGTCGACAAGAATTCATTTAATTCAAAATTGTCCACAATCTTTGTTCCATATATTGTATCAATGTGACAATCATATTGAAACATAAATAAAATTACACATTGAGTACTTAATTGTAGCTACACTAATATACTACTTATATTATGGAACAAATTGTATACAATCAAAATTATTTAATGTCTATGTATAGGTACATCTTTTTGAGGCTGACTGTACTAGTGATGGTTGGTGCCTTAAAATTGATTTACATAATCTCAAAGACCTCATTTTACATATTACTTAAAACAGTTTTCTCAATCACCAGGTTAACTTTTAATAATGGCTAATCTTGACCTAAATTCTAAATGAAACCTTACTTCGCGTATTGTACATATGTATGAACCAGACGCGTGTAGGGCGGGCGTCGTGGGGGACAGTCTTATGTAATCTTGCCGTTCAAAAAGTGCTGATTCTGAGCCTCATCATAATCAACCTATATTCTCAGCCTAGTTTGACTAAATGACATTTGATTTTGATAAAACTAACCTGTATGAGGTTTGAGCAGCGCCTGGAGATGCTGCGCATGGTCGCTGGGACCCGCGGGCTCGTCCTGGCACGCCTCCCGCATGAACACCACACTCTTGCCAGTCGCGAGGATCTGAGCCGCCTGCTCGCGAGACATGAAGGACGGCACCATCCATTCCCTAATATCATCACAGAGTTATATTTTGTAGTACAGTCACGAGCATAAATACAACACTTAGCCCAGGTTCGCAAAGGCGTATTTTTTTTCGCGCGAGAGTTGAAAATCTAGGAGTGTTTTTCTGACGCTCTGGGATGTGCTCTGCTCGATTCTTAATTCTCGGCTCAATACCGAGAGTTGAAAATTCAGTGCGCGACAAAAAATCGATGCGATAAAAATACGCCCGTACACACCCGGGCTTACACGAGATTCAAAAGCAATTTTCTCCTATAGTGATGTAAAAATAATGGTGTTACGTAAATAGTATTATCGAAACCAAATTATTATGAAGTAGGTATTTTCTGTAAGTGGCGATCATTATTTCACGAGTAAATCACTTTTGAACGTCGCGTAGGTGTAAGGTATTTATGCTCGTGACTGTACCATAAAACCTATGTGGTTGCTAAAAGGGTGATAGTAGAGCTACGTTGTTGTAGGTGATTATCTATCCCCTACGACCGCTGTTATCCGATACGCTAATAGATAATCGGCTATGCTTTCATAATATCAAAATATTTTGTTTCACATAAACCTACATGGGCACTTAGAATGGGCAACGCCAGAAGCTAGGTGCACGGTTTCAATTGGTCGTTTTCTATGGGGAAAGTACCCGTGGAGTTTCTTCCCGGCTCGCAAGAAATTCCATGGGTACTCTTTATAAAAATAATTGGCTTTAACAGTGTTTTTAAATTACAGTGTCAATACGTATGGGTAATAATGACCTTTGTCGCGCTATGAAGCAGAAGGCAAAACTAACTAACTAGACTGTACTGTCCCATTGCAAAGGCAAAGGCCTCGCTTACCCTTCTCTAAAGGACTGGCCAGCACTAGCAAAAGACAGAATTGTGTGAAAAAGAAGCAAAAGTTACTCAAAATTAAATTCATAGAGCACAGTAAATAATCGTCAAGTAAATACCTGACTCTGTACTTGTCATGCCACATTCTATCGATGGGTACTCCACTTCTGCTCTCAATAAAGAACTCGTTGTATCGATCGTCAATTTCCCCTGCAAACAAAATGTGGCTATTATTATCTTGTCTCATTCCCTTGGATTTTAATTGATGGGCTCCATTTTTGATTTGGCATAACATACAAGGCAAGGTCGGCTCCTATATTTGAATCAAGAATTCGAGATAATTTTCAAGTTATGGAACAACAAACTGAAAGCCATATTTAACAAAGTTTAAATTCCATTGCAACCAAAAACTTATTAGGACCATTTTGTTACAAATGGTCACTCAAAAATCAACTTAGACTACATTTCACTAAAGTAGATAACTGGTTAAGTGGGGATGGAATGTAAATTATCTACTCTTAAAGCTATATGCTATCAAATCCTATGTGATCAACTCACCGTGTATGAGCCAGCGAGTGAGCATCAGTAGCAGCGGGTAGGTGAGCGCGGTGAGCAGTCGACGCGCCAACATCGCGACACGCTCGTCTCCGTGTCGGACAAACCTGTGCACGCATGACGCGAGCTCGCCACCTGCACGACAAGATATGAAAAGACTATATAAAATAAAAATCGATACAAGCTGGTTGATATATGCCCGCATTTAAGCCCGATTTACACGCTGCGATTTATTTGCCTGTGGCATACCATACGAAACCGAAAACATCGTGAGAAAACAGGCATGGCAAACATGCATGTGGATTACGGCCCACTCCCTCTCATCTGATTATTCTTACACCACAAGTTGAAGAAACAATCAAAGTTGCATCGTCTAAGCAGTGCTTTAGACAATACAGGTAATTTGTTGTTTCAATTTTATTGTATGCCACAGGCAAGATGGCTTAATTCTTAAATTACAAGGGTACCTTTCTTATGGTGAGCAGCATGTGCGATATTGGCGAGCCAAGTGAGTCGATGCAGCGGCTCCTGTGCCCACACGCACACTCTACGTAAGGTGCCGCCACCACCGTCGCCTTCACAAGCCTAGTAACATACACATTATATTATTTCTTAACATTTTCACAACTATTAACACGAAGTTAAATAATATAATTGAGAGAAATTAATCATAATTTTTATGTTAAATATACCTGTGACTGTAGTAGAGCCACGCTGCGATAATATTCGGTAAGTTCATCTCTGATTGATGCCACAAGTCCTTCTCCCATTAGGCCTGAAGAAAATAAACAAAGGTAAGATTCCATAAAATTATAAACTAGCACCCTCATCTTGCTATGATAGGCAGGAAGAGCTGTCTGAAGGTGAAACTACATGACATCAACAGTTCACATTTGATAAATACCTTTCCCATACCTTAAAAAATTGAGCAAGACAACCAGATTGGTTTCATCGCTAGACCATCAACTATTGTTTGAGGCGATCAATGTCGACTGAAAGGCGTTCAACCGTAATCTAGTAGCACTTGTTTGGAGAACATAACCAAGACTTACCCTGCGGCATGAGTCCAGAGGATGGGTCGATAAACTCCTTGAGACGGTCGTGCAAGAAGCCAAGATGCGCGATGCGCGCGTGCATCGCTTGCTGCGGGCGCGGCATGATGCTAGATACGCGTGACCGCACGCCCGTCGCAGCGAGCACTGCATCACGCACGCAAGTGCGCTCGTTCCCTCGATCTGAGATATTTTGCATACTGATTTGTATAACATAACAGGTAAAATGTAGGTATACTGTAGGTACACTTCTGCCTCTGCTAACCTAACCCATCGGGGATTATAGGCGTGACGTTATGTGTTATTTACATGTTTTGTATACTTTGGCTTATGTAGTTGGGATAAATTTAACTGTTTTGCTCAAAATATTTTCACCTCATCATGCCTAGCCTTTTCCCAAATATGTATGTTGGGGTTGGCTTCCAGTCTAACCGGATACAGCTCTGACTGCTCTGAATACCAGAATTTTACATAGAGCGGGAGGGGGCTGCCTACCGATATTCTCACCTATAGATAGATTTATAGTACGGTTGATGTCATGTTTTGCATTATCTGTATGCAATATATCAACTGTGGACTTTGGTGTAAATGTACTTGTAAAGATTTATTGAATAACTGTTATATGGCTATTCTAAAATTTAGTAAGAAAAGGGAGAATTGATTTATTGTTTTTTTTTTTATTGACAATGGGCTCACTCTTGACCTCAATCCAGCCCAGAGGCAGGGATGAGATCTACGGTGGAACGAGCTTGCCCAGAAGAAGCCTATTCACTCTCGCCCTGAAGAGATTCGGGTTGTATGAACTCGGGAATGCAGACGCCTGCAGACAATTCCACTCCTTAGCTGTGCACATCAGAAAAGATGATGAGAAGCGCTTTGTGCGTATATATGGTATATTAACCAAATAGGGGTGGTATCCCGCAGTGCGTCTGGACTCTCGATGGTAGAAAGGTGAAGGCGGGATGAGCTCATGTAGCTCTTGAGCATACTCCCCGAAGTACAGTCTGTAGAAGACGGACAGACAGGCAACACTTTGTTGGTGAGCCAAACTGTGAAGCTTTGCCTCCACCAGCTTTTTATCGCCAATGAGTCTCTTAGCTCTGCGCTCCACTGAGTCTAAAGTGGAGACTTTGTTTCACTGGAAGTCTATTTTTACAGTAAGTAGTAAAAACATTGATCCTTTACCGGGGGTTTGTAATGCAACAGCCATGCTGCTGTTGTTGGATGGGAGGCTCTGATTGGAGCCCTGATGTTTAGCCGCATGGCTGCCCCAGCTCGCAGACCCAACAGTGCTCTTACTTGTGCTTGAACCAGGGCCGCATATACCTGTGGCTGACTTCTGAAATGACAAATATTATACATCATTTTAGTATGTAAAAAGAAATCCAGCCCAACAAGTTATTCAAATATTAGTGTCATTCATTTAATTTTTAGTTTTATTTGGAAAAGGATTGCATTAAATTGTACCTATTTCCAGCTTCAGCCCGAGTAGTGACAAACAGTTTTGGATGCAATTCAAAACAATCATTATTTATTAGCACAATACAGTTTGATAGAACAACAATCCAAATTAAAGTAGAAGATAATAACATTGATATATAAAAACCCAAGATGCACACTCAACGTTTCAAAACCGTCCGCATAAAATGAGCGCACAATTCTAAATTGTGCGCTCATTTCAAATAGTATCGCATCGCTCGCGTCTAGGTACGCACGTTAAAAATGCCGAAGTGTTCTTTGACAAATTGTAAAAATATTACGTCAAGAAGGCTAAAAAAGGATGGGATATCGTATTTTCGGTAAGTAAAAGAGTTTATTGATTAGTTTTTGTGGTTTTTATGGCTGAATATAGGAAGAATTAAGTGATTTTGATTTAATTTGTCTTAAAACTTCATTCAACGGTCAAAGTATAATACGGCAAATTTCAATGGCCGCTTTTTCAGTGTCGGAACAATGTATTATAGCCACCTTTTTATTTTAGTCGCATAATAAAAATGACCCTGTTCTGATACAATAGTCGATATTTTTTGTGTTTTTTTTTTTATTAATAAGTTTATGTAGTTTCGACCTTTTTTGTGTTTAGTTTTTTACAAATATGTATACGTTATATAATATAATATAGGAGAAGAGGTAGTCAATTTTACGATTTATTTTTAATGTTCTTAAATATAATATTTATATCGATTCATTATGAGATAACTTATGGGTTCGCGACATGCGGCATGCTAGTGACAGAAGTATCGCATCTGTGAGTGTTGCTTTGGCGCAACACGTCTCATCAAAAACTTCTAATTTTTATATTTTAGTTTTCCTCGTGACCCAATACGATGCGGAGAATGGACATCAATCGTCAGTCAACAGAGGCGAAGAGCAAAAGGCAAAGACCAAAAATTTCAATAAACAATTTTATCAGTTAATATTTGTTTCATTGATATACACATGTTCTACCCAAAACGATATTTACGCTCAGTTAAGAGTATAATTACGTGTTTAGAACACAATTTAACAGACTTTTGTAATACTAACAAAATATCTTATGAAAAAAAAAAGTATAAAAATATTTGTCGTCACTCAATGCCTTGTCCTACTGACCAACGTCGGTCGTACAATTTTATTGCTTTTCGCGCACGTTAGGTTGAATTTGCAAAAACTTATGCTTGTAGCATAACTATAAGTAGGTACGTAGGTATAATTGGTGTGTTCGGCGACAGTTTCGAGCGTTACTTTTCTTCGAGACCGTGCATCTAGGGTTTTTATATATCAATGGATAATAATAATCATTTTGTGTAAGGTAACAAAAAATCGCATCTTTAAAATAAGACCAAGTTTTTTTTTTAATTACTCACAGTAGTAGCAAGTTGCGGTATGGGGAACAGTTGCTGAGTAGATTCCGACTGCTTCGGTGCGTCCGAGAGGGCCAGCAGTAGAGACAGGACTGATACACGCTGCTTCAAAATAAACTGCAACAAAAATCCATTCAAATGTAACATCACTTAAATGGCTGAATACTTACAAACATATATTATGCATGTTTTCTTGTACATTTTGCATATAATTTAATTTAACAATCTTACATTATTTCTTTTTATTTGAACCTCTAAGATACAATCTACATAAATAAATAAAATTGAAGTGTCTGCTTGTAATGTCAAAATAACAGCTTCTGAGTAAATGCATATGAAAGTATATATGGTACTCAAAACATAAAAACTACGTATTTTAATATTTTTTTTGTCTGTCCGTTTGTTACTGCTAATCTCTGAAAAGGCAGGACCAATATTCACTGGCAGATAACTGACTTATTATATATTTATGAAGAGGCAAGAATGATAAAAAGCTATATAAGAAAATATGAAACACTTAGAAGTGCACGACATAAAAATGAGCTATCCGGAATTAGATGTAGAACAGTTAAATTTAAATCTAGTATATTTGGAATGGGAGTAAAAATTTATAACAAACTACCAAACTGTACTAAAAGTATTTCAGCCATCAATATATTTAAACTTAAGCTCAAGGAATTCTTGATAGGTAAGTAAAGCGTACTACACAATCAATGATTTTTTTAATGACAAAAACGTGGGTTAATGTATTTTGTTTAATTGATAATGTATGACTATTGCATGTATGAGTTTTTATTTTAATGTATAATTGACCAATGTATAAATATTTTTCATGTATAATTTGAGTAAAGCATATTAATTTTTATAATATTTTTTAAGGTATAATTTGATTAATGCAAAGAGTGACTAGACCAACTGTAAGAAATTAAGAATGTTTATAATAATAATAACGTAATAGAATATTGTACACCATATAGGTATGGTACAGTACTACTTTTATAATAACTATAAGATCTTTTTCTACATGTAACAAACAATAAACGTATTTGAATAATTAATAATAATATAGCATATTTTCTATATATGTATTTTGTAGCGTAATTTCACGCTATAAAGAGTACCTGAGGCTATTTTTATTTTAGAAAAAGTTTATTAAGGAAACACATTATTGTTTTTCTGACATCCACACAAACATAGTTGCAGTCACAGTTAGTATTTTAATATTTAATAATATATAACTTGTTGTAACTTACAGCACTTTTTAGTTTTGAATAATATTCATTGAATTTGTCTGCGTCTCTGACACTGGTAAGTCTTGCTTGGATCTTCTGGCACAGCAGTCTCTCATCCTGAACAGTGCGACTTTTGTCTCCAGTGGAAGATAAATATGACACTGCCAGCTCATATGCTCCATCTATACAATAAAGTAATCATGCAAGACTTATTTCTGATTAACAGCGTTCTAATACAGACTGATTTACATGGTGCAATGTAATTGAAAATTAAATCTTGCAATGTGCTGTAAATAAGGCTTAACCATCTAACATTTAAGAATGCCCACAGGGGGTCATGGAAGTGAATAAAAATAATTCAGAATACTTTCCTTTTTGTTTGCAAGGTATCAAAGTTCTAAAGTAATCATGTAAGTTATACATGAAAAAAAATTCAAAAATACTCTCAAAACAATAAAATTATACACAAACTGTTGCTAAATCATATTTTTTATGACATTCGCATGGAAATTATATCAAAAACAATACGTTGTAGTTTGAAAATAGAATTTACCTGGATCTAGTGACAATCCTGAACACAATTTTTGAAGTAATCCAGAAAGATTATTTGAAGACAGGTCCATTTTAATTCAATATTTTTTCATCTACGTAAGAAGACGATGATTTTTATTCTAAATAGTTACGGTTTGCCGTAATAAAATACTACGAGCATCACAATGTTTACAAAGCAATTTTCATAATAATAAAAACCTGTAACTTTTGAGGTTGATATTTCTTGCGAATTCTATAGCAGTGGATCTGATAATTTAAAGGATCTAAATTCGCCCTAGATAAAAACGATATTTATGGATCAAGAACAGGAAAAATTTACTTGTTTGTATGAACTAATTAATTAAAAACGAACAAATCAAACGAGAATTGAGATTGTCAATTCAGTTTGTCTGACAGATTGTTTTAATGTTACCATTTTAAGATTTATTTAAGCATTGTGCACAGATAACTATTTACTGAGTGTGTAACTCGCAAAAGAAAAACGTTTGGTTAAAGATTTGTGAAAGTATCAAGTAGTAGTAGTATTTCTGGTATCCAATCAAGGAGGGCCATTCAATTCATTTGTAGTGCCGAATTTTGAGAAATTTTAAAAAATATATAAAAATGAGTTTTGTCGAATCTCATGAATCTTCGCCTAGGCTTTATGGGGTGCTTAATTTTTGCAAATGGGTCACACTACCACGTCCTGGAAGGAATACGTCAAATTACAAGTCACCCTGTCACTGGCGGATTAAGGTACCAATAATATACTGTATAATCTATGGATTAAGGGGCGGCAGGAGCGGCAGGGGCGAATTTCGAGCTCGCTTTAGCCGCTCTCTTATTCCTAAAACTTTTTGCAAAAATAAGTCGAGGAAGCAAATCCTATTTCCGTACGAATATGAATGTCCAATAGAAACCTGACCGAGTAGTGTAAAATATTTCGATTTTCGAGCTCTTGTCGCTCGGTCTCGCAGCCTTGCTTGGTTTTCTTGAACAGCTGAGGAGATGGATAGGTATGCACCTCCCTGAAAAAAATATCCTGCTGCTTGCGAGACCTATGATATAGGTAGAGTATAATTATTACGCACGTTATACTTTCTTTTTTTTAGGCATTATTAATTTTTTGCCAAATGTTACTAGAAATACAGTACCCACATTTTTTGCAATTTGCTGGTCAGTACTAAGTTGTACGTGGGTCTCCCTTGTTTCATCGAAAAGAAATTGCCAAATTATCACTTCCCAAAAAATTTTCCGCATAATTTCATTTGCCAAATTACTACTTAGCAAAAAATCTATTCACAAATAATTGTAACGCAAACCTAATGTTTGGCAAGTCAACGTTTAAACAATGACTTGCTTACCAACTAGTATTTTTACAAATTATGTAGTCAAATATTTCAGTTGGAATAACTCATTTTACGCGAAATAAAATTTTCCAAATATTTATATCGTCAGTTTTCAATATACCATTTCTATTCAGTCAATTGTTATAGTCTAACTAGTTCAGTCTCGGATAACCTGTTTTTTTCCATATTTTTTTAACCAAACCTAAGCATTTTTTTTTATAATTAACCTCGTCTAACTAGTTTGGATCTCGACGCCTGCTAAAATTAATCTCCTTTTTTCCAAATTATTTTTTCTATACAATCTAGTCGTTTCTGCCACTCGCCGGCCGCTCCCGCGGCACCGCTCGCTTCGCTCGCTCGGGTCGTGCGTAGGAGGTCACAGTTTTAACCTAACCTAACCTAACATTTTTTTTTTAATTAACCTCGTCTATCTAGTTTGGTTCTAGATAGCCTGCTAAAAAAAAGAGATTATTGTTAATCTCTTTTTTTCCTTATTTGTATTAAATAAATGATTTTTTATTAAGTATATAATTCCCAAAAAAAAAATATTTTTGTCTTTTTATATTTTGCCATCACAAATCATTTGACCAAACGTTTATTGTATAAAAATTGTTTGCTGTAATAAATCATTTGATTAAAGATCAAATGCCTAAATGACATTCTCCTTCATAATATTCTGCCAAGTAAAAATTTGACCAAATGAAAATGTGCGTAATAAAATTATTCCAAACATTGCATTGGTATAAAAAAAGGTTGCTAAAACTTGTTTGGGTAATGTAATTTTGGCAAAATATTTTCGGCAAAACAACAGGACCCCGTTGTACGTTGATTAAAATATGATTCGCGGCCGTAACAAATATGTATTTACAGATTTATAATCATTAAAGTCATCAACACAACTCTCTAAGATCAAGTAATTCTACTGAATGACTATTTCATGAAATCTTGACATTTTAGGATTATGCTAACTTAACAAGTTGTATTACTGATTCTAATGATTATAATAATCAATTATTATAATGACCAGCGAATTGCAAAAAAAATAAGAAAATTTGAATTTCGCGAGGTACCTTGGAGCATCCACCTTAAGTGAGCATGACATATTCTAAACTGCCATGCTCTTTCAAGTCAACATCAAAATATCATAAAAAACGGATCCATGGTTGGTGGCAAAAATGCTTCTAATTTATACAAAACTATAGTTTGCAATTTATTTAAGCGATGAGAAAAAAAATTACTACCAATCAGGAAGAGGTATTTAATATTGAAGTAAGTATTAAGAATTAAATCTTATTTAATAAAATAAACATTAGGTTCGCAATGTCCGAAACACTATAAGCCACAACAAAAAAAAGGGGAAGCATTTTTTTTTTTTTGGTGGGGAATCATCAATTAATGACCTTTCCCGCTCTGGGCTGAGTGCGGAAGGGTGTGTCAAACTTTTACTGACTAAAACCCACCCGTGTTCCTTCAGGTGCCTGTGCCAGGGGTCACGGTATCTCTTTCGAACAACCCGCGGCCCAGCAGCAAGCAAGCAAGCAAGGGGAAGCATCTCTTCCAAATATTGAAATTGTGATCAACTAGTGAGCCCAAGTGCCTGTGGAGCAGGACCAGTATTAAAGCCAAGCATTTTTATCTACGATATACTCGTCCAACTTATAATATGCTTGTCTACATAGTGTGCGTTTAATGCACGTTTTAAACTTCTCGTTTAGTTGAAGAATATCAAGTGGTATTTTGTTATAACATTTTACAGAGTACCCCATAAAATAAGTTTTCACTTTAGACAATCTGAAGCGCGGCTGATCTAGCTTGTTCCTATTCCTAGTGTTAAAATTATGCCTGTCACTTATCTTACTAAAAAGATGTAGAGTTTTTCGAACATACATTGTATAATGTTTTCGTATAAATATTGATAAGGAACCGTCATGATGTTAATTTTTTAAAACAGTTCCCTTAGAGATTCGCGTCTGCTGAGATTATAGATGGCTCTGACAGCCCTCTTTTGCAGAATGAAGATAGAATCAATATCTACAGCCCGTCCCCCCAGCAAAATACCGTAAGACACGATGCTATGGAACTAAATAGACCAGTCTCGCGATATCCACGTCTGTTAATTGACGGATTTTCCAAACAGTGTAAGCGGCTGAACTTAGCCGCCCTACAAGTGATGTTAGGTGAGGACCCCACTGCAGCTTTGAGTCAAGCGTGATCCCCAAGAAAACCGTATTTCCGACGAATTCAAGTATCTCCCTATTCAATACAACGTGACATTCACTACTTCTAACATTCGGTAAAGCGAATCTAATGCATTTAGTTTTTTTTTCTCATTTAATACTAAATTATTTACAGTAAACCAATTATGGACCTTAGCATAGCATTATTTACGTCATCATGCTCCTATGCACGTCTGCCTACTTTAAAAACCAGTGATGTGTCATCAGCAAATAACACCATTTGTGGTCGGGTTTTTAGTAAATGAGGCAAATCATTTATATATACTAAAAACAGGAACGGCACCAATATTGAGCCCTGTGGTACACCCATTTTGACCTTTAAACCCAATGAATTCACACCATTTATTTGAATTTGCTGAAATCTATCATTTAAATATGATTTTATTAAGTTAAGAGCTAGTTTACCCAGTCCATAATGCTTAAGTTTCAAGAGCAGTGTTTCGTAATTCACGCAGTCAAATGCCTTGGATAGGTTGCAAAAAATGCTTAATGCATCTTGTGCCTCTTCCCATGCGTTAAAGACGTGTTTTAATAAGGTGACACCGGCGTCAATTGTACAACGTCCTTGGGTGAAACCATACTGTTGATCGTGTAGGATGTTGTTACGATTAAAATGATTGAGCATATGACTTAACATTACTTTTTCAAACACCTTGCTGAAAACCGACAAAACCGATACGGGTCTATTATTTGTGTCTTTGCTGTCCCCAGATTTGAAAAGTGGAATAACTTTAATAAACTTCATTAAATCCGGGAATACCCCTTGACCTACACACAAATTAAATATTAAAGCTAAGTAGGGTGCAATTGTTCCAATAATGGATTGACAAACTTTAGTAGGCAAGCCCCACAGGTCTTCGGTAATTTTGATCTTAAGTTACTTAAATGCCTTTATAATGACTATAGGGTTGATATGTTTAAATTTAAATTCCACAGTACAGGCTGAGACATTCGCTCTTAATAATTGTATAGCTAGTACGGGCGAGGGATTTAAAGTTTCTGTAGTTTTAATTGGGATATTGGTCAAGAAAGTTGTAAATTCCTGAGCAACATCGATGTTATCGCTAATGAGACCGCGGGAAGTGTTAAGTGTGTAATCAGTATTACGTGTTTTGTTCCTGTTCGTTTCATTGTTATTAATCTTCCAAACTGCCTTTATTTTATTGTCAGCTAAAGCTTCATTCATAAGTAACAAGGTTAAAACTTATGAATGAAGCTTTAGCTGCTTTGCAGATATTTTTAAAAGTTTTAGAATAAGTAGCAACATACTTATTAAAAGTATCCGTTTTTTTTTTCAGGCTTCGCACGGTTTGTGCATTTAGCCAATGTCATGTTATTATAGGATTTTTATTGTGGGAGACAAAGATAGGGAAACTGGAATTGATTAATATTATTAAAAACGGAATTAAGGTTATAGGATCAGTAGGATTATAACTAACTATAGTAATAATGAATAGTGATATGCAATAAGTTGACGAAAAAATATATTACAATTTAATATTATTAATGGTAATGAATGAAGCTATACATTTATATACAGGTAAACTATTTGTACACAATAAAGAAAGAAGTGAAGTAGGACAAGGAATACGGAGAGACAATAGGTTACTGAGAAAGGAAGAACGGTCATATAGAGGACAGGAGAAAAGAATGTGGTAGTATCCGTGTTAATATACGGCTTAGGCCATATAATTCAGTTCAAGTTGGACATGGATCGTACTTGCAAAATTGAGTATCAGGGCTTCCACGTACGTCCACCTTAAAAAACCAGGGTTCGAAATACTTTCAAGTATTTTCTATCTGCATCGAAAATGATTGATCAATGACTTCATACAAATAAGAAGTACAATCACGTATTCAAAAGCCCTGTTGGAAGTAAAAATACTTACAAAGGAAATTGATTCGTGACTTCCTATAAGGAGCAAAATCGCGTTTACAAATAAATACTTACAATGCAATAAAGTAAAAAAATACTTGCATATGAAATTGTTCCGTAGACCCTTACTAATAAGGAGCATGATCGCATTTGCGAAAACTAACGCAGTTGAGTACGTACGTAGTTGAGCGAGTAGCCGTATAAAATACTTTAAAGTCTTGCAAGATTTCGGTTTGGAAGCAAATACCTGGTATAAAAACCTGGTCGCGTAAATACGTACCTTCCCTAGTTCTAGTTCGCAGGAGCACTACTAGGAGGCGGTACTAGGTCTTCCGCCCACCCTGTATGATTATGGTCATTTACTTCTCGACAAGGTTGTACTATATAGTACTTACTAATTGCATGCTTCTCGATTGCTAAAAAAAATAAAAATAAGTGGATTGACATTGCATTGCATTGACACTTATGAATGAAGCTTTAGCTGCTTTGCAGATATTTTTAAAAGTTTTAGAATAAGTAGCAACATACTTATTAAAAGTATCCGTTTTTTTTTTCAGGCTTCGCACGGTTTGTGCATTTAGCCAATGTCATGTTATTATAGGATTTTTATTGTGGGAGACAAAGATAGGGAAACTGGAATTGATTAATATTATTAAAAACGGAATTAAGGTTATAGGATCAGTAGGATTATAACTAACTATAGTAATAATGAATAGTGATATGCAATAAGTTGACGAAAAAATATATTACAATTTAATATTATTAATGGTAATGAATGAAGCTATACATTTATATACAGGTAAACTATTTGTACACAATAAAGAAAGAAGTGAAGTAGGACAAGGAATACGGAGAGACAATAGGTTACTGAGAAAGGAAGAACGGTCATATAGAGGACAGGAGAAAAGAATGTGGTAGTATCCGTGTTAATATACGGCTTAGGCCATATAATTCAGTTCAAGTTGGACATGGATCGTACTTGCAAAATTGAGTATCAGGGCTTCCACGTACGTCCACCTTAAAAAACCAGGGTTCGAAATACTTTCAAGTATTTTCTATCTGCATCGAAAATGATTGATCAATGACTTCATACAAATAAGAAGTACAATCACGTATTCAAAAGCCCTGTTGGAAGTAAAAATACTTACAAAGGAAATTGATTCGTGACTTCCTATAAGGAGCAAAATCGCGTTTACAAATAAATACTTACAATGCAATAAAGTAAAAAAATACTTGCATATGAAATTGTTCCGTAGACCCTTACTAATAAGGAGCATGATCGCATTTGCGAAAACTAACGCAGTTGAGTACGTACGTAGTTGAGCGAGTAGCCGTATAAAATACTTTAAAGTCTTGCAAGATTTCGGTTTGGAAGCAAATACCTGGTATAAAAACCTGGTCGCGTAAATACGTACCTTCCCTAGTTCTAGTTCGCAGGAGCACTACTAGGAGGCGGTACTAGGTCTTCCGCCCACCCTGTATGATTATGGTCATTTACTTCTCGACAAGGTTGTACTATATAGTACTTACTAATTGCATGCTTCTCGATTGCTAAAAAAAATAAAAATAAGTGGATTGACATTGCATTGCATTGACACTTGACAGGTCTTTGTGCTGTTTTCTCGTGTTTTCTTCAAATAGGTACTTCAAAAACTAAAAAGTTCGCAATTATTTGAAATCGTCGGTTATGAACACAATAAACAACAATAACACAAATAACTATGAATCCCAAAAGCCCCGAGGCGCGTAATCGTGATGAAAAGCCATTTGAGGGAATGGTAATTACAAGTGCAGAAACTTTAGATAAGTTGGAAGGCCGTAGTGCATGTTCACTATGTGGTAAATCACGAATGTATTTCTGCTACACATGCTACGTTCCAGTATCCCACATAGAGGGGAAAATTCCTGTGTGCAGGGTAAGACAACACTACAGCTAATCATTGAGTTTTCATTACGACACCCCTAAGATGACCCACTGACCGTTAGTTATTTTTGTACATTTTATAAAACTAGTTCGACAGCAGATGCTAATAAATAGACACAATTGTAACTGTTTTACTATTATGCATAAGTATAAGCAGCTAAAAGACAAATTGTGTAACATGGTCTAATAAATATATTCAAATTATGATTTTTCCAGCTTCCTGTAAAAGTGGATATTATCAAGCATCGCCGAGAAATTGATGGCAAAAGCACATCAGCACATGCAGCTGTTTTAGCACCAGTTGATGTAAACATTTATACATATCCAAATGTACCTGAATATGCTCTGGATGGCAGGACTGTTTTATTGTTTCCGGGGGCAGAAGCTAGAACTGTTAGAGAATTATACACTGGCAAAGGAGATGCTCCAAGCTATTCCGATCTCTTATTAGCAGAACTACCTTCAGGGTACAATGTGGGCACATTAATGACAAAAGTATTAAATCATAATCCATCCGATGAAATTCATCATGTCCATGAACTTCCAATAGATAGAGTAGTACTTATAGACAGCACATGGAATCAGAGCAGAGGTATTTATGCTGATGAAAGGCTTCAAAAGATACCTACAATAGTGCTACAGCAAAGAGCTTCACAATTTTGGCGTCATCAACGCGGAAGCCCTAGATGGTATCTTTCAACAATAGAAGCTTTGCATCAGCTTCTACTGGAACTACATACTTGTGCATGGGGGAGGAGTGAACAATATGAGTCATTTCTAACAATTTTCTGTCCAGTGCACAAAACAGATGAGAACCATCCCCAATGTCAACCATATACAGGACAATATGATAACTTACTATATTTTTTCAAGTTTATGTATGAAAAATTACATACACTTTATAAGCATGATAATTTATTAGCATATAAGCGGCCGATGACATAAGTTTTATTAGGTACGGTCTAAGCTCAGTAGGATAATTTAAGTATTTGTAAGTGGAAGAATGAAAGAAGTAACAATTAAATAACAAATAACTTCAATGCTTCCTGTTTTCTCAAGGATATTAATGTCAGTAACAAAATATAGAAATACAATATACTTTCACTATTTATACTCTTTTATTTCTTATAAAAAATATCCCTATTATTAAACAAGTAACAAAAGTTAAGTCATTGATATACTATAATGCAAAATCTGCAGACTATAACAATATCTGGAATTTACACACATTTCACGTCAAATATTTATTGATTTATAAATATGTATAATGATTTTGTGGCTATGTTTAATTACAACATCCGCACTACAAACACAGATATCTTACATGCAGCGGGTGGTAATGTATAGATAGTTCATAAGTATTGTATTACAATCTTACAATATAAAGGTTTACAATGGCAATGTTGACCAATTATTATGTATGCTTTTTCAAATATTATAAATTTCATTTGTATTATTGGAAAGGCTAAGATTTATGAATAATATTCATCTACAGTTATTGCCGTAAATTCAAAACTGGAGACAGCTACATATAAATACATATTCAGGTCATTATAACCATAGTTTTATGAATGTTCGAAATCATCTTCTGATTTTTTTATGATTAAACACACATACAGTGTTTCTGACAGCCTGTTGTTATAGTTTACGTAAGTCTAAAACAAAAACACTACCGTCACTAGCGCTGGCGCCGACTTTCGTGCCTCGTGAATTCCAGCACACTTCGAAAATACCTCCTGTGCCCTTGTATGAGTGAACAAGGCTTCCTGTTTGTGTTGACCAGATGTGCACACACTTGTCAAATGAACCACTAGCAAGGAACTTGCCATCAGGAGAAAATGCCACACTATACACTGGTTCAGTGTGTTTTGTGAGAGTGTGTATACAGACGCCTCTCTCTACATCCCACAGGCGGACAGTGCTATCAAAAGAAGCACTGGCTAAGATTAGATTCATATTGGGATTCTGTGTTCCAGGTCCTGTAGGGGACCACTTGATAGTGTATATTTCTTTCGAATGTGCTTGTAAGTCATGAACACACGTGTCCTGCTTCATGGACCAGATCTTCAATGTCATGTCATCTGAACACGATGCTAGCAATTGTCCTTGAGGATCCCATTTTATGGCATTAACTTCATTCTGAAATCATAACATGTTTTAAAATATGAAATTTTACAACATATTGTTAAAGAATGTACTGTTAAAAATGTTTTATGTAACAGCTCTACTTACAGTGTGTCCTTGGAAGCTTTTGATTGGTTTATCAGCATTAAGTTTGCAGACATGAATACACTGATCAGTGGAGCAAGACGCAAACGAGGTGTTGGTTTGCCAGTCAACATCCAGGGCTGGTGCCAAGTGGAAGGAGAATTGCTGTGTGCATTGTCCTGTTGAGGCATCCCATATTATTGTAGTCTTGTCAACCTGCAAATGATCAGTTGGTTAAACATACATTTGCAAAATGCTTGTTGCCTTGATCTTGATGGTATCTTTTTTGGCATCCTAATATTGAATTGTTCTTTACACTTACCCCAGCACTCAAAATATAATTTCCTCTTTTGTTCCATTTCAGAGCAAATATAGGCCCTTTGTGTTGACCAAGTGTTGATGCCAGTGTTCCATCTGTGGTCCAAATACGGGCATAACCATCATATGAACCAGTTGCTAATAGATTACCATCACACTGCAAAGAGAATTAATATAAATGTTAATACTATAATAGTTTCTGAGCACTGTTGGTATGTATGTGAACATACTCAACAAGTTCAAGATCATAACTGTAATATGTAATTCAAAGATTTAGGCAGGAGATCTGGGCAAAGCCATGATCACTTACATTCCAGTCTAAAGACGTGACATCTTTGTTGCTAGGAACTTCAGCCCCACCCTTTTGGATGCAGTGTCGTAATACTAACTGATTGGGAGTTGTTGCTGGATTGTCTGACATGTCCCATATTCTGAAATGAAGAGAAATAATAAAGGATGACATAATATACAGCATGACTTGCTGAAAAAGGTGGCAGTTGGGTTTCAAACTTGGCAGAACCAATTCCTTTAACCTCAAAGATTTACTGAAATATAATAATGTAAAAAAGTCAATAATTACTTTATTCACATACCTTGCAGTACTGTCTCCTGATCCACTTGCCAACAGGTCTGTGCTGGGGTTCCAAGCACAGATGAACACTTCAGATTCATGTCCTCTAAGCACTGTGGCTTTGCTAGCTGGGATTTCGATGGACTGATCCATGTCCATTGCCTCTGGAGCACTGGGAGTTGCTGCTCCTCCCGGTGCTGCTGCTACCGCACTGCATGTTGTGCCCTGGATAACAATTTATTTATTTATTTTTGTTAGGGAAAACAAACAATTGTACATTTTATATTACATCTAAGATTAGGTACATTGGGAGTGGGTAAATGTACAATCCACAATGACAACAATAAAAATTGATAATCTCTTGAAATAAATTATATCTTTGTATCTACAAAACCTGTGTGCCAGCTTAGTATCCTGCTGTGGAACTCATCCTATGGATGGCAATAGCTTTATGAGGCCTTTGGGAAGTAGTAGGATGATGCAGGCTGTCCCTAACCAGTAAATAACAAATGAGTTTTCTATAATGTTGAAATAATGATGAATGCTTACATCAACACCATTCTGCTCCCCTCCAGACCCAGGTTCAGCTTTAATTGCTTGTTTTTGAGCATTGTGTGCATTTTGCCTGGCAGCTACAATGTCTGGTGTGACTGCATCAATTAAACTTAAACTTTCTGTAAGGCGTGTTTCAGTGCCTGCAAGAAAATTGAATTGTAATGATTGCTCCTGGACAAGATTCAAGTAAATGGCTGCTGGGAAATAAGAACAAAAACTGTATTGTGTAAACTGTATTTTGTATGGTTAAAATTAAATACAACATACCATCTTCTCCTATGGTGATTTCTGCTTCTGTGTACTGTAATCCTTTTTGCAATATGTTCAGTAATGCTGCTGGTGGTACTAGGGCTCCATTGATGTTACTCTGGGATATATGCGACTCAATACCAAACGTGTAAGCAGAATGATGAAACCCTGAAAGTTTATATTTACACCGTAACTTTACTTTGCAAAATAGTTTAGAAATGCCATTGTTTTCCTATTTTTCCCAAACTATTCATACTGACAAAATGGCCAATGTAAACTACCTAGAATGCCTAACAACATTTACTCTTCAAATGGTATTAATATAGAAGTGTGTGCAATCTACGAATGGATAATAAATAGGCAGGTAGATTAAGAAAACAGTAAAAGAAGAAAAACTAAACATGTCGTTTAGAGATCGAGGTAGCGTCTGAGAGTTCATTGAACCATACCTGATTCTTGTAAATATCGATACACAAGGAAATTGACTTCATCACTGGAAAAACTCATTTTGTATTAAATATTAATACATTCATAGAAAGAATAATATGAGCAATTTTAGTTAGAAACTCAGCAAAAACATCTAACCCCCTATATTTACTTCGCACCGACCATCGATTGTAAATTTTTGTAACATTCTATAAATCTATGGTTGTCATGTCATGGCCAATAGTCGGATGACATTCTCATATCAGTGAACAACATCACAGGGACAAGTTTCAATACGTGTATTATCTATTAGGTCACGGATCATGATTTACCCGCTAAGCTGCAGTTTTTAAAACCATGACTCTATTGATGATTGTGCAGTGTAGTTGCAGTTGGCGTGCATGCAGCTTAGTTAAGGTCCCCCACCAGGGAGAGGTGGATAAACACTGTTACTAACATCGACATGACCCATAACAGTAAAAAGGCATGGAGCACTATAAGGAAACTGACCAGCGAGTCCACTCAAGCAACCCCGCCACGCCAAGTCACTGCTAACCAGATAGCCCACCAACTGCTTGTTAACGGTAAACCAATACGCCGTTCCAGTAAAGTCCCTAAGCCACAAAAAAAACTCGATGGCGCTTGCGACGATATTAGCAAAGCATTCAACCTTTCTGATATCGTCGCGGTGATTAGGGGTCTTAAGTGTGGTAAAGCCTCTGGAGTGGACGACATGTCAGTTGAGCAAATCAAACAGCTTGGCCCAGTTGCTGTGTCGTGGTTGCTGCAACTATACAACAACTGTCTGGAATTAGCTTGAATATCCCGTCTCTATAGAAAATCAATTCCGAAGCCAGGTAAAGCAATGGACGATGCAAGAAACTTTCGTCCAATATATCTGCTCTGCCATATATAAACTGTTTGAGAAACTGCTGCTGACCAGACTAACGAGTGATAATGACCTGAAATTAACCCCGGAGCAAGGTGGTTTCAGACCCATCAAGTCTTGCTGTAACCAGACCCTCAAACTTGTTCAACATTGAGGATGGCTTCGAGACAAGAATGGTCACAGGCGCTGCAACCTCAAACGGTGGCTGTGGAAGGTGGAGACACTGATCAGTGACCAGAATTTTGTCCGAATACTCCGACAACTCCTCCACAATCGTTGGTTTAGGTACACATTCTCTCGGAAAGAGAGCGGAGTTGGAGTCGTTGGAGAGCGCAGAAAAACGGCCTGCCTCAAAGTGTCCTGGCACCGCTACTTTTTAATGTTACACCAACGACCAACCGTCCAGCCCGAACACGACCCGTTTCCTCTATGCAGACGACCTTGCCCTCACGTCCCAAGCCACCACCTTTGAGGAGGTTGAGGCCCATCTGTCAGACGCCCTTGGTGACTTAGCCACTTATTATTTCTCTAACTCACTCAAGCCCAATGCGAGCAAAACCCAGTCTTGCATATTTCATCTCCGCAATAGAGAGGCGGGTCGCAAACTTAACATCGTTTGGGATGGGGTGTCCATCGCGCACAGCAACTCCTCTAAATATCTTGGTGTTACCCTGGACAGGTCTTTAACATTCGGCAAAAACTGCAAGAATATCCAGCAGAAGGTGCACACTCGAAACAGTCTTCTCCGTCGACTAGTCTCATCGAAGTGGGGAGCTTCGCCTGACGTTATGCGGACTACTGGACTGGCGCTGTCTTTTTCTGCGGGAGAATTCGCGTGCTCCGTGTAGAGTCGTTCCGCCCATGCAAAGTTAGTGGATACAGCTTTGAATGAAACGTGCCGGATGATCACTTTTTGCCTAAAACTGACCCTGGTACAATCGCTGTATCCACTGGCAGGAAGAGCGCCACCAGTGATTCGCAAAGCGGAGGCAAGCTCCAGCGAAAGAGACAAAATGGTTTCCGACACACGACACCCTTTGCACGACAACATTCTTGTGCCACAAAGGCTTAAATGTCGAAACAGTTTTTTAAAGTGTGTCGTCCCACTCACTGGCGAACAATCGCAAGAAAGACTGAAGCTGTGTCGAGACTGTGCTTCCTTACCCAAACCTTTCGTCCCACCCACTGAAGACCTCCCACATGAGTAGCCTTGGGTAACATGATAGTCTTTAAATAGACTCTTGACCCAGTTTGACCGAAGCAAGGAAAACCTGTTCAGGTGGAAATTCACAGACGACTCCGCCTTGGAATGTAGATGTGGTGCTGTTCCGCAAACGATGGGACACTTAATATCGTGTCCTGCGTGTCCTGTCAGCTGCACGTTACAGGAACTGATGGACGCTGGTGATGGCGCCAAACAATTGGCCGAATTCTGGCCAGAGTCCATTTAGATTGCTATCGACACGCTAAGAAGAAGACCAGGGTTCTTAAGTCATGACCCCCGAAATCATTCAAGCTGTCGAGCGCCTGTGTGTTGTTTAACTATGCATTTGCACCAGAAAACATTCAACATGTAGATGTTTCGAAACTTATCACATGAAACACATCTCATTATTTGTTTTGTTGAATTTGCGTTCGCTCTGCACGAAACATGGGCAGATGTAAAGATAGAGATACGTTAACGTCATGGTAGGACTTGCGCGCTCTGAACCTAAATCTGTGCCGGTAGAGATTTTACTTTACAGGTCTAGTATTAGGAGCCAGACCAAGAAAGATACAGAAATCCGCAGGAAAGTATGTGGCGAGCTGTTGGGCAGTAGCGACCCCACGGACCCTATCTCCCGTGAGAAGTCTTGTCCCTCATCTCTGGGTTGCCTTTAATGACCAGCCAGAGTGAACTCTGACGATGACCAAAGCTCCCACCTCATTCTTACCTTTATTGGCCGGCTTGAGTGGAGATTCGCAAGGGCAAACGTGCTCGGAGGAAAGAAGTATTCCAGTAAGTGCGGGGGGGTTACCACCAGCTCTGATAGCAGGACAAAAGTTGCACTGCACTGCTTTTTTGTACTTAGTCATAGAACAAAAAAGCAGTGCAGCTCAACTTCTGGTGGGGATCTTGACCATCTTCCGGGCTCTGCGAATTATTAATATCATGATCCTGCTGGCGTCCACGGTGACCCACCCGAAATCTTGGGCTGCGACGGCGTCTGATGCAGCTGGTATTCTAAGTACGTAGGTGTTGCGACTTTTTTATAAATACTATTTTTTTTTAACTCTTTTTACATGTCGTAAAAAAAATAATGTCAGTTGTGTCAGCGACTCGTAATTTTATTGACCTCAGTCAGTCAGAACACTAATACCCTAGGCGGGTCAGACAGTCCACATTTTTGCCTACATTTTTTTCCGTTAATTTCATGCTAGCTGCGCGAATGTAATGCAGGGCCTAAATGGCTGATTAGCACACAGTCGTTAGAACTGCGCATGGACTGCGGTTTTGATGAATGTACTGCAAAAAAATGGACATCAGTCTGAAATAAAAATCCTAATACATGGGCCCATTTCAACCAGCCTAGGTGTTGAGATTGGAGAATGTAATCTGTATATTACACACCTACATACCTCCTCGGCTTAGCGATTAGTCTGTGACCAAATAGACTAGTCCTTAATGGTAGGCTTGGCTTAGGATTATTAATTTGCCAAACCAAATAAGTAAAAAGGTACGGTACTTTTAAGTTCCATATTACCACCTACAAATACAAAAACGACCAAAAAATTCAAGTTAGTTCTGAGTCTGTCCGCCAGAGTTTTCGACACGAATAGCAGTGTGCAGTCAATAAAAATCTAAATAAAAAAAGAAGGCTGTATCATAGTACCTTTGCCTATCAAAATTCATAGGAACTGAAACAAATAAAAACTATTTTCGTTCTTACTTACCTTACGTCAAAAAAAGTGTTAGTGAATTAAATTCGGTGGTATATTTCAAGATTTTTTCAGTAAATTGAGTATAGGGTAAACGTAAAGGTAAAACATTTATGTATTTGTTATTCTACTTTGTATAATTAGACTCTCAGTAGCAACAAATTTATATTTTTTGCTTTGTCTTGTTTGGGATAATGACGCCATTTTGTCGCGCCGGCTGATCATATGAATTATTATTTTGTAGATCTTCTTCTGTGGGTAGGGCAAGTGTTGTAATTATTTATTATTAGAATACTTCTTTGGGGTCAGATTTATATTTAGCAGTCTTCATTAAAAGGATTAAAATTACATAAGCTTTAAAACTTGAAAACGAAAATTGATTGATTTATGAATCGCACCAATATTGCGATTTAGTATTACTTTTCTACGTATTTATTTTGGACTGAACTTCCAGTGTTTATTCGTATACGATCTGTATCAGCATTTAACTTATAATGTCCTTGTCATACGTCGTAAATCAAAAGTTTACTAAGATAAGTGTGGGTTTAGGTGACTCAAATTCGTTTTGTAGTAGATTATAATTAGATGTACTGATCATCCAATATATTTCGCTTTTTCTGGATTCACGTCGTGTGAATCCTATCCCTGTCACACCTTTTTCAAGAAATATGGTGTAAAACGAACAATGTACACCAATTTCTCATTATCACCTCTTCAATTTTTTTTTTTTACATTTCCATAATGTTTGCTTGTTATTATAAAGAAAAATACATAGGACTAAATATATCTTTAAAATTTAAAAAATAATGGAATTGTAAAATTGAATTGGCATAATCATTCTTATTTCCAGGGGGTGCAATGATTAATCATATGTTGAAATAATGACTATATCAATGAAAGAACAAGATCTAATGCCAGGGGAGGTAAGAATATCATTTTTCTAATTGCAATAAGTTAGTTAGTAAAACTAGACTTTCCAATGTGGGTTTTTATACATAAAGTAAAACTTCCTTGTTGCTAATGTTTAACAGTTTTGATAAATTTTAAGGATACTAGGAAAATAACATCAAACATTTTGTAACATTAGGTATCTATTTATTGGTTTTAAACATGAAAATACTTTATCTGGAAAGATGTTTTCTTAGTTTTTAGTAATTGGGAATTAGAACCTATCATCTGTTCTGATTTTATATTAAAAAGGATGAGGGATTCAACTGCTTTTTCACATTAATTTGTTGGGGTTGGGCCAGTACTGGTTCTGTACATCTTTGTTACTTAAAATGGCCACGTTAGCAGAGTAGGGGCTGATTCATTCAACACCAAATATCTTTTATCCATGAAATAAATTGATATATGACCGTTTGTGAATGGAAAAACTGATAATTATTCCTTGGAAAAAGATATCCGGTGTTGGAAAAATCACCCTAAGTAAGAAATGTAATATTTGACTAGATGGCATTCCCCGAGGCCAAGTTAAAGGCACTGGAAGAGAAGATTTCACATCCCCGCTGGGTTGTGCCCGTGTTGCCTGAACAGGAGCTGGAGGCACTGCTGGTAGCTGCCACTGAGTTGGCAGCTAAAGGTATGTGACATTTAATTCAATTAAGGGCTGATTATTCAATCATCTGATAACTTTATTCGAGGAATAATTTTAATCCTCGAATAAAAGTTATCTAGCGATAGAAAAATCAGCCCTAAGTCTTAATTGGTGAATAGAATCATGAAAATGTTTTTGTGTGTTGATATGATTATAGGCATTATGACTGTGTAACATTGATTCATATTTTGTTGTAAGACCCAACTAAAATTTAGGGGATTTCCCAGAGGTTGTTGGTGAAAAATTTAGTCTTGTGTAACATTTGTAAATTAATACAATTTTGGAACCATTAAGTGAAGCAAGTAGGTATCATAGGTAAGGAGTTAGGCTTACCCATACATTCTATGGACTTTAGTCAACTACTTATTTTATATTAGAGGGATTCCTATAAGATTGTTACAAAAGATTAGCTTGGGCACTTTATTTCTGGGGAATCCCCACAAGTTAAGAGTGTTGAATGTTTATAAGTTTTTACATGTATAGTAATTTTAACTGTTACCTGAATGTCATATGCCCAATCTTCTTATCTGTTATTGTCTACATTATCTCTCTTATCATGTTATCACATTTTGTTTTTATATCAATGCTTTAACAGCTGCTAGTTTGTTGACAAGTCTTTGTTTACCACAGGCGAAGATGCGACCCACCCAGCATGTCAGAGATTCTATAATGATGCCCTCACAGTGTCCTTTACAAAGATACTAACGGATGATGCAGTCTCATCTTGGAAAAACAACATACAACAATGCGTCCGTTCAAACTGCGAGAAGCTTGTCAAACTTTGTGCAATGAAACTAGACGATCCAAGATTTCTGCATTTATTATCTATGACATTCAATCCAAATAACAAGTAAGAGATTATTTCATAATCATTGCATGCATTTAATAATGACTAGTTCAATATTAATGAGCTGTATGCATTATCTTCAATTTAATCTGGAATAATTTTATTTACACTTGAGGACATACTTTCTTACTACATAATAATCTAATTAGTAAACAATTGTTGTGCAATTATAGTTTATGGACTTATTGGTATTAACTGTCTATTTATAAATTTAATAAACATCAGGTTCTACATAGATTGTTGATGTTTACAGATTTCACACTTTCAATGCATCTAGAACTTGTGAAGGCCTATCAATCACACCTCCTGGACAGGGAACTACCCAGGAGGCTGAAGTGTTCGCAAAGTCACAGGATCACCGCACGCCGAGAGGATGGCTGGTCCATCTTGTCAATGTGTATGTATTTTATCACATGAACTGTTTCCACTTGAAACATTAATTTAATTTTGTGCACCATGTTCAAGCTTATGTTAATTGGATTGAGTGTATTTATTTATGTTCTTTCTTTTTGATCAGATTTGGGCAAGCAGGTGGTTTTGTGAAAATCCGAGAGAGGTTCGAAACAATTATGGGGTTTCAAAAGGCAGAGCTGACTACATCTATCACTTCAGAAGAGAAAGTTTCCACAGAAATAATCGAAAAAGAAAATGAAGAAACCAAATGTGATAAAGTGGAAAGCACAGAAGTAGTACCAGTTATTGTTGACAGTGGAGAAGTATGTATAAGTTTTAACAACAATAAACATTTAAGTTTTAACATTTATGAACCTTACTTTTATATTATTGTTTTAGTTTTCGATACCGGCACGTAGCGAGCAGCCATCTTCGTTAGAACAGTCCACGAGCGGGGAAACTCGTGTCGCGACCGTGTGGCAGCTGCTGCGACCTCTAGGACTCTGCCACGACCTCCTCACATCACACACTGTTACCACATACCTATTACCTGTACTTGTAAGTATGCTTTAATAATTGGAGCTTAACTACAATATGTCGATCTCTATGCAGTTTGCGAAAGTTTATGCAATTTTTTTCTGGTTCAGCACAAAAATAAATTGACAAAATCAGGAGTGGAATAAATGATTAACTTGGTAGAAGTTGTATAATAACTATAATAAGTCGAGATTTGCGCTGTAATTGGCTAAAGACAACACTTTAGAACCTATTTCGTGTTTAAAAACAATGCTATTGGCGAGTACCTAGTTTGCCCTATATTTTCTTTTTGGGTGCTTTTATATCGTCCGCTTTAGCCCTGCACTGGAAGAGATGGGTGTCATGGGGAGAGGCATTTGCCCAGCAGTGGGATGATGGAGGCTAACAGTAACAGTATATATCGATTTGTTCCCAGGAATGTATTCCCACACTACTTGAAAGTTTAACCGACGATGAACTGAAGAGGGAGGCGCGCGGTAGTGAAAATAAGACTGACACTGTTTCTTGTTTAATTCGCGCGTGTAAATACGTCTCGGTGAAAACGCCCCAGCATCACAGTTTACTCAAATGTAAGTGCAACTCAAGTAATATTTATATTGCCGATATACTTATAATTTATGTTGTTGTGGTTTCCGTATATTGTTCACGCTTAGTAGGGTCAAGACTGCCTGGATGCAGTTTTCTCTAGTTTCCTACTTAAAAGTCAAATTTGCAACTGTCATAAGCAGTCCTCAGATACTGCAGCGAGTGTAATAGATTTAAACATTGGTAGTTGTGTTGTAGCTGACTACAACACAACTGTCGAATGTGCAGTCAGTCTTGACCCTGACATTTTAAGCTCTGATGAAGAATCCTCAAGAGAAAGAGAAAGTAAGCCAAGAAGGAATGTGATGTGAAATACAGCATTTAATCGAATGTTCCCAAGTCTACCAAGCAAGCCAGAGAGTAGTGTTATGACAAATTAACTGTTTACTCGGAAGTTCTTCACGTCGTGCTACACCGCCGGGCATCACGAGGGTCGGTAGCATACCCTGTAGCTGCTAAGGGGCGTAGTCTTTATACCTCCCCTGCGCCGCTACATTGTACGCTACCGAGCCCTATATGACAACAAAGAAGATCATGCAGTACTTGAAGAAAAAAATGCTGGAAGAAAAAGATTTCGGAACGGAAGATAATGCGCCGTCGAGTTGTCAATACGGTCAAGATGGCTTAACGTGTCCAAAAGCCTGTCTGGTTTGAAACGAAATTATTCATTTTCTGCTATACATGTTATCCTTTCCTTTAAGAAATCTGTGTTTAAAAATTTACAACATTGGACAACCTAAGTCAAGCAAACAAAATTTTCTTTCAGCCCTTGAAATGTTTCGGTTAAAAATGATTTTGCGATTACTACAAATGTCTTCGTTCAATGGAAAGATGTCGGCTCTGAACGAAATCAATCAACTCATCAGTACATTTTCCCAGCAACCGAAACCAGAGTGGCTTACACCTGCAGTTATTACTGTAAGATAATTTTTATAACTTTTTTGTTACACACACAAGGAGGAGATCACTCGCGTATTTACATTTTTCGCATTGATACACATTTTTTTTGCCTTTCACACTTTTGAATTCTTCATTGATCAACTAACTTCAGGGGTGATGTTAAAATGTACAATTTTGTTCTAGACTTGGATCCGTGAAAACAAAGTAGTGGACATAGTTTTACGAGACTCTCTTCACCAGCCACAGTATGTAGACAGACTAGAGAAAATGCTTAGGTTTATGATAAAAGAGAACTCATTGACTCGAGATGATTTGGACGCCATATGGAAGGCTCAGCACGGCAAACATGAGGCGATTGTGAAGAACTTACATGACTTATTGGCCAAGCTGGCTTGGGACTTCACTCCTGATCAGCTTGACCACTTATTTGACTGTTTTAAGGTAAGTTTTACTTTAAAAGTAAAAAAAAAAAGATTGTTTGTATGTAAGTAAGTAATTCATTTATTTGTCTGAAATATGGTATTTTACAGATATTATAACACACAATAGTTCATCATATTCCGCCTACTACATTCGGCATGCAAATTTTGTGACATAATAATAGTAATTCTGATTTCATCATAAAAATCATTTAAAACAAAATTATAAAATTCCAATGTCAAATTGTAATGAGGTAATAACACAACTATGTGCATTTTTTAGGCGAGTTGGGCCACATCCAGCAAAAAACAAAGTGATAAACTACTAGAGGTAATAAGAAGACTTGCGGAAGATGACAAAGATGGTGTAATGGCAAACAAGGTAGTGTATTTGGCTCTATGGTTAATTTTTCAATAATCTTATCAAGACAAGTCTAAAATAGTTGGAATTTCCTGCAGGTATTAGTGCTTTTTTGGAATTTGGCACATTCAGACGAAGTTTGTACGGAGATAATGGACGTGGCGTTAGCTAACCTTATTAAAATATTGGACTATAGTTGCAGTCAAGACCGTGACGCTCAGAAGACTCTTTGGTTAGACAAGTAAGTAGTTTTTCGTCTCTCAATTTTACATTGTATAAAAACCATATCATTGCCAAAGTCATCATTAAAAGTTGCGAGATATAATCAAGGAGGCTCATATTTGCCATTTCTGAAACGCAATAAATCACTAATTTACCCGGAATTATCTAAGAAGGAGCTTATTGTAACTTCACTCTCTTTCCAGGTGTGTAGAAGAATTGAAAACCAATGAAAAATGGGTGTTGCCAGCCCTAAAAATGATGCGTGAAATATGTTGCCTATACGAGGCGGGTGGCGGCACAGGGCTGCGGCCTCATGTGACAAGACAGGAACTTATCGACCGCCTGCAGACGCAGCACTCACTTGTGATACTCGTTACTGACTCACTCACACACTATATGGAAGCTGTGCGGGCTAAACTTACGGGTAAGTAATGTTTTTCTTCTATCTCAATCAGTGTGACCAAAAAAGACTAAATATTTTGTACAAGCTTTCTAGTGGATATGACTGCGATAAGACAGTTTATTGATTGATAAACGTGTTTGCGATTCATAGAACAACAAAGATTATTGAAAACATTTTACGAAACCAATGTTATCTTTTACAGAAGAGGGGGAAATAGATTGGGACAACTGGCAACCAGACGGCAGGTACCCACATGCAGCTCAAGTTCATGAAAGACTCAGTTTTTTGAGATTCCTGTTGAAAGATGGGCAACTATGGCTGTGCGCAGAACAAGTGAGGGGGCTACTTACCTTTATATAAAAGTTAAATTTATTATTCGTTGTGTAATCCCTGCTCTTATTTTCTAGGCAAAACAGATATGGGTATGTTTGGCTGAGAAGCCGGCACACCTCGGCGACCGCGAAGCGTGTTTCCGATGGTTCAGCAAACTAATGGGGGAGGAACCTGATTTAGATCCTAACATTAACCTACATTTTTTTCGACGGAACATTATGACGTTATCACCAAATTTACTAACCCACGCTGGTATCAAGTGTTTTGAAAGGTAAGATTTGATCTGAAAGAATTCTAAAAACTACATAGCATTAGAAGATCCCATAACAATATTTTTAATTTTTACAGGTTTTTCAAAGCAGTAAACTCCAAAGAAGGCAAACTGAAAGTAAAGAGACGAAGTTTTTTACTTAACGATGCAGATCTCATAGGATTAGATTATTTATGGAGGGTAAGTGCAAAGAACAATTTTACTTTTTGAAAAATAAGTTTTAAAACTGAATGTATTGTTACTAAACAAAATTGAAGGTTAAACAAACTTACCTAAGTGGAGTTTGGCCAAAAAATATGAGTTACTGCATCCGAAGAGATTTACATAATTCACCAGGTAAATTTAAACATAAGATTATTTATTATTAGAAGTGTTAGAAGAAAAAGAAATTAATTCCGTTAGCTTTGATTTGCATCAATAGAAGCACCACGGCCAACTGCTCAAGTAGCGCTATTTGTCACAGCAATTTGAATAGACAGAATAATGAGATAGTTCTTCTCTGCCAGGAACTGAAAAAAAAAACCACAAATACTTATATTAGAGAGTCGGGATATCAACAAACCATCTCGTTGATATCCCGGCTCTCTCAAAATGCATTTTATGTAGTTGTGCTTTTTTAAGAAACGCATCTTAACTGGTTACCGTTTATGATATTGCATGTATATAATATATCACCGTGTGGTTGAGGTGGAATAAATGATTCTGCTTTTTATTAAAAAAAACCAAGAGTTGAAAAATCTGTATGATTTACTTATGCCTTAATTATATTGTCTTTACCTATGAAATGAGATTTTAATGAAAATTTTAAAATATAAAAATTTTGGTATTATTTTTATTTCAGCTAATCAAAGTATTGGCCCAAATTATCTATACAATTTTGCCATTTTGACGGCAGTTTGTTTATCCCTTTACTGTAGAAGTCTGCCGGACGGGAGGCGATGAAGTCACCGAAAGCGTTTTGTACTGTCTCTCGGGTGTTGAATTTTTTCCCACTTAAAAAATTGTCTAAATTTTGAAAAAACTAGAAATCTGATGGGGCAAGGTCCGGTGAGTACGGTGGGTGTCGGAGAGCTTCCAGCTGTAACTCTTGTAGCTTTGCGATGGTCTGTCGTGAAGTATGAGCTCGTGCGTTGTCGTGGAGAAGCAATGGGGAAGAGCAATTGACTAGTCTTGGTTGTTGAATTGCGAGCTTCTCCATCTTTGTTTGCAATTCTTGGCAATAGACATCTGCTGTCACTGTTGTGCCATTCGGTAAGAAGCTGTGATGTACAAGTCCGGCACTGGTCCACCAGACAGTCACCATCATCTTCCTATGAGCAATCTTTTTGTTAGCGCACTAATTAGGTGCTGTACCTGGGTCCACCCACTGAGACGAACGCTTACGGTTGTCGTACAGGATCCACTTTTCATCGCAGGTAACAATTCGATTAAGAATTCCCTTGTTTCTATGCCGATTCAGTAGTGCTATGCATGCTTCGACGCGTAAATCTCGCTGTTGGTCGTTTAGTTCGTGTGGCACCCACTTATCTAGCTTTTTTATCTTTCCGATTTGACGCAAGTGCTTCAATGTTGTTTTAACACTAACTCCAAGGCCCGCAGCAAGCTCAGCCGTAGATTGAGTTGGATCCGCTTCCACTATCGCCTTCAATTCGTCGTTGTCCACAATGGTTACCGGCCGACCGCGAGGCTCGTTCTTCAACTCAAAATTTCCAGATTTAAAACGATTGAACCAATAATGGACCGTGTTTATGCAAGCAGTGTTAGGCTCGTACACGTCGTTAATGTTTCGTGTGGTTTGCGCAGCGGTATTTCCACGTAGGAACTCATATTCGAAAATTGTACGAATTTTCAGTTTATCCATGGCGCCAAAAACTACCACAATGTCACAAAAACAAAAAAACTATCTAAAAACAAATGACTGAATTTGAAATTAAATTAACACGTCTTTCGAATAAAATTTATTTGAATTTCGAATTGCGCGCCAATCCACAGATAATTAAATCTGAAAATGCTGGTTATAGAATCTCCAATTACATAGGTAAAGACCTATTATAACTTAGTAATGACGTGTGACTCCGGCTATGCGAAAACCGAAAAAATCGTTATCGATGTCTTGTTTTAAATAACTTTTTAGTTGGCGTTTTTGTCGTGTTTGAGTTTGAGTTTTTAACTTTTTTAAATTACGAATGTCTAAAATATGTGTTTGATGGCTAGTACATTTACTAAATGGTGAATTATGTAGATCTCGAGGATGCAGTGACGAAGTGTAATGTATCCTTGTTCCCTAGGAAATAAGTCTCAAAACTGTATCCATTATGCTACAACTTACTAACTTTGTAGGTGATAACAGAGTGTGACGACGATATCTCTGCGCGCGGTATAGAGTTGCTGCGCGAGGTGTGCACGTGCGTGGGCCCGCAGCTTTCGGCCGCGCACCACCACGAGGCCTTCCTCACGCAGTGCTGCGCGCGCACGCAGCGCATGCAGAAGGAAATGGAGGCGCACGAAGGTACACGAAACAAAAGACTGCCGTCATTAAGGAACGCTAACGTAGCGTAAACTTAGAAAATTTGTGTTTCATTACATTTGTCAGGCTCACTTAACACAGACTGAAATGACATGAAGTCCCTGAGGGATAACAGAGTGTCTAATTTGTATTACTTTCGAATATCGCTATGGTTTTAAATAAGTGATAGTCAAGTAAATAAGTTATGGGCCGTGAACCATTAATCGCCAGCTGGTTTTAACACGGAGACTGTGTCTAACCCGAAACGATCGTTTCCAGATTCGTCAGAGAGTTGTACGAGAATGTGTAGAGTGATTCGTGCCATACAAGAATATATTAATGAATGTGATAGAAGATTTTCCATGGAGCGGCAGATCTTGCCTATCTACAGGTCGGGTCGGGGGAGGCAGTGTACGATTATAGTCAGATTTAATTTCCAAACTGGCCAAAGACAAGTTGATGATATCGAACTGTTTTCGCACTCCAATGAGACGCTGCACTCGTTGCGTGCGACAATTCAAAGAAGGTTGGTGCTTTTACTCTATGATATCGATTTAAAACTAATGTTTTCTTTTATATAGGATTAGTTAATAATGCCTGTTTATTTATTTGTAGGCTGAAGAGTGCTTCAGAAAATAATATAAAGTTAGAGCTATATGTAAATAAGTTGGAGCTGTATGTTAATGGGGAACTATTAGATTCTAGTCACGATAGAAAAATTCTGTCGCAAATACCGCTTCGTGACAAAACTGTGATTGTTGCTAAGGTAAACTTTTCTTGTCCATCAATTCTTACTTGGTATTAAAAGACTTTTTTTAACTCAAGATATTTTTTTAGGTTTATGATGGGCAGGTATGTGGTAGTGGAGGCTGTGGTTCGTCGAACGAGTCGAGTAGTGACTCCAGTACTTCTTCACCTCCGCTGTCGCCGACACCGGAGCATGCGTTACCTGGCGTTGTAAGTACACTAAAAAATTAATTGGAGCCTTAACATTGCGATGCAAAGATCATCCATAATTTCGCGCGGCCAAATTTCGAGTAAATCTTAGGATCCGCAATCGGCCTCTTGGTTTTGCTTTGTTTCTTAAAGAATGTGTTAGTGAAAAGTTTTGTAAGAGAATTTATTAGCTACTTGCCATTAGTGTAGACGACTCATCGTTTTGAGTGATCAGAATAAACACTTTGTCACAATGTAATCTTTCTTTTCCCAGCTTTTTGCACAAGGCTCGTGGTATTTGCCGTTTATATTGAATTTGGAACACATTGGAATTACTAAAGGGCATGGACCGCTCACCGAAGCGGCGCATTTGCTCTCTCAAATCTGTCCTGCGCACAAGCAAACGGTAAGTTATACGTAAAATGATTATAATTGTTGCAAATCTCGAGCTCATGTCATTGCCATAAGCTTTAAATTGCAATGTTCGACGTATGCTCGTGAAATGCAACTATTGTTTTATTGTAGAAGTATGTTATGTTTTTGTTGTTATAGGTGGAAAAATTGACAGAAGCGTTGCTATGCAGAGAAGATACAAAATTGAGGGACATGCTCTATGGTCCGGCTCCGCCCACAGTAGCTTATAATGTAGAAGTAAGTACTCTACGAATAATAAAATTGTAGAGTAAGCACGCTAAACACTATATACATTAAACTGGGGACCATCTTGATTCGATACATATCTCGACATCTGTCGAATCGAGAAAGAGCGAGTGTTATGTTGCAGTTTGAATCGCCAATGATTTAAAACATGTCGAAGCTATCGGAAAATTCATGAAACTAATACATTTGTTTATGCTTAGGTGTTATACAGTATGGCGATGCCATCGTCAGACACGCGACTGGAACGCTGTCGCAGCTTTCAGATAGCTTGCGTCAAGAAAGCTCCGCTCTTAGTGCAGTGTCTGTCTGATAATGACTTTTTACAAGGTGCTGCACCGCATACACGGAGGTACGTTATTTAACCATAGGTTAAGATGCTTTTATTTACACACACATAACATCACGCCTGTTCTCCCAGAAGGGTAAGGCAGAGACGCGCCTATAGTGCACACATTTCACCAGTTATGTTCAATTCCCATGTAACAGGGGGCGAGCCTACTGCCATCAACCGGGCACCGGTTATCTAATTGGGGACTTTAAATTTTTTCTTAAAATGTTTCAGCATGTTATTTTTGTATGTTTCTAAACCTACAAGGAATAGGCGAATAATATTGTCTTTTGTTTCAGGGTTGGTTATTTAGCTCTAGTCAGGTTGGCCAAACTGGCGTTATACACGCTTGGCCACCTCTTTGAAATTCTGGCTCCTGATGGGGCCGACACAACTCTTGACAAAGAATTCAGGTTAGTTTAGTTATTACATTAATTAGTTCCACGGAAACGCAAGTAAATGGAGTGATAATGCGTGCCATTGTGTTTTTTTTTTAAAATCGAAAAGTAATAGATAAAACAGCTTAATGCATATGCATTAAGCTGTTTTATCTATTACTTTTCGGAAATTGAGCGACAACTGCAGATGCCCAATGACTAAGTTTTCTCTTATTACTCCATTTCCTGACTACTCCGTGATTATAATAAAGTGTCGCTCTGTGTAATACCTTCCTGTTTTAACTGTGCTGTTGTTGTTAGTAGAAGGGATGTGACGATATTGCGCGAAGCTCTGCAGACGGTGCCAAATCACAGCTGTGAATTGATGGTGAAGGCTATTTCTGAGAAGTTGGCTAATGCGTTGGGGGAACAGGTAATTATTATTGCTTACAAAAGTATTTCTTATGTTTCACTCTAAAAAAGTCAAGCAATACATTCCGTTGTCGATTATAGAAATAAAAAGCAACAAAAAGAGATGTATATTTTCAAATGTGTGTTTGCAAACCAGGTGGTAATCAGTGGAGAGGATAGTGACTCGGTATCGACGTTAGTTTGGTGGCGCGTCCCTACCGCAGCCACGGTGCGTGCTCTGTACAGCCTTGCCTACTCCGTGGCACAACCATCTGAGCTCAGCGGTATTGTGCACCCTGATGATGTTACACGTAAGTTGAACTGTTATTTGATGTCATAGACTCTATACTTATATCTCAACAACGCTGTTTTAGCGGTTTATGCAGCATTCAATTCTTGAGAATTTTCTAGAAAATATTTTTTTTAAATAGATTAATTGTAATTTAAACCTTAGTGATTATTTGTGCTAGAACGTGCCGAGCGTGCCATGTACGAGTTGCTGAAGAGGCACAGATCTAAAACTTCACGAATATTTTATACAGGGTTACTAGTAACTTGACGTATTCCTTGCAGGATGATAGTAGGGTGAAAATGCAACAAATTAAGCCACCAAATGTTCTTCCGAAGTTCAGTAGTTTTTGAGTTAGTAAGATTTTTAGTTTTTTTTATGAAAAATCCCAAATTAAAACATTTCAAGCCAATTTGAAAATTATCTACGGAGCGACTGTACTGAAATTTCTGTTATTATCATAGTTGATGCTACGGCATCAACTATCAACAAATATTTGGTACGCCAAATATTTGTTAGTAATTAAAAGTTCAAAAATGTCTAAAACCTTGGCAAATATCACTAATTAAACATTTTTTTGTAATTTTTGCCTTTACTTCATCAAAAATGTTGTCTAGTGCAAAAAAAAAAAATACAACGCCAGATGTACAAATTACTAGGAAAATATCTTTATCTTATCAGCTATTCAGAAAGGTATGATTGTTAATACTTTTGCATGTGTGAAAGAGAAGAAAAGAGTTCTATGGGAGCCGGTAAAATTGCGAGACGGTCAACCTATTGTTTCGTATTCGTATTATTTGTAGTTTTTACCTGCGCTTGAGCCCCAAACACTCGGCAAGCTTTGTGATTGGTCCCTATCTCTCGGCACGAAACGGGGTGCGACTTCGCAAAATCGTATCGTCAGTTTTAGTTAGTTTCAACTCTACGTCTCGCAAGCTCGTGTTTTGTTATCTGGCTATTTCCCTAACTGTTGCCGCGTATCTTGCTCTTGTGTTGTGCTGTGCCTTCATAAGTGCTGACTATGGCTTCATATTCTAATCCTGAATACTCTGACATAATGTACTGTTACGGGCTTTGTGATGGTAACGCTGCTGAAGCGCGGAGAGAATATCAACTTCGCTTTCCCAACCGCCGACTCCCACACGTTAGTGTCTTCGGATCGACTTATTGGCGATTATCTGAAACTGGCAGCGTCCAAAGAAGCAGGCAAATTGATACTGGTCGTTCCCGGAAATACACGGCTGAGGAAGAGGAGCTTATTCTTCAACGTTTTATTGACGACCCCAACATATCGACAAACATCTTAGCCCGTGAGCTTGGTATGTCACAGTGGAAAGTCTGGTCTGTAGTTCACTTGTCAGGCCGACATCCATACCACTACCAACCCGTGCAGTCATTAGAAGAGGGAGATCCGCCGAGACGGCTTGAATTTTGTCGTTTTATGCTAAGTGCCGACGCCGAAGGCGAAAACTTTAAAAAAAATATTCTATGGCCTGATGAATCATGTTTTGACCATGATGGTATCACAAATTACTTCAATTTACATTACTGGGCACCGAGGGCAAATCTTAAGAAACTGAAACCAACCGCATCCCAGCGTAGGTTCTCACTTAATGTTTGGATGGGTATTATCGACGACAAGTTAATTGGCCCACATTTTTTTTACCCTGAACACTAAATGGGGAACTTTATGAAGATTTCCTAAGAAATCATTTAACAGTACTGCTCACGGATCTACCGGAAGAAAGAAGAGCAAACATGATTTATCAACATGACGGATGTCCAGCCCACTTCCGAATCACAATAGGGTAGTTGCCTGGGTAAAAAACAATAATTATATTTAGTCCGTCAGTTAGATTATCGAAAAATAATGGACACTTATTTTTTCTTTTGTCAATCAAACAAAAAATGACAAAGATAAAGCACGTCAAAATTTGGGAAGGGGGGGTCATGACGTCACTTGCTTGCAAAAGTGTCGCAAGCAAGTGACGTCACGCGGAACTTTAACGGGCGATATCATCATTTTTTATATAATTGACAAAATAAAAAATACTGGTTCAATATTGTTTGATAATCTGACGGACTAATTAGATTTTTTTAGGAAAATAGCCTATTCAGGAATTGCTGGATGACCACTATCCAAACCGATGGATAGGGCGCGGTGGGCCGATTCCGTGGCCTGCACGAAGCCCTGATCTGACGCCGCTAGACTTTTACGTTTGGGGTCATATGAAAGACCTAGTTTATGTGACCGCCGTAAATTCAATTGAAGAACTAAGGGAGAGAATAACATATGCGGCGGACCAGATGAGGGCAACAATCACAGCAAGAATCACAAAAACTGAAGTGAGGAAGCGAATAAGAACATGTATTCGAAACCGAGGTCAACACAACGAAAAGACGTGTAAAATGTGTGTAAAGTTTTTAAATTGATATTGATTAAAAATAATAATTATGTTCATGAAATTGTTTGATTTTCCGAATAAACATCTTGTTGTGAGACGCACGCCTTCCTGTACTAAATCAAAAACGATTTTCATAATGTAGTACACGACTTTGTATTAATTTTCATAAATTTTTAGGGTTCCGTAGTCAACAAGGAACCCTTATAGTTTCGCCTTGTCCGTCTGTCTGTCTGTCTATCCGTGGTTTAGCTCAAAAACTATTGGTAATAGAAAGTTGTAATTTGGCATGAGTATACACGTTAATGACGCCGAAAAGGTGGTACTTAAAATAAAATTATGAAAAAAACAATTATTTAAGGTACCTCCCCTACATGTAAAGTGGGGATGATAATTTATTTTTCGTCCTTCCCATAGTGTGGGATATCGTTGGATAGGTCTTTCAAATATTAGGTGATTTATTATATATAGACGTTTTATTGATTAAGTGAACCGTTCGTGACTTATCAAGCTATAAAGTAACAATTTTTGTTAAGAGTCAAGTGTCCCCCCCTCTACCAACTAAACGGTTGTAGTTAGAAATTCAAAGGTCACGGCAGTAGTACCGATATATTACGAAGTTTAAAGGAAAACTATCACACTTAAGTGGGCTTTACAAGTTTATGAGTAATAGTCGACCAATTGTATTTGACTCGAAAATTTCGAACAACTCTATAGAAATGTCGATAGATGGCGCTAAGCGTCAGTTGTATCGCGCTATTGTTTCATTCCTAAATAGGTGTTATAAAACAAAAACAGTTGCTGTCGAATAAAATTATAGTTAGTTGTGTCTAAGTAATTAAATTAGTTAAGGATTATGTCAAACCAGATCTCATTTAAGTTATTCATTTTCAGATTTGTGTAACAATTAGTACTTCTTTTCTAACTAGATGGCGTTGTCGTCGAATTAGATCTCACAATCGTTTCGTTACCGGCAAAACCATAAGTAGTTTTATTGAATTCTTGAGATTGTGTATTGTGGTGAAATAGTTGAATTGTGAACTTCATATCAAGTTGAGTGTAGGAATTTGCGAGTGAGTAGTGTAGGTGTAGCTCTGTGTCCTGTATTTAAATTCAAAACACCGGCAATGACAAGTCTTACCCAAATCTCAAAAAAAAAAGTAAAACGTTCCGTGCAAAATTGTCGGATCAAGGTGAGGATTTGTATAGGAAGTAAAATTAGGTAGGTAGTCATGATTGGCTTTTAGTTAGAGCATGGTACGAAACTATCAGTCAGCGAATACGACCCGCACTTAGCTGTTATAAAACTACGGAACCCTACACTGCGCGTGGCCCGACATGCACTTGACCGGTTTTTTTGGATAGCTGATTAGACAAGGATATTTTACTAATAATTTGTACATCCGGCGTAGTATTTTTTTTTTTTTGTACTAATACAACATTTTGTATGAAGTAATGGCAAAAATTACAAAAAAAAAATGTTTAATTAGTGATATTTGCCAAGGTTTTAGACTTTTTTGAACTTTTAATTACTAACAAATATTTGCTACGGAATCAACTATGATAATAACATACATTTGAGTACAGTCGCTCCGTAGATAATTTTCAAATTAGCTTCAAATGATTTAATCTGGGATTTTTCATAAAAAAACTAAAAACCTTACTAATTCAAAAACTACTGAACTTCGGAAGAACATTTGGTGGCTTAATTTGTTGCATTTTCACCCTACTATGACGTCCTGCAAGGAATACATCGATTACCAGTAGTCCTGTATGTAGCAGTGCATGCTACAACGCGTCCGCACCTAAATCATCCCTTACGTGTAATGCAATGTAAAAATGTGTGTATGTAAAAGTCAAATAATGCACGCTGGTGACATTACATAGAATTTCCTTTTTGTTTAGCTATCTTGCTGTCATAATACCATTTTTGTAGTTGTTCGAGAATGTATGGAGGTGGTGACGATCTGCATGGCGTTAAGCGGCGGTCACCTGGAGAACAACTTACTTAACGAAACCTGGTGGCAGGACACCGCGCTGTTTCTCATGATTGACTGCCCGAACCCTCAGGTTAGTTCCAACGCGAGTACAAATCAAAATAAAGGTTCCCAAACTATACTAAAATTCAGTAAACTACTTTTTAGGTTTCCCTAGTCAACAAGGAACCCTTATAGTTTCGCCATGTCGTCTGTCTGTCTGTCTGTCTGTCCGCGGTTTAGCTCAAAAACGATTGGTACTAGAAAGTTGTAATTTGGCATGAGTATACACGTTAATGACGCCGAAATGTGGTAAAATAAAATTTTGAAAAATAAACAATTATTTAGGGTTACCTCCCCTACATCTAAAGTGGGGATGATAATGTTTTTTTCGTCTTTGTCAGTGTGGGATATTGTTAGATAGGCCTTTCAAAAATATTAGGGTTTTGAGAAGACCGTTTTTTGATTAAGTAAACCGTTCGTGACTTATCAAGCTTTAAAGTACCAATTTTCGTTACAGTCAAGTGTCCCGCCCCTCTACCAACTAAATGGTTGTAGTTAGAAATTCAAATGTCACGGCAGTAGTAGTAATAATAATAATAATTCATTTATTTATCAAGTAACAAGGACTCAATAATACACAGAAATTAAATATAGCACAAATCTTACACTAGAACACCCTGAATACATTAGTAGTACCTATATATAACGAAGTTTAAAGGAAAACTATCACACTTAAGTGGGCTTTACAAGTTTGTGAGTAATAGTCGACAAATTGTATTAGACTCGAAAATTTCGAACAACTCCATAGAAATGTCGATAGATGGCGCTAAGCGTCAGTTGTATCGCGCTATTTTTTCATTCCTTAATAAGTTTTATTAAAAAAAAAACAGGTGCTACACCGGCTATGACAAGTTTTATCCAAATGTAAAAAAAAGTTAAAACTTTCCGTGCAAAATTGTCGGATCAGGTGAGGATTTAGGAAGTCAAATTAGGTAGGTAGTCATGTTTGGCTTTTAGTTAGAGCATGGTACGAAATTATCAGTCAGCGAATACGACCCGCACTTGGCTGTTATAAAAACTACGGAACCCTACACTGCGCGTGGCCCGACACGCGCTTGACCGGTTTTTTTTATTTGTATTAAATTGTATTCGGATTTTGCATTGCTACAAGCCTTAAATATCTGTTATTTCAAGATTTATTCATAAACTTTTAATAAGGTAATGGCAAGCGTTTGACCACTTTTTCATCTAAATCATAGAAGAAAAATAATACTTTGTAAATCTATGTATCTGGGCGTATCAGACACCCAACGCTACTTACGCTATTTGAACGCGTTCTTTTAACACGAAGTGTCTAAAGTTTAGGCGCAGTAGCGCCGAGGCGTCTTCCAGTGTCTGTAATATCTGTATGTTGCAGGTGCGCGTATCGTGCGCAGAGCAGTTACTGGCCATGTGCGCGTGGGGCGGCGGCGGCGGTGCGCGCGCCGCGCTCAGCGCGCTGGGCGGCGCCGCGCCGCGCGCGCTCACGGCCACGCGCCTCACGAGGTATGCGAGGCACGCGCAGCAGTTCCTGCAGCTGCTGTGTCGACTAGTCGCGCTCGCTGGACCTACGTCACGTACGCTCGATGATCTCGCTCTCGAGGTAAAGTTACTTTCAATTTTTCTTTATTCTCTAGTACACATACATTTAAGATGATGCAAATATAAACTCATTGGAGTTTTGCTCCATAATCGTCGTCTACATAATTAAGAGAATAAAAACAACTTTAGTACGGGCAAGCCTCGTCTTCATATTAAACAAAACTGCACATATTGCGTAGAATTTATGCATAAAACAGCAACACAACATCATGTTACTGCAACACTGTTGCTGAGGTTTTCTAAAGATCATCCCCGAGATTTAACTACCCCTATGTTAAATTACCACACAAATAAAAATCGTTTGCTCTTCAAAACCCTACACGACTAATTTTATTGTTTAGGTGACATGGTTACGCGCAGTGCGCGCTAGCCCTCTGTTGCTGGACGACACATTGCTGGAGGGGCACCTCAACCTCACTAAAGAGCTGTTTGCGCATGTTCCGGCACAAGTGAAATACCAGTACGGCGCGCATCCCGACCACAAGGACGCGGGACTTATCAAGGTAAATAGTTTTTGTAAATTCGACCGCCATTCCGTCTAATTTTGTGTTATGGCGTCATGCTTGTTGCTCGTTGTTTTTTTTTTTTTTTTCATTTATAACTTGCTAGATTTCTTTTCAAAATTTATTTCATATTGAGCGCTGTTGGGCAAAAAAAGACTAAGCTTTGTTCCTTCAAATATTTGATCTCTATGAGCTTGGCCACGTGGCTTTCAAATTGTTTGAGACCGCGACCGATAGCGGTGCTATCATCCTAAGAAGATGATCATCTCGTCCACCTCACTGCATTTTACTTTTTGGAATGAAGTTCGTTTGCGACTTTTTATTATATTATGTCATAGAAAGAGAGAGATAGTTTTCATGGTTGCTGAAGCCTATATACAGGCTGATTTTGTAAAGACCAGCCAAATTTAAGGATGTGGTACAGACCATCAAACTGAACAACTTTCTCCATGGGACCAACATCGTAATCGCGAATAAAAATTCCGCCGTCCCATACATTTAGGTCGAGTAGGTATTGAAGTTTTCTATGGGACAGTTGATAAAATTTTTGCGATTACGCTATTTGTCCCATGGAGAAAGTTGTTCAGTTTGATGGTCTGTACCACATCCTTAAATTTGGCTGGTCTTTAAAAAATCAGCCTGTATAGTGAGGTCAAAATGAAAATCCAAGATGGCGGCTGCAAAAATTTACGAATTTTTCTTCATGGGTATCGTTTTCATGGTTTTCGAGAGTGCTGTAGCCGATAGTCGGTCAAAATTGAAATCCAAGACGGCGGCTACAAAATTTTTCTAATTTTTCGTCATGGCTGACGTTTTCATGGTTTTCGAGGGTGCCGAAGCACATAGTGAGGTCAAAATGAATATCTAAGTTGGCGGCTGCAAAATTTTATCGACATAACACTTTTTTTGTATATTTGTTATCCGTGGAGTGACACAGGTGTGATTGCAACAGGAAGTGACGAGCGAGTTCCTGTGGCCGTACTCGTGGGCGTGGTGCAGCATGTCGGCGGCGCGCGCGGCGGGCGAGCTGGGCGCGCCGCGCGAGCCGGGCGCGCCGCTGTGTCGCACGCCCGGCGCCGCCGCCGCCGCCGCCGACCTGCTGCTGGCGCTGGTGCACGGCTGCGTGCCCAACATGGCCGCGCTCGCCAACCTGCTCGAGACCATGTTCTACAGCGGTGAGTGCAACGCTCCAGTCGTCTAGCTAGAGGTATAGGCTCGCCCCCATTTACATAGAACTTAAACACGACTGACGAAATATGGGTGCACATACTAAAGAACACCTCTGCCTGACCCTTCGAGACCGAGAGATTACAGACGTCATGATTATTAGCTGTCATAATTATTATCTTGTTCGAGAGCTGTAAGTCCGGAAAAAGTGTCGGGGGCATAGACCGGAAGCTAATAAAATGAACTATTTTACAGGGATAAATGCATCAATTTCTAATCATAAAAAGTGCCAAGTTTACCGCAGTTTTTTTAAACCTGATTACGGAAAAGTAAGAATAAAAAAAATTTCATCTTGCACATTAAACTTGCTTTATGCTAAGTTGAAAAAACAAACTGTTCACCAGACAGAACAATGCCGCTGGCCGACTGGGAGTACATCCCGTGCGTGGGCCCGCGGCCGCCCGCCGGCCTGGTGGGGCTGAAGAACGCCGGCGCCACGTGCTACATGAACTCCGTGCTGCAACAGCTGTACTGCGTGCGCGCCGTGCGGGATGCGTTGCTCACAGTTCAAGGTAGCAACTTCAGCTAATTATCTCACATTTGAATAGTGCCTTCACACAGTGTATGTCTAGCGTAGACATTGACGTCGCTGCGCTAGCGTCTCGCAGTCCTTTCGTAGTTATTTAACTCTGACGGAAGCTACCCAATTGCAACCTTATAATCAGAATAAAATCACTGTGATTTTGACAGACTTGTCAAAGGCAGCACTCTTAATGCAACGACAATAAAGATCACTGTAATTTTGCCAGTGGATCAGCGTTAAAATAACTGTGACCGCGATTGTATCGAAAATACTTGACTATGTCGTGGTGCTAACATCGCGTTCGGGCAGCGTATCCGCTCTGTATATGTTCAACTCCTACGCTGGGTCAACGCCAGATGCGAAGGTCTGTTTGAGCCAGTAGGTTTGGAAATAATGAAATACTCTTTGCAGGTGCGGCTACAGATCCTAATGAAGATTTTTCTGGAGAAAACCATCATCCTGGTATTGTGGAGAATAATATTGAGGTATGTATTCCAAACAATATTGAGGTATGTATTCCAAACAATATTATAGATTTTTTTCTTGTTATCATTTTATTTACAATTTACTTAACTTTTTTAATTTTCTTGTTTCAGAGTAACACAGATTACAATATAACTATTCTAAAACAAGTACAAGCAATATTTGCTCATCTACATTATAGTAAGCTACAATACTACATCCCAAGAGGACTGTGGGCGCATTTTAAGTAAGAGTCACGATAAATTGTACTCAATACTAAACTCTATTCCTTAGTTGGTAGAGTTTTTAATAACTTTGTCATTTCTAGGCTTCAAGGCGAACCCGTGAACCTGCGTGAACAGCAAGACGCAGTGGAGTTTTTTATGTCGCTGGTCGAATCACTAGACGAAGCCTTGAAATCGTTGGGGCAGGAGCAACTAATGGCAAAGACTATGGGAGGAACATATTCCGATCAGAAAATTTGTAAGGGCTGCCCACACAGGTAAATTGAGCTACCAGAGTAAAAAAATAGAGTAAAGTAAAGAAGTTGTTGGTTTTCATGGTTGGCAATCTTTTCAGATATTGTAAGGAGGAACCATTCAGTGTAGTGTCACTGGACATTAGGAACATGTCTCGTTTGCAAGAATCTTTAGAAGCTTATGTTCGAGGAGAGTTGCTAGAGGGTGCAGATGCCTATCACTGTGATAAGTGCAATAAAAAGGTATGTGTTACTTCCAATTATCTTTGTGACTTAATAAAATCCAGTTTTGGTATTAGTTGGTTATGGGTGACACCGCAAAATGTCTTTACATGCTTCTTCCGAAATCAGCAAGTAAAGGAAATGACTTAACCTGTGGCGACATCGACATCGCCACAGGCGAACTACGTATCATACTGACGTCACGCAAAATCCTGTATCGCGCAAGCAGAGTTCAATGCGCAGCTAGCATATATACAACGTCCCAACATCAGTCCTCGGGCAGTTACCCACCAGACAACACCCGTCTCGGCGGAGTAGCCTCCCTTTTCTATGGAGGATGAGAGAACTTTACACCCTGTACCTCATGCCTCTATGAACCTTTAACTTCGTCATTACGTTCGCTTGTCCAAAAACACTGAAAACAAACTATGTGATAGAATATTTTATTTCCTTTTACAGGTGGTGACAGTGAAACGTTTATGTCTAAACAAACTACCTCCAGTGTTAGTTATACAGTTAAAGAGATTCGAATATGACTTCGAGAAAGTGTGTGCAATAAAATTCAATGACTATTTCGAATTCCCGCGGGAGCTGGACGTGGAACCTTACACAGGTAGGAGATGAGATGATTTCAATATGGTCTAACTAGGCCTCACTTTACCAAATAGTGGTAGAAGAGTTTATGAGGCCTATATCTGTAATGCCTTAATTAACCTCTTAAACCTTTTGTATGTCTGCTGCCCTATTAAGGCATTAAACAAACATTGTTAGCACTTTGTTAGTGTAATGCCGTTCAAAAGACCCATTGATCTGTTCAATGTCTGCATAGTTTGTTGTTCAACATTGCACTTTATGCACCCTGAAAATATTTTTTTTTATACCAAGCAATTATTCTGCATACTGATTTAATGTACCAACTTCAGCTTGGGGCCTGGCCCGGGCCGAGGGTGACTCGTCACTGTGGGAGGGTGGCGAGGAGAAGGCACAAGAGACGCACTATCAGCTCAGTGGCATCGTCGTTCACTCCGGACAGGCCTCCGGGGGACACTACTACTCATATGTGCTACTTAGGTAGGTAGTAATACTTTCCCGTAGTTAATTATAAGGTAAGTACGGTGAAGTCTTATATCTTCGTCACTTTTCAAATTCTTTCCTTTATAAAAATCAAAATCAAAAGTCATTTATTCAAATTAGGCTTGAATCAGCACTTTTCGAACGTTAAAATTACAAAAGACAGTCCCCCAAAACACCCGCCCTTCACCACTTCCTAGTGCTTTTGCTGGGAAGAAGACGTCAGTATGAAATCAGAACACATAATACTTTTTGAAGCTAACGGCACTGAGAAAATTTTGCATAGAAAACTATATTTTTATGACTTGATAACAAAGTTCAAAATAGCATACACCTTTGACCAGTTGACACAAAGCTAAAACGGTTTTAATGGCCCAGCCATTTTATGAAATACTAGCTGACCCGGCAAACGTTGTTTTGCCATATAAATTATTTCTACCCGGCGCTACTTGGTTCGCGTGGTGTCCTACCCCCTACCCAACTCCTACCCTACTTCTACCCTACTCCTAACCTACTCCTACCCTACTCCTACCCTACTCCTTCACTACTCCTACACTACTCCTATAAGTAAAACGCTGATTGATTGATAGAACCTAGCGGACCCGGCAGACATCCCACCTGGAAAAGCAGCGCCACATACCGGGTCCAATTATGTATACAGATCTTATCCTGACAATAATGAACACAAAAAAAAATGAATTATACAATTTAGTGCAGTCGTTCGAAAGTTATGGGCGTACATACATTTCGAAGATCCATTTTTATTTATATAGATTTTCTTAATTAAAATTTTATTTATTTGTTAGTCTGTCAGTGTCACATTTTTAATTCGGTCTGACATGTATAGGACAAGGACCTTTTGGAGCGAGGCCAAAATTGGAACTAACGCCATCTTGTTTTATCAATACATATAATTTAAAAAAATCACAAATGTTTACCAACAGCACCCCCCATATCTACGTCATTCGTGCGCCAAAATATCCTTTTACTGCCTTTCAGTTGTTTTACGGATTTTACCTCTGATTTTGCACTAATGTCCAAATCACAGTGATCTTTATTCTCATTTCCATAAGGTTGCTGTTGGGTTATTGCCACTGACAAGTCTGTCAAAATCGTTGTGATCTTTATTCTTGTTAAAATAAGGTCGCTGTTAGATCGCTGCTGTCAGAGTTATCGGTAAAATAACTGTGAACGAACTATAGTACTCCAGAGAAGATGGCTAAATGTCATTCTGCGGTATTGACATTGCGACGCAATATTTAATGCTGAGTCGGTAAAACAGATTCTATCGTGCAATGAGCAGACAAAAATAGCCCTTAATGTGACGAACATATTTTGGATGTGACGTCCTGTACTTGACTGTGTCACCTATCCACAGATATAACTGTCTCGAGTTGCAATTTATAAGGTACTAGCTTCTGCCCGCAACTTCGTCCGCATGAAATGTCTTGTTCCCCCGACACACCACGTCGCATCGCATCGCCAGTCCACGCTATTACTTCGTTGTCGCTTAGCGTTCTTTATGACTTTTTCTTTTCGCTCTTAGCTCTTACGGACCCTAGTGTGATGTTAAATAGCATATAGCCTTCCTCAAGAATTGGGCTATATACTTTAAAAAGATTTTTTTAAATCCGACTTAGTTCCAGAGATTAGCGCGTTCAAACAAACAAAACTTTTCAGCTTTATTATTAGTACATATAATAATCATTCTTTATCATTATATCTTTTGATAATCCTACGGAATAGCGACGGCCTTGAAGATTGATTCAACATCTTTCAGGGACAACGGCAGTGAGACAGGCCGGTGGGTCAAGTTAGATGACGGCGACGTATCAGAGTGCGGCATGCACGACGACGAGGAGATGAAGGCGCAGTGCTTTGGCGGAGAATACATGGGCGAGGTAAGTCCAGAGTAAACTAAGAAAAAATTCATTTACTACGCACGCAGACATTTTCCCTCTTGTTCATAAAATGTTTACTCAAAGATAATAATGGTTAAGTTTTTGCCATTTGGTTACCGAACCCTAAAAATGCGTTACTCTTTGAGTAGTTAACAAAAGGAAGTGCTCATTCGATTTGGACTCAAAATGCAGACGTGCTACAGATAATGATCGCCGACGCTTCGTATTACGTTACTTCAGTTTTTGAATTATGGTATTCGTATAGATATTGACAGGGCTAATCACCAATGCACTCACAAAGTTTATGAGCAAGGGGGTTACATCACCTGCACCCTAATTGCGTAACACACTTCCTTTCACAATCCGAAGGATTTTTAGACATTCGTAACCCATTGCTTCATTTGTTTGAAAAATTCGTCTGCTCGACAACGTATATAATGCAATTCGACAATGAATTGCATTGTCAAAATGAAGACATTGCAAATATTGGTGTGTTACGCAATTACTCCTCTGTTATGCTTATCACATGGTGACTTTAACCATGTTGCAGGTGTTCGATCCGATGGTAAAGAGGGTATCATACAAACGGCAGAAGAGGTGGTGGAACGCCTACATGCTGTTCTATACAAGGAAGGACACAATAGAAACTCAATCAGCTCTAGAAGTATCTATGAAAAATTTGACTATGAAGTGAGTTTGATTTATATTTCAAGCCAGTGTCATGTCTCCCTTGTGCCCGTATCAAAAGACCAAAAAGTTCTTATGCGACTGTTTTTTGTTTTTCTAGAGAAAATATTATACCTCGACCGATCTGGCTGTCAGTGCGCCGCAGTAACATTGCATTTTCTCACAATCAAGACCAATTCAGTCTTGAGCATTTCAATTTTATGAAGAAACTTTGTTGTATGAGACTGCAAATGTTACCAGGATCACAAAGCGCCGTCTGGGTATGTTTAACACGATCAATAATGGCATTTTATTAGCTGTTCATGTTATTTTCGGTTTTTGATACATGTTTTGTCACACAGGGGCCCGAGCACGAAGAAATGTCAATGTTAGCTGTACAACTAGCAACGAAATTCTTGTTCCAAGTAGGATTCCGTACAAAGAAGACACTGCGCGGCCCCGCAGCGGACTGGCATGACATTCTGTGTCAACACTTACGATGCTCACAAGTAGTTAGAGCGTGGTTCGCGACTGATCTCTTCAAACATCCGCACAGGTACTTTATTAGTGGAAATATAATGTTTTTGCAATTTTATGCCAATGATATAAAAGTCACTTGACACGCTCTTATGAATTGCGACTACATTTATTAATATATGAATATAATAATGAATGATGCTTTTCTTTTCAGACTGTGCGACTACTTGTTATCGAGTCCAACGGCTGAAGTGAGAATAGTATTTATGAAAATCATCGTCTTCTTAGCTCATTTCTCAGTTCAAGATCCACCAGGTATTCTATTACTTTCATACTCGTACTTTAAACTTGCAAACATTAATTGTTGAAATTGCATTACAAAAAGCTTCTATGGATTTTTTCGGACACCCCAACTTTAAACCTCGCATAAAAACCTTGCCTTTTTTGACATGATTGTTAAAGTAATATTGTAAGTTAAAGTAAGCAGCAAATGGTGTGATAAAGTAATATTTAAATTCACAAAATAATTGGATTTGAATAATTGGGTTTCATTTAATCTGCACGAATTAAAAATCATTTTCATGTTAAAATATTAGATGTTTATTACATTCAACTGGATTTAAAAGGATATTTAACTTGTCACAGTAAGCAACGGTTTCGGGTCATGGTGCACACGCGAAGAGGCGGTGTCCCTCTCAGACCAACTACTATGCAGTGCACGCGCACTTGCCGTGCCGCCGCACACCGATGCGCACACGCACCGACACTTGCCACTACTGTTCAACCTATTCCATACATACGCCACCCTCGGACTTAGTGAGAAACATCAGCTGCTGAGGGTAAGTAGTGATCATAGAATAGAATACTCTTTATTATGTACACCATATGATTTACAAGCTCACTTCACCTAATAGGGTAGTTGCCTGGGTAAAAAAATAATTATTATATTTAGTCCGTCAGTTAGATTATCGAAAAATAATGGACACGTACTTTTTCTTTTATCAATCAAACAAAAAATGACAAAGCTAAAGCGCGTCAAAATTTGGGAGTGGGGGGTCATGACGTCACTTTCTTGCAAGTCTCCCAAGCAAGTGACGTCACGCGGAACTTTAACGGGTGATATCTTCATCATTTTTTATATAATTGACAAAAGAAAAAATACAGGTTCAATATTTATTGATAATCTAACTGACGGACTAATTAGATTTTTTTTAGGAAAATAGCCTATTATATAAATGTAGAAATTGTACATAGGGTGACACGATCAACACACAAGTTATTGCTAAAAGTGATCTTTTAAAGACAACCATTCACCTAAACTAACATTTTAGATCTGTGCGAGCAAACTTGGGAATTTTAAAATTCATGAATATGATTGTTTTATTGAACAGCTCAGCAGTGCGATTCTGTAACCATTTCACCGTGAAAACTTAGGTGAAGTGAGCGTGGAGTGAGCTTTCATTCCAACTAATGCTAGGGATTGGCACTATTGACAGCTCACTCTAAGCTCACTTCACCTAAGTTTTCACGGTGAGATTTTTACAGAATCAATCGGCTGTTTCACAATCCTTTTGGTGATATTGTTCCCGCTATCTTGCACAGTACTAGAGAATATAAATTTTGATGATATAATAAAGTGACATACTTTAATGTGCCAGATATACGAATAAAATCATAATGTTAACTATTTTGTTTTCAGCTAAAACTACTCGATGTCGTCTTATCCGTTTGCATGGATGAATCAAATACGTCAATGGGAAAATACCAGTATCCCGAGTCGGCCAAAGTTCATCAGGTAAGGTCAACTTAGAAACAGATGAATAACATGCGTTATTAATATAATAACTATTTACTAAAAGTTTTATTTGAATCTGTACGACTGAACGTTACAAATACCAATCGCAACACGTGTCTACTACTATAATCTAATTACTCGATTTCAGTCGCGTCCATTATCGTAGGTGTACCAAAAATCCCTTTGATTCTGCAGACGTGCAACACTCGATTTTTCGATCCGTTATTAAAATTTCAAAAAGTTTTTTGCAATTTGCAGGTCAGTGTCATGTTGTATGTTGATCAAAATATGATTCGCGCCCGTGTTAACTATGTATTTACAGAATTATAATCATTACAACTCTCTTAACTTAGAATTTTCCTCAAAGGACATGATTTAAAGAAATCATGATTTCATGAATTTAGAGAGTTAGATTGATGATTTTGCGGGTTACCTTAGGGCATCCCACTTAAGTCTCTATATGATCTTGTAGGTGGTATGTGCGCTGGCCCGGTGTTGCGACGTGAGCATGCGCTGCCAGTCTGCCAACGCGGCAGAGGGAGCGTCGCCGCTGCCCAACCCTTACGCAGAACAGCACACGCACGCCGCGCGACCGCTGCTGTCGCCAGCCGCCGCTGATGTACTGTACAATAGGACTGGGTAAGTCGTATGCATAGTTTCTGTAAAAATCTCACCATGACAACTTAGATGAAGTGAAGAAGGAAAAAACAGGATTTGGAGCTGTCCAAGCATGTTAGGCGGTGTTGGATTGGCCATTGGATACAGACCGAGGCTAGATTTAAAACGTTAAAATTACTTGATTTTCTCTTCCGAATCATTTGTACCCATACATATCACATCTTACAATATCGCATGTCTTCCAGAAGTTACATGAAGAAGCTGACAGAAGAGTGCTGCGGCTGCGAGGAAGGCATCAGACTGCTCCAGTTCATGTGCTGGGAGCACGCGGGCTGGTCGCGCATCGCGCTGGCCGAGCTACTGTGGCAGATGGCGTACGCTTACTGCCACGAACTGCGCCGGCATTCTGATGCTCTCACCGCGTTGCTGCTCATGGAGGATAGCTGGCAGCAGCATAGGATACATAATGTTATTAAGGTAAAGTGTTCACTTGCACCTCTGACGGCCTCTGGCGGTCTTCTGAATGCCACATTCAACGCCGCCACCTACGGGGCTCAAACAATGTAAAAGCTCAAAAGCGCTGCTTCAAAGCAGCTATAAAACATCAGTTGATCCATACATTATGTCGAGTTATGCGAACATAAATCTATGGATTAACTGACTTTTTTTTCACGGTTTCAATGTTGGTCCCGTAGTAAAAGTTGTTCATAATGATGAGTACAATGAACCCTTTTAAGAATTAAAACGATCAAATTTAACGGTGTATATTCTTTTGTTTCGTGTTAAACCTTGTGTATATATTTTTAGTAATTTTAACCTTATTTATGTGCATTATTCTGCAGCATGAGAAATTTGTGCTCATAAGTGGCTGACAGTTCAAAGTGATTTAGTTTTATCGATGAAGAAGTGTCATAATTATAATTAATGTATACAAAATTACAAACACATAACACTGTAAAACAGTTTAAAAGAGTAACTAAGGAGTTTCTTGCCCATTTTTCTCTATAAGAAACAATCTTTTGGAGATTCAAAAGTGCCTCTTAGTGGCCTACTTGAAATAAATGATTTGATTTTGACTTTGGAGTCGTAATGAACGTAATGTTGTCCTTAGGGCGTGTCAGACGAGCGGCCAGGGCTCCTGGAGACGGCCGCGCGCGCGCGCGGACACTACCAGAAGCGCGCGTACGCGTGCGTCAAGCTGCTGGTGGGCGTCATGTGCCGCGCGCCCGCCGCCGTGCGCGCCGTGCACGCGCACCCCGACGCGCGCCGGCGCTGGCGCCAGCTGCTGGCGTGGCTGCAGGACGAGCTCGACCGCGTAACTACTGCTTTATACTCACACTTACCTATACTCATAGCTCCTTATAGTCTGTTCCAAAAGTATCTGATGAAAGTGTAAATAAACCCTATTCAATTTAAATTCGCTTCACTCACTAAAGGGAATTAGTAACACATTCATCTGTATTTACAAAATTTCAACTTTATCTCACCACTTTTTCTATTTGTGTACATTTTCATCAGATACTTTTGGGACAGAGTATACAAAGGAATCAACGTTAAATAAAATCAAAATCAACTTAACATCAGATCACGTAACTTCACGCCTGTATTCCCCGAAACGGTTGACAGAGGTGTATATGTATTGTGTGGTATCCATATTTCTCCATGTTTAAGTTTAATGTATCCATTAGGGCACAAATCCAGCGTGTGACCAAGTGAACGTGGATTGCTTTCACATTTTTTATAACGACATTATTTGTAACATGAATGATGTGGAGTTGACTAGCGAGAATGCTTTCAGAAGTATGGCCCCGGCGGTTACGGTTCGTACGGCACGTGGTCCCCGCCCGGCACCTCCAACGAGACCTCTAGCGGATACTTCCTTGAGCGCAGCAACTCGGCGAGGAAAACACTCGAAAAGTAAGTGTTCTTTCTCATTGTGATGTTTATAATTGTCGTAATGGACGACAGCCAATAATATTCCTACGGTGGATGTCTTACGAAAAACACGTTAAGCCGTCGGTCCATAAGTCGCCTGGTATTACGTAACATGAATGTAGACTTACTCTAATCATGAATTTCTCTCGTAGGGCGTACCAACTTTGTCCTGAAGAAGAAGACGAAGAAGAAGAAGAGTGTCGGGAGGGCGCCGAGGGCTCCGGCTCGGGCGACGCGGCCGACGACAGCGCCGACGAGGACGAGCCGCCGGACGACGAGCCGCCCGCGCGCCGCCTCACGCTGGCCCCGCACGCCGCCGGGTCCGGCGCCGCGCCTGCGCCGGCCCCGCACGCCGCCGGGCCCGGCGCCGCGCCTGCGCCCGCGCCGGCCGCGCCGGCCGCGCCGCCCGCGCCGCCCGCGCCCGAGCCGGCGTCGGCGCCTGCCCGCGACCCTCTCCCGCCGCTGTGAACGCGTCTCTAGTCCCCGCCCCGCGATTACTTATTTATGTAACTTACATGTTCCGCTTTAAAAGTACCATAGTATTTATTATTCGCCGTTAGGATTCGTCGTAGTGCTCTCTCGGCGGTCGAATTTATCGGTCGTTTCGCTTCGTGCCGAAGGTTCGCGCCTCGCGGACCGCGCCCGCCCGGGCCGAGGCGAGCGTCTCGTTCGAGTGCGTCGTCTATAAACGAACGGACGGTCACTTCCCGAGTCAGTTCGGATTATAGTTTGGTCCCCAAATATGTTATCTTTTTAAGTTCACCGACACGACGAGAAGCAATCTCCTCTAGACGTAAGTTTGTTTATCTGTGCAAAAATATCTGTAAATGAGTTGTGAAGTCGCAACATGTTCTTTACACTGCGAGACCGACTTTGTAAACTAATCTATATGAAATGAACAATATTTGAAGTAATGCTTTTATTAAAATAGTTCATCTGATGCATTTTAAAGTAGTGATAAATAGCGATTTTTTACGTTTTAATCCAGAGAAGTTGACATGAATTAGGAGAAATCGTTCACAGTACATAATTTAAAGCGTCGCGTAACAAATGTAAAGCTAGGTGCTATCTATTAGAGTCACGTGGTGGATTTTGATTGTGCTCGCTCGCTTATTAATTTGTTTTGTGCGAACTTGTTAGCTTTTGACGTTCAACATTGTAATAATTTTAAATAAGAGTGCAGTAATATCTAATTGACAATTTACAATAGTTGCTGCATTTCTAAGTTTAATTTTATATAATTATAAAATTGTTTTCAAGTTATAAAACATTGCCGTAAATAATTTTCTAGTGCTATAGTGACACATTTGAATGACATGTATTGATTAATTAGGAAAGGAACACTGATAAGAACCACAGCAGTATGACGTAATGTCAGCTGATTCTACATGTATAATGAAATCTATATGAAATTGAAATGTACGTTTTGATCACGTGATCCTCAGCGTTTATTTTGCATTCATAAAAAAGATGCGTGTGGACGTTTCGTGTCGGATATTTCCAGTCACTACACGATAAATGAGAAATAAAACGATTATGACATTTTAGTAAATTAAAAAAATGTAATCTGTTTCCCGGTCAATTAAACTAAATTACTAAACCACATCTCATATTATGATCGAACCTGGTGGATATTTGGCAAGGCTCAAATGACTTATAAAACAAACAATTCGTAATAGACATCAATATTTAGGGACCGAGTTAATCTCGCAATACTTCACTTATAAATGTTGTTAAATACTGTGACGTATTCAACAGTCATTTTATATAAGTTAAGACTGTAGGAGAGCTTTCAAAACTGAGTCATGTTTTAAAAATTGTGTACACAATGTTTATGAGTGAAGTAAAATTAAATGTACATAGTAAAACAATACAAATTATCGAGGCCAGAGAACACATATTGGCCTAACTCTGACTATGTAAACAATGTTTAATATTTCAGTTTTTTATTTGCTAGATGTATTATTATAATAAAATAAACTTAGTTTTAATTCAGTGGAAAGTGTAGATATAGGTATTAACGACTAGTCTAACAGGAAAATGTTGCCACTATGTCAATGTTCTGCTTTGTAATATAATGTTATTTATTTTTATATTTCACGACGGTTGTATAATATTTTCCTTTTTTTCTAGTGGTAAAATTGTTGTAACATCCAGGCTATCAGGCGACGCAGCCGCGCGACCGCACGTAGCGTGCGCGCTCGCATGCACGCGTGCACGCACGTCACGGTCGTAAGCCCCTTTCATAGTCACTTGTAGCCATTATCGTTTGCACTTCGCATTCTAGTATTTTACCAATATAAAACCACCGTGATATTCTGTGAGTATTTATTTTTTCATAATTTACTTTTAACATTAATGATTCTTCAAATTTTGGTCGCATTGACCATGTGCCTTATTTTAATTTTATTTGCTCAATGCTTGCACCTGATAGTCTGTATATTGATCTATTAACAAGTTTTAATTTAAAAGACTGTTATGTCATTCATTTTGCATGTAAACATATTTCGATAAATGATTAAATAACAAAGTATTTAAACAATGTGATAAAAATAGAATTTAAATTTTATTGCTTATTAAAACACCTAGCATTGTTTATATGCTAAAGTGAATGATGTCAAGTCGTGATTTTATTTTGGCTTTAAAATTTTAAAAGTCGCTTTGGTTTTTATAAGTAAAACAAACACCCAAATCACAAGTTGTAATGATTGAAATAGTACAGAATAGCATTGTGAATAATTAGAAACCTGGTCGATAAAACGCTGATTGTTGTTAATGTTATTACCAAAGATGGAGTTATAGATAGAGGGGAATATGGTGGCCCTTTTCTTAATAGCTTAATAATTGAAATGTTTTGTATCTTTTATAAAATGCAAAGTTAACGATATTATGTTGAAACGAGATAAAAATGTGATTGATCTTAGATAGGTGAACCGCTATGATTCGTGTTTAGAAACAAATGAATCTATATACTGGTAACTATTCACATGTGTAGCAGATGAATGATTCTCGGAGCGAGTTTCGAAATCTTGTAAATATCATCAACCGGCGATAAGTCAAACTCAACATGTACTTCATTCTATTTTATATTCACGAAATTCGTAAATAGATCTTAAAAATAAATAGCAGTGGGTTCCCAAACAAATAAGATATAAAAAAAGAAATGCAATTTTTTTTAATATTGAAAATTTTGTAATGTAGCATATTTATAAACTTGACTTAATACATACCAATTAATTTGGCAGATATAATTATATGTTGGATTTATTCACTGTAATTCAACGCATGCAGTTTTCACAATAGTGTAAAATGTGTATTGATAGAATTATTGTAAGATCAGTTGAGTTTTGTATAACATTTCTATGGCAAATATAACGAAATGGCATTTGAAGATTATACAAGAATGCTAAAAAAAGCATTCATACAGATATTATACTATTCAAATCAAGAAATAAATTCATAAAATCTTTTTCGGAGTTTTTATTCATCCAAGATACATAAACAAACGGACTACCTCACTCACACAGACACACACACACACACACACACACCCACATGAACACCAACAGACCAAGACATAACAACTAACGTCTCAATTTGCTTACAATTAGCAAATAATGTTGTCAGTGGCGGCGAACGTATATATTTTCAACGCTATTATATCTCGTGAGTTAGGTATAGGACGATAGGTAAACAAGAAACAAATGAACGTGATGGACAAGAATATCACTTGCTGCGATGCTCCGCTGGCGCAGTGACCGAGGCTATGCTAGAGGCGAAGCGAATATGAGCTGCGGTCGGACCACCCTGCCCTAGCGATATCTTTAGCTCTCACCTAATACATTTGTGGCAACCAATATTTGAATATTATTGAATGACATAAGGATAATACTTAATAATTCTTGAGATAAGATACTCAAAATGTAGGGAGCGCAATGTCCTCCCATGTTAAAAGCCACGGTCGGGTCAACTGACGACTTGTAATGACCTGTGCTCTTACACAATACATAAATAGATAAGATGTATGGCGTGTTATCATTTGCACGCATTTGTCAGCAAGTAATGATCAACTTAAGCGCTCACAGAGTTTCGTCATAAATAGCAAATTACTTCATAAAACTAATGGAGAAATATATAAGTGTAAAGGATATAGAGGACGCTGCTTTATCGATATTGCCGAAACAAGCTCGAGACTATTACAAAAGTGGCGCAACAGATGAACAAACTTTAGCTGAGAATAAACTAGCTTTCCAAAGGTATGTTATCGCAGCTATATACGTGTAATTTATTTATTCTATGGAGTGTGGACACATGATTGTTTTTAAAAATCGGGGTCAAGAAAGAGAGGAAGCGTCATCAGCGCAAAAGAAAATTCATAATTTACATTTTACTCGAATAAGCGGTAAAGCTTTTTTCTCACAGGTTACGGATTCGTCCAAAGTGCCTAATAGGAGTAAGTCGATGTGATCTTCGTACAAAAGTATTGGGCCATGAAGTTTCTCTTCCCGTGGGTATATCACCGACTGCTATGCAACGGATGGCACACCCTGAAGGCGAATTAGCGAATGCGAGAGGTACCACACCACATCTAATTTCTGACATCACAATATAAATAAATTGTTTTGTTTTGTAATAATTTAGTATTGTTGTGATTTAGCTGCCCAAGCGGAAAAGACAATTTTTACACTCAGTACTATAGCCACAAGCTCTATAGAAGAAGTTGCTGAAGCTGCACCGGATGCTATAAAATGGTTCCAGCTGTACATTTATAATGACAGGTATATATTTTTCCTATCACAAGTACCACAAAATGAGAAGTAATGTGGACAAAATTATACTATTTATAATGTTTAATTTTCAGGGAAGTGACCAAGAATCTAGTTCTCAGAGCTGAGCAGGCTGGTTTTAAAGCAATAGCACTCACTGTCGATACTCCACTGTTCGGAATAAGACGCGCAGACGTGCGAAATAATTTTACTCTGCCGCCACATTTGAGGTAATCAAGACATTACACAATCTTGTACATACAAAAGTATGCAAAGACTTGCTTCAGTTTATTTTTATGATTGTATTTTTTTAGTAAATAATACTTTTTGTTCTTAATTTTCGTTATTTGTTCTTAACTTTCTTATAGGCTGGCAAACTTTGAAGGCGTCCTATCTACTAAGATTCGCAATACAGAAGGTGGTAGCGGTTTGAATAAGTATGTTGAGAACTTATTCGATAAATCTTTGACATGGGACGAAGTGAAGTGGCTGAAAAGGTAATAATTATAAGAGTTCAGTACTAAATTGCAAACGCAGTATCGTTTGCAATTTAGTTTCCAAAATCAACTTACACAAAATTCAGTAAGTAACTAACTACCTACATCAAACATTTTATGACATTTTCAATAGTCTACTATTCATTCTGAAATCTGTTTATACCATAGAGTTTATATTCATTAAAATGGAAATAACATCAATTGGAAACAAGGATTTGAATACATATTTATATCGTAACTTTTAATATACTATAATTTGTTTTCTTTTGATAGCATTACAACATTGCCTATTATAGCAAAAGGCATTCTACGCGGAGATGATGCACTGAAAGCAGTGCAAGCTGGTTGTTCAGGAATTTTAGTATCCAACCATGGAGCGAGGCAATTAGATGGCGTTCCTTCAACGGTAACTATAATATACCTACATCAATGGTGATACTGCAATTCTTGACTTTAGAAGTACCATAGTTCTTATGTATCTTGTTGAATACTTCAGATTGAAGCGTTGCCAGAAATCATAGAAGCTGTAAGAAACTATAATATCGAGGTATATTTGGATGGCGGTGTGTCAACGGGAACTGATGTATACAAAGCCTTAGCACTGGGGGCAAAAATGGCAAGTCCTCTTATTCTTCATCTGCGTACCCTATCTACTTACTATCCATAAAATAGATCAGTTATTCAATATTTATCCTGTCTGTGTGTGATAATAAATAATTGTGAAATGTTTGTGGACACAGGTCTTCGTTGGTCGTCCTGCGCTGTGGGGTTTAACCGTTGGAGGGCAAGCTGGTGTCCAAAGAATGATCAATATTTTCCGAACTGAGCTGGAATACACCTTCCAAATAGCAGGTATACATATCTGTTTATGTTCTCTAAGCTATTTAAAGTTATCACATCACCAAGGTTTCATTCATTTTGTTTCATAAGCTAATTGTGATTAATTTGATCTTATTGTGAATAGAATTGGATAAAACTAGAGTATGTATGCCGTTTTCCCATTATTAAAAATTTACCATTTTGTTCACCCAGGGACTCCAACTATTGCTGATATCACAAGAGATATGGTTCGCCATGAATCAACCTACAGTAAATTATAAGACGAGCGAGACCGCGTGATTACATAAGTTTATCATGTAATTATGTTATGTTATTGATTTATGATAATACAAAGTGAGCATGAATATTTATCTTGTTTTTGTTGTGTCGAGACAATTGTTGTTTAGATGGCAGTAACTTTATGGTACTCTTTTGAGATGGAGCAAAGATGTTAGTTTCCAAATAAAGTAACTAAATGAAACGAAATATTATCAGCTTATTTTATAATTAATTTTCGGTACAAATTGTAGAGAACTGCAGGCGTCATGTAATTTTCTTTTGGCCACATCGTTCGAGATATTTTCTGAAAGAAACCAACAAAATTAAATTACTTACAACTGAAAAATTTCACATAATATGTTTAGCATTCGAAAAGATTTTGAATTAGCGGAAGGCCGTAGTACACCTGTCGAATATGGTAATTTAATTACCTTAAAATTACATCCATACAAGTTAATTCCTAGTTTAAGTTTTCTAATAGTCTGCTTCAAGTTATCATCGCTGACCAACTTCCGTTTAAGCGCAATGGTGTTATTGCAGGTGTTACAAGAGTTGCTCATCTCCAAACTAAAGTCTTCAACATTTGCCTTTGGCTTCAAGTCCTCTAGACCTCCACCAGACTTATTATTCCAATCATTTTTTGACGCAGCATCTCTTCTTCGCATGTAATTGGTGAAACTATAGCTACAGGACAGAGTGTCTCGGTTTGGGGTCGCATTCAAACTATCGGTATCGTTTTCTGTTTCATGCACATCACTCTTAGGTCTAAATATATTTTTCATAGTTTTCACAAGAGTAGTGCACGATGTGTTGATCGCGTCAAAGAATCGCCCACTAAATGACTTGTGTTTGGTTTCTTTATCGTTTATGCTTCGCTCTAAATGTTTAGCCATCTTCTTTTTCTTTAATTGACGCTTGATCCTATGCTTTCTTACATACTTGTGAATAGACCTGGCTGTGTAATTATTCGAACGCTGGTTTTCGTGCCTAGAGTATTCATATAAGCCATCTCTCTTTGGGGTAGATGCAAATTGTGGAATGAAATCATTCGTGCCTAGTGTATTCAACCGACTTTCGTCTAGTTGCATAAGAGATTCATAAACAGTATTCTTTCGTAGTCTACTTTCATTAGTCTGAATTGTTCTTTGAAAACTTTCGGGTAGTTTATCAGCAGTGACGTAGTTCTTTGCAACTTGTTTTCTATTAGAATTTTGCTTTCGTAAAAAGGAAAAGGATAGTTCATTTGTTTTATTAGATTGTGCACTATCATTTTGAATAACAGTTCGTTTAACATTTCTTGCATTGAACTTATTAGGATGTTGAGGAGACATACAGAAATTATTTCTTTGTGGATCATCATGAAATGGGACTTTAGAGTCGTAATTAAAAATATTTCTTTGACTTCGGTTCGTCATAATATCGGGTGGAAAGAAAGCTTTCAAATTATTGAACTCTTTCTGTGCGCCACACTGTAGTATTTCCTTCATGACGTTCTGGAAAAACTTGGTGGTATCTGCACTGCATTCTTTCTGGCGGTTTAGATCAGCAGGGTGCAATTTAGCTAATAAAGATTCACTCAGTTTATTATTTTCTTTTCCTACTTCATCTACCTTTGATTCTTCACATGGTGCTAGAATCAAAAGTTGCAAGTTCATTTATCATAGTAAGTCTTCCATATTTATTTTTGCAAAATGAATGATTTTTACCTCCAGCTCTCGACGTATGATATAAGACTATGGTAGCCCATTGACCCAACTGTTAAAGGAATTAAATTATTTTAATATAATGCAAGAGTACTGAAATCAAACAAGACGACGATAAAACTTAAGAATGAACACCAGTGACAATAATACCTGTGACTGTGGTCCATACATCTGCAAGAAGTCTCAGACGACGATAAAACTTAAGAATGAACACCAGTGACAATAATACCTGTGACTGTGGTCCATACATCTGCAAGAAGTGTCAGACGACGATAAAACTTAAGAATGAACACCAGTGACAATAATACCTGTGACTGTGGTCCATACATCTGCAAGAAGTCTCGTAACTGTTGACAAATGCCTGTCTTGGCGATAAGTGCCACTGCTTCGGTGGAACTCTGCACTATTGTGACAAGTAGCTGCATGCAGATGTCGTGTTGCAGGAATTCCCTGCGAGTTAAACAGAGCATATCTGTACGGTAGGTCTATCAGTATCTATCGAAGGTGAAGGAGGCCACCATTGTTGAAAGTTTTCTTGAACTAAACTCTTTTGGATCATGAAGATTAGTTTGACTACCACAATTATTTTAAATGATCTGTCAATAACCAAAGACAAGTGTATGCAAATAATCTGACCTTTGAAAGAGCGATATGCCGTTACATTCCACGAACAGGATAATGTTGCGGTTATGGTGCTGTAGCAAGCTCTGCAGAACCAGCAGCACCTCAATGTTCCTCTGACTGCATCTCTGAATAGACTGCAAAAAATATTACTAGGTAAGTATCATAGTCTGCTTGGCCGAAGTTGGCCATAGGATTCTACCAAAAGAGAGAAAAAAATACGAGCGAATTTAACTGCTAAAGGCCAAGAGGCAGAATATCTCTTAGCGAAAAATTGTTCGCGTTTGATCTAGGGGTATTTGTGTCAAGCAGTTAAATGGCGGTAACCTAGTCAATATGAATCAGACAGAGTATAACTTACCATTGGAACAAGGTGTGTACAGTAGCTTTGATTAGCGTCAACACCGCGGCACGATTCAGCGAGACATCGGCAAAGTGCACGCCACGCGTCCTGATGCTGGAAATATTGAGTAATATTTATAACAATAGAAGTTTATGTATGATAGTAAAACATATGCTGATACCATCATCTGCCAAAAGGCTATTAACTACTGGGGGCCTTCGCCCAGAATTATAAATCTATGCCTAGACCTCCCCAAGAATGGCCCCAACATCCGGCCCTGCAGTGCTCGCATCCTGAAAACTCTTCGGCCCCATATTAGATTTGCGGTTTGCTACTGCAAAAAATAATATGTCAACTTATTAATGAATTACCATCATGCAGGTGGTAAAAAGATCACACATAGTAGCCAAACAACCGCTACTTCTGATCATATTCCTTGCATACGCGACTAGGCTGTTTTTCCTATGACTGTCTTCATCATTGACGTATAAAAGGGCCGAGAGAAAATTAAACGCAACTGTAGTTTTTCTTGGAGGACAATTCGCTAAGATTTTAGATATTTTGTCGTATATGGGGTTGTATGTAACGATTGCTTCGATATTATCATCCTGCAAAAAAATAGATCTTTTCAGAAAAATATTCTACATTGTTATAAATAAATGTAACAAAAATTGTTTCAAATTACATTTAACATTAAATAGGCAGATAAGACTGAGAATAATTTAACTTGCACATCGACGTCTGTACTACTATTTAACATTTCCAGTAATCCTGGCAAATTGAACGCCTTTCCATTTTTCATTGATGACACCACATCCTGTAATTAAATGCAGTTTGTTTAAATTTAAAGGTTCAGGTTCTCTTAGAAGCAGTGGTACAGGTAAAATGCTCTTCTCAGTCGATACTCGTTAAACATTTTTACCAAAGTAGCAATACGTTAGCAGCAGTAGAGGAATATGATGGGAAAGACCATGGATTCACCTTTAATATTGCGTACTGGTTACTTTTTTTACTGTCCATTGCAACGGTTTAAAACCGTTATCATTTAATTATTTTTTTTTTGTCAAAATATTCACGTCACCACATTTCAAAAAAGCAAACTTTTACCGCCATTTGTATTTTTTTATAGTTGCAAAAAAATGCTGCAGCGGATCATAGGCTTTTAAGACATTGTAAAATAAGCGTTTAGTCGATTTTCCATTGGTTAAAAGTAACATAAATTATCGCGTTTTAGGTATTTTATTACACTATTTCTTACGCGCGCACTGATTATCAACCTAGTCTTTTGCCAAGGGTCAGCTTCTAGTCTAACCGGATGCTGCTGAGTACCAGTTTTTTATATGGGGCAACTGCCTGTCAGTTCTACATTACCCATTTACTGGGTAACACGATCGGCTTCGGCTCAAAGCTTTATATGCCAGCCAGGACCAACGGCTAAACGTGCTTTCTGATCCAAGCGAAGGTTCTCGGTATGAAATATATAGTCCAGACTGACCTCAGCATGAAATGAATGGTTGGGCCCAACCTTAGCAAACATTGCTTATCCTTTGATCGATCTACCCGTGCGGCTTTCACATAGCCACGAGCCCCTTTTTATGCACAACACTACTTTACCGTACACCTGCTACGTCTTTTTTTTGATCTGTGCCGGCCGACGCACGCGTCAAATTGTCAGATGTGTCAGTGTGTCTGTCAATGTCAATATGTCAAATCACATCTAACTATCTAATTTTCTAACCAATTTCTGTTGGAGTGTTTACTGTTTTAATTTGTGAAAGAAAACTGATGATTAGAAAATAGTAAATATCTTAAGAAACAAATAGACACATACGTGTGTGAGTATGGATGTTGGAGAACTGCTTTCATTTAAGGTAAATAATAGTTAGCCCACAAAAACTTTGAGAGTAAAACAACAAAATTTGTTTCGCTCGTTTTACTTTATAAAGAAAACCGAACGTAATCTATACAAAATTATCTGAAGCATTACCTTTATTTAATGTTTATTGTTACCAAACAGCCAACACCAACCCCCAAGAGACCGAATGAAGATGACAGTGGGGACTCCGACGAAGATGGCGCGAAGGCTTCAAAAATGCGGCGAATGGCGAGGTCTAAAGCCGATCATCGTATGTTACTGCCGTTGAGTACAACCCTACCAAAGGAACCCATCATCACAGACAAGGAAAGAGAAGATATTCTGCGTTTTGTTGAGACTGAAGCAACTGAGGTAAGTCATCTTGATCTTGTTGAACTTGTTCACAATATCTCTGCTTTAAGCACGGTAACAACTAAAATCGTTGCTAGTTCATTTTGAATGGTTCTAACGTAGAGGTTTAATTATTGTTTTTGAAATAAAAATCTTAAGTTTTATAACTTTTTAGGGAGATATTCTTGATGAAACTGCAGTTAAGAAATTAGTATTGAATTTCGAGAAGAAAACTCTGAGGAACAGGGAGATGAGAATTAAGTTTCCAGATCAACCAGAGAAGTTTATGGACAGTGAAATAGATTTACATGAAGCACTACAGGTATGGTACAACTATCTTATGCAGGCTTTTCTAGTATAATTTACCTTTACTTCAAGCTTCACTTTGAACGTTTAATCCCATCGCACAAAGATTGATAGTTTGGATTTATTGTTACACACACGTTTTAGTGTACTTTAGCAAAGGAGCCAATGGGAACACAATCACCAATCAGCACAGAATAACTAATAATACTAACGTACAGAAGATGCACTTCTTTGATCTTGAAGAAAGCAGCTTTTATACAAAATCACTTCACCGCCAATGCACAAGTTAAAGTGCACTTAATCGCCGTGTTTGAAAATTGTTATTACTTTGTGTCCTTTCTCGTCCGCAACATACTTATGTAGCTTGACTTGAGTACTAGGGCTGTCCAGAAAGAAAAATTAAATTAAATAAAGTACATACCTATTTATACTACCTACCCACCTAAACAAAAATACTAAGATCAAATTTAAATAGGTACTTTCATACCTGATAAATATGTATATTATCAAAGCTAAAGCTGAGAACTACGTAAGTAAGTACCTAACTATACTATACTATAATAATAATAATTAATATTCTAACTACGTAAATACGGGTTACATAAATAAGAATAACTATTAATGTAAACATTTGGTAGGTAGGTACCTACCTAATTACTAATTAGGTACATGTAGACGTGCATTTCTTTACCTTTCGATGTTCTTTGGAAGTGAGAAAAACGTGAGGTTCGGGTCCTTGTTATTATATAAGCAGCTGTATATGATGCAATAAGCCTTTGCCTTCATTTTATCCTAAGAGACGAATGGACGGCGCGACGCATCACGTGAGTTAGTATCGAATTAACGTGCGACCCGGCCGGTGCGCAGCAGCCCCACGTAATTTGGCCCGGCAAATCGAGCCCGCCGCGTACTTGTAGGTTCATACCTAAAATTCAGAGTGCACCTGGCTTGCCATCAGTTTGTTATTTGGACACCTAAAAGACAAGTCACATGCTAAGGATTTTCTTGTAACATTTGTTTTCAGGAGCTGAGTGCAGTAGCAACAGTGCCAGACCAGTACCCCTTGCTGGTAGACTTGAAGTGTATAAACTCACTGTTGGAGTTGTTGTCACATGATAACACAGATATATCTACCAAAGTTGTGCATCTGCTGCAGGTTGGTCTACTTTCTTTGGTATCTGTTTATAGTTATATTGACATTAAAGGTCACATTATCAAAAGACTCATTTGCTTTGATCTAGTCTCATGATAATTTTGAAAATACTTGTATTAACATGCATGTTCTATAAAACTCCCATGCCTGACATACAAGGTGGCAAGGGCATCAACGCACAACCTGTTACCATGGATTCAGCACATGATTCTAGACATAGACAGGCCTCCGTCACTCCATGTACTTGCGCGCTATAAGTGCCTACCGCCCAGCCGAGAGGTCTCGGTCCGCCGGCGGATCAAATTCAGTGCGGTTTTCGCAAGCGAAGCGCGCGCACGCCGTTCAATTTTAATAGTGCTGTTCGTTCGTACACACTGATGTCTATAATTATGTTTTATCTAGGTTTCTTCCACAGTCAGCACCAATATATAAAACAAAACAAACTTACAAATATAATAAAACAAACTTTAAAAAAGAGAACCGACTTCAAAACACTAAACCGTAAGAAATAATTTCTTCTTTGATGTCGGTGCTTTTTCGATTCGTAATTACCAGCTGTTAGCACTAACATAAAAAAAAAACAAATTATTTCTTACGGCTTAGTGCTTTATTTGAAGTCGGTTCTCTTTTTTTAAGGCTTTTTTTTTCATTTCTAGTGAACATCTCCGAAGATCATCATCAAACTAAGAAGTATTATACTTATTTTAAAACGTTCTCCTAAATGTAACAAATCCTTTTCTGAAAACCGCATCGATATCGGTTTAGCCAAACGCGAGATTATCGCGCACAAACATACATACCTACAAACCATACAAGTCAAACATCTCAGTTTGGCCTGTATGTCTGATCACCTCCTTTTTTTTAAGTTGGTTAAATATTTTATAAATGATAACATTTTTAACTGCCACATAAAAGTCAGAACATATTCACAGTTCTCAATAACATAGATAAAAAGTTATGTTAATTTAATTTTATCGAAGAGGCAGCCCTGCGATTACTGTGGAATCGCGCGGTGCGAAGCAATCACTGCTGTACGCTTGAGCATTTAGGCGCATTTTAGCATACAGTGGTTGTTGACGCGAGGGAGTAGGCAATTATCGTAATAGGTATTGGAAATTTTCTACTGAGTGAAGTATCTGTTACGTAGTAACTATTCAGTAATCTGTGACATAGATTAAAAAAAAAGATTAAAAAAAAGATTTAAAAATAGATTTTAAAAAATTTAATTATCAAAAATAATATTTGCTGTTTCATATGTTTTAACTACGTAGGTATTGCATTGCATTGATCAGATAGAGAGTGAATCATGTGCTGTATTCATGGTTACAGTTTGCACATCAATGTCCCTGCCACCCTGTATATGGCTAATGGATCAATATTTTGTAGGAATTGACAGATGTGGATATACTCCATGAGAGCGAGGAGGGTGCCGATGAGCTGATCAATGCTCTGGCAGAAGCAGAAGCACCAGCCTTGTTGTTGCACAACCTTGCGCGCCTTGATGAAACAGTGCCTGATGAGAGAGATGCTGTACATGACACTCTAGGTAATGCTATGATGATATCAACTAAAGTAATCCATGATAACAGGTTGTGCACTTGTGCATCTTTGTATTTAACCAAGAACAACCCGCGGGGTAGTTGCGTAACACACTAACAGTAGCAATGGCTTTCATTTTGACAGTTGAACAACATTCATTGCAGAGCCGAACTTAACTGTAATATTTCATATAGAATAGATTAGAATAGAATAGAATACTCTTTATTGTACACCATACAAATTACAGAAAAAAAAAAATTACAAAGGGTGACACAAGGGGCGGTATATAATTAGGAAAAACGAAAATTTTAGCGGCCTAGGGTAATTTAGGAACAGTCTCATGGGTTATTATTCACGTTGTTGCGCAGACAAATTTTTCGAACATAAATATGAAGCATAGCATAGGATTAGCAATATCTTTCAAAATTATTTATATTATGATTGAAATTGTGTTACGCAATTAGGGTGCTGGTATCTTGGTGTCACTGTTTATCCTACTGTATATTATATCATGTTTTATGCTCTAACATACGTTTTGTTTTTAAAAAAAATATTTTGTTTAACAGGTATTATAGAAAACCTAACTGAATTTAGAATTGAATTGAGTTCAGAAGTCGCTAAACAGGGTTTCATGCAATGGATACTCAAAAGACTGAAGGTATGCATCATTCTGGTAAACTTAACTTAATCTAGCTCTTATTGCATTTTGCATAAATATTTGTTTATGTTTCCAGTTAAAAGTGCCTTTTGATGGTAACAAGTTATATGCCACAGAAATTTTATCAATTCTGCTGCAAAATACTCCAGATAACAGAAAGTTGTTGGGAGAACTTGACGGCATTGATGTTTTACTGCAACAGTTGGCGGTAAGTGTCCAAATTTTATTTGTAGCAGGGAAAAAATTATATCGCATTTCGATTCGATTGCATTGCCTTCAACATGAAAGTACAATAGCCGGCAAACTTCTTAAACAAAAATGGCGCCGATTGTGCAGGTGCGGGACCTGTACAATCGGCAATCTCTGTCTTGTATGGATAAGCGCTCTCGCTCCATACTTTCCTCAAATAAAACCGTGCTATAGTTTTTCGCGCATGCTCAAGTTGTTTGTCGGCTATCGTAACTATGGACGATGTTTGCACGTCAACGTGAGTTTATGGAAAAATTAATAATATATTATTATTATTTATTATTAATACAAAACAAAAGATGGATAGTTTCTTCAAACCATTTGTAATAAATATAATATTCTTTGAGATATAACGTATGTGTATTTCCGCACAGTTCTACAAACGTAATGATCCAGCTGGTGCAGAGGAACAAGAGGCTATGGAGAATATGTTTGACTCGTTGTGTTGCGCGCTTATGGAGCCGTCCAATCGCGACCGCTTCCTGCGCGGGGAGGGGTTGCAGCTCATGAATCTTATGCTCAGGTATAGTATTTACTAGCGACCCGCCCCTGTTTCGCACGGCTTTACGACTTGGCGAAACATGGAGGTTACTTAATTATATTTTAGTTTAATAATAATGTATTAAACACATAACCCTTCAAGAATAAATTCTCTAAATGATGGCGAAAACCTCATAAAAATCCGTTGTGTAGTTTGGAAGAACAACACGGTCGCACAGTTAGACGCGAAAAGCGAATTTGATTTATAATATGTGCTTATGAGTTTCTCCTATTGATCTCCTTGCTCTCAGCTCCACGAGTTATACCTGTCAAATGCGAATCCATCTTTCGAAAACTACGGCTGACACGCCATGAACAAACATTGGACGCCAACAATATCTACGTCTGACGCTTTATGCTGCGGTGTACGAAAATTTGATTCCCTACCCTACATTACCCAGAATGAAAGTGAAAACACACAAAAACACAAAACAACACACACAAAAACTTACAAAAAAACTCAAAAACATAAAAACACACACATTAAAACACACACATTAAAACACAAAAACAAACACACACACACACACACACACACACACACACACACACACACACACACGTTTCACGGTTCACGTTTCACGTTTTTTCACATAAAAACTTTTCTTTCAGGGAAAAGAAAATGTCTCGGAATGGATCACTAAAAGTGCTAGACCATGCACTCGCAGGCCCCGAAGGTCGCGACAACTGCAATAAGTTTGTAGACATTTTAGGACTGCGCACTGTCTTCCCGCTGTTCATGAAAACACCTAAACGGAAGAGAATATTAACAGTCGATCAACATGAAGGTTCGTAACTTATAATTTAATAATCAATCATCAATTATCTCTGAAATAATTAAAAAAATCGAATTAATATTGTCGAAATGTTAATTTAACCTTTATGTGCACGACATAAAGCACATTTTAGAAGGCGAAATTCACATAATTATATCTATACCTACCTCTTTTTCGACTTATTATAATTTGAGGCCAACACTTATATTCGCTTTTTTTTTTCAGAACATGTTGTTTCCATAATTGCATCAATGTTGCGCAATTGCCAAGGCAGCCAAAGACAGCGGTTACTAGCGAAGTTCACTGAAAATGACCTTGAAAAGGTGGACAGGCTTCTAGAGTTGCATTTCAAGTATATGGACAAAGTGGATCGCACCGAAAAAGAAATGGAGGTGAACATGAACCGTTTTCCTACACCAACCAACCATTAAATAATTATATCACTTGTATCGTATCAAATGGGACCAGCAGCCCGACAACACCCAACCCTATACAGGTTTTGGTAGCCTGTATGCCTAAGTTCCAAACAGGTCATGGAGACAAACGCTGAAAGGACCCTTGAGATCATATTAAAGAAAATATACACCCCCTTAAAGTTGTATAATGGAACATTTTACGTCTTTGTTCACAGCAAGAAGGAGATGAGTTAGATGATGATGCGCAGTATCTAAGAAGGTTATCTGGTGGACTCTTCACATTACAACTCATTGACAGGATTATTTTGGAGGTAAACTTTATTTATTTTTCTTTTTTTCTTTCGAACAAGTTTTTTTTGGACTTTCTTACCATTTTTGTTGTTATAGGTTTGTACTGCGGGCTCGTCATCAGTAAAGCAGCGTGTACAACGTGTGCTGTCTCTACGCGGAGGATCGCTGAAGATTATTCGACACGTAATGAGAGGTAAGTTGCGTATTTCACTTTTAGACTTCAATTCGAGACACTGGTTGCGTGAAATCACCACGCTTTTGTGATAACTTCATATCGTTTTTATTCACGCAAACTAAGCTTTAATTGACGCAAACGCGACAACCTTGTTTTGTTTTTACAAAACACTTAATGGTTTGTCTACAACCTTTATATTGTTGGATATTTTATAATGGTTAAAAGACATTGATCTTGATCCTCGTCCATCCTAGTCCAACTGTTATCGTTTATAGTTATCACTTGAATCTTCATTGGTGATAGTCGTTTTGATCGTCGTTCAACGTGTAATTCTATGGTCGGTATCTAATACCGTTCTTGTTGTTACAGAGTACGCGGGTAACCTCGGCGACGCCGGCAGCGAGGAGTGGCGTCAACAGGAGCAACAACATATACTGCAACTTGTAGATAAATTCTAAATATTATACTGTCTTCTACTACTATACATGTTTGTTTTATTGTTACAATACACATAGTCAAAGTTGTTTATTTTCATGGGTACTTAGCATATATCCCTACAAAAAAATGAATGTTATGAGTTGACGGCTCCCACACTGAACTGCCTCAAGAATCGACTGGACAGATTAAAGTCTTCAAGCCATTTGATATACACCCTAGAGGTGGGCAAAGTGTATCATTTTTGTGATTGGATCATTTGCATCTCTCATCACTGATATGTTTCATTTCGATCATCGGCTCACATTACGTTGCGTCGCGAGCGTTTACTACGATAAGTTGTTAGTGAAAACATTATTATAATATGCCAAAAACGACCGTATAGTATTTGATACGTAAGCGCCTTAGTGGTCATTTTTACGTGCATGGATAGCGACAACGAAAATCTGTGATAGTATGAGTGATACACATCTCATTTGGTATCTCTTTCTGACTTGTACAGATTGTAATTATGTCGCCCGCTCACGCACGACTCGCGAGTCAATTGTTAAGTAACTCAGTGTGTATCAGTCTCCCTCTCTCGCTCGCTCACTGCTCAGTCGCCTCGCGAGCGGCGCGTCCCGCGGAATGAGTTAAGTAATGTTTCAGATCCAAATGATGTGTTTGAAACATAAACTTTGTTACTGAACCAATCCTTTGAATCACTTCAATGATCCGGATCAGTGAGTCGGTTCCGTAAAGAGTTACACACGTCTAATACACCCACGCTTCAGCTAATTAGCTGCTAGTATGCCTAGACAAATAATACGCACTTGGATGCCCAGAATTACCGAACGAGGCACGGAACAAGGTGGTCGGATGCCTGCCTCCCGATATGTCCGGATGGATCGTTGGTTAGCCGGAACTTTGCATGTTGAGCCGGTACGTGAACCGGAACTTTTTAGATGTTAAACCGGAACTCCTATGCTGTGCTATGCTCTTTATATCTAAAAAGTTTCACCTCACTATAGAAAAATTTAGTGTGACCAACAGGAAAATAATTCCTGTTTGTCACACTGGTGTGACAATCTGGGCCCTGTTTAATAAACGCGATAAATAGGCCCCTGGTGTGACTACGAGTCGGAATCCCATTTAACACACTTAACTGAGAATAACTACACTGTAGTTAGGGAAATACTTTGAATTGCTTATTATGCCACTTCTACTTGCATGATAAGAGGTCATGCAAGCTAGAACTAGAATTGTAATTAATGATTAAATAAAAATACAGGTAACAATCGAATAATTTTATTGTATGCATATTTAATTAAAAATTATAGTAATTATAAAACTCACTAACAGTGACCAATAAAAATAACCAACTACATCAAAATAATTTTCCATCCAAATAGAATAATGCACTTCTCTTTTTCAAATTAAGATAATGCTTAATTTAGAAAAATTAACATTTAACAAAACTATTTTTTTGTGCTAACATAAGATACTTGCTTTCATAAATTTGTAATTTGCTTAAGCCCCGGTTCAATAAGGAACTCTTTAAATTAAAACTAAGTGACCATTACACCAACAGAATCATTATAGATAAGTGGTAGAATTTGACGATCGATTGTATATATAGTTGTTGTCCACAACATTATAATGATTCACGTTTCTATTATGGTGGGTACACATATGTGAGACGTAACATTAAATGCAACAACTAGGCGAATTTGTTTTAACGCGTGTTACATGTCATGTTGCATGTGTGTCGGTAAAGTGCCACGAATTTTGCTTGAACGTATGCAACATGGATTTGGCCTTCAAATGCTACATTAGTCCAAAAAAACGCATACTGTAGGTAAATGCTACAATACAATGTAATATTTCATAGTAATAATACCTATTATACTTTACATTTGATATCCCACTATTTTACTAGCTTTTCATTTTATGAAAACAACTATTTAAAAATTACTAGTCATATGAACTAGTTTATTATTGACTGATTTTAAATATTCATTTCTGTCAAAACTGTAACTTTTTGGGTTGGTTCTCACCAAGGCGTCCGGCTGCAACGCAACTCCGAGCGCTTCAAGATGCGCTCGACGCATGCGTCGCGCAAACGCTCTACTGACTTGCGTTGACTCACGCCTCTAACACAACTATGGGGTCGTGCGTTTGCTAAACTTTACGACACTTTATATAAAGCAATTTTTAACAGTAAAAAAACAGTAAAAAAATTTTATCAGTGCCGAACTGATCTAGTCTTATCAATATCTCTTTAGCATAAAGTTTCAGTTTTGCCCGTGACCTGAATTTCATCAGATAATATTTCCAGTTGAAAGATTTTTTAACAGGTCCAGTATCGGTTCATATCACATTGTCGAAAACTTTACTTTATAAGTTATGCTGTCGGTATATAAAATTGTGACCAGCTTTATCACCCTCTTCAAAATGTCCTACTTTTCACTTTACCATTCACAACCATTCTATATCTTTTCATTGTACATATTTACATGTTGCGTGAGTTCATCGTCTATTTAACATACATGACAATTTGTTACACAATGCCCTGGAAATGTTTTAGCTAATACTGCTTTTAAATGCCAACTGGCGCAAAAAATATGTGCACCATAGTGTGTGTCTAAAAATAACTAAATAACAGCATGAATAATAAGAAACCTTTGCTAAACATAAAGAAATATATTCTAATAAAACTTGCAGAATTTTTATAAAATAAAAGTAAAAAAATAACAAATTCCTCGTTTCCTGTAAATGAATAAACCTTGACCTTTAACTAGAACATAGATAAGTACAGTAGTTGCTCTAAGTAACCTGATTTTTATATAACCATTAATTTGTTACAACTACATTATACTACAAGCAACCTATGTGCAAGCGGAACTTATTTAACAGAATATTGAAAGTATTACAAACTATAGTTCGTTTTTTAATCCCAGAGACTAATCTGACAGGTGTAATGTCGACCTTTCATACTAAAAAAAACGCAAACACAAAATACTAAGTCAGATTAATCTGTGCGATTAAAAAACGAACTATAATAAACATTAGAAATAAAAACTGTGGGTTTATCTTCTTTGTATCACACTGACTCACGATTTTACTCACTAGGAAATTTGCTCCGACTTGAATTACAAAAAGGTTTCACTTTGCAGTTGTCTAGAGCCATACCTACATGTTATAAAATGCGAGATTTTTTGTTAAATCTAAGGTAAGGTCACATTGGGGTCTCTATTCTAAATAACTCGTGTGTAATATTAAATGTATTTAAGATAATTATCACTTCTAATTCGAATAAATCTCGTCACAAGATAAAAGTTGCAATCTAGTCACTGGGCGAGCAGTGACGGGAAGCTGCGATGCCACAAAAACACTGGGGAATGTTAAAATAAATACGAATTCGATTTCACTTGTATCCTGTGCCGAACATTAGGTTAATATTATATTAACAGACTAAAGTAGCGATGCCGTCCTGTATACATCTCGTCAGAGTAAACTAAGTAAGGCAACTCTAATTACGAATAACAACAACGACAACTATGTCCTAAACTTGACGCGTGAGGCCGAACTACGGAACAGTAAAACACAATAAATCTTTCACCATCGTGTTAAATGTTTCCGACAGACGTTAAATTTAATGTTTACATTTTCAAATCTAAGTTTGACCTTTTCTTGTCTTTGGTCATGCTTATTTCGTCTTTATTTTTATTAGTTTTTCCTGTTCTGCACTCCGAATAGATTTTTGCTACGGCATAGAATGTTGCAAATTATTAACAACTATATTGGAATTGTTAAATGGGGCAGAGAATTTGTTTTAAATGGCGCCTTGGAAATAGGTACACAGATGTCGTTGTATTATAACAAGTAGTTAGAAGTGCTTCGCGAAGAAGGCTCGGCCGCGGTTAGGGACACTCCTTGCTCATCATCTTGCTGAACGCCTTCGGAATGTCTTCGTTGGTCTTCGACACGGTGCTACTGCCCAAGAGTGTGGGCGCAGGGAACGTGCCCATTTGTATGCTGTGGGCAGTCTTTAGGAGGTCGTAGTTGATCTTTTCGGTGACCACAGAATCTTTCCTGGAAGGTAGAAAAATATTTTCAGAAACAGGTTGTCATCTTAGTTTATTAGCCCCTGCTTTGCACGGCTTTTTCTAACTTGACTAAACATCGAGTTTTTTTATTAAAGTTTAGGTTAGGTTTCCGGAAGGTTTATATGTCATATAAACCTTCCGGAACAAAATGTCTTAATAATGGTGAAAACTGCATCAAAATAGGTTGCGCAGTTTAGAAGAACAACGTGGTCAGGCAGTCACGAAAAGCGACTTTAATTGTCGTCACATGATCTGAATCTTTAGCTGTACAAGAAATATGCTAACTTTCAGACTGATAAATGGTCTATTTATCCACCACCACCATCAGATAAGTTTCGTTAAGTTATCTGACGGAGGGTTTTTGTTGCTCTATGTGATCTTTGACATCCGGTTAGACTGGAAACCGACCCCAGCGTAGTTACGAGAAGGCTAGGCAGATGATGGTTGGTACGAGTCGGTCAGTAAGATGTACTCACATGTACTGCGGGTGCGAGGTGACGAAGTTCCTCATCCACGTGGCCATGGTGGAGATCTCGCCGGAGGAGCGGCGCGCGATGAGCTTGAGGTACTGCTGCACGGAGCAGTGCGTGTCCGCGTCCACGTCCATGCCGGAGAGGTACGACTCGATCAGAGGAATCAGGCCCGGGAACACGCCGTCCTGATGGAATTAAATTAAATTATTTATCTTTGTAGGATAAACAGCTTATAAATGTGAAGTAAAGTAATTATTCATATTTTTTTATATGTGTCGTACAGATGTGTCAATATTTTAGCAACTATTTACTAAGCTTGGCCTATTTTTTATTGCACTCGGAATGCTGAGAAATCAATTTCGCCGAAAAGCACCTCCTTCTAAGGATTTTGTATATAGAAAAAGCACATAAGACAAGATTAGCTAAATATCCATCTGAGTGTGTATAGAGAGATATATTATGGTCTTTTTTGCCCGTAATTCATCACAACTCATCACGGAACACCTATAAGGAAAAGATTATCAATACTGATCGATTGTTTTATTGTCAAGTACGTAAATCAGAGGGGCAATTCTCGTAATTTTAAGAACGTTCACAGTCTGTCTCAATCTGTCAAAAATACCCAAAATTTCCATACATTTTGACATTTGTTTGTCGCCGAGATGAGACTGCGACTAGATTTTGAACGTTTTTAATTACGGGAATTGGCCTTCAGGTTAAATTATGACATCGTATTATTTTTATCACATGTCCTGTTATTACTAATTGAACTTGGTTGATAAAGCACCTATATGAAGTGTGGAGGTGGCGTTTAATTACAGAACAAGTATGTTTTATCGCTGCCACTAAACGCGTTATCTTCACGTATATTGTAAAGGAATATAAGCATGAACATATTTTTTGCAGCTTATGCAAATGTCATGATGAAACTATTGTCATGAGTAGCATAACAGCCTATAATGTTCCCACTGCTGGGACACACGCCTCCTGTCAGTGAGAAGGTCCGTAATCTACCATGTGGGCCCCGTGTGGGTTGGTAGATGTCGCATGTCGTCGAATTTTTGGTTCTATGACATGCCGGTTATCTTGGGAAGATTACAGCAGGGATTTGGATTTTTGATCACTGTTCTATGGGATCATAATGGGTTTATTTTTGCAGATGTCACGTTAAAAACCCAGGTAGCAAAATATTATTTGAGGAAAAAATTATATTTATCTTCCTCAAACTTAAATCATTCATCCTTTCGTCATCATCAAACAGCCACACTTTCCTTTCCTTCCTTGAGGAATACTCAAAATTATCCTTAAAAAAAACCCCCGTGGCATCACACGTTTTACATACACACATGTTCTTACGAAGACACTCTATGGTCAGTCGTTCCCAAAGAGCGTTAAAACCTGCAATATTCTGATCCTGTATATTTCTTGGTAATTGAATACATACACTGCACGACCGGCGAGGCTTAATTAAAGGTCCTAGAACATTTTTATAACGGCATGAGTACAATCAATGACAATATAATTCAATTTGATATGAGAAATCATTACCCACCTTTTTACCCAAAAACCAGTTACAGATAAACCAGAAAAGTTATGCGCTTCGGTAATCTTCGTGTTTCCGAACAAGTACGAATGTCGCACTACAGAGTAACTCCCTACAGCAGAGGCAAAGCATCTTAGTTTTGCACAGTCGCACTTTGTCATAGTGCACCTATCATACGCGTTTGTATGAAGTTATGTCTCTACCGGGTTACCTATTCCGGTCGCAGATCGTAATTTATCACCAAATAATTACATAGAGTTGGTAATCTATAATTTGATAATCATGGTAATACAACTTCCTACAATCATAGACAACTCTATATTAGCTCTGATTACCGGGCATTCGTATTTCCGAAGATAGACGATCATCCCCGAAGCGAAGTTACAACGTCTGAAAAAATATATTGGGTATTGTATAAGCTCATACCTTTCCATTAACAATTTCGTCGATAGTCATCTCGGTATACAGTTCGGCGGGGTCGCACGTCTGCTTCGCGAGGTCGGTGGGAGCGCCCACGTCGCGACGCCACCAGAACTTCTCGCTGAGGCAAGCGTTCCGCCTTTGTGCACGCTGCATGTTCTCATCTACCTGGTAATAAAAATATATGCACACTAAGCAAGGATTTATTTTTGATGAGAATGCTCTAGTGGTTTGTCGAAAATCTCTGCATTGTGACTTTTTTAGGGTTCCGTACCCAAAGGGTAAAAACGGAACCCTATTACTAAGACTTCGCTGTTTGTCCGTCCGTCTGTCTGTCACCAGGCTGTATCTCAAGAACCGCGATAGCTAGACAGTTGAAATTTTCACAAATAGGCTATTTTCCTTAATACAATCTATTTAGTCTGTCAGTTAGATTATCAAAAAATATTGAACCCGTATTTTTTCTTTTGTCAATTATATAAAAAATGATGAAGATATCGCCCGTTAAAGTTCCGCGTGACGTCACTTGCTTGCGACACTTTTGCAAACAAGTGACGTCACGACCCCCCACTCCTAAATTTTGACGCGCTTTATCTTTGTTATTTTTTGTTTGATTGACAAAAGAAAAAATACGTGTCCATTATTTTTCCATAATCTAAGTGACGGACTAAATATAATTACAATTTTTTTACCCAGCCAACTACCCTATTATGTATTTCTGTTGCCGCTATAACAACAAATAGTAAAAATAAAATAAATATTTAAGGGGGCCCCCCATACAACAGACGTGATTTTTTATAGATAATGGTAAGAAACCCTTCGTGCGCGAGTGCGACTCGAACTTAGCCTGTTTTTAAATATATAAACTCTTTCTTCACGTTAACAATTATAATTCGTAAAAGACTCTTCCGTGTCAAGTAGTCACACTTCTACGGAACATAACAGTAATCGGGAAATCATAAGTATGACTACTTTTGACGACCTTTGAACGGATGAGGTAAACCATATAACAAGTATGGGGACGCTATCAATAAAACCACAAAGTTTATTTCACCACTACCACAAGGTTTCCGGTTTGTAAGTAAGTATGTATGACGCAACCATTGTTCTTTACATTTTTACTAATACACATTTATGTTTTTACCCGAGTCTGCGTGGAAGCCGGAAAACAGTAAAAAACAAATATCCGCATGTATGTGAAATAATAATGTTGCATTGAGTAGACTACGATATACTTACGCATTAGATTACCAGCACCCTAATTGCATAACACACTATCAATTTAAATCTAAAACATTTTGAAGGAAATTGCTAATCCATTGCTTCATATGTTAGAAAAATGTGTCTGTTCAACAACGTAAATAACGCAATGCATGTTGTTGACAAAATAAACTATTAGATCAATTCAATCACCCCGTGCAACCCATTTTTTTTTTTCAGACGTTATAAGCGTTTAGACGGCCGTAATGGGGTTGATGCTGGAAGCTTAGCCGCGAGAGAGGGCTCCGGGTGTTTGTCTTCAATCTTGAATGAAAAACGACCAATCGGCGGCAAGATAAAACACTTAGCGCCATCTACAAGAAATTAATTAGCCAGTTTTCAAGTAAAACATAAACCTACCTTGCTAATAGGCATGACGAAGTTAAGTCGGTAGGACAGTATGACCCTGGTGAGCAGCACGACGAAGCAGACGTACGCGGCGTTCTCGAAGTCAGTGAGTTGCGCCTCGCACGGACGGAACTCGACGCGCCAGCCGATCGGGGAGTTCGGCGGCGGCGGCTTGAAGCGCATCGTCTGCCAGTTCGTTGATTGGATGTTCTATACAAAAAGTATGGGGATACGTTTAGAAGTTTAATATTAAAAAAATCGCGTCAAAGCCCAAAAGGATGCAGCTGGGAGAATGAATGTAGTTTTTTTATTAATTCCCCTCCTATTAACGTGTTACTGCATGACGAATGAATTTCTAAACCTCTCGACTTTCCGGATTTTCCGGCCATAAATTTTGACCGAAAATACTGTCCAACTATAACAGAAGACACAAGTGTATAGACAAGGCAGAGGGAGGCCTTTGCCCAGCAGTTGGGCGGTGCAGGCTAAAAGAGAAATTGAGACGAGGCGATAAGGGTGTTAGACCACCGTTACATGTCATGTCTGTCTGTCTTTTAAGTACATATACTGTTTGTCTGTGTTTTTTGTTATTGTTGATAGATCCCTGTTAGCGATACGACCGCCCATTGTGTCACCCTTTGTAAAATTTCTACATTTATATCTGTAATTTTTATGGTGTACCTAATAAAGAGTATTCTATTTTTAGCGTTAAAAAACCAGGCCGTTATACGTTACGTTACGTTTATATCTATAGTACATAATAACAGCCCACTTACTTCAAAATGATCAGTATCATTATTGTCGTCCTGGTGAACCTTCTCCGAGAACAGCGACACGGTGTCCCTAATGAAGAGGTGCGCGACGTGCAACGCGAGCGGGTGGTCGATGCCGCCCTCGCGCAGGCGCCGGTACAGCGCCTTGTCGTGCACTATGTTGATGTCGTTGTACCTGCCACGCGACACTATGTTACTAACAGTACCCTATTGTATCGAAAATTCCACCCATTGTAACACAGGCGCCATCTCAACGGGCGAGAGAATCGCGGATATAGATCGCCGTGCCGTCGTGTAACTGTATCTTTCTTATGGTGTACAATTAAATATTATCTTATCTGCCAAGTAATTTTTTTTGTTAGTTAGCTATTGCTTATTTCAGCTTATCTTTTGCTAATGATTTCGTGTCTCATATACGTCTGTTGAGAATTTCCGAAAAGATATTTCCTACGGCGCCACGGCATCTGTCTTACGCCTCAAAACCAAAGCAGATACGTTTATAATTAAAGATTCCTAATCGGTTTTTCCCGCGGGGTGCGGCGTAAATTATGTTTAACTATAAATAATTATTGTATATTTGAAGAAACAGTAATGATAACTGATAACATTCGTGGCTAATTGACCTATAGCTTCGTAATACCTTCTAATTACCCCTTTAATCATCTCTCCCCAAGATATTGGCAATACAGAGATTAAATTTCACTTTTTTTCTGTTTTAAAACAGTGAATTGATTATTTCACTCAGCGGAGTTCATTAAAAGAAACGGATTATATCCGGCTTGCTGAACTACCCATTACCTATATCGCTGTGGAGATAACATGACTTTCGAGTTAATTATGAAAGTTTCCTTTGTTTAAGTATGCGGACAAGCGAAAGACAAATTTAATGATCGCAGATTTTAATTTCTACATTTAACTAGAAACGTACGTACGTAGTACATTTATATTTATTTTAATATCCGTGATTATTATCATTTAACAGTAACAGCAGTTTTTCTTGGAAAGTGTATTTATACACTAGTGTTTAGTGTATTTATAGTGTATTTTTTTACGACGTAGCAATAAATTAATATTATTTGTAACCGAAACGTGCTGTGCACGCTACTATACTCACTGAGCGTAATTTATTAAATCTCGTCCGATTTTAATCAGCCTATCTCTAAGGTCGTCACACACTTGAAGTGTGCTGCAACAACTAGCTGGTATGATATCTCAAAATAACAATATCAATTTGACCAGTAGAGTCGCAGCCAAAATAATAATATGTTCGTCACCTTAAGGGCTATTTTTGCCTGCTCATTGTACGATCTGACGAATCTGCTTTACCAATTCAGCATTATATATTGCGTCGTTATGTCAATACCGCAGAATGACATTCAACCATCGTCTTTACATGTCAGACCGAATTGTAAAATTGTAAACTATTTTGATCTTTGTCTTCAAGTGATCAAATATAGTTTTCTATGCAATAGTCTGGTCAGTGCCGTCCGTAGCTTCAAAAGAAATAATTTGAAAAATTACTAAGATGCAGGGTGGCAGGGACATCGACGCACAACCCGTTGCCATGGATTAAGTACATGATTCTGAAACCCATGTTGACATTTTTCGCCGGTTATTAAATAAAAAATTAAGCTGTTTCCTACAAAAGTGCAATACCTACCAACGCGGTCAAAATGTGTGTCCGACGTGAAATTTCAACGTCGAGGTGGGTTCAGAATCATGTACTGAATTAATGGTAACAGATTGCTCAACGATGTCCCTGCCACCCTATATAAAAGACTTGACTGTACTCACTTTTCATTTTCCGGCGACAGATATGAGGAAATGGAATCGTAGCGAGACTTGTTGATACGGAACTTGTTGTTCTTGAGTGGTTCGAGGCCGCGTTCCTCGCGCGTTCGGCAGTCCACGGAGCCGGCGATCACGTTCCAGCGACAGTCCACGTCAGTAAGGAAGCCGCGGAAGATGGGTGAAGCCGCTGATAGAGCCAGCTATAAAATAACAAACACACAACGATAAGCTCAGGAGTGATGTAGATGCCTTTACAGGGTATTAGCCGGAGATGGCAACACACAAGGAATAATGGAAAGCTATTTGGGGGACACCTTTATCCCGCAGTGGGATAAAGGTCTCCCCCAAATACATACATACATACATAAACACACGCCTTCTCCCCATGGGGGTAGGCATAAACTACAGAACGCCACTTACATAATACTTTTGCATAGTTTACACTCTCGTGTGATTATTAACGATAGGCTGAGGAATGATGTGATAAGGCAACGGTGCGGTTTAAACGAAGATGTGAGTCTTGTAGACATACTAAAAGTTGTAGCGAAGCGATGTAGCCCGTATAGGTCGCGCGGATCAAAAGTTTCAACTTTCAGGCATTATAAAAATACTATCGACATGTCCATAGGGACGACTGAAAGGCGACTAACAAAAGGTACAAGGCAGATGTGAGTGGAAACGCCGGGAGGGGACGCCCTAGGCTAGGAGGACATACAGTGACCTTTTTGGTGCCGTTCTTAGGACAATACAGGTTGAAAAATAAAAAAAAAAAACGATAAAGTTAACAAGAACCAATTAATTCAATGACTTGATGCAATTTTTCATACAAATTAATATTTTGGTTTGTTACAATTATCATGTGATGTCTAAGAAATACATAAAAACATAAGATACAGATCTTATAGGTATTCCTATGAACGTTAAATTGAAAGAAAAGAAAGAAAGAAAGAAAATGCATTTATTTGCGGCAAACATGACGCATGAAAAAAGGACATAACACACAAAAAAACAGGTTGGGGGTAAACATGCGTCACATTCACGCAAAACGGCCATCGCTCAGCATAATGCTAAGACCCTATACGAGACAGAGCCCAAGCGCTGGTTTTCAGCGGCAGCCGGCAATTGAATTGATTGATTGATTGGGGGAATTGTTGTTTGTTATCTGCAAATTGTTACTTAATACATAATTAGAGTAATGAATGTATGACCGTTGTAATCGATCTCAATGGTGACCTCCATTGAGGGGTCCAGCAGGGTAATTGCTTAACACACTAACAGTAGCAATGACATTCATTTTGACAGTTCAAAAACATTCATTGCGTTATTTACGTTGATGAGCAGAAAAAATTTTTGAACATATGAAGCAATGGATTAGCGACATTCTTTAAAATGATTTAGATTGATATTGTGTTACGCAGTAAGGGTGCAGTTCGTCGTACGTCATACCCATGAAATTTATTATTTTTATGATATACAGGCTGGCAGGGACTTCGTCGCGCAAACTGTAACCATGGATTTAGCACATGAGTTTAGACCCCATAGCGTCGAAATTTTTCGTCGATTATAAAAAAAAAATCTTCTGTTTCATAGAAAAGTGGAATACCTACGCGGTCAAAATGTATGGAACAGCAATATTTTTTTTTAATAATCTACGAAAAATTTCGACGCTATGGGGTCTAAACTCATGTGCTACATCCATGGTTACAGTTTGCGCGTCGATGTCCCTGCTACCCTGTATAGATACTCCATAACTTAGCACTCAAGCAGACAAGGTCGCTTACAAAACACTTTTTTTTAAATGTTGTATAATTTTCGAGTAATTGATTTTTGCTAATGACATGTGTCGAATGTCGAATATTTAAAATTGTTTTTCTATAGGTATTCTGTTTCAAATAGATACTAAGAACATTCAGATGTGCAATTTTTTCCCTAAACGCCAGTTAAACTGAAGGTTAAACGATTAAACTTTAATTTGAATCTATAGTTGTATGATTTTCGTGTAATTGATTTTCGCTCATGAATTGCGTACAATATTTGAAATTGTTTTTCAAAGGTATTCTGTTTTAAATAGTTAATACAAAAACACCCGGAGGATGGGTACATATTACTGTATTTTTTTCCCTAACGCCGCTTAATCTGAAGGTTAACGCATTAAATATAAGTAAGGTAAAAATTTATCATTTAATTAAGTGTTCGTTTGACGGTTAAGTGGACAAACTTCTAGGTACCTACCTAAAGTCTTGGGCGAAGAAATCTTTAGATAATTTTTATATAAATCAAATCGCTTTTCTTGTCTGTATAAGTGACCGCGTTGTTCTTCTAAACTGCGCAACGAATTGTGATGCGGTTTTCACCATCATTTTGATAATTTATTCTGGAAAGTTTACGTGTACCTATCCTCCCTTGTCTCCTTTTTCGTATCGATGATTTCATTTGTTTCTTTTAAATTAGCTTCGTCCAGAAATTAGCCACTTCAACAGCGTTGCAATGTGTACAATACATTAATTTTAAACTTACATAAATAATACCAAAAAATTCATTGGCTACATTTTTTCTTGTGTGATGCGGTTTTTACCATTATTTAGATAAATTATTCCGGAAGGTTTACGTTAATCTCCTTTGTTGTATCGATGATTCAATTTGTTACTTTTAAATAAGCGTCGACCAAAATTCGGCCACTTCTACAGCGTGGCAATGTGTATTATTATTAAACTTATATATTGTATTAGTAGTAGTATATTATTAAACTTATATATTGTATATATTGTAATATCCTGCTAAGCAGATACAAATAAATAAAAATTAAAAGTCTGTTTGTAATATCAAAATAGCAGTTTTTTACTAAATGCGTATGAAAGCATGTACGCTATTTATAATAATAATAAAACATTTTTTTTCATTTTTTCTCCAAAACGGCTGGACCGATTTTGACTGGACTTTCACTGGTAGCTAGGTGATGTTATAAAGTAATATATAGGCTACTGTTTGTCCCGGTAGCAAGTTCCCGTGGTATAATTTCCGACATCCACGTGGGTGAAGCTGCGGGCAGAAGCTCGTTAAGAATAAAAGACAACAAACCATTATAGGACACAGTGGTGCAAGCTGATCGTAAAGTGTGCGCGCTTCCGTAATGCAGCAAGCTTGGAAGGTGAGCTGCAGACAACAGCAGCCCATGCCAAAACCCATCGCATCCATATACACGCAGTCAGGCTTAGCCACGCCCGGCTCCAGCAGATGGGAGTTATCCACCGGAATCTTCGTATTCACATCTTTGAACACTAGGGAAAAAATACGAAATGTCAAGAATACTAATGTGCTAGGAAAAAATACGAAAATGTTAAGAATACATTTGCATATGGGTAAAAACGTTAGGCAGGGAAACTGTATAAGGAAATGTGTCTAAGCGCATAATATTATGAATACTTATAATGGTCCATTCAATAATCAAACAGTCATTATTATATGAATAAACTGCAATTCAATATACCTTCAATATACCGTAGAATGATCGTTATATTCACGTAACAGTTATATACCTAGTATGCGTAATCATGTAAAAGGAACTATGTAATAAATCTTCTATACACATAAATAAAATTGAAACGAGTTTGTAATGTCATAATAACAGCCTTTTACTAACTGCATACGAAAGTATATAGGTACGGTAGCAATAACTAAATTTTTTTTTTAACTCTTGTCTTTCTGTCTGTTTGTTCCGGCTAATCTCCGAAACGGTTGGATCGATTTTGACGGAACTTTCACTGGCAGATATCTGAGGGGCAATTCTTACAATTTTAAGAACGTTCACAGTCTGATCTCAGTCTCAATCTGTCAAAAATACCTCTACTTTCCATACATTTTGACAAATTTCTGACATTTGTTTGTCGCCGTGATGAGACTGCGACTAGATTTTGAACGTTTTAGATTAGAGAATTCACCTTCTGCTGTTATAAGGAGTAACTTCCTGTGGGATGATTTCCGACATCCCCGCGGGCGAAGCCCTGGACAGAAGCTAGTTAATAATATGTATATTATCACAATAATTTTAGTAGGATTTCTTGCAACTCACCTGGCAAGTTAATGGCAACTTTTTCTCCACGTCTCTGTCGGATGTTAGAGGTCAGCGTTTTGAAGCGAGGGTGTCCAGGGAAGATGCCCTCGTCGGGAAAGAACAATGACTTCGAGACGCCATCGCGTGGGTTCGGAGGGAACGGTGGACTTGTGAAATTTGGACAACCTAATCTGTAAGCAAATGTTAGATTACATCATAATCTGCCTTTAAACACTGGATAAGGAATTCAATCGGCGAACGATGTCTGATGTCTGACTGTTGCTAAATTCGTGATCTGATCATCTGAGTTTGTGATTTATCCATAGTGTTACGTCATCATAATAGTTGCTATAGTATCGTAACTAGATATCACATCTTTGCCGAGATTTTGACACAAAAACCACCAGTTTCTTTGTCTTTTTTTCTTTTTTAAAAAACGTTGAGCCACACTACGAATTACTCCTGTATCGTGGGTGCGTTTACAAACATTTAAGCTCACATACACAAACAGCCAGACCTGGAACAACTACCTGTAGGCAATACAAATATTTGTTCCGTGCGGGAATCGAACCCGCGACACGCAGCGCAGCAGTCGATCGCTCAGCCACTGGGCCAACCGTGTCGTCAAAAGGCGTTTTGTGTCTTGACTTAGCAAAAACTGTCAGCATATCCTCTAGCAGCTAGACTGGCAGTTTTTGCGAGTTAGTGACAGCTAGAGTCTAGAGATTTAAGCCTTAATAGTTATTTTAAATGATGAAGCAAGAGCGACTGAATTCTGATTATTAACGAGTATACGAAGTAAAATGTGTACAAGCTACATAGTAAGTTAATATGCTTAGTTTAGAAACCAAATTACTCTATACAAGGGATTTCAATTGAAAGAAAAACAAGCTAAGGTATTGGCTAAGAGAGACTTGAGATATAAACTGAGATACTCGAAAAGATGAAAGTAAAAAAGCACGATAGAAGACGTTTTGCGCTGACCCTTAAAAATGGGCATAAGGCGCCATCTCCATGAGCAAGAGAATCGCAGCGATAGTCTCACCGTGCCATCAAATTCAATAGAAACTATGAATCAATCTCTACACGGCGATATCATCACGCCGGCACCGCATGACTACCGTCGCGATTTTCTGACCCGTGGAAATGGCGCCTAAGCCCAGGTACGCACGTTTTTTCGCGAACTGGATTTTCAACGCACCGTTTGGCGCCGAGAGTTGAAAACCCAACAGTGTGTTTTTTGACGCGCTGGGATGCGCTCTGTTGGATTCTCAATGCTCGGCTTAACACTGAGAGTCCAAAATTCCAGTGCGCGTTTATATTCCACCGCGATATACGTCCGTGCGAACGTGGGCTAATAGAGGGCTAATGATGATGAACTTAATCACACAACCCATTTTAATAAAGTAACTTACTTTACCTTGGAAAGTTCGTTATGCTCATAATAACTTCTCCGGGGGGTAGTAAATGTGAAACTTCGGCTCTGCGGTACTGCATGTTCGCTTCCACGATATTGAAATGTGCTAGAAGCCCTCCGTAGGGCCGGCCAGGGGTGCCTTCGACCATGTATGATCCATATTCAGGACGCCACAGGGACTTTGCATCTAAAATAAAATTAATAATATAAGTATTGTATTTCAAAATTCAATGTATGGTATTTAGATGACGGAACACTAGGAGGTGACGTAGACACCGTTCTAAAAGATCTTCAATTCCTAAAGCAGCAGTTCCATTTCATCGGCCTTGACCTCAACAACTCAAAATGTGAAATTTACATTTGTGACAATACTGACAGACAATCGACTATACAGAAATTTAATTTAGTAGCCCCTGACATCAAAGTTTTGGAAAAACGTTCACTGCACCTCTTAGGTTCCTCAATTTTAGAAAACAGTTTTTCACCATTCGTCGACGGAAAAATTAAACATTTTAACGATATTTCGTATAGACTTTCTAAAATTAAGTAATTTACATTCGGCATTCACCCTAATCAGATACTGTTGTTTCGGTCCAAATTTTATGTATTTTCTCCGCTCTTCCTCTTTATGGAAGCATTTACCACCTTTGGAAGCATTTAGCACCTTTTGGACAAAATCGATCATATTTATTATTCGCAGCACTCTTACATCTATTTTTAATGTGGCTTTTGACGACCGCGCGTAGCTGCAGGCCGTACACTACCCATTCGTTTTGGTGGGCTCGGCGTCCGCAAAATTTCTAGTGTAAGCCTACCTTCCTATCCTCGGTCCACAGCACCGAAAAGTTAACCACACGAATCTTGTTCCTGCTCAGGTTGACTCTGAAGTGACGTGCTTGACCGACGCGGTGAACACCTGGAAAGTGGCTTGCCCGGACACGGTTCAGCCCGAGAACCCGTCTTCCCAGAGACAGTGGGATGAGCCGCTCTGCAGGTTGGTACGGAATACCAATACTGCTAAGCGTGCCCGCCTGCTGGCTGTGGGTGAATGGGAGTCGGGCCTCTGGCTTCAGGCGCTACCGTCACCCAATATAGGCTCTATGCTGGGTGACACCGCATTCCGGCTCGCTACGTGTTTGCGTCTGGGCGCTCCTTGCGGAGCTTTCGAAAATTCGTCGTGCGGTGAAGCAGTCGACTGCCTCGGACACCATGGCCTATCTTGCAGCAAGAGCGCTGGACGGATGGCAAGGCACGCCAGCATTAACGACATCATCCGTCGGGCTCTTGTCTCCGCCGGGGTGCCAGCTGTTTTAGAACCCAATGGCTTGGCACGCGACGATGGAAAGAGGCCCAATGGAATGACCATAATGCCTTGGAAGTTGGGAAGGCCTTTGGTGTGGGATGCAACCAGTGTTGACAGCCTCCCGGCATCCCATCTTCCTAGCACGGTGGGTTGTGCTGGGGCGGCTGCTAAAGGAGCAGAAAACCTCAAGCGGCGCAAATATAACAACCTTATTGGGAGCTACATATATGTTTTAGCCGTTTGGGGTTGAAACACTAGGGCCTTGGGGTCCGAGTGCTCATCGAATTTTTCGGGACATCGCCAAGCGGGTGGTTGACTCTTCACGTGACCAAAAGGCTGGCCTATTTTTAGCCCAAAGAATCAGCACTGCCATCCAATGTGGTAATGCTGCCAGCCTTTTGGGCACTTATCCCATTGACAGTGATGCGGACGAATTTTTTGATACCCAATGAGCTCCTGCCTTTTTCTATATTTTTTCGTATTATATACTTGTATATAGTATATATTAGTGTTAGCTTGTAAAAATAATATTTAATCTGTGTATGTTAAATAAAATTTCTATAGAAATAAAGTAGTATTGTTTATCACTATCTCTGACATCGGTGGAAGAAAACAGGACTTGGAATTGACTTGTAAAAAATGTCTAAAATCGCTAATCCACCTTGAGCAAGCGTAATGATTAATACTCATGCCTTCTCTGTTTGAGAAGAGGTCATTGCCCTGCAGTGGGAAAGCAACAAGCTGGTATTACTATTATGTCCTTTAAACTTATGAAAATCGATGGCCAGTGAAGATATTAGTATAGCCTTGCTTTACATAGAACAGTTTAACGTCTCGACATTGGTTGCATACTTTCCGCTCTATTTAACATACTTCACTGTCTTTGTTATGTTTAACATCTGTTGTCTTAGATTTTAATTTGATGGCAATGGTTTGATGATAAGGATTGTGCAAATAATCATTATTATGTTCTATGAGTATGAGACATTTTAATAGGCAAAAACTATACACTTCGGAATTGCTATTAAATATTTTAGTGTAATTATGGATGTCGTTTGCATGCTAACTAATTGAAAGGTGTTTTAAGTTGAAAAAAAAAAAAACATTAATGGCCTAGTTGTTTAAAAAAATATGCACAGTTGCAAATGGCCCTGACTTATGCAATGCATAATAAATTATGCAGCCTACTGCATAATGTAACCCATGTCAATAAGACCCATTGTGTTTACTATGTTATATGATAAACATGTTATAGTAGTTTACTTGACTGAACTTTTATACTAACATGAGTGGGGGACCTGGAAATACTTTTTCCAAATAGTTTATGTTTTGTGGTAGCCTGTGGTAGGTATACCTATCTGTGCTAAGCTATACTTCCATAATAAAACGCTCATCAACCGGGTTGGTGACTTAAGCATAAGCATTTTTAGCTCATAATGTTCGCACTGCTGGGACACAGGCCTACTCTCGGTAAGGGGGAGTGAGCCGTAATCCAGTAGTGTCAAAATATCAATGCAAAAAAAGATTCAGTTTGCTCATCATTGAAATGATATCCTAGTACCCATTTACGGCTCCCCTAGAGGAGTCAAGGAGTAGCTCAGTATTGGATCGACATCGGATGGAGACGGAACGTCTACTGGTAACTAGGCGCTGCATAGATAGAAATACAGATATCTAGATTCTGCGTAAAACAATCAAAATCAAGACAGTCACAGTGATGTTGATGAATTGTAAATAAGCAGTACACGGTTTATGAAACATGCAACGCGACACTTCCGTCCTACGCATTACGAATCTAAACTAATATTTGATTTTTTGTATGTTTGTTTGTTACGCTTTTAAGCTAAAACGGCTGAACGGTTTTGGATGAAATTCACCACATGGGTAGACCATGACCTGGAGAAGGACATAGGCTGCTTTTCATCCTGGAGCGCAGACGAAGTCGCAGGGAACGGCTAGTTAAACATTGAGTAATGAAGATATAGATGTAAGTGCATGACATGCACTAAGCAGGCAGTGGTATAATCAGCCATTATTTGTGGAGGAACTACATTTATAAGGTAACTAGCTTCTGCCCGCGACTTCATTCACGTGAAATTTCTTGTTCCCCCAACACACTCGATCACATCGCATCGCCTGCTCGCGCTATTACTTCTTTTTCGCTTAGCGTACTTTTTGACCATTTTCTTTTTGTTTAGCTCCTTAGGGTCCTAACATGATGTTAAATAGCTTTCCTGAAGAATTGTGCTAACAAATGCAAAAAGATTTTTTCAAATCCGATAGGTAATTCCGGAGATTAGCGCGTTCAAACAAACAAACAAAAAACAAAACTCTTCAGCTTTATTATATAGTATATAGATAGATAGATATTATAGAAGATAGATGTTCATGTATCATCATTGTATTGCACATAATATTTTCCGTAAGTTATGGCTTCTTCACACAAAGGTCCTCATTGACAACATCCTAACGTCAACTGATGAATGACTAAATATTTACTATAGGTATAATAATTAGTTATTATATTAAGTAGCTAAGTAACTATGACTGAGCTGGTCATGTGGTTAATGAAAGTCATTGTTAAGGATGTATCTAAAACATTACACATTCCATGTGATGGTATGTTTTCCTTCCTCAAGCGAGAAACTTACCTATAGCTTTACTTATAATAAGTAGTTTCGCATAGTTTTAGGAAAATAATGTTTTTGACCTATTTTCAGCATACATTTTCAAACACAATGCCTATCCTATAAGTAATGATATTGGAAAGCATAGTGAGTCATGTAGGCAGCACGTATAGTCCGCGTGGATCAAGTTTAACTTTCAGACATTATAAAAATACTATCGACATGTACTGGACGAATGAAAGGCGACTAACAAAAGGTATTTACAAGGCAGATGTGAGTGGAGACGCTGGGAGAGGGGACGCCTTTTTTTTTTTTTTGCGGATGCGAAATCATCAAATGACCCCCCCGTTCTGGGTGGAGCAGAAGGGAGCGTCAGACTCTTACTGACTAAAACCCGCCCGTGTTCCTTCCTTAGCCCTTTATGTTCCAGGGCACCGGTAACCCTTTCGGACGAACCCGCTATCCCGGCAGGCTTCGGTCCTATCGGGCCCCGTCACTTATGCTGACATCTCTTTGAGGCAGAGGGGACGCCTTTTTTTTTTTTTTTTGTGGATGGGAAATCATCAAATGACTCCTCCCGCTCTGGGTGGAGCAGAAGGGAGTGTCAGACTCTTACTGACTAAAACCCACCCGTGTTCCTTCCTTAGCCCTTTACATACCAGGGCAGCGGTAACCCTTTCGGACAATCCCGCTACCCCGGCAGGCTTCGGCCCTGTCGGGCCCCGTCAACTACGCTGACATCTCTTTGAGGCGCGCGTGGAACACATACACGCCGTCCGGCACGGGCCTGGTCCTGATCGGACGGAGAGCTACCCATTGCTCTCGGCCCGCAGGCCCGCGCCTACGGTGGCCGGGAGTCGTCACGCGGCTCCCGACGCCCGGAGCGTCTCCCTCGGCGGCTGAGGCGTGAGGATCTTTCCCTCGCCCATCCCGCCACCTCCTTCGCTAGCATGACTGCTTCGCAGAAGGAGGTGACCGCCTCCCACTCCCTCTCGCCCCGGACCATGGCTTGCACCAGGGCCGGGCGCGAGAGGTCGCCGCCAGAGGGGACGCCTTAGGCGGACATATTGGTCCTTCAGAAAGGTCAGGTGCGCGTAGTACACTCAACAGGCGTGCTTGTATGACTGTATGAACGTAGGTAAACGACGCAAAAGGATTATGTCACGATCGTAGCAGGTGGCGTTCTGTAGTTTCTGCCTACCCCCGTGGGAAGAACACGTGTGTTTATGTATGTATGTTATGTATGTACTTACATAATAATATGAAAGTTATACTGAAGTATATACATTTCACATAGGGATGAAGTAGCCACTCTGTAAGTAACGCAATCAATCAAGCACGTTACTTATGAAATTATCTAGGTAATTAACCATAATTGACACAGGGTTTATAACAGTAACGAAGTATTTTAGATATACGTTTGAGTGCCTTGCTTTGTTGACAACAACAGTACAGAATGCAGATATTAAAATCTAAATAGGCATTGTTTTTATTGCCATAATGATATTATATATGCTAATTTAGGAGCTGTTATATTTAATTATGTAACGATTAACTCCAGTTTTTCGTAGTAAAAATATTAGCTAGCCAGCGAAATGATACTGGAGCTGATTGCCCAGCGTAGTGCCTAGGGTGCCAATGACGTACTTTTAAATATCTCCATTCAAAGAGGCTATTTTTATGGCACAGTGCACCCCTTTAATGCTAGAAGTAGCTACAATCTCACGATGTCGATGGCAGAAGATGAGGACCGAGCGCAGAACTGTAGTTTACGCTGAAGTCTAGTGACTAAAGCATTAACTACCCTTCTGCGCTTGATGGATGGAAAAGCCGTTAGCTCAGACTACACTCAAGTCTTATCTAACAGCACTCCGACAGAAGGCGGCATTCGAAAGACGTATAGTACAGATAAGAAACTACGCGAAAAATAGACAGTTTGTCATTTCTGTATATATGCCTTCTATCTACTTATATTTCGCCAAGAGGAAGACGCGCTAATGATCAGGTATACTAGCAATAGGTAGGTATATACAAGCGAGTACACATAATATATGTTAACTGTTGCTGCATTGGTCGTACAAAATATTGATTGTCCCAGTCACATTTCATGACGTCATTTACTATAATTACTTTTTGCTGTATCATCGTAACTAACATGGACGACATGCGGTATGACAATATAAAAATAGTTTTTTTTTATCATATCTGATATTTTCGTTGAGTAATAATACGAGTATGTGGTGCAACTAATGAGTCGTCACTTTTTTTGTGGATTTTGACTTGATGACTTTGATGACTTTTTCATACTGAGCATTTATTCTAAGCTCGTTCCTCAAGAATTAGAAATATTAATACATCGTATTGTCATGCCTTGTGAAGGCCGCATGAATCCGCTGGATGCGGGAAGCACAGAATCGGTCGAAGTGACGGTGCTTGGGGGAGGTCTATGTCCAGCAGCGGACGTCTTTCAGCTGAAATGATGATCATGATGATGATACTGTCATGCAGACCTTAAGACTTTTGGTTTGAGGTCATAATTATGTCTACCTTTATGACAAGTTGTGTGTAAGCTAAAGAACCAAAGCAAAGGGACGGCACTCAGTAGGTGCCGCGCTTCGCCCTTATGCGGAAAATAAGAGTCGTCGGTTTTTTTACGGCATATAATATTAATGGCTTGTTTTCTGCTGTGTAACCGTTATCCATTAACACAGACGGTATGACCTAGTGATAGCTAAATAAATTAAAAGATTTGATTAGTAATCATTTATCTGATATTGTCATAATTATAATAAAAATATATGCTCATTAAGGAGTAGTTATCACTTATAATCAGCCTATAATGTTCCCACTGCTGAGACTCAGGCCTCCTCTCTGTGAGATGGAGTGAGCTGTAATCCACCACACAGGTCCTCATGATGTTTTCGTTTACCGTTTTGAGAGCGGTGATGATGAAATTAAATACACAAAGTAAAGTGCCTGCCTGTGTTCGAACTCAGACCTATACCACGGGGCCACCACTGCTTCAACTTTTATGCTAAATCTAAATCCCGCAACGGAAAAATGAGGCAAGAATCTTGCGGTTGCCGCGACCTAGTCTGCTCTAACTCTGTTCCGTGAAGGATTTTGGGCGGCATTCAATTTTTTTTAAATTCGTTATAACACGAAATGTTTCGCTACTATCGTTATCGTATTTTCATGGGGCATTATCAAGAGGGGTTCACTCATTCATAAGTATGTCGCTTGCTAAGATTCGAGCCTTATAGCAAAACGAGCTTCAGCCTGAGGTTTCGCCCTCGAACATCATCACGGGCGCGTACTACCGGAACAAAAAATATCCTACGTCCTAATCCAGGGCTATCCGTTGCGTGTGCCGAATTTATGTAAATACGCGCGAGAAACAAAAAGGATGTTTTTTTTTAATATTGTGTCTGTCTGATATACTGGCCGAATAAGCCTGGTAGGTAGCAAAAAAATAAATAAGCGATGTATAGGTACGTTCAATAATGTTTAGCCATTAGTGGCACAAAATATGAATTGTCTGTCATGATCTTGAGTCCAAGGCCATAACATAGTAGTTTTTGCTAGGTCATTGTATCTAACTCTGAAGGCATGACTTGAAAAGTTTAATTTATTTATTATTTATCATCATATTCTAACCGAGTTTTTTTCTACAGTATGAGTCATAAGTATTTATTGCCAGCTGTAGCATGAACTAAAATTTTGTTTACTGTGTTGTTTTTAAGTATGCTCATAATAGGAGCCTTATTCTCTATGACTAAATGAACGAAACCGCGCGAAATAAACGCGGAATCGGCGTGATTAGCTAAGGAATTGACGTGGTTTCGCCTGGATGGGGCTGTTATTTTCGTTATGAGATTTTTTTGAAGTGAAAACTTCTTTAGCGGTGTTGTGCACTTTTTTGTGATTGGTAAAAAATGTTAAACTCGCGTCAGGACACGTGACTTGATCGAAAATTCGTAAGACGGAAGGAGTTTTTTGTGATGGGTAAAAAATGTTAAACTCGCGCCAGGACATGTGACCTGATCGAAAATTCGTAAGACGGAGCTCGCGTCAGGATACGTGACCTGATCGAAAATTCGTAAGAGGGAGGGAGAGTAGACCGCATTCCAAAATATCAAAAATGCACAACATTAATATTCAAGTTTTCACTTCTGCCGGCACTTCCGGAGTGCAACCCGTTTTTTTTTCTATTTTGGTTTTTATTTTTGTTGCACAACTGCCATGATCACTAACCATTATTATTCTAGTTGCAACTCTGTTTCAATACAACTAAGTATTACAATGTTTTACTAGCCTGCCTGCTGACAGTTATCTGGCGATTTTATATTGCAGTAACTGGTGGGGTGAGAATTAAGATTTATGTGGATCCATGTATGAAATAATAAAGATTTTATATTTAGTACAACAATATTTTATTGTTGACTCTGGTGTTTTCTTTGTTTTATATTTAATTATAATTGTAATTGTGTTTTTAAAGTAATATTTCATACATAAATATTGTACAAAATGAATAATAGCTTAATAAACATTATCAATATGAATAAAGCCATAAAATTATTTTTATGATGTATTTTTTACTGTAGAGATTGCACATGAAACAAAAAAATGCATCAATGCACTATACTGCTGCTTTTTTCTTTGATGGACATTCAATAAAAAATTTAAAAAAATGTCCTATGCTGTCCTGCTCCTGGACAAAGGCCAAATAAATAACAAATATTGTTTTATGGACAAAGTAATACTTACTTTGAGGATCTTTTAATTCTGTCTCCTGCAGTTTGGGCAGCAGGTCATCAGCTATAAGGCTCACTGTGGCTCGCTGCTTCTCATCATCAAACTTTACTATTATGTACTCCACCTAAAAGAGTTTACATTTAATACTATTTTAAATAAATAATTATTGTAAACAAATATTTGAAGTTGTAACTGATATGTAAAACAATGAATAAATACTTATTATCAAATTAGATGGGGTAGTTTAAAAGGGTGCATAATTAATACCCCCCACTTTTGCTAGTTTGGTTATATATAAGTCCCAAGTAATAGGTAGCCTATTTCTAATATTCGGGCACAAATCCAGGCTCTGGGCTGCTAAGAATTTCTTCCTGGATTGTACTCAGGTATACACTTCTAATGAAAATATACTTCACCTAACATAATCTTACAACATAATTTTCAGTATTATGAAATAGAAAGTGATGTCATAATTTATTTTTATACAAATAGTAAATTATGAGTACTTCTAGAACATGCTTAGTATTTGCACAACCAGGTCGCTACTTATTGCGCAGTTATTTTTTTTTCTTCTTTCTAATTAGAATAAATAAGTGTTGTTTTAATTATCATGCAATAAAAAGCCTTATTTTGTTTAAAATTTAAGTGAAATTAATATTATCAATTTTTTTCCTTCTTCAACATAATTTAATAATAATACTATGATAACTCAAAGTAGCCAAGACTATCATGTTTACAATATTTAATTAAATATTGTTGGACCTACCCATTAAGTTATAATTAATAACATACATGGTTAATTATACAAAAATGATTTCTGAGGCATCTATTTGTTTAAAAGGAAAGGATCAATACTGAAGAAGTAAACAAACCTCATCTCCCCATTTGAGCACATCTCCTGTGCGGTCCTGCAGCTTGCAGTACAGATTGATGAACTGCTCGATGCCGTGCTGACGGACATGCTCCGCCAAAGACTTCGTTTCATCCCAAGACAGGGGACTGCCTTCACTTAACAAACCCATCCTAGCTACTTGAACGAAACGAAAGTTTACACGTGATCTGCACGAGTTCCCAGCAAAATAATTACGATAAAAAAACGCGCTCCCTTTTAAGATACTGTTCATGTAATGCTAATCGGTTAGGAACATTAAATATCACCAGTTTTTGTAAAAATGCAACGTAAAATTTTGTTTTACGACATTGGATATAAAAAGTACACCACAGAAAAACTTGTAATCACGCAGAAATAGTTCGAGGAATTTTTGATTCCCTTTAACAAATTGAATACGAAAGAAAACAACACAGAATTTAACAATTCACTTTTTAAAAGTATCTTGATCCTGAGACCGAAAGACGACCGATTACTTCATTTGTCCCTATTAAATAAAGACAGAACTAGACAGAAATGAAGTTATATCAGCGTACAAGGCTGTTCTGTAATCACTAATAATTCACTATTTTTTTTTATCAATGGAACATCTAATAAAAGTCCAGTACATCATGGAAGGCGGTGAACAGCGGCGAAATAGGTAACTAAACTGAAATACACTGAATTTGACATAATTTTTGACATTATCCTAAGCCAGCAGCGCCGCCATGAACTACCAAGATAACCTGGGAAAAGGTTGTCATAAATGTCAAACATCCAACATAACGTTCCATTCCAGAAAAAGGCACATTTAGGTTTAAAAAAAACTATGCTACTTTTAGCAACGTATCATTTGTCATATGAAATATATGTATGGTAAAATTGTATAAAATAAACTATAGAATCAAGGCGTTTATGATTGCAGAGACAATTGATTTTGGTTTTTATGAGTTGAAAACAATAAACTCAAAATGGAACGTTTTGATTCCGGTTTCATTCAATGATCATTCATTCAATCCCACAGATGATGAAAAATCGAGGGGCTCGTGGCTAAGTAATAACAGAATGACCAAGAACTTTGTTCATTTGTTAACAGAAAATACGGTTAAAAATTCTTTCATACGTATTATAGGTCAATCCTCAGGGCAGATTTTTGCACCTTCTTTAATTTACCACTATTCGAGCATGCCAGAATTAAATATCGATATTCTGCAGCTCTAGATCCATTCGCCCAAATTCAATCGCTTTTTTTTCATTCACTCACTCATTCATTCTACGGTGACAGTAAGAATGAAAAGTGTCGCGTTTTTATTTCAGTGTTTTTCCTTTTAAAATAAAATTATTGACAAATTAGCACTCGAAAAAATGCGTGTTCGTTCATAAATAGCATAGAAATCATACACTATCATATGTAGGTTTGATTATTCCAGTAATCAACAACCAGCACTATGGTGCCTGTTGCAATAGAAGGATGCACCCAAGGTGCTGAAGGTGGAGGAGCCCGGGGTGGCTCCATATCTCTGGCATTGCTTATAGATTTTATCGTACAGAGGACTTACGATGAACTCACGGTATTGGCTGAACTGTAAGTACTTTTTAAAATAGTCAACTTAATCATATACACTAAATGAAATCTCTGAACATGGTTGTTAGTGACGCTGCTTGATTACAGGTTACCCCGTAAAACGGATATGGAACGGAAAATTGAGATATACAAGTTCAGTGCTCGAACACGGCAGTTGTTTGTACGCTTGCTGGCCCTAGTGAAGTGGGCAAGCAGTGCCACCAAAGTGGACCGCTCTGCGCATATTATGGCATTTCTCGATAAGCAAGCTTTGTTGTTTGTTGAGACTGCTGATGTTTTAGCCAGAGTTGCCCGGGAGACACTTGTACATGCAAGGTTTGTGATTTTGGTGCTATGGACTATGCCTCCTATATGAAAACTTGATAATAAATCAAATTCCTGAAGTAACATATTCAATGGTTATTGTTATGTCGGACAACCGATCATACTAGCTAAAATGAGATATGTAAGCTATTGTACTGATAGAGATGTGATCAGGGCTCCAGGATCAGCAATCTAAATTTAATGCTAGTGTTTCCAACATGTATGGATGTGCTCTTATTTAATATCTTAATTTACAAATCTCTCTAATTACACTAAGGTTTGCTGTTAGAGAACCCAATTCTCGGTTGAGCTTGCCATTGTACATAAGCTATCTATATACTGTTATAAGATTGTTTTTGAAATTCATGTGAACAGTAAAGAATTAGAATGAAAAAAACAAAAACTTTAAATAAACCCAATACTTTGATTTCGCAACACTGTAAATTTGCAGACAACACTGTAAATCTACAACTGTACAATTTTCAAGTCTCTCAAAAATCATTCTCCCTCTGGGTTATAATTGATAAGAAACTAACTTTTTCATTGCTAATTTTAAACACAGGTTACCAACTTTCCACATGGCTGCGGCAGTGGAAGTATTGACACTGGGCACATACAGCAGATTGCCTGCAGTTATCAGGGAACGGCTGGTCCCCCCTCCGTCACTAACGGCTGGTGAGCGACGCACTACATTGCGTACTCTTGCCCATGTTGTACGTCAACGTCTTACCACTGCGTCCTTGCCCAGTGATATTAGGAATTTGAAGGTATGTTTGGAGTCCAAATTTCAGCAAAGATCTATTAATGAAATAGTTCATTTTTTGTTTTTGACTATAACTAACTACCCTATATTGTTCCACTTAAGGGTAAAGGCCTCCCTCTCCCTTTTCTACACAATTCTGTCTTTTGCAAAGACAGAATTTTGTGGAAAAGGGAGAGGCCTATTGTCTCAATACAGGCTAGTTAGTTATAATAATATGGTGCAATATTAAGTTGGATGACTTATTTGTACATTATTTTTCTCATCAAATCAAGGGGGAAAATAATCAAGCAGAAATGATAAGTATGTAGAGTTATGAGAAATTCCTTTTGTAGGTGGAGAATGGGCGTGCTACATTTACCGTAGGCCAGGAGTTCAGTGTTTCTCTCACTGTCATGGGGGATGCGCCCAACTTGCCATGGCGTTTGTTGGATATTGCTATATTGATACAGGACAGTGAAACTGGAGGTTAGTCATCATGACCTTACTTTTACGGACACAAAACTTAAGCACACAACAATGAACATGTTTGAGTTGTTTATTAATTTGTCTTATTGTCACACTACAATTACTTAAGATTTTCAAAGAATGTGAGGAGGAAATTTCTTTATAATAACAACTGTGTAGTCACCAATTATTATTATTTATTGTACACCAAATAATTAATTTAAAAAAAGTATAAATCCTAATTTGCGGATATTTATTTTAGAGGGCAAGCCCCTAGTCCACAGTTCGCAACTGGCATGGTTGCGCGGCCTGGCGCAGGCGCGCTTGGCTGCGGCCGGTCTGAGTGGTGCATTGACTGCGCTGCGCTACTTCTGTCGCGCGCTCTCGCTTGAATTGTTGTACACGCAGACGTTGCGGCTCTGTCGCGACCGCCTCTCGAAGCATCTGCAAGTAGATAGGTACACGCCCGGACAGAAGCTACAGGTTTCGTATTGGAGGTAAGTTGCTATTTTAGGCTAAAGACAGCCTATTAAAAGAAGTAAATAAGTATTCTCTAGTTAAGTAAAACAGCGTCTTTGGTTATGCATTATCGTTTCTTGTAGTAACGTAAATTTGTAGTTACCAACAAATTTGTACGGAACCCTCGGTGCGCGAGTCCGACTCGCACTTGACCGGTTTTTGTAATTAGGTTGACTTGTTCTACGGATCATTGACATAATTATATCGTGTCTACGTTTAGGGAGCTAGGCTGCGAACTGGGTTACCGCCTCATCATCGGCGCGGAGGACACCCAGCTGTGCGTGTGGCACGTGCCGGCGCTGGCGGGCGGCGAGCGCGTGGCCAGCGCGCTGACGCCGCACGCGCCGTCCATGGAGCGCCTGCTGGCGCACACCGTGCACGTGCGCTCGCGACAGAGGCTCAACGACCTCAAAGTGCTGCTCAACGACATGGGGGTAAGTAACTAACAAACTAATTATCGTTGAAGGCGAAACATCGTGAGACTGGACTATAGTTAACATAAGTCTGAAATCGCCAACGGGTAAGAGCAAGCGTGGTAATCAATGTTCGTGCCTTCTCTGTATGAGACGAGGCCTTTACCCTACAGTGGGACTAAAATAGGCTGCTAAGTAAAATAAGTGTAATGACAAGAGGAGTCCGCGTATCACCGGTCAGTTTCCCTCAGTCGTCAGTTGCTTTAACTCGACAGTTTCCAGTATTTGCCAGTTTTGTCGTCGACGATACACACACCGATCATACATTAGGTAGTGGCTAAAGAAAAGCAGATCTGCTGTATTGTAAACCTACTCTTCCATGCATGTCTCTACTCTTTACCACACGAAGCAGTAGTCCTGTGAAACTTTCTTATCGTAATGTAGTATTGAACATTCTATGTACCGTGTTTCTGGCAAATAAATTACGTTTGATTTTTATCAAACAGAATACCAATAAATTATTTGCCTTTGTTCGTCAGGTGGAATGCAGCGTCAGCGGATGGCCTTGCGTACTAGCATGCTCGGTAGTATCACCATGCTTGCGCGCTGAACAACTCCTAGTATGCGTGGGAGCGCACGGCGGGCGTCTGCGAGCTCGTGTGCCCGCCTACCCCGCCACGCCACGTATGCCTGAACTTGCTAATGCTCTCGGCGCTACCAACATCACGCTTATCAAGACGCTGCTAACACAACTCAGGTAAGATTTACAACCTGAAAAAACATTTTGACAGTTTTTCTTTCCTTCTTGTTACTAGCCCTGTTTTATGCCACTCGGAGAAACTATTTTCGCACTTGGAAAACGTTTAAGCTGCCGTCTCCTAGAAGAGCGATGGCTATCACATGCGTCCGTAAAAACAGAGCATTTTTTGACACCTTAATGTCAAATAGTGGTGAAAATAACAGATTTTCGCTCTTCTAGGAAACCGTAGCTTTATTGAAAGCCTATTTAATTTTATATCAATTGTTTTGATTGGCTGGTTTTGTTTATTTCATTCGACCAATCACAACATGTACCTAATTTTCGTACATAAAAACGTTCAAAATATAGTTGCAATCTCATCTCAGCGGCAATAAATGTGTTTTGTTAAATGTACAGACGCCAGCAAATCAAGCTACCCGAAACTCAAATTTTTCCAATCAACTTTGAACCTTAGGCTTTAGCGATAAAGTTAAAATCTAATAAAGAAATTTGACAGATTGTAGTAGCTTGATGTGCTGGCGTCTTTACAACAAAGCATATTCTATCTATCTATCAATTTTAAATATAATCTGAAACTGGCTGAAAAATAAGGGAATGGTTCTGGCTTCTAAAAATTGGCAGTTTTTATGTCTATTAAAATATTATAATAACAAGGCAGAAAAACTTCATACAACTTATAATATTTTCCGTAGGTTCTGGCTTGTAGCTCGTCGTTGTGAGAAGACGCTACAGCACCTCCCAGCGAGCGTTTGCGAACACCTCCCGTTCCTGCACGGCCCCGACCATCCACTCACCAAACTGTCGCCCGACAGACTCTACGTCACGCTGCATAGACATATGGATCATATACTTGTAAGCTACACAAATATTGTTTAGTCTGTTAACTAATTTGTTTGAACTATCTATTCTACTGATCCTCTTTGAAGTGAATAATAAAAAATAAAAAAAGTTTCAAAGTCAAATCATTTATTTGAATTAGGCACACCAAAGGCACTTTTGAACTTCAAAATGAACAAGTAAATATGTAGAATTGGATCTTGTGGTCCATTCCGTTTCATATACAAATCTTTTCTCACGACATAACCTCCATTTTACCGCATCACATACCGACAAATAAATTAGAAGTTATATGGACTTTTTTTAACCAAGATCGAAACTCGTTTGTAGAATCTTTAGTCTATTTAAAAATGTATATATTAGAAGTAAATTAGTATTAGTGTGTTACAAAATTCTTATCCGGTACAGATAGTGGAGATGAAAGAAGTGGCTGCGGGCAGTACAGCGACGACTAGCAACAGTTCCAACAGCGGCAGCGCTTGCTCCGTAGCGCTGTCCTTCCACCTCGCCGGTGCGAAGCGCTGCACGCCCGAGGAGTGCGAGGATGAGGTACGCATACAAAAATGCACCTTAAATTCAGAAATGTAAAGTACTAAGTTGTACGAACATTCACACGTACATTAAATGATATTTTGGTCGTATTCGGATATTCTGCCCCTCGCGCAATTCCTTTTGAACTTTATAACATTTTTTTATTTTATATAGATTTTCTATACAATTTGAGAAGATCAACTGAAAGTACTAAGGTTTAATTTGTAATTTGAATGCTATAGGGCTCCGCCAGCAGTTCGTCAACGCCTGCATCTGCACCACGCGCCTACTTAAAACTGAACTCTTTGGTCGAGTTAGACACTTTCACCCTCACACATGGACCGTTCACACCACTTGATACACCTGGTAAGAATAGATTAATATGCATAACGGAATACCTTAGTTGGAAACGGTATCGAAACTACATTTTGGTGTTTCATTTTTTCGCTTCCAAATCGGATCGATTTCGATATAAAATCAGCAGCTAATATGTATTTGGAAGTAGATAAATGGCAATTACGACAGCTTTATGATATGAACAAGTACTACTGTTTTAAACACTCTTAGGCCGTTTGTCCATTGCGCTGTTGACGGTGGCGGGGAGCCAAACGGTGACGGTGTTATAGTCAAATATACATTTGCATTCGTAGTCTATTAAATGTACCCGAATTCTGATTGCATGTTTATATTCGCAAGATTTCTCTGTGTAAGTAATGACCACAATATAAAAATTATGCATCATGTAGGTATGCAGCCGGGTAAGCGGAAGTTATCAGCAGCATCACAGCGCGCGGTGCGCGTTCGTCAGCCTGCGTACTTCATACCGGAACTGGCGCATGTAGTGGCTGCCGCAGACGAACGTGTGCCCTTCGTAAACCTTGCACAAGAGGTAAGAATTATCATACAAATTATTGTGCAAAAAAACGGCTTCTTATCCCTATACTAGCTCCTGCCTTCGACTTCGCCCGTGTGAAATTTCAGCCCCCGACGCACCGCGTCGCATCCAATCGCCCGCCTGTCTATATCATCGACTATTTTTCTTTTTGCTCGGCTCCTAAGGGTGATTAGCCTATAACCTTCCTCAAGAATTAGGCTATCAAAGGCAAGAAGTTTTCAATTTTTATTCAAATCCGACTGGTAATTCTAGATATTAGCGCGTTGAAACAAACAAACTTTTCAGCTTTTTTATTAGTATAGATTTTTTGTATCGATAATGGGGCAATAAAAGTGTGCCTAGGGGAAAAAATTCAATAATACATCCATTAGAGGAGGAGCTTACGAGCCACGTCTGCCAACAAACTGTTTTGCAGTTTGGCGGAGGTAAATATAATATGTAAAAAATTGTTTCTGTGAATAAACACTTTTTCTTTTTTTTTTTTTTTTTGACGTGAAAAGTGTTTTTTTAAACCAATGTACAGGATTAAAAAGCAATTTTCATTTGCTTTATAAACTTATTGCCCGTTTTTTTGGGTAAACGCTTACGCAACGGATATGTCAACGGACATGTCTAGTCGACTTCTGAGAATATTTTGATTTTGCTAGTCTGTTCGGAATCGTATCGTTCCGGAATCGTGCAAAGTGGATGGCGTTATGCAATACATGATACTATCAATGAATATGTAAATTAAATTTGAAATACATGTTTTATAAAATAATTACTTATGATGCAACAACAAAGTTGTTAAATTAAAGCCCTCTTCCTCTCTCCTACTTTGCTGTGCCCGCCAGCGGCCACAATGATCATGTCTTTGTAAACCTAAGATAACATTAGGGAATGCAATAAATATATTAAAGTATATTTTGTCACACAACGGAAAAATTCTATGCACTCGTTATGTCCAGTTGGCAAGTCGCGGCGTGACGCACGGCGGCGTGCAGCCCGAGTGGAGCGGCTCGGCGCTGGGCATGCGCGTGGTGGCCCTGCCGCGCCCCGACGGCGCATGCGCACGCGCCGCCGCCGCGCTGCGCGAGCGACTACTTGCCGCTACTATACGCCTCACTAACAAGAACCAATCCAGAGTGTGGACTGCTGAGATTGTGTTCCATGGATCTCCTGTACGCACGCCTAATCCTCGGGAACAGGGTAAGCTTTCTTCTCACGCATCGGGATTAACTGTTTGAGAATATCTCATCCTCATGGCGACTTACAAAATCGCCAAACAAAGAAAAGGAAAGAAAACGTATTAATTGGGACTCGCACGTTAAGATAACGCAAACTAAATCGAAAAATAACACACCATAGAAAAATAAAAACAGTATTTATAATAAAATTAAGTCCTGTACGAGACCAGAACGCCCCATCTCAGTGCTGGTATTCTGATGGGGCCCACTGTGCTACCACAGGAAAATAAATAAAATAGTTATATGTAAAATTCTAAGTATTATTAAGTTTCATAATTATTGTATTCCACGTGTAATTAAAGTTAAAAAAAAAAAAACTACAAATGAATTATCGTTAGTCTAATGGGGGTAAGCAGAAAATGCTACGATCGTTACATACTCCTTTTGCCTCGTTGACGTTCATACATCTGGTCATTAACGCACACCAGTTGCGAGTACTATGCACCTGACCTTTTTGAATAGTTATAGTATATTTCTGACAGTGTTTAATCGTAGGGTCTATCTGTTTCCAACAGGTGAGCGTCGCTGCGTGTACTTACAATACGACTTGGGAACAGACGCAGGTCGCACAGCTGACGCGTTCCTTGCCGACTGGGCCGCTATCGTACACCTACACACTTTGTTACACGACTTCATGCTCAGACCAGCACAAGGTGCGTATTTGGATACCTACAAACGGGGTGAATAGGGATGCAGGGGTGAATCGGGACGAAACTTTAAAATGGATTTTAATGTTGAAATAATAGAGTTTGTTGGTAAGAAGGGCACATAATCGTTAATTATAATACAGTAAACATGCGTTCGTGTATCCCGTAGAGAAGTTTAAATACCGTCAAACGGGGCGAATAGCCGTTTGACTGTATTTTAACTTCTCTAGCAGGCATGTGTGCCATTTAGTATGGGCTACCTACTACCTGCTATTTATGTGCCTACTTTTATCCAAGACTGTTTAAATGTTTTGGCTTCAAGCAAGAAACGTGAACAAAAATCGTGTATTTATAGTATTACGTTATTGCTTGATACAAGTTTTGTTACAACTTGATGGCAAGTATTTATAGTAATGCTACGAAAAATAGACTGCTTTACCATCCGAATAATTTATGTTATAAAAGTCAAATCATTTCAATTAGGTACTTAAAAGGTACTTTTTAATATCAAAATTTACAAGAAAAAAATATAATTGATGCTAGTTGCCTTTTCCAAAAGTTACTGTCGTATGAAGAAGTATGGGCTAGGAACTCCATAGTTGCACTTATAAAATATCTTACAATATTTTGTATACATTAAGCCGCGTCCCCACTATAGTCCGTTCGCGTTAACAAAATAGTGAGTCATCGTTGTCCGCCGACCTAGCCCCGCTCCTCGACCAATTAGGTCGCAACTAATTAGAAAGCTAAGTTCACAGTGACCAGTTGACGGCAGATCTTTTGGCGAAACGGTTGTGTATTTTGTGCGTTACCTACATAAAATAATAAAAATGAATATCTCGCCTGTTCGTAAGAATACAACTGGATCGGTAATTCATAGTGGAGAAAGAAGAGTAATTTACAATGTTTTTAAGTACTTTAAAATGTGTGATTTAAATGTGCCTATGGACAGCGCAGTAATAAAAACAGCAAGTGCATGCAGTGTGTGAAAGTACAGTTTATAAAATTATTCAGGAACAAAAAGAAACCAACACATTATAATCGCCACAGAAAAAAAGGGTCAGTGGGTCATCTTAAGGGCGGAGTTAGAGTTCGGCTATCCATGATTGATAAATTAGACAAATGTGCAGTAAGAAGAAAAGTTCATTCAATATATTTAAATAAGGACTACCCGACATTAAATAAAATTATGGCACTTTGTGAAGCTGATGAAGATATTCCAAATTTCAAACGTACTACACTTCATTAAATTCTACATGAGATTAGATTCGACTTTAATCAACGGGATAGTAGATCATTGTCAGTAGAGAGAGACGAAATTGTTTTATGGCGGCGCCGGCGTAAATATCTCAGACAAATGAAAGAATACAGACAAACAAATAAAACCATATACTTTCTTGACGCAACGTGGGTAAACGCTGGACATGAACTTACTAACTTAGAATACTTACATTAACTGGCATTTATATTGAGGAACTATGTAAATTTACCAAATCTCACCCTGAGATGTTTGAAAAACTGGGAGATAAATGTAAGTTCAAAACTAGATATCCTAATAGATTGATTATTCCTAGGACGACAACGGAACTATATAGACGAAGCTGCTACCCTATGTGTATTCAGATTTACAACAAGATTCCTAACCAAATTAAAGAACTTCCAATGGTCCGCTTCAGAAGGGCTTTACACAGGTGGCTAGTTGAGAATCCCTTCTATAGTATTAAAGAATTATTTAAATATAAATGATATAATTGTAAAATATTTGCATGTCATTGTGTTATAATTGAATATGTTAAGCTGCTCTTATTCTACCATTGTAAGAACTTTTATAACCATATTTATCTGCAAATAAATCTTTGACTTTGACATGTTAAATTAAAAGCATGGTTGGATACAACTGTAAAAAAATAAGAGACATGCTTTTCTAGAAGGTTTATCTACCGGTCCAAAAGCTCCTACATGAAAAGGTAAAAGGCTGTACGTTTTGCATATTGGCGACAAAGGATTTGTGGAAAATAGTCTTTTACTTTTTGAATCTAAATCAACTAAAGATTATCATGAGGAGATGGATAGTGAAAAGTTTCTTAAGTGGTTCAAATGCATTATTCCTAAACTAGAACCAGGAAGTGTTGTTGTCATGGACAACGCTTCCTGTCATTCCGTCAAATTTGAGAAAATATCGACAATCGGTTGGAATAAACAGCAAATACTAGACTGGCTGCTAAGCAAAGGGATATCCTTGGACATAAACTACTTGACTGAAATTGGCCGAAATCGCCCCCAAAATAATAAATATTTAATACTGATGAAACTGCTAAAAGTAATGGTATTGAAATTCTCCGACTGCCATCGCACCATTGCAAATTCAATTCTATTGATTTGGTGTGGGCTCAAATAAAAAAATATCTTGGTGCCAATAACTCAACATTCAAGATGAGTGATGTAAAAAAAATATTTTACGATGCAATAACTTTAATAGATGCTAATCGATGGAAGAAATGCTGCGACCACGTGATACAAGAAGAACATGTTATGTAGAATTTGGATGACGTCATGGAGAACGCACAACAAAATTATTTCATAATAAATACAAATGAAGATTCTAGCGACACCGATAAAAAAATATTACTAATGACTTTAGTTTTAATTTAAGACAATTCATTTTATTTTCATCCATGAAACTTAATCTTTTAAAATATAAATTGTTTGAAACATTACTCCATTGTGAAAACACAAAAGCCTCACGAGGCCGGGCCTCGCGACGCGAGGCTTTGAGGCCGCGCCTTTATTTTACATATTTTTATACAGAACGCGAAACTCTCTGGTCCGGTGTGTGCATACGATCATACACGTACCGCTCGCTAGTGGTCGGGTTCGGCACGGCCCAGCGCGCCACGGCCGTGCTGCAGTGGAACGCGACCACTCAGCGATACACGGTCGCCACGCCTGCGCACCAACCCGCTGCCAACGCGCATCATCTGCTGCATCACCATTTAGACCATTATATTAACAGGTAAGGAAACAAACGTCATGTGACTTCTACGAATTCGTGCTCATTGGTCAGATTTCATCTCGTTAAGCTATGGTTCGTTATTTGACTGTCGTCGAGACGTCGAGCATATTGTCAAATCAAAGTGCATTTTTATAAAATGTTAATATATATTTTTTTAAAACGTTGCCCCACACTAGGAATTACTCCTGTATCGTGGGTGCGTTTAAAAACATTTAAACTCACATACACAAACAGTCAGACCCGGAACAACTACCTGTAGGCAATACAAATATTTGTTCCGTGCGGGAATCGAACCCACGACACGCAGCGCAGCAGTCGATCGCTCAGCCACTGCGCCAACCGTGTCGACGTTTTTATATTGATATTATTTCTAAATCTGTCTAATTTCATCACAGTCACAAAGATCTGATGTCGTTCGGGGTGGTCCTACGCGAGACGTACGGCCCGTTGCTAGCGCTGTCGCGGCTACCGACGTTGCCGCAACTGGGGCTGCATCACGTGCGCACGCTCATGCCCACGCCCACGTTCACGCTGCTGGCGCACTCCTGGAGAAAGGTCAGTCACTTTTGACATTGACAGCGCCTTTATGTCGTAGGTGTCGTAGCAGCGACGGTTCCAGTGTTGTCCATGAATGGATGACCTTATACGTTCGTTAGAGTTAGGCAGTATTGTTTAACTCTTCGTATAACGTAGAACCACGCGAGACACAATTTCTTTTTAATTGTTTCGGTAATTACGGCATTCAACCGGTTAAAGCACGATTTCACCATCTAAGTGTGTTTTTATTATCTGTACTTCTGAATCTTAAAAACTATGTCTTAAAAAAAGACAACCTCATTCAATCTTTGATTTATTCTATGAAATTCTATATTAAATATTGTTTTTCTCGTCTCAGATCCGCATAGTATACGCGGGCGCGTACTCTCTGGAAGTGGGCATCCGCGGCGGCGGCGTCATCACGATACGCGACGGATCCTATTCCAAGTTCGAGCGCAACACTGTCGTCGACGAGTTCGCTCCTGCACTCGGATTGAAGGTAAACACCTTAAAGTTCATATTAGAGACAAATAATTACTATACATCTGCTTGCTAATTAGAAAATAAATGCTTGAAAATAATAGCGTGTGACCTTCGATTAAGAATTATCTTCCAAAAAATTCCCTAAACAGAAGGTTTAAGTAGCAAAATGTCCAACAGCGCGAAACATCTAATGAGCACTAAGACTAATTAGCAAAACGTCCAACTATCAGATGGTCTTTAAAGCAGAATATCTATTTACCAAAAAGTCATTTTTAAAATGATTAGAAAGCATCAATACAATTTGATTTTATCCTTTCTCCGATTCAACGTTATGTTCGCGTTTATTTTTTTTTTCGGTAAGTAATCTGTAATCGTCTTATCTAGCCATAATCACATGTGGTTTCCGTAGGTTATATGTTTTTGACATTGTGGTTCCATTGAGCCGACATCAACACAAGCATGATAGGAGCCATTCTCAGTCTCTGTCCAGGTCTAGTATATGCCATCTTTTTAGGCGTGTTGTGGTTTGGTTATTTAGGAGGTTCTTAGCCAGTGTGTGTTAGGTTCTTAGCCTGAGCCATGTTCGCGTATTAAAGTTTTTGACGGCACGGTTGGCGCAGTGGTTAAGCGATTGACTGCTGCGCTGCGTGTCGCGGGTTCGATTCCCGCACGGAACAAATATTTGTATGACCTACAAGTAGTTGCTCCGGGTCTGGCTGTTTGTGTATGTAAGTTTAAATGTTTGTAAACACACCCACGATACAGGAGAAATTCCTAGTGTGGGGCAACGTTTTTTTTTTTTTTTTATAAGAAAAAGAATAAAATGTTGATAATAATCAAGTTAAGTCGGTTAATAATCAATTAAGAAATAACTATACAAGCACTTTCAATCTTGGCCAGTTGAGCAATGAATCCTTATTCTTGATCGAAGCGTTTGACAAATCACGGTTAAAGTTATAATAGTGGGCCGTATTGCAAGACGATTTGTATGATAACATTGAATGTCAGTTAGCTAAATGCAGTCCGTCTGTATGACTCAGATCGTCGCACTATGGGCCAGAACCGTGCGTACCGTCTTAAAAATAGGTTTTCGTAATGTTCTATATAGAATATTTTGTTAATGCACATGTCTGACTGAATGTCCAATGCATATCATATAGCAGTTAAAATATACTATTTCTCAGTTTTACTATTAGACTAAGACTTGCAAGTTGACGCTCAAAAGTATGTCAATTATGTAGAACAGAATTCCACCAGTTTACATGGCCATATTTTCATTATTTTCACAGCAAATTTGTAAGTGTGATATATGGTTAGAATGGTTATGAAGTACTCTATTTAAAAATAATTTAAGTGGACCATTATGTGACAACTGGGGAAGTATAGAATTTTTATTTCAGGACCTAATATTCTATCCTTATTAGAAACTTCACATAGACTTTTGACAGTTAGCACTGTCTGTTCATGTCGTAATTTTGATATCATCACATAGAGCAGCTAATATAAAAGCCAGGGCAAAACATTTTTTTTCCTGAATCTGCCTCTCTTGAAATGAAACGAAAAATGCCTGATGGGGGGAAATTACATATATATACCAAAAAATATTTTAGTTGTGATTGATGAGATTTTTGGATATTCAGATTACTTTTGACCTTTTTTTCTTAAATAATATTATCTATTTACTTAATCTTTAGGTAAGGTGGGAGTATTGGGTAATGTATTTTTTTTTATCGTTCGGTTAGAAGTGGTTAATGTTTTGTATCACTGTGTGAATGACATGTCATGTAGTTTATGTATTTCTCTATCGCTGTGAAGGAAAATGGAGGAAATGGTAGTCAAAGTTGTTATTGCTTACGAATACGGTTTGTCTATGTTGCACGCGTGGATCAGGTGCATGGGGTTAATTTTACATATTTCCCATGCCCATTATAAAATGGGCTGCGAAAACTCCGGAAGATAAAAAAAAGTAAAGAAGACAAGAAAAAGCTTGTACAAAGTTTGTTTCGAAGCCAAATGGAATTGCACGTTGATAGGCCCCGACAAGGAAGTGGAAACAGCAATGACGGCAATACAGCTCGGGGTTTTTTTGAGAACTACAGTTGCGCTTCAATAATTACAGGAGTTGGCGAGGAACTTAGTAAAAGGTTCTATGTTATTCTTCAAACTTTGGCATCCGGTATTGCGGTCAATCCAGAAAAAATTGGTGAATATACTCGCGCAACCGCACAACTCTACGTAACAGAATATATATGGTATAATATGCCTTCTTCGGTTCATAAAATCTTAATACATGGGGAAAGTATAATAAGACATTTTGCTGTTCTGCCCATTGGTAATTTATCTGAGGATGCCCAAGAATCTCGTAATAAAGATTACCAAAAAATCAGATTGCATCACGCTAGAAAATGCTCGAGGTCCGCAACGAATTAAGACGTATTTCGTAGTCTTCTATTTACGTCAGATCCTTATATATCAAGTATCAGAAAACCATCAGTTACTATTTCAAAGGAATTGTTAGACGAAGCTAAGAACCTCTTGGATATTTAAATAGAAGTAATTACGTACATTAATTGTAAAATATATTTTTGGAGTGGATTATTTTATCATATTTGTCATTTATTTAAATGTAAGATTTATATGTAATATAAAATAACATAAAATACGTTTAATATCATAAAACTGTAAAATTATGATTCAATAAGTTAAACAAACTATGGTTTAATATTAAAAAAATACTTTTTTTTTTTATATTATAAATTAAACATTTGACAACAAATGTGTTATTATTGGATTGTATATGTATACTCTGGAGATACTACGTGCCAAATTTCAGTTACTTCAATCAACAAAAAAGTTACAGATTTTTGAGACGGTACGCACGGTTCTGTCCCATAGTGCGGCGATGATAATTTTATGAACTGATTCCCAGGCGTTCCTATCGCGCTACGTCGAAGACAATATGAGCGCAAGACTGCTAGCTGAAGATGACAACCCGCCCTCACCCATGTCGCCAATGCCGCCAGGTAAGAAACACAATACCCAAAGGCACCGTCCAAAAAAAAAAAAAACTGAATCATCTACAAAGGAACGTAACAATCAAGTTTAAAAACTATTACAACTTATTACCATTTATAATGTTACTCTTTCGAGCAATAGTGTCCTGCTAACGCCATTTTGTGTCGTGCAACGTCATCTTTCTACTTGTCAAACAGGTGGGCTTCGCTTCCCTGCGCCATTAACTCCGCCACAGCCGCATACACCGCACTCTGCGCCCGTCACACCGCACCCGGCGTCGCCGGCGCAGCATCAGGTGCGTTACTCTATTCGAACAGGAATTAGAATTTATTTCATTGATTTAAAAAGACGTGGTTCTGATTTTCCAATAAAGTAAAAGTCAAATAATTTATTTCAAGTAGGTCAATAAATGGCACTTTGAAACATCAACATTTAATAAAGAAATGAATTGATTCTAGTCGCCCCTTCCAAAAGAAAGTTCGTATGGAGCAGAATGGGCAAGAAACGGTTTTTTATTTTACCTTTCTGGCCTTTTCTCAAAGTAGGTCGCAGCAACTAAGCTTTGACTCCCCGGCCAAATGGGTTAGGATAGGTTGGACCGGTGACCTACCGCTATATCCAAGTTGCTCGCAGGCAATTGAACCTCTTATAGAAATTATTTGAGGTTCGATTGAATACATGCCATAAAGTCTGGGTATCTCGTTAGATGGGAGGCGGTTCGTTCAACCTGACGTCCCCGCCGGGCGGCGCGGGCGGCGGCGCGGGCGGCGTGTCGGCGTCGCCCGCGTCGCCCATGGCGCCGTCCCCGCACGCCGCGCCCGCCGCCTCCCCGCACCCGCCGCCCACGTCGCCCTTCACCGCGTGGCCCGCCTCGCCCTCGCTGCCGCGGCCCTCGCCCGGACACCACCCGTCGCCGAGGCACCATATTGATCATAAAGGTGAGTATGGTCAGTGTTCATTATAGACTGACCAGACGTACAGGGTATATGTCCGGTAGTATTTCCCTGATGCTTCCACATACATTCCGACAAACAAACAAAATTCTAAAAACTATATTTTCAGCATTAGAATCGTTCTCAAACCTCGTAGCAATCATATTTTTTTTTCAAAAGTGTTCAATGTACAGTTTTGACTTCGTTTCTCGTTTCATGCGTCTCAAGGTTGCACCAAATCGGAATTTAACTCAGCACGTGTCAGCCTTCTCAGGCAAATATACCCTGCAGTGACATATGGACGTCGAGCAGACGAGATATACGCGAATTATCCATGAACACTACGTAACATATCGCTCACAGGTCCTCAAGCCAGCTCCAGCAGTTCCCGCGCGGCGTCGTCGGGTGGCGGGCGCGGCTGGGCGGGCGCCACGGCCACGCCGCTGGCCGTGTGCAAGCTGGAGACGCTGTGCACGCCCAGCGAGCCGCCGCCCGGCGCGCCGCCCGGACCCACGCTGGCGCCCGTGCAGAGGTTCCTGGCTTGCGTCTACATGAAGCGCACGCTGCAGCGGTTTGTGCAGCAGGAGGAGTTTGTGAGTTCAACTTTTGTATTTCTTGTTTACAGGATTCTCACGCTGTTGGCAATGCATCTTTTAAGCAGTGTTTATTTTTAATTGAGTTTGGTTTAGTTGAATATCAGTTTATATTTACCTGTTATTTAACCCTTCGTATCGAACGTGGATCCACACGAGACACAATGGCTCTTTAATAGTTTCTATAATTACAGCATTTCATCGGTTAATAATCACCATTCTTAACGATAATATCGCATTTCCGACCCCCAATATATAGGCAAATGCCTAGGTAGGGGGTCATCGTCCAATCTGCTTTTTATATTTATTCCGGAAGATTGATATGTATAATCAAAATAAAATCATTAATATTAAACTTACATATAATAAAGCGCGAGTTGTCATGGCGTAAAACCCGTGTAAGGAGGAGCGGGTTTCTAGCAGTTATATATTTTGCCCCTTCATATACTATTTCATTACCCAGTGTGATTGTATGTCCGTACAGTTGACGCTGGTATCGGTGGAGGCGACGAGCCTGACGTTCCGATGCGAGAGCGCGGGGCTGGCCGGGCGCGTGGCGCTGCACCCGCAGCACATGCAGTCACTGCACCTGCAGCTCACGCCGCTACCCGAGCACAACAAGGAGGCCTGGTCCGCTGATGACCTGCAGGTAATGTGTCCATACGACAAACACATTTTTTTGTTAAGGCACTTGACAAAAAAAAAAATGCACTTTAAAGCTTAATATTTCTGAAACAGATCCCTTAAACGAAAACTTGTTTTCACAAACCTGCATTATTTTTGAAAGACCCATCCAACAACACCCCACACCATTGGGTAAACGAGAAAAAAAAACTATCCCCACTTTACGTGTACAAGAGGTACACTATGCGCGTTGATGTTGGTGCCACGTGCTCCCGCGCAGACCTGCGACGTGCGTGAGTGAGACGAAATAACAAAAACATATCGCACACTCTCGCACGATTCGCAGCGTTCAACTTCTAGTAGTCTAAAGTCCAAACAGTCTAGGTTGATGCGTAGACGTGTGTACTCAATTTTTTTTAATTTGTTTTTTTCATGATTTTATTTTACCACTTTGTCGGCGTGATTAATATGTATAATCATGCCAAATTATAGCTTTCTAGTACTAAGAGTCTCTGAGCTAAAAGCTGCGGACGGACATGGCGAAGCTATAAGGGTTCCTTGTTGACTACGGAACCCTAAAAATGATGATCGGATATAGAATGACACGGCGAGAGGGATCCCCGCAGGTGATGGAGAAGTTCTTCGAGCAGCGCGTGTGCGTGGCGCCGTACCGCGCGGGCGCGCTGCAGGGCTGGGCGCGCACGTGGGGCGCGCCGGGCGCGGCGCTGGGCTCGCTGGTGGCGCTCATGCGCGCCGAGCTGGCGCCGCACGCGCCCGCGCTGTGGGCGCTGCACTGGGCGCTGCGCATCCCGCCCGCCGCGCCGCCCATCGTGCCGGCCGGCCAGCCCGCCGTGCTGCTGGCCAAGCACAAGATACTCTTCTTTGTGAGTGCCCCCGATTGAGCGTTTCTTTATTTTACAAGCTTTTATTTAACTTGCGATGTACGAGTATGTATGTATGTTTGTTCGGGTGGACTCTTGCAACTCAATTTTGAAGCAGATATCTTCAACCGATTGAGCTGAAATTTTGCATGCATGTGTAAATCGGATGACAATGCAAAATTATTATGACATGGAGCTCTTATGATGGAACGACACAACCACATCGAGTTTGGGCTCGTATGATTCGTCTTGACGAGTACTTTGATGCTAGATGGTAACCAGGGTTTGATGATGGAGCTGGAAGATGGCCATACTAACTCGGTAATTAAACGACACAACCCCATCTAGTTTGGGCTCGTATGATTCGTCTTGACGAGTACTTTGGTGCTAGATGGTAACCAGGGTCTGATGATGGAGCTGCAAGATGGCCATAAGAACTCGGTAATTAATCGACATAACCCCATTGAGTTTGGGCTGGTTTAATTCGTCTTGATGAGTACTTTGGTGCTAGATGGTAACCAGGGACTAAAGATGAACAGGTAGCTTAAGTGCAGTAAACGCATATAATGGAAAAACACTGCTCCGCGCTACGAACTATGCCGTAGTCAATCTCGCATCAAAAATACTAAAAAGTTAAAAATAAAATTAAAAGAATAATGAAACTTTTTAAAAACAAGCTTTTATAACTTATTAATAAAAAGGACTAAAAAGTTAAAAATAATTTAAACCTGATAAGAAATAAATAAAGGCGTGTTACATTTTGATGGAACATTAAAGAACATTTAGAACACAATGTAACACGCTTTTATTTATTTCTTATCAGGTTTAAATTATTTTTAACTTTTTAGTCTTATTTATTAATAAGTAATAAATAAATGCTTGTTTTTAAAAAGGTTTTTTTTTTCTTTTAATTTTTAAATAGAATGGCTGAACCCGATTACACTATTTATACATATATTAACGATGTCAATAAAAAAAGAGTACTTAATATAATGATAGAAAAATAAGATAAAAAACAAAAATTTCCGCCACATTGATACATACTTAAAGATACGCTTGATATACTTGCGCAGTACTTCTGACCACCCTACCCTAAGTTCTCGTGCCATCACGATTGCTGATATCGTACGCATAGATCCAGGTAAAGGCTTAGCACGGCCAATGTGCTCAAACTTTGACTCTACGCAAAATACAACTTCATATATAACCAAACAATCACACAAAATCAGTCTAATTTGTCTAAAAATCTTTGTACAAATCAAAAACAATACGTGCACTGGTCGTTCAATGTGGAGTGGAACTTTGAAAATTATGTATTGTGTGTTTAGATCTGCCTGACCCGCGGTGACACACAGCTGGTGCTGCCGCTCGTATACGACATGCAACTGAACGTGACGCAGCTGGCCGACAAACAGAACGCGCAGCCGCACCTCATCGCCGTCAGCTTGCATCTCAAACGGTACCACACTTCTTAAGTTACAAGCAGATTTGTATCTGGCTACTTTAACTTAATTTGCCGAAAAAATAATACTTATTCATCAGACTTCCCGTGTGCGTTATCCACCATTTTTCAAGTTCTTTCAAGTCCTCTTTTCAAGTCCATTATCAATTGATATTGCGAAGTTAACCATCTCTGGACACATATACCATTTCTGCTGACATTATTTGATCTGTGCGCTCCCTATAGAATATGTGTGTACGCAGGTTCAACGAGTTCAACCAGTCGCACTCGGAGTGCACTCTGTGGCCGGCCGTGCGCGACCTGCTGACGAACTTCACGCTCCCGCAGGAGGCGCCGCAGCCGGCCGCGCCGCCGCCGCCCTAGCACCACGCGTACGACGCCATATAACGTCTACCACACCGGACTGACGCCAAGTATAGTGCCACTGACTTATGGGACAAACTCATGTTGTGAAGTGCTCGAAGCAAATTAGGCGGCGTCAAGTTTGTGTGTGTGTGTTCTGTGGCCCTTATGCCCGGGCGAAAATAACGCTTCAGGCGTTTTTTCGCTCAAAAACTGTTATTTGAACTTTAACAAACGTCAACTTTTTTCTTTCGTATGTAAATAAAGATGTGTTGTTTTACTGCTCGATGCAGTCTTTGAAGCGCAAAGCGAAAACCACTTTAACAAATATTAACTTTACCCCTGTGTAAATAAAGTTATTTTTGTTTTGCTACTCGACGCTAGTATTTGAGCTCAGAGCGAAAAATTTGAGCGTTCGTTTCGGAACCCGCTGGTTAGGGTACCATTCGATAGCGCAGCGTCATTGCGAAATACTTTGCAATATGGTTGCTCTTTCGGCTCCAAAAGTACGTGCTGCGCAACAGTTTATTATTAGTTGCTGCCACAGTACCGAATGGTACCTTTAGTGGCGCTTGCAGTATGCGACGTGTTATTACAACGCTGCATTGCACTCTGGAAGCGCCGATGTCGAGAATACACGAGCCTTATTGTAATACTTATGTTTGTACAAAGTGATTAGTTGTAAGCATTACCGCTGCTCATTGTTATAGATAATGCAATCCATGAGCGGGCGTCATGTGACTCTTATGTCAATGTATTAAGGTATAAATTGATATTATTTACGCGCGTTTGTGAAATGCACAACAGTAGCGGGAATTCGTCCTTACTATCGCTGATTTAAAGTAAGTTCTTATTCAATCAGTGATGGTAGGATATCATGAATTAGCGAATAAGACCTAAAGAAGATGAAACTTTTATAAGAACTTATTATGTAAACTATTATTTAATAAACAGATAATCTCAGTTTTTGTTGTTGTTAATTTAGTTAACCCCGTGTGCCTTCTCTCTCTTCCTGTGAGTTCCATTTGTTGTGATCACACCTCGGCTCTCTGTTGAATAGACTATAATTTGCTAATCAATAAGTCTCATTTTATTCGAAAGGCTACTTAATAAAAAGTTAAGGATGCAATCCTTACCTTTTTACGCTTTTTTTTTCTGGTGTCATCTGACACAATGTACATCTGACATTTTCACTCCAAATTTTAACATATAAAATTATAGTTTGGTTAGATTTTATATTTAAAGTCTTTAGACTTTCAAATTGATAGTAATAATGGCGGTGCAAGGCAGGCGACAATCAATGGAAACAATTCTTACATATAACAATGCAGACATAGTATGGACTTTCAGTAATTCGAGGTCTTCCCCAACTTGTGGTTTTGTATTTCCCCATCATTGATTAGGTATTGCTAAAACTTCCTCGTGGAAGGAATGGTTTAATCCAGCGATTTGTCTCTGGTCTAATCTTAAAGACCAGGACCTAATCCGCACCCTAATTGCGTATCACACTATCAATCTCAATCTGAATCATTTTGAAGGATATTGCTAATTCATTGCTTCGTATGAAACTTGCAATAAATGGGTAACCTTAAAAACATTAAGTTCAAGAAACATATTCAATTTAAATCTTTGCTACAATTAACATAGATGTGTTCTGGGTAAGTTTAGGAGGATCAGTGGTCGATGGTATGGTCCACGACACACATAACGGACATGGAAGACGCGGCGGCCCGCAGTACGCGCATGCGCACGCGCGGTCGTCGCCGGCTGCGCATCGGCTCGCTCGCCCTCAGCTCGCTCATGACCATGCACTGCCGACTACCAGCAGCAGCACTTACAGGCGGACTTTGTAAGTTATTCTTATGCGTAAGGTCACAGTTCACATTCTTTTGCAGTCACCAGGTGATCGTTTAACTCGACTTAAAAGTTTGTATCGGGGGCCTCTTTCAGCGGCCGGAACATACATTTTTGTTACTTTATTATGGTCATACTGCAATCATAGAGCTTTCAACACAGATTAATAATATAATGAAGGCGACAGCGCCGCAATGTCGGGAGCTTAATTGAAAATAAAAACATTTGAACTAAATTCCTCAATTAAAGTTCAAGTTTGTACCACAGTGAGTGTCGTGTTGTTAAAAATTGCACTGTTATGAAATTTTATTTCAGTTTTTTTTATGGTGTTCCTGATTGGCGCTGTGGCAGCTCTTGCAAACCCAGTGCGACATTTTGAAGTGTACCTTGGACAATGGAGCATCAGCGGCCCTGGTCGTGCTTTCCGAATTATTCCGATACTAGATGGTAAAGTAAGATAAATAACTACTTAGTCACTAAAATTACGATTATAGGAAAGTTTTCTCAGGGTATGTGTTGCTGTTGAGTCTAATTAAATTAAATCGAACGTACTTTTAACAGTCAAAGTATATAATATGTAAAACACAGGATAAGGGGGCACAAACAGGTAAATATAAAAATAACGAAAACTTTTATGAGTGGGTCGCGAGCGTGGCGTAAGGACTCGCGATCCTTCGTCCACTGTCGGTTAGCGCTGGGGCGTGGGCGGACTTCCGCCCACGCCCCAGCGCACACAGCGTACATTATTTTACTGCCGCGTTGTACAATTAAGAACTATGGTATAATTAATCTTTTGCGTTATCTATACAGGTATTGGTATATCAATGTGTATTCATGCAATAGTGCGCACCATCACTTGCTGCACCTCGGCCGCCATTGCTGCGTCGTATGTGATCGATTCTGTGGCTGATGCCCAGCTACCTTTCACGTACTGTCGGTAAGCTACTTTCCATAATAAATTAAAGCTGTACATTTGCTATGCTTGCGAACCCAACCACCATCTGTTCTGGCTAATATTAATTTTGTGGATGATGGACTAACCTAACGTCTTCATTTAGTTGACGAGGCTGTTACAGTAGGTATTGCGGATCGCTAAGCTTTATTTACTTATTTAAATGCGAACCATTCTTAAAAGAAAAAATGTAATTAAATTTCATTTGATTTTAGGGATTTTGATTTAAAAGCATATACTCCGGAGAAGGTGTCTATTACAAGTTTACAACACGGCGTAAGTGTTTAAAAATAAAACCTAAAGAATACTATAAACATATGGCTAGTTTTACAAATGGCTTTTATTTAGTTATTAAGATTTGTTTACATTTTTAATTTTAACTTATTATTTTTTTATTTTAGTAGGTATAGTCTGTTTTCATTGTATATGTTGGTATAATGGCGTGGCTAGCTGGCAAACAATTTACTATAATGTTCTGTGTCTCGTAATACTTTGCAACCTACTAATGATATTAAAATCATTTTTTTCTAATTGAACACTCAGCTATGCTGCTGGGGAGTTTGTTGCGCCATTTCCTCCCAGCGAAAGCACTAGGTAGTGGTGACGATCGGGCTTTTTGGGGGAATGCCTTATGTAATTTGACATTCAAAAAGTGCTAATTTTGCGCCTGGACGAGACTACGAGCATTACATGACGTAATGTAACGCGAATTCTGCATCTGGACGAAACTACGAGCATTACATTACGGAATGTAACGCGAATTCTGCGTCAGGACGAGACTACGAGCATTACATCAATTACATTAACGCTCGCGCTGATACATCGGCTGTTTTTTAGCGCGAACACAAAGGCTCTCGCTGTCGAACACATACAGAAACGCGTTGGGTTTGTATGTATGTCGTCCACACTATTCGCATTACATTACACGATATACATTACATGCTTATAATAGTACATTATGATATAGGTAAGTGCGGTAAGTTGAAAATTACAGCCGAGGCGATATGGCTAGCCCGAGCCGTAGGCGAGGGCTACAAGAAAGCAGAGGCTGTAATTATCAAAGCGCACGTATGTCATACGACGTTTTATAACATATTTGCGAGGAAATAAATAAAACTCGGACTTTCTTAAACGAATAAATCTTTAATCACTTGTTAAAGCAGTTATAAAAACTTGTAAAATTGATTATTACGTTGCCAGTTGGCATTTTTAATGTAGTCAAGTTATTAATAATAGTTACAATTTCACCAGTCTCTCCCTCACTCTCTTCAGTGAAAGTAGGAGAAACGAGACCACAGAGTTCTGCAGTCGGTGGCAGCGACGGAGGCGGCTGCGGCGGCGGCGACGATGGTGGAATGCACGAGTGTGTGCTCGTAGATGGTCGAGAGTCAACACTTGGCTCCAAATTTATATTCCTTGCAATGCGAGAGCTAATTTCTTCTTTATTTCTCATCGAGTCATCTATTTAGCCCTTGGCTACACTGTTCGTCCGCCACCCTCCGTGGCGTTTTAGTGTCAATAAGTTCGCACCTGAATCGGCGAGCAATGTAGCCGAGGACCTTCTGAAACCGTGCCCTGTGTATTCATGTGGATCATCCAAATTTAACAAAGTGGCAATTTGTTTTGGCATTGCTTCGAATTTATCTTATTTATCTAGTGCATTTTCCATTTTGGTAATTTTGAAAAATCTGTTAGACATCGCTTTTGTTGAACAAAGCGCTTCGTATTTCTTCACTATGTCGTGAAAAGGCCCCTGTATTGTGAACGATCTTGGAATTTTATTTTTTTGTGTTTTTGACCTGGACAAGAAGAACCCACCCATGGTTTTCGACATCACTAGTTGTGATGTTTGCCAACTCTTGACGTCTACATGCACCATTTATACCGAATATTAATACAACCTGAAAAGAGATAAAAACAGCGTACAAAACACCTATATTGTAAAGAAATACGAAAGTGAAAGAAGTTAATAACAATAATTTAGTTTCAACTGACCTTTGGCGCCAAATATCGGCAATCCGGAGCTTCTTTTAGGAACTTCTTGACATTGCCCGCCGAAAATACTTTCGACTTTTTACTCACATGTCCACTTGAGCATCTTTTTAGAAATGCCAGCAAGTTGGAGTATGACTTGATATCAGTACCATGTTTTGTTTTCACAGTGCTTTTTAGCATTGAATAGTAGCACCACAATGAGCTTGATTTATGTTTTTGAGAAAGTTCCATGAAATAGGCTAAAAAAACACTTTCTGAAAATGAATTTGCATCTTTGCTTGTTTTCCATAGATTAAATTTTGATACGCTTGTCGGTCTTGTCGGTCGATTTTTCGGGCAAGAGCCTTAGAGTAGGTAGCCTTTTTCGCTGCCTCTGAGACTTCTGGCGGTGTCGAATTAATAAATTCATCATTACTTGACAACATTTTCAAATAAAAACAATACAGCGAATAGAAAAAGCGCACGGAATAATTTTTATTGGGTAGTAATAAAAGCTCCGAAAAAAATTAAAATATGAGCATACTCAAAATATGAAATTTACTGCTTTAAATACTAACTTTTCGACAACTTATAAGCGAATACAAATAAGGCGAATAAAATGCTAAAAATTCCGAAAAATTAATGCAATATTTGCTGACGTTATATTTTTCCACCAGCTTAAATTGCGTTTTACCGAAATCTACAGGTCATCATTTTAGTATTTTTTTGGAAATTTAGTTTAATAATTGAAAGTATAGAATATTTTTCGTAGAGTTATAATTTGAATAAGCTTCATGTTTGTTTGTTAAATACGACATTTTTTGTCGGTTAATTTTGTATTAACTTTTCGGTAGTTCATTCTACCACAGCTTAGTTAGTATTACAGTCAACCACAGATCGCTGGAAGTTAATTTGTTTTTCGGAAGCTTTATTAATTTCCATTTTTATTTGTTCACAAATTAGCGATGCGCGCGCATCAGCGCTTTTTTTAAGGCAAAGGCACAAAAAACAGCCAGTATTACTAATAAAATAAATTAATATTTTTGTGTTTTTGTTACAGATAAATGGTTGTAATTTATTGTCAAATTAATTAAATTAAAGTATTCAATGTTTATTTATTATATTTTATCTCCCAAAGTTAATTTTATTCATAAAATGTTGACCACTTTTCAGACATAAAAACTCTTTGCTAAGATTTAATAAAGTACCGTTCGTTTTAGACGGAGCATCTTGATAAACCGTGCGTTTTACATTACAATAACGCTCAAGTAGGAACCTACGTAATGAGATATAATACGATATTGAAATTAGTGAAATAAGAGACCCTTTACGAGCAAATGTGTTATAAAATAATTTTCAATACCCATAAAGAAGCTAATTATATCTTTAATATAAATAAAAATAAAATATTTTTTGTTTTAATTGTAGGAGTTATGAGCTGAGCCACCCAAAATTCCCCAATCAGTAGAACTAACCATATTATTGTTTTTCTTAGCGATACCCAAATACTTAGATTTATTACATCAATGTTTGTTTTGAAGAACGAAACGGACAAACCGGAAATACGACTTTGTTTTATTCTAGGTATTATTATTTATTTATTTATTCATGTAGATTAAAAAAAAACTGTAGTTTTCACGGGTTTTGATGCCGTCTGTATACCTACATACTTAAACAGGGTGGCAGGGACATCGACGCACAACCTATTACCATGGATTCAGTACATGATTCTAGACATAGCATTATAATATAATGCTATGTCTAGAATCATAGCATAGATCAAAACGAATGGCAGAGCAATTTTTTTTTTTTTTGTGTCGCTCGAACATTTTCTACGCTAGGGCACAGGTACAATGCAAAGGGGTCTAGAATCATTCAATTAATGGTTTTAGTTTGCACGTCGATGTCCCTACCACTCTATATGACACGAAGAAAAAGTTTTCTCCCTTGACATACTTTTAAATCTAACTTGGAGCTTGAAAGGGCATGCGCGATTGCGTCGAAATGAACCAATACTTGGGTAAATAAAATTATATTTGTTCGATAATTTAAGGCGGCATTGATATAATTATGTTCTAGTTGAGATCCACAATACGAAAAAATACTACTGTGCATGAAAGCGTCATCGTCGGGTTGAGCTTCACAAATAAAGCATGGAGGAACGCGTCATATACCAGGTACTTAATACCTACGTAAATGTCTTCTTCGCTGACATGTCATCCCATCAAAATCACCAGCGTATAAAAACGATGTGATTTAAATTCCGAACATTATTGTTGCCCCCTACCTAGTTTGAAAAATAATAATGTTGCAAAATAAACATTCATACACTTTATTGTGTTCATTTAATGTTCAGTTCTAGTCTTCTTATTGCAGACGTATATACCAGTTTCCTTCTAGAGTTAAAGTATGCAAGGAAAAATATGCTGGAACATATCCTCCTATGTACACCACTCCTGCATATAACTATTTCTAGTAAGTTCTAATATTTTAAAATATGTAATTTTAAAACCTTGCCCAGAAAGGGCGAATTCGTTGCGAATCGTTTCGCGCGAATTCATACGTGCATTGGAGAGTTGCTGGTCACCAAAACTGTCCACAAGCGTCGTGCGATTTTAAAATAAGCGCGTAAATCGCGTGCACTTCGCCAAACTCTCGACTCGCACATGATACGCGCGTGTTGCTCGCGAGTCGAAATATAAGCACGTAATATTATAACATTAACGTGACTAAAGACTCCTTATATTAGTCTATGCAGTTTACGCGCAAACTTCTGAGCGAGAGCACGTATCAAGGGAAATGAAGTGGCAAAATTTGTCCCCAAATACTCGCACGTTGGTACGCTCCTTCTGGGCGCAACGTACGCGCGAGTGATTCGCGGCGAATTCGCCCAGTCTCCAGGACAAGGTCTAAAAGGCAGTATTTTTATCCGAGACAATGGCGAAGTCGGAAACTGTGTGTGTGTTATGTACTGGCATGGCGTTACTCGTCTTCACGCACAGCGTGTTTGTACACTTGGTTATCTACCACAAGTAAAGCGCCCGTCGCTTCGTGAGATAAAAATACTATAATTAATCTATTTTAGTTCGATATTATTCATCGTTTGTTGTACCTTCCTAGCACTCGTGGTATAATTTGTACTTTGTTGTCACGGTCTTGTCTTTTGCAGCGTGGAAGTGGTTAAGTTCCGCAACTTGGAGATGACTCATTTTAACATACCACTTGGGGGGACCATCATTGTTCTTTGGCTTGTCTTGTGGAGTTTCGTGATTATAGAAAAACTGACATATGGTAGAGTAGGTATTCATTTCAGTTCACGACCGTAGCAGCAAGCCCTAAATGCTCTAAGGGCTGATTTTTCAATCGACAGATTTTTTTTTATTCGTGGAATAAAATTGACGTGACAGTTTTTGTATGGAAGAACTGTCAAAAATTCAAAATAACTCCTCCGATAAAATTATTTGGCGTTGGAAAAATCAGCCCATAGATTTTCAATCGCCAGTTAACTTTCATCCAACGAAGGTATATAAAAGTCAGTGGCAGCCTTATGACTGCCGTTGACTTTTGAATAGTTTTTGATGAAAATGAAATGTCTAACTTTTGCGGTGTTTGTCATTTTGACAGTTTATGTATGGACAATCAATCTGTCAAAACATCACATTTATTCTTCAGGTAAAAGTTATCTGTGACCATTGAAATGATTAAAAAAATAAAAAATCGGCCCTAATTCATATTATTTATTTTGTGTTTATTGTGAACAGCTGCACCATCTCGCCTAGCGGCCTTTCTGTGTGACATGATATTATTGTTATATCTTTTAGATTGTTTATAACAACATTAAGCCGTGGCTTATAGTGGTACCTTGGATATGGTCTATAATGCTAGTCGTTCAGTGTGCTTCCAACCTGACTTTGGCTCAAACTTTACGTAAAGTCTTCAAGCTCGGTAATAATAAGGAAACGGTAGCGGTATGTATAGATATACTTATGTAGTCTGAATTGATCATTATGAACATGTAATTGCATTTCTTATCGTTATCCTTATCATAAACGCCCTAAATGTTTGATTGTTAATTATAGGCTTTGGCAGATGCCTTTGAAATATCCCTATATATTCATTCTCTCAGTGTTGGAACTGAGCTGATACATGGCAAAGCATTACATAGATATGGTATGTACAAATACAATATAGGTACCTATCATTAAACTATTCACTAATAGGTAGGTTCTTATTTTCATGAATACTGCGACACACCGTTTGTCTTCCGCCACTGTCAACGGGACGTCAACGAGAAGATTATTCGAACCGAACGTGACGCCCCTGTGACGGCGCTCGCGCTCGTTTGTCCACCGCGACCGAAATCGGCGGTTCAGTATGTTATGATGTGAGATGGGATTCTACCCGGTAAATTCAAATTAGGGTAACCGGGTAAACTCCCAGATGATGGGTATTTATTTTTATAAGAACGAAGTTATTAAAACATATTTGTAATACTTAACTTTTTACCTACATATTCAATGCATGCTCTGCTATGCATGCTACGCTATGCATGCTAATTTTATGATTCTGTGCGTTGTCAGTCAGTGAATTTAAGACTTTTATTAAGTAAATTACATATAACTTACTTATACAATCGAGCACCCTTCAGCCACTGTATCCACCAAAGCCGAATATTTTCTTCAATCATTCGATTGTCAATAAAGCTGAAACCTAACAAGAACAGCACCCTAATTGCGTAACACACTATCAATTTCATTCTGAATCATTTTGAAGGATATTGCTTATCCATTGTTTCATATGTTCGAAAAATTTGTCTGCTCAACAACGTAAATAACGCAATGAATGTGGTTGAACTGTCAAAATAAAACTCATTGCTACTGATAGTGTGTCACGCAATTACCTACCCCGCACGAAGTAATTATTGTTACGTAACTATGGTGCCTTTTGAACAATAAAGAGGTTTGGTTTTGCCTGCTTTTAGAACCTTTAATTTTGAAAAATAAGTAAAATTCTGTTGTATTTGTAGCGTCTGGTCACATAGACCCCAACCTAAATAGTGAGAACGTGTGGCACTCTGGGATAGTGCTGATGTTGGCAGGCCTGCACACAGCCGGCGCTGCCATGTGCGCGCTTGTCGACTACAAGCACTTCAACCCAAAAGTTGAACATGATGAAATGAAGGAGAGTATGTCATCAAGAATATTATCATCATGACAAACCGTGCGCCCGATAGGATTTCCCAATGTGCATTTGGATTGAGTGATCTTTTTTTATTTCGTGACAAAATCTGATTGTATACTTAGTCAAAAATAGTCAAAACTCATAGCCCAAAGTAAAAAAATTTACACTCTCAAGGGTCTTCAGTTATTGCCGAAAATGTGGATCACTCAATTCAGACATTTCGCAAAAACGGCTATGAGCTAAATCTAAACAAAAACTTACTCAACTGACTAAATTTATATCTTAAAAATTTGTCCAAACATTTTTTAAACCCATCAAGGCATTTAAAGCTTCTTCCAGGTATCTTTGGACTGTATCATTGGATCACTCAGTACAGATTTTGTCTGAGAGATCGTTTAATAAGGTTTCGGATGACTTTTTCTATAGATCTATTGTTTATCTTGTAATGTACATATTCCGAATATATTTGTACAATAAATATCATAACACAAAATACCTTTTGTTAAAAAATTATGAGTAACTCAATGTTTTTAAATTTGGGTAACTACCTGTTTCGTATTGATTTACACAAACTACGATAAATTTTTGTACAACTTTATGACTAAAGTTTTAAATAAAAATAATTTACATATACAGCTTAATTTACGAGATATTACGTTTTTAATTTTATTGTTAGGGAAAAGTGCAGTAAGTGACCATATAATATGAGATCATCGGAAATATAACTGATACAGTAAGTACCTACCTATATAATCGCTAGTTGTAATATCAATTAATGTAACCAGGACTTAACTTGACTTTACAGGAGAGGCAAAAAGACTAAATTCTATTCACAAAAAGAGTTGTAACTTTTTGTGTTTTCATCCTATTGCAATGCTGTTTAGAGCATTTTTCTCTTAAAATGTTGTTATCTGAAAGAAACCTCAAACTCAAACTATTTATTTCAAATAAACCAATTACAGGCACTTTTGAATTGTCAAGGTCGGTCAGTCAAAAAGATGAAGCTAGTTGCCCATTCCAAAGCGTAGTAGGTACCTCACTCCATGGACACTCTTTTAAATCATAATAATATTGTTACAAAGTATTGGTTACATCATTCATGTTCAAAATTATGCATGTGAGAACGATGCAGAACGTTAAAAGCGTCCGTAATGAAAAGATAAAAAAAAAACAATTCAAATATTAATTTAAATCAAAATAAGCCATGGCAGCAAAGAGTTGACCAGTCCCTACTGACGGCGCCCGTTCACGAACATGACGCATAGATTAGCACCATTCAGCCCAACCATTTTGAAGGGAGTTAAATGATCCAACACATGTGCCACCATCAGCGAGACATTAGAGTGAGCATGACATACTCTCATCCGCCAAGGCATATTCAAGTCAATGAAAGACGTACCCAGTAAATGGTAGCTTTGTAGTATGTAACATAGTACTCACATACGTTCTATGCAATTATATAATACTAGGAGATTGAATTTATATAATGCAAACATAGTATTTTAGAATCTTCAGCAGCTCCAACAGTATGTAGGTTGGGTAGGCGTGTGTGAAGTATTTTCAAATGCCAATCAATTTATTTATGCGTCCTGTGGAGCAGGACCAGCGTTTAGCCAAGCATTTTTGTCAGCGATGTAATCCCCCAACTTATAATATGCTTGGCTGCATAGTGTGCGTTTTATGCAAGATTTGAATTTCGTTTCATTGAGTTGGAGTATGTGGGGAGGTATTTTATTATAACATTTTAAACAGTACCCCATGAAGGAAGAGTCTACTTTAGCCAGTCTGAAACCTGGTTGAACTAATTGGTCCCTATTTTTGGTTCTATAGGCGTGTCTGTCACCTCTTTTACTGAAAAGATTTAAATTTTTCCTTACGTACATGATGTTTTCATAGATATATTGACAAGGTACCGTCATGATATTAATATTTTTAAACAGTTCCCTTAGAGAATCGCACCTGCGTAGGCCATATATTGCTCTGATGGCTCTTTTCTGCAGAATAAAAATGGACTCAATATCTGCAGCCCGTCCCCATAGTAAAATACCGTAAGACATGATACTATGAAAATAACTGAAATAGACCAGTCTCGCGGTATCTACATTAGTAAATTGACGGATTGTTCTTACAGCATATGCTGCTGAACTTAGCCGTCTTGCAAGAGATGTTATATGAGGACCCCATTGCATCCTTGAGTCGAGCGTTATCCCCAGGAAAACAGTTTTATCGACGAATTCTAGTTTCTCTTTATTCAATACTATGTCACAATCACTACTTTTAACATTCGGTAAAGCAAATCTTATGCATTTAGTTTTTTTCCCATTTAATACTAAATTATTAGCAGTGAACCAATTTTGCACTTGCAGTAGGGCGTTATTTACGTCGTCAAGATTTTATGCACGTGCAACCATAATGAAGCCTTTTAATAATTTTTCTTTCTGTTTCAGATGAACAAACAATACATCTCTAAGTTGTTTTATTTTAAATTACTGCTGAAAAACAAAATATTTAACAAATTCTACAACTTTTAATAGTGTATATCGTGTTTATAAGACAACTTATTAAATTTAAATTAAAAATTTTGCATGCAAGTAGGTACATTAATTAAGTTCATTCAATTTCGTTCGTTCTTACACCACCTCACTATCTTTTTTTTGTTAAATCTGGTAACCCCTTAACTGTCAAGTTACTGAATATAGTTAAAAGTCTAACCATAGGCTGTATGTACTTAGAGTTAAACTTTATTATTTATTTATTTCCGAAATTTTTTAATTGTCCTCTTAACAATTAAACTATGTTTCTATCATTGCAACTGTTGTATTCATAACGAAGAAGTTTTTCCTTGAATTAATTAAAAGGTGGAGTTAGTAGGTACAAGTAAAGTAACTCCTACAACCAACCTATCACCACGTATGTCCACGCCTTGAAAACTGTGTGATATACGTTAAACTAGATTGTATATTCTATAAGTTACGTTATAGTAACACGATATTCAAAAAAACAATTACGTAACCACTATGTCATCTTCGAAACTACAATTAGGTTTCACTATGGTTATTTTCAGATAACAACATTTTAAAAGAAAAATGCTCTAAACAGCATTGCAATAGGATGAAAACGAAAAAAGTTACAACTCTTTTTGTGAATAGAATTTAGTTTTTTTGCCTCTCCTGTAAAGTCAAGTTAAGTCCTGGTTACATTAATTGATATTACAACTGACGATTATATAGGTAGGTAGGTACTTACTGTATCAGTTATATTTCCGATGATATCATATTATATGCTCACCCTACTGCACTTTTCCCTAACAATAAAATTAAAAATGTAATATCTCGTAAATTAAGCTGTTTAAGTAAATTATTTTTATGTAAAGCTTTAGTCTTATAGTTGTACAAAAATTAATCGTAGTTTGTGTAAATCAATACGAAACAGATAGTTAGAACCTATAAGTATTCTTATGGATCACTCAGTTCAGCAAATTTAAAAACATTGAGTTACTCATAAATTTTTAACCTAAAAGGTATTTCTGTTATTATATTTATTGTAAAAATATATGCGGAACATGTACAGTTTAGGATAAACAATATATCTATAGAAAAAGTCATCCGAAACCTTATTACAACCTTATTACATCTCTCAAACAAAATGGTGTCTGTACTGAGTGATCCAATGATACTGTCCAAAGATACTTTAAATGCCTTGATGGGTTTAAAAAATATTGTGACAAATTTTAACAAATTTTTGAGATATAGATTTAGTCAGTAGAGTAAGTTTTTGTTGAGATTTAGCTTATAGCCGTTTTTGAAAAATGTCTGAATTGAGTGATCCACATTTTCGGCAATAACTGAAGACCCTTGAGAGTGAAAATTTTTTCACTTTGGGCTATGAGTTTTGACTATTTTTGACTAAATGTACAATCAGATTTTGTCACGAAATAAAAAAAGATCACTCAATACAAATGCACATGATTTCCCATCGGCAGAGATGTTACCTTTCGTCTCCTATTTAACACCTCTAAGGGATGATTTTTTAGAAATCCTTTCTTATTGCTCGCTTAATAAGGAACTATTCTGTCTCGACCAAGAGACCCAGTGGTTCAGGCTGTGCGTTGTCTGTCAGTTAAGGGGGAAGCGCCAAGGTAGCCCGTAGACACTAAATTCATATTGACATATATATTAGAGGGTTGTATTGATGATTATAATCCGTAAATACATACTTGTTACGCTCGTGAATCATATTTTCTTTAACATACAATCTGACACTGACCTGCAATTGCACAAAAGCGCGTAGGAAAATTTGAATTTCGCGGATTTTTGCTAAGTATAGTAGTATCACCGACACACTAGACAGTACTAATAATATTCGTGGAGCTAAAAGTGCGTTGCGCGCAGAACCGCCTTCAAAGCCGTCAGTTTCTTTACATCAATGTGTCGTACTGCGAGTTAACGGTAACAAGTTTAGTTTCTATGGAGATTGTTGACAATACCGCCTCTAGCAGCGGCCGCTGATACACCCTCCGTGCTCTGTGGTATGTACACATACATATATTAGACAAGGGCTGATTTTTCCGTCGCCAGATAACTTAATCGGAAGAATCATTTTGAATTTTTGACAGTTCTTGCATACAAAAACTATCGGCATCGGAATAAACAATATCGGTCGATTGAAAAATCAGCCCTTAAAGCATTTATGACTAGCGGAGACTTTTCACTAAGGGCTGATTTTTCCATCGCCAGATAACCTTTCTTCAAGGAATAAAATTTACGTTTGACAGTTTTTGTATGCAATAACTGTCAAAATTTCAAAAAAATTCAATCAGTTTATTGAAATATCAGCCCTTAATCAATAAAATCACTTTGTACAGGTATATTATGGATAATGCCAATGTACTCAAAATGTACATCGATGGGCAACTATTCCCATATTGTGTGAGTTTTTTTTTTGTTAATTAATTAATTTATATAAGAAATTAAATAATAAATTATACTATTTCTAAAAACAGAGCAACTAACAGTGCCTTGCACCTGTCAGTTGCTCTGTTCTTAGAAATAGTATCTATTATTTATTATTTTTATATATTGATTTCGACATAATAACTACCTACTTAATATTTGTCATACTTTTCTGCTAACGAATCTACTAGGTACCTCTTTAAACGATGAAAGCTTTTGTTCTTTTTGCGATAACCTTGATGTTTTTAACAACATAATTTCCAAGATCAGTCTAATAATCGGTTGTAGAATGTGTGTTATGTTAACGCTCAAAGCATACCAAGCCACTAACTACAGTGAGCTATACGACGTGTTTAGTAACAGCAATGTTTACGCCATCCTGATTTCCGAAATTAGGCTTAAACCTCATCTCTTGTCCACCACTTACTCTCATAATAGTTTCGTTCTTATACGGAATAATCGGATTGGTAAAGGGTGGTGTGGCCATATACTTTCGCTGTGACTTTCCTTATAAAATACTTCCTACTTTACACTATTCTGCTTCTGCAGAGTTTATTTTCCTTGAAGTCTGTATCTAAGGAGCCAAAACAATTATTGGTGTTGTCTACTGTCATCCCGCTGTTGATTACTTCACTGAATTTGAATCAGTACTTGAATCTTTGGGTTCGGAGTATGCACATCATCTCATCATGGGTGATTTCAACACAAACCTCTTTGCCCACAACTCTCCTCGATCCCGTGAGCTCCTCGTGGAAGGTACAACCTTGCCACCAGTCCTCTTCAATGGTACAATCGTCCATTTAGTACTAATGTGATGTGACTCAGGCTGGCTGGACAAATCTTCAAAATAGCTCGCATTTAACTAGGTCAATATGTGAGTGCTAAACACCCTTATTTCAGAATTTGTAACGCTACAGAATCTTAGATAATCGATCGAAAACGTGTGCAGCCAACTTGAAAAACCACTTTTCGCTGGTCTCTCAATCTCGGTAACGGAAGTGATTTTGACGACATTTTGCATATTAACGGGCGTTACATAAATTTGTAACAGGCATCGAGCTAAAAGTTTTGTGATACGTATAGCGGTTTAGTAGAAAAATGCAAAAATCTGTGTCCAGCCAGCTTGAATTTACGTATAAAACTTCTGGCTGGCACTTCCGGATCTCAATAACGGGAGCGTTTTCGAATATGGTTACCTACTTTACTAACATTTAGTAACGCAATTTGTAACAGTAATAACGTTTGATTTATGGCTTCACATGTAAGGGTTTACGAGAAATCAATAAAAACTTAATGTCCAGCCAGCCTGAGTTCAAGCTGGCTGGACACATGTATCTCCGCTGCCTGATGATCTACGGCCTTCGAAATGTGTTCAAAATTTTGTACTGGGGACGATAATGATAACCTGAATTTGTGACGGAGAAACTTTGCGTAGTTTCAAAGATATTGATCATTTTCCCATACAAACATCCATTAATATTGTGAGGTGACCATAATTTTTACATAAATTAAGGATTTCTTTTTAATCGACTAATCAGCCGGTAGCAGCCACGCCTGCTTTGTATTTGATTTTCCCGTGGGAATAAAAGGTTTCCCTGCAGTAAAAAGCGTAAGTATGTGTTAATTCAAAATAATATACACTTGTATTTCGCGTTTAGTTCATTATCTTAGGTAACTGAAAATGAGAACTAAACTCGACAATCGGCATTGTATGTACTTTTCGGAGTGTTATTACTAATCAGAATAAGAACTATTAATTAATCTGCGGTAAGACAACATAAATAAGAGTTAAGATTCGACCAGTAGTCCTAGTAGTACCAACTTTAAGCAATAGATGGCGACACCTATTGAGACATATACGAAGGATGATTTAAGTACTTGATGACCCAGCAGAGGATTTCTCTTTATAATGACAACGATGAGATTAGTGAAGACAATATATGTATTTTGCATTGGTTCAATGAACAGGTGAGTAAAGAAAAAGAAAATGTCGCCAAATGTGAACCCGGTTATGTAGTTAACTATTTGTACTTTCCCATGTTTATAGCCCTACTCAAAAGACTTTTGAGTAAATTGCCATTATGGTCAAACGGAATGTGTCCTATTTTTAAAATGAGATTAAAGCTCCCTCTTCTTCTGCTGCGGAAGATTATTTTAAGACCTTAAAAAAATATATATTTCGAACTAAATTAACTGGACACCGACTAGATAATTTTATTGTGACTCATACAGAATTTTTAGACGTGGAACTTAAATTAGCAATGAGTAGGTAATTTAATATTAAACACAAATAAAACTAAAAAAATGATATCAAGAAAACGTAAACGAAATGTGTACAAAATAAGATATAAAAAGAAAAACAAACCACTTTTATCAAAAAAACAACAACTTTCTTTTGTATCCGACTCGGTCTTATCAGATGTACCATCTCACACAGAGAACTGGAAAGGAGAGGCACGCGGTGAAGAGCAAACCAATACGTATAGCATTATAATATTTTTACAAAATAGTAATTTTAACACAGATCCTACCGAACAGACCTATCGAATACTTGTGCTTTAGACTCATGTTGTTTTTTAATAGCTCACGGTTACAATACTGATACCAATATTAGACAAATAATAGATGCCGAAGCTAGGGACGCGACTGTGATAACTTACATCAAAACCTTAACAAGTGGCAATAAAAAGGAAGCTGAGCAGTTAAGAACCCTTTTATGTACTAAATACTTTACTCTTGACGATAAGAATAATCGGAAGTGCGTGCAATGCAACTTTTATATTTGGAATTTTTTTAAATTTATTTTTACAGTGCTATTTTTGAAAAAATATGTTCAGATTGCTCTTTACGTATTTCCAGAGAAGTGATATTTATATCAGTGCATTTAGAATGTTAAACATGTTTGGAATAGATAGGTAGTTTAGCAAAATCACTCCTAATAGATAAATCTACATCGGGTTGTCATGGAAAAATAACAATGGGCTGTAATGGAAAAATAACAATGAGCTATGAACTCGGGACGGGACAGCATTAACATTTAAACTCAATGGTCTCAATAAAGTCTTTCTCACCTCAGTTCCACAAACTTTGATAATTATAACTTCTGTTTTTAAAGTTCTGGGCGCCATTGAGTTCATAGAAGGAGCTACATTTGGACATTATAGATGTCATTTCTACTCCAATGGGTGGTTTTGTTATGATGACAATGATAAAATAATTAGAAAAAGTTTAAAACAAACAATTTTTGTTCATTGTTTGACTTACCTAAAACACGAAGATAATATTTTACTAACTTAAATAAAAAAGATTTTGTGTTATACAATACAACAGTGTAACATAAACACATCACAACATGTTACTTAAATAAAAAACGTAAAATGCCTGGAATGAAATCTAAAAGAAAAAGAAATTTTCTTTTAAATTGACTCGGCCAGCGGATTAGTTTGTATGAAAACTCAATTGATGATTTTATTGAATGATATTTCAGCAAATTTCTTAAAATAAAGTTGCATTGTTTGAGCCAGCAACCGGGAGGTTTTATGTTATTTAAATAACATGTTGTAGGTTCATGTTACACTGGAATATGTTCCTTATTTTTTTAAATCGTGTAACTAAGTGTTTTTATAATACATGTTGTTTTTAATGAGAATCTATTTAGAAAAAAGACTTTCTTTATATAACTCACCTAGCTAACTAGTTAGTACGTACTAAAACCAAATGTGATTGTATCTTGTCATCTAAGTAAATCAATAAAAAATACTTTACCAAATACTTAGTCAAAAAATGAAGACTGATGCTGTGATTGATTTTGTGTAATAATTCTCTTTTATAAATAGGTATTAAAGAATATTTTAGTATATTCAGCTATATATATGATTAAAATGACGACCACCGACTTCATTTGCGTTTCAGACACTTAGGGCGGCGGTAAAAATAACGTTGTGGTACAAGGCGGGGGTTACTGAAGCGCAAATGGATTTGATCGTCGTCATTTGGAACGCTGTTTAAGTACAAATAAATAAATGTGATTTTATTTACAGCAAACATTATTTTTTCATTTAAATACCTTAGAGCATTAGTTATCCTGACACAATATCTACCTATGTACTTACCATGGAAAACGCTAATACCGTCCTACTAAAAAGAGTAGGTATCTGCACGTAAATAATCAACAACATTAAAAATGACCCCCCCTCCCTTCCTCACTTTTGTCTTCTATCGATTTAATAGTATCACCAATACACGGATTTTCGTCCATTAAAGAAAACACCTTAAAATATAGTTAGTCCTACATAAAACCTACAATATTGGTAACCCTACTGCAGTGTTTGTATGGGAAAATTTAAATGATCAATATCTTTGAAACTACGCAAAGTTTCTCCGTCACAAATTCAGGTTATCATTATCGTCCCCGTCACAAAATTTGGAACACATTTCGAAGGCCGTAGATCATCAGGCAGCCGAGATACATGTGTCCAGCCAGCTTGAACTCAGGCTGGCTGGACATTAAGTTTTTATTGATTTCTCGTAAACCCTTACATGTGACGCCATAAATCAAACGTTATTACTGTCACACATTGCGTCAATAAATGTTAGTAAAGGAACCATATTCGAAAACGCTCCCATTATTGAGATTCGGAAGTGCCAGCCAGAAGTTTTATACGTAAATTCAAGCTGGCTGGACACAGATTTTTGCATTTTTCTACTAAACCGCTGTACGTATCACAAAACTTTTAGCTCTATGCCCGTCATAAATTTATGTGACGCCCGTTGATATGCAAAAAGTCGTCAAAATTACTTCCGTTGCCGAGATTGAGAGACCAGCGAAAAGTGGTTTTTCAAGCTGGCTGGACACGTTTTCGATCGATTATCTAAGATTCTGTAGTGTTACAAATTCTGAAATAAGGGTGTTTAGCACTCACATAAAGACGTGCCCTATTGACCTAGTTAAATGCGAGTTATTTTGAAGATTTGTCCAGCCAGCCTGAGTCACATCTGATGTAAAGGACCTAGACTTGTATATTGATACTGAACTGAACTGGCGTACTCAAGTCACTAGGATCAGCCAGAAGGTTACTGGAACGGTGCGGGCTCTTTACCGACTCTATGACCTTAATGCAGATCTCGACAAACATGACCGTCTTCAGAATTACTGCGTTGATTCGTTTTCAATCTGCGTAATTATGATCACATCTCTGCGGATCAGCCGCTTCTAAACTGCTTGCCCATATGCCAGCGCAGACAGCAAAGGGCGTTGACCACCTTATTTTAATTTCTTGACTCCCCCAGTTCCGCTAGTTATCTAGCCACTTTCAGTACCTACATTAATGCCAACCACAATAAAAATCTTCGTTTATCAAATAATCGCCTTCATCAACGTCCCGCTCACCGCACAGACTGTATGAATCACTCTTCCTTCTTCGTTCAGTCTATCTCTCTGTAGAATGCGCTCGCCCTGGAAATCAGGATGGCAATCAAATCAAAAATAAAAGTTCGTAAGAAGCTGGCAGTATCATCACAACGTTAGGTATAATGTTTTCCCATTGTTTGTCTTAGTATATTCGTGTATTTATGAATATATATATATTTGTGCTTACACTTAATAATATAAATTTTTCATGATTGCACCTATCATCACCCAAAGGTTTACTAGTAGACAATGCTATAGCATTAAGATCCTCTTTACATTTCTGTACTTGAATTATTAAATAAATAAATAAAACTACATACTTACTTACTTATATTCAGTATATCTTATACACCTGCCCCGGTCTAATCTGTAAAAATCTCACCGTGAAAATGTAGGTGAACCGTGTAGGTGTTTGTATTTAATAACTTTTAATTAATTCTAGGTCGACTCTAATATTTGGTGGCTTGATGTTTTCTTACTTGGTCGTGGCGTTTTTGTTGTTGAAAACAGTACTGCATACAATATTCGAATACAGAGTAAAACTTGTGTAAGTAGATAAACGTTATCTTTACTTTGTAACGTAGTTAACATTGAGGTTTTATAACGTAACTAGCTGTCCCGACAGACATTGTCATGTCCAAACAATAATACATACGGAAATCCCATAGAATATGGACGTCAATTTTTTCCCGGATTTGAACATTTTCCGGCAAACTTTTATTACGAACATTTTAAAATGGAAAATAGGCAAATTAGTCCAGTCGTTCTCAAGTGATGTACTAATTACCAATGAACAGCATTTCATTTTTATTTATATAGATATACAGGGTGGCAGGGACATCGTCGCGTAAACTGTAACCATGAATCTGAATTCACATAATTATAGACCCCCAGCGTAGATTTTTTTTTCATAACTGACGAAAAATTTAAATGCCCTGAGGATTCAGATCATTCAGATCAATCATGTGCAAGTGCAATCCATGGTTGGCACAGGTTGTGCGATCTCCTTGCCACACTGCGAGACTTCCGCGTGCTTAAAATGTTAAAAGTTTGGGTAGCAAGTCGTGGTACAAGGAAATGGCGGCAAATTGAAAACATCTTCAGTTGGCAACATGAAATATAGTCTAGAAATATAGCTTGCAGGCGCAGTCGCAGCCCAAGATTTTTGTCTCCATGGGTGCCGAAGAATATTAATAAGGGAGGTACATCTCCTCGTCGGTCTAGTGGTCGCCAGCGTTACTGCTGAGCATCAGGTCCTGGGTTCAATTCGTAGGTTGGGTACAGAGTTATTAGGTTTTTGCATCAGAAATTTCTCAGAAGCAGCCTGGAGTCTGGATTTATGCCTGGTTGGTGGCAGGAGGGTCACCCCCTATGACATGGGACATAAACGTAACTGGCGAAATGGGGTATAAGTACTACATGAAGGTACACCCCTGCCTAACCCTTCGGGGACTAAAGATTACGTAGGGTGGGAAGAGCGAGCGAAGTGAGCTCGAAAATTTTAACAACCCGCCTCGGTTTGGTTTTAAGGAGTTACATTGTCAACTTATCCAGGCAAGCCCAAGCAACTACGAGAATGTAGAATTCAAGAGCGAGCGAAGCGAGCTCGAAGATATCGCACACTCTTAGATAGGTTTGATTTCCTTTTGATCATTCCAAAAGGAGTAGGAATTACTTGCTTTGTCAACTTATGAAGAAAAGCTCAAGAATCAACAGAATGTGAGCGAGCGAAGCGAGCCCACCCTACGTAAGGGTGGGAAGAGCGACCGAAGCGAACTCGAAAGTTTTAACAACCCGCCTCGGTTTGGTTTTATATTTTCAAGCAGAAATAGGAGTTTCATTGTCGACTTATCCAGGCAAAGCTCAAGCAACTACGAGAATGTAGAATGCAAGAGCGGGTGAAGCGAGCTCGAAAATTTTGCACACTCTCGGATAGGTTCGATTTTCTTTTGATCATTCCAAAAGGAGTAGGAATCACTTGCTTTGTCAACTTATGAGTTATGAAGAAAAGCTCAAGAATCAATAGAATGTGAGCTAGCGAAGCGAGCCTGAAAATTTTTGCACCCCTCTTTGAAATAGGTTCGGTTTTCTTTTGACCATTATACAGAAAGAGAACTTACTTTATCGAATTATGACGAAAAGCTTAAACTCGTTCTACAACAGTTTAGATTTTGGAATCAGGCCTTAACCTAAGCCTTTCGAACCTTACGTACAAGTGGAGTGCCCAATTGCTTCGCTCGCTCTTGCATCCTACATTCTATATTTTATAACAGGCTTATTAAAGTAAAAACTTTTTAGGCGCGTTAAAAAACCCACTGTCATTTCATAGTTAAAGTTTTCACTTGTCTCCCTATGTTCTTAATGTTTTTGTATATTCCCATCGGGGTCTCTGTGGCTCAAGTACAGTTTTAAGTTAGTAAGACAAGTAAATCATTCAGAATCTCGATAGCTTGAATGATTTGGGTCATGAGCCCCACGACCCCCCCCCCCCCCCCTCCTTCGGACTGCGCCTGATCGCTTGTCTTAAGATAAAAGAGTTATAGGTTTATCGTCGTGTCGGTGAAACATTCTGTAGCTGGAAAGGCCTGTCGTCAAAAGTGATGGAGATGGTTCTGTCGGCGAAATCTCCGTAGGTGAAAGAGTCTGCTGGGGAAACGGAAATAAATGAATCATCCTTTCGACGAACAGTCCAATGTCGAATCGGTCTTAGGAGACCGGTTGCGGAAACAAAAATCTTAGATAACTTCTATTTATTTTTTCAGATTTAGGGAACAATTCGTCGTTGCTGTTCTGATTGTATGCTGCATGGGACTAAGTTTGTTATATGCAACGAATGTATGTATTCTCCTTATAATTAGGTGAAGCAGCACGTATTACGGAAAAATAAAACGTATTTTTTAATGCACAGGGCGGCATAGCATTGCTCGAGAGTGTTGATGCGATAATGACAGGCGTTGGGATGTCGTTTGTGGTGCTAATGGAGTTGATCTGTCTCTTGTACGTGTACCGCAATCGTGACTTCCAGTCTGACATGCATGTGGCTACAGAAGACAACACGTGCGCTTCGCGAATAGGGATACAATGGCAAATTATTCCATTTCTTACATTGGTATGCATGTTTAGACTAAGGAAAGTTTAGTCGATTTATATATCAATTTTAGCAAATTTTTTATGAATCTTTTTTTAGTATAGGTAATTGGAGTGTAAGGAACTAGTACGTTACGATACATGTAGTCACCCGCACTTAAGTCACAGATAAACGTGACTTTAGTGCGGGTTTAGGTTAGTGCTGTGAAATTATTAAAAAAAAAAACATATTTTCAGACCGCTCTTGGTATGAAATTATCAGTGCTCACTGATGCCGAGATGGGTCAAACGTATATGGCTATTGGCGCAGTACCGTTAGCAGTATTAGTTTTAGCTTTGCCACTGCGCGCGATTCATAATGCCTACAAGTTTATGAAACACAAGGCACCAGCCACCTGACTACACGTGTATACACGACTGCTGAATCGAAATAAATGTTATTTATAAAAGAAATCGTTATTACTTATTAGTTACCCGGGTATTCATTAGGCAACATTTGTTAATAAACTGTTTATGCGTGTTTATTAACAAGTTTACCGTAAACACTGTTTCTGAAACATGGCAGTCCACACGTGTCAGTTGTTGCTAGGATGTCGCCCGAGGAGGTAGTGATGCTCTGTGCTGTTTATAACCTCGCGCAACACACGTCCACACCTGTTGATTTTTGCCTATAAACTAGATGTTTCGTCTTGCTCTCCGCTCGAAGTGGGAATCACGGCAACATGTTTAAGAAACAATGTTTCATCACCTTTGTTTATAAACTGTTTTCAGAGATGATGAAACTTAGTGAAACACTGTTTATAAACAGTGTTTATTAACAAATGTTGCCTGATGAATACCCGGCTTTAGGGTTTCAAGAAACAAAAAACACAAGTGATTGAAAATAAATGTTTATTTTATCAATCATTTAAAATATTTATAAATATTATTCTTTTGTACAATGTAGCAACATGTGTACACATGATTGATGACAGTAGCCTAAGTGAGACTCCCATAAAACTTACAGACGCGAATTAATATATTTAAAAAGATACATTCGAGGGCGCCTAGTTTACATAAGCTGCTCATGTTCCGTACACTATTTACACAACACCTATCTACCCAGCCTGAACGATTCAAAGGTTTGAGTAATTCATTGTCCATTAGCAAATAATAATGCAAACATTAGGAAAACTTTGAATCTGCATCAGATTGATATCATGGGTATTCTACTATGATCTAGTGTATGCTATGATCTATTTCACAATATATTTAAAATATCACATATGTACAAATTATTTTCAAAACTAAATCTCAATAATATCAGCAATGTTTCTGTGACATGTTGACAGATGAATAAATTCATAAGTTAGCTAAACTTAGGCCATCGTTTGCATCGCATTTAATTAATATTTATGGCTATATTTTATATTCACAGTACCTATGCCTACTAAAATCACTAATCAACAAATCAATAGGTATATTTTAATTGTGCATGGAATCGACAAGATCTCTCTGCAATGGTAATCAAACAAACGAATTGTGCAAAGAATTACATATACAACTATTGGAATAACCTAATGGAACTAACGAACTGGGACAAATGACAATCAGCGCTTACTCAACTAACAAGTGGTAAGTATTGATTTGTTGATGTGACGCATTTTTTAGCAAGTTGGCTAAGCCACAAATAGGCCAAAGTTTATAACGAGGATAGTTAGATTTAGTTATAAGTTCATAAAACTACAAGATTCATTAAAGTAGTGGAGTTTCACTGGTAGCTGCCGAGTACTCGGTTCGATATACGTATTCACATTCAAATCTTGTATAATTATGAATTTATACATTTTAATGACAACATCTAAGCACACTTTGATTAACGATCGACACTCTTATTCGATCTCGATAGGCCGTTTGTCGACTGCAACTTATTAATACTTTCGAATAATTTACTAAATCTGCACAATCAATTCCATTCAAACCCGGTCACGGTTCAATTCGAAGGCACTCCTAACACCACGTCTGCGAGCGGGCCTTGCCCGCCCGCTTCATAACAGAATAAATTACAATGAAATTGCTAGAGATCGTCTAATCTAAAACTGAAGGCACCTCCAATGTGTTTACACTCACATACAGAGTAGGTGTCAAGCCACACAAATTGGTCTTCGTCATTGGTCGCTCAGTCACCGTCCATATACGAAATTCTACATTGAACGGATCTGTTGGCTAACTAGTGCATAAATGACGCGAACGCACGATAAAGCGGATGTTTCGTTCCACACAAAGCGCGCTCCCCAACATACAATGTCACTAAGTGGACTGATTGTACGATCAGTTATCCTCTCAGTGCGCGGGCGAGTCAAAATTCACAGTAAAATTGCCGCACGCAAGTGTAGCAAGAAGTATTTCGTCTTACATTTATTGAAACAATCGGGATTAGTGGGATGGCGTTCAGTTTTAGATCATATCTACGGTCGATTTTTATTTGCGCACTGGATTTTCAACGCTCAGCTTGGCGCCGAGAGTTGAAAATCCAACAATGTGTTTTTTGACGCACGGAGATGTACTCTGTTGGATCCTCAACGCTCGGATCAACACGGAGAGTTAGCTGCGCTTAGATTAGACGATCTTGACGTCCCTGGGAGAGGCGCGGTCAGGCGCTCGGCGCGCTGCGTCAGAAGCGCCGCAGCGCGGCGGGCTGCGCCTTGCGCGTGGGCTGCACCGACAGCGGCGCCACCAGCACGTCGCCGCCGCCCGACGCGCCGCCGCCGCTCGTGCCCATCTCCTGCCACAACACACGTGACTGGTGAAGTATTACGACTTAACTGAAGGCCAATACCCCTTATTAAAAACGTTCAGAATCTAGTCGAAATCTCATCTTAACGGCAAACGACGATAAATAATTGCTAAATATGTAGGAAATTTAGAGGTATTTTTGACAAATTGAGACTGCGATTGGAATGTGAACATTTTTTTTAAATACGGGACTTGCCCCTCTATTGTATTTCTACGTCAATAAAGGCAACGTCTACTGCGAGCACTACTCAGTGGTAGCTTCTAATTCGACAGTGCTCCATGGACAAAAACCTTTGCGCTTCGGAAGTTGCTATTGATATTTGTCTATGGCGCCTTACCGATACCGTAGTAGCGATGTCTTTATAAGTAATAACTAGCTTTTACCCGTGACTTCGCTCTCTTGGTCTATCCCACAGGAACCATGCATTTACTCTAGATAAAAAGCCTATGTCACTGTCCAGCCCACAAACTGTATGACCACAATTACGTCGATCCGCTGCTCCGTTGCTGCGTGAAAGGATAAACAATCAAATCAACAAACATACATCCGCATTCATGGAATATGTGAAAGATGATATGGCTAGAAGGGAGAGGGGGGGAACACCGATTTGTAGACTAATAGAGAAGTATGGAAGAAAAAGACATGACAAGTTGCGCCGACCACGAATTATGTAGTTGGGATAAGGGCAAGAGAACGATAACGTTTAGTAGAAAGTGGGATGTCGAATACTCACGTTGATGTTGTTGCAGCTGGCGAGCCTCATCTGCGCGAGCTGCGAGGCGGGCGTGAGGTTGGACGTGGAGCCGAACGGCGAGATCATCGACGACATCGCGCGCTTCAGCTTCGACGGCGTTTTGTTAAACGAAAACGCACGACCCACCTGCATAGCATATGTTACGATTATTGTATGAACTTATAAGTGCCACCACACAAACTGATATATGTATTTCTGATTAGAACCAAATTAAAAGAAAAAAATACTTTATATTATAAACCAAACATGCTAAAAACTACGTTCAACAAACTTCAAAGTCAGTAGTCGAAATCTTAATTGATATTTTTAAATAATTCAAGAGAAAATTTTGACTTAAAAAATCATAAACAGTATTAATATAATTAAAGAAATGTTATTACAAGACAAAACCATGCCCGTCAAAAAAAGAACAACATGTTTTTAGCAACAATAGAGAGAAATGAATATGTATGTATGGATGACATGTTACAACACCACTGGTATGGCACGCTCACGAGACAGTTAATCACGAAGGATTTGAAGCTAAGCATTATCTAAGACATTCACTCCTTCGACCCTCGCTCTCTCCGGGAAGAAATTGAGGTGTTTACTAAGCAACAGATACATTTGCAGGAAAAATTACAATACAATTGATTAAGTAAGCTTTGTTGACAATACAATGTCGCTGAAATAGGCAACTCTCGGCTGTTTACTGTGCGCACACACTGATTCCTGTGCTTTAGCTTGTAGAACCGACACCTACTTACGCGACAGCATGCTTCCCTGTCTCAACACAAGAATACCGTTCCAAACAGGTAATTATATCACGTTATCACTTAAGCGGTGTCCCTCTACTTATTATATTTATTAATATATGAATAATGTTCCTTAACCCAATATGAGTACTGGATAATGAGTATGTTAATGCTTATGATATGTTCAAATAGAAGTGTATAGGGGCGGAGGTGCATGGCACTATCAATTTAAGCGACCGCTGTTATTATTGCGATTGTTCCATACAATTTTCATCGCGTTATACGGACCGCTTAAAAAGAAGCAGATGACCAGATAAATAGGTCCATCAAATCGGTAAAAGTCCAACACACATCTAAATGGACAGAGAAATGCAGACGTCACGTAAATGTTAAGGTAACATACACAGGAAGCAGTGTGCGGATGAACGTATTAGTTGGGGACGGAGCGAGAGGAGTGTGGCAGAGCCGCGTCAGACCTGTGCGAGTAAGTGAGCGCGCAATACCCATGTGTCTAGCAGGCCGGAGCCTGGCTCGGGCCGCAGCAGCCCCGTCAGCCCCGCCAGCGCCTCCAGCTACAACACAACCACGCTCTACTACTGCGCTCAACTGCCCTTAAACTACACCTGCCCTTAACTATACACTACGAGTAAGCCCAGGTACGCACAGCCGAGGGATTTTCAATGCACTGCTTAGCACCGAGAGTTGAAGATCCAACAGTGTTTTTTGACGCATTGCGATGCACTCTGTTGGATTCTCAATGCTCTGCTCAACATCGAGAGTTGAAAATCCAGTGCGCCATAAAATATCGCCCGTGGGTACAAGGGCTTACTGTACCGCTACGTGCTACACTACCACATCGGACACCACACGTTGCTGATTGTCGATACTAGCGACCACAGAGTAACAAACAATGACTCCATTGTGCCCCCTCATACTCATATGTACACAAACAACTCAAAAGCATGAACGTTGGCTGGGACATACTCCGCATCATGGTGGATCATTTATAACAAAATCAACACTATCTTTCGAATAACAAATTGTCAATAACCACCCTCGCACATGACTGTGGCGAGCCTGGTTCGTAGGACAAAAATATGCGTATACTCCGTGGTCGCAACCCTCTTTCCTCCTTTTCGTATCGACGGTACAACATATTTACAAATTACCTGCAGCATGTGGAATTGTGAATTGAAATAATAAAACTCCCAAGTAAGATATCCAATTTAGAAATTCGGCGAGTAGATGAATGTATGACTATTGTTATAACACGTTGACATAATCGAATGCAAAACGACTGCAGACTACAATATCATGCCTTAGTTACATAGAAATGCTTGTGACGAAATCCTTGAGCTATGTCGCATTCTGACATTTTGTAGAACTTACCAATTTAACAGTTATGTGCTTGTTATTTCTATGTCCAAGCTAAGCTAATCTGTATCATCTAATTCATGCTTTATTCATGTACACATATTTTAAAAAAGATTTCGAGAGCCAAGAGGTTAACAATCCCATTTGTTTTGGGTGGGTGTATTGTTAGCCTAGCCGGGCTCTCATCAAGATATCATTCAATTTAAAATTAAAGTTATGTTTTATGATGAATACATTGAAAAGCTTCATACCTTGATTCTGGTGCGCGCTGCGAATTTTGACACTTTAGATAGTGTGCTGAGCGCGAGTTCGCTCGTGTCGATATCGAGCTGGTGCGACTCTAGGCACGCCAGAAATTTATCCTGCAAACAATTTTTCAATTTCAATTTTGTATTCAAAACCGTGCCTGTAAACGGAGCTATTATATTTCCTATAAAATTGAAAATAACATAAGCTAAAAAGAATACTTACAGCATCAGCTTTGCAGACGGTGTTGGCCATTTGTCTGCAAAGTTGTCGAAGAAAGTGTGACTTGTCTACGGTTTCGTCGGTAATCATGAACGAGAAGAGTTTCTCTTTGAGCTCCTGATTATTACGGCACATCAGCGCGAATACGTTGTGACAGTCTGTGAACAAATACACACTTTTGTAACGAAGGAAAAAATAGTAGATTGTATCATAAGGGAGCAAAATAATATTTTTACGCCGAGGCGCTTTTTTGAATCCAGAGCGAAGTGAGGGATTCTAGAGTAGAATCCCGAGCGTAGCGAGGGATTCTTTAGTAGAATCCTGAACGTAGCGAGAGATTCAAAGTACGTCCCACGAGCCAAAAATATTGCGCCCGAGTGATACACTCTACTTTTCATCACCCACTATGAGAAAATAAAAGGCGCCTCATATTTTATTGTAATATTATTATTTAATAAAACATAGAGTAACAACTAAATTGAAATTAAATAGTATCTAATAATAAAACAACAAAAAATTTATATTTACATTTGAGACATTTTCGCAATTATGAACTTTATTGTTACAGTTTTATTAATAATAGAGATTGTTGTAGATTTTATATTCTGCGTGTTTGAAATAATGTCCGAATCTGGCTCATTTTGAGGAAAATGTGACGGTGAATCTCGTTGTTTGGAATGGCGCGGCGACTGTGGCATGGATGGATTAACTGAAGGTTGCAATTTAATGTTTTCCACGATGCGTTCACATGTTTTCGCTTTGTTCTCGATGGAATCTTCTATATACCCCTCTGCTACAGCACTCGACTTCCATACTCCATGTCGCTTGAGAACAGTTAAGTCCGCTCCAGAATCTGCCAAAAGTGTAGCAGAAGTACGACGAAAACAATGTCCTGTATACAGCTTGATATCAGAAGGCCAATTCTCGTAATTTAAAACGTTCAAAATCTAGTCGCTGTCTCATCTCGGCGATAAACAAATGTCAAAAACTTGTGAAAATGTAGGGAAATTAGAAGTATTTTTTGACAGATTGAGACTGAGATCAGGCTGTGAACGTTCTTAAAATTACGAGAATTGCCCCTCTGGTAACTTCAAATAAGTAGCGATTTCTTGTGGCATGTTAGAGATTTTATTTTTTCCCATAACTTGTTTGAAGCACTTGCCGTTTTGATAACGGATGAAAAACCGATTGGTCTTCATATCAGTAGGACGCAGGGCCATGTATTTCTGTACAATAGTTTTGTATTCTCCTCGGATTATGAAGGATCGGTCAATTTTTGTTTTTGTGTCTGTCAGCTTTACTAACAGTAATCATGCGAGTGATTTTCGACGTCATCAACAATTATTTTTAAAAGTTCATTGCCACGACAAGCTCCATGTACTCCGAAAATTAAAGCCATCTGTAACAAAACCGAATGTGAATAAGACAAGTATCTATCGAAGTACAGGTTACAATAAAATGCGCATTTTAAAACACTACGGTTATACTTTACTAATCCACCATATACATAGTTACTTACTTTTACGGCAAGAAAGACTTTGTCGGGTGCCTCATTAAGGAAAGTCTCCACGTTTTTGACTAAGAACACTTTGGATTTTTTAGGTTTAAATCCATCAGACATCCTCTTCAGATACGCTATTAATTTCGAACGTGTCCAGTTTTACGTCGTTATTAGAACTGACTGTTGATTTTAGCATTGAGTAGGTACTCCAAAGACTGGAAGGTTGTTTAGTTTTGCTAAGTACTGGAAGTAGGCCAAAAACACAGATTCTGAAAAATTCTTGGCGCCTCTTGCATTTCTCCATTCAATAAAATTACCATAGGCTTTCATATATTTCTCCCGGGATTTTGCAGGTAATAGATTATCCATCACATTTATTGCGTCAGTTCTAATACTTTCAGGAGTTTCACTGTCACTTGAAGAACTCATTTTTCAAAACAAAACCATGAATTTCTAACAATCCGTGAAAATTGACGAAAACGCAGGCTGTAATTCGCGCGTTTTAATTTGATTTCCTTTTTTTTTATTCAGCCTGCGGCGCGACTATGGGCCGTCGTACCAGCAAATATTTATTCAAACAATATTTGCGTTCGATTTCTTTGGCGCTGAACACTAAGATGTTCCAAATTCAAAAAGTGCGCGGCAAAGATAATTGCGGTGCACTTTTAACTGTCGCCTGCGATGATTTGCAGTGCTACTTGATTAGTTATTTTCCCTCATTATGGCCCAGCTGATGACCAATGACAGTAGCCAAAAAAAATCTCAACAATCTTGTCAAATCAATGACTCTTGAATAATAACTCTAAAAAAGGGAAAATATTGATATTGTGTATCTTTGTTTGTTACGCTTTCACAATAAAACGGCTGAACGGATTCGGATGAAATTTGGCACATGGGTAGACCCTTTCCTGTATAAGAACATAGGATACTTTTTATCCCGATATTCCACCGAGATCGAGACTTATGCGGGTGAAATAGCGGGGCGCAGATACTATCAAATAAAAATATGTTACCTTCAGCTTCCCTAATATCGACGACGCGTTTGACCGTGCTGAGTGGCATCAGCGATATATGCCTGTAGGGCTTGCTCGAGCCTATCCGCATCGTGCCGGTGCCGTTCGTTGGGCTTTTACTGTTAAAAGCCTGAAACAACAAACAACACATTATTAATCATCACTTCCAACTAACATTTTATAAAACCCTTCCCATGTAGCACGACCAGTCGTTATTACGCGCTAATATCACACATTCATCTGCCTAACCTTTTCCCAATTATGTTGGGGTCGGCTTCCAATCTAACCGGATACAGCTGAATACCAGTATTTTACATGGAGCGACTGCCTATCTGACCTCCACAACCCAGTTATTACTGGGTGATACGATACCCCTTAGTAAAAATATATATTAATAATTAAAAAATATATAAAATAATAATAAAAAATATAATAAAATGAAAATAAATATTTCGGGCTTCTGACGACCCGTAACGACTGTCAAAGATCCACGAATGACAGCCGGGACCAACGTCTTAACGTGCTTTCCGAGGAATGGAGGGGTATTGGTATGTAGAGATGGTCACCCATCCACAGACCAACCGCCGCAAGCGTAGCTTAACCTGATCGATCGACCCTTACGGCTGTTATTACTTACCCACAAGCCCTAATATCACACATTGCCAGAGAGTATTTAATGAAGTTTATTTCATGTCAACATACTCACCTTGGATCTTTTCGGATTACGCGCTAATATCACAGATGCCAGAAAGTAATGAAGTTTTTCATGTCAACATACTCACTTTGGATCTTTTCTTGCAGACCTCCATGGTATCAGTGAAAAGGAACAGCACGAGGTGGTCTCCCCGACCTGAGAGCTCCTTGGAAAGCTCCACCACTTCGCAGCGAGACACGAACGACCGGTGAGAAGAAACTAGGTGGGCCTGTGTACGACAGATCATGCATTAGATAGAAATCAGCGTTGTTTCGAGGTATTCAATTATATAAAATAGACGCAAGGGGTCGGGGGACAGGAACGAAGTTCAGAATAAAAATATTTAAATTTTCACATTTTTCGTCACGTGTTTGACATTTTCGCAATTTTTGACCTCACTATCGTCTTCAGCCCCTTTAATAACCATGAAAACGACACCCATGACGAAAAATTTGAAATTTTTTGCTGCCGCCATCTTGGATTTTCATTTTGACCTCACTGTCGGCTTCAGCACCCTCGAAAACCATGAAAACGACACCCGTGACGAAAAATTTGTAGCCTCCATCTTGGATTTTCATTTTGAGTTTGACCGCACTATTGGCTTCAGCACTCTCGAAAACCATGTAAACTATCTCTCTCCAATAGGTATAATAAAAGTCGCATAGAGGGGCATGACGCTTTTTTCTTAAGTGACGATTTCTACCAGTTTACTCCTTTTCTTTTTCCCGGGGTGGAAAATCATGGATATCCGCCGCCCTGGGGCGGGCGGCGGAGTCTGTCAGACTTACTGACTAAAAACCACCCTGGTGTTCCATCTCACACCTACGCCGGGGATCGCGGGAACGTACGATCCTTCCGCAACCCCCTCGTGGTGCCTCCCACTCGGGTCAGGGAGTGAGGTGTTAAGACTCCCCCCGCTAGTCGGCTCGGGGCGCGCGTGGAACACTACGCGGCGCCAGCTCGGGGCCTGGTGTGCGGGGGGCGACGATCGTCCCCGAGTCCGTCGCCCCTGGACCCATTTAGGGCTGGAAGAGAGCGTTGTCCGCCCTCCGCCGACGCCCGGTGCGCCTGCTGCGGGCCGGGTGAGTGGACGAGATCTCTTTCTTTGCCCTGCCATTCTCATATGTATAGATAGATAAACGTACAAAGAGATGAAAAAATTAAAGAGCTACACGCCTTAAAGTTTTTGCTGAGGTAATATTTTGTCCTTGTCGTACAGAACTTACAGTCGCGGATGTTAAAAGTAACAATTTGACATTGACAGTACCTTTATTTCGTAGGTATAAGGGCGATTTTCAAATTGCGTTAGGTAAACCAGTTATATAAACACTCATCATAGCCATTCAAAACCCTTCTTTAGTTTTTTATTAAGTAGATCATACCGGGCACTGATCAATGTCGTTGTAGATGTCGAACATCTGCAGCTGCCCCTCCGTCTTGCGCTTGTCCTCGTTGATGTGCGACATGACCTCGCGCAGGCCCGCTAGCGCTTGCACTAAAGCGCCGTGGTCCGGGTTGTTTTTGTGCGTGTGTTTTAATATGTCTGTAACAAAGGTCATTTTACTTTAACTTGGTAAATGTGTAGCATAAGAAGTATTAGTTGCACATTACTAATTAACCTGGTCGTAAGAAAGAAAATACGTTTATTTGCGGCAAACATGACGTAATTGTAAATGTTGCATTTCGTGAGCGAGCGAACAGTGCAATTTAAACCTTATATCAATGTCATAAGTCACATGGCAAAAACTTTTAATTTACACTGAACTATGCTTGAGTTTGGTTCAAGTCAATAGTAAGACAACAGATGCAGACACATCATTTGCATGCTTTTGAGATGAATAGAAAATTGTAACAGTATTGTATGGAAGAATAAATGAGTAAAACTTACCATCGAGTAATAAACTTATACTAGGTAACCGCTGCACTGGTCTTATTAGTAGCTCCTGTAAACTTTGTCTGCCACACTCTGGTTTGGTTTGACAGATTTTCAGGAATGCATGAAATCTGGAACAAATATAATGTTTTTCTTCTTTAGAGAAATGGTTGAAAATCAGGAATTATTGGGCATATTTTTGTGGTCAAGTGATAATGCTGCGGTCTTGATCCGTTTTTTCGAAACGTCAAATTCGTTTGTATTGAAACGGTTGTTATATTAGGAATGGATCTTCACAGCAATGTGACTTTCATCTATTGTTACTAGCAGTCTGACTCTTGATCTCTCTTGGTCTGTTGTTTTGGTAGTTTCGTCTGTATTAGATGGGCTATGCAGTCGTAGAGGAGTTGGAGATTTCAGTATTTCGACTAGCGGGCGCAGTATTTTTTTTTTTGTGTTACACTAAACTTCAAGCTTAACTTAATCAGAATGGCTGGATCGTTTGACAAATTTTTGTAATAGTTCGAATCAGGTTTTTACGTAAAGAAAATTTTGAGAAGTTGCCGGGGAAATTGGAAAATTCGGGAAAATTGTAAGCAAGCAATTGTAGGCAAGCTAGTAAATAATAAATACTTTCTACGCACTACTGGCTCAATGAATTTACTCAATGATTGTGACTAACCTTGGGTTCTCACGGTCGCACTGTTGCAGCATCTCCTTGGTATTTTCGAAGAAGTTGACGAAGGGTGGGTATGCCTTCACCATGTCGGGCGTATAGCGCAGCACCAGCCGACCGATGCTCGTCTCCTCGCTCCAGTGCGCTTGAGCGTAGCGCAGCTCTTCTAACATTCGCCTAAGAATTGTTCCGCTCATTAGAAAGCGACGCGCACGGTTATTACAACTTGACACAACACCCGAGAATTCTTTATAATTATTATGTAAGTTTAATATTAATGTATTATACATGTCGCAGATGGATTGTAGAATCCGCTGTTTTACAAAACCGCTCTAGTTGTTTCACAAAACAGCTCCGTTCTGTAAAACAACTGAAGAACGTTCAGCTGGATTTTCATTGCGCTACATTTTACAAAACTGCTACCGAAGTTTAAACGTAATGCAGAATGGCTTATCTGTCACAATGAGCGTCTTTAATACAACTCTGATAACTATATTGTCCCACTGCCGGGCAAAGGTCTCCCCCATATTTTTACACTTTTCTTTGTTCTGTGCCTTCTCCGTCCAATCAGTTAGGAACGAGAGTGAGAAACGATTCTAATTTGATAAATATATAGACGTGTCGCCGAGTTCTTAATCATAAACTTGACACAAAATAAAAATACTGAATACTCGATAGAATCAGTACTTTGCTGTCTACCTGATCAAAACGCAATCTGAATAATCGGGTGGCGTTTTTTTTTATCAGCTTTATGAGCACTTTTCGTAATATATATTCATTAAAATCAACTTACTGGTGTAATTCATAAATAGGCGGTAAGTTTCCAAATATTATTTTGAGTTCAGTATTATTGAGCAATGCTTGATTTTTGCCATTACTATTGTCATCCTCAGCCATTTCTTCCAACGGTTGTTTGAACATCTGAAACAGGGTAGATGAAACTGTTATCAATCCAGTCCCTGTTATGAAATCTAGATATAGATAGAATACTTTTATTATATATGCATCATAAAAATTACAAATTAAATTAGCTAGCGAAACTCCGCAGACGTGATGGGTATCGATATCTAAACACGATCCATCACTTCTATGAAGGTTACACACAAAAAAAAAATTAAACTGATATTTTAAGTGACATTTTATCGGCGGTTGATGACCCTAAAAACCCTTATTTTGTTTTATCGTGTTTAGACATCGATACCTATCACGTCTACAGAGTTTAGCTAGCTAATTTAATTTGGCACTGTATAAATGTGGAAATTTTGCATAGAGTGACACAATGGGCGGTCTTATGGAAATCTTACAAATTTCTTGTTTTGAAGGTATTTTGCCTTACCGTAACTATTGTGTGTAATATCCCAACATAATTGGACTCTGTTTGTAGAAGCTCCATAAACACTTGTTGCCTTGGCGACAGCAGCTTCCGGACAACCGTATCGGGAACCTCAGATTCTATGAACACAAAAACGACGACGGTTAGAGTGGACAGGCAAGGTAATAATAACATAATATTGTCGCTACGAGTCAACAAATATAGTTAGTGGTAATAAAAGAACAAATATATGGATTCAACATCTGTAATGCATAGTGTATGTCGTCGCAAGACTCGTCATTCTGTATGAAACACCCACGTCACTTACGTCGGCGATCCAGCAATGACAGACATTTCTTCTGAACCTCAATATTATTCCAATAAAGTGTTATCTTTATTTTCAGTCAACTTTGAACATGAGCTGGCCTAGCGTAGCATGGAGTTTCAATAGAATACGATGCCAGCTTATACTGGTTTTGTTATCACTTACGAGCGGTCTACTGTACCACATTTATAGGCCGACCGCTTAACTGAAACCTTGCCTGAGGTAGCTGTGCGGTGCGGGAGGGGTGATAGTTGTCACAAGTTGACGAATCACTGAGCTCTCGCATCACATCACCACACCCCTCTCGCATCGCGCTGCTACCGCAGGCAACGTCTCAGTTACGCGGTTGGCCTATAGTTCACTTCATTTGTTCACCACTAAAAAAAAATCTTAAAAATCGGAATACTCGATCCAAAGTTAAAAAAAAAAAAATACTCTTCGACTTGAGAACCTCGTCCTCTTTTTTGTCGGTTAAAAAAGAAGGCTCAACTCACCCTCAAGCAGCTGCTTGCCGTCGGGCGAGGGCGTGCAGTCCAGCAGGTTGCCGGACAGGCTCAGCAGCACGGCGTCGCCCACGGACGAGCGACGCTTGTGCAGCGCAGAGTCGCCGCCGCGCAGCTTGCGCTTGCGCAGGCGCTGCAGGTGCGACGACGGCGTGCCCGCGTCGCCGGCCGGCGCCACGGCCGCGGCCTCGTCCGCCGCCGCCGCGCAGCCCGCGCCCGCTCCGCCCACGGAAGACCGCCGTGACACCTCATCTAGATACTGCCATATAAAATTTAATACAATTCGCGACTATTTAAGAGGCAGACCATTGCTATTAAAATGTTCAATTAATATTAAAAAAAGGTTTATTTGTGGATTTGTATAGGGTCTACACAATGCACAAAAAAACCCTCTGAAAATACAGGTACAATTACAAAAACTATTTCGTTCATAGAAAACAACACTGTTCCTCCGTGACAAAGAATCATTTTGTGCAGGGAAATTCTCACAGGAATCGTGTTTCTGTTAGAATCTCCATGAAAGTGAAACAACCAAGTAAGCTGTCAAATTAAAGGAATTATTGATTTTAATGTAAATATTCAGATATTGCTACTTACGTCTTTGAACAGGTAATCTCGCTCGTCCTGCGCCTCCTCGTTTTGTACGGAGGCCCAAAACCACTCGGCTTTTACGACGTGCACCCGCGTCGAGCAATCCGGCGCTACTACCGTATTGTGCTCGTCGACGACCTGCATACACACAGCTGCACATTAGGAATCATAAACAGAAGACTAGACGTTCTCATCCTTCACCATTACCCACTAGACCCGTCGAACGGGGTTCCTACGCAAATATCGTGAGGCGTACTCATGTGCACGCCCCTTTAAGCGTCTAAAGTTTTCAAGGTGCAAGATATATTTTATATGACATGCATACCAGCGAGGACCGCTTCGAAGCCGAGGGTGGCCTCTCCACGGATACGACACAGACCATGACCGCTGATGTTCGATGGCATGACAAGCTACTATATTTTTAGTAGTATTGAATAAAATAGTGTTAGTACCGGCAGCGATATTCCATGGCATTGCGAAATGGTGTGGGCGTCGCGGATGGGGGGCGTCGAGGCGGGCGGCGGCTGGTCGCGGGCGGGGCGGGGGGAGGGGCGGGGGCCGGGGCGGGGGCCGGGCGAGGGGGAGGGGCCGGCGCGGCCCGAGGCGGCCTGGCTCAGCGCGCCGCGGCCGCGCAGCTCAGGGGCGCCGCAGATCGAATGGCGATGAGTACGGAGCCACACGCTTTGAGGCGTTTTAAATACGGTGGAGTCATCGAGTTCGTCTACATCGCCGTGTCGATCTCTGACCGGGGTGGCTAGGTCGGTGCTGTCCACGGTATCTACTTGAACTGGTGAAATATCTAAACTCATTCCATCGAATAACCTGTTCGGTGTCGAAATGTTTTTGAGATCTGGGGGTAGGTGACGTGCGTCCACTTCTACTGTATTACGTTCGGCGCGCTTTTCATACTTCTTTTTCCTTTCACTCCTGAACGAAGCTGTGAACGATTTAACACTCCGCCGTAACTTTGAGGCTGATTTGACGGTTTTGGAACTCCTAATTGAAGCAAATGAAATATCGAAGAATCCCGACTGCTTACTTGTGTTCATGGAGCATATAGATGTGTTATCATCTTCTTTGATAGGCGAAGATGTGGAAGCTACAAACTCCCCGGCCGGGTCGGTCGGCTTCACGCTCTCTGGACTCACTGACTCTACTACAATTTCTCCAGTTGTTTTAGAAACGGAGTCTTTTTTCGTCCTTTTGAAAATAGTGGGTCTGTTTTTAAACTTGAATGAGTCTTTTATTTTGAGCCTTTTAATAGACTTCCAGTTACTCTCTTCACATTTATCAGGGGATAAATTAGCGTCAACTGTGCTAACTTGGAAATTAGAATCTGTGGAGTTACGACTCCTTTTTTTGCCTGAGGAGATTGTGGTTGTTGACTGTTGCAAATCCTTGCCGCCAGTTGAACTGGCCAACAAAAATACTGGTTCATCTTTAGAGTCGAGGTCACACAAGCTTTTCGTTAGAGACGAGTGCAAGGATCCCGCTTCAGTGAGACAATCGACTAAGTTAAATACGTTCATGGACTTATTTCTAAAAACTTCTCTCTTGTCTTTAGAGTTAATTCTATCAGCTCCGTTGACCAGCTGGGATATGTTTTTGTTATTCTCTTTATCACAAATATTATATTTGCGCAATTCCACACGTTCAACATGCGGAGGACTTTTGGTGTTATCATAATTGAAACACAAATCATCAGTGAATGATTTCCCTACAAAACTAATACTGCAGTTATCTGTTTGATCTTTGCTAACAGCTTTGGCTTGCTTTTCTCTAATACTGTTTCTTGCGCAGTGCACGCGCTGCTCGCGCTCGTCGTGCGACGCGTCGCTACTATCGCTACGCTTGCCGGGGCTGGCGCGCCGGCCCGACAGCCGCGCCGACAGGCGGCGGTACAGGGAGCTCTTGGGAGTGGACTGGGAGCGATTGGGAGTGGCGCGGGAAGGTTTCGCTGAGTTAGGTGTACTCGGATGGGGTGATAGGATAAGCGAACGACCGAAAGTCTCCCCATTGGCCATTACCTGAAACATGTGTGAAACACACCACGCAATGATGTAATGAAGCCATTCCAATACAAACATGCACGACGATAATAATATATTATTATCGTGATAGAGGTAGTTAAACACAGAAAGCGACTGCCTAGCGAAGATTTGATTATATTCTTGTACAGTTTTAGTTTACAAAACAAGTGTTCTTGGTCATAATTGAGATGTATGAAGAAAGATGTTTGAAAAAGTGATTTATGAAAGTGATCCGTACGCGAAGTTACATCTACAACATAAAGGTGTTTTAGAAGTCTATGTGTAGTGCATTAAAGTGGATAGAATGAAAGCAAGTCGACGCTTTACACAACAAATGAAACGAATGTTAACAACACTAGAAGTATGTAGGTGTGATTATATGGATGTCGTGTATTATATACACAAGCTGAATGAGGTATGTGCGCAATTATTGTACAACAGCGAATGTGAGTGAACAAACAATACTATGAAACTCGTGATAACATCAAAATGTTAATAAAATAATGAAAAGGAAACAATGGGTCGACTTTGCGTCGTGCGGTGTGGGAAGTGGAAGTGGTCCAAATGTCGGGCTATCCCGAGAGGCGGAAGACCAAATCGGGATAAAGGAGAAACAAAACAAAAAATCAAAGGAAACGCGCAAGAGTTTCTAATATTGAAATGTCGAATATAATAGTGTGCATATAAAAACGCAACGCATGTGACTTTGAGTCCGCTCTCATCTAGTCGTTGTTTGTACTGATAAATTGTTAATCAAACACCTGCTGGCATTGAAGGCATTGCTAATAAATACGCAGTAATCGGAAGAAATTAAGAGGTGTAACAATGTGTCATAATAACTGAAGTGTGCTACTAGCTAATTTATATTGTCTACAATGTATCCAACTAAGAGTGATATGTGTACCCAAGTATAACTACGTGCATGCTGACTTCATAATGCTAAAATTAGTTACTAATATAGTGTAATGTGGCATGAAGTATATAAATAAACAGGTATGCATGTTATGCAGAGGTAAACGTTCTGTGGGACATTTAGTGCCATTTGGGAGGTTCTAAAATGATCATTACATTGTTAACAAACTGAGTACATTACTCAGATTATTGGCAAACTGTAGGTTAACAAACACTAGGAGGGTTTTTGCTGAAGTAAATTGTAATATGATTAACCTTGAAGGAAGGGCTACTGCATCGTGAAAGGTGCGACCGCACCGCAGCTTCAAATTGCTTGTAAACTTTTTGCTTTCCTCGTAGGGGGACAATAGAATCTAGTGTAAGCTAAAGAGTGCTATCAGTTTTATAATGTTTATAAAGGTTTATCAGCTGCAATGCGCACACCATTAAGTAAATCACGAATGTGATTATGGCGGGATTATTGAGTGCGTGTGTGTGTGTAGTATAGAAGGTATGCAGTACTCACAACGTGCGTGCAGTCGGGGTCGTCGAGCTGGCAGGTGCCGCCCCCATTGCTGGCCAGCACCTCACCCATGTGCAGGGTCTCATCCTCAGGGAAACCCACGAAGCAGACGCGAGCGCCCGCGAACACTTTCAGTTTGTGTTCTTTCTGTAATTATGACATAATGCATAGAGCATAAGAAGCAAGAAAATAACGATGTAAATAATAAATATAGGGCAGTATAAGGACAACTGCCCCGCGATGATGATAAATTAAACATAAGTACGCATTCCAGCTTTTTATGTTTATAATTAATTTATTTGAAGTCACGCTATTTACCATCTATTGTAATATAATAATACAGTTTTCAATCCTACATCACAATCAAAATTGAATTCGGAATAAATTATGAGCATGATGTCCTTCAAAAAACGTCAGGTGCGTAGTACTCGCAACCGGCGCGCGCGTCTGGCTAATATATGAAACCACATTTATATTTTTTTAAAAAACGTTGCGCCACTCTAGGAATTTCTCCTGTATCATGGGTGCGTTTACAATCATTTAAACTCACATACACAAACAGCCAGACCCGGAACAACTACTTGTAGGCCATACAAATATTTGTTCCGTGCGGGAATCGAACCCGCGACACGCAGCGCAGCAGTCAATCGCTTAACCACTGCGCCAACCGTGCCGTCATATATTAAGACAGCTTTTGCTTCATCCACACGAAGCAAAAGCAGTATGTAAGAATCGTATCAGGTGGAGTTTGTTTCCATGGGAAAAAGGTGAGTTTATTTATGTATGTTTGTAGGTACTTACAATGACGTCATCATTGGTGGCTAGGCAGGCGGGGTCGTCGCGGCGCTCCCAGCAGGCGTCGACCCAGGACCGCGCGAGCACGGGCAGGCCGAACCCTGACGCGTATCGATACTTATCGCCCGTCGCCGCCGCAGCGATCAGGTGCGTCACTTTACTCGACATGTCCTTGCGGATCGACCCGCCCATGTAGTGGATCAGGGTTATCAGGTACGTCTGCCGAATAATACAGCTATTGTACATGGAACTCATTCATATTTGACCTACACGCATTTTATCATCGTGCTGTTATCGGGTGAACGCAAAATATCACCTTGTGTATCTTAAAAATTATTACCCTAAATACTAAGCTGTAACTGTACTCATGCAAATGACGTAAAATTAAACAATCGTTATTCATACGAAATGCTAACAGATTTGCTGAAGTTGAATTTGACATGTTGATCGATATCGTCATCCGACAAGTGCTCAATTTTTTCCAAGATATGGGCTGGTTACGCAAGCGTCGATTCATGGAAAATGTCTGGTTGTAGTTATACTGCATAATTATTTAACGAACGTTAACGAATATTTTAATCACAAGTGAGTGATGACTTTCGACAGAAAATCGACTCAATCCATCAACTATAGGGCACGCCACGATAGCGGCGGTAAGACCCCTCTTTGAGGAGTGGCTAGAGAGGCGTCACGGCGCTCTCACCTACCGCCTGACGCAGGTCCTCTCCGGACACGGATGTTTCGGGAGGTTCCTGCACATAATCAGGCGGGAGGAGACGCCCGGGTGTCACCACTGCGAGGATCGCCCAGAGGACACGGTGGAGCATACGGTGGAGGTCTGCCCCGCTTGGGCAGAGCACCGCCGTGTCCTCGTAGAGGCGATCGGCAGCGGCGGCGACATCTCGCGCCCGGCCCTGGTGCAAGCCATGGTCCGGGGCGAGAGGGAGTGGGAGGCGGTCACCTCCTTCTGCGAAGCAGTGATGCTAGCGAAGGAGGTGGCGGGATGGGCGAGGGAGAGATCCTCACGCCTCAGCCGCCGAGGGAGACGCTCCGGGCGTCGGGAGCCGCGTGACGACTCCCGGCCACCGTAGGCGCGGGCCTGCGGGCGGAGAGCAATGGGTAGCTCTCCGTCCGATCAGGACCAGGCCCGTGCCGGACGGCGTGTATGTGTTCCACGCGCGCCTCAAAGAGATGTCAGCGTAGTTGACGGGGCCCGACAGGGCCGAAGCCTGCCGGGGTAGCGGGATCGTCCGAAAGGGTTACCGCTGCCCTGGTACATAAAGGGCTAAGGAAGGAACACGGGTGGGTTTTAGTCAGTAAGAGTCTGACACTCCCTTCTGCTCAACCCAGAGCGGGAGGGGTCATCTGATGATTTCGCATCCTCAAAAAAAAAAATCCATCAACTATCACAAAAAATACTAAGTACTTACAAGTTCATCCTTTTTCCGGAATCCTGAGAAACAAATGACGGCGCCGCGCATCGCCAGCGAGTAGAGGGGACGCGCAGTCGCCGGCGGCGCCTCATCGCGCTCCGACAACTGTAGGACTGCTGTTGGACCCAGCACCCTGCAATAAACAAACAGCAATCATTAATTACAGGTATCAGGTGGAAAATACAGCAATTGGAAGTCAGTGAACTATTCTGAACAACGTAGAGTCGTGATCTCGTGTAAAAAAGTGTATCATCATTGTCATGAATCTTTGCTTGACTGTCCCATCAAGTTCTGCAGTCCTCATCTGGGGACTGAATGCTTAAAACTAGCGAATTTGGCGACCATCTTATATCTATGGTGGCGACACTTGGTGGACTGCAAGTATGCGCGCTGTATTTTCTTTGTTCCTGTGAATCTATAGTACGTTTTTGTGATCATCCCACAAGAAATACGAATGCTCCTATGTACTCGTATGTGGCGATAAAATATACCAAGTATCTGTTTTACTGTTTGTTTGATTCAAAAGTGCCTGTACAATTGTTCAATTGAATTAAATGCTTTGGGTTAAGTTAGAGTTAGAGTTTTCTGTTTTGGCAAACAAACCGAGAACAATTTTAAATGATTTCATGTTTCCTAATCACTTTTGGAGTGAAACACCCCTCGGTGATTCCGCGCTTCCTGTTTCAGAACTTCCTGTGGTTTTTCGTGATATAGCTACAGTAAGGATCAAAAGTGGAGTGACAGTGTCACAAAGCCATAGATTGACACTTCTGTTTCACTTACGACCTTCTTCTAATGAGTAATTTCTATACTATAGACACACACTCGCTATTCGTCTGCAACTGACTGTAGTTCATAAATTCAACCTTTAAATTATATGGCATGATAGCCTAGCGGTTATCATACGTCGGTAAGCACGTAGCGAGCCGTGGGTTCGAATCTCACGCGCGGTGATAATTTTTTTTAATGTTTTTATAATTACCTACTCGAATAATCACGCTATTGAATATAGTTCCGTATCATGTTCGCCTTGTTCACATAATTCGTTAAACTTTATGATTATACCTACAGAAATCTACATAAATAATAAGGTAGACAGATGCAGTTAACTTACGACTCATTCACCGTGACTAAATAGAACGTTATTTGTTTTTGGTTGGTTGTTATTGTAGATTAGTGACGTGTGTTTAATCTATTAGCGGTGTTGTAGTTAATTTTGAAATGCAAGGACATGATCGTCCGAAAGGGTTACCGCTGCCCTGGAACATAAAGGGCTAAGGAAGGAATACGGGTGGGTTTTAGTCAGTAAGAGTCTGACACTCCCTTCTGCTCCACCCAGAGCGAGAGGGGTCATTTGATGATTTCCCATCCTCAAAAAAAAAAACAAAGGACATTTAAATATTGAGATGAAATCAGATATTATCGCGCTGCGTAAAAGTGGACTTAATTTATATCACAGATATTTGATGAAACTGGACTGAGTGTGAGTATTATGATTTAATTATTTTATCGATTTTTTTCTAATTAAAGTATAACTGCTGATCCTTTTAGTTATTTTTTAAAGCGTTCTATATTTATCATAAAGCCTAAATAGAAGAAAAAAAAAGATGAATATAAAATATAACATTAAGTGTAATAATATAATATGTAACATTTCTATTTTCAAAATGATTTTGTTTCAAATTGGTAATATTCGTATTTTGCTAGTAGCCTAACAGTACTCTTTTTTTGTTTTAGAGAAATACCTACTGTGAGTCGGAGGGTCAAAAGATGGCCCAGCTAGTCAGTGAATAATGAAACAAGTGGTTTCATATCAACGGGATATTTTGCCGAATTATTCAGACACATCTTTACGAACCGTTCGCCGTGCAAACGAAAACCAGGGGGCCTACTCCGAAGTGCAAAGTGCGAATGTTCGGATCGGACCGACACATGGCCGAACCGAATATTATTGAAAAATGCGAAAAAAGTTCGGATCGGCTCAGTTGGGTTGGGACCATAGTCAATATTCGAAAGAGAGTAGGAGTGTAGGATCGGAACCGACCGAACCAAATAGTAACTTCGTAGGAGGAAACGGCCGAACATTCGGTGATACTACTTAGGAGTAGACCCCCAGCTTTTAGAGCTGGTTTTCGTTTCGCCCATATTTGATTGAAAAACATAAAACAAGAACGTTTATTTTGCGATACTGCGATGGGAAGCACGGAATGAGAGATCTGATGAGCAGTTGAAGTTGCATTTCATGGAAATATGGGAACATTTAAGAGGAACAGATATATGTTTCAATATTGTTGGATTCATGCGCCAACGTTTACTTGATAGCATTGATAATAATGGGGGTTAATAACAAAGTATTAAGTTTTAAATTACAAATTGATTTTAGTAATATTAAAATAATATTGTGTCATATCCGTAATAAGGATTATTTTGAGGTTTAGTTTCAATCTTCTTTTCATAATGAAACTGAATACTTAAGCTATAACCGCAATAAGTCCTAATAAATACGATTTCTTAACTTTGACTATTGAGATAGGCAACTAAAGTTAAAACGAACGCACTGGCAGTAAACAAAAAGTACTAGTGAGTAATTCAATTGTATTGTGACAAGGAGTTCAAACTTTTTTTATTTACGTGGGTAGATTTGCTAGTTGTGATTTCTTAGAGTACCCACACACATTAGTAGTTAAAAGCACAATATTATCATATTACTAAGATACAATATTTTAAGTCTAAGGGTCGTAGTTCACTGATTACCTGCTTTACTTCAATAAATTGTTCTTTATGAGAAAATAAACTGTTTTGACTGGAAGTTTTTTTTTTTATAGTTTATTAAATTATAACGAATAAACATTTTGAAATCACTTGTAAAACATTTTTATTTTAACCCCGTATTACAATGGCAATATAATAATGAAAAAAAAATAATTATTACATTATGATCCTTGTTTATTAATCAATAAAAAACGAATAACAAAATAACCGATAAAGATTATTGTTGGAAAAGAAAAGCCCCAACTAGAGATTGGAACCCAGACCTATGCGTTATCCAATACATAAGACTACCAGCTATCGGTACTTGATGTAATGAGTTCAATTTTAGCAATGGTATGAACCAACCAAGGTCATACGTAATTATGTAGCCTGTGTGCAGAAGCGACGGTATGTTTTTTGTTTCGTTCGACGCCAGCCAGTGCGCGAATTATGAGGTGAGCGTTCTGTGTTGATACATCACTTTATGCACACAGACGTAGGTACGGCCTTTACCGCGCGTTCACAGCAATACAGTCCTTAAGGTGATACTGCATTAATGATCGCGACCGTACTTATTAACAGGAAACCAGTCAACATCGTGCTGATGGACATCTCATTCAAAAACATAATAATAGCGAACTCGGTGAAATATTTAAAGTTGCCCTAGATCTATCAAAGTTAATAAAACAATTAATGATTGACTTAACAATAACAATGAGTATGACATTTATTATAATTGAATTAATTACGAACGTCGTCTACAAGCTGTAATGAAATCAAACAGAATCTGTTCGCCAGTGCCAATACAAACAGTCACTATATTGAGGCAAATGACAGTGAACATGTTTAATAAATCATTTATATATACTTGTATCAATATCAATGTTATATAAAGATATAAAAGAAAATGATTGCCATATGCATTATTTCATGGAGAAAAATTCTATGGGTCGTAAAACTCTTATTTACTGCTACGTATGTACTCATGTGTTTTATGTATTTATTATTGTGGTTGGTTTCCAGGTCGAGCCGACATTATACTACGCTTTTATTTTATGTTGACTAGAAATATCATGAAATGCCTCAAAATTACAAAAATATGTAAATAGCGGAATATGCATTAGCATAAAATTCCGGTTATTTTTTTATGAATGAACACCGGACTCATAAGCAGTCTACCTTTAAAGTAAAATTAACAGAAAACCTAGTCTCGCGCATGTGCTGCATAAAAGATAGACTATCAATATGTTATTAGTTTAATTTAATGCATATCAATTATAGTTCGCCGGTCAAACTGGTAGCACATTGATACAGTTAGCAATTTGCTTACATCCGGCTAATTAGTTTACTTATCTGTAAATGCGAAAACATCATCGATTCATGTCACGGCGGACCTTCCCTTTTATGTTAGTTCGTAGTTCAAAACTTGGACAACAGATACAACGTTCGTCCCCTTTTATAATTAAACCTAGCGGTGCATGTCCGGTGTTACTGACTGTTAATGATTTACGATTAAATTTTACGACCACTTATGCATTATTGGCTAACTGATCATGATCAACACTGTTGCATATTTACTTAGGTCATTTAATTTGGAGCAGAGGAGTGACTGTGAAGGTACTGTTCTTTAAAAAAGGTGACAAAACCGTTTAGTTTTGTGAATTGAGTACTAAAAGAACTTTACGAGTTCAAGCCAGAACAGCTTCAGTATCATACATTAAAGATTAATAGGTGGGTTGGCAGCAACAACAACAACAACCTGAATGATTGATGACCATTGAGTTGTTGTTGAGGTTAAGTGGAGACCGCGAATGGGTACATACTGTTCCAGCAAAGTACAGAAGACCGTGAAATACTATAAGAAAATCATTCGAAAAAGCTACGCCTCCATCGAAATATTGTCAGATCTGTAAGCTCTGCAATAATGTTACACTGAGTGGCGATAAAGCGAAGAGTATAAAAACAGAAACTCTTGTATCGATCCTACCGATTCAAGAGAAGACCAGCTCCATCCATCTGCGTCGAGGGGCAAGAGAGGGTGAATCTTAAAACAGTACTTCAATTAATCTAAAAGTTGTCTTTAAAAGATCGATTTAAGCGATAAGACCGCCCATTGTGTCACCCTATGTAAAATCTCTACATTTATATTTGTAACTCATATGGTGTACATAATAAAGAGTATTATATTTTATTGAATGAGTAATGTTTGGATTTGGACTGGACGGGCCATTTTATTATTATTATATTTTTGCTATTTTGTTGATACCATCCCATACGATACGATACCATCCAATGCAGCGTCTTAGCGGGTCCGCCTCGGCAAGAATTTGGATAAGACTTAGGTCAAGTTAAATGCACTATCGTCTGAACGCTTCTTAATCAACGGGTTCGTAATTAATGTTACAAAGGATTGTCAATTTAGAGCAAATAATGTAGGTGAGTTGGAACTTCCAACTCACCTACATGATTTGCTCTCTCCAACTCGGAAACATTTCAAATGCTTCCAACAAATGCTGCATTTGGTGGAATTAAGTCGCCTAGAATTCTCGCCGCCTATGCCTATGTTGCGCAATATTCGAGAACTTACGTGTTCGTCCAGTCCAGCACCAGGTGTGGCATCCGTTGCCGAGATGTACAACACTGACAGTCAGGTATGTTACATATTCAAAATCATTTAACGAGTTATCTAGTAAACTATAATCGAGGTTATTTTTTCAAGAATATGTCATCATCTCTGCCATACCGACTTGCGGTCTCCACGTAATCTCAACAACTCAATGGTCATCAATCCTTCGGGTTGCTGTTGTTGTTGCTGCCAACCTACTGCCACTAGACATTGCTAACCAACATAGCCTGTATCGTTAACCGTAGCCTAGATTTTAGGTACTACTTAACTTCAAAAGTCAAAAACACGGGCCTACATTTTAAATATATTCTTTCAGTTATGAAATAACCTTGTGTTTCAGTCTATTGTATCGATTTAATGTTATGCACTACTGAGGCATAGCACATGTTACGGCGAACCGCTTGATCAGCATAACAATCGTTAGCGAATAATAATATACTCACATGGCGTACAAAGCATAGCATAATCAGCCAATAATGTTCCCACTGCTGGGGCACAGGCCTCCTCTCTGCGAGAGGGAGTGGGCTCTAATCTACCGCGCTGCTCCAGTGCGGATTGGTAGATTTCACATGTCTTCGAATTGAGAGCCGCTACAGTGGTAATTAAATAAATTACATCAAGTAACGTGCCTGTTTGGGTTCAATCCCTCGACCTACAACTCCTAAGCAGAGTTCGTTACCCCAGGGTTACCACCGCTGGCATACAGTACACATTAGTCTTTTATAAACGTCTATGTAAATGCAAATAGGTACCTACAGATTTTTTTTCACTCCCTCTCACAGAGAGGAGGCCTGTGTTCCAGCAGTGGGAAAATTAACGGCTGATAAGATAATGCTATGATACAGAAATCATTTGCCATTTGATTTTAGCTACCAGCATCATACGAGTATATTATAAAATATGGTTATGGTACATAAATAATTATTAATTCTATTCTCAGCTTAATCAGGACCACCAAGTTAAAACAACCATGGCATCAAAGTAAGCATATTGGCATTAAAGTTATGTCTTTTTGATATCTTTAGCTACAAGACAAACATTTACTTCCTCAGACCATGCTAATAAAACCCGACAATGTCCTTCTACAAGTCCATCATATATCACAACATTAATCGCGATAAATATTTTGTTTGAACGTTCTGCGTCTGTTAGTCACGTGGATTAATTATAGAATTCGTTTTATTCAGATGTATGTCATTGTAGAAAAAAATATTAATAGGGCAAGGAGTTTATCCGCGAAGATGTGAATTAAAATTGTTGTTGGATGTGGTGGGCGTCGGGTGTGACGCACGGTCTCTGAAAGAAAAGTGCGTTCTGACGACGAGGCAGCCGCTGCTGGGACTGTGTAGGCCTGACGTCACAGGATGCCGCATTCACCGCTACTATATCTGCGTGGCGCTATAGAAATAGTTGATGAGTTACATTTGAATTCCACGAATTTTTAAACAATCATTGCGATTCAATTAAATATCAAAAATTCAGGATATTTTTGAACTGAAAATTACTCATACACTAAAACTATTCAGCGAAAACTTAAAATAGTAAATTATAGTGATGGTTGTGAAATAAAAGCCATTTGGCTCTTAGCTCTCTCTCCGATTCATTCAAGCCACCGTGTGTAACGTTTGGAAAGAATGCAGCTACACCTGCATTCACCCTCGCTGTGCTGCGCTCCCTCGTGTCAATTCATGAGTATCGGGGGGAGCGAAATGTGGTATTTCGGTTTTCAGAAATGTATGGCTGAGCACCCGTCAATACAAGTTTAATGAGCACATAATTTTAGCATTATTGCAAATGTATCATAGTGTTGATGTTATGCTCTTCACCGCAAATAAGGAAGGAAAAGTGGGAGATAACCAGGGATTAAAGTATCAATGTTACATTTAGATTTTATTTTAGGTTTTTAAATAGGGATGTTCCAGATAATCTCCATAGTGTGTTTATTTTTCATGGTGGAAAATCGGCTGAACAGACGAAAACACCAGAAAACATTATCCTGCTATCTACAATTAAACATCATCAGAGATATTCATTTTATCAATATTTATGTTATTGCTATTTTAGACATAGGCATAGGTAGATGTTTTTTCTAAATGTAGGTATCCAGTTAGGAGTAAACTAATAGCAGTGTGAGCTGCATTAAAACTACATTAAAACGATAATATAAAACTAGAACACACTCAGCTTAAATAAACTCTTACACATCGCAATTGGGCTGAATATTATCCATAACTTTTGATTCGGCGCGGGCGACGAGATGCGGAGCATCCTCCTCCTCGGGTGTAGGAGGTAGCCGCGTGGGCCCCATCACTATCACACACTCGGTAATCAGGCACTAGTCCGACGTGCTCTCGACACTATCGCTTCGCTCTGGACCCACTCACTAGCACTCTTTATCATCGTCATGGAGCCAGCCTCATTCACTTTTAACGGAAAACTTAGCATACAAGTTCTCGTTTTATTTCGCGTATTCGTTGATTATTAATTCGTGCTAATTCGAGAAAAGAAACAGTTTAATAGTTTATCGCGGCAACCGCGAAAACAAAGGCACAAGCGGCGTGCGCGTTATCCGCTTCACGTTAGATTGAAAAACAGTCGTGAGGAATGTGAGGCCGAAAATAGCAAGGAGCGTCGCGCGGCCACAAGGGCGACCCTCGCGCTACGCCGAGCGTCGCCGCGCGCCGGCGTGCGCACCCGCGCACTCTACACGCACCTTTATTTACATCCATCCTTCTATGAAACAGTCACCTAACATACGACCGCTTTACAAGTGGAAGGTCCCGCGTGTATAAACAACCCCGACTTTGTGTGCTGGGTGGAGTTATGTGTTAACCGTACCTATTTAATTATACGCAAGACGACAAGACTTTATGAGACCAAAGAGAAACCGTTCGTTTCTGAGAAATCTCAGATTATTTTTTTATTCTTTTCGTGTTATGATTATTCCGTTAAGAATAATTCTACAAGATTTCACAATTTACTATCTCTTGGAAAACTCGATGCTCTCTGGCGAATATTTATAGAATTGGAAACGTAAAATCTTCTCTTCATAACTTCCATTTCAGCCATCGACACGCTAAGAAGATGAATCAGCAAAATACATAGTAGAAGTTTAATCAAGAGTTAAAATGTTAGCAGCGCTTGTATGTGCTCAGCCAGGGCAGGGAGGTTCGAAACAATAAACAATTAATTCTCATCAGAATCGCCTAAACAGTACCGTGGCAGCTGTAGCACTTCAAAAGGAATGCATTGCATCCACATTCAGCTCAAGAAATGGTGTAGGAATTACAAGAATAGCATTATTAATATCCCGCTATTCTAACAGCGGCGTCGATACAGCGCCCCGCAGTGCTGATGCTGTACACAGTTCAGCTGAATGTAACCACGGCTGTATTTAATGAACACAAGTGAACATATTGAATGATAAGAGGCAGCCAAATTGCCACTCATAAATCACACTCGAGACAGTTCATAGTTTCGATTCAAACAAAATACAGCTTGAAGGAAACTAGGGTTGTTGAACTGACAATAGTAAATACGTTCAGGAATCTAGTGCACGTAATAATTATACTCAGTAATGTATAATTGGCAAAAATCAAATATACGTATATTGAAATCAATGATTTATAATCAGCGGACTGAGGTATACTATAATTATGTAGGCGATGTGGTGGCGTGGTTGTTTACAGTGCTCGTAAATCAGCAAAAAGCCAAGCATCACCCACAGCACTCCGCAGCCCCGGCTACGCGGCTGTGGGGTTTCATCACACGCATGCACATTGTGCATTATTGGTCATACTCATACCAATTACACGATAACACACTGAGTCATGTTCAGAGAAAGTAAAAAATAAAACTGCCATAGTGGTTTTTTTCTTTCTTAAGAAAGTCTATAGAGTTCTACGAGGAGTTTGGTGTTGTTATCATTATTTTATGTCGATAAGCATCTCTGGTTGTTTGTCACTTAATAACAAGGTGCTACGACGACATCGGTATTTTGTACGATTTGTATAACATGAGCATTTCAATGAGAAAATGTTATGTCACCTCTTTTTACAATCGTGATTGTATTACGATAATTCATTAAAGTTGAAATGATAAAACTAACTATAAAGGAAATTACTACCGAGTATCAATCAGTTGTACCCATACTTTTTACGAATTCGGTAACTGTAATATCTTAGTATGTATTTTAAAAAAGCGAGGTTTATCATCACGTTCATCTTAATGAGCACTATTTTAGACTGACTGAACGTCACAAGAGACGTATCCACGGTTGCGTTTACACGTACAAAAGCGTAGGTGAGTGGAAGACAAAAAAGACGGTAATGTAAACGCGCAACAAAGCATTCGTCGCGCTTATTAGTAGTCTGGTCCAGCAATCGACCGTACGCGTTGCCAAAATAAATGTCAATAACGAATTGTTCACGTTAACTCTACGTTTCGAACATTTGCCTAATTTCATGGGATGCTACATTCTACGTATTTTTCTAATTCCATGAACACCGTATCGGCAAATCCATATTATGCGTGGTGTCAATTGCTTCTTCTGGGTTGTCAATGTCTGGTGTGCCAATTTCTTTCATGTAAAGTTTACTTTCACTTTAGTAAGTTTCAACTTCGAGTTCCTAGCAAACGTTTAATAGCTGCATGTTTTCTTATCAGAGCTGCAATAAAATTGCAATAACCACTGACCTGTATTTCGCTCTATGTGCAGTGTCAAACAGATCGCCGTCGAATGGTGAGGTGATGACGTAGGAGGGCGGGGCGGGGGGCTGCTGAGACGGCGGCAGAGCTTCTGGGCTTGGAGCGACCGCCACCGTGCCCAGCCGCTCGCAAGCCGCGCGCACCCTCTCACACTCCAAACACGTCTCATTCACGTACACTATTGGAGTCGACGAGCCTGCTAAATGATCACAATGTTAAAGGAAGTTGTTAATTTGTCTAAAAGTAAAATTGCTTTAGTAACTATTGGAAGTAGGTCGATATCATTTTATTTTAATCGAGGATAACAGGTAAAATCTATTGGAAATTAATGCCAACCCTAGCCTGTTGCTGCTATAATTATCGGCTCCTTCATAACAGGAAAGCCAAAAAATTAACTAAGCATCAAAAATAGCCATCTAAGATTTGAATAGTTGCAGGATTCTGTCCTAGTACCTAGTACATTACGTCGTATTCGAACAAAGTTACGAGAGCATGCACATTGTTTTGCTTTAGTTGGATTAAACCCTCGACCAATAAAATTGCTATGATGATATATGTGCGTACATTTTCCGATTTAAAATAGTACAGACTGGGGCTCAGACAGATTACGACTAAACTAGAATATGTATTGCATTCCATAGTGTAAATGTTTCGATACATGGCAGGCTTAGAAACTTCAAGATCATTATGAACCGTTTGTACTGGTCGACGTCTGATAGTTCATATTTTGTAGAGTGCAGTGTAGAGTACAAACGCCCATTTATTTGAAAAACGTCCTAGATCTCGGTGCAACCTCACACGAACAGTGGTTGGATATTGTTTGCTACTACGAACATGTTTCGGGCTCTGTAATTTTAACTACTCCTGGTAGTTTGAAAAAGATGGGTAACGCGTGGGATGTTAGTTTAAGCACTCGCTGTACCCTCAACTCATAAGGCAATGTCGAAGCCTTCGCCAAAGGCATGGGGATGTCCGCAGGAAGATTGGGTGTAGGGTACCACAGGGTTTGGTATTTCGGCCTAGCTTGTGGAACGTTACAATGTTAACTCCTCAAATATATCCTTACAGCCAAGCTAAGCAAGCATCAACTTGCTCAGCTAGCCAGGGGATGCGATCATTGGCGCACTTACAACGTCGTGATCAGTGTCTCCCTGGTCTACTCTCACCCTGTAAGAGATTGGTGGCGTCTATCTTCGCAAAAACCAATTGTTATGTTAATAGTGACCGCAACGTTTATCGCAGCAAGAGTTGCTGTGGGGTTCCACAGGGTTCCACCTTTGGTCCTCTCTTATTCATCCTTGATGCGTATGCGCTTCAGTTTCCCCGCTTACGTCAAAGTGGTATGTTACGCCTTTCATACCTCAAATGATGTCCCCTTATGCTCAGCTGGGGGCTGTTGGGTGTACTGGGTCTGCCAATAGCCCTTGACAAAACCAAGGCACTATGGTTTCATAATCTGCGACGAGTACCGTCTATATCTTTAGATATATCTGACGGTTTCGTAAGATCGTATTTTTCGTAATAGTCATACTCGTGAATATTTTCAATTATATTGATAAATGAACACGATGAGTTATACTACAATCTTTAAACCTTATATTTGAACATTGTATTGTGAATCTTATAACTTTAGCATAGCAAATCTTATTGGTTATCGATATTTCATAAAAGATTTAAGTAGCAGATTGTATTAGGATTATCGCTTTCGACAACTGGTAGCAAAATTAAAAAGAAACTTCCAATACGCCGTAGGTAAATAGATAAAATAGTCAGCAAGTTTTGGTACCTACTCATAATAAAAGCATATCTAATCAAAAGTTCTGTGTTTTCTTTAGAAAGTTATTAAGTTCCGGGAACTACGTGCAATGTTTTATAATTTTAACGAAGGTTTTTATCGCAATGTGCAAGTGAATGAATAACATTTTTGTTTAACGTGTTGAGATGAGATCCATCCTAAAGAAGAGCCGTTAATATTATCCGCGTAAGGATGTCGTGAGGCATGAGCACGATTTATCTGATTACGACAAATCCCCCCTTGAAAAGAAACAGATGCTGACAACCAGCGCTTCCTTTGATCCTTCAAGAATTCGCAGCAGAGGTATGCCGATCGAGTTCCAACTCTTGTAAACATCGGTCATCGGCACACATTATTGTTATTTCGGTCACAATTTAGCGCTTTAATGTCAAGTGAATTATGGCCTTTCTCTATAATAAATCATCTACACTAGTTATTTAAGCATGTAGACAGTAGCTGACGTGATTGAAGAGGTGTGATAAGCAGTTAACATTACGAATAGTCCACTTGTGTAGGTAGAGATACTAAAAATATTACGAAGCACGGAAAGATTACTAACGATGTCCTTACTAAAAAAGGAATACGCCCTCGATTGATAATTTGATTAGTGGGTGAAAACATATGAACAAAATAACGAGAAATGTGACCTTTAGGGACACTTTTTCTAACGTTAATCGTTCAGGGTCGCTGAGTCACGCTTGCGACACAGGGAACACCCGGCACTCTTGGCATGCAACACCACGCAAACGCAAAATGCTATTGCCCGTACCTCATACATTGGGTAGGTCGAACACTGTAGTATCCAATCATACAAAATAACACACTCAAGATGAGTGCGTCAGCAACTTAGCTGATATAGTCGTATCAAAAAGATGATAATAGATTCTATAGATGAATAAGCACTCATAAATACACTTCGTATAAATTCTGTAGAAGAAATTCTATGATTGTTTATTCAGTAAAACATGCACAAAATTACGCATTGGGTATTTTGCATAAAATTAACGTAAAAACGGTGCATGAAAGATACCGTACAGACGGCGATGATTACAGTCTTACTGCAATATAATGTAAGCAAAAACATGAGATAAAAATGCAAATGTTTAATAGATTATTCAGTGACTAATTTTAAAAAACATTCTCAATAGGCTAGACAGTTTAACAAAATGTTCTAGTCCCCAATAAGACGAGAAGAGATACGCCCACGGATATCTATGGATACGACGAAAAGCGTCGATATTACGGTCTTATAACAATAACTTATAATCTTGAAAGAAATGATTTCAGGAGTAGTTAAGTGAAGGGATTGACTAAGTTTGCGATTAATATGAGTGTTGGTGGAATTACACAATGATTATGGGACATTGTTGAGAACACGCCATGCTACAAACGCATTCGCACTCACATCCTCCACCGAGGTATGACCGTAGTTGTTCTACCAACGCTAGCATAGTTGGCGTGCGTGCCGCAAACCACGCTTTACGCCATCTGCAAAAGCAGTGCTCTTCAACAATCTTGGGCGTAAAAGGGCAGTGACTGTTGGATACAGAAATTCTACACAAAATGAAAACCAAAGCTATGAAATAACACAGAAGCAAATACGAACAATCATCACCGTTTTCTTACTCTGAAGAATATTATACTAGAACTCATTTCGAGATTATATGATACGACATAATTAAATTCAATGAATGCAAACATAACTGAACAAGCTATAGTATTATTACTAAGGTGAGCAGTAGATTAAACAACATTGTTAGTTTTTTCAATGTTATTGACTTTAGCTTTGACATTCAAGGTGGTTAAAGACAATCTCCAAATCTTAAAGGACATTTATCACAAAATAATATTAAGAAACACTAATTCATTTTGTGTTTTTGTTTATGCCTGAGGATTAAAACCATGTTTGATGTTAATTAAGGGCTAATTGCTATAATATGGCTTGGATATATAAAATTGGATCAGATATGGAGAATTCTGTTGTTGATAATGTTGGTTGTTGATGATTCAGAGGTAGATTTCTATTGGCAAAAAACAAAAAATTTCATATTTAGACCTATTTATTATACCTATGGGTATCTTATAGTATAGATATGATGCGGAAGAACTGAAGATACTAAAAGGATAGGGTCAATTTTATGTTTGCAAGTGATGATAAGATCTACTAGGGTATATATCTATCTATCTACTTGGGAATGTTTATGTATGCAATACCTAAACTAAATGCCAACTAGGTATTTTATTGCAGTTAAAAAGTCATCAGTCAATCTCTAGATATCTATTTATCACATTAATATTATGCGAGGTTGTTAATGTTATCGCAACACAAAGGGGTCAAGACTTTTATAGTTTAATTACTTTTGTAAGCTACTTGTTTGTCTATACTAATATTGTAGAGGTAAAATTTGTAAGTTAGTATGCAGATTTCAAAATTCTTTTTACATTTGATAGTCCAATTCTTGAGGAAGGCTATAGGCTATTTGACATCACACTAAAACCCTTAGGAGTCAAGCAAAAAGAAAAAAGTCAGAAATAATGCTAAGCGAAAGGGAAGTGATAGAGTGGGCATATGATGTGATGTGACAGGGTGAGTTGGTGGAACAAGAAATTCCATGCGGACAGTCGCAGGCAGGAGCTAGCACTAAATACATTTACAATAACACTCAACTTCTCAGATAGAGAAGATGAGGTGTTATGTCTGATCTTAGGATAGCTCATGATAAATGATTAGGGTGGAGCTTCCAATATATATACAAATCAGACGCATCTAGTGTACTTTCCTTATTCTAAATTATGCGAAATGTTTGAAAATGTTAATTATTGGTCATTTGTTATGTTATTATACAGATAATTATGTTATTTCCTTTTCCATAATTTATTATCATTTACATCATATTGTGTGGCAGGGTTTATAATATTACCTTCTAGCTGTGACCATGAATTTGCTCATGTTACTGTGTATGCTATTGGGAATGTGACATCATAGTATATTCGATATATCCTCTACAACATCGGTTAATTTTGTTAATTTGAACTAAAATGGTAAATCTTTGGTTTAAGTAGGTATATGAGTAAAAGAAAATAGTTGTAACTCATGCATCACTCCTGGGTAGGAAAATCTTAATCTCACACTACCTAGTATTACTTTTTTTTCAAAAATATTAAATTTTTGGTGCAGACAGGAATTATATTCTGATGATATATTTTGTTTTGACTTACTTTATTATATGTGTAGATTGTAAAACCAAAATATATCCCTGTTTGCTATAATTTAATCTGCAATGACTTTCCATAAAGTAGATACCGTTAAATTAATTTATGAAGAGGATGGCATTGAAGAGACATTTGAAAAGCAATTAAATTTTGGTATTGCATTGCTGTCAAGGATCTTTGTTACAGTTGAAGCCTGATTATTTAAAGTATTTTGAGAAGTAATATTTTTTAATGAAATATTCATGGACTGTTTTGATGAATTAGTTAATAGTTCTAAATGAAATTTTACAGTAATTATCAGTTGTGGGACAGACAAAATAAAAATTGCTATTTGCTATTTTTGAGAATTAATTTTACATCAAACAATTAATAAATCATGAATAGCATAATCTGTTTATATGTGAAAACAATGTTTGCTCTAGAGGAATAACTAAAGTGACTGCTCAATAACATAGTAGACTTGCATGAATAGCGTAACAGTGAATGGATATGAGTTATGACCAACAGAATCTAGCAGAACTGGATCAATTACAAACTGAGACTTTAATTTAAACCGAATATTCAAATAATTCTCATTCTACAATCTACATACATTACTGAAATCATTGATACTATTTAGATGTTCCATGTTCCTAATTAATTGGAAAGGGAAAATAATATCAACATTTTTGTAGTTCTAGTAGAAACTATTATGTTATGAGGCACATCATAAACATGATACTAGACTTTTTCTAAACTGAAATATCAAGCTTTATGTACAATTAACACGTAACGAAGAATAACAACAATTTTGTAACTAACTACAATAAAACTGCCAGCTCCTGCTGCGCCTTACGTAAAAGAAACGCCTTGAAACGTCTGTTTTTTTTATGTTGTAGTCCTCAAGTACGTTTATACAATAGATTATTGCAATAATTTACATTTTTTTTAAAGATTTGGATATTGTTTACCTATAAATTTATTTTCGAAACAAGCACTTATCTTCTAAACCACTGCGAGTAACCTTTACACAGAAGTTTTACGAGAAGATATATACATTGCAATATTTACCATCATCATTTTCTTGAATTTTGTCAGTTGTAGCGGTGTTTCCTGTTTGTGTCATGCCCTTAGACAATTCGTCCATCTTGCCGTACACTGGTTCGTTACATCAATCATTAAAATCACAACACAAATTACAATAAACTAAAGGGACACATATTGTACTATAACTCACTACGTAAAAAACTCAGTCTTTTTTGAAAATAATTAGTTTTATCCATTTTAAACACATTTCTTAAACTCAGTTGCAATATCTACGAACCAAATTGAAGTCCGTCAGACAAACCATAAACAAGACAGATGTAAAAAAAAAGCTTGCAAGCACCCTGATGACGAATTTGGTTTATGGCACGTGGGCTGTCATGGAATTAGCAAGTACTATACGGTCTGCAGTTTTATTGAAACTTTTACAACAACTCCGACTAAATAATTAGTAATTTACATAAATTTTACATCTCAATTCGCACGCTTTTTTTTTGAGATATTGTCCTTTTCTTATGGCTCTAAATGTTTTATTAGAAAGTTATCCTTCTATTTGCGAAAATATTCTTGGTGAATTTCTGTTGGCAGTTGGCACAAAAATAGGATCGGAACGGAACGGACGGATAGGAGAGGGGGTAACGTCATTTATGTATTTGTCTTCTAACAATATTTTTGATATTTAATCTGTGATTCAATTTAAGTCTTTGTCGCAAGAATAGATAGTTTTGATAAGATAATTAATGTTATAATTGTATTTGCATAATGATAAAACAATACAATGGGCTAAGACTGTAGCAAATGTGAATCTTAGATTGTTGTTTTTTATGTGACGTTGGTTTATTGTCTGGTAGCAATTACAGAATGGATCATTTTGGCCTCTCACATATTTTGCTCGAGCCAGATAAATATAATCCAGATACTTTGGACTTGCTAGTCGACGAAGAAGCAAGAGAGTATTGGCTTAATACTTGTGAAAAACTGACTGAAAAATATGTAAATTTTGCTCTTTTGAATAATGAAGACCCTACAGTAGAAATACGCGCACTTAAATTTAAAACTTGTTACGTAGAAGCACTGAAAGAAATCCGAATTAATCCTGTGTAAGTATTACAATTATATTAAAATCGGTTTCATGTTGAGGTAATCATTAGAGTAATTATACTTCATTTAATCAAATTGCCTCCCTGCCTCTGTTGTTCCCTATTTCTGTATATAAATGTTTTAAAATTATATTATCTTAAGTAAGATTAATGGTTAAGCTACCTACTAGTTAAAATCTTTATATTGGATCTTTTTTACACAAACCATCAAAAAGAAGGACAACAGTATTATTGAATGCTAATTATAACTTTTTAATTTTAGTGCTCATGGGCAGTTGACCATACGATTACTCCTTGACATCAACGAAACATGCCTTCGTTCCCAGGGTTTCTTTGATTTATGGAAACAACAGAAGAAATTTGAAAATGAAGGAGCATTGTCAACATTGGGTTCACGGTTGGCAGAGATTGATGCACTGCCAGATGAACGACAGAGGTGGATAGAACTAAGCAGAGGTGTATTAGCTGGTAACCCCATACAATATTTACAAAAACAATATACCAATATTATACTACAAATATGTAGTCCATATGGACTACATAATTATGATTGCACTAGCTGAGCCCCGCGATTTCTCCCGCATAAGTTTCGATCCCATGGGAATATTGGGATAAAAAGTATCCTATATGTTAATCCTGGTTATAAACCATCTGTGTGCCAAACTTCATCCAAATCCGTAGTTTTTGCTTGAAAGAGTAACAAACATCCATCCATACAAACATTCACATTTATAATATTATTATAGTAGGATAGGAAGTAGGATGTTCTCAATATTTTGTGTAACCATGAGGTTGCCCTAATGTGGTAAGGTAAGTAGAGTTACAGCTAGTGCCAAAGCACTACCCAATGCAACTTTTGGCATGTTACTATACTAGTCATTACAATAAATAGCTATATACTAAGGTATAGTATGTAGTGTACTAGTTGCCAGCCAAATATTTATGAACCTACATCTTTTGTAATAATAGATAAACTTGAATACTTATAAAATACTGAGTAATGAAAATATGAATAGCTGACAAGGGCTGGCATCTTAATTAATTCATTAAGTTGATTTCTTTAGGCAACATGTTTGATTGGGGCGCCCAGGCAGTAACTAGTATTCTAGAATGTGGACTCTATGAAGCACTAGAAAAAATTCAGAAGAGGCCATGGCTATATGATGGCTTAGATAAATGGCTTGATAAACTGGAGGTGAGAGACCTGAGTACTGATTATAATTTTGTTTGAAGCATGAAATGCAGTGATAATAAAAGAAAGCATAACATTGTTTAAAAAATGTACCTCATTGTTACAGAAAACTGTTCACCATTGTGCTGCCGTGTTTGTTGACAATAGTGGAGTTGATATAGTTCTTGGTATTTTGCCATTTGTGAGAGCATTATTACTGAGAGGCACTGGAGTCATATTATGTGCCAATGAATGGCCAGCACTTAATGATGTTACCAATGTTGAATTAGATGAGATTTTACAGGGAGCTTCCCAAATTTGTCCTGTTATTTCAGCAGCCCTCTCCACTGGAGATTTAACAGTAAGATCAAGTGGACAAAGAGGCCCATGTTTGGACCTTAGGACAATTAGTGTAGGTAAGTTGCTGAAATTCAGAACCATTGCTGTAATTAAAAGAACATTGATAACATAATGTTATTTGCAGGATTATGCACTGAAATGAAGACTCGCGGAGTGGACTTGATCATATTAGAAGGAATGGGCAGAGCCCTACATACAAACTTAAATGCTCGTCTTGCTGTAGATTCATTGAAAATAGCCGTTGTCAAGAATGCATGGTTAGCACAGAGACTTGGCGGGCCACTTTTTTCTGTCATTTTTATTTATGAAGAAAAACAGACCAAAACAAAAGATCAATAAGTCAAGTTTATGAGAAATACCTGATTATGTGACTGTCCCCAGTATTCATTTAAGATTTGTAAGCCATTGATCTTTTCACACCATTTCTATGTAGTAATATCTCTGTAATGGTGCATTCATATTTTAGAATGCCCAGTCTTCTTTTGTTGATGTTCTTATAGTGATTTTCGGAATATATTGAGTGTTATCCTGAATTAGGACTTTTATTTTCTTAATAATGTGTAACACTCGAAAGACCAGTATGCAATTTTATATTTTCAAGTACTTACAGGTATGTAAGTACTTGAAAATATAAATTTGCATGTTACTGGTCTTTCGTTTATGGGATTAAAGACATTCTAAACCAAAAAATGTGAACTCGTATCGTTTATTCAAATAAAAAATGACCCAGTTCATACACCTATACACTAAAAGGAAGGGTCATAAAACTTTTCAACAATTCATTAAAAGTAGATGAATGCAAGAAAAGTTATCAATATCATGTGAGAATTCACTGTACAAGTTACAGAATCGTACAACATATCATATAAAAAAAGTGTTACCTAAACGCTAAGAAATAATAATCTTTGATGAACTATAACATGCCCCTTAAAATGAACAATTCAGTGATTCAATTTCATAACGTCAACAATACAAGGGTAGGACTTCATCTTACATTTTAATGATGCTGTTCCTAACGTTGCTTAGGATCTATTCAGCCAAGCAATAACTTTAAACAACAAGTAGGCTATGCCAAAAGCATATGCAATCTTTTCTTTCTGCTGTCGCTGCAGTTGGTCGGCCTCTATTGACATTACACGACGATTCAATTTGACAATCTGACGCCGCAGGTGTACCAACTCTTCAGAAGTAGACAGACCTTCACCACTTCCCATAGGTGGAGTAGGGTCTCTGAAAAAAATTAGGTTTCATTGATGTGGATTATTCTCATTGTAAATGGTTGCAGTGGTATTAATGGCCTTTTACCACTGGCCAGCAAAGGTTCCGCAAAAGCAAAGGCAAACAAAGATTCGAGGCACTGCTTCCTTTGGCTGCTGGGTCAGTGGAAAAACGCTAAATAGAACACAGGGTCTACATACCCTGATCTGTGCAAAAATTAAGTCTCTCTAAAGAGTTTTTCTTCTAATTTTGCATAGCACATTCTTACTTTTATCATAAGTTGCAGTTGACCTAATAGGAGTTTGGATAAAAACTAATTGTATAATAGCTTTTCGCAGTGCAGGGAAGGCCCAAGGATAGAATAGATGAAGATATTGTTTGCAATGTGTGGTAAAAGAGTAAAGGTTTTAGCAAGAAACTGAACTTGAACTGAATAACAATAACAATGTTTTCATACCTCAATACCAAACGTGATTCAGTCATAGTAGATTCATTGAAGTTATCAGGACGGGGCGTGGTTGAGCGAGCACCATCTCCTTGAGAACGATAATTCCTTGAATTCTTTGGGGGAGAGTTGTTTGGCATTCTTTGTGGAAAATCATCAGCAGATGGGAAGTAGTGCTGATCAAGTGTGATCACACGAGGAGGTGTGCTGACCCGAATCATCCCAGGATCTGTTGGCAGCACTGCATTGTCCAGCTGGATTTCGCGAGGTGTTGCTTTTGTACCTAAAATAGTTTAATTTATAAAGCATAAACTACAGCACACAAACTAAAATCTAACCATTTTTTTAAATAAGTAATGTTGTGGTGCCCTCTCACTTTATTGCTAAAAGTGTAAGAGGATGTTTCCTGACAGTTTCTAGTCATAACTGAATAAGTTGCTTATAGGGCACGCATGCAAAATTCAACAGTCAACTTCAGATTAGATCGGTCATACAGAAGGTTTGTAAAATTAAAAGAAAAAAAAAACTTTAAAAAACAGGCTTTTATTACTTATCAATAAAAAGGACTAAAAAGTTAAAAATAATTTAAACCTGATAAGAACATTGCTGGAACATTAAAGAACATTTAGAACACAATGTAACACGCTTTTATTTATTTCTTATCAGGTTTAAATTATTTTTTAACTTTTTATTGATAAGTAATAAAAGCTTGCTATAAAAATTTAATTTTTAACTTTTTAGTATTTTTGATGCGAGATTGACTACGAAGTAGTTCGCGGCGCGTAGCAGTGTTTTTCCGTTATATGCGTTTACTGCACTTAAGCTACCTGTTCATCTTTAGTCCCTGGTTAGTTTTAGTATCTAGCACCAAAGTACTCGTCAATACGAATCAAACGAGCCCAAACTCGATGGGGTTATGTCGTTTAATTACAGAGTTCCTATGGCCATCTTCCAGCTCCATCATCAGACCCTGGTTACCATCTAGCACCAAAGTATTCGTCAAGACGAATCATACGAGCCCAAACTCGATGGGGTTGTGTCGTCTATTTACCGAGTTCCTATGGCCATCTTCCAGCTCCATCATCAGACCCTGATTACCATCTAACACCAAAGTGCTCGCCAAGACGAATCATACGAGCCCAAACTCGATGGGGTTGTGTCGTCTATTTACCGAGTTCCTATGGCCATCTTCCAGCTCCATCATCAGACCCTGATTACCATCTAACACCAAAGTGCTCGCCAAGACGAATCATACGAGCCCAAACTCAATGGGGTTATGTCGTTTAATTACCGAGTTCCTATGGCCATCTTCCAGCTCCATCATCAAACCTTGGTTACCATCTAGCACCAAAGTACTCGTCAAGACGAATCATACGAGCCCAAACTCGATGGGGTTGTGTCGTTTAACTACCGAGTTCCTATGGCCATCTTCCAGCTCCATCATGAGACCCTGGTTACCATCTAGCACCAAAGTACTCGTCAAGACGAATCATACGAGCCAAACTCGATGGGGTTGTGTCGTTTAACTACCGAGTTCCTATGGCCACCTTCCGGTTCCGTCACCAGATCAGCTCCATGTCATAATAATTTTGCATTGTCATCCGATTTACACATGCATGCAAAATTTCAGGTCAATCGGTTGAAGATATCTGCTTCAGAATTGAGTTGCAAGAGTCCACCCGAACAAACATAGTTACATACATACATCGCAAGTTAAATAAAAGCTTGTAAAAAAGTCTTGTAAGTAATTTGTAGGGAACATTTAAGAGAAGATGAACCATATATTGTAAAAAGTCAACGGTCATCATGAATCAAAGTATTGGAACAAGACGTCAAATTGACCTAATTTATATACAAGGCTAGACTAATAATTAGCCACAACAATATGTTTATTTATGAAAATTAAAAAGCAAACTAGGTACATATTAATTAAATAAAAAGTATTTTTTCAATACAATTGAAAAATGCATGATTATAGAAAGTGATCATTGTATAATTTCAATGTTAGTATTGGATAAGATAATCTATCATGTTAGGTGGTATTAACTTCATCAGTGTATTCTGTTATAATATCCATAGGCACCTGTACTAGAAGAAAGAATTGAAATTAAGCCATATTGTAAAGTTTTGAGAACAAAAAATATAAACTAATATTATAAAGAGAAAAGATTGTTTTTTTGTGTTTGTTTGTTATGCGTTCACCCTAAAACGGGTGAACAGATTTGCACGAAACTTGGCATGCGGGTAGTCCCTGAACTGGATTAGAAGATAGGATACTTATTATCCCGATATTCCCTCGGGATTGAGACTTATATGCGTGAAACCGCGGAGTGCAACTAGTTATTTTATTAAATCCCTTTATTTCAAAAGTACCCTACCCTACAACAGCAATAAATCGGAAAATATTTCACCTACCATGTTATCTTTTCATAACCATACAGTTGACTGGCAGAGAGTACCTTATGTACTTATGGCATAAAGTTAAATGATATAGATATATAGATTACTTACTTATCAACTATTATTCTGTATTTCTGTAGTACTGATTTAATTATATACGTCTCTATTGCTTGGCACCTATTCTTGTATTATAATACTCGAGGGGAATGGTGCTCATAGCCGAAATACAGGCTATGCCTAGTTCTGCTACAGGCGCTAATCTCTTTACCTTAACTGAAATTGTTGCCACATTGCCATTGTAAGGTAGGACTAAGTTTTTGGAAATAAACTTATATTATATTATATAAAGTGCCCTTACCAACATGTTGATCTTGCCCCATCACAAGTATTCTCTCAGGTACTTTCATGTCAAACTTTTCATTAGCATAGTCCCAGCCAGAGAGCACTCCATTGGGAGCACTGTCTTCATCCACTATGTCACCAGTAGCCTGGAAATAATAAAGTCATCACATGGTAAATACTTCTAGTCTCATAATTTACGGGGCTTTCCTCTTATAATTAGACACCTAATTAGCAGAGTTTATTTCAGGTATCAAAGATATACCTACCTTGCCATTCTTTATTTTTCTATTTATCATTAGATATAAATAGAAAACAATATAAAAATAAAGAATGGCATATTGTTTTCCATTTCTATCTAATGCTTATCATATTTTACCATGTCATACTGGCATATAATTTATGTTAGGGTCATTTATCAGAATTAGATATTGGTAGGAATGGTAGGTTCATTTTTAGAAAGGCTTAATTTATTTCATTACCTTGATCCTTTGCGGCACAGTCATGTGGTGGCTGATGAGCCGCGAATAGGCTTCGTCCGATGTGTACTGCATTGTGGCGGTATAAGCCTAATAGGGAAAACAATACACGTAGTTTATTTAAGTACGACGAAGCGTTTCATAAACTTGATCAGAACTAGATCATAGCTTGAACTGTACACTAAAAGCCATGAACCAACAGAACCCAATCAAAGGAGCAAAAATGATATATTCACTAACAAAAACAATTATTTCATTTTAATGCAAGTGCAATAAACTTTTTATCAGTAAGATTCATATTATCGCAATCGCATATATTTTTACCGAATTGTAAGTGAAATCTGATGCATGTTTTGGATAGCTACAAAGATTGAATGGTAACTGTACAGCTGACATACTTACTGTTTTTTATTTTATTTCCAACAGTTTATTCCATCTGGGTACCGTATGTAAAGAAAATATTAAGACAATCGAAATTTATTACAAGAGTAGTCGATTTGACAACTTTGACATATGCTAAGCAGGGAGACCACAGAACATATGAATTTTATGATTAGCCGCCGCAACATATATGTATTACAGAATTATAATCATTAGAATCAGTAATACAACTTGTTAAGTTAGCATAATCCTAAAATGTCAAGATTTCATGAAATAGTCATTCAGTTTACTTGATCTTAGAGAGTTGTGTTGATGACTTTAATGATTATAATTCTGTAAATACATAATTGTTAAGGCCGCGAATCATGTTTTAATCAGCGTACAACTTATAGTTTGACCAAAACCGCTGTACCGCGCCTTCGGTATGTGCGCGGCAAGACGGGGCAGGCCGCTCATTCATCATCACTCACGGCGTCCCGCCCCCCGCCTCGCCGCGCATTCCTCCCACCTCGCCGCGCATTCCTAAGGCGCGGTACAGCAGTTTCGGTCAAACTATAGTACTGAACAGCAAATTGCAAAAAACGTAAGAAAATTTGAATTACGCGGTAATTTTTTTTTTGTAGGAATCAAATTAATTAAAAACCTTACGTATGACGTACGCCTTGCATAGGTTCAGGGCCCCAAGCACGGACGTAGCTACTTCCTCTATAAGTAATAGTGTTCTGTAGTAGTTACCGCCGCGCCGTATCAGCCGTGCATTGATATGGCTAATACGCCAGGCTACAGGGGCCTTCGAACAAAAATTCGTTGAAATGTTAGGCTAAGCATGCACTACGAATTTTCATCGTTGCGGATTATAATCGCCAATCTGTGAACAATACCAACATTGTAGAGTCAGCGCACTGCGGCAAAAAAACGCTTGAGAATTGGCTTGAAAAATTATATGCGATTGCGATTTTATTACGCATGAACATGCGATTCCAAAAAAATCGCATCGCAGTGCGCGCTTAGCCTTATGCACAACCTCAATTTTTTTTTGATAATGGAATTAATTAATACTTTATGAAAATATGAAAAATAACGTAATTTGTTTATAGTTCACAAACGCTTTAAGCTACAGTCGCTCTTCAATTGTCAAGCTCTTGCATTCATATAACGAAATTACACAGAAAATCTAACTTCTCCGAGTCCGGATGCACCCGCGCTTGCATTCTCTCAGTATTTACTTACATTGTAATTTTTTTACAAGTTTTTGACGCTGTTTGTCTCTGATAGAATGCATTGATTGACAAGTATCATAAACGTCAATGCTGAAATTGCACCTTGTTTACTGGATCTGTCAGACAGTCTGTGCTGCTGTCTAATCTGCTTGATACGAATCAAATTGCATTCGTATTTCGCATGAATGTTTCTTCTTTCATAATTTGATATTTTGTGATCGTGGATTGAACTGATCGTGTCCTCCATATTTATGTTAATTTTTACTAAATCGTTTCTGCGAGAATTAATTTACAGAATGCTTATTGGTTGTTTAATAAAATGACAGTGTATTAGCCAATTGTAGAAGACTAGAATATGATAAAAGATTTTTTGTGGGTATTACTGTCAAACTGTCAACTAAAAATATTTTAATTATCTGTGAAACACCGTGTCCAGCTGTCATTGGTGAATTGGTGGTTGTGTTGTCTCGTTTATAGTGGTTTAGAGGACGAGTTTCAATATCCGAAATCTATGAAGTTTTCGTGTTAATTCTCTAATATAACTTGAAAAGTATGACCACATGTAAAGTGTTGTGTAAATGTGGCAATTGTAGATAACTTAATTAAGAATTCTTCAATTAGTGGTATAAGCAGAACCTGACCACGATGAGAGCCACCGGCTTTAGAATTTCCTTAGTTATTTTGGCTTACGTCTTAGTTCATTTGGTTTCTAGTGATGATACTGCGAAACCTTTTGAAAAAAAGTCGAAATCTGTAACATCGTTTGTAAGCGCAAAATGGGAAGCTACTCCAATAGTGTTAGAGCTCGCCGAATATCTTGCAGGCGAAAGTACCGATTTATTCTGGTCGTTCTTTGATGGTATAAATTCATTGAAATCTAGTCTTGACACTCTGGGTAAGTTATTATTCAATAGCATAAATATTTTATAAATTAAACATGTGTTCATTTGGAGTTAAGATTACAGCTGTGGTTGCCTTTGGTTATTTTTGACTCTGAAATGGGCCTGACGTGATAATTTAACGCAATGTTTTATCTCAAAATAACAGTATGTAAAGCTTAAGTCATAAAAAGTGATATACAATACTGAGTTTCTGTCTTATTTTTTGTCATATATGTATATTGTAATTGGTTATACAGTTTCCTTCAGAGCCAGCATTTAATTGTTTTTCTGTATACCCTTAGGAGTACCGACTGACCATACTATAGGGTTTTCCATAAGGAAGACAAAGTTTTTCTATTGTTGGTTTTCTCGAATTGTTTTCTGTGTAACCAATAGTAGAAAAACTATATCCCTGGCTTTACTTTCTTCTATAAGGAAAATAAATTCGCCTTTCCTAACATGTTTGACTGATCTTTTGAAAACTGCTTGTGGTGTACATTAATTGTTTGTCTTTTGAAAAACTGCCCATCTATACATAGTATAAAACAAAATTCAATATAAGTTGGATATTAATCTATAAATAGTATAATACAAAATGGCTTTTCATTTCATTCTGTATACCTCTAAGTTCTTCTAAACTACACAATGGATTTTGATGCAGTTCTTAGCCAGAAAACCTGCAATAAATTCTTAAATAAAGGTTAAAAACTGCATCAAAATCCATTGTGCAGCTTAGAAGAACAAAGAGGTATGTGCGTAGTACATTCATATTTATAGTTTAGTTATATTTAAATTACTTTTAGCTAATAAGCCAGATTATTATGTGAGTAAAGTATCATCAATTGGCATACTTTATTCACATTACAAGGAAAACAATTTACATTCTATAAGGAAAAAAAAAATAACTTAGATATTTATATTATAGCACAGAAATCTTGAACATTGTTGCATTAGTAACTGGAGACTTAATAACATTTTCACTATTTTATTTATAACTAATGAAATCCAAAGTATTAACTTCACACTGAAGACCGTTCTTAATTTTATATTGCAAAACCATTTTTTTTTGATCTTTTAGTCAATAATTATTTTGTCTTTTTTGACAGCACATTTTTGGTTTCTTCTGATCATCAGTTTGTAATAATAACATTACATTTTCAGAGACTGACAAACAAGTTTATGATGCATGCATTGGTGTTGCCAGTACACTGCTGGCACCAGCACAGCTGCGAATGGCCAAACTTGCTCTCTCAATGCATCTCACGTCTCCTACAGTTCGCATGTTTGATCAGATTGCAACCCAAAGTGGGGCTAAAGAAGTCACATGCAACACATTTGTGTCAATAGCTTCAAGGAAAATATGTGATAATGATGCTTTAAGAGATATTCTTAAATCTTATAATCAATATGATGTGGTAAGTATTGTTTTCTATTCAAATCCTATTACTTATTTTCTTCCAAAATAATATTTTTTGGTTTCTCTTAATCTCATTACCATTACGCCATTCGTCCACCGCCACGTCAACGAGGATGGCGCCGAAGTAGCGATATACATTTACTACGGCCGCCTGTCCACCGCACGCCCGTCAGCGATATGTGCCGTTCATTTCGAATAACCTCGTTTCTTGTTGACATCCCTTTGTCAAACGCTGTAACTCTGAAAGTGTAGTACAGACTTAAAGCGTTTGTTAACTAAATATACATAAAGTAAAAAATGTGGTAGCAGTTGGTTGAGTTTCCTGAATGATAGAAATGATAGAAATCAGCCTTGAAATCTCAACTGTAATTAGTAATGTTACTGGAAATAATTGTACTGTTTGTTGATGCAATTAAACAGACACGAATTTGTTTAAAAAAGTTTCCATAGTAACACATAATAATCCTATACACATTGTATATAATGTACATTAAATGTACTTATATAATTAGGTCATGGTAGCGTAAGACCTTATTACACTACGTGATATTCAGGGACCTCTAGATTGGGATGGTGTAATAAGAGAAAGGGTCCCTAGTAAAAAAACACATCACCTAAATCCGATATTTAGGTGATGTGTTTTTTTAATAGGGACCCTAAATATTGTGTAGTGTAATAGGGGTTTGAGTTTGATAAACCTGCTATTATAAGATTAAGAAACTAGTATACTCAAGGACACTGCGTTTGCAACAACCTGACTTGCATAAATGCATAATTATATTAGTTATTAAATTAATTGTTTTCTATTACTCTTTATCACATTTATTCCATCTGAGACTGTTGCAGTGTTAAAACATGGGTTTGCGTCGAATTCGACGATGTACTTTGGCTTGCAGTGCTTGCACATCATGTCCTTTTCTGTTTGCCACATGACTTGATAAATGTCTTATCAAAATATATTTATTTGTCTCTTAGGAGGAGCATAAGCAGGAAACCTATCTGTTAGACCACTCATATCCAAGCAGTGACAATAAGAGCCTTACTGCTATTTTATATGGAGAGCTTGGATCGAAAGATTTCACCGCAAAACACAAGATATTGACTGCATATGCAGATAGTGGTGCCATTAATTATGTTGTAAGATGGAATGTTAAGGTAAGTTTAACTTTAAACAAATACTTTATGTACTCAGTGATCTAGCTAGGAGAGCAGCAATTCATCCAACTTTTTGTTGCCTATAACTACACCATGTAATTAATAATGCATACCTTGTAACCTTGTACTTACGTATATAAATGATATTACAATATTTTAAATTTGGAATTTGTTTTGTGGCGGCATCAACAACTCCACATGCAAACTACGTATCAACAGCCTGACATCATGCAAGGCGCTAAGTTGCAAGTTCATAAACACAAGGAAAACGATTTTTCATTAAAAAAAAACTCCCCCTTTTCACCCATTTTACCACAGAACGATGGTATGGTATATAATATTACTAATCTTCATACTTAATCTGATTTAAAGACTCCTAAAGATGCTCCGGAACTGGGTACATTTTGAACCGTCTCATTTTGACACATTCATTCAATGAACATCCAAGACATGAATTATTTTCACTAAACGCTTTATTGTTCTTGCAGCCAAGAGGCAAGCCCAAGTTACGCCTATCAGGCTATGGAGTAGAATTACAACTGAAGAGTACAGAGTACAAGAGTCAGGATGACTCAACACCAAAGGAATCAGAAGACGGAGACTCAAGTGCTCCACCCTCTGAGGAAGAAGACGAGAATGACCCTCAGAACCAAATTGATGGATTCAATTTTGGAAGGCTCAAGTAAGGGTCAAATACTTTTTCTAACATTTGAGCTTGAAATGCTCCTGCATAGTAGAAGTTTACATACTGGCATTCATTCAAGTAGGTTGTATACCATTATGCAAGTTACTGGATAGGACATACGAGTAGATGTTTTCCTGCCACCGAAACAAAATAACTCTTAGGGCTAGCGTAGATTAGGGCAGGCCGCACCACAACGCATTGACATTGGCCCGACGCAACGCCTAATGTGCAATTTTGCAATGCGACACGCTGGGGCCCGCCGCGGCTGTAATCTGCGTGTACCTTTATGCTCAACTCTATAATATGACTTCATCTTCACAGGAATTTGTTCCCTGGCCTCCGAACACCGCTGGAACGGTTCCGCCGTCACTTGTCGGAATCAAACGAAGAGCTGGAACCTTTGAAAGTATGGCAGATGCAGGCGCTAAGTATGCAAGCCGCGGTGGCCGTCGTGGATGCTAATGATGCAGGAGGCGACGAGTCGCTCAAAGTGCTCACGTCTATCGCTCAGAATTTCCCTATGCAGGTAAATGGCAATTTAAAATTATGTGTAGTTTAAAAAAATAAAAAAAGCACGCTTATCCAATCTATTAGACTCCTCAAAACAAATCATATAAGCCCAAACTCGAGGGGTTTACTAGTAGCCACTGAAGAGTTCCACTATCAACCTCCTGGCTCCATCATCAGACCAGCTCCAAGATACCAAATTATAGTTTTGTCATCTGAATTACATATACATACAAAGTTTCATTTCAATATGACAATTACAAGTAGGTTAAAATTGACTTCTAAGATTTTATTCCATTGTTTGTTAGTTACAAGTGAAGCTAATAAAAGCGTGTTAAAAACATACTTGTTAAAGGGTAGATTGTTCAAGTAAACGTACTTGTTCACTTATGACTAAAATAATGATAAAACAAAGACGGAAAAAAGGTGACATCAATTTCTTCGAGACGCGAGACGGAACACAGGATCATGTTGGTAATTTGTTTTAGACTAAATCACTTGTCCACGTGAATGTCCCTCGTACTTTCCGCGAAGAGGTATTGTACAACCAAGACCTGTGGGCGTCGTCGCTAGGGCTCCGCCCTGCGGAACCTCTGCTGCTGGTGTCAGGGGCGCAGTATGATGCCGAAGAAGTCGATGTAATGGCCCTGTTGGTCGCGTTGAAGGAAGATATTGGACCTATGAATACTTTACATGCACTTGGTAAGTTTATTGCGTGATTTCAGAAGGTTTATTGAGTCTACTACTTGAGTTGAAATGGGTAGTATTTTTATTCAGTGGCGAATGACACGAATAGTGGTCACTTTTATATTTTTTATACAGCTTCTTTATGCCAGATATTTCGAGTTGGATCTCAATACGATCGAGTCGAATTTGATTCGGATAAGTGTCAATTGTATAGTAATTCGACTTTATTCAGGGGGCCTACTCCGAAGTGCAAACTGCGAATGTTCGGATCGGACCGACATATGGCCGAACCGAATATTATTGAAAAATGCGAAAAAAGTTCGGATCGGCTCAGTTGGGTCGGGACCATAGTCAATATTCGAAAGAGGTTAGGAGTGTAGGATCGGAACCGACCGAACCAAATAGTAACTCCGTAGCAGGAAACGGCCGAACATTCAGCCGATACTCCCCGACACACAGGACTCATTCCAATACGGCTATTGGAACGAGTCCTGAATGAAGTCGAATCAAACAGACATAACGCAGAAATAGATAAAATGATGCCAAGCAAGCTTGGTCCTCATGGTTGATTATATCTGACGCACGTAAACTCGTCTTAGCGCGCGCGACATGTGCAACTGTACATCAAAAGCGCGCGTAATTTTTTTAGTCATGGGAACCGGGCCTCTCTGCGTCAGTCACTATTATAGCTCTATTTTGTTTGGAACACATTCTTCATTCCTACCGCTACCGTACCCAAAAAAGTTCGCTGTATTGCCAATTAGATAATCAACATGTTGTCCTTTACAGGCCTATCCAAAAAGCTGATCAACAAGCTAATGGCCCTGGAGGTGGGCGAGGCCTACACATGGGAGGAGTATGGCCTGGACATCCGCGACTCGTCTATCACCTGGCTCAACGACTTGGAGTCGGACGAACGGTATCGACGCTGGCCCTCGTCGTTTATGGAACTACTGAGACCTACGTACCCGGGCATGCTGAGGAACCTGAGGAGAAATATTTATAATTACGTAAGTTGTATAGAGTAGAAGCGTCAAATGTTTTTGAAGTAAAGTCATCTAGCACGTAAGTAGTAACACTGGAATTACAGAAAGGGCTACGACATAGAGACGTTTTCACCCTCTTATTTATAGACGTTTCAAGTTGCTTATAGTTAAGTGAGGTTTAATCGTCAAAAATGTATGGTTAAACAGACACTAATCATTACTTAACTTTAAGTAACGTTTATCAATAAACGTGTACCTATATTAAGTCAAACTGACAAAACCATTTACGTGCACTTGACTGAATTATTTACAGATGGGTTGCTTTATCAGCTGGTCAGAATTACCATCCCTTATATAGCGATATCGCTGTCGCTCAGTAGCGATATTGGTCTCAAGTGACTAGCCAGAAGGCGGACTAGCATCGCTACCAAGCGCGATACTGCTTATATCTGAATAGGCAAAGGCCTAAAAACTGTCACATATTCCCATTTATTCATAAACATTGTTTAAAGTTTAGTAGTGATTAGCGACTGTTTAACCATACATTTTTGACGTTTAAACGTCACTTAACTTTGAGCAATGTTAATGAATAAACCCCATTATGTTATAACTTCTGATAGTTATTTAATTAGAAACTGAATTGTGGACTAGAGCAGCTATCGGGGTAATCTGCTAGATCCCAAAACGTTTTTTAACACCACTTGCGTTTTACTTTTCCAACAGATAATCGTGGTCGACCCAACATCACCCGCATCTGGGCCCCCACTAAAGCTGGGTGAGACGTTACTGAAGCACGCCACACCGGTGCGAGTAGGTCTTGTGTTAGCGCCCAGCACTGACAACCCGGTGCTTGAAGCCGCTGTCCGCTCCGCTTTCAACTACGTCGCGCAGGAGAAGAACTCGAACAAGGAAGCTTATTATTTCCTTACACAGGTTTGTTGAAATTGTGTACTTTGTTAAATCATCATCATCATCATTGCCTAGCTTTTCCCCAACTATGTTGGGTTCGGCTCCCAGTGTTTGGGGGCGGCCGGGTACGCCAACGATACGCCAGTACTCTGTTAAACAATGACGTTAAAAATAAATACTAATTTTTGCTTTTCTTTTCCAAAACATAAAATCCAATTGGTTAGTAATTACAAACATAAGTTAAGCACTAGTTTTAGTACATCTGTGTATATAAAAATAAATCCCTATTTCCCTTGGTCACGCCATAACTTGAGAACGACTTTACCGATATCATCCATCTTTTTTTTTTTAAGTTTTCTAATACTTTGTAGAAGGTTCTTACGGAAAAAAAACGAAAAAAGTTGCGCAGAAAATTAGAAAATTTAAGAATTACGCTAAAACAGCTGAACGGACTTAGATGAAATTTGACACATGGGTAGACTGGACTGGAGAACATAGGTTACTTTTCATCCTGGATCGCAGACGAAGTCGCGGGCAACGGCTAGTCCATAATAATTGTTACTTACAAAGGTCTTAAAACTATGTTAGCATTACACTACACTACAGACTGAGGTTAAAAAAACAATGAGATCAGTTTTACTTCAAAATACCAAACAATGAGATCCAGTTGCAAATATAAGGCATTATTTAAAAAAAAATTAAAACAGCTTTGATTACACAGGTGGACTCATTATCTACACTAATAAATAACCACTACACTTATTGCAATAGATGTCATTTAACTCTCAACATCCCTTTTATAAGCTCTACATAGCATTTAGCATATTTCATGCATCGCTTTCCCGAACACTCTCTAATGTGCACTTTTATAATGTCTTACGTGACGATATTATTGTGGACGTCCACGTTCATAAAATGTATGGAAATACGTGCACGTTATCGTGGGCAAAAATTTAAAAGCGTCTTCATATGTTTCCATACATTTTATTTGCCTGTGTTATCGTGATGCCGTGACGTAGACCACGCCGAACATACTATCGTCACGTTAGATATTATAAAAGCATTAATTCGACTTCAAAAAATGATGACATTATTAATTATGTTCAAAAGTAAATCCCTGTCTGCACTATGATTCGAAGACATGTGACATCTATCAACCCGCACTAGGGCCATTTGGTAGTTAACAGCCCATTCCCTCTCGAAGAGTGGATGTCTGTGTACCAGCAGTGGGAACATTATAGGCTGAATACTTATGGCGCACTATGGTATAAGCCGTGATACATTTTTGCGACGTCTATCGCACGTTGGATTTTTTGTTTGTTAGTCAAGACAAATCACAATATGTAACAAGGCGTATATAATTAAAATTGATTCATGTGTTCCGATCGAGCTGATGATATTCTTCTTTTCAGTTATTGCATCCGCCTCAAGATGAGAAACTATCAATAGAATATGTGAAGAAACAGCTGACCAAGTACACTAACTTCAATACCAATATTGATGACATACTCTCTGAAGACTCTGAGTACAACTTTGGAAGACAACTGGCTGATGAATTTGTATCGAAAATCGGTACCAACAAGTATCCTCAGGTATGAAGTTAGAATAATTTGCGACTTTTTAATGTTGAAACGGGCATGTCCTAGAACCAAAAATTCGAAGACATTTATGACATCTACCATCCCGCACTGGGACCGCGCGGTAGATTACAACCCACGGCTGACGTGTGTATGTAAATGCTGAATAACAAAGCAATTTTCACATATTCCTTATTTAACTAGAATTTTGGCCAATAAAGGAAGGACTTTTTCCCCTTTATCTTCTTGGATCAAGATAAACAAGTCGCAATTTCTGATATCAATATTTTCGTATCAAATATATTTTTAAACCTCAAAGAAGTCCAAGACTTAACACGAAACCCTTCTAGGTCTTAATAAACGGCGTACCATTAGTGGAAGAAGGTCACTCCCCTGTGACGTCATCAGTAGAGCTGCTGGAGGAGGCGCTAGTGACGGCGCTGTCACGCCACACGGCACGTCTGCAGCGCGCCGTCTTCCGCGGAGAACTGTCTGACTCTGATGACGCATTAGACTACCTCATGAAGCAGCCGCATATTATGCCCAGGTAAGTTACCTAGAACTGCTTGAAAGCAGTTGTGGGACAGAGCTGATATCAATTTCAAACGTACGCAAAGAAGCTAAAGTTCAGTTTTAACTGTCGTAAACTTTGTTGATTCTCCGCCATTTCGGTTGTCTGACTGACCTTTTCAATAATCGAACGTACACTGACCGAACAGTAACTTTATTTTGTCATATCAATTTCAACCCTATGCAAATTTCTTAAAATTCACTTTTAAATGTTGTCGACTTTGTCATTCTGAAAGGCTCCGCTGAACCTTTATCATGGTTTAGTTCTAGATCCTTTTATTTATGTGTATGCAGCTATAAGGAATACTCGTCACGAACGAGGAACCCTCAGTACACGGTGTATAAGTCTCTTGTAGAGAGCATCGCGAGAAAATTCTGGAGGTATCTGGTGTAAAACCAATAATGTTCTGTTCATGAACTTAATGTAGCAAAGACATTACTTTCTATACCGCTAGATTGTAAATACTTCACAAATATGTAAATAGATTCTATGCCAATTTAATACTTAAACTAATAAATTGTATACTTTGACTACCTTTAAAAAAAAGACTTTGGAATTATCAGACAGGTTTACAGGCTACTTCACGCTAATAAATATGTATACGAAATTAAACCAAATTATTAATGGAACGAAGTCTCTTAACACGGCTAGCGGTAGGAGTTGATTGGTAGAAATCTTCACGCAAGGAAAAAGCGTTATGCTTCCTCCATGCGACTTTCTCTCTCTCTCTCTCTATGTGTCTCCTTCTAGTATATACGAGTGCGTGTGTGCGTGCGAGTATCGCGTAAGGAACTTCGTTCCTGACGGGGGTCCTCCGACCGCACACGTTTTGTTATGTTTGTACAGTTAGATTTCCGATCCATTTTTTGCAAAACTTCTCTTCTAGATATTTTGGTCTGCTCAAAACCAGCTAACACACTGCACAAGTTCCTTCCTTACAAGGCTGCATTTATCTCTTAAAAACAATTTTTTTAATTTTATTCTACAGGTTGAATCGTCGTATTTTGGCATCGGATCCGTCACAGTACCTGGACTTGTCAGGAGTTGCATCGTCCAACGACTTATTCGCCGAAGATAAAATACATAAACTTATGCATTTGACAGGTAAAGTAACGAAAACGTTAATCGACTAATGAGTTTATAAAAAAACTAGCTGTTCGTGTCCGGCGTCGTTCGGGTGAATTTCATGTCTCTATCTCTAATAAATTAATGGCGCAAAATAATTAAAAGTTAATAATAATGCCTGATTAAGAACTTCATTGTTGTTGTTGTACACACCGTGTTCTTCACGTTATCCATCGGTAACAGGTTGCGCGTCGATGTCCCTGCCACCCTGTATAGCTAAATTGCACATAGAGTTACAATATTGACTAGAATATTTTCCTTAGGACGGGACGCGCTAGCAACTGCTCTACCGCTTCTCAAATACTTCACAAAGTCTGGAAAAGTGGATAAGTTCTCGCAAACTATATGGGTAGCTGGCGATCTTAACAACAAGGAGTCCAGGGAGTTACTGAAGAATGCTTTAACGTTTATGGTAAATATACTAGTTATTTGTAATGCTGTCGGAATGCCAGATTTTTCCTGACGTCTTTCGGCTGAAATGATGATGATGAAACCACTTATCCCCAACAATCAGAAAGCAATAAAACTCTCCTTTCAATTCCCAACAGAAAGATTCCCGCGGCGTTCGTGTGGCGTTCATTCCTAATGTGGACGGTTCATCCAATGTGGACCAGTCGCTAAACAAAGTAGCGTTGGCTGCGTTAACCACGCTGGAGCCAGCGGAGGCCACTGTGTACATGTCAAGACTGCTGGAAGATGAGGGCTGCCACGAGACACAGACCTGTGATATCTTGGTGAGTATATTCTTTTCCATCAACTAGTAGGCCCAAAAATCTGAAAAATACATTTTCGGAATCCTCTCGAAAACAGTTTGAGTTGATGTCTATTTGCTGATTCTCAGCTGTACTTATACCTCTTTATTCACAAACGTTGCAGTTATTAGCGACTGTTTAACCATACATTTTTGACGTTTAAACGCCACTTAACTATAAACCATCGTTTATAAATAAACCCCAACATAGTACTTTTAATATTAGTTTTTGTTACACTACATAATAATGATGATTATTATTATTAAATTTTTAATATTTTTTATCTCCTATTTGGTACTATCAGTTTTATTATAGCCTTACTATTTTATTTAGCTCGATATCGCATCATTGGTTGCCAGTTACTGTAAGTTCTAGTTATTGATACTCCTTGATTATGAATGATACTGTTGTGTGAATGTTTAATAGATGCTATGGAATAGATAAATAACTTTGGTTGTAAGCTTGCCGCGTTGTCGTTATCGTGCCCTTACAAGGCGTTTAAGACTAGCGACCCGCCCCTGCTTCGCACGGTTTTTATGACCTGATAAAACATTGAAATTTATTAATTATACGTTAGTTTAATGTCACTTATAATTTCTCTAAATGATCAAGAAATCCGCATCGAAATCCGGTGCGTAGTTTAGAAGAACAACTCGGTCACGCAGATAGACATGAAAAGCGACTTTAATTTATAATATGTATAGAAGTAGTGTGCGAACCATCACTTTATCTACCACATAACCCACCATATAACCCACGTTCTTTTTTCTCATGTGTATCAAAGGACTCAAAAACTGTTAGTATTTCGTTTCCTAAGTTCTAATTACACTTGCACTTTTTGTTACTTATGCACTTGTCAGTTAGATCATAGATGCACCAACACAGACTAAAAACATTGAGGATGAATCGGAGTCTCTTAGAATGGAATTCGAGTAAAATCTTATTTATTATATCGATTCGCCGCACAAAACCTCGCATAGTATTATGGGGACAAACGGTATTGATGTATAAGTATAAGGATATTTTTTTATACTTTTAAAAGCGTTATTACAAACTAGGCCGGTTCTCTGATGTGACATAGCGTTGCAGTGGAGGTTTAAATTACAAAGAGAAGTTTCGAATATCACTACTTGTTATTTCGTACGGCAACTTTTGATATACAGGATACGATGATCTTGAATTTTCTTTTAATCAATTATTTTCTGCGCATATCCACAATATTTTATAGAATAAATAACTCTATCCAAACAGCCCGAGATAGTCCCCGCTCTAAACAAATACGAGTGGGTACTGAAAGCGTCCCGCGTACTATGCGCGCGCAGTCTGAAGCTGCGGGCGGGTGCGCGCGCATTGATTTACAACGCACGTGTCATTGGGCCGCTGCACCAACACGAGCGGTTCACGCTTGAGGACTTCACACTGCTTGAAAGGTACTTCTCATATATTTTGTTTCCCTTTTTGTGTCCGTTTAGTACGCCTTTGTACAATCAGCCCCAAAAAGATGTATACACGGTCAAGGAACCATCTTATTATCTACAACTACTGCTCCATAACATTGTATCCACCGTACAGATACAAAACATAGTATAATATTTATTTTGCAGCCGAAAGACGTCCACTACTGGACATAGGCCTTCCCTAAAACAATACACAAATGTATATTGTTACGAAATAAATGACTATTGACTTTTATAAAACAATATCATTGTTTTTATAGATATAGCAATATAATGTACGCCGACAAACTATCAGAAACGTTGGATACTAAGAAGAAATCAAGAGACCCGGACAGCATTATTTTCGAAGATGATGACGAAGGTAAGTAAACATTATACCTCCTAACATATTGTTTTACAAGTTTTTTTTGTCTCACGAAGCGAGTCATGCTTTACTTGTGGTTACCAAGTGTACAAACACTATGAATATGTGTGTAAGCGCAGGATGTCACGGTACCGTCCGAGACAATGGCAAAGTCGGAAGCATAGATATAGGATAGTAGGAGATATGGCCTGTGGTTGAAAATGTATCAGAACTCCCTGTCGTTCAGACGATCCCACTACCGCGCCACTACTACATGTAGTTCAGTAAAAGCAATAGATACGAAGTCGCGCACACACTTGCAATTCATAAATCAGACACTACACAATCAATTATAAACCCTAACTCATCAAACATAGCGTGCATTTACCATGCACCGTACAACTTACTCACACAAAAACATATGTCGCTATCGTTGTGCTGTGCAAGAGCCATTTATTTTACATATACGCTAGTGATTGACTAAATCGGAAAGTTATCGATTCTCTCATTTATTATTGTACTAAACATAATTTGGAGTTCTGAAAATAAAATAAATAAAAAACGATATATCCAGAATATATTATATTATAAATCAATGAAAATGGCAAAAAAGAAAAAAAATTGGAAATAAAAATGTTTAACATTATATTACATCTTCTCAAGGGTCTTCCAACCGGATTTAAACGTCATCTTTTTAGGTCTTCCAACTGGGTTAAAACGGTTGACAAATTGTAAAATTAACTATTATATTCTTTGGGTAATCGACATTGTTGTCGATAGCCTACGTTAGTGGATCTGCACAACCACATCACTAGCTGGCCGCAAGAAGCAGCGGCTGTACCATGCGATGCACCGCATAAATAAAGTATATAATATACTTTATTTATGCGGTGCATCGCATTGCTATTTTATTTATTTTATATATTTTTTTACATTGCTTGTCTAGTCACTTAGTGACATACTTAGGCAGTGGTTAAGGAGCAATATAATATTTACTGCGAAAATAGTACACTCGTTGCGATATTCGTAAACAAAATTAACGTAGTCAAAACAAGAAATATGTTACAATTTGTTGTTTTTCATGATTTTAAAGACAAATTTATAAATGGTAATAAGTGATTCTATGATTTACAAAGTTTTGGTTTTGGCTTCGGTTTTTACAAGAAACCACTGAACAACAAAGCTTTCTTATATTTTTTCACGATCACGGTCGAAAGCGCACTAGTTCGCGGAGACGACCATTTGCCTAGTGCATGGTCGTTTCGGGCATGCCGCAACGACACCGACACGCCTCCTTGCCACTTCTCCTGTTTTTTACAATTCTATGTTCGGAAGTGTGTGCCTGTGTGTCTTATATGCTGCCGCTACTTCACGCACCCATTCACGAGATCAGCTTCTGGAGATAAAAATACTATACTATTACACAACCTGTGAAATATAGTTTGTAGAGTCGTCTGAATTTGTTAGGTAGACCTCACACATATGGTCTGTTACAAAAGTAAAAGTATCTGATGAAAGTGTAAACAAACCCTGTTCCTGTTTAATTGTTATGAATGGCTTACATTTTCGAGCTCCCTTCGCTCACTCTTGTAAACTTCAATTGCCATAAGAAAAACATCATTTCGGAGATGGAAAATTAGATTTTAGGGTTTAAGTATTCCAATAATCAAATCAATGCACTCAATTTATAAGTGGCACGAAAAATTGGCATCCACAGGTACGTTTATCGATCCATTTGTTTACGTTTTCATCAGATACTTTTAGAACAATCTATATAGTGAGTTAGCAAGCATCAATAACACACAATTAATAACCTAAAAATTTTGTAGAAATGAATACTTTTTCGGTCTTAGCATAGTATTCACCACTGATGTTTATTCCAGACCTCGACACTAAGGAGTTAAACTCAGAAGATCGTCTGAAGGTGGTATCAGTGGTAGCAGCGCGCAGTCCGCGCGTGCGCACTACACTACCGGCTGGTCTAAAGACCGAACACTCGCTCGTTGATCTGCCTCCATTACGGGAAGATGAGGCTGCTGTTGAGGTAAGAAAAGCTGCTGTTTATTTGCCATTTTTGCATTGTTGTTTTACTGACAAATACTTTGCTCTCGGAGGCTCGAATTCGCGAGCGTGCACAAGATTTATAAAATTGCCAATCCATTATGCGTAATGTATGAACATCCTGTGTACCGTTTTTCTGGCCAATATTACTTAGAGGTCGAAATACAATACAAAGTTCCGCGCTGTCTCGCCGGTAACTACACAGTTTAAGGCATTTGAAACCTGTAAAGCTACATTTACTTTCTTCATAATACATTGCTGTTGGAAACGCCAGCTATAAAGGTAAAGTAATATTAACTAAACAATTTGCAACCACAGATAGTAGCAGTACTAGACCCGGCATCGACTGCAGCTCAACGCTTAGCGCCCTTACTTCTCGTCCTGCGACGCGTCGTCAACTGTCGCATCAAGTTGTTCGTCAACCCGCAAGACAAAAACTCCGATATGCCGCTTAAAAGGTAATCTACTATTTTTATAGTATTTTTATCTCATGATGCAATGCGTACTTTACTTGTGTTAACCAAGTGTACAAACACCCTGTGAATGTGTCCGTGAAGAAGAGTAGCGTCAGCACACAACACATATACGTACACACACACTTCGCCTTTGTCTCGGACGGTGCCGAGAGCTCCTGCGGTTACGCACACACAGCATGTTTGTACACTTGGAAACCACAAGTAAAGCGTCACTTCGTATGATAAAATTAAGGGGCTTAAAAAAAACTTTATTTTGACTCGTATGGACGTTTTTTTGGGATACACACCTATATTCATAGCTGTGTTTATAGGTATTTTTTCATTCTATGATCTTTCAGAAACGCTTTTTTTTCTTTTTAAATATTTTCCACTATTTTGGTACATTAATTATCAGAATTAACAACATAATTAAATATTCCGTACACTCCCACCAGTTTCTACCGCTACGTGCTAGAACCAGAGCTACAGTTCACGTCATCAGGCGCTTTAACCGGTGGCGCCCTCGCGCGGTTCGTGCGCTTACCTCACGCGCCTCTCCTGTCTATGGAACTGCGCACGCCGCCCAACTGGCTTGTCGAGTGCGTCAAGTCGGTGTACGATCTCGACAACATACGACTGGCTGATGTGGATACGTTAGTGCACAGGTAAGGATTGTTAACATTTAAGGCTTATATTGGCCTCCAAAGTCATGTTATTACTAGAGTCACTACGCTGGAAAAGCAAGTTTTCACTATAGCACTAATTCACGGTTTAAAAAGGTTTGACAAGAGGTATTCCATTCCGACAATGAATATAAAATATATGATGACGTTCATCATTCGTTTTATTGATCCTGTAGCGGTATCAACAACGCAACATGTGAACAACGCGTCATACTGACGTCACGCAAATCCTGCATCTCGCAAGCAGAGTTTACCGCGCAATTAGCATAGATACAATTTCCCAACATCAATCCGTTCATTAATCAGTCACGACTAAAGAAATGATAGGCGCTTTGATACTTGACAGGTGCCCGGACCTGACGTCATCGTGCTACCACCTAGTGAACGTCATTTCAGAAAACCCTCATTAAAGTCCATGTTTCCAATATACACATTATTTCCATCAAATATCAACTTTACTTCTCTCATGAAATCAAATGACCGGTCCTGTTAAAATAGTCACAAAAATATTGAATTTACAGTAGAACTTGAACTTTATGTGAAGGTTTTAAAGCTATTTATCTGATATCACATGAATTGGAAACTGAATTGTGAACACAGTTTACATCTGTAGATACTAGCGTGATGTTTTATGTATAAGAGATATAATACTCTTTAAAAAAACATCTTATCGCTTGTTTATTTATTCAACAGCGAGTTCGAGTTAGAATACCTTCTCCTAGAAGGCCACGCGTGGGACACAACTCTAGGCACGCCTCCTCGCGGTCTGCAACTAGTACTGGGAAGTCGCGACAACCCTGAACGCATGGACACCATCGTGATGGCCAACCTCGGATACTTCCAGCTGAAGGCCACTCCTGGCGCCTGGTTACTCAGGCTAAGACCTGGACGATCTGATGATATCTATGAGATTGTTGGGTGAGTTTGAACTTTGTGTTTTATTTATATTACTGTTTGTCAAATTACTAAAATAAAGATGTATTTTATGTTAATATAGGTATTGAAACAGAAAAACTTTTGTTGTTTTCCGCGTGGATCATATTATAAGGATTACTTATGTATAAACCAAATTTTTAACTATGGTTTAATAAAAAAACAACTTCCCTATTTTTGTTCAAAATTTATTTTATCTGTCAACAATCTATGCCTAATCGATTACCAATGCCAATATCTTCTTCCACACAGCCACGAGAACACCGACACCCCAGCGGACAGCAAAGACATTCAAGTGCTGATGAGTTCGTTCCGAAGCCACGTGATCAAGCTGCGCGTCAGCAAGAAACCCGACAAGCAACACCTTGACTTACTCGTCGAGAATGATGACAAGAACTCCGGCGGGATTTGGAACTCTATTGCTAGGTATATACAGTTTAAAATATAAAGTAGGCATGCATAGCTGTAATTGATAAAGTGCTTCAAAGGTAAGCTTTTGATATGAAAACCGACTAACTGAGTTTGGCCTAAGCCATCTGGATCGACCATAGCGCGTTTGGAAATAAATATTTCACCTAGGCCAATCTAGTTTTTCATAAGTAGGTTAGGAACAAGCAAGGGTCGTTTTCAACAAAATCAGAAAGGCTATACCTACATGAAATATAACACTATCTCTTTTTCCCAACTTAGTAATTATGACGTTAATACTCCATATTACGTAGGGCCGTATTATGAAGTATTAACGTCGTAACTCCGTAACACATACAATACAGCATGCAAGGTTCTTGGGTACGTCGCAAGCTGCGAAGCATGCATGCATGGAATAGCCGTCGGTAGGCACATATATGTGAACGTGGTGTGGAATGTGGTGGACGTTTGTGTGGCAAACAAATTAATGTAATGTTTTGTGTTTCCTAATGTTAATTACTGTGCATACTATTGTATAGAATCCTTCTTCTAACTGAACAAACAACTGTGCTGCTGGGGAGTAGGTAGCGCCAATTCTTCTCAGCTAAAGCACTAGGAAGTGGTGTAGGGCGGGCGGTTTGGGGGACGGTCTTAAGTAATTTTGGCCTTCAAAAAGTGCTGATTCTCAGGTAGTTTGAATTAATGACATTTGATTTGATTTACTATAAAATGTGTTTTACGTTGAAACCATCATGCCGTCCAAATATGAGCAATCCAATATGAAATGTAACGCATGTTAAAACATATTCGCCTTGTTGTTATGTTACATTTCATGTTGCATTGCATATATTTCATTTCAACGTTACATTTCGTGTTACGTTTCACATGTATGTGCCCACCACTATACAACTGCAGCCTTTTTCAATAATACAATTAATTTAATTGTTTCCCTTGCCCTCTTACAAAGTCAACAAATGAAACGCATTCGCAGCTCGTTTGGCGGCGGTGAGGAGTCGGAGTCACAAGAAGAGACCATCAACGTGTTCTCAGTGGCGTCGGGGCATCTGTACGAGCGGTTCTTACGTATCATGATGTTGTCCGTGCTCAAGAATACCAAGTCGCCCGTCAAGTTCTGGTTTTTGAAGAATTATTTAAGTCCTTCGCTCAAGGTAAGATATATCATTAAAAAAAACAGACAAATCTATTTCCAAACGCAGCACATCTATTGTTACAATTTGACTTTGACAGCGTCTTCATTTAGTCGCAGTAAAGGCGGTTTCCGCAGTTGAAGAATTATCACAAAAAAGTTTTTTAATCCGACTGGTAGCTCCAGAGATTAGCGCGTTCGAACAAACTCTTCAGCTTTATTATACAGGATGAAATTGAAAACTTGCGACAAATCGAAATAGGAGGTGTAGTAACTGTTCATCATCATCATCATTTCAGCCGAAAGACGTCCAATGTTGGACATAAGCCTCCCCAAGCACTTCCACTTCGACCGGTTCTGTGCTTCACGCATCCAACGGTAATTGCAGTAACAGCAGTAACTGTTACCTAATCATTATAAATTGTCATAACCCAAATCTAAATTCTGGAAAAAAAATCGTGTAATTATCGTCTTAGATAATGCAAACTAAGTTATTGCCTTCAAATAGACACGAATTATCCTCGTTCCAGTAAAAAAAAAGGTATTTATCAAAATTATCAAAACCAATAAGAAAATTCAAATATCAGTTTTAACGCGCACCCGATAAGCAATCCATTCATCCCAGAGTTCACAACACGAAGCAGGTTGGTAACGCGTTGAACTAATGGTATGTACTTACCTAATTTAGACCGTTCCTACGATAAAAAGGGCGCGCCACGACGTGCATCCCTTTCCCTACTGATATGCTCTAAATTTACTTTATAACACGTTGAATTCGATATTTTAATTTCTCACACCTATTCAATTTGATTATGTAGATAATTTGCTTGTCACTATTAGATATTAACAATGAGTTTTGTTTATAAAAAAATAATGTTTAAATCTGAGGGAGAGACAGAAGCGCGATCCAAAAAAAAATGTTTTTGTTCTCCCGTTTGACAATGTTTAATTCCCTTTCTAGGACATCCTACCATACATGGCTCAAGAGTACGGGTTCCAGTACGAATTAGTTCAGTACCAGTGGCCGCGGTGGTTGCAGCGACAGCGCGATAGACAGCGCACCATTTGGGGCTACAAGATTCTGTTCCTCGACGTCCTGTTCCCGCTGCACGTCAAGAAGATCATCTTCGTGGATGCTGACCAGGTAATATTGCCAGAAGCAGTTAGTTCAGTATCAGTAACCCTGGTGGTAAACAGTCCGGCCCTACTGGGCTTCGTTTACTCTTTCCACCATGCTTTGCTATGATTTTGCATACCAAGTTTCTGACCGAATGAGCAGTGAATTTTCATGCTCTGATTACCACTGATTTTTTATAAAGCGTAAGCTCTAATAGAATTGGCCATATCGCCTGCATAGGTTTCACCCTGAGTTTGACTTAAGCATCGATATTGTATGGCACAGATTGTTCGCGCGGACCTGAAAGAGCTGGTTGAATTGGACTTGGGCGGTGCGCCATACGGATACACGCCATTCTGTGACAGCAGACGAGAGATGGAAGGATTCAGGTAAGACTATATTCTGTATAATCAGCCTATAACTGTTCACTGTTGCTCATAGGCTTTTCGTACCTTGCCACTGATATCGAGCTTAAGTTGAACTTTTGTAAGGTGTATTTTGTAGCTACCCACAAAATTTAATATACTGTTCCCGCAATAACTTAACTCTTCTGACATCATCTCGCCTCTGTTTCCTCATTTCCTGCTGTTATCCACAGTTCCATCATTAGTGTTTCTGTTATTTAGTCTTGAAACATACTACATAATTTATTGAGGAGACAACATGATATTAATGCACCAGGTTCTGGAAGCAAGGCTATTGGCGCAATCACCTGCAGGGCCGCAGCTACCACATCAGTGCGCTGTACGTTGTGGATCTGAAGAGGTTCCGACGCATCGCCGCCGGGGACCGTCTGCGAGGGCAGTACCAGGCACTCAGTCAGGATCCGAACAGCTTGTCTAACTTAGGTAAGGTTTAATAGTTTACAGAATTACTCTTCAGTTTTGGTACTCATAAAGATGTAAACACCAGCTGGAACTGTGTCCCGGTTTTGAAGGACAGCAGAAAGAGTTAAAAGGATGTCGTCACTTTTCAAAAGTTCGAATAAATGTCGACTACAGATGTAAACTTTTTTGCAAAAAAAAAACAACCGACTTCCAAAAAAGACGCTACAAAGTGAAAAATAACTTTAATTTCGGAAATCGGTGTCGTTGGGTTCGCATTTTCGTTTTTTGCCATATCGCCTGCATACCAAAATCAAAGTCGCCTGCCGAAATCAAAGTGATTTTTCACTTTGTAGTGTCTTTTTTGGAAGTCGTTTGTTTTTTTTATTTTGCTTTTTTAAGTTGTAATTTTTACCAGTAATTTTGGTTTCAAAACTAAACTACTAAACCGTTTTTTATAAAATTTCTATGGGACAATAAAAAAAGACTTACAAATCGGCTTATAAATAACGGAGTTCTGAGGTAATAAACATTTAAAAAAATACAGTCGAATTGAGAACCTCCTCGTTTTTTTAAATCGGTTAAAAACGAATAAATGCTGAAGATGTGAAGCTGAAATATGATTTCTCTTTCACAAGGAGGCTGGGCAAAGTTATTTATACAGTAAATAGTTGGTGCATAGCCTATGAACTGCTTATTGACAATAGAGCAATTTTTTCCATTGTCCTTTAACTGTATACCAAACCGTGTATCAGCTGTTATAGAATCTCAATGTTTTGTTACAGATCAAGATTTGCCGAACAATATGATTCATCAAGTAGCCATTAAGTCTTTGCCTCAAGAATGGTTGTGGTGCGAGACGTGGTGCGACAATGACTCCAAGACTTACGCCAAGACTATCGATTTGGTAAGGCATGAAGTAGATATTTTAATTTACTTACAATATATTTATTTTCAGCCTTTGTTATCCCACTATAAGGCCTTCCGTTACTGGGATATAATCAAACTAAAATAATCTGAAACTGCGTACAGGTAGCATAGGTGGATAAAGGCTCAATAAAAGCGATTAAACGGTAGCGTTAAATAAATGCAACGTTAATCACAATCACTAATCAAAGACATGCCGTCAATGGCGGTTGATCGCCACGGAACTAAGGCTTCCCTCATATATTCCCTTGCTCTCTGTCTTTCTGAACCACTGTCTTTCTCTCCCTCTCTATCTTTTTCTCCTTCTCTATCTTTCTCTCCCACTCTAGGAGTAGGAAAGGGTAATGGGTAATTAATAATGTTTCTTTTATTTCCAGTGCAATAACCCGCAGACGAAAGAAGCAAAGTTATCAGCCGCTATGCGTATCGTACCGGAATGGAGCGAGTACGACGATGAGATAAAGGGACTGCAGGCGCGCGTGCGACGCGGGCTGTACCAAGCCGCTGATCATGAACAGGTGAGGCATTAGTGAACTGACTGTAGTACCCTACTGCTGGAAGTTATGTATATATATACTGGAATCGAGGTAAGTTGTGTTGCGAGTGGATCGATAGTTTATCGATACTATAGTGATCTCGAGAGCTTGTTACAATATCGATAGGAAGATCGGGAGTAATGAAGAGTGTACTATCGATAAATACTATCTACTACAAGCCGATGTATTAAAGAAAGGAATCTTAAATGACGGCTTGTACTTGCGTTGACAAATAGTACAGTTAGCATATAAAATTTCAAGTCAGTTTTATTTTTCAAATAAAAAAAAATAAAAACAAGAAAGCGCGTGAAAGTTGAAAATTTGATGATATTGACGCGTATCACTATGTATAATCTTCCCTCGCTTTCAAGGAGACATAATTACTGTCTCTGCACAGTCCACACGACCAAACAACGAAACTTAACAATAAAACAAAACTGAATAACAATAACAAACAGGTAAAAACGGAAAAATAGCAGAAAACTATAACAAGGAATTCGTAAAAAGGATCACTGAGTGCGTCAAGACAGCGTGGCCGTGTAAGCAAATCGAGATATTTTTTCCTGCTTACGGTACGCGCGAGAGTGAGTATAGACGGCACTAGTGTGCGAGCGAGAGAACATGATAAGCGCCGCCATTTAAGATTCCTTTCTTTAATGAACTGGGTTATATTAATAATATTGCCTTTATCTTACTCATATTGCGCTATCGGTAGTCTTGGTCTAATACATAGATGGGGACTATAGATACTTTGACCGATTCACGAGGTGTTTCACAGCACTTAAGTGTAGTTTGCCGGACTTAACCTAACTTACCTAGACACACACTAGAACGTTTACTGTAATACTCAAACAAAATGTTCACCGTTCTGTGGTTCGCTCAGGCGGTCTTGAGCATGTCAACTAAAACAGTATAAGATTGTAGTTCATCATAGTCTCTAGTTGGAGCATCGAATGACCAGATCGCCATGAAGTGTGGACATATCAGTAACATTATAAAAATTGTTGCAGGAGATCGAGAGTACTGATCATCAAGAAACTCCAGCTGAAAGTCCATCAAGTAAGTCTCAACACTAATTATTTTATTATACGACACTAGCAGCGCCCCGCGGTTTCACCCGCATAAGTGTCGATCCCGTGGAAATATCGGGATAAAAATAATCCTATGTGTTGTTCTAATGTATAATATCTAATACTGTAATGATTCATTCATTTTAAATCCGTTATCCGTTACATCTATCCATGATATCCATCCACAAACTTTCGCGTTTATAATATTAGTAGGATTATCACTGATTAACGCAATATTCTTGATATTTAAAATATGTATATTAATCGATGTAAATCTCTTGTTTCAGAACACGACGAGCATTCTGAGTTATGATGAACTAAAGTGTTGATATTATTAGTTTATTCCAATTTTGTTGAATGCCGAGTTCGAGTGAATGTGTAAGTAGGTAAATGCTCACTGTTTATGTACAGTTCAGCGTTTTACGTAGCTGTACTATTCAATTATTACATGTATTCTACAATAAGTATATATATTTTCACACATTTATAATAATTACAAGCTTTTGAGCGAAACATTTGGCGGTTATTTATATGAAAACTTTATTTTATTATTACAAAATCGTTACCTGTTTTCTTACCAAATTATTTTATAAAACGCCACTAAATTACGTCTTCAAATATCTTGTCTACCTACTTTAATTTGCGATGCCATATTGCGATATCTATCGTTCTGTCAAGCGTCTAAAATGATAGTAATGCTACATTTCACACAAATAGTATCTACTTGACTTCTGTACGTTGTTATTTTGTAGTTATCTGTCACGTCTACCACTAACATAAGTGATTTACCACCATTTATATCAAATAAGTAAAAATGATGTGATTTATTAGTTCATAAGTGATGGGCTTTTATGTTGAACTGAAATCCTATGTTAGCGAGAGTTTATTTTTATATTATTCCCAGTATCAAATTCTAAAATTCTGTATAGTTATAGTGATTAAACTACCGTGTTAATGTATAAGGTTAATTAATGAAGCAGCCTCGAGATCTCACAAGATAGTGAGTTGAATATTACATTATACAGTGAACGTATTTAGATTGGTTGTCGTAGATAACATATTCCTTAAATTTTGTCTTTTGTATTGCTCAGTATATTTCATTGGTAATTCATTGCTAAAATACAATAGTATTGTAAATAAACTTACGTCACATTTATATTGACTTTCATTACCTATCGTTTTTTCCTGCCTTATTTTCAAGCAAAACCAATATATACGAACATTTTGTATACTTGTCAATTAAGATTTAAAACTTCTTTGCGCAAACTTAAACTTTCAGTGTTGCTGCTGTGGGCAGTAGGTTGCATTTAATATGGTACAAATAATTCTAAAAATTCGGCGCGTTTAGGTGTGCGTTCATCTTTACCTTTCTTTTTGCATAACATAATAAGCACATAACGTTTCAACCACTACTGGAACACAGGCTTCCTCTCTAGTGAGAGGGAGTGGGCCGTAATCCACCACGCGCGCCGAATGCGGGTTGCTTTGCGCATAGCGTACTGTAACTGCTAAAGCAGCTTAGGGCGGGCTGCACCGCAACGCATTGCTAAAATCCTCCTTAATCACTTCCCGTACGGTTTCTATAAACCAACGCACACTAAGGCGGGCTGCATCGCACATAACTCACGATAACAACATAGGTTATCTAGCGCAGAGGATCTGAAGGCCAATTCCTGTGATTAAAAACGTTCAAAATCTAGTCGCATTCTCATCTCAGCAACAATCAATCTCAAAAACTTGTCTTGTGAAATTAGAGGTATTTTTGACGGATTAAGACTGAGATGAGACTGAAAACATTTTTAAACTTACGAGTATTGCCCCTTCCATTCATTTTACCAATTAATGAGGAACTCACCCAAGGTTGGGGCATACAGAGTCCTGGGAGTTAGGGAATAGCTTTTGCTAGCTAATCAAGTGGCGGTCAAAATGGCCGAGTATTCTTAGAAAATTAGAGTGTTGTTCTATGATGTTAGTGATGTGCTTAGCAACTAACAAAATAGAAATAAAAGTGAAATATTTAGCATCAATCTACTATTAACCGTTAAGACCCCGTCACAACACTACAATTTTTTTGTATGAAAATGCGTTGCGCTGCGACCCGTTGCGGCTGTAATGTGCGCTTGGTTTATCAGCTGTACTTAGCTCTATCCTCGTCGGTATTCTAAAGCGAAATCAAGGATATTTCTTATTATTTCATGATATGATATTATTTATGTATACAAAAGCTGTTGATATGTACCTTTATAAATAAATAAACAAATTATTCATTCTTTCTTGCTCATTCGTGTCTCAATTAGTTGAATTAATAAAAGTAAAACAAATTACTCTTCTAAGTACGACTTTTATTTACAAGAATTCTTAACATCACTATGTATTAAAATTATCATTTGACATGAAACGACTAAAGATAGTACAACTAAAACTACGTATTATTAAAATTACTTTGACAGAGAAAAAGTACCTAAATCTACCAGTTTATTATGAGTTCAATAAATACTTAATATGTACAACAATGTAAGTAGTGACACTAGGAACAAAAATATTATACAGTTATTTTCCTGTATTGTAATGCCGTAAGATCTGCAATGATTTTCGTATTACTTCAATGATACTATATGAGCTCTAAAATGGAAAATATCAATAATACTGTTAAAGCTGAATATACAGCGTACAGGCTACATTAACAATTTTAATTCACTTTATTGTCGAAATATTAGAAAATACACGCTAAGTTACGTTATACATACTAGAATCATAATTTCCGATATGTCACAAAATAACAGACAGTCTTAAATAAACAGGATGCAAATTTATGTTCTAAGTACTGTAGGATAATCCTGAGAATATAATGCTACTGTTTTAACTTTACTTTCTACTTGATTTCTACTTCAATACAATATATTAACTCAATGGCATTACATATGGCAGCTCCACTATTCTTTCCGTTATTTGCCTCTCGCTTGCACACATACTCGGCACGTGAGAGGCAAATAGCATAACTGCCAAATCTAATCCGTTTGTGGAGAGACGGATAGGGAGTATTAAACACAAGTAACTTACGAAGGTATAATGACTAGTCAAATTGTATTCTTAATCAATCTTTGGTTAAAAAGGGAAAATATTTGTTCTGTTTTTAATTATATACCTAGCTATGGGGAAAATCTTCGAAAATGCAATAAATTAGAAGAAAATCAAATGGACACAATCCCTTTTTTTCTATGTTTACTGGAAAAACGAAACTAAGACTTGTACTTATTTAATATAGGCCAAGGATTCGTTAACTAAGTACGAGTAAGTATTGATGTTTAAAACTTGAAATTTTGATTAAAAATTCTTTATCGAAAATACTTCAATTTATAGAGAGGGTGGAGGGAATTGAAGTTGGAACATCTTATATCCTAGCTGTGAAGAGCATCACGTCAGGAAAATTTTGATTTCTTATACATATGTAAATTCAGGACAATCATCGTTCTTCGGAGTGGTTTTACAGCTGCAGTGGTTGAAATTGTATACATTGGGTGCTGACTTTATGCTTAAAAATAAAGTACATAGGCGGTCTCATTGCCATAGGCTATTTTATTTCTGCCAGCAGACTTTCGGGGGATACAGAGACAAAACAGTAGGTTCATGTTGGTGTTGAATGTGTTAACACTCTGTTCAGTTAAGATAAAGAGCAAGTAAGAAGGTTCAGTTGCAGTAGTGTTCCTCGGTGGTAAGTCGGCACAGCTGGCAGTCGACGCGGCAGCACCAGTGGTAGCGGCAGTGGCATCGCTCGAGCCGGCTGGAGCGCACGCCGCGTCGCCCGCGACCGCAGCACAGCCGACCGCAGCCGCCTGATGCACTGCCCAGGGTAGCGTTACATTTTCTGAAAAAAAAAAAAAAAATAAATAAATAAATAAAACATCTATGGTAAGTATACTAAACTCAGTCTTATGGAGAGCCAGAAACTTAACTGTGGCTGGAGCGGGTGACATATTATGAAGTGCTAAACTCATCAAGGTTCCGTTGAGTAAAAGGCTATATCTATAGAAGCACTAGTTCTGCCATTGATAGTTTAGTTTTTTTGAAAGTTAGAACTGACCCTAAATGGAAATAGGGATGTGGCTGACGTAGTGAATTGAGTTATGTAGGAACATCTTATCATGCCTTGGGTGCGTTAGGAAAGGCAGCTAAAAGCTCTTACCTGCCGTGTGTTCCAAGCGATCCTGCAGCTGGATCAGGCTCACAATAGTCTGGACTAGGCGTGACGTATCTCAGCCGCGGCCGTGCGCGCCGCGCGTGTCGTGCGTGCGGGCGCAGCGGGCCGGCGCGCGCGGCCTCGCCCGCTAGTGCGGCCGCCACGCGCGCCAGCGGCGGGAGTGAGCGCCAGCACGTGCGCACTGAGCACGAGCCCGACACGCCGTGACACGTGCACTTCGTGCGCATGCCTGATGACACCGCCTGGACAAGAATCATACATGTAAGTGATTTATAAGAGTGTCCATGGAGTGTCTTGCCCGTTCCTCTGCATACGAATCTTTTACGCTTTGAAATGGGCAATTGCTTCTTCTTTCTGACTGACCGTCTTTTTGATCATTCAAAAGTGCCTGTAAACGCATTAGTTTTTTAAATAAATGCATTGAGTTTAAGTCGTATAGTCAGCGTATCACATCAGTAATGTAACATCAGTTTTACTTCTCTGGAACATCCAATATATAAACACCAGCTAGCCAGCCACTATACTGTGTGTGAATGTGAGAAGATCGTGGAAGCTCGGCTGTAGATGGTTTACGGTCAAGTATTGTCTCAGAGAAAATATATTGATTTCATCATAATTCACTCATCGAGCTAAGAAGACGCAAACCTTTACGTAATTGAGTAGGTAAGTTTATATTTGTCTGGCGCTGGTAACCCGGTATTGAAAAAGTTCTTCGTTATTTACCTTTCGTCCAAATCGTCCGTTCATCAGGTTAGCGGACGCAATGAGCTCTCGTAGTCGTTCGAGTCGAGTTCGCAAGTCCACTTGAGGATCGAACCTCGGGTCGTCAGCCGCCATCCGGTATTCAATGTTGCGGTATCTTGAGCCTCTATCTTCATATTCGTACCTGGTCAAAAGAGAATTGAAGTTTTATTGTACAGCTTAGTACCACTTTATGAATCAAGTGTGAGCAAAGGTCGGATGAAGTCTAATTAAATTGCGTTTTGCTGAAAAATAGCCCAGTTACACCCTAAGGTGAAAATGCGTTTCATACACCTCTGCCTTAATCCTTCGGTTTGGTGAGCATCGTGCAAAAACGCTTTCATATACGCTAACCTCGGTCTAGATCTGAACCTTTTCCGTGTTGGTCTTCCTCGTCGCGGTGAGCGCGGCAGACGCTTCCGTCCGCGACGTCCCTTCTTCCTCGTCTTCGGGGCCACGCTAGTGTTGGCTGGCGCCGCCGGCTGGTCATCCACTAAGATGACTATGGGTGGCATCGTTGTTGGCTCCATGGTCGTTGTAGTAGTAGGTAGCTCTGTGGTTGTCGTCTCCATTTCTAGGATATTTTCCACCTTTCCTTCTCGGACGTCTATCTCGTGCGCATCCAGAAACTGCTTTGCGAATCTGAAATACAGGTTTTGATTTTTATAAGGCTACCACAGTTATGTGTAAGTACCTAACTGTAGACTAAATTAAAACGATTTTGTCATATTTTAGTAATCCTGCAGTCTAGCATTACAACTAGTAACAAATTATAGGATATTTATACCTTTCCGCCCACTGAAAGTTGTCACCACATCCACCCCACTTGAACCTGGCATGTGGTTCCGGAGGCGTGATCTGCGCTTGCCGCGGCGGCCGGGGCGGCGCGCGGGGCGGAGCGGCGCACGAGCAGGCTGGTAGCGAGCCTGCCGCGCATGCGCGAGCCACCGACCACGTCAGCGCAGCCGCAGACATCGCGTACACGTAAGCTTGCTCACGAGTGCCTGAGGACGTCGGAAACTTAAATTTGGAACTGAAATAGGAACAGGTAATTTTTTTTGTGGTAACTAGCAATATTAGTTACAAATAAACTGGTACTCCTGTTAACCCCCTCTAGCTAAGCTAAATATGCTTGTGGTAGAGTGATGCAAAACGTCTAAAGTGCAGTGAATGGGTGTCGACCCAACTCACGACTTCCTGATCGCTGGTTGCCCGGTAATTTAATTGCTGTAGATTGTCGCGACATTGGTTATTGAGTTAAAATGCTGGATAAAGGCATCTCCCAGCAAAATACGCGTATTGACGTGGAGTTGCGGACACCAGCCCGTATTACCTAAAGGCATCTCCCAAGGTGATTTTTGTGCTGTCATACTATTGCAAGGGCAGAAAGGCGACCATACACCAAAGATTGATCTCTGATATCGGTGACTCTGTGAAGGCTGCCTTCCATCAGCTTGTAGTACATTGTTATTGAACTACTTAGGTACCACCCGTTGCTTACCGCCTATAATTATGTCAACAAATCGAAATGCCAGTGAGTTCACCATTGGTTTATTTATGGAAAGGGCATCCTCAGAAACGCGTTGTGGTTGCAAATACAGTTACTGTTGAACATACCTACCCCTATCCCTGTTGGGTTACAATATAAGTAGCAATTACAGCTTTTTCGACGAATATTCTCTTTGTTAATTAATCCCCGTTTTCAATAACAGCCCGTTTGTAACGTAACAAAATAGTAAAATAATGCTAGTGATACTCTACAGGTGTTTAAATTGAGATATTTATATTATCAACCTGCTGTCGAACCCTTTCTGCGAAGTAACAAGTCTTCAGTAAACTCGCGTTTGTATTTTGGCACCCGCGCGCCGTCCAGAAACTTTCGGACAAACAGTCGACACTTCGCGACGCTTGCAAAGTAAATCTTTTACAACTTTTCTCCAGTCGATTTTATTACTTACCGGTGTCGTATAGTAAGGTAGGTAGTCCGATTTAATATCTGACGATTACTAGAAGTCGAGTATTAATTAATCAAATAATTTGTGCAATCAAAACTGAAAAAATATCAAACAGAGAGTCAGCGCTTACCGACGTCCTGACTATCGTATCAACTTCGATCAAATATTGTTCGAAGCGAATCAATATCACAGATTGACTCAGCTGCATCCGGTTAGACTGGAAGCGGACTTCCACATGGTCCGGAAATGGCTATGCAGATTATGATGATGATCATAGATTCAGATCGAACAGCGTGAATTTCAGATAGCGAAAAACTGCATTGTCGTGGCCCAAGTTGCATAGACAACTGGGTAAAACTAACCTACTAAGTTGTGTCTAGCTAAATTAACCCGACCGATATACTCACTACTTTAATCTCGAACCCTTATACAAGTCTTGTACCGATAGGCGCTTTCTATCAAGAGAATCGTTTTTAATTACAAACGATATCAGCACGATAAAGCCCGCACGTCCTTAGCTGAGTTAAACAATGGCATCTGACGGGCTTATCACACAGCACATCGGCAGCGCAGACCGCGCGTGAGTGCACAGCTCACGGTTATCGCTGAATGACGTCCCTCCCCCTCCCACTGCTACCCTCACTTGCCACCCCCCGCGCCCTGCACGCTTGATTCATGCGTGTAATTAAATCTTTTGTCCGTCTCGCTGTACCTCGACCCTAAACCCTCACCGCTGATCGCATTGTAAGACGAGCTTTCGATCGTCTTTCTAATTTAACAGACTAAAGATAACTTTCATGGTTTTCAGAAGAAAAGCTTTATCTCGTCAATAAGGATTCGCGAGATTGATTTATATTCTTAACTTTGTACGCTTTCCCGATGAACCTGCCCTCGAGCGCTTAAAGATATTGTTTAATTTGGGAAGTTCTGATTTCTCGGTAGTTGCAGTTTGCAGATATAAAGTTTGATGAAGTACTAACAATGTAATTTAATACTTCGAAGCAAAACCAATTAGGTATTGATAATTTCCATCTAATTAATGTAACCATGTAACTAAGTTATTTATTTTATTTGATTTTGACTCAAAAAGAAATACCTACCGACAGTAGGTACCTACAGACAGACGATACTATAATATCGGTCTCATGATTCTATTAAAAACAATATGTCGATCTGATGATGATGAAGAACTTCAAGCCTCAATTCTCCTTTAGGCGTGTCGACATCAACTTATCCAAAACAAAGTCTGTAAGTACCAATGGTTTATGAAACCCTCGAAGTTATCGAGATGTAGATTTTGTCGTCATAACTTTATGCCTTAGCGAGCTGCAATTCAGGACGATAAAATCGTCCGAGTTGAGGCTTTATTGGCGTGTTCCGCCTTAGATGGCATTGATATTATATCGTTTTGTTAGGGTATGCGAATGCACAGAATTTCAAGTAGACAGATTTATTTAATGGTAACCGTAAGCTTTTCTACAAAACCGGAGACAACTGGAAACTTTAGCTTTGTATACAGAGTGGCAGGGACATCGACGCACAGATTGTAACTGGCGAAAAATTTCTACGATAGGAGGTATAGAATCATGTGCTGAATTCATGGTTACAGGTTGCGCGTCGATGTCCCTGCTACCCTGTATAGAGACTAGGCGAATTACGTGCACCGTCACATATCAAACTTTAAAACAGCACAAACTATATTCCTTTACAACCTTTACCTTTTGGCTACCTGCCCTGGACCAAACTTTAGATCTTTAATCTCTTTCAGTGCCTCTCATCCCCATTTACTTAGTTGAAGATTTGTAGAACTGCCCACACCATAACTTGACATGTAGAAATACCTCGGCGTGTTTTTAGGACAACGCATTGAATTCAAAACGCGACTTCGCGATGTCGCGGGCAATCCTGCGTATGGGTATATTTTTCGCATGTAAAGGAAAACGTTACGGAAACGAGCTCTTAACAAAATCAAATATTCGCGATGCCGTGACACCGGCGATAGGCACTAGCTGTCTCGTCGAGCATGGATGACGAATGACGTGGTTACAACCAGTGCCAGGAGCTTCAACCGTGATTTTCATTTGTTAAGTAAATGTTTCTGTACCTGTAGCAGTGTAGCTCTCTGAAAGTGGACTTTTACTTTGAATGGTAATTTAACTTTCCGTGGTTTCTGATCCGAAATATGACTACGCTTTGCCAATTCAGTGAGATAATACAATATTTTAAATAATCAGTGAGATTCATGCGCCTTAGAATCTTTTTCGAAGCGACCTTATGCAGAATTAGACGGACATCTATCTAAGCAGACACCTCGGCTCCTAATGAAAAATTATTCTTTGTTCATTGCCACAGCGACCGCAGACTTTATTCGCTTCGTAAAACTTTTAATTAAAATGTATCAAGCCGGGAGCACTCCGAAGATTCCTTACGGTTTTGTTTGTAGCCGACAACGTTCCGTGTCAATTAATTTCCTAAAGTGGGCAGACGGACGCCGAAATGGTGACCAAAAACAATGCTCCGTATTTCGCAGTAGTCGACCGTCGGCATCCGGCCCGCACTCGCTGCCAACTACACAATGTCGCCGACCATGCTAAAACTAGAAAAACTTCCCTATTGTTTGTCTTCTTTTCTATTCCTAACTTTTAGATAGTTGTTTTTTTAACGTCTCTCTTGGAACACTGATTGTAGAGAACGACGCAAAAAAAGATTGGATAGCGTTAACATCAACGGAAAAGCTTGTTCCTCTGCGAACTTTTATGAAAAGTTCGGCGACGAAAAACATTGCCTGACCGAAATACCTATATATGCCTATGCGTTTATCTCTTTTTCATTTATTAGATCAATATTTACCTACTTACTAAACAGTCGTGTCACGCTATGAGAGTCAACCGGCGGCCTACGCCGGCGCTCGTTCAACGAGTTTCGTGCTGACATAGAGTTATGAAGACATCGCGTGACGTCTTCTGTTATTTAATAAGGTTCCTGCGCCGGCCGTACGATCGGCATCGGAACGATTGCTCTTTATTGTCTACTCGCTCAGCTCTATTAGGAGGTAATTAACAATAGAGCATTCAAATTAAATTGAAACAATGGTGTAATCTGAAAATTAATTACCCGAAAAGTGATAAATATGTTCATGTGTCACGTAAATAAAAAGAGTGGTCGGAGCGGAACGGTACCCGCGCACCGTCGCTGAAAGAAAGAGCGCTGTCGTCACGCCGGCCGCGCTCGCACAATACATCCACGGTGATTTAAAAGACTCGACAAACTTGTCTCCCTTATCCTTACATTAGTGATGGAAGTTGCAGCTTTTTTCAAATAAGTACTGAAATGGGTTCTCCCAAGGCGTGGAAACAATGAGCACTGAAAATGTAGGTACCGACACTGTAAATCGCGATTCCATAGTATCAGGTGCCAAACTACTGACCTCGTTGAAATTCCTAGTGTAAATTAAAAATACATAGGTAAAAGTTACGCACCCGTGAGCAGGTCAGGGGTGAATCTGGGTGCCAGTTCAATGGAGGAGCAGTTCCAGCGCTCGCCGTGATGCGCGGCCAGGCAGGCGGCGCGGGCCAGGCGCGCGGCGCCCGCCACGTGCGGCATGGCGGAGGGCTGGCGGCGACACGCGCGCGCCTGCCCGCCCCACAGCCAGCCCGCGCGCCGCGCCTCCAAGCATTCGCTCTCCGTCCAGTTGCCTTCGCTCTCATGCAACGCTCTGTATCAAAATAATATTATCGTAACGGGTGTTCTTTATTGCAATTAATTTCATTCTTAAAAAAAATATAGGGCGAGGCAACCCTTTTAATTAAAGCATTGATTTATATTCTATAAATAAAACATCCCAATTACTCATTTAAAGTGTTTATTTGGAAAACATTTTACCTTTCATGACCTAATTAAATTATTCGATGGCAGTGAGTGGTAGGTATAAATATTGGTGCATTTTTAACACTATTTAGTGAGTTTCTTTTCGTGTTCTAAATTGTAAGAGGATGATGATCCGTCACCACGCCTCGCTGATTCGGGTCTTTGACCACGTTGAAACGCCTCACACATCTCATACAAATAATTTGGTAGAAAATCAGAACCTTCACCCTCTCTACGCCGTAGCACATGGTACGCTTCGCGTAGCGTTGGTTTTGGTGCAAGACGTAACTCTAGCTCTACGGCAGTAGGGAAATGAGCTGCGAGGGAATAAACTATTTCCAGATCCGATGGCGGTGGCGTTAAATGGCGATAGTTCGATACTTTGTGCAAAAAATATTCTGACATGCTGACTCTCGGGTTTCTGTCATCGTATTTTCCTAGTTTCATGTCGTATAATACTGCCTTTTGTCTGTCAGGGCCCCAGAATTCTTGTTCGAAAGCCATGTAGAATGATTCTACATCTTTGAACTCACTCCTGAAGCAGCGGGCCCACATGAGCGGTACTCCTTCTAAACATGATATTATGAATGGTAGCTGTTTCTCCTCTGTCATTTTTAATTCGGATATGTAATACTGAATACTTTCTAAAAAATCCATCGGGTGAGTGTCTCCAACGTCATCAAAATGTGGTCTCTTATTAATGGACGCAATAATCCAATCGCTGAGATTTTCCGATGATAAATGTATGCTCGTTTTGTGTCTATTCTGTCTGTCATCGTCGAGTTCAACAATTTTCGGCCTATCGTCCTGTCGTGGCGCGGACGATTTATCGTACACATTTTCAGCCTTCCCCAAATTAGGGAGGGACATGTGACTGCGTAGTCTAGACGAAGGCATAGGCAGGCTCTGGTAAACATCTTCTTGGCTGGAAAAACGAACGCCGAAGCCCAATGTTGTGGGTTTGTGGATGGAGCTGCTGTACATGGAACTACTGTACATAATGTCATCTTTCTTCGGACGTTCTTCTGTTTTCTTTTCTTTTGCAACAGAGGAAGATATCTTGTCAACCATCTCCGATAGGTTTGTTACTGAAGATTTAATTTGACGTAAATCAACGAACAAACTCATTGTTAGTTCTTAAATTTTTAGCTTGCTGAATTCATTTTCAGGTAGGTATAGAAAAGTGACTTCATGGGCTGAAACAAAAAACAGGTGTTATGATCTGTATCAGAAAAAAACTAAAGAAAAAGTGTGCATGTAAGTGCATTTCAGTAAAATACTCTAATTAATCTAAAAATAAATTTATTTCACTCAATTTCAAATCTAAAAATAAAACTATTATACTCACTGGTTTTGTGTGATTCTACAGAACAATAATTCTTAGGCCCAAATAACGATGTCAGTCACATTTCACCGTTCATTGATGGATTTTTAACTCTATTTGATATTTTGATTGATGATTCTTTTACACGGACGGAGCGATGGTAGAAGTGTGTCCAACATGGGCTATTGTGTACAGACAGCGTAAGAGTTAACCATGTGAAACGTTGCTGTAATGCTCGTGAGTGGTCCACAATGGAGGGCGATTCGTCACTGTTTGTGCACCATTGCGCCGGCTAATTCAACACGTTGTTGTATGTGCAGGGCAGCCTAGGGGCGCCACCTACATAGATCTACGTCAACGTCTAAAAGGTGCAAACAACCTGCTTCAGGGTAACAAACTTATTATAAAAGGTTCGTTCACTCCAAGTCGTGTCTAAAATAATAACTCCTTTTTTTTATTAAAAGCCTACATTTATTTTACGATAATTAATGTGCTTGTTTATTACGTGCATAATTTATTAACCAATAGTGAAGCATGTTTGCCTTTCAGCGGTGCGGTGGGCGGAAAAGCGTGCGTAGCAAAGTTCGTAGCAGAAGGAGCTTACGTGCGACGGCGGCGGGCGGGCAGTCCGTACTACCCGACTACCGCTGACTACCGAGGGATGCGACAGGCGTACTTGCCGCTTTTTATATACAGCTTACGATACAATAACTGGGTTATCGTAGACGGTATATTAAATTTCATTGACGTTTCGTCGTGCCTGCCAAGGACACGCGTTGCCGATGGTACCGTTTCCAATATTAGGGGAACACGCTTTGTTCAAATATCTAGGTTGAATTTGTGCCATAGTTGTGAAACAAACTGAATTTGTTACACTCGTAAAGTCAGCGGCATTACTCGTACCTAACTTGAATGCTAATCAAGGTAATAATAAAATGAAAGTTTTGTTCGTTAGGGTGTACTTTATGAAAAACGACTTCATCGATATCGACAAGTAGGTAACTTTTTGCAAAAAATCAAAACGAAATTGAATGCAAAGTAATAGCGTATGTGAAGACTGTTGGACGTAATAGGGTTGGGGACCGAGGTAATTATGGGTTCAAAGGTAAGGTTTGCCGTCAGTTATTACCAAGTATACTGCAAGTTCATTATTGATGCATTAGTTCCGCGACCGGCCGCCGCTCGGTTGCGCATATCTTTGCGACCGAGCGAACAATAAACAACCGGCCGTCCTTCCTTCCATCCTTTTTAGCTTAACACTGGCCCTACTTGTACGTCCGTGGTGATAAATATGGAGAATGTGTCTTTTGTTTTACACTATGTGAAACTTTTCACATTTTCGTATCCCTTTTTTTTTCAAGAAAATCTTTTATTAGATTTGCCTTTTCTGAAACAATGTTACATTAGCCAGTAACAACCTACCAAAACTAGTTCTGCTTTTATTATGAAGATCTTAGGTACTTCACCATCCTCTTGCTCTTATGCCAATTTATTTGAGGTCAGTGCATCAGCATGTCTTCTTCCATACCTACTCATCATCAGCCATCATCTCTGTTTTTCCCTTTCTTTCTATCCATATCACACAAACCATTAATTTAATAGTGTCCTTAGTCTTCAGGGATTTCCCCTATTCCTATTGCCTATGAAATTAGTAACCCAATGAACTTGTAGTTGCACAGAAAAACTTAATATTTGTTCAACATAAAACATCAAAAAGCAAAACTATATAAGTATAACAAGATTCCAGCTTCATAAGCAAAAACGAAAACTTTGCAACGATTTGGTCAAATTTAAATCTAGGACCGCGAAAAGATCTTGTGTAACTCAAGAATGTTTCTACTGAGTTTCATGAGATTCTTTTTCGTTCAACTATGATTTATGTGAAACGTTGGCACATTTATGAGCTTTCTTTTTGGTGAAATGAATTGTCTTCGTGAGAATTAAATATGGATAGTTAGCAATTTATTATTTCTGAATGATTTTAGGCTGTCTTTATATCAGAGCATTGCTTCAATGCAATTAATAGCTCCTAGAACATTTCTATCTTAATCCCTATGCGATGATTTGTGAATCCAAAATATGTCATCATAATTAAAAGCTATTAACGTAACTGAACGTTTTCCTGAAGACAACAACAGAGATCACTCAAGGTAAAAATTTCATGTCGCGAAAAAATTACACGATGTAACTTACAACGGTATTAACTAAAAAGTTGTTAAAGGAGGCCGTTTAATATTTGCTTTGTATCCCTTGAAAAGCCGATATCCGTGTAATGTTGTGGGGGACAGCGCACGCGACGTTACCACTCACGGCACCTATCATGACGAGCGACAGGCCACGTCACTCGCCCCGCATGCAACTAATAGTAATAGCGACTAGCCTGCAAACTTGGAAACAGCTACGCAGCACGCATCCGCAGAATAGCGCAACACCAATTGACTCCCGACATCGAGTCACGGTGCTACGAGCCCAAGCTTCCGTAATCCTACTATTATGGTTAATTCATGTGGAATGTAATTGTCCCGTTGTTGGACTCCGGCCGGGAACATTATCGCATTCGTCACGCCGCGCACGTGTACGTTTGATCTAATAAAATAATTCCCGTATCAAATTTTACGCGCCTATCTCGATCTGGTAGACAAAGAACCGTGCAGAGGGGCACAGGGGTTTCGCTTTGTCATAACTGGTCGTCGGCACAAAAGACCACCCAGCATTTTTCGGGTAGATCTCTTTGTGTTGTGCATGTAGATAAAATAGGCCGTCAAGTTACAATGTAATTTTTCCAATACCGAAAAGGGTCACATGTCCACGCAATAACAGGACTAGTGTGTTATTAAAAATGGCTAATGTTACAATGAGCATGTGTTTGAACTAAATAAAAGGGTAGATAAACCGTACATCTGTATACAACGTTTTCTAATTTCCTGCTACGTATTTTGAGATTTGTTTTCTCTAGGCCCAAACTTTAAAAGACATTATTGTACAAATTCTAGATACCAACATTTTACACACCCTTCTAAGCCCTCGTTATATTAAACTAAAAAAAAAAACGGTACCCAAACCCAAACAAACAAAGCCAATTCATTTAGTGAAACATAAAAACACCATTGAATTTTTGCACAGTTTGCGCAGTCTGGTACTTTTAAAATTGTTAAAAAAAAAACATTTTAAAACATCGTCTAAAACCCGCGATGAAGCAAAAAACCCGTTTGGGGCGCAATACAGCTGACGCGGCTGCAACGGCGCGTCGCTGATTCCGCTTTAATGATGATTAAATGCTGTATGATTGTCGTGGCGTGTGTAGCCGCCCCTGCGGCCACCGGGCCTGCATCGTAGCGCAAGGGAAGTTTGAAGGAAACTTTAACAGTATCGAACTTCTAAATGCGAATTTAACTAGCGCTACATAATTATTGCAGGAACAACGAAAACCTCATAAAAAGCATTGTAGTTGTTGGAAGCCACATACTTCGAAATGTACCTAATAGGTACCTATAAAAAATTTTGAAAACACATGCCAGCAGTTTACATTATTACTAAGCTCATTTATGATCCAATTATTCTGTACATGGTTACTGTAGATCCCATTTATTCCTCGGTTCCCCCTTATGAACTTTAAATGACATTTGCTACGGCAAGAATACACGCAAGAAATTGTGGAATTGTCAAATCATGTCCAAGCCCACATCCACTACGGAAACCTACACGAGTCAGCAATTCATTCAATCAACAATTACATAGGTAATGTAAGCGAAAGATTACAATTTGTTATAATCACTTACAAGGGCTGGCTTGCCTCCCAGTCTCTGTTAACTGCTTCGCTCCATTACTCACGGGACAATGATACCCTAATTATGAACCATTTGACACACGCACTCACATAGAAAGTGCCTAATAACTATCCGTAATCAAGATGTACAATTTCCATTTGGTGAATGTGCGCATATAAATGAAAATTTGCAAAATTTATATTCATATGAAATTCGCGTTCGAGAATAGTAATAGCACATTAATATGAGGGATATCACGAACGTTATAAAATGGATATTGTGCGGGAATATCAGTGTAATTATTAGGTATGTAGTATTCAACGAGTTTATATGCCAAGCACGTGTCAGAGAAAGCCATTAGATTTAAATGTAGGTAAGTGGCCATCAAGAAGGAAGCCGGAATAATTGAAACAAATGCAGGGATTACTCAACAAATTGTTCAATACAAGGGCTATTTATCTAAGTCACCGAGCTGAAACGAACAATTGTTGTTTTATTGGTATGACATTGTGGTGCACTTACAAAAATAATGCAACGACAAAGACGCATACGCGGCTTCTTAATGATTTAAATATGACGTAATCTTGTTCAATACCGCAAAAAAATGTTTTAGAAAGCAAGGGGATAAGGGATACAATTGTAACCATTTAAACTCTCGACAAAGCAAATACGTTACAAAAAGAAACAAAAATGCAAACCTTAATTATGTTTAAATGGTGTTGGAATAAATAATTATAATAATTATAGGTACTCCTATGATAGATTAACTATTCAACTTGATTTTTAACAAAACGGTTGTTGAGTGTGTATAACATATGTTTTCTTATTTTAATGACTTCATAATAATATATTATCTCGGAAAAGAGATATAAATTAAGGGTTGTGCCTCAACTGCCGCTTAATAGCGAAACATGTGATATTTTGAGACGTGTTTCGACACTCATTCAGAAACTGCAGCTGCGTTATTTTAGATGTAAACACGAGGATGTGGTTGTGTGGAAGTAAAAAACTAAAAAACCATCAGTCAATAAATCTTGTCGACTAATCCTGCAAGAGAAATGAAGCAGATTATAACAAGTGTTTTTTGCAAGTTGTGAGAGGGAATGGAGTGCCGAGACGTGCCTTATCTTTATAGAGAAAAAGCTTGTGACACGCCGGACAAAACGACATATTAAAATGTGATAGCCCCGTACTTATGTGAGTTTTCAACAGAATTATTTTGTTGCCAGATTGTATCGTTTTATTTTTCAGTTTTGTTTATGCGCTGGCACTGTAACTTTAATGTGCTGAGAACGTTTGGTTTTTATTGCACATGTTACACACGTACAAGCGTACCTAGGTATCTCAATAAGCATGTAAATATATATTTTTAATTTAAAATAATTAAGTAAACACGCTTTGCATAAGAGTTCTTTGATTACAGGCAGCACGTGGCGACTGCGACAAGTAAACGCGGATAATCGCATAGAGTTGATAGAGTGAGCTTTGGTCGGCGGGCGCGTTGGGCGGGCGGAGCGCACCGCGCGGGAAGTACGCGCGTGAGTCAACGCCAGCCAGACAGCGTGCCGCCCCCTCTCCCCCTTCACCCTGCTGCCGGCCACCTTGCTCAGCTATGAGCGCTAATTACTGGTATTGCCACCTCTTACCTACGACTGACTTACATTTTCTATAACGTTGCTTGTTTCTTTTGTTGTAATTGCTAAGCAGTGTGAAGTTTTTCGTTTTTTATACTTATAATTGTGACAGACAGCTCAACATTTTCTTTCATCTTTTCGTCAACAAATCTTTGAGGTGCGCAGTTAAACTTCTCAGATATAACAAGATTTTGTAAGAAATAAAAAGTACTACCAATAATATCAACCGAATTCCGAGTCAGCTTAATCCTACGTTGAAAATATTATACCGTATCGGATACAATTGATTAATGAAGCATACATCAAAAAGGTTGCCGTCGATACGGCCGAACAAGAAATGTGTGACAAAAATAAAAGGCGAACAAATACGGCGGTGAGGATGTCGGTAATTTATGAATTTGTCAGGACAAACTGAACATCGTCGTCGGTGTAAATAAAGAGCACCGCGGCGTGGATAAATTTGTGTCAGATCAAATGAATCGTGCACACAACGATTTGTTGCACTTATTGCCTTGTTGCCCGCTTCACCCTCGAGCGACCAACAAAAACAATCCTTCGAGATGTTGAAGAATTAAGTCGTTTGTTCTCCACTAAGATAAATTGGAGAGCTTCCATGTACCACTCAATAGTACAGATGAATAAAATCTATTTCTAAACGATCAATGTCTGCGCGCCCTCCGGTGTCTGAAGTTGCGTTTACTTAATAATATGTACCTACCTACCCGTTAATATTATGAAGCAACATTATTGCTACAGTATAAGCACTAGCTAATTTTGTAGTGCTACCCATTCACGTACAAGTTGTGAACTCGAGTAGCAGCACAAAGTTGGCCCCTGCGAAGCCCTTCACATTTTGGCCGGTACTGTGTAAGTACCTACAGTGTACAAACTTCGTGCTCACAGCCTTTGTAGGCTTTCGAGGAAGTTGACAGATTTGGTTTGATGAAGTAGGTACCTATCTAAGTTGGTTTAAAATATTTAATATTATCAAGTCCGTCTTAAAAGTAAAACATCTGTGGTAAAACCCACAGAAACGGTCTATCTTCAAAAATTCAATTTAATCAGTAAGCTTCACTTCGATCAATTAGATAAGTTGTTAGAAATGTCACAGATTTATTGCCTTTCAATCAAGGTAGTAGTCGAAGACATAAATCCTTCTTTTATGTGGAAAATAAAATTGGTAGGAACGTGTGTCCAGCACAGTGCAATAAAATAAATCTTGTACTAAGTGGTTCATATTTTACCTTCGTCCGCACTCGGCAGGCATACGTCGGCCACCTACATACGTTATGCTGAAGGGGGGATTCAATAAAAATCACAATCGTAAAAACTAAGACGGCAGCCATATAAAAATACCTAAGAAAGCATTAAGAGCCGTCCCCTAATAATAGGTCCCGCCAGATGCACGGGACGGCCGCCTGGAAAAGTCACAGTGGGAACTCGAGCGAAGGAAATTATTTTTTTCGGTCTGCCACACACGGCCCTTGCTAACTCAGCGAAAACTGAAACCGCTCCTCTCACCGGAATCACTTACACGAGGACATTTTACTGTAAAACTTTGGATATGAAAGTAATGTGTAATATAAAAGTATATTACGTGAACGTGGAAATGTCCCCGGAAATATTCAATATTGCTTCGTGACTTCGAATGAACAAATTAGGAGATGTCTTTTGCTGGGCTTGCGGATTTTCAAATGACCAAAGAATTTTACGTTGGGTACTATGTATGTCTACATGATCTGGATATGAGTCTTTTTATAATAAGGTGTTTGGATTGCTATTGAACCTATGTTTTCTGAAAACAATAACTTATCCGTTCTGGTAGCTTTAAGAAAGGATTCTACTTACTGGTCCACTTCAATGATTCATGCTAACCATCCTAGTCTTAGTCTTACTAAGTACTTTTATAAATGAACTTGCTAACCCTAGAAGACAGTGGTAAGGTACTTGTAAATAGTGTTTACTAGAATTCGTCGATAAAACTGTTTTCCTGGGGATAACGCTCGACTCAACGATGCAATGGGGTCCTCATATAACATCTCTTGCAAGACGGCTAAGTTCAGCAGCATATGCTGTAAGAACAATCCGTCAATTTACTAATCTAGATACCGCGAGACTGGTCTATTTCAGTTATTTTCATAGTATCACGTCTTACGGTATTTTACTATGGGGACGGGCTGCAGATATTGAGTCCATTTTTATTCTGCAGAAAAGAGCCATCAGAGCAATATATGGCCTACGCAGGCGCGATTCTCTAAGGGAACTGTTTAAAAATATTAATATCATGACGGTACCTTGTCAATATATCTATAAAAACATCATGTACGTAAGGAAAAATTTAAATCTTTTCAGTAAAAGAGGTGACAGACACGCCTATAGAACCAGAAATAGGGACCAATTAGTTCAACCAGGTTTCAGACTGGCTAAAGTAGACTCTTCCTTCATGGGGTACTGTTTAAAATGTTATAATAAAATACCTCCCCACATACTCCAACTCAATGAAACGAAATTCAAATCTTGCATAAAACGCACACTATGCAGCCAAGCATTTTATAAGTTGGGGGATTACATCGCTGACAAAAATGCTTGGCTAAACGCTGGTCCTGCTCCACAGGACGCATAAATAAATTGATTGGCATTTGAAAATACTTCACACACGCCTACCCAACCTACATACTGTTGGAGCTGCTGAAGATTCTAAAATACTATGTTTGCATTATATAAATTCAATCTCCTAGTATTGTATAATTGCATAGAACGTATGTGAGTACTATGTTACATACTACAAAGCTACCATTTACTGGGTACGTCTTTCATTGACTTGAATATGCCTTGGCGGATGAGAGTATGTCATGCTCACTCTAATGTCTCGATGATGGTGGCACATGTGTTGGATCATTTAGCTCCCTTCAAAATGGTTGAGCTGAATGGTGCTAATCTATGCGTCATGTTCGTGAACGGGCGTCGTCAGTAGGGGCTGGTCAACTCTTTGCTGCCATGGCTTATTTTGATTTAAATTAATATTTGAATTGTTTTTTTTTTTTATCTTTTCATTACGGACGCTTTTAACGTTCTGCATCGTTCTCACATGCATAATTTTGAACATGAATGATGTAACCAATACTTTGTAACAATATTATTATGATTTAAAAGAGTGTCCATGGAGTTTCTTGCCCGTTCTTCTCTATAGGTACCTACTACGCTTTGGAATGGGCAACTAGCTTCATCTTTTTGACTGACCGACCTTGACAATTCAAAAGTGCCTGTAATTGGTTTATTTGAAATAAATAGTTTGAGTTTTTTGAGTTGTTTCAAAATAAATAAGCGATCTAACAAACGAGTAATTAATAGCAAGAAAATATATATTAGCACTCATAAGCTTTCCCAAAGTGAATTATTATTTAAAGTCTCCTGCGTTCTTTAAGACTGGAGCAGCCAAAGCAGTTATTTACAACCTCAAATTTTCTGCATAATAATAATTAATGAAGCAGTTATTATATCTATAGCACATTGGGCTCAGAACTAGTCCCTGTGGTACTCCATAGTGGTAAAAGTTTTACCATTTGGAATAGAGCTAACTTTGCCTACGTCTTCACTGCTTATGAGGTTATATTTTATTCAAATAGATCCGGCTATGCCTATCTATATGAAACTTGACAATTTAGCAAAGCAAAGAGGAACGAAACTGTTTCATATGTCTTAGACAAGTCGAATATGTAACAACGCAGAAGCGCCTTAGATTATAGTGGCCATGCAAAAATACTTTTAAACATAATTAATTTGTACATTACTCCATACAAAACATTATTTACATCGTACAACTAATTTTATAAGCTAATAATAATTATATCGATCCCATTTTGGTGTAAGATAACTCTAGCTTATTACGAGCCAAAACATTAAAGTATGTAGCTACCTAAATTAATTAAATTAATCTTCATTTCATACGTATCAAGTTTTACGAGGCGCCAGAGGACATTAACTTAGCAATTAACATAAACACGAGCAACCGTAATATTGAAATAATTAGGTACTCAGAGCTTTGCCGAAAATCGTGTTCGTAGCAAAGCTCACATTTCCGGGGATATTACCGGGTGTAATCTCGGGGGCGAATAATTGCGGGTTGCAACTGAACAACGGTGCTCATTAGTGCAATGTTCAATTAGAGAGCGTCGATGGACGGGGAGCCGACCCGTTACAACCGCTTTAAATCCTGTGGATGTTTCAAATGGCACAATAACAATGTTATTTCGTACCGTTTTGTCCTGTTGTGATGGCTGTATTGATTAATTCGCTTTAAGCATTCGTTAATTATGTGGAACTCGTAATGGTTTGGCCTTTGTTGTTTGGCTCACGTAAATAATGATGTTAATCTGTATTGCCTTTTATATTTGTACGTTAATCCGTTACAATAAGTTTTAATCTGCGGCGCTTACCTCGTTTTTCAGTGTGTATCGCAACATTAATTAATAAGTTCATTAAAATTACTGGCATATTAACTTCAAATATTTATACGTGGTAATTAATAATAAAGTACGTTTTTGTTTGCTCGAATTCGACCGTAATCGCTTTGGTTTACCGATACCTGCCTACAGAGGTTTTTGCTTCTGTTAAGCACACTTATGCGGCCACTAGGTGCTCACTGTTATATATGTATAGTATTTTGAACATAGGTAGTGGGTATATAGCGAATGAAGCAATGGAACTCGTAGAAATGTGATCAACATTGGTCATTGCCCATTTGCTCGAATAACGCGCTGGGAGGACCGCAGCTAACGAGTATAAATTTCGATTCTTTATCCAGAGATTAACAAATCATAGTCCTTAAGCCAATTTCATTCTTGGATTGTCAAAGAATCATGATATGTGCTGTTATTGACGAAATGAAACCTACCCTGTAGTAAGCATATACAACTATAATATATTATACCTATAAGGTAATTTCATAAAACGACTTTACTAAAGTAAGTGCATTTTTACTGACAAAAACTTACCGTTGCCTAAAATGTCGATCTGTTAACTACATAGCCGTTTTCCTTTTCAGCACCGAACAAAAGGAAAATACAAACAGGCATCTTACAATAATCTGCGCCAAGCGCGGCACAATTCTTTAAATCAGCTGTGTCCCTCACAGTATGCCCGGTGGCAAGAGATACTTCCTTCATCCTCCTACTATCCATCACCGAATGAGCATCTTACCGAAAGTTATAACCTCCCCTCTAGTTCACTTAGAAATCACTCTAACGACTCCTAGTCCAAGTGTGAAGATGAAATAATATTCTGATAAGGGCTACGAGTATGTCGACAAATCGGCTAATGGGTGCAATTGTGGCGGTGAGCACTCTTCAAAGCATTTATTTCAAATAAACTGATTAGACACTTTTGATTTGACAAGGGGTCGGTCCGTTAAAAAAGATGAAGCTAGTTGCCCATTCCAAAGCGTAGTAGGTTCCTATGGAGAAGAGCGGGCAAGAATCTCCACAGACACTCTTTTAAATCAAAATATTGGTAACATAATTCATGTTGAAATTATACAGAAAAAAAAAACAATAATTAAAAAAGCCGTGGCAGCTTAGATATGACCAGTCCCAACTAACGGCGCCCGTTCACGAACATGTAAACAAACTATGTAGGTCTCACCTGCTATCCAGCCTCTTGTAGTTTTATCCCAACATCTGCAACCTAAACGATATCTCCGCTGCCACTGACAACGCGGTAGAAGTGGAAAAGTTTTGTTCTGATACAAATTAAAAATATCGCCACGAAGAAAAAAAAATTAACTAATGAAGGAAAAGGGCTGCTATTGCAGGTCTGCTAGAAAAACTAGAAAACAAATATGTTACAGAAATCGTACACGAGTTTGGGAACATGTGGGATGTCGACTCGGAAACCATGGTGGTGACAGTTCTTTGGTCAGGGTGATCAGAACTCTTGCTCTGACTACCTGAAAGACTCATTAGGGAGTTGGATGAAGAAAACGCGGCACTGAAATGTTGTTCGTGTTCATGACGGTACAAAGGAGGAAGCGCCGATCGCGAACGAATAAGAACCGCTGCGGCAAAGCTCTTATGGAGCCCGAAGTTAGCTTTCATGCCGCAAAGCCGAACACACCGGTGTATATCTCCTGCCTGCACTATACCACTAAGGTGGAGGACATCATGGAGTTCGTGCGCCAGAAGACTCTAGTAACTGCACCCTCGGCGGGCCCTTACACGCCGAGGGTGCAGTTACTAGAGCCGCACTGCAACGTCAACATTATTTCAACTCAAAGGCACTTCGTGGTGCGAGTACCAAATTGTTATCTACTCTTCGTCATGAAGGAAGACTTTCGGCCGCAGGACGGGATGTTCTGTCGCTTCTGCGGACAAGTACCACAGGACAGGATAAGGACAAGCTAGTGCAAAGTGAAAACTATTAACATAGTATTGTTTTATACTTCACTAGATTCTGCCCGCGACTTCGTCCGCGTAAAATTTCTTGTTCCCCTGAACCACCCCGTCGCATCGCATTACCTGCCCGCACTTCGCTTAGCGTTCTTTCTGACTTGTTATCTTTTTGACCGGCTCCTCAGGGACATAGAGTGATGTTAAAGCCAGCCTTCCTCAAGAATTGGGCTATCAAATGCAAAAAGGTTTTTTCAAATCCGACCGGTAGTTCCAGAGATTAGCGCGCTCAAACAAACTCTTCAGCTTTTTTTATTATTAAAGATATAAATATACGAGTATATTATTTTGTAAGGTATAAAAATGAATGAAATAAATGTTTTATTATTAATTAAGGAGGTTTCACTATCCCTAGACCGGGCTCCGCCGGAATCTCGTCTTTTCCCGGTGGGCCATATTTTACGCATGTCCTTTATTTCACTGGCTAGAAATTATATCTAAAATTATCCGTAGCAAGCGAGTTTACGACTGTTAGAAAAAAGCACTTCGCTACTTAGACAGATCTCAATGTCATAAAGTTTAAAAACAAATACATTAATTCGCGCTAATGCAGACAGCAAAGGAAACGCGGACAAAAAGTGACTCGATCATTATTATTTGTGAAGGGTCTCGAAGTATTAGTACTGATTAGTACCTAATACGTACTTAGCTGAAAATAATCAAGTAGCTACTTGCGAACATCGTTAAGTTCTTGTTTTTAGAGAAAGATTCCATTAGAAATTAATGTGTCGTTATTCTTTCTAGAGCCACCTTTACCTTTTCACCGAGTATCGAATTTTATAACTCATCACAACAACTTATAATAATAACTATAATTGACAGCCGTAAAAAAATTCATGTAAACGCGAAACTTATAGTGAATAATTTAGGCGGAAAAATATATATTTCATAAGTTTTATCTTGTTTAGGCCGAAAAGTTTTCAAATACGCGATAAAATAAACAAAAAATGTAAAACCAAACAATACTTACAGCCATCGTATCGCCTTCGTCGACTTCGGCAAAAACACAAACAACAAAATGAACGCAATATAAGAACGCATCACAAAATAATATCGATCACTGCATTACATGAACATGTCAGTATCTCTTTTTAATTAAAAAAAAGTAACAAAAGTGCGCGAAATATTTTGGCGGGAAAACGTCGTGTGTCACGGTGCCCGAAAGGCAGCGAGTGCGGGATGAGCGCTCTCTAGCTGCGACTGCGACAGAATGCACGACTGTGACCACCTCTGCCACTCTCGGCCAGTGGTCAGGCAGACAAACGCGCCGCCGCCGCAACTGGCAAGAATCGCCAAAGATTAACCTGATAGTCCCAGATGAGGCATTTAGAAGAGGCATTTTTAGTAGAGTTTATTAAACTTCGGCCCAAAGACAAAATAGTAAGCAAAAAATCTTCAATTTCTCCTGTAAAGTTTGCATTTTTCACTTCCATACTTTTATTATGGGTCAATTTGGGTCTCTACTCACCTTGTGGGTTATAACGGGCACATGTTCGTCTATTTTTTAGCGACCTCTATCTTTAATCATTTCAATAAATCTAAGCTATAGTAACTTAGATTTAACGGTTAATTTCCATTTCTAAAGCCCGCCCTTCAGAAACCTATATGAACGCTCGTGACTCCATACCGAAGCATTCTATTGAGTCTACTTCACCCTTGAATCATCCTCATAACTCACATATTCAGTACTCTATGAGAGCCGGTTCTCATAGGCACAAATATGCGACCGGTTCACATTCCCCTGACAGAGGCGCGCGGCGAATCGGGCGGGCGGGCGAACACGCGCTCCCCACGCAAGCGGTACAACCCACTTATCAATTCAGTCGAGTGGGCATTCATTCATTGTGAAGCATTGTGCCTATTATGCGCGGATTCGGTGCTTATTTACCCGTTCAGATGCCACTATAGTAGTCGTCACAGCAACTATCTCTTGAAGCCCTTATATTTATTTTTATTAAATAACTGTCTTCTGCTTGGAAGGACTGGCTTCGCTTACGTTTCTGGCTTTAGCTATGAATTAAACCCTAATAAAACATACCTCTTGGTACATTAACCAGAATGTTCAAGCGAGATTCCCATGTGATTCCGTCTCGGGGACTTTTACGTATTCTACTTCTATCTCAGAAAATTCGTGGATGTCAGCAGTCTGAAAGAATTATTTGGACAGCAGTAGCCTTTTTTGGGAAATCCCATATTTTACATAAAGCTAAACAAGCTAAAACCAACTTGGGTAAAGAAAGAATTTTAAATAAAAGAAACTCACTTATACTTTTAAAATATTTACTCTCAAGATTTAGCTGATGAAAATTGGGTAACTTTATCAAAGTTTTATTTACAGGTGAATAAAGGATTTCTGGCCTGAAGAAGAAATAAACATACGTGATTAGGTATAATAACTCAAGGATCAATCCTGTGTCCCGTGTCACACTATCATTACCATCCCAAAAACACCTGAATATATCCTAAAACATACTGGTAAGAGTTTGACCGGTATTTTTCATATACTTTCCAAGTCAGGTTTAATTTTAGCAACGGTGGAAAAATGTTGCAATTATAGATACATTATGTGTTTTTGTCTATGGTAGGCTAGAAGGTATGCAGGCCTTTTTACCCTACATAATTTTTAATGATTCCATTCGAACAGAACTCTACTATATGGGAATTAACTCTAAATCAATTGAAAGTACTGTTACTTTTAATTCATATCATATATTTTTTATCAGCTATTTTTACATAATATATATAGAATAAAAATTGAAATAATATACAAAAATTAAATACAACATTTAAAATGGTGCATAGTGTTATGCACTATTTTAATTTATGATTATGATACATTGGGCACCCAAAATAAGTCTTAGGTATATGCACTAAAGTAAATAACATCAATTGACAATCCATATTATGTTATTGTAATTGTAAATATACCATTTACTCCTAAAACTATTTAACCAAAGTATTCATAGTAAGGCTACGACGTACGAATTAAATTCAAATTCAAAAATGTCACCAAATATAATTACAAACTTAATCACTTGGGGACCAAACTTGTGGACTTAGAGGTATTAAACACGCACATTAATATTAAATATAAGTTCATACGGGGAGCGTTTCTGTCAAGTAATGATTTTACAATTCATCAAAGCCTAGCTACTGAAACAGAAAAAGTTCATCTTACTTCTAAATCCATTTAGTCCCCATTCTGATATTGTCACGGAAACTGTTAGCAAAACATAGTTCACTGATTTTTCTTGCCAGCGTATTGCTTGATGATGGCCACGCTGTACGTGCGCGGGATTGTGGGTCAGGCGAGATGGGACAGGTCGTCCAGCTCCGGCGGAGGGGGAGCCGCGCCAGGTCGCGCGAACACGGGCTTCGCCACCACCGATACGGGAGCCTACGTGTAAGAACACACAGTCAGACATATACTAACAAATTGTGTAACGTATAAACATCTAAGCAGTTTTATAGTGTCTTCTAAGTTTACTAGTGTTTTTTTTCTGGTACTCTTTTTAACGAAACTTTAGGACATTACAGAAATATAGCTTTATGTAAAACAGTTGTGGTGGTGCTCATTTTAATGTCAGCCAGTGAACACAAAGTAAGACGACACAACATTAAATGAATCATCTGTCTGCATTATAACATACGGCAGTGGCGCCATTAGTTCCACAGTTGTTAACTCTCAACACTTTATTTTCAGGAGTTTTAAAAAGTCCGAGATGCTTCATTATCAAGTCACAAAATAAACTCCCAAATAAAGAATATTTAATGTAATTTAGTATTCTACTTTCGGGATTGTGGCGGCAAGTTTTATGCGTTGGAATTCACTTTAGTATGTATAGTGATTCTAATACAACTACTGTTGTTGTTGATGTCTATAAAAAAACATGGCAGCTTTTTTTTAATTGTTATAGGCCACATTTCTATGTAAGCAATCAATTTATATTGTAATTAATTATATTTATAACCAATTTATACACAGCTGATCTTAACTTTAGCACCAACAACAACTTTAGCCGTAACATAAACACAGCGTGTTTTGCATGCCCCTAAAGGGGGACACGGTCTGTCTATTCTTCATACAAATGAATATTCCGCAAAATAATCTCAAATTTACACTTGATCAAAATTGTATTCTTTTATTGTGTAAGCAAAACCGAATCCATTAAATTAAGTTTTGACAATATTTCATTCTATTATGTCAAAATAGGAAAGAAAAAATTTTTTTTTTGTTTTTACTGTAATAATAAAATGCTGCAAAAACTGCTTTTGCGGCAATTTATTATTTCAAATTTGATTGATTGACTGTCTAAAATTTGTGAAATATTATTTTGTATGAAGCAAAGAATCGCATCACCCAAAGGTATCGTAATTACAAACTTTACCAGATGTCTCCACGACTAGGATGTTGATGGCAAAAAAAGAAGAAAACAAAATTTTGTTAGCACTAAAGGTCAACAAAAATATATTTCAGGGGTATCGGTTTTCACTTGGTCACAACTCTGTAATATATTTTTGTCGTTTTACAGTTACACTCAAGGTTGTATAAAGACATCGTATCGTCCTCAAATTCTGTCACTCAAAATTCATCCATAGCAAAATGAGAGATGAGATATTTTAACGATTTAACAGTGGCTGTATAGGTCACTTTCAATATACCAGGAAAAGCGCCAGGACGATTGCATACTCCTGCACAACAGCGGAACACAGCGATACAGTGCCAAGAAACTAGATTTCTGCTTTAAAAAAAAATACGGATACCTAAATATAGCTACGGTTGAGTACGTAATTTTGACTACGTAATTATTAAATGAAGCATATTAAAGGTGTGCGCTTAAATTTTTGGCCACTGTAAAGACTTATGGCTTCTAACTTGCTTGTAATTTTGTCGTATGGCAAGTAAATTAGCTCCCAAATGTGTGATAACAACCAATAATCTACAAAAAATTGCCAACACCCTTATAGCTTAAAGATTTAAGCATCAGGATAAGAGAAAAATCAAGAGGATTTTTTTATTAATCTGGACACAATGATGGTCTGAAACCGCCAAGTCGCAGTGACGTCCTTTAAAAGTGCTTATTCTGCAGTAGGCCAATATAACATATCTGAACTTTTTGTCATTCATACGCTAAGACACAACACAATATCAGGTCGGTATCTTTATCACATTAAAATAGACGCCACTTGACGAAATACAAGCATAAAGGGAAATTTTATTTTAAGGGAGCAAAGTAGTGTTTAGGCGGCAATAGCCGATCTATTCTGTAAAAATCTCACCGTAAAAACTAAGGCTGCCATCAGACGGACTGCATCGCAGCAACCACGCGCAGTCGATTTATGCAGTTGTACGTTCGACTTCATTCAGTCATGATATCAACTTCATGCGGCCGGCTGCAGTCGTGTGAAGTCAATATTAACTGCATACAGTCGTGACTTCAACTTTACGCGGTCAGCTACAGTTGTGTAGTGTCGAGGCACGCTGTCCATAGCTAACCGCAACAGTAAGAGACGTACAAGTCTGTGCTTCCATTTTGACGTCAAATCTTACACTGAGCTCTGCGGAAAGTCAGATCCGACTGCAGATAACTGCATGCAGTTGAATATATCGACTGCGCGCGGTTGCTGCGATGCAGTCCGTCTGATGGCAGCCTAAGTTGAACTAAACATGAAGCGAGCTGTTAATAGAGTCAATCCCTAGCATCAGGTGAAATGACAGCTCACTTCACCCAAGTTTTCACTGTGAGATTTTTACGAATAGACCGGCTGCCGGACAACAGATCAGGATAGCGTTAGAATAAAATGTGTACCGACCTGGCTGACGTGTGCGGCTGTGAGGGCTACACTGGACACGGGCGAGGCAGAGACCCCGGTTGGCGGCGCGAGGTGGTGCTGAGGTTGCACGCCAACCACCACGACCTTCTGCGGGGGCGCCGCGCCGCCCGCCGGCCCGCTCGTCACCACCACCGACTACGCAGACACATGCATCTACGTCACTACTCCCACACAACGCTACGCTACCACAGTACCACCTACCCTACCTGCTGTCAAATACAGGGTGTAAAGAGAACCACGAAGCCGGCTACCACGCATAAAGTATGGTCAAATACATTCCTTTCCCACATAGTGGGTGCATGTCACATTTTTGAACTATCATTAACATTCAAAATTGAACAAAAACTTAACTGACGAATCACTTGCAAAATATAGTTTACCTCAACCATGATGCGTACAGTACCTTTAAAGATACTATTTGAATATCTATTAGTATCTTTTTTGACATTCAATTAATAATTAACATCGGTGGACAATAATATTGTGTTATAGCTATAGTTACTTCTGACATTTTATTGGAATTGGTGTATTTTTGACTTCTTTAAATTATTTAACTTTGGCATTGCGTAGTACGAAAAAATAATGTCTCATGCACGATGCAAGTGAAAGTTAAGATAAAGGTGCACAGCTTTTTCATTCCTTGACGGTAAATCTAACAAGTTACATTGAGCGAAAATATTTAATGGGAAACCACTTTAATTATTTTAAGGAATCAAAACAGCGGACAATGTAACTCACGAAAAGACTTTTGCTTGCTACGCGTGTGTAGAACGGGATGTCAATCAATCATTTATTATTTGTAAAACATAGGTAACAAAAAATAAATACAGATCTTAAAGGTAGGATGTGGGAGTTACCTAAATTACAGAAAAAATTGATGCAAAAAAAAAAAGGCAGACATTGATCTCCAAAATTTTCATAAACAAATTAGTTCTCAGGTAGGGCCCAGTAGGTTTACAAAGAAAAAAAAAAACATGTGCGGTCGGGGGAACCCCGTCAGGAACGAAATTCCCTACGTAATACTCACGAGCACACACACTCGTATATAATAGAAAGAGAATACAGAGCCATCTAGTATAAGTTTTAAAAGCTCTCATAAAGTTGTCGCCATCTTGGATTTTCGTTTTGACCTCGCTATTGCCTTTAGCATCCTCAAAAACCATGAGAACTGTCTCTCTTTCAGAAAGAGAATGTCGCATGGAGCGGGCACCCTTTTTTGTTACGTGACATTTTCTACCAGTTTACTCCTACTTTAAGCCGCGATGAAGAACTTCGTTCCAAAAATCATAATGACGTTAAGATTCGGGTCTGTCGGTTGCGTCAGGGGTCTTTTTACATCCGATATATCACTACGCTCTACTTGCGTCTTAGCGCTTACACTGACCTATGTCACTAGAACCACGTTGTTACTGAGCTCGGCCTTCATCAAAATCACGAGCGCGCGTCATGTAGCTTTTATGAAACAGACGTAAGGTTTAACTTGCAATGACGCGCGCTCGTGAAATGCAACAACTATACCAACACACTTTACTTATTATAGTCGAACAATCTTAGCGTCTACACCACTCGCATGTTTACCGCACGTTTGAAACATGTTTTAGTCTGATTTTGAGTCTTCGGACATCATACTAGTGAGACAAAAATTTGAGGAGTAGTCGATCGACTCGAAAGAAAGAATGTCACGGCTTCTTCTCCTCTTATGACATGCGACCTAATCTATGTACTGAGGGTATCTAACAGTACAGCACCAACACTTCTGGGATACCAATAATGTTATAAGCTTACTAAAGCCTTTTAAAATTGGCTTTTGTTTGTATTAGCAATACCCAACCATTGTGTATAGCTAGGCAAAGACTTCTTGACTTTGTTCAACTCGATGCATTACAAAATTATATCACACTAGCTTTTGCCCACGGCTTCGCCTGTGTTGAGGTCGGCAATTATCCCACGGGAACGTACTACCGAAATAAAAAGTATCCTACGTGTGAATCCAGGTTATCAAGTGTACGCATACCAAATTTCATCCAATTCCGTTCAGCCGTTTCTGCGCCAATCCGGAATCCAAACGGACAAAAAAAAAGCTATATTTTCGGCATCAGACTCGTTCCCACACCTAGCAGTTACTTTTTTTTTTTCAAAAATATTCAATGTACAGTTTTGACTTCGTCACTATTTTATTATAATATGTATAGTCATAGATACCGTAAACCGGCTTTCAGATACAAACGTATAGGTAATTAAACCTTATTTGTGCTAAGACATGACATTTCAAACATGCAATTTCCTCCATGCAAACATACGCAAAGGCCGCACTCTTCTCAAAGTCACAAACATACAACTGAACTACCTATATAACTGTATATACATGTATATGATATGATAGTATCTGATTCATATTGTACCTGAACGTTTTGGCTTCGGACGATGGTCGGCTGCGAGCTGTGGACGACTATGTGGCCGGGGCCGCTGGCCGGTAGCGTCTGATAGTGGTAACAAGTATTATTTATGGTGGAATGGAACTACAGTTATACCGGGCGAGTTTTTGAGGTGTCAAAGGCCACAACTGGAGCTGTTAGAAGTAGAGAGAAGTGGCCCAAAAAGTCGTGAAATTACGTACTTTAAAACTAAAAGCACTTTTTGAAGCCCTGTCTAGAACCAGACATTTTTGCAAAAAAATGGCAGCCTGTATTATTCCAAAGAACGATAGTGTACTGATAATCTGACAAATCTTGCAAATTAATGTTATGTGGTAATATAATGGCTTTGGGAAGCATACATCTAATGTGTAACTGTGTTGCAGTAGGGCTCCGAATTTGTACTCATACGTCCCTCCAGAATTTTTATCCATATCTCCATTAGTTCTACTTCCAATATGTCCTTTTTACGAACACTTGATCGTATACCTAAGATTAATAAATCGATGACTGTAATACTTACAGTAACCTGCGGTGGTTTCTGCTGCGACACTATGACGAACTTCTGCGGCGGTGGCGTGGAGGGCGCGGGCGACTGCGGCGCAGGAGATGCGCTGATCATCACGTTACGAGTCGCCATTGTTTCTGCCAAAAGAGGATACAATTGCACACATGTATACGAAAGATGCGACAAAGGAAATCAAAAAAGTGGGTACCTAAAGATGTAAAAAGAAAACCAGGAAGGCCGCCGAAGCACTGGGAAGATCTATTTAAGGAAAGATGTGGACTAGACTGGAAGAGACAAGCCAGAGATATGTGATATATAAACATGGAAAAAAGAAAGAAATTTTTGTGCCAGGCTTCTACTCCGTTCACCTTTTATGCCCTTTTTTTGTCCAGAAGGTAAAAAAAGGTTAGCCGGTATGTAAGCTCAATATTGATGTATTGTACAGTCGCGGTCATTAATGTAGTATCACCTTAAGGACTATATTGCTGTGAACGCGCGGTAAAGTCCGTACCTACTGCTGTGTGCATAAAGTGATGTATCAACACAGAACGCTCACCTCATAATTCGCACACTGGCTGGCGTCGAACGAAACAAAAAACATACGGTCGCTTTTGCACACAGGCTACGTAATTACGTATGATCTTGGTTGGTTCATACCATTGCTAAAATTGAACTCATTACATCAAGTACCGATAGCTGGTATTCTTACGTATTGTATTATAGAACGCATCGGTCTGGGTTCCAATCTCGAGTTGGGACTTTTATTTTTCTTTTCCAACAATAATCTTTATCGGTTATTTTGTTTTTCGTTTTTTATAGATTAATAAACAAGAATCATAATATTCATAATGTAATCATTATTTTATTTTCATTATTATATTGCTATTGTAATACGGGGTTAAAATAAGAATGTTTTATAAGGGATTTCAAAATGTTTATTCGTTATAATTTTATAAACTAAAGAAAAAAAAAACTTCTAGTCAAAACAGTTTATTTTCTCATAAAGAACAATTTATTGAAGTAAAGCAGATAATAAGTGAACTACGACCCTTAGACTTAAAATATTGTATCTTAGTAATATAATAATATTGTGCTTTTACTACTAATGTGTGTGTGTACTCTAAAAAAACACAACTAGCAAATCTACCCACGTAAATAAAAAAAGTGCGAACTCCTTGTCACAATACAATTAAATTACTCAGTAGTACTACTTTTTGTTTACTGCCAGTGCGTTCGTTTTAACTTTAGTTGCCTATCTCAAACGTCAAAGTAACAAATTGTATTTATTAGGACTTATTGCGGTTATATCAAATCAAATCAAATAATTTATTTCAGATAAAATATCCATAACACTTATAGTTGAAGGACAAATTACAAATCAAAATTAAAAATTAAAAATTATAGTTATAGCTTAAGTATTAATTTTCATTATGAAAAGAAGATTGCAACTAAACCTCAAAATAATCCTTATTACGGATATGACACAGTATTATTTTAATATTACTAAAATCAATTTGTAATTTATAACTTAATACTTTGTTTGTATAACCCCCATTATTATCAATGCTATCGAGTAAACGCTGGCGCATGAATCCAACAATATTGAAACATATATCTGTTCCTCTTGAATGTTCCTATATTTCCATGCAATGCAACTTCAACTGCTCATCAGATCTCTCATTCCGTGCTTCCCATCGCTGTATCGCATAATATAAACGTTCTTGTTTATGTTTTTCAATCAAATATGGGCGAAACGAAAACTAGCTCAAAAAGCTGGTTTTCGTTTGCATGGCGAACGGTTCGTAAAGATATGTCGAATAATTCGGCAAAATATCTCGTTGATATGAAACCACTTGTTTCATTATTCACTGACTAGCTGGGGTCATCTTTTGACCCTCCGACTCACAGTAGGTTTTTCTCTAAAACAAAAAAAGAGTACTGTTAGGCTACTAGCAAAATACGAATATTACCAATTTGAAACAAAATCATTTTGAAAATAGAAATGTTACATATTATATTATTATTATACTTAATGTTATATTTTATATTCATTATAATTTTTTTTTTCTATTTAGGCTTTATGATAAATATAAAACGTTTAAAAAAATAACTAAAGGGATCAGCAGTTATACTTTAATTAGAAAAAAAATCTATAGAATAATTAAATCATAATACTCACACTCAGTCCGGTTTCATCAAACATCTGTGATATAATATTAAGTCCACTTTTACGCAGCGCGATAATATCTGCTTTCATCTCCATATTTAAATTTCCTTGCACTTCAAAATCAACTGCAACACCGCTAATAGATTAAACCCACGTCACTATCTACAATAACAACTAACCAAAAACAAATAACGTTCTATTTAGTCGCGGTGAATGAGTCGTAAGTTACTGCATGTGTCTACCTTATAATTTATTTATTTAGATTTCTGTAGGTATAATCATAAAGTTTAACGAATTATGTGAACAAGACGAACATGATACGGAACTATATTCAATACCGTGATTATTCGAGTAGGTAATTATAAAAACATTTTAAAAAATTATCACCGCGCGTGAGATTCGATCCCACGGCTCGCTACGCATGAACGTGCTTACCGACGTATGATAACCGCTAGGCTATCAAGCCATATAACCTAATGGTTGAATTTATGAACTACAATCAGTTGCAAACGAATGTGAGAGTGTGTGTCTATAGTATAGAAATTACTCATTAGAAGAAAGTCGTAAGTTAAACAGAAGTGTCAATCTATTGCTTCGTGACACTGTCACTCCACTTTTGACCCATACTGTACAAATGAACCTTCCGCAATAAATTCTCTTAACGATGCTGAAAACCGCATCAAAATCCCTTGCGTAGTTTAAATGAACAACGCATCACAGACATACACGAAAAGCGACTTTAATTTTTTTTTTATATATATGTATAGATTAAGGGGCCTTTTACAGTTTGTTTTTTTTTTCAAAATTATTTGTCTGCTGTATTTTGTATCGAAGTTGAAAAAAAGTGGGCCACCCACGTGCAAGGAGACCATATTATAATGAGGTTGGTGATATTATTTATGTTCAATCATGAGTTGTTTCTTTTAAAACATGTAATTATTCGGAAAACTTGTTGCGAATTTATTTTAGTGATTCGCCATTAATATTTCAATTATTTAAAAAATCCGTTCCAGTCTCATGCAAAACTAAGAACTCAACTTGTCAAATACCAAACAATTTTAGGTTTAAATTATTTTCCCCTTTTCCACAATAAGTGAACAAAAACCGGTCAAGTGCGTGTCGGGCCACGCGGAGTGTAGGGTTCCGTAGATTTTATAACAGCCAAGTGCGGGTCGTACTCGCTGACTGATAGTTTCGTTCCATGCTCTAACTAAAAGCCAAACATGACTACCTACCTAATTTCATTTCCTATACAAATCCTCATCTGATCCGATAATTTTGCACGGAAAGTTTTAATTTTTTTTGTTGAGATTTGGATAAGACTTGTCATAGTCGGTGTAGCAACTGTTTTTTTTTTTTATAACTTATTTAGGAATGAAACAATAGCGCGATACAACTGACGTTTAGCGCCATCTATCGACATTTCTATGGAGTTGTTCGAAATTTTCGAGTCTAATACAATTGGTCGACTATTACTCGTAAACTTGTAAAGCCCACTTGAGTGTGATAGTTTTCCTTTAAACTTCGTTATATATAGGTACTACTGCCGTGACATTTGAATTTCTAACTACAACCGTTTAGTTGGTAGAGGGGGGGGGGGGGGGGGCTTGACTCTAACGAAAATTGGTACTTTAAAGCTTGATAAGTCACGAACGGTTTACTTAATCAAAAAACCGTCCTGCCAAACCCCTAATATTTTTGAAAGGCCTATCCAACGATATCCCACACTATGGGAAAGACGAAAAATAAAATTATCATCCACACTTTAGATGTAGGGGAGGTACCTACCCTAAATAATTGTTTTTTTCAAAATTTTATCTTACCACTTTTTCGGCGTCATTAACGTGTATACTCGTGCCAAATTACAACTTTCTAGTACCGATAGTTTTTGAGCTAAACCGCGGACAGACAGACGACATGGCGAAACTATAAGGGTTCCTTGTGGACTACGGAACCCTAAAAATGACCAATATCAGTCGATGTTGTGCACGGCCCCTTACCAACCTGAGGATTAATTATAAAATCGCTCTCTTTTGAAAGGAGTAGTGGATCGAACCATAAATGAAATGCCTAGTTATTATTTTTTCGCGTAGCGTTAAAACCTGTTGCGCAATTTGCGCAGACATAACGTACTCGGTATAAACATGAATACACAATCTTAGATAACTTACATGTACTGCCACGTAATCAACTATCTTCTTCAACATTATGTATTCTAAGTTGATATTTGATTAGCCGTTTGTAATAAAAAGGTCCTAAATAAATTGCCGTTGCAATGGAATTTGAAATTTGTCTTAGATAACATAGAGTTTGTGTTCCCAAAACCTGATGATTATCTGAAATTTTAAATTGAAATACTCACCAACTGTCTTAGCGGCGTGCGAGAGGTGCGAGGTGTGCGCGTGGTGCGAGGGCGAGGGCGCGGCGGGCACGAGCGGCGGCGTGCACGTGACCACGGCCACCGCGCCGCCGCCGCCGCCGCCCGCCGGCGACGCGCGCACCTTGCTCACCGCCTGCTGCAGGCTGGGGCCCAGGTAGCCGTAGTCACGCCTGCAGAATACGTCGTATTATACCGGGTCGATTTTTGAGACGGGACAGTAAGTGCTAATACACACGAGCAGCACGCGTCAACGGCAGAGACAAGTCGACGGTAGCCGTTGTCACTCGTCGCCAGCTGCGGTCGACAACGTGCAGCTCATGTATTTCAGCGCCGTACTCAAATACACGAGCTGCAGTTGTCTCAGCCGTTAGCGCGTGCCGCTCGTATGATAAGGTCTCAAAAATAAACTTTTTGAGATATTTCGATCTGCATTCACAAGCAAGCAAGAAACTGGGCAATTTTAACAAAAACTTTTTTGATGCCAATTGATCCAGTTTTAAGGATAAAAACCTTATCATGCCAACTGAGGATTGGGAACTAGAAAAGTTACAATTGTAGACGTAACCTCATTACTTATCCATTCCTTGAGTATACACACAATAGCTACAAATTTACTAACTTGTACTCATCGGCAAGATCGGGCGGCTGTCGCAGTTGTCGCACGACGGGTGCTAATACTTTAAGTAACTGGTGCTTGAGGTTACTAGCCGCCAGTCGGTCAGCGCCGCCGAGACCACTGAGCGCGCCCTCCACTCGTTCACCCAGCCATCGCACGCGCGGCAAGATGAATACCTGGACGTGGAATGTGGTTAATGCTTTACTATTGGCGTGTGCTAGCTGACATATGACAAATATGCATATCTATAAGGTATATAGATAGGTAAAGCATAGAATCAAGTTCTTGTAACTTAACAGACAGTTTGTTTGTTCTTTCTTTGTTGCGTCAGTTTTTCTTCCCAGCTAAAGCACTTGCAAGTGGTGAATGGCGACTGTCTTATGTAATTTTCACGTTCAAAAAGTGCTGACTCTGAGCCTAATTTGAATAAATAACTTTGATTTGTTTGACTATCATATTAAGACGTCAGCGCAAATAAAGCATAATATTCAATATTCTTGTTTCTGATTGATGTTATTTCTACGTAAATAAATATCAACTTTATAATTGTTTTAATTAAGTTGATTTCAGAATGACTAGTACTATTGAAAAATTAAAATTAAGTTGTAGTGCAAACTGAACTTTATTCGTGGGTATAAAAGTTATTTTTCCAATGACACATGTATTTGTTTACATGTTTGGTAAGTAAATTGCGAACGCAGCATAAGTATAGTGAAGGCCCGGAACTTGATACTGTAAATGCACAAGTTCTCTGCTTATACAGGGGAGTATATACATTTTAAGTGATTTTATTATGAAATGTGTACTAACCTTGACAACTTCAGGACCCAATTCTGCCAAGCCTTGAACTGCGCCATATAGAGAAGCCAGTGGCGTTTTCTCTGATTCTTTCATAGTTGTGAGCATGGATGGCCCAACGCCAGTCTCATTGTTAGTCTGTGACGGACATTGCAAGGCTCTGGCGAATAACCTATGGATAATTAAACACGTTTGGGTAAAATTATTGGGAAATTTTTGCCTATATTTTCTCATTGCCAGTTTGGATGGACTTTGCAATGGGGATCCACTGTCGGCCCAGGTACATCAAGAATTTCCAATGAACCCTTTCCTATTTCCTTTAGATAAGAGTTACCAACAACGGTCAAAATGTATGGAACAACTGTTTTTTATTTTTAATAAACGACGAGAAATTTTACCACAGCGGGGTTCTGTATCATGTACTGAATCCATGGTAACTGGTTGCGCGTCGATTTCGCTGCCACCCTATATATTTTATTTTATTTAGTTTTTTTTATAATAAAACTGGGGTCTCAGTCGGTCTCAATCAGGATGTATTAATCTTCATCTTACCTAGTGACTCTCGTCTGTAAGTTATTGGTAGAGGTGTTAAACGTCTTGCAGATCTGTGCCATGAGCCGGGCGGCAAAGTCGCGCAGTGCCCAGTGGTTATCCATCTCTGGACGGAGGCACAGCTGTCGCGACACGATGCATGTCGACACGGACGGTATCAGCTCGTGTAACTGCACAAATTATTGTCAAAAGATCAGGATAAAGGGCCAATACCGTGATTAGATTTAGTTTTTGTCAATGCTTTAGTTATAGACGATCTTACTTAATCCTTGATCGTAATAAAAAATAAACAAATCTATGGGACATTTAAGGAGTAGAACTATCGGTTCAGATTTGCATTTTCCCGTTGCTCTATCCCTTTCTGTGGTTCAGAAACACAACATCCTACACTAGAGTAAATGAGAAAGATTCCATTCAAGTGCCCATGATTTTCTGCATCGGCGGGACGAGTTTCGGGGCCGCATATGTCTGACTGAATCGTAATACGGAAAATACCTATAATGATCTTTGAAGACATCGACTTCTTCTTCGTCTCTGCTCAAAAATGTAGAAATCTTACCAAGAAAATAATTTTAGAATATAACAGTTAGTTTAGTTAGTTACTTTAATATTTGCTCATTCTCTCTCTCTTTCTCAGTTGTTTGCATGCCTGTCTATGTTTAAGTTCACTTTTAACTACTTTTTTGCTTTAAACTGTTTATTTTCCCGAATAAATAAAATAAAATGATATATAAAGGAATGATACTTACATATTTCTCTAGATACAGTGACTGGTTGTCAAGCAAAGCTTTGACCATTCGCATGAGATAAATGAGCAGTGCAAGATTGTTCTGCACTACATTAACTTTGACGCCTTCTGATATAAATGTGCACATTCTAGGCAACATCTCATGTAGACCTGGATCGCAGGCCAGCGACTGTAGTGCTTCCTGTAAGAAAATATGAATACAAGTTTATGTTATATATTCGATAAGTTTTGTTTTTGCGTCAATCCCAAATTTTATTCTTCCAGTTTTGAAAATAAAGACATTCCTAAGATAACATAGAAAAAAACGTGTGCGGTCGGCGGATCTCCGTCAGGAAAGTCGTATGGAGCTGACGCTTTTTCCTTACGTGATTTCTATCAGTCAACTCCTGCCGCAAACCGCATTAAGGAACTTCGTTCCAAAAACCACGAAATTCGTATGTCAACCAACATAATCTTGACACAGGGTTGTTATACATAGGAGCAGAACCTGCTAAAATCTAAAACATCACATAGAGAGAAACATGAACAAATCATGCGTACCGCACGGCGTCCTTCGTCGCTGCCTACACAAGCCTCTGTGATCTCCTTGTAGTACAACTGCTGCTCCACACTCAGCTCGTGGGTGGCCAGCTGCTTCACGTGGACCGACTCTGACGCCTTCAGGCGGGCTGCTTTACCACACATAGGTTTACCTGAAATATTACACATTTTAATTATTGGAAGGGTGATACATGATTGATTTATTCAATAGGCGATCACACAATTATTAGCATATAATGTGTATATTTTACTATTCAAACAAGACTATAAGAAAATTGATTTTAAACAATATCAACATGCACTGCCCGGCCTAAACCTTCATGACGAGTTGATTATGAACTGTACGCTAGTAAAGATAGACAAAGAAGGATCATGCTTATAAAAAAACTGACTATTTACCAAGAGTATTTTGTTACTTTTGCCTTTATGGCATCTAAGCTTAGAAACATTCCAGTAATAGAATTCAGAAAAATCATACTAGGGTAATCCTTAATAGACAAAAAATGAATAACAAAAACATATACAGCAATGACCACAACAGCCAACACAAACAACTTTCAAGTTCTCAGTGAATAATAACATGCTTTAGAAATAATTGTTAACCGAAAATTAAAATCAGTAAAAAGTTACTTATTTTCATCGTAAGTTTAACTTCCAGCAGGCACAAAGTTACAAGAAACTAAAGTGTATAAGTGTTTGCTCGATTTGGTGTGACCATTGCCCATTCAGTCAATTAATGAGCATTTCCACTGGCTGAGGTGAGCAGAGAGAAGAGTTTTATTACTGAAACTGATTGAACTAGCTGCTAAAAGTAACCCACTGCTTAGAAAAAACGGTTTTGGCAATGACCATAGAATGTAATCCTCAAATCTGAACTTCAGGCAATTATCACACTACACCGGAAACCTCTTTGGTGTGCAGTGCTGCGGTTATTAACTCTCAACTGTAGACTGACCGCAAGGAGATGCGGATAGCAGAGTGAGTGATTTTGTGCCTGTGATTTTTGTATACAATCAAGATTATTTTTTATTTAGATTCTTTTTTTATATAATTTAGTTTTTTATTTTCTATTTAGTTTACTTTGTGATCTTCCTGTATGAGTCGCAATAAATACTTTTTCTCTCTTTATTTATTCTACAGTCACAGTTAAAAACACACCACCCCAGCAGCACCCCACACCCGATTAGTGTTCAGTAAAGTGTGAAAATCTCCTCATCATCGACTAGCATATTCCTAAGTTAATCTTTTAGAGTGATTACATTAAGTATGAGTCTCTGCACATGCCATCCAGTGGTCATGCACTAGTCAACAAAAACTTACATTATTTGTATGCATCATGTATAGACATGTGAAATAGAGTTCAAAATGTCAAAATACATTATATGCTGTAATTCAATGGGCATTAGAAAAATGCTTTATAACAATAATAAAAAAAATGTAACTGAATACCTGCAGCATCCTTATTAGTAGGTTTGCTCAATTTACTGATAGGATCAACTGATTCCGATTTTTGTGCTTCCTTAGATAGCGGTGGAGGGTTTTCTGGCACGGTAGGCTGAACACCGTCTACACTCAACCAATGTGCACGAACAGACACATCAAGAGGGATCTTTGGTGGAGGAGCCGAAAGAATGTCAGACAGATCCACTTCTTTCTCTTCTACAAAGTGCAGTTCTCGACCTCCACCCGATGCAAATCTAAATGGCAATGAATCCGGTTGAATGAATCCATATTGACACTGGAAAAAATCACGTAAAATTACTTATTTCTATTTAAATTCATTGTGGTGGCATTTTATATCAAGACAGCAGTATTATACAAAAAGTAGGAAGGACAAACTTATGAAGTGTTAAAAGAAAATTAAATCAACAATGAGATTGCATGACAGGCGTTTCCTAATTTTCAATTACAGACAGAACAGTAATGTTTTTTGTATAATGGTATTATTGTCTCATGTATTCTAAGCTAAAGGAAGATAATATATTATGTGTGTGACCTGATAAGAACATACCTCAATATTCTTGATCTTCAGAGCATTATCTATATCAGTTATTGACAATTTTTGTCTCTTGGAATGATGCATGAACTTCATACTATCCTGTACTATAACTTTCAATCGGAAAGTGACGTCGTCTGCCAGTTCTTTAGCAGCATCATCTCCCAAACTCGCTATTCCTATACTTTCTGCGATGGTTTTCATAGAATCCACTGACACGGAAGATCCGTATGCAAACTCTGAATCACCCATCTTGAAGTCTTGTAAAGTAATACTGCACACTGAATGACAAAAAAACTGCTAGTTTTGCTGCGGGTTAGCAGAAAATACATGAGTAATCCATTCGAAAAATGCAAAACATCCTATCAGTGTCTGGATGAGTGACTAAACATGTCCTTTTAAATATACAACTTTATAAGGTCATAAAATCCAGACACACGACGTTTAAATTTTAGGAATACATCAGAAAATAGAAATTGCGAACACAGTAAACACAACACATGTATACAGCGCAGCACAGTTGATCACAGACATAAAATAACACAAAAAAAAAAAACTTTAGATTAGAGGTGAGATAACCGTAAATGTCAGACTCATACTTAATGTAATCATTTAGGGTATTCTAAAGACTGCATTTTTACATTTTAGTGTGTAAATGTTACTCTGTGGTGTAAAGGTAACACTACTAGAGTACACTGTAAATGGTAAATAGATAAAATTCCTTGTTATTATAGAGCTTTGTATATGTTTATATGTACGTTTTCGTTGTCGTCGTAATTTCAATGAATGGAGTATAGATTTTTTTCAGCTACATAGTTATTGATGATAAAATATTATCAAAAAAAAATTACTCACACTTCGTCTTACTTTCTTATAAACTAATGAGCTCAACTCGTACTTCATCAATAGTACAATAGACGAGGGTTTAGCAATCAGGATCGCATGGAAAACATTGTTTGTTTCAATATCCGATTAGTTTACTCATTGGCTAGTTTTGATTCCGAAGCCCAGAAGAAAAATATTATTAGTAGGTATGTCCAAGTGAAATGTGAATGTGAAAAAAACAGCAAATTTTCGTATTTTCCCACCTTTTGTTGGACCCTCGTGTTTTGCCAGTTTCGTTACAGTATGGTTGGTTTTCGTCAGTTTCTGTAGGTTCGTAGTTTTATCAAAAAAAAAAAAAAAACCAAAACAAACCATCTGCACTTGGAGAATTGACCGTGCAGTATATCAATGTATGGGAGAACATGTTTTTCAACTACAGTGTTATGTTTGTTTTTGGGATAAATTCATCAACTACGGAAACCATCGTTGTTCGTGGGCCATCACACACTATTATAAAAATTATTAAAAATGTACTCTGTGATCACGCACTGGGTCGGTTTTTTGGCGTCATGTGAAATCCACCGCAACAGAGTGAACCGTAAACGGAAAAATTAATTGTAATCGAATCGGGGTTATGTAATTTAGAAAATAATAATACAATTACAAATCAAAATATTATTTTATCGTATTGCGGCTGTGTGGCTGTGTGTAGACAGGGCACGACAAGAAAAAGACGTTTTTTTTAAAAAAAATCTGATGGCGCTGTCAATGTAGCCAACACCACGTAAGAAGGAATCATTCTTGCCAGTATTTCATTTCCCAAAAGAATAGGATATCGGGAAATCTGACATTTTGTTTTTTCGGCGCTATTAAAGTGGAAATCAATGTTGAATTAGCGGTTTCAGCCATTTGTGCGATAATCGTAAATTTTAACATGTAATCTTTACTAATATGATTGTGTTAATAAGCAGACACGTTATTTTTTCGTAGCCTGATAATTGATTATTTATTTATTAATTTATTTATTAAATAAACTACAAAATATTTATTGCAACGGTTATTTATAGGGAACTATTTTGTTTTTTTTTTTTTATTAATTTTGGGGAAAATCATATTTGCTACTGTTAACCCTAGAACTTTAAAATGACGATTGACGAACACCGAATGCCGCACCATTTGCCCCACGCGATTTTTCCTTGTGTAAGGTGATTCGAGGTCTAAAAGACTATTAATTTGGTGAATAGTTCGTGAAAATGTATAGAAATAAAAAAGACGTTGATAAACACGTGGAGAATTTGATAGGTAAATTGTCTGCGAAAGAGGTAAGTAAAACAAGACCCTGACCACAATTCCAAGGATTACTATTTGTGCGGCTTATTTTGTAACACAATTGTATTATTTGCAGTTTAAATCGCGAGCTTATTCTGTAGCTCGACTATATTTCGAAGTGGGGGATTATTCGAATTGCCAGAAATATGTCGAGCAATACCTCACGCAAAAAGACAACAACGCCGCGGCGTACAAACTGCTTGGACAAGCTTTGCAGAAACTGGGGCTGAAAGAAAAAGCTCTTGAACAATACAAATCATCTTTAGACATCGACCCGGCACAAACTAGTACTATTTTGGACAGTAAGTATACATAATATTGTTGATTTTGTATTTGCATGACATTTCACATTTCAAGTATTTGGTTAGATCTGGTTAGTAAGATTGACTAGCAATAGTTGAGTTTGATTCTGAAATAGCCTGCATTGATCTGGAATTTACATTATTCATTTATAATATAAAACAAAGTAGTGTTTTATATTAGAAATGAATAATGTAAATTCCAGATCAATGCAGGCTATTTCAGAATCAAACTGCATTCAAGATGCATTTTTATTGACATTGAAAGAAATTGATTAGTTATCATAAAAATTAACTTTGAATTATTCAAATTTACCTTTTATTAGAAGTGTTTCTTTTAATCTATTGTGGATTTATTTTCTATTTGAAAGTCAATTTGTGTAGATTTGTTTTAACAAATCTACACAGATTGACAGATTACAACCTATATTGTAAGCATGAAAATACTTTTGCAGAAAATTAATAAGCATGTAATCATGTTATGGTATGGAGTTTGAAACATCCACCATTCCAGCCTACCCCCACTAAAGTTAAAAGGGACCATCATTGCTGATCTTACCTCAAAATTATTTTTCTACATTTTTACAAACACTTTTTAGGAGATGTGGTGTCTTTCGTATTAAACTGTAGTTAATTTACACCATGTCATGACCTGTTTTATTATTATTTTATTAATTGAACACAACTCTTATGATCATATTTCTTTTCTGCTTCAGTTTGTGAACTTCTTGCTGATGATGAGGTCATCATTGAACCAGGCCGTGCAAAATACTGGTGTGAAAAAGCAGAAGCCACATTCCCTAGACACCCAGTTACATTTAGACTACGCGAGAGACTAATAGCTGTATCCAATCCTGACCCTGAAGCACTTGTACATTTATTACGTTCTGAATTGGCAATAAGACCAAAGGATGCGGTACTTCATGCTCGTCTATTGAAACACTACCTTAACATCAACCAAGTCAAAGAAGCTTTTGAACATGCATGTCATGTGGAGTTTGGAGGCAAAGCATTCATTAACAACTATGGTTGGTATGAAATCCTCAATGATCTTCTAAAGCATAACTCACATAACACCAGCGATTGGCTTTATCATTTACTTCTCCTTACGGTCAAGGAGCGTATTTGTTTGTTGAGTTTAACTGAAACACCAAGTGGTTCATCCAAAAGTTTAATTGAGTCCAATGAACTGCTTCATGCTTATGATCAAGCTATTGAGACTATTGCCAAGGTGGGAGCTTCTCCTGGCTTCGGAGAGTTCCACGGTGCGCTATTACAACATCATAGAGGACAAGTTGCTTTTCATGCTGCAACATTTTTACTGAAAAAGGCTAAGAAAGACCAAATGAGCTGGCGTGATGCTACTAAGCTTGCAGCACCATTGATGTTAGTTGCTTGGCAAACAGTTCCCTTAGATTCAAAAGTGAATTGGCTGAGACATGCTCCTGAAAAGCAATCAATTGCTGTAAATCGTTGGTACTCAGAAGGAACATACAGATGCTCTCAGGCTGGCCATTACTTACTTTCAAATATTCAAGAGAAAAACCAGTCATTCTTAGATCAGGTTTCCCAATCTTATTCTGGTACTCATTGGAGAGACAAATTATATAAAAAGATATTTTCCAGTAAAGGTCATTTGGATAAAATTAAATCATCTTATTTTGCATCAAATGCATTTACTGCTCCAGTTCTGAGACTTCCAAGAAAGGTAGAAGTTGAATCTTACGATGGGGATGCTCAAAGGGAATATGGTAGTTCCCTCCACCACTTTGTTTGGACTCTGCTAAATTACAAAAATTATGCATATTTCAATTGTACACTTTTTGATATGCTGACATATAATGCAACAACCTGTGGACCTGAAACATTGAATAGGTCAGATATTCATGCATTTCTTTACTGTGCCACTCTGACAGCCAATCAACAAATATCTAAGAAAGACACTTATGTGACCAATGATAAGCCACCTACACTTCCAGCCAACATTAGTGACCTGCAGTGTTCTCTAACCCAGATGAAATGGTGGGACTGTGCTTGCAAATTCAGCCAAAATGAACTAGGTACTGAATTGACAGACATACGCGCCACATTGAGTCGCGGCATTGAAGTGGTGCGATGCGTAGACAATCACGGTCTTGACCCAGAACTTCTCTGCACTCTTGGACGCATATTCAGTGAAAAAGCTAAGATGTCAACAAATGTAGATGAAAAAGCTCAACTGGAAATAAGGGCTGGTTTGTATTACTCTTCAGCTGTACCATTACTAGAAAAATTGAGAAGCAAAATTGTAGTTAAATTCCTTGACAAAAGAATGTTTGATTACACACATAAAGACCTTGGCACCAAAGAACTTAATGCATTACTTGAAGAATGCAAGTTATATGTAGCAGTTAATCATTTCAGTGAGGGTGAATATGATAAAGTAATTGAAATTCTTTCCAATTTAAAGTCACCACAAGCATTATACCACCTTAGCAAAACTTATAAAAAAATTGCTTCGGAACAAAATAATTTGTCCAGACATCCTGAAACAAGATCAAAATATGCAGCATTGTTGTCTAAAGCTAAAATGTTTGCATACAAAGCTTTAGATAGACTCAGGGATAGTGAATCAAACAAAAACCATCCTTTATACTCTGAAACTCAAGAACTGATTGAGGATATAGAAACCCATATGAATAAAATAGATTCAGATTTTTCCGTCGATACGAATGACGGCGACGGCAGATACTCATCAGATGAAAATGTGTCAGGAGAAAGTGAGCTGCCAAACAGAGGAAACTCTCACATGTTCCGTAATATAAGTTCTACACCAAAAGCTGCCCACAATGCCAATGCTACAAATTATCGAACTGCTATGGACTCCCAAATACTTGAAAACTCGAGGGTTGACCAACAATTTTTGGGAAGAATAGAAAATGAAATTAAAAATTTACAGAAAAGGGATACTACTATTGGTGACTTTATGGAACAAACAAGAAATTGGTTTGATGAAAATCGTAAACTGAGTAATCAGATAATAAGCACCATTCAATCCAATATGCAAAATACTACAGATCAATTTAAATTGCTGAAAATATCGGTAGATCAAGTTAAAGACCAAATAGATGAATGTAGAAATGAATGTAAAGATGTTAGTGAATTGAAAAAACAAGTAGCAGAGCTCAAAAAGGAAGTGGGCAAGTTGAAAAAAGCTTCTTCTGAACAGACCATAGATGACAGTGACTTATATAACTTGGATGAAGAATACAGAACAAATGATAGTACATCATCATTTGCAGCCCAGTTACCATTCGCGCCATCGCAAGTGATTCCTTCCTTTAATCAACGAATTGTACCCCCATTCCCTGTGCCTCCTAACCCATATCAGCTCTATAATCAAAGCTTATACAACCTTTACAACCAGTATTCTCAATTTGCTCAGCCCACCTCAGTACCAGGGACGCAGCCAATGTTTGATCCAACAAGAACTCAAGTAAATTATCCTGGTGTTTATCCAACACCAGATCAGATGTATTTGGATGTAGCTCACCTGGTCCCCCCTAATTTGTCAAGTGCCCCTACGGTGCCGTCAGTGCCGGTCGCGCCCACGTTATCTTCTGTACCAACCATGCCAGGTGTGTCGTCTGTAGCTGTGCCACCACCAGTTACGTCGGTTACCATGTCTAAAACAACTTCTTCTACGGAATCCAAAGATACTGCGAGATCTTTGCCCGTAAATGTAGTAATAACATCTTCAGATCCTTTGCCTACATGTACTACAACTCCAGCACCAATCTTAAGTGTGACAATTCCACCTAAACATATTAAAGGCACTCCACATAACTATCAAATCCAACTGCCTTCTACAACTGACACGAAAGCAATGTCACCTCCAGTCTTTGTGTTCCCAACTCAAAATAAGACTGTAACTACAAATCCTGTGACTAATTGGAATCAATCTTCTGTGTTCAAAACAACACCTGTATGTTCAACATCTACTTTTAGTTCTTTACTTAATCCCACATTAACTGCACCTAAAATTGGCGGTGATACATTTGATACTTCAAGGTCTGTTGTTGATGGACCTTTATTTGGTGGTTATTCTCCTAACACCAGTCTCAATAAATCAAGGACTTTATCAGACAGAAGTAATACATCTGTGGAAAATTATGATCCATGTCCAGATTTTAAGCCAATCGTACCCCTGCCTGCTGAAGTGAAAGTAACTACGGGCGAAGAAGATGAATATGTGATATTTAACGCTAGAGCGAAACTGTTCCGCTTTGTCGAAAAGCAATGGAAAGAAAGAGGTCTTGGTGAAATGAAGTTACTGAAACACAAGATCACAGGAAAAGTTCGGGTTCTTATGAGACGAGAGCAAGTACATAAGATTTGCGCTAATCATATCATTACCGCGGAAATGGAAATAAAACAAATGATGAATGAAACTAAAGCCTACTTTTGGGTTGCGAATGATTTCGCAGATGAGACTGTGGTCTTAGAAAAGTTTTGTATCCGTTTTAAAACAGCTAATATAGCTCTAGATTTCTATTGTTCCTTTGAAAAAGCGAGACAGGAATCTATGTTGAATAAAACGTTAATTCTAGTTGCACCTAAGGCTGAAGATCCAAACGTAGCAGCTCCTAAAATAATTTCCAGCCAGCTGACTACACCTAATAAAGACAACACCGCCCAGTCGACACCAGCAAAGGCTGTGGTTGGCGGGTTCACATTTAGCAGCACACCAACATTCAAATCTGTGTCCGATGATGTGAAGCCTGACACTAACTCGCAAGAAGTTGCTTCTAGTAAGGCTAATGTATTTAGTGGATTATCATTTAAAACTTCCACAAGTTCTCCATTCACTAATTTGTTTGGTAACGCTCCTTCCGCCGACACAAACAGCTCTAATAACACCACACAAGCTTCGGTATCCACTAAATTAAATACTTCGGACCTGGTAGAAGAATATGAACCAAATGTTGACTTCAAGCCTGTAGTGCCCTTGCCTGCGTTAGTTGATCAGAAGACAGGCGAAGAAGACGAAACTATACTGTTTGAACATCGCGCTAAACTTTTAAGATTTGACGCAGCTGCCAAAGAATGGAAAGAACGCGGTCTTGGTAACATTAAATTACTTGTTCATAAAGATAACATTCAAAAAGTTAGATTGCTAATGCGGCGTGAACAAATTATGAAGGTGTGTTGTAACCATGCAGTTACTAATGAAATGGTGTTCCAAAAAATGCCGAATGTTGATAAAGCTGTAACTTGGTGTGCTAAAGATTTTTCGGAAGGTGAATTGGTAGCTGAGACTTTCTGTTTACGATTTAAAACTATTCAATTGTGTGATGAATTTATTGAAGCTGTCAAAACTGCACAATCTAAAATAAAAGACGAATCAAAGGCTGCAAAGGAAGAAAAGAATGCTGCGAAACAAAACAATCAAACTGGATTTGGAGAAATGTTTAAACCTAAAGCAGGATCATGGCACTGTGATGCATGTTATACAAATAATTTGGAAAGTTTCGCTAAGTGCGCGTGTTGTGAAACACCCAAACCGAACAGCTCCACCACTAGCTCTTCGCCTACTGTCACCAACACAAGTACCGAGAAGAAACCTGCAGCTACTGTAGGCTGGGGAGACAAATTCAAACCCAAGCCAGGTAGTTGGGAATGCAAAGATTGCTTTGTTCGAAACGAAGGTACTCTAGAAAATTGCGGTGCTTGTAACAGTCCCAAAGATCCAACGAAAGCTAAGACAAGTATTAAACTTACTTCTGATAATGCACCTAAATTTAACTTTGGCATACCTCCTAAAACTACAAGTAATGAGGAAAAGCCCGCTTCGACATTCCCTGTTACGACTCAGGGTCAGGCAGTTGGTACTGGGGCAGATTTATTTAAACCCAGTGCACCAACTTCAGATGTCAATAATAAAACATCTATTTTTGGTACTGGCTCACTTGGACCACAATTCCGTTTTGGTATTCCACCAGCAGCAAATGACCAGAAACCAAATGCAGGGCCTACTTCTATTTTTGATGGCACTGGTGCACACAAATTTAGTTTTGGTGTACCATCAAATAACCTTGAAACAACAACAAGCGCTTTAGCCTTTGGGAACCAGAAACCTCCGGCTAATAATATTGTGTTTGATACACCAAAGACTACCACTGAAGGTCGGGCTGTTGACTTTAGCTTCAAAAAGAATGAAGAACTAAGTACTCCTGTGAAACCAGCACTACTTCCCACACCACAGACGGACAGTTCTTCTAATCTATCCTTTGGGTTCAAAGAGAGTGGCACATTTGATTTTGTATTTAAACCTAAAACACCAAGCAAGAGTAAAAGCCCGGCGAAGTCACCACATAGCCAAGGAGACGGTGATGAAAGTGATGGCAATGAGTATGCTGCAGAAGATGAATGCTACCATCCCTTCACTCCTGTGATCCCCCTGCCTGATAAGGTAAGATTTATGTTTTACTGTCCTGATTTTTCATTCTTTTTAAATTGTGTTAGGTCAGTTTGGGCATCACTTTCAATGAGTCCATAAATCCTTGTTATCTGGACCATGAGGCAGTGTATGAATTTTAATTTTACTGTTATTTTTACGGTTCTAATTACACTTAATTTTTTTAGGTTGAAGTCGTAACTGGCGAAGAAAATGAAACTGAACTTTATGGCCAGCTTGCAAAATTATACAGATTCTCATCAGGTGAATGGAAAGAACGCGGGAAAGGCATAGTCAAAATACTGAAACACAAGGATACTGGGAAATTGAGGTAACCTTTAGGCCATATTTTAGATATTTATAGTAATAACTATTACTTATCTAGTTTACAATCAATGTTTTATTTTACAGGGCGGTTATGCGAAGGGAACAAGTCCTTAAAATATGTTTGAATTATGCTTTGACTCCTGAGATAATTTACAATGTAAAAGATGAAAAGTGTTGGCAATTTATTGTCAATGACTTTAGTGAAGGTGAACTAAACTTGGAACATTTCTGCCTAAGGTTCAAAAGTAAAGAGATTGCTTTAGAATTTAAAGAAGCAATAGATAATGCGATACAAGGAAAACCAGTCAGTAAGAGAGAAGTGATTAATAAGAACGAAAAAGACGAAAGTGATGATGTTGTGTTTGTAAGTGAAATACAAGCTACGACAGAAGAAAAACAAAAAGCCAAGGAGCTCATGCTGCCTGAAAACTTCTTTACTTATAAAAATAAGGAACCGTGCCAAGGATGCCGTGGTTGCCACGACAGCGAGGACTCTAGTACATGTGGAACTGATTCACAAGCTTCATCAGTAGCAAATGACACAAATGTAACATTAACTACTGAATCAAACCTTACTAATGCAGACCAAAAGCCTATCACAGTAGCAGCAACTTTAAAAGCATCATTGGCTAATGCCAGCACACCTGTGAAAACAACAACAACACCTCTTTTCCTAAGTCCTTCGAACTCAATATATGGCACTCCATCTAATTTTGAAAAAACTGTAGATACATCTATATTTCGCACTCCACTGGGGTCACTTGCGTCCAATGCAAAAACACCGACATCATCCTCTTCCCAAAGCAGTTTTGGTAGTAATACAACCAACAAGGAAAATACTTTCATTCAGAAACCTATATTCTCAGGATTTGGAGAACAGACCATGTTATTTGGAACTCCACAAAATAAAGCTGGTTCCATATTTAGCAGTGGTGATTTTCAAGGAGCATCTGGCGTTAAAAATTCTATACTAGTCCCGCCAAAGCTGACCAACACTAATACTTCGAATGAGAATCAACTCCAGGCTAATTCAAACTTCGGAACAGCACCCCCAAAATTCGTTTTTAGTACTACAAAACAGACACCACCGACTACGAATAGTACTACCGACAAGGGAATGTCTTTTAATACATCTGTATTAGAATTTTCGACTGCTAATACGAAGACAGACAGTCAAAACAGTGATGTAAAATCTATATTTGGAGATGATAATAAATCCGAAAACTTATTTACTAGTGTTAATCAAGGAAGTATTTTCGGACCCGGTGCCTTAGCGAACAGTCAAGCCGAAATCGGTACTGGCATCTTTGGGTCTGCTGGCATGTCAGCGTTTGGATCCCTTTCATCTCAAAATTCGCTATTTGGAGATGGTAAATCATTATTTGGAACACCAAACCATGCTCCTGCATTGAGTACAGCTGCAAATACAGAACAGCAAAAAGAAGAACCAGTTTCGTTAAATGCTGGTGGTGACCACAAACCTAAAGAAATTGTTGCTGAGCAACAGCCTGAGAAGGAAGAAGCACCATTCAGTTTTGACAGTAGTCTGACATTTGCTGCTTTGTCATCTGTCACTGCGCCTACCTTCGGTATTAAAGCTGTCCAAAGTAAGTTAACATTATTTTACTGCATTTTCATAGATATTATAAATATTATGTTACACCCTGTCTTGTAGAACAGCTGTTTTATATCAAGCCTGTGATTCAAGTTTGTTAAAGACTCTAGGTAAACTTCGTTATTACAATCCTGGCCGACGCAACTATCGGCACCGTTACAGCTGAGCTGCTACTTCTGCTTGTTATTTTTTAAAAATAAAAACAAAAAAAATTCTAGAACAACCAGATTTCAAATGGGAGGGAGCGGGGCAACAACTATTTGTTGCAAAACCTGGAAATCATTCTGGAGACAAGACACAGAATGAGAGCGCTGACGGCGACGCCACTGGCACAGGCGCCGATGAGGAGTACGATCCACACTACGAGCCCATTGTACCACTGCCCGACAAGATTGTGGTCACCACAGGAGAGGAAGATGAGGTAACTATCACTATCATAAACTACCATTCCAGCAATCAACGACTGTGTCATCATATTTTTACATTTACTTTAATTTTTATATATATTATTCTATCAAATAATATACATCAGTATTATCTATACTAATAATAAAGCTGAAGAGTTTGTTCTAAATATTGTTGTTAAAATAGTCGCGACACAATTGAGTAAAAGCAATATTATAAATTGTCCGTTATTTTAAGGAAAAAATATATGGCGAGCGATGCAAATTGTACCGCTACGACGAGAAGTCCCGGGAGTGGAAAGAACGAGGTGTCGGTGAAATGAAAGTTTTGTACTACCCGGAGAGGAAGACTTACAGGCTACTACTGCGTCGTGAACAGGTACGTACTTCCACAGCATATAGCATCAGACTTCATTATCATCTAGCAGCTAGCTTATATTGTAATCGCTGGTTTCTAAAAGCCTGTTCGATATATTCTGTTGGAGAATTTTATGTCTAGTCATTTGAATGTCTGTTGTATTTCCACCAACCAATCATATCAACTAAGTAAAATTTGACATCAGTATTAGGACTGAACTAAGCCTATCCCCTCAGATTCTTACATTGCGCACGCGCTCGACAACAGAACAGCAGACAGCAACAGAAAGGGATCGAGTTACGGAAAAATGCGGAACTGAGCTGGATAGCAAGACTATCCAGCTCAGTTCCGCATTTTTTAGGCTTTTAAAAATCGAAAGCTAGCGTCAAAATTAACGTGTCGGATATCCTACCTAAAATTTCTGTCTGGAAAAACAGGACTGTGATATAATTTAATGTAACATCTTGTACGCCATGTATGTCTCATGTTCTGGACAAATAAATCTTATCATACCTTTATCTTCAGGTACACAAAGCGGTGCTCAACATGCTGCTGTACATGGACCTACAACTACTACCAATGAAGAACTCTGACCGCGCGTGGACGTGGGCGGGACGCAACTTCGCGGAGAACTCCGCCGGCGAGCAGGAGACTCTAGCGGTCAGATTCAAGAACGCGGACCAGGCAACTGTGTTCCATGATAAGATTGTTGAATGTGTTAGGGTAAGAAATTTTATTATTTATTTGCGCTAACTATTTTTAAGTAGTATCAAAGTCGGTGATCTTAACTGATAACTAACTGTGACTGAATACGAGGCCTCTATCTCTGCAGTAGTGAATCTGATGTGTACGAGAGAGTTTCCTCATACCGAAAAGCATCGGTTGTGCCGCATATACGTTGGGAGAGAGATGCTGCTCCCAACGTGCGTCAAGTTTGGAGCAGACATGGATTTTTACTGAGAAAAATAATATAAGTATAACAAATATACTTATAACATAAATAAATTTAACTCCATTTCAACAGAAATTACAAGCATCTGCTGCCCAAGCCGTAAGAGAAGAGAAAGAAGCAGAACCCTCCTTCGGAAACACCGTGGTGTCAAAGTTGAGGTTACCAAAACACTTGCAAGAGAGTGCGCGCGCAGACAACGCGATGTCCGCAGAAGTGTTCCAAAGAACGTCGGTGATCGCGTCGGAACAGGAAGCGGCCGGTAACACGGGCGATGACACAGGCTCGTCGGTCAACGAAGTGTTCAAACAAGTACACTTCCAGGAGTCCGAAGAAGACCACGAGGATGAAGAGGAGGATTACGATTATGATAGTTATTATAATGAGGTTAGTATTGCTTCTAAATGGTTAAATATTCGTCATAAAACCCTGAATGAATCACGGTACGCGGCTATAAGTATGGCATATCGTGTTTTAAATTCATAGAGAAAAGGGTCTGTAGAGCGCCTTCTCTGTTACTCATACGTGTGTGGCAGTCTCTTTCTAAAATTCATCGCAAAGCAATCATCCCATTCTTCTAAGACACTTTTACTCGTCAATTTTTTGGTCAATATTTCAAAACTAGATGGCGCCGGCCGTTCCTAGCTGGCTGATCCCTGAAAAGAAATGTCGAAACAAACTCAGAAGTCATGGTCTCTTTTAAAGTCTAAACATTATTTTATTAGGATTTTATGTTAGTCTAACAACGAAGGGCCATGTTTGGAAGTTTATTACACCAAGAAATAAGATCATACTAAATTATAATTATAAAATTTAGGATGAAGAAGAATCAGCAGCATACTACACGTGTGACGGCGAGGCGATAGTGCGCCAGGGCAACAACGAGACCACCTGTTCAAACGCACACATACAAGTTCTGTTCGACCAGGAGATCTATTCGCCCAAGATACTCGTCACAGATGCCAGCACTGGAGAAATACTTGCAGATATGCTCATATACACTGATACTGAATTCCAGGTATGGCTCTATTAGATTTTTTTAAATTTTACTTCAGTTATAGTGACCTCATTCAATGGCTCTCGAGTCAATATATTGTGGTTGACATCAAGTTACAATACAATTTAGGGGAGCTCTTCATGCGCTCGCCAAAGGAGGTCAGCAAAAGCCCATACAACTTTGCCCAAACATGTACCTCGAGGTACATGTGCACCAAATCGTAGAGAAAAAATAGAGGAATTCGAAAATAGTTGTGTTTTTATCCATAAATCATTAAAAACTACAAAATAAATTATTAAATTTTAAATAATTTATTTTGTAGTTTTAAATTTTAATAACCTGTAACACAATTAAATCATGTGGCAACTTTGCATGTACGGGTTGACATGGAGTAATGTGTTCTGTGGACATTATTTCGTGGGTAAATGTCATTCACATGTCATTCCGTTCGTTCGTGGCTTGATCCAGCTTGATCTATGTTAAGTTGGGATCACAGAATACTGTTACTATACGGCTGGGATATGACGAAGATCAGAGTCCCATCAAGTGTTGTGCCCAAAATGGCGAACTTTTTATTACGTTAAAAGTTATTTTATTCTCGTCCCTGGGTAACCATAAGAAAAATATATAAATGCAATATTATTCAGTGTAATCTAGTGTATTTTATTTCACTACGTGTACCTCGGTACTTCGTTTGGGCAGATTTTGGTGACATCCTTTCTACTTTTCGTTCACTGTTTGCAAAAAGTTCGTGACAGTTGAAAGAAAGGGGAAATTGAGATATGTTAGGATGGAATTTATCGGCAATATACATATCTGGTACATTACAGTAACAGTATTATTATTTAAATGTTACACATGATAGTCGACCCCCGTAACTTCCTAGTTGCACTACTATAGTTTTCTAGGTATAATAATTAAAAGGGGTAAATGAACTAGCTCCCTTAGGAAACATTTCTGGTCATCAATACCAGTAGTGTGTCGACTCGTGGAATACATTATCTTCACTGCATCATAATTTTCTGGCCGCATTAACCTGCGTCCTATCCGAAAGCTCGTCATGCAATTACGCGTTTAGCTGAACAATGATGTACATACGCGAATTGATTTATCCTGAAACTATTTAATATTCATATAAATGAGCGCGACAATCGCGTATTCGCTTTCGGTTTGGACACGGCCTTACGGACACATTTCCGATACTAAGACTACTAAGTTATTCTTATGTAAACATTATCACACTCCAGTTTTAATGCCTTTCAACCGTAATAGAAACTAGTGACTCGAAATTAACATTTGTATCAGATGAGCGGCGACTCGTGCATATGGTCGGGCACAGACTACACCAGCAACGACCCCGTGGACAAGACCGTCACCGTCAACTTCTACGACAGCGAGACCGCCATGCAGTTCTATGACAGTTGTGAGGTAACAATTTACTTTTATACCTATGAATAGGTGTTTTCGATTTTTATAATCTTGATATATGTTTTTAAACGTTCATGGCCACTGCTATTTTCTTATATTTCTTTACATTCCGTTTTATATGCTTATCATAGTTTTAAAACGTCGGTGATCATATGCTATAGTTGTTGTAATATCGTCTTCAGGCTGCTACACACTATGCCGGCGGCACGGCCGGCGGGTGTGCCACTGACCAAGCGGGCGGGTATTAACAGGCCGCCGGCACATTATGCAGAAGCCACGGAGCATCATTTATATTTATCGGTCGATACGTAACTCGGTATGTGTTGTTTCAGACGAGTAAAGCCGCCACGTACGCGTCCACGGATCCAGAGTCGTAGGAATATATTATTCAAACGCCTAAATAAGTATTTTAGCTTCAACTGTAGATTAAACTCCGTATTTGGTTTAGTTAGTAAGTGTGTAGACCGGTTTTTACGTTATCTTTATTACGAAGTTATAAAGTCTAGGCGACTATAAATTGACCCTTTTTGTTTGTTGAGAGTCCAATTTTGTTACCTGTTTTTTTTATTATTGCTATTTAGATCTCATGAAACCTAAAAGCGTTTTTATCATTTTGTTATCAGAGGAACGATCATTCAGTGAAAACAATTATGACATTAACAATATAATCAATAGCTGAAATAAAGAATGGTACTACATCTAGAAGTGCTGGCTCGTATAGAACTTTTGGCACACCCAAATCATACAAATCTCTTGAATTACATAGTGCAGTGCATGCATAGGTTGATACAATATTCTGACTTATGCCAACTGAGTTATATAAATAAGTGCTTGTTAAATAATTTATGCTACATTTTGAAAATTATGAAAGTGTGTTTATGTAATATAGCTAGCTACAACAAAAAGAGATCTAACCAACACTTGTTGACATTTTATTTGTAAATGATCACTTTGTTTGACGGCGTATATTTATTATGTAATGATATTGATGCAAATGTTCCTAATTGGTTAGGTCTTTTTTGACGTCAGTATGGAGCTACGACTGATTACGACTGGTTGTTTAAATGAATACTATCACTCGTAGCTTCATGTTTGTTAACAGGGCATACTTGATTCATGTAGTTCTCACATCGTATAATATTATAATTTATTCGAAAATTATGAACAATGAACTTACTTTTTGTAAAATAAATAAATTTAAAGTGAACCAGCCATTGTGAAGATATTATAATTATATGTTTGTGAATTTCTTGAATTAAGATTATTGATTTTTAAATATAGTTTTTTAAATGAGCAAAGGATTATTTTGCTGTGGTAATTTTGTTATTTAAACTTAATGATACTTAATAGAAAGTTATGGATACCTTTGAAAGGGTAATAATTATTTCCTTTTCTCATTTAAACTGTGATCTTATTAATAAACTTATTATCTGATGAATCAAGTGTAATAAATGAAAAGTGATCTAGAATTCCAGTCTTTCTTTTTATAAACCTACAGGAGAAGATGTTCAACTATTGGACACATAATATAAATCGCGGAAACTCAATGTCATTCCTAATGTGTAGTTTGTATCTCCACAAATTTTTTGAAACAACCTTTTTCACTTACAAAGAGAAACTTCACCGACTCATTTCTATTTTTTATTCTTTTTGAAAATGGCTTCATTATATCATCATCAGTCATCAATTGACAAGTCTTAGCAATGATTTCTTTACTTGATTTACTCGAAGATAAAATAACATGGAGAATAATAAATGGTAATAAAAATACGTCATACTGCACAACATGGTCAATAAGCAGAGCTTCAAACTGAATCACAGTTTCTGTCCTCAGGATAGGACTACTTTACTTCATAATTTTAAGGCAACTGAACACATCGACAGCATTCGATGTAACTGAGGAGAATTTGCATGCGAGGTCTAAAGAGAGTCCAATTGTGGAAGTAAGGGCTGTGTTCATCAACTGTGAAACTGTAAGTGCTTGTTACAGTAATTATTAGTACCAAGAAAAGGCAGTGAATGATAGCGTGACGGTTGACAGGCGAGAATGGAAAAAGAAAACATGTTGCGCCGTCCACAAGTAACAAGGGCAGGAAGATGATAAGTTACTACCAGTGCGCTCAAATGGATGTCTAATATTCTCGATGCACCTATCAAGTTTGTCACCGGCAAGGATCAATGGGCAAAGGCAAGATAAACATTATTTCTTTATAATGTTTTAGTAAACTGTTTCAGAAAGGAAGCGCGCAGGAAGAAAGCGTTGCGCCTGACAGTGACTTGATACGGTTTGAACGAGAGGAACTGTTCAAGCACAGTGAACTGCGTGACTGCAACAAAAAACTGGCTGTGACTGTGAAAATAGCCTGCGAGCCTGACGTGAGTAGTTCCTCGGTTCAACCGTAAATTACAATGACTAATAAAGGATCGCCAAAATAGTTATTTTGGAGCAATAATACCATAATATTATATAATGCTAGAACCCTTTTTTTTTTTTTGGGTTGGAAATCATCAAATGACCTCTCCCGCTCTGGGCTGGGCGTGTCAGACTTTTACTGACTAAAACCCACCCGTGTTCCTTCAGTTGCCTGTGCCAGGGGCCACGGTATCTCTTTCGAACAACCCGCAGCCCCAGCGGCATCGGGCCTAGCGGACCCCGTCAGTTCGTGCTGACATCTCTTTGAGGTGCGCGTGGAACACAACGCGCCGTCGACCAGGGCCTGGTCCTTACCAGGCGGCGAGCTGGCCATAGCTCGCCGATGCTAGAACCCCTAGCGTAGAAATTTCGTTGGCTATCAAACAATAATCTGCTGTTTCATAGAAAAGTTACCTACGCGGTCAGAATGTATGGAACTGCAATTTTTTTTTTTGCGAAATTCTTCATGGCAGTTTCTAAAGAATCATGTACTGCGTCGATGTCCCTGCCACTATGTATAGTATTATTAATAATACTTGAATCAACATGTACGACATACCGGATGCTCGTGTGATAAAGAGATTGGATTTAACAGACTTGGCGTCATAATCATCAATGACATCATTGGTCCACCCACAGCTAAGTATAGGCCTCGTTGCGCGCTGCATGCTTTCTTGATCTGTACGAATCTCATTTAGATCTTACTGTAAATTCTTTACTACATAAGTAATTCTTATGATTCCGGCTGTGGACTAGAAAATGAGTGACTGACGCTCCTAATGAATCTATGAATTCTTAAGTAGACTGAAAGACTATGCTACCCATCGAACTAAGCTGCTAACTGCTACTTAAGAATTCATACGTAGGTACGTAAAGAAGATGTTCTTTACGTAGGTACCATTTTTTCCGAAAATTCCTGATCAGTCACACCTTGTCGTCCACAGTGCTGACGACCGGAACTCTTCCCGATCGTCAACAGTTTGGACGACAAGGTGTGACTAATGGGAAATATTCGATTTTTTCATACAAAGGTAAGTAGGTACTTATAATATGGATCGTCTTCGTTCATGTAATAATGTGCATCATCTATTCATTGCTGACCTTGACTAATAATTAGCATGTCGTCTTCAACAGAGTTCAGGTGATGAATACCTACCCATAGAGCACGTATTTGAGGGCCCGGAGAAGAAGCGTGTGCGTCTGCTCGACCCGTACATACTGCGTCTGCGCAGAGAAGCACCACTCCAGGCTTACAAGCTTCGCAGAGTTGATGTATGGGACCTTCAATTTATTAGTTACTATAGTTTGACTAAAACCGCTGTACCGTGCCTTCGGTATGTGCGCGGCGAGACGGGGGGGGGCAGTGCAGGCCGCTCATTCGTCATCGCTCACGGCGTCCCGCCCCCCGCCTCGCCGCGCATTCCTAAGGCGCGGTACAGCAGTTTCGGTCAAACTATAAGGTTTGCTTGCACCACCAATCTATACTTATAATAAAGCTGAAGAGTTTTAATTACCAGCAGTAGGATTTGAAAAATTATTTACACAAATTAAAGCGCCTGCCTGCGTTCGAACCGACGACCTACAGCTCGGGAAGTCGGGGCCGTTAACCCTGGACCACCACTGCTCCACCCTATATGACCTACTGTGTACATGGGCTGACTGCGGACACCAACGTCGTAATATCCTGATGAAGCTGCTGGCTGATTGCTCTAACGTCTGCTAGTCTTCTATGTCGCTTGTAATCGCGTTGTGGGTATAGTAGTTTTTGCAATATCGGCCATTGCCCTTTCCCAAATATCTCTCTGTAGGAACCCTAACACCTAGACATTGATCGGTATGTCGTGGGCTCGAACTCAGGCAATCGCTATACTTCGTGTAGGTAAATAATTTCATCACCACTGCTCTCAAAACGATGAAGGAAAACATCGTAAGGAAACCGGCAAGTCCTAAAGCCAAAAATTCGAAGACATGTGACATCTACCAACCCGCTCTGGGACTGTGTGGTAGATTACAGCCCACTCTGTCGAAGAGAGGAGGCCTGTATCCCAACAGTGGGAATATTATAGGCTGATTATACTTATACTAAACAGCTTCGTAATTCCAGACTATAAGTGGTATATTGGTAGACACAACAGCTTATTCCATCGGTAACGAACCAAAAGTGAGTATATACCAACTTTATTAATATTAAATTATAGTATGACAGCAGACTTGAATTACACATTATACAATTTTCTTGTAAATTCTAGTCTTATTTATTAATTAAATGCTTTAAGCGTATTGGGCGGCACATAGAACGCTTGAAGGCTTGGACCCCTGAGAGTGAGGTTTATCTCGTACAAACTGACCCAATGACTCCACAAGCGGTATATCCACTCCAACTTCCTACACCATCCATTATAAAAGCTGCTTCTCATCCATCCAGACGTTACGGTAAGTTTGAATGAACTATTATCTTTAAATATTAACAGTGAAATAATATTATGAGTAAGTATATTTAACATAGGGGTTGTAATTTTCGATAAATCTAAATGATCAAAATATGTATAAACAGACAAAATAATTTAATTCAGGGCCCATTTGTAAAACACACTTTAAGCCGAGTTTGGCTTACCCATTCTTAACTCACTCATCACTTTATCACTGTCTTTACTCATTCCTATATTTAATACCTCCTCTTCACAGGGCACGCTTCATGTCTAGGTGTTTTCAAAATATTCTGTCTTGATTTTATTTTCAATGACAAAGTGATTTCCGTACTCTTCAGGTGGTGCATTTTGCGCTTGAGATTGAGACGACAAGCTCTCTTCCGCATCAATAATAACTGCAAATATTTTTTTCTTCACTTGTGTTTGCATCCATTGTGGCATATCTCTGGTGCTTTTTAAAATGCAGTTGAAGAAAGATTCGAGTGCATCCACCTCTTTTTCATGACGTGGTATAGTAGCTGTGTCGTCGGCGTGCTCGACGTAGCGTCGTTTATGCGGTGGAACATCAGATTTTGCAGACTCAACAGCATTTGTCGTAGAAACATCATGTTCGGAGTTCTTTGAACGTATAATCACTGGCGGATCCATTTCTATATTTTCTGTTATGCGATATTTCATATGTGGTTCCAGAAATTGCATAGCTTTTGCGTATTTCCAAGTTGTGACTTGAGCTGGTAACAACTTGTTCTGTCCTAGCTTGGCTCTCTTTAAAGCTTCTCGATGATTGTCGCGAAGTTTCCTCCACTCAGTTCGTGCAACTTTGACTGAAAAGTAAAAACATGATCCATTAAAAGGTACTCAAATACAAACGACGATTGAATATGTTACTGGAACTGTCTGCGGCATACCTAAGTCGGTGGTCGAAAGTATCATAAGGGATTTATGAATGACTGGCTAATTATTACGCGTTTGAAACAATTTATTGAAGATTAGAGAATACCTTTAAGACAACCATTAGTATGTATATATTTGAAATAATCCCTACGTTAGACAACCATCATCATCATCATCATACAGCAGTTCACTGCTGTACATAGGTCTTTCCTATTGCACGCCGTTCAACTCATATAATAATAAATATTCCAAAAGTTTCATTGATTTATGTCACGGACCTTACATAAAAATAAAACTGGCGAAATGTTGTTGTACTATAGACCTCTACCTTCCTCTTTGGGTATGTACAGTCGTAATGTTATGTTTATGAGTGAGCTCTAAACTCTCAAGGAAGAACGAACGATATTAAAACGCACAGAAATGACGTCTTTATCATTTTCTTCTCCTAAATAGATAGATAAGTAGATAATAACATCAGACAAAGACAACAACAGAAAAAACATTAAATATTTCCATGAATTTCTTTCTGCCTTTTCACCGCTTACTAAATGAGATATATTGAATGCGGGTCATTCAATATATTTATTTATTTAAACTTTTCGCACAAAAAGGTACAAAGGCGGACTTAATGCTTAATATATCTCATTTACTAAGCGGTTATGTTATCATTTGGCTAAGAAGGTACAAGTCTTAAGTTTAAACAACATAAGTCGGCCGGCCGCCATACAGAAACGGGTTTTTGTCCGATATCGCATAACTCGTCTTCAACGCACTCGGTCTAAGTGATAGGCATGTCGGTAGCGTAGCGATATACGAAAAATATACACTTGCATTAACTTATAAACACAGACAGGTACGTACTATTTGGTATAGAACTGTCGTCAACTTCTCTGATGACACTCTGCCAGGCTTGACCTCTCGCATGCACTTCCGGATAGTCAGGATGCTGTGGGTTCCACAGACAGGGGTGTGCTCGTACTGTTTCTATAAACTTCTCCATTATTTTTATTCGCCCAGAGTCGTATCACTGTATAATACGGAGCGCTGCAGGGCGAGCGACGATGTGCCTGCGTGCGGACTGACTCTGCATGTCGTGCCGAGCCCTCCCTTTACAATCAAACCGGTTTTTGTGTTGAACGCCGGCCAACAGTATTTTAAAACCAGTTAGAACGCTTTCACACCGACGTTACATTACCAGCCCAGCTTTACCTACCATCTGTTTGTACCTGTTTTATTATGTAGGTACACAAATCTCATTCAATAAAAGTAACCAAGGACACTGCCATTCATTTGAGCACAAAGAAAATCCGTTTAACGTGTATAAAAGTAATACACGTTAAACGGATTTTCTTTGTGCTCCTGCGTCCTCTTAGTGTTAATATTCATAATCCATACTCATTTTATGAATTCGAAAGTAATTCAACTGTTGTCAATGTTTGTTACCTTTTCACGTCTAAAGCATTGAACGGATTTCGATAAAATTTGGCAAGGAGATAGATGGCATCCTGGGGAAGGACATAGGCTACTTTTTGACCCGGTAGCACGTTCCCGTGGGATAATTTCCGATATACGCGTGGGCCACTGGAGAATCCAGAGGTGCTAGGAAACCAGCAGGTCGGTACGGCAGCGTACGGAGTAGGCCCTTCTTACGTACAGTGACGGATAAGTAATAAGTTCACAGAAAAAAAAAAACAATTTCTGGTTTCCGATCAATGACTTGGTACCTTCTAGGGCTCAATAGCACAAAACTTTACAAGTCTACTAGAGTCATTTGTACTATTTACGTTGTCTCCGCAGTCATTGTAATATTTTTTTGTACTGGACCATATCTGGGAACCTTCTGGTTACGGAGATATTGAAGTTCAAAATTCCAACGTTTACTGACGTTTTTTTACGAAAACAAGTTTTTAATGTTATATAACACAATTTTAAATATCCCCACGATCCCTGTACCGGTGTATGTACATAAGCACAATGTTTTGCGTGCGTTACATTGCGCACTACCGCAAACATCAGATTTTCACACCAAAATAAAAGTCGTTTCCCAGCAATTATTTTTGTGCACTGTTGCACAAAAATAATTGCTGAGCACACATAGTTTGATGTACAGAATGCGTATTTGATGACTTTGATGTGAATTTTTACACCCTGTATCCTGTATGAGTTACAATTTATTGTAGACTTGTCACAGCAGTTTACATATTTGTAAGGTTTACCGTTACCAACTCCAAGCCACACATGCTTAGAGTTTTGTGGTACACGCACATGTAAGATTTATTTACAAATTTATAAATTGTAATTGTTTAGTTATATGGTATAGGGCCCTGGACGTGACTGACGTCCTAACCCGCACTAACGAAGGAACGTTATTTCAGACGGGTACCGAAGTGGGTATATGCGCCTACTTAGGCATATGTGCCTAAGTAGGCAGATATACCCAATTCGCTACCCGTCTCAATTATTAGTTAATAATTTAAAATAATGATGAAACAATATCATTATGTTCTAGTTGAAAATGTTATGTGTACTAACTCAACATTAAGTAAACGCAAAAAGCGCAGTGAACATAACATTGTAGTCGAAGAAGCCGTCGATGACGGCAAGCAATGGGAGTCAAAAGAACAGTACTACCGAATATCTGAACCAGTCAAAAAATCTGGTATGAATCCTGATATTTTGGACGAAACAGAGATGAGTGTTAATAGCCATCATACTCATCATAGAGCAGCGAATGTTAATCATAAAAAAGAAAGTATGGAATTGTCTGATACTAAACCGCTGACTGATGAAATAACTAAGGCCGATGAAAGAAGTCGTTTGTCGTTAAAAAAACCTCGTCATTTTAGAATTTCTCATTCCAAAGAAAAAGAGTCTAGAGCAGGAAGAAAAAAGAATACGTATAAAAATAAAACGAGCTCTTCTTCTTTGAAAACGAAAGAACATAAAAGTCAGAGCTCTGCGAATAACAAGCGTTTAGATAAAAAGGATAACAATGATGACAACGGTGTGAATTATGACGATGATGATAGTGGTGATAGTGAAGATAATAACGACTTTCAAGGATCGACAGAAAAAACAGAAGACGTTGAAGACGTAGAATCGCCCGAGAAAGATTTTGCCGTTTATGAAATTGGTGCTCCAGAGTTGTGGTACACTATCCACGTCCAATTGTTTGAAAAATTAAGCACCCCTGATGGGAAAACAGTATGGAATGATCTAACTAAAGGTGAGCCAGCCAGGTAGGTACTTGTTTCTTGAAAACTAACTTCAAATTTCATATAGCAGTTGAGTATATTTTTTGTAACAAACTCCCGGATACCTGAATCGAGCCACCCTGCATATAAAGCTATCTTTATATAAAAATGGTAGTACTTACATAGAAACAAAAAAAAAATTCGTGGCTTTTAAGCCAGTCACTCACTACCATTTCCGTTGTTCCAAATTTCAAATCGGAATACTAAAAAAAAACAACTTAATTACAATATGTCGTCTTTTCGCGTTTGTCAGGGGTAAAATTAGCGTGGAATTTTTAAAGAAAACAATGGTTTACATAGAGAAAACGTATAATTAGTAACTTGTGTTACCTCCAAGAGCAAAGACAATAAAATAAAATTTACGACGACCGTCATGCGGTTCATCATGGAATTAATTAATGCCACTATGATGTGCTATGGAATGTTCTACCATGCTTTCAAGATGACAGTTTTCAGTTCTTGCAAAGGTTCTGGTCCTGCAATGGCGTAACTATACCCTTTGGGGCCCGTGGAAAATACATTTCGTCCGCGTAGATTTCGTAATTTCCCCTACAAAATGGAATACCTGACTGCTTCTTTGTTCTAGTGGTCGAAAAAAGTTTGCATTTCTATACTTAGGTATGTTAGGATCTTCCTGTGCTCATAGCCCTCTCGGGGCGGGGCCCCCCTCCGGCTATGGGCCCGTGGCATATTGCCACTCCTGCCACCCTATGGTTACGCCACTGGACCTGGTTCGTTAGTAAGAACACGCCACTTCACCTCATCCCAAAAATTCTTGCAGTGACCGCCCTTGCATTATCACGCATAAAATGAAATCCTGGTCCACAAACTGAGCATATGACATCACATGAACCTCTAGCCATTGATGAATGTATAGGTTGCTATTTAGTGGCGGCAACCATGAACCCGTCACAACCTTAAGGCCAGTTTTTCCTTCGGTGGATATTCCGCCCCAGACTGTCATAGCCCATAACTCTCCTCTGCAATGCAACATTGCTGAAAACGTTCTCAGTCTTCGGTAGACTTTCCTGCATCCATCATTGCCATACAGCATAATCTTGGTTTCATCCGTAAAAAGAACCTGGCTTCATTGACGTTGAGTCCAATTAAAATGTTCGCGTGCAAACGGTAGGCACGCCATTCTGTGTGCTTTAATCAAAGCCTGTTGCTTCTTTAAAAGCGACCAAATTCCGATTTTATTTTCTTTTCCAATTCGTGAATAATTTGGAACTATGCATATATGTAGATACCGAAATCATAACAGTCAGCTTCAAAACTCCATAAAAACTTTTTGTCTAACTTAACGTTATTTTAATGTATGCACGGTGGCTCGATCTAGGAGTCCGGGATCGTACTCATAAAGTAATAGCCCTGTTAATAAAGCACTGCTTACAGCAACATTAACATTCCAGTGTAAGTTCAAAGGAACCCGAATGGACGGGCCAGGACATGAACGTTCGATATCGTCCCGCTGAGTGGATCCCCAGAGCCGAGTTCACCTTACCTACGAGTAACCTGTGCCTTCTGGCGCCAATACGTGATGCGGACAGCTCTAGTTACATCGAGAACAGCACAAAATTTAGTGGTAAGGCGAAAGAGAGACACGAGTGAAACTCACTATGAATCCTAATCCTTACTAATATTACAAATTCGAAGGTGAGTTTGTTTATTTGTTACGCTCTCGCGCTAAACTGGCTGAACGGATTTGAATGTAATTTAGCACATGGGTAGAACTTGACCTGGGTAAGGACATATGATACTTTTTTAACCCGGTAGTACGTTTCCGTAGGATAATTTCCGTTACCACGCGAGCGAAGCCACGGCCCAAAGCTAGTAGGTGCATAAAGGTCAGACGGTAAGTACTAGTATGGGTAGGCAAACAAAGATATGTTTACTCATCGCAATGTCATGGCATATTGAATCTAACTGAACAGTTACTACCTAGGTAATAATGATGCGGTTAAAATATGTGGTGAATCAGAATTCACCCGTTTTCTAGCCTTTATCTTTCGGAAAATCCATCCGTTTCCTGGGTCATCTTCGATCTCTAAAAGCTAAAATCTTTTTCAAGGCTCGGCGACAGCTAAAACTTATGATAATATCCAATACAATATTGAATTGTTAAAAGGTATTTCTGAAGATGCAGGCTACCTCATTCTTCCTGAAGAGGATGTGATGGGGGTGAAATATGAAGAGGGAATCATAAACAAACGGAACGATAATAACGCTGACTCTGAATTTAGTCCAAAGTCTGAAGAACGTAATGAGCAGGTGAATATACCCCTTTATTCATAAACGTTAGGCAACGTTTAAGTTATGTACTATTATGTAGTGATTAGCGACTGTTCAACCCAATGACTAAAGAATAAGAAGTTTAGTCATTGGTTTAACCAGGTTTAACTATACATTTTTGACGTTTAAACGTCACATAACTTTAAACATCGATTATAAATAAACCCAGAATTGGAAGATTCTATACAGGTCGTTTTGGCAGTTCATTAACAGCTTCTTGTTCAAATGGTTTTTCGGTAAAATTTTGCAGGGACGTCGCAGAGTGGTTGTCCGTACTTCAAGAGCTCTACTGAGTGGGACTGAGAACAAAGTTAATATTGCCTGCGAAGGTGCCGATAAATATCTAACACTGCCACATCGACAACCGCACCACGCACAGATCGATTTAGAAGTCCGAGCCGATGAGAACGAGCTCGTTCGTGTTGGGTATACCTGCATACAATTACTTACAACTCATTTGTCATCTTGTATACTAATAAATCTAATAATAAAGCTGAAGAGTTTGAGACCAAGATTTGGATTTGAAAAAATATTTTTGCATTTGATAGCCCAATTCTTGCAACCCTCAGGAGCCGAGCAAAAGGACAAAATAAAAAGAACGCTAAGCAAAAACGAAGTAACAGCGCGGGTGAACGATGCCATGCGACGGGTTGGGTCGGGGGAACAAGATATTTCACGCGGACGAAGTCGCGGGCAGAAGCTAGTAAAAGGATAAGTTGATAATTTGACGGGTCGTTAATTATATTTGTCCATTTATTGGCAGTGCATCTGGACGAATCGCGATCGCTGTAGCAGACAGCACGCGCAGAACGCGCACCATTTTAACGCTACAGGTCGGAAATACGGGATTAGCTGCTGCACGATTCAGGTTCTTATAATACAATTATTTTTATGTTTAATTATAAAGAGCCCGGATCTCGGTAGAAATCCGATTTCTAGACATGTAGACATAGCGACGTAGCATTCAAAGAGGCTTAGCTTGGGAAGTAACCTACGCAGTGGCCTACGCAGGCCCGATTCTCTAAGGGAACTGTTTAAAAATATTAATATGATGACGGTAACTTGTCAATATATCTATGAAAACATCATGTACGTAAGGAAAAATTTAAATCTTTTCAGTAAAAAAGGTGACAGACACACCTATAGAACCAGAAATAGGGACCAATTAGTTCAACCAGGTTTCAGACTGGCTAAAGTAGTCTTCCTTCATGGGGTACTGTTTAAAATGTTACAATAGAATACCTCCCCACATACTTCAACTCAATGAAAGGAAATTCAAATCTTGCATAAAACGCACACTATGCAGCCAAGCATATTATAAGTTGGGGGATTACATCGCTGACAAAAATGCTTGGCTAAACGCTGGTCCTGCTCCACAGGACGCATAAATAAATTGATTAGCATTTGAAAATACTTCACACACGCCTACCCTACCTACATACTGTTGGAGCTGCTGAAGATTCTAAAATACTATGTTTGCTTTATATAAATTCAATCTCCTAGTATTGTATAATTGCATAGAACGTATGTGAGTACTATGTTACATACTATAAAGCTACCATTTACTGGGTACGCCTTTCATTGACTTGAATGTGCCTTGGCGGATGTGAGTATGTCATGCTCACTCTAATGTCTCGCTGATGGTGGCTCATGTGTTGGATCATTTAGCTGCCTTCAAAATGGTTGAGCTGAATGGTGCTAATCTATGCGTCATGTTCCTGAACGGGCGCCGTCAGTAGGGACTGGTCAACTCTTTGCTGCCATGGCTTATTTTAATTTAATTTAATATTTGAATTGTTTTTTTTTTTTATCTTTTCATTACGGACGCTTTTAACGTTCTGCATCGTTCTCACATACATAATTTTGAACATGAATGATGTAACCAATACCTTGTAACAATATTCATCATCTGCCAATATTATTATGATTTAAAAGAGTGTCCATGGAGTTTCTTGCCCGTTCTTCTCCATAGGTACCTACTACGCTTTGGAATGGGCAACTCGCTTCATCTTTTTGACTGAACGACCTTGACAATTCAAAAGTGCCTGTAATTGGTTTATTTGAAATAAATAGTTTGAGTTTGAGTAAAAGCTGATCAATTTTATTCGTAACACCTTTATCAATCTGCCTAGCATTTTCCCAACTACATAATATGCTGGGGTCGGCTTCCAGCCTAACCGGATGTAGATGAACATCAGCATTTTAATTGGAGCGACTGCCTATCTGACCTCTACAACCTAGTAACTGGGTAACAGGATACCTCTTTGCAAGACTGGTTGTCAGACTTTTGGTCTTCTGACTACCCGTAACGTCTGTCCAATAATCTGCGAATGACAGCCGGGACCAACGGCCTCACTTGATTTCCGATGCACGGAGAGTTCTCGATAATTATGTACCTAATGGATGGAGATCTACGAACAAGCCCCGGCATGGATAGCTTAACCTTTGATGGACCTGAGCGGCTGTTATCATTTAGCCACGAGCCCCGAATAGCTAGCTCATTATATAAGATACATAGACATTAAATAAACACTTATTTTTAATGAATGTAATTGTCCATAGAGTCAAGGCGCGGGACTGTGGGCCAGCTTTGTCTGAAGTAGTGAACGAAAGGTATAAACACCTGACGATGGCCGGGCCTGTGCTGATCCCGCCGCGGCACATAAGGTCCCTTCGGCTAGAACTGCCAATCGAGATTCCGGTTGATGTCGCTCGTTGTTCCGGTATTAAACGACTTTATTTTACTAAGGGCTGATTTTACCAAAATCTTAGTATCTTTTAACCTTGAATTAAAATTGACGTCTGTCAGTTCTAGTATGGAAAAACTGACAAAAAAATCAAAATTTATTCTCAGGATAGGACTTATTCTAGGTATAAGGGTGCTTTTCCACCAGAGATGTGCTATGCTACGTTGCTATGGATGCGTTTGATATCCACTAATCATATTCATTGGTGCACATAGCTTAGCCCTGGTGGAAACCGTCAACTAACATATGTTTTTTATATGGAAGGATGCGTGCTATGGATGCGTGCTATGGATGTGTGCTGCGTATCTACCTCACACAGCTACCTCGCGGCGGCGCATCTTCATAGCACATCTTACTCGCTCCGCTACACAGCTTAGCATTAGTGGAAACGATCGCATAGTTTCGTAGCTTAGCTTTCACATACTCGCAGCATAGCTGCATAGCACATCTCTGGTGGAAAAGTAGCCTTAAAAGTTTGGTGAAATTTGCCCTAAGTAGCTAGTATGAATCATCATTTGCCTAGCCTTTTCCTTGCTACGTCGCGGTCGGCTTCCAGTCTAACTGGATGCAGCTGAATGCCAGTATTTTACATATGGCAACTGCCTATTTGACCTCCACAACCCAGCTACTGGGTGGGTAACACGATACCCAACACTCTAAATCACATTTTCCTTTTGTTTGATCTGATAATTAAAAAGTAAAAGATTTTTATTTGGAACAACTACAAATTGATATAATTACAATACAAATGATGACAGCTAAAACATTTTATAACGATGTCGCAGCTATCAGCACCCATCTAAACTTAAGAAACACATTGTTCCAGACTTGATCAATTTTGTGAGTTTGAGTGTAATTGTACCCATTTCAAGTACCTACAATTACACCTTACCTACACCTAAACCCACAAAATTTCTTAGTTGCACCTTGCACCAGTCATCAAAATGATCTAAATGGTCTCTTTTGCGATTAACATACAATAGGCTACTGGCAGTAGGCTACTCCATACAACCCATGGTCCCTTGCAAAAGATCTGTGTGTCATTAACGTCATGTTTCTGAAGTAACCCTTACTTGTGTCGCAGTTGCGTTGGTGAATGATGATGAGAAGTCGATAGCAGTTAGAGAAGTGACTATAAAGAAAGGAGACCGTTGCTATTGTGTCTGGCACTGTGACTGTGTTTGTCTGTGTAAGTTCAGTTCGCTCCCTACTAACCTAACAACCTCACTTTACTTAGGTACACGAGTGGCCGTGTTCACACGAAACATCACTTGTTCCGGATAAAATTTGCATCAGAGTCCAAGGGCGCAGTGCGGTTTAAGTTGTGGTCTGGTCACGTCACATAACCTGCTTCGCGCAAGCATATCACAACATTCCGACATCAACCGTCGGGCCCGGGCTCCGACGAGACGGGTGTTGGCCCAGCAGACACAACACCCGCCTGGTTGGACGATCCTTCCTTTTCTATAGAGGATGAGGCAATTGTCACCATGAAATTGTCACATGGACTTCATAACCCTATAACGTAATGTTGATATTTGTTTGCCAGTGAAAACTGCGCAGCACTTCACCAGGCCTGCACCGGCCCTTCGTTCGTAATCGTTGTAGTCTTCGCATCAACCGAATGCGTTTGGATTGGATTGCATGTGGCTGGCGGTAGTAGCTTTAGCAGTGTATTTTTAAATCGAAAGGCTTATGTAAAACCAAGTTAAGGAACAGAAGTCTAACTACTGAAATACACGCGTTACAAAACTTTTTCTCAACTTACCGACTCTAACCCAGATGGCAATGAAGTAAGTCAGTCGAAAGTCAGCACTGCTACACTATCTCTTTGGTTATAGCCGATGATCCCCGGCTGCTGTGCCGCGAGATGGCGGTGACCCGCCAGTCCGCCGCAGGGCTCTCGAACCGCGACCGCACGCGCCACGCTCGCTCCGCTTGCTACAAAGATGTCGTCTACCTCAATCTATGCATCATTATAACAGGCGTTATTTTCGCGCTGTTGGTTCTCGGTTAGCACGATTTCAAATTATCTACGTTTTCCTACCTACATTGGCGAAACCAGCTTTTGGCCTAAGTGGGGGAGGGAATAAGAATTTCCTCACCATGGTACGTAGGTACGTAACTATACGTAATACATCAGCTAAATGTATACCCAAGAAGCAGGAAGTCCAGCTCCAGGGGGGGGCGGAGCAGCAGTTCGGTGCGCCTTCCTACAAATTCTTACTTTTGTTGACGATTTTATTGTAATTTATACACTTAAATAGTAGGTATGTACTTCTAGCGATTGTATGTGCCTAAATATTGCTTTTTTGTCTAGGTTGCCTAAAGGCGATTGTGGGGCAACTATGGTTTTTTATTGGCACCTGGGGCTTAGATCATTTGGTTCAGGTACCCCGTAAAATGGACCATTACTTCGAGAAAAATCTCAAGGATCGTCAGATTGAGTATGACTGCGAAGGCTGGGCTGTCCACCCGGACACCAGGGAGAGGACCGTTCGTATGTACAGCAGGTAATATTTATGGGCGTGTGTCACCTGTAAATAGTAGGCTTAAAATTGATGGTACCTCATAGCAAAATTTACACAACCTTTGTGAATTGGCCCATACTTACTAAACTTAGTTAAGTCCAAAACTACTTTACTAATTATGACAATGAAAGGCAAAACCACAAAAAAGTACCCATTTAAACGTTGACAATCATATCCTTATCTGGCAGATATTTTGCAGTAAATCAGTCCTACAGTAACTTTCCTTACCTACTTTAATTTTCAGACCCATGGAATTCGTCCTCAATGTAATATTTTTTGTGAGCGTCCCTTGCTTGATAGTATATGATGTGGGAAAGCTGTTGATTTCACGTTTTCGGAAATCGAAAACAGATGCTGACTGTAACCCGGTGTCTACCAAGAACAACACTAAGAAGTGTTTTAGCTCGCAGGACATGCAGGTACTAAGTGTTTGACTTGTACTTTTTCTTTCTTGTAAACAGTAAGGAATTGCACTTGTAAGTACTTATGCGTTATATCTCTGTCTGCTTTTGTGTACAATTCGATTTGTCTATTGTTATTGTAGATTCTTCTCTCTTCTTGTGGCTCTTCCACTTCCACACTTTCTGAGCAATAGTAAAGTGCAATTCCTGACTGTTTGTAGGCGACGGCGATGCGGTGGCGACGGCGCCACGGAGGGCTCCGTAAGTGGATGACACCTCAGGCACAGAAACTCTCCAAAGAGCTTTGGAACAAGGGCTTATTGCCGGCGACCCAATGCGAATTTGTGAGATCTGATTTTATGATATGCATGTAAATATCGGATAGGTATAGTATAGATTGTCAAATTTAAAATAGCGCGCCCCGTACACTGCTTTTTCAAATTCAAATGCAATTAGAATTCGTAGTGAGTTTTGGTTACCTACTCAGTTACTGTCTAAATAACCGATGACAGTGACGAATTAGAATTTCACAGACAGGCCCAGCAATTATATTTGCTCAATAAGTCGATGTTAAGAATGTGTAACTTTACGTGGGTATAGAATTAAAAAACGGGCAAGTGTGTGTCAGGCCACGCATAGAATAGGGTTCCGTAGTCACCCATAATGGCACGTGGATTTAGAAGGCGGGGTTGGTATTTATTACTATGAATAAATTAATTTAATAAAACGGTTTAACCATTATTGTCCGTAACGTTTAAAAACGGGCCCAAATTGGACTATGGTAATTGAAGAAGGAGTTATAAAAACCGACTTTACAAGGAAAGTTACAAAAAATATTATCTATTAAAGTATCACCGCGTGTAGAGGCAAGTGGTTGTAAAAGAGATTGATAGCCAGCATCACGTATCAGTTGTATACTGCAGTATTGTCGGTACGGAGATAGTCTTCGTTAAAATCTCCAAATATTAAGCATGGACTGTTATATGATAACAACTTGCTTACAAAACCTACTGCGACACTGTTAGGGCATTTACATGATCTATAAAAGGCAACTATCTTCACATTGTTTACTTCGAAAGATACTCCTTCACAGCGTTCACTTCCAGCAATATCACTATAAGATTGTGGGTTAAAATATTTAATATTAGATTTTGCACAGGCACACATGTACGCCAAAACCAGAGTTGGAAGAGGACTGACTAGGGCCATTTGTTCTGGTTATTTCTTTAAAATTGGACATTTCGAACGAATCTTGAACGCAACTTCAAGTTTCTACTGCAAGGTAAATATTGTAAAGTGCCATTATGGGTGACTACGGAACCCTATTCTATGCGTGGTCTGACACGCATTTGGCCGGTTTTGTTTTATTAATCATCTTGAGAGGATTCAAATTGAAATAAAATCGTGTCCAATAGATAATTTTTATGATTTTATTTTTAATGTTTTACATGTTTACTTATTATTTCGTTAGGTATTTTTGTAAGTTTAGTCAGTTTCCAAGTAAGCGCATTTTACAAGTAAGGCCTCTATAACTCCTGAAATAACAAAGTTATCTATGCCGTTATAGTTTTCCTTCAAAGTTCATCACATGGACTACCATCATGAATTTTTTCCGATTTTTCGAACCAGCCGTTAAGCTTTTAGATGGGGCGACGCCATATTTTACCAATAAAATGCGCTATAAAGTTGAATATCTCGCAAATGGATACCTAAATCAAAAAATCGTTTTAGCAACCTCTCAATGTTTTTAAAAGACCTATCTAATGATAAGCCAATATATGTGGTAGACACGAGAAAAACATCATCCTCACTTTACGTAGGTATAGGGGAGGTACCTACACCAAAAAAAAATTTTTTCGTGATTTTATTTTAGCACTTTGTTGACGTGGTAAATAAGTACACATATCCATGCAGTTTCATCTTTCTAGCACTAACCGTTTGGAAGGTAAGCCGAGGGCCGACGGACGGACATGACGAAATTGGGTTCCTTGTTGACTACCGAACCCTAAAAAGGCCGAACAAAGTCCTGGCGGGGGACCAAAAACCCTGATAAGTCGGGACAAATCCAGACGGTTGGTAGATGAACTCAGCTGAGCAGTGCATTGAAATTATACTTGCATCGTCATCGTCAGGTGATGCATCCAACGTCACTACGGTCATCAACCAGAATTTTCCAGCTTTTTGGCCGTTTACGGAGTTTTTGAAAAATAATGCACAAAATTAAAAACTTAGATGAACAGACTTTTTTTTAAATAAGTACCTTGTTTTTTTACTATTCAAAGAATATGTTGACAATAGACGCAACCTTGCGCGATTTTACGCGATGTGTCGCCCAGCTGGGTAGGACGAAGGGGACAACACCGCCGCCGCGCCGCCCGTCGCGTCACGATGACCGAAAGTTCACAATTCATAAAAGGTTGACAACCACCGTAGGCATTGTGTTTAATATCTACTTGACCCTTAGAGTTCCTAGGTAGCTACCTATAAACCGTAACGAGCACACCAAAAATACATTAGATATAGTTATTTGTTTGTGTAATTATTTGATGAAGCTTTTAATAACAGATGCGGCCACTTCTTCGTGAGGTTCAGAAGCTAGATCCTCAGCCTGACCCGGTCGACCCCGATGCTCAAGACTCGTGCCCAGACTCGGAACAAGACGACACTGAATACGTCATCACTCAGATGCAGAAGAGTCGAGAATCGCTCTCGGTAAGATTCCTTCACCAATGTAAAATTCTTAATTCTAAATATTTAATTTCTCATAAACTTACATGGGCACTTATGAAAAAGTCAGGAGCTAGTTGCATGGTTTCCATTGGTCGTTTCCTATGGAGAAGAGCGGACGAGAATCTCCACAATGCGTCTGAGCATAGCAGTCGTTCGAATTTGTCAACACAAAACATTTTGGCAGACTCTCCGCAACTTTTTAACATTGATAAATATTTTAGAACATTACAAAGTTGTGAAAAATATCAGATCCGTCCTTTATAGCACAGCTAACGGGTGAATCGAAGAGGAAAACATTTTGCAAAATGGTAGGTAACATGAGACAAGGGAAGGCAGGATAGAACCGTCGTCGTCGTGAACATATTCACTTGGTGTGATTTAACAAAATAGCCAGCGCAAATACCCTATTCCTAAATCTATATGATCCAAAAAGCTAACTTCTTTTGCAGATTTTGAAGCAAAAGTTGAAGCCCTGACGGTTATGAAAATGTTCACAACAAAGCTGATATACGAAGTCCCTACATATGAATATTATACTAGCACTAGGTATATTTTACTCAAAACGTACCTACTTGGAAAGTTTTTTCTACTATTATGTAGTTGTAAGTATTTCGTAGCTTAAAGCAATTTTAACGATGCCTACTGAATATTTTTTTATTTTAATAAAATAATACTATATTTCCGAGTTTTATTTGCTCATAATTCGTAGTTAAAGCAAAAAGAAATGTAAAACCTCGTTTTTACCCGACTGCGCGACAGCAACGACAGGATTATGTTTTATTTATTTATTTATTTATTTATTTATTTATTTAAGGACTTTGGAAGACTTGCTTTGGAGGACGAGGAAGTTTTTCACTCAATAAATTCCTCGAAGACGAAGAAACATTATCGGAAAACAAAATTTGCTTGAACCTTGTGGGGTATCCAAATAAAGGGTTTTGAGGCGTAAATAGGTGCCCCAATTCGAAAATCCCTTTAGTCCAACTGAGGGGATTGCAACAATACAACCATTTTTATACTGACCACACCAGCAGACCGAGCTTTATTTCCCCAATAGACCAGTGTCAAGTGTCAACGATTTTATATTATGAAATCCAGTAGTTTTCGAAAATTTCTTTGATTTCGTGAAACAGTTTGTATGGTTACCCTCTTTATATTATATTAAAGTTGTCAAAAAATAAAAGGCCCGTTTTGACATTGACAGTTCTAGTAATTATTATAGATCAAATTCGCAAAACACGTATTCGTTTGTATGAAACTGACAGGTGTCAAGAACGCATTCTCAAATGTCAATACGGGCCTTTTATTTTTTGACAACTGACGTGTTCTGAAAATGGTGAATTGTAATAATGGATCCAAGTGACAAATTAACTAATTAATTGATTAAGTAATGATTTTTATAATAACGTGATTAAAGTTAAAGAATCTAAACTAAAAAATAATTTCATAAGTAGAAAGACAGGTCTATGATTAAAAATTTAAAAAACCCCCGACAACGTAAAACCCTATTTATATTTAATCAAAAAATTTCATATGTACTTACGTATGGTCATAATTTCATGGTTATTTTTTTCTTTTTAAAGGGTTTCACGCTGTCGGTGGTTTTTTAATTTTTTTATTTCATGCTTTTTGTAGGGACTCCCTGTTATTTCATTTCTTTTATTTTCTTGCGTTTTAAGATTCAGGTAATTTGGTATTTAATCAGGTTTTTTGTAATTCGCCAGTTTGTGGTAGTGGCCATCTTGGATTTGAAATTTGTCATAGTGTATAGTATGCTACTAGTCAAGCCCTTTCATTTGATACCCATATAGAGGGAGTTGTGAAAAAAAAAAGTAATTCGCCATTTTGTGGTGGCGGCCATTTTGGATTTGAAATTTATCATAGTGTATAATATTCTACTAGTCAAGCCCTTGCATTTGATACCCATATTGAGGGAGTTGTGAAAAAATATGTAATCCGCCATTTTGTTTCGCCGGCCATCTTGGACCGATTTTCATTAAACATAGCTAAGAACACTCCCGAAAAATTCACCTTTCAAACAAAAAAAACAAAATTAAAATCGGTTCATCCGTTCGGAAGCTACGATGCCAGAGACAGACATACACTCACACACACACACACACACACACACACACACACACACACACACACACACACACACACACACGTGGGTAAATAAACAAAATTTGATTCTACAGTGTACTTTTTCATATATTTTTTTAAATAGTATTAAACGTTTTCTTGAGTAAGTATAATGAATTATAGAAATAAAACTGTGAATTATATGTAAAAGGCACACCTATTAGATGTTTTTTTTAAGAGATATTTATATTCGTAAATTTCTGACAGTGATGGAAATGACGATATTAGGATGGAAATGATATTCTCATTTCTGGAAATGACATGACATGACTGGTAATGATTTTTTGTAACAAACAGATATTTTAGATCAAGTATCCAAGTTGATTCAAATGTTATGTAAAGGATTAATAGATCAGAACTCAGGGTTTGTAAATAAAATATCATTTTTATCAACACAAGCTTTATTTCTTCAATAATAATTAAATAATTCTTTGGTAAAATCAGTCATAGAAACATAATCAAGTCTTGTCGATTTCGTATAATCTCTAAACAATATTTAGACTTCTAAAAGCGTTCATGATTAAAATATATGCCTTCAAGAATCAATCTAGGGTATATCAAAACTCAACACTTATCATTATACTCGTAATAGTCAAATAGTTACTCATAGTCAAACTAGATATCTTTTACACTGAATTGTTCATTCTTTTGGAACAACAATATTTCTTCTATCATTGCTAACCCAATTATATGTAAAAACATCATCACATCAACCTACGTTTTAGGCCCGTATTACAGAACCTCACTCAAGACTCAAGCATTACTTAAAACTAGTTTAGAGCCAATTGATTGGTTGAAACTAGTTTTAATAATGCTCCAGTCTTGACTGAGTGAGGTTCTGTAATACGGGACTTGAAAGTATTAATACATATTTATTTATTTAGATTAAAGAAACCTTTTTGTTTGACAAAATTACAATATTTTTTGGTGTACTAGAAATTATATCAATGTTAGGGGATGTATTTGTTATATTAGTAAGAATACGGCGAGATTTGTACCTCCTAACGAGAGGTGCTACATATTCTGGGGTATTTGGGTCTCCAGAACTCGGCCCAGCGCGTTCTTCTTCAGTTGCACAATAGTTGAGGACTTTCGAGAATCCTAAATGTTTATCGTGCACACAAATATAATCACAGTCAAAACAGCTAGCTTTTCTGAACACGAGATTAAATAATCCTTGTTTCCATAATACTTGGTGAACATTTAACGTGCCCTGGAATGGTTTCAAGTTTTTGGGAAGTAGAGCTTCTTTGGCTAAAACCTCGTCTTCAGTGACAGTCATTATGGTAATATTTTCAATGTTCTGTTTTACAATGTCTATGAACTGATCAAATGTGCTGACGTCTTGACCAAAAGTCACAAGATTGTCTGCAGTCCGTTTTAGCACTCCTCCAATACCATCTGGGGCCCCCTTGCCATGTCCGGCTTCACTGTAATTCCAGGTTATTGCCTTTAGTTGTGGAAAATCCTTACAAAGAACTGAAATTATGTAGAAGATAAATTTATTGCGGTACTGGGAACTTGGAGAATCAGATTGGAAATGGATGGTATCTATAAAAGGATTTATCTCTATAGCCAGCTTAATCATGGGTATTAGGTGCACCCAGATGGCTGCGGCGTCGTGTCTCAAGCACTGGCTAACTGTGCAGGCACAGGTAGTGCCAATGGCACTACGATGGAAGTCGTAGGTATATATTACACCAGTATGCAAACAAATCTCTTTACGACTTGGTCCAAAATGAAGACTCTGCAGTTCTTTTCCGTATTTGAGCCCAAAATTCTCTGAAAAGTCTATATGTATGAATGCTTCTGTTACAATTAGATTATTTTTCTTGTGTTTCGCGGTGTTGTATTGTACGTTTATAGTAAATGCGTGTTTGAAAAAATTTGGTAGCTGGTAATCTAATTTTTCTATAACTTGTAGTGGAGTCATTTCAGTTGCCTTTTTGGTAGTAATATATTGAGTTTTCATACCCTTCTTAGTCTTCACAGTTTCTTTGCAACGAACCCACTGGTAGAGTGTAACACTTTGATCATTGGAAAATTCTTTATAGGATAAAACATTATCCTTGCATGAAGGGCAGTCTCTTTTCAAACAATTATCGTTGTATTGAGAACAACACAGGGACTCTAAAAGCTGTTCAAAATTAGTCTCCTTTATTATATTCACTTTATGCAGACATAGAACTGCCAAATCTATATTGGAATGAATTATGCAGGCACAAGTTTCCCTGAGTGCTTTGCTAGGGAAGATTACCCAAAATGGGCGATGTCTACAGAAGAAGGCATAACTTACAGGAATTCCATGCTCTGATATAAATTTATTGTGTAATTGTTTTAATGGTAATGTTAACTGTGTTTTTTGTTTTTGAACCTTATTTCGAGTGATGTACTGCTTTTTGCCGGGAATAATTATGCTGTTTGAATCTTGTTCAAAGAACTTCATAATAAGTGTTGTTAATCTGCCTTGTTCGTGTTTCTCTTTTCCTTTTTTACCCCGTTTCTCTATCTTTTTTGAAACCAATTTTAATTTATCCACTGCCATCTTTCTTAACTTCTTTTTCAGACTCTCATTTTCTTTTCTTAAATCTTGTATAATATTAATTAACATTTTACGTCGTTTTTGTTCTTTGTACCTTATGCGTCTTATTTTCGTAGCTGGTGAATTTAAAGGATCTTCCATAGCTGCAGTCGTTTCTGTTGTCTTTTTAACTGATATATCTTCCTGGTTCTGATGTTCAAGGAGTACCACTTCTGGTAGCTTAGTTTCATTTATCTTACCTTTTTTATTTTCCCTGTACCTCTTCGATGCTTCACGCCATTTTTTCCTTTGTTGCCTTTGATCCCTTGGCGATTTTTCTTCAATAGGAATAACTTGTCCCTTTTCTTTCTTCTTTACATAGCGTAGTGGTTCTTTTTCTTTTTCTCTTTCGTACATTTCTGGATCATTTTTAAGTTCTGCGTATCTTTTTCGCTTGTAAGCTAATAGATTGGCTGTCGATGTTTTCTTGTTCATGATCACCAAACCTAGAACAATATTTTCTATTTTGCATAAGGTGCAAGTTTGAGACGAGCTGCAGTCCGTCTTGGACTTGTACCACTTTATATATCACATTAATGAATAAATGGTAACTCAGTGGTGTTTCTGTGGTCTATCTATAGATAAAACCACACGAAAGTAACAAGAAGCAAAGATAATAGTCATTACCGGTAACCACGAATCATTTCCGTCTTAAACATTTTACTGGAGATGATCTTACTGGAAATGACATATTTTGTTTCAAGTCGAAACATGCTCATAAAATACAGTACAACGTAATGCAATAATAACCTCAAATGACACATGCAAACAGTCGGAATATATGTAAAAAATAATAGATAAATATATTCGTTACTTACACCTTAATCCGTCCTTTTGGAAATGATGCGCATGCGTGACAATCGTCTTACGTAACTTTTTAACAATATATTTTGAGAGCCAATTGCACTGCAATCACGCGTCCACTTGCTCGGCGGCCTGGTGGGGAACTGAGGAAGGTGCGGGCACGGGACGGCACGTTCTCTGTGCCACAGAGTAATAACAAAATACTGTTTGACGAACTTTTACGGAAATGATGAAAATATCGTATCATTTCATGAATCATTTATTTTAGACTTAATTTGATAGTTAATTTTGAAAAGCTTTAGCAGTAATGCATCTTTGTTTTATAGTTATTATAAAGTAATTTTCAAAAACGCACCCTTGTTACTCTTTTTGGTATTATTTTGATATTTATAGTTAGATGCATGACTTTTCGTCGGGTTGGAAATGACGTTAGGTGCGAGTTTTGTTAATTTTCTAAAAATACGTAATGTTCCCGGACAAAAAAATATTGGCGCCTTTAAATATAATATAAAAGAAAATATTTACACTTGATTTAAATGACTGAGAACTATAAATAACGGCACAGTGATGAAAAACTTTTTTTTTATGCGATTAGTTTATTTACCACACACACACACACACACAGCCACGTCAAACTTATAACACCCCGTCGTTTTTGCGTCGGGGGTTAAAAATGTGGATGCATGAGTGAGATGAAAGTAACCCCTAAGTCCTGTTGATTTATGATAACTCCAAAACTATTTTTTCCAATTATGAGGTTTATTAAATCCGTTTGGAACGTCATCATAGGCATTTGGTACAATGACACCAAAGCGGTAGAACCATCATCTAAGCAGCTACATCGATGTTCGAAATAATTAATGTAAATATATCATCTAAGTATGTACGTGGACGTATTTACTAGGTAATTTACACAATATTTTAATTCGGTCAAATAAAACAACGGCGAACATTTTTTTAATACTCATCATCATCATTTCAGCCGAAAGACGTCCATTGCTGGACATTCACCTCCCCCAAGCACCTCCACATCGACCGGTTCTGTGCTCTTCGCATCCAACGGGTTCCTGCGGCCTTCACAAGGTCGTCGGTCCACCTTGAGGCCTTCCAGCGCTACGTCTTCCGGTACGCGCTCGACAGTCCAGAACCTTTCGGCCCCATCGGCCATCTGTCTGCGAGCAATGTGCCACAGTGGGCAGGGCACATTGCTCGCCTATGTTTGGCAATTCTTCGGGCTATGTCTATGACTTTACGCCTTCTAAAAGGCCCATAGTGAGCGACCACGTTTCAGTGCTATCGTGGTCGTTTTACTGGCAAACGCACTGGTCAAAGACTTTCGTCTTGAGACACTGCGGTATGTGGGACGAGAAGATATTGCATAGCTTCCCAAACGCTGCCCAGCCGAGTCGGATTCGACGGTTGACCTCTTTCTCGAAGGTGGACCTACCCAACTGGACAGTTTGTCCTAGGTAAACATACTCGTCCACGACTTCGAGTGTAGCGTCTCCGATCTTCATGACAGTGGGTGTTGCAGTGTTGCATTTGACATGACCTTTGTTTTGTTCATGTTCATTTTAAGACCCACTCTTTCGGAGGCTCTACTGAGGTCATCGAGCATTGTACTGAGGTCCTCCATAGTCTCAGCCATGACTACGATATCGTCGGCAAACCGAAGGTGAGTTATGTACTCACCATTGATAATGCCAGCCCCTTTCCAGTCCAGGACCTTGAAGACATCCTCCAGCGCAGCGGTGAACAGTTTCGGAGAGATAACATCTCCCCGTCTCAGACCTCGCTGCAGAAGGATAGTTTTCGAGGTCTAATCCTGGAGTCAGGCTGACATAGTGGCGTTTTAGCACAGGCACCTCGCACTTCAGCAACTTCTTAATACTATTTTCAATTATTTTATTAATACTATTTCTAAGGTCCAACTATAACATCTTCTAATTCTAAAGCTGGAGGGCGTCTCGCATTTGGTTCATACCGGGCGTAGGTTAAAAACCACACTACGCACATTGCAATATTTCCAATATTGCATGTGCAATAGTAGTGGCTGACTGTATTTTAACCCTCCAATGTCCTGTTAAAAGACACATAAACATAGGTAATTAGCTTTTCGCAGTGACATGCCGGGGATTGAATTCTTCCTCGAAAAACGACATTTTCTCCTAGCTCCCAATAGGCTCCCTGATAAATAACCTGTAGTAAAAAAAATGTAAGCCTCCGAATTGAGAACCACCTCCTTTTTTTTGAAGTCGGTTAAAAATGTTAAAAGTGACTCACTAGACTTAACCACGTGTCTCACTCAAATGATATATTTACATTTATGTTTAGGTCAAATGTACGAGAAATCTGATTATTGAACTTATAATATAGCCGTTACAATAATGGTTCCACAGTTTTGGTGCCATAGCACCAAATGCTTAAAATGATGTCCCAAATAGATTAAAAACTTTTTTTTTTTACTGGCAGAATTATAATTAGTAATACAACTTGCTAAGTTAGCATAATCCTTAAATGTCAAGATTTCATGAAATAGTCATTCAGTAGGATTACTTGATACTAGAGAGTTGTGTTGATTATTATAATTCTGTAAATACATATTTGTTACGGCCGCGAATCATATTTTAATCAACGTACAACTTAGTACTGACCAGCAAATTGCAAAAAACATGAGAAAATTTGAATTTCGCGGGCTACCTTGGAGCATCCACGTTATGGTACTTCGTTAGTAACTGCAGACTGCCACCATATGTTCGTGTCGCGTTCATATGTTACTTTTTGTTCAGCGAATCGGAACGTGTGGTCGCACGGACAGAATGCGCCTGCCGTTTTTCCGGCGATCTTGTTCTGAACTTTTTACTTGCAGTCGGGTTTTAGAACTTTTAATTTTTTTTAAATTAGTTTTTGGTCAAATGTAAAAATGTCATTGTCAAAAGTGACGTAAACATAAGAAATGTCAAAGTCAAATAGCAGCTGAGCGATCGTGTGGCATCGATTTCGTTCCGTAGCGGCGCTATCTATCTTATCATTACATTATTATTATTAGAAAGCCATATCTTCCAGTTACGCAACGTATTAGGCTATGTAAGTAATGCGTTTATTACTGAGGTCGATAGTTGTAGCTAGGAAGGCGCTGCTGGCGAACAGGAGCGTCGGCGTGCAGTTGAAGCATCCATTCACAACAGGTACGACGCTCGTAGCGCGCGTGTGTATACTAGTGATATATAAATACGGAAGGACCTCGTTCACTGTCTATTTTGGAAACGTGCCAGTTAGATACGAAGAGTTAACTATACATACAAACTTGATTCGTGTTTTTAGCGCTAGTGTGGCGAGCTATGGAGGATAAAGAGAGTTTGAAGAAGAGATTGACGCAGCTGCAGTATCATGTTACTCAGGAAGCTGGAACCGAAAGACCGTATACAGGTTGGACTATCAGTAAACATTTATTTCAATTATTTCCCTTAGCAGACACCTTCATATTTGAAGTGTTTACATAAAAATAGCAGAACCTTGTTGATATATATTCAATTGCGTACGGTAAATCTCATTTATTTATTTCTAGTTTCAATTTAAGTTACAAAGGCCTTACAATAGTATTTCTTTGATTTTTCAGGATGTTACAACAAATTCTATGAGGAAGGAATGTATTGTTGTGTAGTCTGTAGACAAGATCTATTTACCTCTAAGACAAAATATGACTCAGGATGTGGTTGGCCTGCATTCAATGATGTTATCGCCAAAGAAAAAGTTACTTTGCACAAGGACACAAGCGCAGGTATGTGACAACATGCAACTCTATGTCTAGTCAGTGTAAATATGTGACTAAAAGCATGGAAAATAATGGTTTTAAGTTACATTCTAGCTGATTAAGCTAAATTGTTTGACTTGAATATAAAATCATTTAAAAATTGATAGAAAATATAAGTTATTTATGTATGGCTACTAATTACTACACTTATAGTAAGTCAAATACAAAAATCACTTTAATGTTTGTCCATGCTTGTATAACCTTAGCATTCATTGAAATGAACAATATGGAGCCAATTTTCAATGCCATTTAGTAGCACACAGAGCACTCAACATAAAAGACTGGCAACAATAGTGTTTCCAAAGCAGGCCTCCATTCAAGGCTGCTGTCTAATTCCTTCCTCTGTTGATATCCTTCTGTCTAATTTTAGAAGTAAATGACAGATTAAGTAAACTATATATTATTATCTAAATAAAACTCAATGCTGAAATAATAACAAAAATGTTTGAATTTTTTAAATGTATAAATAATATAATTTTAATATTTCTTGCACATTGACTACACTGTCATCTATTAATAGAATTGGACTTACCCATTTCCATGACAAATCATCGCTTTTGCAGCAATATCACAGGTGTAATTTATGTATTTATTATTATTTTGGGCTAATAAAAAGTATAAGATAATAAAATAAATGTTTTAAAGTTAAGTTAAGTTTTAAGTTAAGCCAAATAGGGGATTAATGCATCTAAAGTAGTAAATAATTAAACAAATATGCTCATAAAGTTTACCAGTTTTTGCTCTTTTCAACTTTGTACTTAATCAAATTACAAGTCATTGTCAATATAATTATGTCTTTTTAAATCCTTATCAAATACCTGATAACTAATTACACATAGAATGTCATCACATGGTATGCGGCAGACTACATTGTGAGATTGTGACATCTACCCTACTGCTATCAAGTTACCTTGAGCAACATACTTGTATAGACATACAATGCTACTTCCATATCTTGATACATTGCCTTATACGCACTTTGTGTTGTGATCATGACCATGGCCTTCAACTTGAACAATTACATTATGTTTATCGTAGTTTACAATGTTTCACACAAAATAAAAAGCGAGCAGAATAGTTTTTATTGGCCCTCTTTTTATAATTCTGTTGCTTGGAAAGGTAAAAAATCGGTTGGTATAAAAGTAAAAAACGAATTCACTATGAGTCAGCCAATTACGTAGCAAATAGACGCTATGATTACGTGAGAAGCACATTAAATATATTTATTCTATTAGCCGAAACTCGCCTGCTATATTTTTAATTTTATCTATATCGGCCAACAAAAGGCAGGCAAAGTCTTATTATTACTAACTTGTTGATTTAAATAATCATTAGTGTATTTAAATCAATAATATAATCGTAAGTGTACTAATAATATACACTTACTGTTGTATCTAGAAATGCGTGTAGGAGTCAGAAAGTACGTAGTTATAATGCCCAAGTGTTAAACATAGACGACACGTATGTGCATCTATTATTATTAGTATCAAACAACAACAAAACATATCAAAATATGTATACTATTAGATGGACAAAGTTTGATATTCTGATAATTTCTGTTATGAAAACTGCTCTCTCTGAAACAATAGTGCTTGTAAAGCATTGATATTTTGTTTCGAATACCGTATAAATGTTATCATAACTTGAAACGACAATTTTATTAAACAAGTATCTAAACCTGAGAGGTCGACTCTCGACTCGAGTCGCTTTCGCTTAAATTATATTTAAGCAGGCGTTTAACGGACTTGACAACTATCAGAATTATTTACGTCGTACCGAGTAGTTGAAGATAACAATCGGCTTAACAAGTGGCGTGGCCGTTTCCGAGGTATTCGTGCACGTTACTCCTGTAGGCCTGTTTCAACGATACGGGATTCCCCATGACGCTTTCACTAACGATTAGGAGCTATGTTGGCTCTCACTACAGTGAAACCGTAACGGACCCAGGTCTTATTAGGTATTGTATTTGTATCATAATTGTCAGAAACAGGTATAACACCGCATCCATTTTAATTCAATACAATTAATTTAATTTGATACAATTTCAAACTTTTATTTTAGTTTTACTTACTTAATTCGACACCATATTCGCATGCGAATAGATTAACGTACATAACAGCATGTGCTTTGGTTTTTACTGTTTGAAAAGCATGAATTACAAATTAATGTTTTATTTAAAACTTGTACATTTGTGTTTGACGTACCTACTTGAATTTTATTAGACATGCCCAATAAAATCTAACACAAACTAAAAATAACTTTAAATATCTTATTTGCATTTATCTACTTGATATTTTAGAGAATAATATAGACAGTAATACGTACCTATGCAGATTGTAAATATTATGTAATTAAGTATTTTATTTATGCCCGCCATAAAACCTGGTGATGGGAAAATGGATTCTGGTGCTAATACATTTTTATCTTTTTTCTGTCTTCCCTGTATCCTTGACCATCCTCCGACACAATCCTGACTCCACAACAAACGTAAGTCGGCCCTGATTGGTAATCACTGGTTAACTACAATTTGATGCTTCGTCTATCTACGTTTAACAATTTGGAAATGCACTGTGTGTCAAATCGTTGCTCACCACACAAATTCGCCTCACTCGCAAATAATATCGCAATGTATTCATGCTGTTTTACATAATTTTAATCTCGTTCACCGCTCTGGTTGGGCGATCACAAACAATACACAAATGATCACACAATTCAATTTGGATGCGGCCGTAACATTGGGTTACTGCATCATTCACTACATAACTGTTACACGCCTTTTGGTGACGTCACCTTAACCGTTCTGGAATGCGCATGATAAATAATATGCATTTGTCCACGCAACCTGAACTGCCCCGTCTTGTCCCGTCCCGCCTGTGCTCCTCCTGGATGGCTGCCGACCGGACTGCGCCGCGCCCGCTGACGACGCGCGCCTCCGACACATCCTCACGACACGAACTCTGTGAACCCCATACTCGGATATTCATGTCATTCATTGTTCAATGTGAAATGTACATAAATGGGTTTCTGGTGAATGGATCTGGTGTGTGAAATAAAGTTGGAGCAAATATATTACTGGTTTTAACACGGCCAGGTTTGGTGCGAACTGAGGTGCGATGCTCCAATTGCTCCGCTCACCTGGGACACGTGTTCGATGACGGGCCCACGCCCACACGAAAACGTTTTTGCATTAATTCTGCCTCCTTGGACTTCATACCTGCTGAAGAGAGGAAAGACTAACGTGTCACCATGTGAATAGTCATAACTAATAAACATTTGCCTTGTTTGTAGTTGTAAGAAAATGCTTTGATCAAATAATTCGGCAGAATTGCATACTCCAATATCAGTTTGATATTAAAATATTTAATTTGCTTCTAATCAGATTTCGAATATTTGATTGTAAAATAGAATCTGAAGATTGTATTTTTGTACGAAGTGCCACTAGAGAAACCCTGTGCCTAACAATGTGTCACAGATGGTTTGTCTTTTATTTTTGTAAAGTCGTATCTACCAGATTGTACTATGTATATCGCAACGGGCAGCTATATAGCTAAGAACTCTGTAATAATTTAGTTACCATATCGAGTCATTGTTATTATTTTTAATTTAAGTCCACACCATCAAGAAATCTCCTACGACAGGACAAATCCTATTATGAGTTACAAAGTATCTAATATTACGACGGCCTAGTGTAGTTAAAATGATAAAGTGGTCTGGGAGATTATTTTTGGTGAGGACCTTGATTTGTTATTAATTTATTCTCTACCATTAAACATAGGAGTACTTTTGAACTCGAGTACAAAACTTTGTTCATAGTAGCTGCTGGTTATTTATTAGTCACGTAGGTATTATTATTAAATACTACAGCCAATATATTTTGTAACTCTCAAACTTGCTTTTTATTATCCCTAACATGGAATCAAGTACAGTAACGCCCTCCCCACTGTTTCAGTAATCAACCTTACTAACCCTTATTTAGCAACTATTGCATTAAGCTCCGTGTCGCAAGTGGCCAATAAAACGATTAAGTAATCATGGTGAGTCTTTTATTATAGTATGGTAGTAGGTAATTCATATGCACAAGTTGCTCATACATGGCACTGGTGTTTTACAACTGTCAAAAACATGAAAAATGTTGTAACCACATTAAATGTCTTGTTCAGTTACCTATTACAATAATTAATACATTTTTAACTTATGCTACGTACATAATTACAGTTACTTTCTCAACATAACATTCTATGCATACTCAAATTCATCTTCATGATCACATTATGTAGTTAATACACTTCTTACAATATTTTAGTAATATAGATACTGAATAACTTTGTTCAAGCTCTCTTGAAGATTTGGCTACAATTTTTACATTTCTACATTATTGCACAATTTGGTATGGGTTGGTGCAGTCGGTACTGAATTACTGATTGTTGGGAACTTGTTCAAACATAATCACTTTGCAACATTAATCACGAATAAAACATGTAGTTTTAGGCCGTATTTTAGTGATTGATAACCTTATTATACGAATTTGAATACTATCTACAACATTTAACGAGTCTATTGTGCGAATTACTTATAACTGCGTTATAATGGTCAGTGGACGACATAGTTTACCCTTTGAAATTAAAACAACTAAAATGTATTAAAAATATTCTTTTACAATCATTGAAATTACCGAACGATGAACTTACCCGACGATAAACCCGTGTTTTATTATCAAACAATAATTTAAAATGTATTACCTATACAGAAAGTAAATAAATACCAATAGACTCTTTGATATTGTTTAATCAGGATACTCCATAAACTGATGTAATGATAAATGCTCCAGTAATTGTGTAAAATATATAAAAATAATATAAGTCTGAAATGAAAGCAAGTCATACATATTGCACCAACCTGGACTGCACAGATTCTACATAGCGTAAATTGGTCACGTTCATATTGTCAATGAATAGTTCTACTCGTCTCTAACTTGCGTCTGTACAATTTACATGAGGCTTGCTTGTGCCGCAGCCTCGTCACGTCACAAATGCGCATCATACACGTCTCCATACACTCACGCTACTCTCACACACTTAAAATAGTGAATACATATCAAAATAAAACAAAATTTAACAGCGTCTGTCGGCACAACCTAAACAGTAAAAGCAGAGAGACATCTTGCAAGTCTTACAAATAAATTTAAATAAAATACTTCAATGATTTAATACAAATAAATGGATCCTATATTTCCGACTATTGTCGTAACAATAATACGTAATGACGTAACTCTATCATCTACTATTTATTAAAATCTATTGTTCTGCACACATATAATTATTTATTCCTTGCTATGTAAATACTTACTGTTTGTGCCATAAAGGAGACGATCACCGATATATTTTCTCTTTCTCTTTGCTAATATCAATCAGCTGAATAGACTTTATAAACTTAATACTATGTAAATGCTTCACCTCATGACTAACAATAAAATGCTCTTCAAAATGACAATGTAAAATAATGATTACGTCACGCGTCAAATGTCTAATGAGAATATTTTTGGCGTATTTCTTTAACAGTATACCAAGTTAAATAATCAATTTAGAAGAATATCGAATTAACTGCTTTACCAATAATAATAATATAATCTCAAAAACGTAAATTAGAAGCCATAAGCGATTTTAAATAAATTAACAATTATCATACATAAAACTATCACTAACTAGTAACTATCGAAAGCAAATAAGCAGCAGAAGCCATCTGTGTCTCGTTAGATTTAGTATGAGATATATATATGGTACGAACCGCACTGAGCTCATGATCGAATGCTTAGTATGTACCAATCAATGCTCCAACAAACATTAAAATTATAAAAATATTTCGAAATAGGAATACACATAAAATAGAATTAAATGAAAGTTCCATTCAGTCGTCACCAGTCACTCTGCGCGGACGTCGCCGGCGAGCCGCCGCGCGCCGCCGCGTGCTCCGCTCTGTATTGAAGTGTTTCCGACTACTGCCTCAACAACTATCATCACAGTGAACAAGCTGAACCGATACTAACGTAACGCCTCTACTGTACTCTACTATTTATACTTTACAAGGTCGCCTAAACATCTGCCAGTCTTCGTTTGCAGCTATAATATTTCGTATTATTTCAAAATTCGTATCTAAACTTCTAATATCTATCTACACTATCCGATCTTACCGTACAACAGTCAAAAGAAACACGTCAATAAGAGATCACCTCGCTAAAAGAACAATTAATATCGCTACTACACAACACTACGATGATTTATAGTTAGTGGACTGCACTTTATTATCGATCTGTTTCTTGTAAAAATATTACCTCTATTATATTCAACGGGCAGCAGTTTTACATTTAAAATAGGTATTGCTCTAATAAGGTTTTCGTCACAGACGGCCACTCGGTTCACACTCGAGCGGGTCCGTGCGTGTAGTCCACAGAGGCACTGAGGGCGCTAGTGTGTCGCGGGCGCGGGGGGCGGCGCCGCCGGCCTGCGCTAATGTCCCTTGGCCGCCTCCTTCGCCGCCATGATCAGCGGCGTCAGCGACGCCAGCGGCCGCGCCATTTTTAGGAAGGGGTGCTGGAACAACACAGGTTCAAGTTAATATTCATGTTCTAAACACCAATTAGAATTAGAAAGTTCTGCGATCACAGCTGCTGCGACCATTGGTTACCATTGCAGTTGCCAACCTAAATTATCCGTAGGAATTAATGCTGCTAATTAAATTATCCCTAGAACATACCTCCTTGCCTTATAGCTTCCATTTGTAAAAAAAAATGTTTAAAACCGATACTAGAGAAGAAAAAAATACCATACCTTTAGTAAGTCGAGTGCGGTGGCGCGCCTCTCGACGTCCACTTCGAGGCACTGGTCGAGGAAGTCTTGGAACACTGTGCTGAGCTTCTCCTTGTCCTTGATGTCCGGCTTGCCGTTCGTCGCTATTAGGTACAGCGCGCGCAACGGGTTCTCGTTCAAGTACGGCGGCTCACCCTCTATCATTTCGATCGCCATTATACCCAATGACCATACGTCCACCTGTAAAGTAGTTTATTTGTTAAAGATGATCTCTATTAATACTGATTTAAAAAATACATACAAGTAAAAACGCTACTCTATTAACCATTTGTGCTGCTTTCCGTCACACACGCGGACGAAGTTGAGGGTAAAAACTAGACCTCTAACTTTGTTTTAATGAAATAGTATACTCTACAGTGGTGACAAAGTGTAAATGGAATACACGTGGCTTGAGATGACATGACAGGTCATTATGCTAATAAAGACATAAATGACTACAAATTAACACTTCTGTAATATGACACGTGAATCGCTGCAAAACATCCATATACACAACAATATAATGGATACGATTTGCATGCCCCTGCGAGGATGTGTAGAATACTTTATTAAAAAACATCTATGTGCCAGCTTGCAAAGAAATAAATGAATTGTTTTTTTTATGGAGATCAAAATTATAAAAACTAAACCCTTGTATATTAGAAAAATTTACTCCTTCTGTCACTCAGAAATATGTATCACTAGAGCGAGAAAGATTGCTTGCAAGCGCCCGCATTCGTCGGCATCATCGGGCCGATTATTTCTTTCCCCGGGTTTATCTCACTCTCACCGAATCTTTACTCGGGGCTGAATCAAACCTATTCGGGTTTGGTTCTGCCCTAAGTAAAGATTAATTATTTTCACTGTAAAATAATACATGTTTAGTAATGCACTAACCTTAGGCCCATACTGCTTTCGCGTGACGACCTCTGGCGCCATCCAATAAGGCGTGCCGACCATCGTCGTCCGTTTGTTTTGTTCAGGGGATATTTGAGCGCAGAAACCGAAGTCAGCTGTAACATTAATATTGTTGGTTATTTATTTTGATATCACAGGAGATCAAGACTGCCTTGTTGGTGTTGGTCGCAAGGACGAATGTTGAGCTCATGGGCTCCATGTCTAGGTTGGGCAAGCGAATAATGAAACAGGGTACTGTTTCATTATTCCATCAGGACTTCTAAGTAGCCGCCCGGAGTCTGCCTTATTGCAATAGGCTCGTGCATATATAAGACAAAGACATAACTGGCGTAATATGGGAGTACTAAACATATACACAAGCCTCGGCGAATACAGGCGTAACTCTATGTTATAGATTAGGTTCTATAAAGCTTAAAATCTAATTAAAAACTGCCGCAGATTTAAGCGGCTCCCACCATATTTCGATTTTTTTTACGAAAGTGATGTAGGTACTATCGGCAAAATCTATATCTGACCACCCGCAGCGCATATTATTAGTCGACCTAAAAACGATCCTCTTTTGTTTTACTGACGGTTTTCAAAATGGTCAGATATAGGTCTATTACTTTATTCAACTTAATCTGTGGTCTATATTAAGGTCCAGAATGATCGTATAATACTCACATTAGGGCACACGCTAGCGCTAGTAAGGGCTAATATACGAGTGCCACCTGCCCCTCAACCAGGTGGGTAGCCTCAATAACATAACCATTCAATGGATCAAAGGACACTGCGGTTCGCTAGGTAACGATGCAGCCGATGAACTTGCCAGAAGGGGGTCGAGCATGGCACCAGTGGGACCTGAGCCCATCGCGCCACTACCCTTCGGATACATACGTACTCTGGTAAGAAAACGCATCAGAGACCAACACGAGAAACTTTGGACGGAGCTAGGCGAATATAGGCAGGCCAAGGAAGCACTTCCCACAATTGATGGCCGCCTCACGAAACAGGTTCTCCGTCTAAATAAACTAAAGCTGCGTACAGTTACTGCAGCTTTAACTGGCCATGGGTCATTTAACAAACACCTCTATGTCATAGGAGTAACAGACAGTCCGCTCTGCATGGAGGATGACGAGACAGCGGCGCATGTGCTGCTAAACTGCCCGGTGGTCGCCACGTACAGGGCAAAGTACTTCGGTAACCCATGTACCCTACGTGAGACGGTCAGTAACATCAAGGCGTTGCTGGCCTTCCTTGAGGAGCAGAGGTGGATCGAATGATCGATTTTCCCACCCGTACGCAAAATACGCGCATTGTCGTGGAGTTGCGGACACCAGCCCGATTTACCTATTAGCGCTAGTAAGTTAAAAGAATCGCCGTTATCAAAATCGATAAGGAGGACTATTATGATACTCACTCAGTTTCACTTGTCCATCTAACCCGAGCAGTATGTTATCTGACTTGATATCTCTATGTATGACGTGGTTGGTGTGCAGGAAGTGCAGTGCTTGCAGCACCTCGCGGCATACAGCGGCGATCTGACCCTCGTCCATACACGTCTCAGTCACCACGTCCGTTAGAGAACCACCAGCTAAGTATTCCATTACCACCCATAATTCCTATAAAAGTGAGATGAAAAATGTTAATAACAAAAAAAAGAGTGTAATCATTAATTTCCCAAAACAACCTTTTAAAGGAGGTGGAGCGGGCCTGAATATTGTAGGGTAAAAATACGAAATCGAAGCGAAAGAAGTGCTAGTCTACTTATAAACGTTGAATTCATTCGGACAGACCACGCACAGCATGAAGTATTGCACTAAAGTTCAAATTGACTGAGATTTTTTTTAAATGAACCCCCTGCTAATCAGAAAGTTTGTATGGAAGATCTTAATTTTTAGAGTTAGGAACGTGGGAGTTAGATACTGAGACCTCAGTCTATTTATCAGTAAAAGTTATTTGTATCATCACCGAAAATTTTCTATCCTCGAAAACTCAGTTCCAAAATCTCCTGATAAGTTGCCGATGGCAAATCCCATCGGGCACACGGCTTCTATCCAAATAAAGCCAAATTATCATTTTATTGGTGGGATGTCGTGATGCATTACCGCGTCATTATGATGGCTATCAAATTAATGCATTAGCCGTTAGTAGGTTCTCACAATTCTCGTGTTTTGTGACGTCAACGTCTCGTTATGTGTTAGATTTCACGCGTCACAATCATGATATCTGACGTCAAAACCATATGGCAAAGTGCATTGTAGTCGTGAGTTCGTGACTACAATAATGATATTCGACCGGTTAGACTACCGTGATGAACACCACTCCAAACGCGTCGCGACGCGACGGTTGTGACGGCACTTGTTATACGAGGGCGACACTGAATTTTTTTAGAACTGGCCACTTATTTGAACTTATTAACACAAATTTGAATAAAAATAAGTTCAAATTTTGAAAATGAAACTCTGCCAATATTATTGTGTATGTATTTTATTCATTTGTCATTTATTTACGATGTGGCAGCAAATTGAAAATTGTCTGCGTCACGTCAGCATGAATTTAACGCGAGAAAATTTTCGTGCAAGGTTTTTTATGTCTTTCGGTGTCATCTAAGTCAACAAGAAAGTTATGATAGACTTCGATTGGCCTTTCACGATGAAGCCCCATCTCGTGCCACTGTTTACAACTGGTTTAATGAGTTTTAACGTGGTCGCACTAATCTCACCGATGATCTGCGTGAGGGACGGCCTTCTACGGCGACGACTGAAGATAACATCAGTGTTGTGCGGCGTATGATAGAGACTGACAAAAGAGTGACTTATCAGCAGAGTCGGACAAGCTTAGGCATCGGTATGAGTCAAGTGCACAAAATCCTCCATGAACATTTAGCGGTCAGGAAGCTTTCTGCCCGGTGGATACGTCATAATTTGACAGAGGCCCAAAAGCTCCGTCGTGTTGATTGGTGTCGTGAAATGGTTCAAAGATTTAACGGAGGTGACTCAAATGCTGTGTTCGACATACTTACGGGTGACGAAAGCTGGATTTATTGTTATGATCCTGAAACTAAGAGACAGTCTGCTGTCTGGGTGTTTCCTTCCGAGAAGTTGCCAACTAAAGTGAAGAGAGGTCGAAGCGTGGGAAAAAGAGGGTGGCCTCGTTCTTCGGAAGGACAGGTCATTACGCAACAATTGTTTTAGAGGATCGAAAAACAGTTACTGCAGAGTGGTACACTAACAATTGTTTGCCACTTGTCTTGGAAAAAGTTCGGGAGAAGCGACCTCGCAGTAGGATCCTCCTTCACCACGACAACGCCTCGTCGCACACCGCCAAGCAAACAATCGACTACTTGGCGACGTCAGACGTGGAATTACTGGGTTACCCGCCCTATAGCCCCGACCTCGCACCTTGCGATTTTTATTTATTTCCGAAAATAAAAGAAAAGCTTCGCCGCGGAAGCAGTGGCTGCGTTTCAAAATGCCGCCGAAGACCCCTAAGACGGTGTGCGTTACCCTGGCAAAATGTTGTGCATTTGAGAGGTGAGACCATAACAAATAATTAGTGTATCATGAGGAGCAATTTGTTTACTAATAGAAAAATTTGTGTGAATTGTAGTTTTAAAGTTATTTGAGAAAACACATTTTGCTGGAGTAAAGAGAATTGCCCCTCTGATACACGGGCAACATGACTAAGCCCAGGGCTCAAAAAATCTGGTGACACTGAAAGTTCTTAGAAAATAAAAAACAGAACAAACTAGCAAGTTATTAGTTTTATTATATCTTTTCAAAATAGTGTCCATTTTATTATATTTTTCGTAATTTTAAGAACGTTCACAGTCTGATTTTTTAACCGACGAAAAAAACGGGGGAGGTTCTCAAGTCGACGCGTATATACAAAGTGTCCCAGAAATCAACGTCAAGCCGAAAACGGGCAATAGGCCAAGTCGTGACAGTTATTAGAAAAATATTTTAAAAAATCTTGGTCATGTACTTTTAAATTTTATGGATTCAAAAATAAATCTCAAAAAGTGACACCCTGTGATTATCTTTCAAGTCCTGTGACTACAAATATTAACTTTTCGTCAGTTTTTTTTCTGTGACGTAACCATGAATAAGCACCTATTCTGGTTTAACTCGCTTTTCAAGCCAAACAAAAACTTTTTTTAATTTGTTAGTTGCAGAATTAAATTAATTAATTAATTAAATTACAGTTACAAGTTAAAACGTAACTACCTCAGTTTTAAATAAAATGTTAGATTTTTGCCCAACATGAATTCAAAATTAGTACATCACACAACTGTAAGCGCGTATTGTGTAAAAAAAATGTACTACACTATTTTGGCAAGTTGTATACTGCAATTGTATGTTGTGCGCATACTATGTGCCTAGTTTGGTTTTTAGGATGGGCTAGGCACCAAGATGATATAAGTCGCCCTGCGTTATTCCTTGACAGAATTATATTAGATAACTATGAAGATGATTAAACTACTTTACTTTTTTATAGTACACTAGTAGACCCGGCAGATGTTGTCCCGTCCGAACAATGGCTTGTTTGCTATACCTACCCTACCCTATCCCTAGTAATGACTAACTTATCACACTACCAGTTTACAGTAAACTACAGTTTAATTAGTTAGTATTAATAGATTACAGTGATTACTAATAGTTTATTGTCAGTGATGATTAAAAATCATCAATAATAGCTATTATTAATAGTTTATTATCAATAATTGTTACAAATAGTCCAATTATTTGTTTTCGTTCATTTTTGGTCAATAAATAATTCACAACGAAAAACTTGTTTTTCTCTTGACTTCCTGAACAGAATTTGGAGCGCTTCGGTTTAAATGTTAGTAATGACGTATGGAACAAAATGCGCTATGTGTTCATTCTGGGCAGCACTTGGTCCAACATCCATACATAGATTGTCAATGTCCTTTGGAAAAAAAAAATCCAACCCTAAGGGTGGGGAAATAGGGGTGATTTATTGTTCACTCACAGATTTGAATTCTGAGTTGTGTATTATTACTATACTCAGTGCCACATATGCCTGCCCTTTCGTAAACAATTAGTAGATTATAGCCACAAAAAATTATAAAATAAAAACTTTTTAACAAAAACTTTAAACCGCCGAAAAAACTGAAAAGCAAAAAATAATAAACCTTTTTTATTTAACCATAATAACTAAGTTCTTAAACTAATGTAGGTATGCCTAAGTAATTTTGAGTTGGCGCCAAACAATCAATTAACAAAGATCACTAAATTGCCTTAAATTTAAACGGCGCCGACTCAAAATTATTTAGGTATACTTACATTAGTTTAAGAACTTAGTTATTAAGGTTAAATAAAAAAGGTTTATTATTTTTTGCTTTTCAGTTTTTTCGGCAGTTTAAATTTTTTGTTAAAAGTTTTTTTCAGTGTTGAATTTGAATATGATTTAATTTCCCTACATTTTTTAACCAGTTTTTGACGTTTGTTTGTCGCCGAGATGAGACTGCGACTAGGTTTGAACGTTCGAATTGGCTTTCAGGTCAGATCTACTTTGGACCACAAACAAATTGACAGGAAAAGAAATAAATGAATAATACTTTTCATACTTACTTCATTAACTAGATAACTGTCAAGATAGTTCACTACATTGTTATGTTTGTTCTCCCGCATGACGAGGATCTCATTGATGATCAGCTCCTTCTTCGGCTGCTGACTAAGGTTCATTTGTTTGATTGCTACCTCCATACCCGTCGACGTTTCTATCGCCGTATACACTGTACCTGACGCACTAGAAAGGCAGTATAAAATAAATTATAATTTATATCAAAGTGGTAGAGTATATATTTCAAAAACATGTTTGTGATCTTTTAAGCAGTCTTGCCAGGACTATATGAATACATTTGTGGATGTATAGAATTTACTCAGTTGACTCTCTTTTTAACCAACTTCAAAAAAAGGAATAGGTAGGTTATGTATTCAGGGGATATTTTTTAACTTGTACTTACCCCTGGCCAATTTTTTCCATTTTGGTGTATTTTCTATTGGGGTCACCAACACTAACAATAGTTCTTAATTTCTCTAATATTTCTTCATCAGTCATTTTCTTTTTCCTTTGTTGCTGGGCCGTTGCTCTTCTGGAAAATGGAATATTTTTCATTCAAGCGAAGTTTTTTTTTGTAATTCGTCGATAGTTTCTCGAATAGCTTGTGCCGAAACAAGAAAAGAAGTAAGTATATGTTCTTCCTTCTGTTCTAATTCTAACTGATAAATTCCATACCCGGTGTCGGTATTGGTCTGCGCGCCGTTAGGCGGCGGCGGCGCATGAGGGGCGTGCGGCACGTGCGGCGCGTGCGGCGGCGGCGTGTGCGGCGGCGCGCCGGCCGGGTTCTTGTTGCGGTCCAGTACCGCGCCAGATCCCACCTCCGCTCGACTGCAGATCTGTTGCAACAACAGTGTGCTGATATGTATAGCTTTACAGATCTTCTAAACTTGGACTTTTTATGTATTAACTTGACAATTGGAGGGATAACAGTCTCCGACTAAAAAAGGTAGTGAGGTGAAAAAAAGAAAGAGTAAAATTGATGAATGAACCTTACAATGGTACCTCATATATTATATTTATAATTTTAATTGAAGTGCATAACCTACAGTTTAAACCACATTATATTTGTTTATAACATAACATAGACAATGAGTATGACCTATTGCAATTCTTTGAAAAGTCAATGAACTGTAAATAATTTTACTGTTGACTATGTACAGTCACCAAAGGAGATAAGTAACCAGGGTCGTCGGATATAGTTGAAGTTTAGTAAGAAACCGATGGATGTTTTCGAATGAAATTCAGTTTGATGGATCAAATGTTTGTTTTCCATTAATTGAATAATATTTTATCCGAAAATATCAATCCGTTTCTTACTAAACTTCAACTATATCCGACGACTTTGGTTACTTATCTCCTTTGGTGACCGTACAGTTAAAAATTAAAACGTTATTTTGTCGTAATATAAGATTAAAAGACTGGTCAAATAATTATAAGCAATTTTCCAATAAAACAAACGCAATTTTTGAGATTTATTCATATTCAACCAATTTCACCAATCATTATTTTCGCAAATTAGTTCACTACCCCTACATTATTAGTTGTAACATGGTAAAATTATTTTGGGTTGAACTGTCAAGTTACTGAATAATGATTAAAAGTATAGTCTGAAATCGTCAATGAATTTGAGGAAGCATAGTGATCAATGCTCATTATTGATCATGCCTTCTATGTGTGAGTTGTCTTGCAGTAGGTCAATAAAGTAATCAGAATGTTCGGCACCTCCAGGTGCCAGGTGAACATTCTGATTACTTTATTGACCTTATTGCATAACAATTTGAAGGGTTATGAACAGTGATCGGATAATCGGATGCATATTTACCTAAAGTGTAGGTGTTGGTTATTATGGAATGCACTTTTGTATCGAAAAAATCCCGGGAATTCGGAATCGACAATATTAGTATTTTTACTATAGAATCAAATCGGGTGTAGGAATATTTACTTAGTTTAAGGTGTTGGATAATATTATGGAATGCACTTTTGTATCGAAAAAATCCCGGGATTTATATTAAAAAAAATATGTTTTAAGAAGCCGATTCCATAATTTCCTAACCAAAAATGAATTTTCAGGTAAATATGCATCCGATTATCCGATCACTGGTTATGAACAGTCATTAATTTGTATATTGTTGTCACTAAATGACTTTTTAATTGGTTGTTGGCTTGATGATTAATTAGGTACCAAGTACCTTATGAAAACTTGTTTACTTCTTGATAATTAAATACCATTTACAAATTGGTTTGACGTCAACTGTTTTCAGCTTTCTTAATAATACACCCGAAGAACCAAATATTCGAGGACACTCAATATTGTATTATAATAGCAGGAAGTATAATATACTGTACTAAAATACTATAGGAGGAAAACGATCAAAACCCCTAAATATTAAAAAAAATAGACACATTAGTCAGCATAGACCACAGTAGCATCAAAAGCAATTCGATAACAACTGAAACTCGACTGTGTGTGTTTTCATATACAGCTGTAATTGGTATAGCGAATTCAACATAATCCAGTATCTATTTATATACTCGGTACTGGTCGGTCACTTACCGAATGCGTGGTGAGGGCAGGATGCGGTACATGCGGGGGAGACGCGGGCGCGGGGGCAGGCCGCGGGGGCGGGACCTCTTCCTCCTCGATCGGTTTTGTGTACTGGAATCGCACTTACACTTGAATACATTGCTAAATGAAACGTATTGTAATAAAAACTCGATCGGAAGAGCCCATCGCGCGTCACACGCTACATACGGCACTAGTCTCTAATTAAGTATAATTATTTGATGTACCTGTATTGTTCATTTCAAACTTTTATAAAAAAAAAAAAATTCCGTATAGGTATTATTTTTTTCAATAGAGGTATTAAATAGCGCAATTCAGGTACTATCATCGTGAAATTTTTAGGGCCATCAGTGGCGTGTGACGCGCGATCACGACGAGAATCAAAAGATTCGAGTACGCGATGGAAGCGCTCGCAAGTGATACTTACGATACTCTTGGTGCGGTCGGGTCGAGAGGGAGGTGGCGGTGGAGGCTCGGGGTGTTCCGTGTCCGTTGGGGTTGAAGACGACGGACTGCTGGAGGAAACTCGGGACACTGACGATCCTGTAGACAAGATTATCGTAAGAAACTGGGGCTGAGATGATATACCTTCATGTAAAAAAGGCTAAACAATAGTGTTCGAAATGTGTATAAAACAAAAGTTAAACCTGTTTTTATTCGAGATAGTATCATATTTCTTTTTGTTTTGAAAATGGAGGTTATTTGGTTGACAACATGTACCTGAGTGTGTAGTATGCATTTGCGCAGACGTCATATATTTGGAAGGCGGAGGCTGCGTGGCGGACGCGTCGTACCACTTGAGCACGTCTAGCACCGCCTGAGGGTTGTTCTTCTGCTCTTGCTTGCTGATGTTCGCGGCCATGAGCAGCCGCGCCCACGCCTCCGGCATGCCCTTAGAACAACCACCATAACGTCAATGCTGGGCATAGTAAAGTTAAAACAAACATGCAGAGCTCAATCAAAACTTCTATGATTTGTAGCCATTTATAAAGCGTAAGTGCGCTTGTACACAGAGCTAGTTTGAATCTTGATTCTTGTGTAGTTTCTACACATGGCCATTGGCCCCACCAATCGGCATTAAGTGAACATGTATAACTACCCTGTGTTTTGACATAAATGTATGCTCTTGCTCGTACAAGCGCAATAAAATGTCCACATTTGTTGAACTGTAAATTGTAGTAAGAATATAGAACAACAAGTTTTATTTGATGTAATAGATAAGTCATGCAAAATGCTTGTCTCAATACTCTTAAATGTGATAGTAATAGATCCACTACTGCCTGCAATATTAAATTATCAAGTAAATAGGTAAGTTTTTATGTACACAACATAAATGACTAAAGTTTATAGTAAATAGCTGGGAATAATGAATGGTCTCCAAGCAATTTATCAGTGAAATATTCTACACTAAAGAAATAACTTTTACTTAACATAATAATATGTACCTACATAATTATACTGTCATAATGTTTATTCTATGGAAGAATGAGACTAAAGCAGGAACTAGACAAGATGAATGTTATTAGTATTACATCCTAGAACTACAGGTATTATACAGAGAGTAGACTGCATGCTACACATAAATTTTGCATTTAACACAAAAATAGAGTAAACATGAAAACTAAAAACGAATAAATAAATAAAATAAGGAGTGGGTGAACAAAATATTAATAAAAGAAGTACATTATCAGATTATGTATCTGAACAGGGTATAATGTGACAATGTACTAAACATATAATAATATAAGCTATTACTTACTGTCATAGGCAGCTTGAAACAAAAGCGGTAATACATGGAACTCAATTACATGATATCATTACTTGTTCCTTAAGGACTGTTTCAGTTTTAAATACATTTTTATTACAAACAGACAGCTAAGTCACCATCACACAGTTTTAAACAAAGATGGTCTATAAACATTCCAAGGTGTTAACCCATAACTCATTAATTCTAAATATAGGTACATTCTCTAATATAAACATGCTTGCATTATACCTTTTAACTAATTATCAATTGAATATTTTACTATCAGGAAGTTAGTTTTAATTAATTACAATAATCATTAGTTTTAAATGCAGCTAACATTATTTTTATAAGAAGGAGTTTGATCTCAATTTACAATGCTCCAAGTTTGCTACGAATTACTTGTTAACAACTAAGAATAATTAAAATGAAATGTTAAATAAAAATACTTGTTAAATGCCACTTTTATAAGAAAGCAAAGCATCAAAGCTGTGAGGCATTGTGTTTAGGCAGGAAGCTCACTCTTTTTTATTTAAAGGGGAAGCCGGCTGGGTAGCCCGCAAAATTCAAATTTTATAAAGCTTCTTGCAATTTGCAGATCACTGTCAAGTTATATGTTGAACAAAATATGATTTGCAACCTATAAAGTAACCAGTACCTATGTATTTACAGAATTATAATCATTAAAATCATCAATACTACCCTCTAAGGTCATATAATCATATTTAATGACTATTTAATGTAATATCAATCAATAGGGGTATATGAACTTAGAAGGTTGTATTGATGATTATAATTATGTAAATACATACTTGTTACAATCACAAATCATATTTTGTTCAACATACAACCTGACACTGACCTGCATATTGCAAAAAACATAAGAAAATTCGAATTAAGCAAACTACTCTGATACTTCCCCCTTAAGGTAATAATTATAACATGGGGGTGGATTCAATATTTGTTTTCAAAGGGGCTTCAGTACAAATTAAGATTTAGTAAAAAACAAAAGAATTTGACAGTCACAATGTTGCATTGAAGGTGTATTAGTGCAGTCTGGTGTTATCATTATCAATAACCTTATTTTTGTTGTTGTATGGGTTTGTATGAAAATCTTTATGATCTATGCATTCTCATTTCAAATTGTAATAAGATACTCATAGTACCAAAACTACAGGACTGTAATTAACAAATTAGTTTCTAATTAGAGTCCACATATGACTAAAAATGTCCACATCACAATAATAGTGCAATGAATTTTTGAATGTGGGGGTATGGGTAGGTACACTGATGTGTCATGGGTTTTCCCCGGAGACCCAATATGGATGGAAGTAATTTTTTTTCATGGTGACTATTATCAAAACATACTATAATGATAAATACTTTAATGTTACTTACAGTAAACTCTCCTGTGACTGCATCAAAACCCACATGAACCGTATGTTCGAAATTAGTTGGGTAGCTAATATTAGGTTTGTTGTCATTGTGAGCAGTACTTTTAGAGCCTTTGATTTTAGCTTTCAGTGTTTTCTTCTTCCTATCACCAGCATCATCAGGTTCTGAAACAATCAGCAACAATAACTAAAGAACCACGGTAAATGTATTAATTTTGAAATCATGTAATAAACATTTGGAGTAGTGAATAGATCAGTACAAGCCAGTGAACCACTAGGTCAGTCCTTAAAGCCACTGTGATCCTAATTGTTGTTGATTCATCTTTTGGTCTGTCTATTGTTTATTAACTCATTAACACAATTATTTGGTGGATACAATACATATTTAAATTACACATGAATTAACTGGATAGCTGCCAAGATTTGTTACCTTTTGGAAGAGGCCTCATGTCCACTGAGGCTACAGAGTCGCCACGGTCCGTGGCGCGGTTGCTAGTGAGTCGGACCGGCGGCGCAGGTGGTTTATCCTCGTCACTCGACATTTTGTCTTCTTTTGCCCGTTCTACATGCGTAAAAAAAAGATTAGACTACTACAACAAGAACTTAACAAGGCGCTGTTATGTACGTTCATACAGAAGTTATCAACACTACAGAATATTTCAATAAACGTAACAATATCCTACGATCGTACATCGTACCAAGAATGTATCATGAAAGTATCACGATAAACTTTACATCCAAAGCTAGGTACATTTTCATTATGATTTATGGACACAACAAGCGGGACTTTTGACAAGACTTGACATTGTGATAAAATAAAAGTAAAGTAAGCCACAATATTACTCATGGACGCGCCCCGCAAAGGTTTGCGAATGCGACAAAAAGATATTGCTTGAATATCAAACACACACTTTTCGCTTACCTGGAAAATTAATTATAAGGGTCGATGAAATAATAGTATACGAGCTTTTATCACATTTCAGTTAATCACAACACTTAAAAACACATATTTTCTACAAAACTTATTAATTTAATCATTCACACACATGAAACGATAGCAGTGATGACTAGAGCCGCCATTACACTATAAATTAGAGGAGCACTACGTAATGGAATTTTATGACATTAGCGACACAATCGACTAACCAAAAAGATATACGGCCAAGCATTACTGGGCCATATAAAATATTGAAGTGTAATATCAGGCAAAACGGTCTAAGAGTGCAACCTATAATGCAATCATGAAACTTATCCCGTTACCATGGTATATAACGATTTTCCATCTGCAATGGTGGTCATTAGCGATTTTCCATCTGCAATGGTGGTCATCTGCGATAGTTTATTACGCAATTAGGGTGCAGGTTTTGACATTAATTTTCGAGATGAGACGGAACTTGAACATCGTTTATAAATGAACCGAATGTCTAAGGTCCCCCATAGACACAATTATGAGGGTTATCTATCATATATTCGATTGGTTAACCGTTTTATTTAGTCTATTCAAATAATTGCTACCCTAAAAGTTTTGTTTTTGGCAGTGACGTATGACATGACAATCGTGATGACATTGACATTTGACATAACATACGTGCTTGTTGGAATGGGTTGTGATTGTAGTGACTGGATTTATTAGTAAAAAAATACAGCAAGCCATATTATTTTCTTGAATACACCAGTGTTATACTATTCAGCCCTTCGTTTTCATTTCAAGAATGAGATACAACTTCTAACCATTTCGCCATGGATAATCCAGAGTCATCGGTTTGTTAACAAACATATATTATTATAAAGTATAACTCTATAGCATCGTACACGTAAACTCGTGTTTCAAGTACAATACTACATTACGGATTAAATGCAGCAGTGCCTGGAATAGTTTTCCTGCTATAAACAATTTTGTATACACACAAGTTCCTTTACTGCTTACGTATACGATGACAACATCCTGTCCTTGAATAATAAACATTTTTTTTTACCAACTAATAAGTACACGTGATATTTCTTTCATTTTTAACTGGGTAATAAAGTCACAGTGTAACAACCAAACATTCAAACTAATATTCATGCCCTTGTGGCATGTGGTTGAGTTGTTAAAGTTTATTTACTTTTCTAGTCTCAAGACAGTGGTCTTAAAAAGACCCCATTTGATGATTTGAGCAGGGATGAACTAATAAACAAGTGCAAAGGGTTACTGGTGATAGCTCAAAAAGCTAAAATAGCCAAATCAGGTATTTATATTATTCTAATTTGATTACTCATCTACTTATTTGTTTCAAAGGTAAGACAGTACACAAATCATATATTACCTATAACATCATAAATAAAATACCTAAATTTTTTACAGAGTTGCAAACTGAACTTGAAAAATGTGTCAAGGAAAAAAATGCAGGTACAGAGAACTTAAAAACTTTGCAAGAACTTGTTGATTCATTGACTGAACAAAAACTCAACTTCATAACTGAAGTGGATTCCGCTCAAAGCAAGATAAAGGCACTTAATACTAAGTGCATTAACTATGAGGAAAACATTAATACTTACAAATCTGATTTGATTATCAAAGATAACAAAATGGCAGATATAAATCAGAAGTTATCTGATCTTGATAGCGAAGTAACTTCACTTAGAAGACAAAACAATCGCCTGTTAGAAGAAAATGAGCAGTTGTTGAGTCAACTCACTGAGTTTGAAGCTAGTGCAGCTGAGTTTAATAATATTGGAATGCAACAGAGAGAACAACTTAAAAAGTTAGAAGAAAGTGTCAATACAGGTATTACTTTTTATTATTTATTTTTCTGCATAAAAAATGAAAGGAATAGATATATATATCCACCTGATTTCACAAAAGAAGACGGAACTGTATTTATTTAAGTTGTATTTAATACCTTTGTTTTCAGAAGACCATTATAAAAAACAAATTGAAGAATTAAAGACCCAAATTCAACAGTTACAAAGCAAAGTTCCAAGCAATGTAGACTATGAAACTAAATTTAATGAAGTAAATGAATTGTACGAGTCTGAAAAAGCTAAAAAAGAAAAAGCCAATGTGAAATTGAGAAGCTACAAAGACAAAATTTTGAAGTGTGCTGCTTGCATAACTCAGTTGAAGAATTCTAGATTTATTCTAGCCAAAACAGTCAAAGAATATTCAGAAAATATTCCTAAATGGCAAAATGATATAATACAGGCATCAAAAGTTCTTGATAATCAAATAAATGAACTAAACAGTGAGAACCTGACATTGAAAGCAAAACTCTCAGAATTAGAAAAACAACTTAATGAAGTAACACTGTCTAAAATGGATAATAGTGTCACTGATTCTCAAATAACTGTCTTAAATGAAGAGAACTTGGTTTTAAAAGACCAAGTGTCTAATTTAGAACAACACCTACGAAACAGTGCAAATGAAAATATCAAACTTATTGCTGAGTTGGATGAAAAGAGACACCAACTAGACAACAATAAATTAATAAAAGAAAACCTAAATGATGTTACTCGTCAATTCAATGAACTTGAGAAATCCGTGCAAACTTTGAAAAAAGAAAATAAAAAATTAATTGACAGGCTGCATAATCAAACACAAAATAATGATGAGCTTGATAAGTTGAATTTGCAAGTTAGAGCTTTAGAGAGTGAGAAATCAATTTTAGTCAAAGAAAAACTAAATGCAAGAGATAATGTTGTTGAGCTTGAGAGTCAGAATAAGGTTTTATCAGACAAACTATCTAAAACAAAGACAGAATTACAATCTTTAAAATCTCAGTTGGATTTGTTAACACAAGAAAAATCTGCATTTGAGATCAATTTCAAAGCAGATAAAGAGAGTGAGATTAACATGTTGAAGTGTAATTTGATGGCTCAGCAGGAACAGTTCAACTTGCTGAAGAAAGAGCATGAAGGACTACAAGATTTGAATGGGCTATTGAAAGAGGAAGTGGAGACACTAAAACTTTCGCTGGAACAGCCAAAAGACGATAATTTATCCGACTTGAATGTGTCCTTACAAACTGACATTGTGAAATTAGAGACCAAGCTGGCTGCATATAAACAGGAAAATGCCTCACTTTTGTCAGAAATAAAAGATGCACGAAACAAATCTAAGGAATTCGATAGCCTCGTTACTGAATATGAAGATGCTAAATCCAAATTGGGGAGCTATAAGTCGGAAAATACAGAATTGTTGAATGAAATGAAAGAAATCAATCAAGTATTAAAGGAGCGTGGTGAGGCCATATCTAAACTGCAGAAGGCTGTTTCTGAAATGGAGAAGCTGGTAGAGACTTTGGAGAAGGATAGAGAAAATATGAACCAAGAGAAAGTAGAACTACTTAAAAAGAATGAAGGTCTAGAAACTGATTTAAAGAATGCTGAGCGGAAGACTAATGAGAAAACTGAAACTGCCAATCAATTGAATGTTGACATGGATAATGCCATGAAGAACTTGTCACAAAAAGATGAGGTTATAACCGCATTGAAAGAAGAAATTGAAAAGCTTAAACAACAACAAATTACTTCAGGTAATTACTCTTACAATTGCTTACCTACCTATAAAAACAAGTGAATGCCATAAAAGATGTACTAACAAAATCAACATTTCTTCTTTCATAACTAAAAAGTTTTAAGCTTTATTTCTATTACAGCAGAATTACCGAATGAAGACATGTCCACATCTACCATATCTAAAGCAGAAGAACATTCTCGAATGAAAGACCTAGATGAAACATTTGAGGAAAAGTATGAGACAAACACCTATTTTCAATGTTTGAGTTTAGCCTGTATTTTGTAATCATTCGTTCTTAACAATCATTCGTTTTTACAGATACACAAAGTTGAGGATATTTGCACTAAAGCTGAAGAAGAAATTAAATGAGACCGTAACTCAGATGCAACAAACAGAGAAAGATAAAGCTAAGCTTGAAAAGTTGTTGAGTGAGAACAAATCTAGTAATACAGATGAAGTTGATAGTGCTAAAACAGAAATTACAGTCATAAATCTGACTGAAAATAATGAACTTGAAGAGAAAGTGAAAACATTAACTGTTGCTCTTGAATCAACGAAAAATGTTACAACTGAACTAGACAAGTTAAAAGGTAATGGTGTTAATTTTATTATTTCTGATTTAAAACATGTACGAGTCAATATAAATACCTAAACTTACAAACTTTATTATTTTAATAATTCAGCGGAATTTGCTTTGAAAACACAACAGTTAGCAACTGAAATGGAAGCTCATAAAGTAACAAAAGACAATCTGGAGAAAGCACGACGCGATGTCAAGAAGAAAAATGTATTGAGTCTTGAAATGGAGGACTATGAACGGTCCATGAAAGAACTTTCAACGAAGATGGAGGAAAGTAAGAAGAAAATGATGCAGGCAAGTTTAACAGTTTTGGTATCGAAAGATACTTTATTTTGGGCCATAAAAATTAATAACCAGGGCCTTAAACTAACTATTTTGTAATTAATTACAGATGGAATCAACAATTGACACACAAGAAGGAACAATCACAGCAATGAGGACACAAATAAAACTGCTGGAGGAACAAATAAAAACTGAGGAGAGACAAAACAGGCTTGTCAAGGAAGAGCTACAGCACGCCATCGAAGACGGGAAAGAAAAGGACAACCTGATACAAATGAAGAACACTATCGTATCCAAACTAGAACATGACCTGGAAGATGAAAAGAGAAAGAACGAGGAGTCAGACCTAGAAATGACGTCACTGCTAACCGACAAAGAAAAGATTATAATGACACTAGGCGAAGACAAGGCTGAGCTCAACAATAAAGTTAAGAAACTAGAGTTCAAGTGCTCGGAACTGAACGAAAAATTGAGAATTACTAACATAGAATTGGCGGATTTGAAAACTGAGTATACTAGTTACAAGGTGCGTTTTCCAATTACCATTAACATCATCGTAAACAAACAATTTATAGTTTAAGACCGACTTAATTATTTTGCTGATTTCCGTACTGGGTAAAAAAAATAAAAAGAACATACTCGATTGGTTTTTAGGTGCGAGCTCAAGCCGTTTTACGTCAAAACCAAACTGTGGACCATAGTCAAGAAGAGCAACTGAAAGAGGAAGCTGCGGCTCTCAGAGCACAGATTGAAATATTAACAGCGAAACTAGCAACGGCACAGTATGTACATTCATATTATTTATTTAATAAACTGAAAGGAAACTAGCGAAATGTGCGTGTTGTTGAGGTTCACGTCTGTCTAACGCTTCGAGGAATACAGGCGTGATGTTATGTGTCAATTGAAAAGATCAGACTATATTTTGTTTGAGCATGTGGAAGTTCATTGGGCTGGTGGCTAAGTAAGTAAGTAAAGTGATCGATCAGGTTAAGCTACGCTTGCCGCAGTTGGTCCGTGGATGGGTGACAATCTTCACATACGAAGACCCCTCCGTGCCTCGGAAGGCACGTTAAACCGGGTCGTCAGAAGCCCGAAAGTCTGGCAACCAGTCTTACCAAGGGGTATTACCCAGTAACTGGGTTGTGGAGGTCAGATAGGCAGTCGCTCCATGTAAAGTACTAGTATTCGGCTTCATCCAGTTAGACTGAAAGCGGATGATCAGATGCAGATGATGTGGTAGTTCATATACCCATAAACCTTAAATATTATACAATTAGTAAAAATAAATAAAAATCATAGAGCATTCTAATTGGAATTTAGGAAACATTGTTACTTTACCAAGTTTTATTTATCAATGTAGTACAGGCGGAAGTAAATACCGATAAAATTGTAATATAAATAGGAAACGCTGTTTTTGTCAATTTACAAAAGTAATTCTGTTCTCATAGGAACGAAATCGCCCGTTTTCTATACTTATGTATGCCGTAGTTATAGGAACAGGTTTTGTCATTTGATCAATATTTCAAATCATATATCTATAAGTACAAAGTCTGATCAAAAACAAAATCCTTTTTATTTTAGTTACGATTTATTTGTTGGTGGATTCATAGAACTCATAAGGATTCGTTTTATTTGTAATAAATACAGAAATTAAATAAATATTAAATAATATTTGATTCTATGAATCTGTTATCCTGCCGCCAACAAAGATCGTAAAAATATTATCGGCAACAGAAAAGAACACGTGTTTCACTTGTTTTATTAGTTGTTTTGATACAATTTGTATAGCTTACTCCTTTATGTTGTCCTTCAATAGGTGCACTATTCGCATATATTTATGTCTATTATATCAATGACTTACAACATACACAAGTATTTGTGTTCTTTGCTTGTTTACTGTATTCTTATTGAAAGACAAATTGGCGAGGGACTGCATGTTATAACAATTCAATAATATGATACCATTACCGTAGAATCAGTAGACGAACGTTCTTACAGACAGCCTTGATCTCCGTATACAAGGTTAAAATAAAATTCTGGCGAAACTTCACAGACTTGACTTGGTCATTAGACCTTGTATAAAGTGGTTCTGCTATCACCGTGACAATTAACTAATCAGAAAATGAAGATAAAATCCGATGCAAAAATCTTCGTCTCTGCAATTCATTTCCATCCTATGCAAGACTAAAATGTTTATGTTAGTGTCTAAACTGACAGACTGCATTTGAACTGCACACCACGTCAACTGCATCAGTTCTGCAGTTGTAACCCGTCTGTTAAGACCTTTGGTTAATAAGCACTTCTAGATAACACAACGTGGCGCCTGTTTTCCACGAAGAGTTAGGCAGAAGTGTACCTAGACACCTTTTTTTTGTGTGGGAAATCTTCAAATAATTTCTCCCGCACTGGGCGGAGAGCGGGACGGCATGTCAGAATTTTATTGACTAAAACCTACCCGTGTTCCTTCAGTTGCCTGTGCCACCCCGCTACGGTAACTCTTTCGAACACCCCGCGACCCTGGCAAGGTGTACCTAGATACCTCACACCCAGATTTCGCGAGTTATGTTTTAAATGATGATGAGTTATGTGACGACACGGATGGCGCAGTGGCTGAGCGATCGACTGCTGCGCTGCATGTCGTGGGTTCGATTCCCGCACGGAACAAATATTTGTATTGCCTACTGGTAGTTGTTCCGGGTCTGGCTGTTTGTGTATGTGAGTTTAAATATTTGTAAACGCACCCACGATACAGGAGTAATTCCTAATGTGCGGCAACATTAAAAAAAAAAAGTCCCTTGTAATAGGGGGCGAGCCCATTGCGTATCAACCGGGCACAAATTCAGTCAGACTCCAACCTCTACTGAGAAATTCGTGATGGAAAAAGCCTAATAACACTGCGCGACCCGGGGAATTGAACCCAGGAACTCAAGCTCAGAAGTAGCGCTTGGGACCACTACACCGTAGCCAAATTAATTGTACACATATAGCCGTAATACAAAATGGTTTCTCTATTGGCCTTTGAGAATAAGTTGTATAAGTTACAGACTTACATACAGCATAAATACTTTTAGGGAGCAGATTGCAGAAAGAACAGTGGAAGCAGAGAGCATTCGAAGGCGTATGACGGAGGCCACGAGTGAGGCTGCCCGGGCGCAACAGAGAACTACTCGCCTGCATGCAGACCTCACCCGACTGTCTCAGCAGATTGAATCGGAGAGGACACAGAATAAGTTGCAGGTGAGGTAGCACTGAAGGTCGATCGACGACGTGGCCATGAATGAACCTTTCGCAAACAAATATCAATTAATGTAAATAAAGTTGATTACACACACATACAGAAAACACATAATAACTATTACTAAGGTATTGGAAATTAGTTAATAGAAACTAATGAATAATAAGAAACTAATGTTAATGTGCCTACACATTAAAATATTTTCCAAGATCACAAAAATTTGGTATTAAAGTTTGAACGCGGTTTAGTTTAATCTCTGTGTTTCTTTTCTTACTTCCACCAAATTGTATGCCTTTATTACCTTTACAAATGGAGTATTTTTTCCCGTAGATAATTTAACATTTTCTTGTAAAAGTATCAAAAAGTTTGTAGTTACTCTATGAATCGTATTTTCAGTTCATATAAATTAATTTTCTTAAATATTTGAAGTAATGAATCGCTTTCCAATTTTACAGGTCTCAACTCTAACACAATGTTACAAAACTCAAATAAGTGAAATGGAGGCAAAGCTTCAGAAGGAGACGGAAGTATTGAAGAAGCAGCTGGCCGCCGCTCAAGAGATGAGGAAGTCTGGCAACGTCGCAGTTTCCTCGCTCGATGACGCTAACCGAAACCAGTACATGTTGCCAGTTATACCGAAAGATGAAAACAGTGATGGCGAGATGGATATCAACGTTTCTATGATTCCGAGAGAGGAGGGAGAGGTAAAAAATTAGAAACATTATTTCTGTTTTCATCGGGTAAATTCATTTCGTGAATTTATTGCCTGCAATAACTTGTTGCAAAATGGGCCTTATAATGTTACTCGCAAGGTTGCTAATGTATAAGCAGCGTTTTCTGTATATACATCTGGGTATAATTATACTGCTAGACTTTTCATGGACTAATGTTGTGTGACGTCACGAATACGATGCGACACGATGACGTAACGATCAGAACTAGAAATGTCTCTAAACTATACCTTGTAAAAGAAACGTAAATCCTATTTGCATGTTACGTACGTCATTACGCAAGTAAAGTAAAGTAAAATGTACGTAAAATGGTTGAATAATTATTGTGCTGTATGGCGGTGTATAATGGATGTAATGAAATGCTGTGACGAATCTTGACGTTTGATACAGTTGTTATTATTATTGTACGAAGTGTTTGTCGTGTGTTTAAATATGACGTCATGCGTCCATGGGTAAGCTTCCGGAGTACTTTACTTGAGGACTTAAGTATCAAATCATCGTCACACTACTCATTCGCATTTCGCTTTATCAAATAATCGAAATATTTTAGAACCAAAAAGTCGAAGAAATACACTGCTACAAGGAACTTTTGACTTTGGACGTTGGTAAAATTTTGTGCAATTTTTTTATGAAAAGTATTGAAAAACAAGATGGCGGCGTTAGTGCCGGTTTTGGCCACGTTTTATGTAATGAATATCAAGTCATTTATTTAAATTAGGCTGAGAATCAGCACTTTTTGACCGTCAAAGTTACATAAGACAGTTCCCCAAAACGCCCGGCCTTCACCACTTCCTAGTGCATTGTCTGCGACATCCACCGACCCGGACTGGGCGGCCCGCTTGGTGTTTTACGTCCCACTTCCTCTTGCAGAAATGACACCTGAATCGCATCAATAGGAAAGTTACAGGCTGATTATTACCATCAAATAATATAGTACAAAATCTATGTTCCAGGGATCTGAATCTGCTCCGTCGCCGCCCCCTTCGAAGCAGTTCCTCGCGGGTGGAGGTAGCGGACGGTCGCCTGTACCGTTAGAGCGGCTGCTGGAAGAAGGAGTGCCTGATGACGAGGCCATGGACACCTCCTCCTTCGCGCTTACGCCCGACCAGGAGATCACCGAACTTAAGCGAAGGCTTCAAGCTCAGCAACAGAGGTAAAGGATGATAAATTATATTTATCTACGTAAATTGGTCCAAAAAGATGTTTTTTTTAAACGGTAGTATTATAAAAAACCAACATACCAATTACCCATGTTTGCAAAGTAATAAATGATTTGATTTGATATTTATTAAACTTTAATATGTTCTGTGTTATAGGGTGAAACACGTGACGGTGCTATTGGCCGAATCAGAGCGCGAGTGCGCGCGCATGGCCCAGCTCAGTGAACTGTTGAAGGCTGAACTAAGGCGAGTCCGAGGAGCCACGCAGAACGCGCACAACACAGAGTACATGAAGAACGTGACGCTTAAGGTAAACGTGGTGAAAGGAAAAGATAGAAAGGGGGAGGGTAGAACAGCAACAAGCATCTTTTGTCGTTCCTCGAGGTGTAGTCGAGGGAAGAATTCTGGTTGGCCAATGGCTCGCAAGCATGGATGCTGAGTATGCAGTGTGAGGATTTTTGTGATGTAGCTATAGGAAAACCGTGTTTACACTCACAGATAAATAAAAATAACAGCAAGAAAATGGTAAATTTTCCCAAAAAAAATTTTAAGCCAATCGTTTCTCTTTCTTATAGGGGTCAAAAATCTCTATCGGACCAACTGAAATTAGAGTACTAGAAAAGTCTGAAAATGCAAAAAACTTTTTCATACGTAGGAAATGAGAGTTCTACTTACTTACCTTAGACTGGCCGATAGATTTAAGATTTGGGTAGGGGGCGTGGGATAATTGACGCAGTTAGTGTAGTTACTCAAAATATCAGTTTAAAAAAGTTTCGATATTGATACCCATCACGTATGTAGTTTCAATCTAGGGTCCCGGAGTCGATTCCCAGCTCAGTCTCGATTTGCGCCCGCGGTTAATGGCAATAGACTCTCCTCGAAATGTGGGTGTTCTATACACCTTTGCCAATCCCTTCGGAGCATATAGACTTGATGTTATCTTAGTGTGCATATATACACGTCGCGACACGTTGTGTACACGTCGTTGCCGTCGAAAGCTGCAGTTTCCTCTACCGTTGACGCGTACCGCTCGTGTGTATGCACACTTATGGTTATATCTGGTAACACGTTATTCTGAAAAACGGCCTTACTACCCCCAGTCAAGTCTTCTTTTGTTTAACACAGAGAACCCTTAAACCCAAAAGGGTTCTTTTGGCCACAATGAAAAAGGTGCTTTATATGTAGATAAAAATAAAAATGTTACTTCTAGTTCCTGACACTGCCGCCCGGTGACGAGCGCAGCCGGCTGGTGCCGGTGCTGCAGAAGATACTCACACTCACCCACGAAGAGACGCAGAAAATTAACGCAGTCGCCAGGGGTAAGGCCAATATTATCAATATTTATAGAAAATGAGACCTCAAGGCTACCAATGCCTAATAAATGATCAGCTCTACCTCATATCCTACTGTTCTGACCAAAATCCGTACCGTGAAGGCCAGGACGATAACTATATGATCTGCCGGATAAATTAACCATAACTTATCAGTAAGGGATCGTCCATTAATCATTCCGTGGGGCTCGAATGGGGGGGGGGGCGGTCAGAAAAAGTCACGAAATATCACGGTGGAGGAGGAGGTCTGTAGTGAGATATCACGTGTATTTGTTTTTAATTGAACGCGCGATTTTTAAACCGAAAATAATACTATTTTTATGCCAGTCAGAAAAAACTGCCACCTCACCAGGGGGGACCGGCAGGGGGTTAAGCAGTTTCTATCATGTGATTAATGGACGACCCATAGGTGATAAAATAAAGTATAAGGTTTTTCCCCAATTATAAAAACGGAACTTTAAAATCACCACGAAGTTTTTCAAACTTTTTAAGGCGACTAGGTTTGTTTTTAAAAAAGGTTTGCAGTCTTTTTTCGTAAGTTTAGTTTTATGATTCTTCCGAACCGAAATCTGACGGACGACTGTATTCGGAACAAAATGTGACATTACCCGGTTATATGTTACAGGTTGGGATCCAAACCCCAGCAAAGGATGGGGCAGCTACCTGCCCTGGCCAGGAGGAAAATAAACATATAAATACTGAGAGTAAAAATGCGATAATAATGTAAGCAATAGTAAAATGTAAATTATCTGTGATTCCACTATTGACGGATGCCTTTTCAATGATTTCAGAACTTTTATTGCATTTTAGGCTATATTTTTAATACAATTTTTGTTCGTACATTTTTAATGATTATTTACAATTATTTATTTTTGAATTTTAATTAAGTAGCCATGAGTAATTAGGTTAGACAGAGAAAAAAAACTAGAGGAGATTATTAAATGCATTTAATATGCACTATTGTTAATATTATAATACTAGCCGAGGACGGGAACTGTTATTATATTAGAAAGCAAGAAAGAAAAAGTATTTATTGTGACACAAGACAGGTCACAAACTAAACTGTCCTGTACAAGGCCCAAAGGCTCCGATCTCAGCATGATGCTGCGACATGCTGTGTATTCATACCATGATATGAATTATAGTAAAACTCGCACTAGCTGTAACAGACGTGTCACATTTTTTACTAGTATTGGTGTTTTATAAGGCAAAATTTGAAAATTTTAGTCGAGTTTGTAATTATTTCCGTTTCATCTTTCACGTGTATTATTTGACGTAAATAACAACGCCACCTTCTAAAATAATGTTCAAGAAAGTACATTATATGATGAATGGGTACACTGGTAATAATTGTTAATTAAATATTGTGTGCTAATTTTACGAAATTTATTGCAAGCGTTATAATTTCCACACGGAACAAACACTTTTTGTTAAGACCTGTTTATAATTCTAAACGATTAGTCAAATATACGTTGTTTTGAAATAAATCTCTCATTGAAAGCGTGAATAATTAGTTTGAATTGTAATAACATTATCTACTTAATTTATAATAATGACTACATTCCGTAATAATGTAATTAACTCTACGTAAACTCGTCTAGAAATGAGAACGAATTTCCAATCTTTGTCTGTGAAAAAATATCCGGTCTGTTTCTATTATTATACCTTTACTTATCTACTTTATGGCTAATTTAGTGTAAATCAGGAGTTTGTATTTTACGATTAAATTAATGATGATTTATACACAATACAATATTTACATTCACTATTTCAATATTTTAAACTTTATGATTTAAATAAGTATTTTCGAATTTAATTATAAGAACTGTTTGAAAGGTATGTTTAAACAATTAAAAATATTAAAATGATTTATTCTGTTTTATTATCCACTCATTTTTTAATTTAAATGATTCACGACAAATGGGACAAATGTACCTACTGGGATACAAAAAAAAATACATAAATCTCTTTGATTGGGATATAATAAAATGATCCCTTTTCTGTCAGTCAAACCAGATCATTATGAGACAACTATTAACTCATACATATTGTTGTTAATTATCTAGAATGATAGAACATTTTAGAGCACTATGTGTACATATATTAATTAGGTTTCTATAAACTTCTCGGCAAGCGTAGTGTGGGACGCCCCCTCAACTAGATGGACGGACGATCTTAAGAAGGTTGCTGGCGATGCGGAAGGCGAAGGATAGGGTGTTGTGGCGCAGCCTGGAAGAGGCCTATGTCCAGCAGTGGACTGCGATAGGCTGAGCTGATTGATATAAACTACTAGACAATTCAGTGTTGGTCTCAAAGTGAAAATTGTTTATTTATGAGTACTTTCAACCTCTGAAAGATTACCAAATGTTTGTTTGAAAGCAAACCTGAATTTACCCTTTTGAGGAATTTTATCAGAGGTATTTCAATATTCTAAAGACATTTCCCGTTTTGTTCCGTGGGTACTTAAAAGATGCCTACGGGAACGGGATATTTTAGGTTTGCCTATGGGGCTACGCTGCACTACGCTGTGTGTCTATCACAGGGCGGTGCCCAAATACTTTAGATAAATATAGCAGTACCTAATCGAAGGTTCAAACACAAAGCATTTCGTATCGTTATGGAACTCCAAGAAACTTATTGGTAATTTCTAACATGTTGTTTAATATCTCAAATAGAGGATGAACATTGTTCTTAACCTTCTTAATTTAATATTTTCGCTAGGCGAAAATATTAAGTACTTACTTATTTCATTATAAAATGTTACGATAAACGTAACTATTATCTAATAGAATAGGAAGGTATAGGAACATTATAAAAAGGATTGATTCAACAGTGAAATACCATAATCAAAAACGCTCTATATCTATTAAAAAGGGTTCAATACGAGCGAAGATAGATGCTTGGCTCGAAGAAAGCACGAAGAAAAAGAAAGTTCTGCGCTTCCGGTTTTTCCGACGGATTTTGAAAAACTCGTTAGCTAACAGGTGAATATTGCATCAGTTTAAATATCCCAATAATTGTAAGCTGAATTAAGATAACATAATCCATTACAAAAAACGTATTTCGCGCTACTAAAGTTAATAGGTACGGTTTTGGATTTATTGATTGCATTTCCCGGGCGAATTGTCTACGGCGCATGCTCGAAAATTGCTCGGAAAATTCGTGACTGCGGCTGCAAAGGTAAGCTTTTCTTGTGTTTTATTGTAAAATATATACAATTTCAGTTATTTTATGGCGTTTTTGTGATTCTGTTACATGTTTACAACCAAGATCTAAAACATAGTGATTTTCCTGAAAATATTTTTCGACTTCACCTGGGCACAGGTATTCTGCCGGTATAAGATTTTAAAATTACGCAATTATTATGTTTTTGTATTAGAAATCTTTCAGTGAACAACATTACAATAACAAAATATATGTTCTGGCTTTTAATAATCATGCTCCTATAGCGTTTGTAATGTTTTGCGACGAATTTAGCAACTCTTGTAATAGCAACTTTAGACTTTATTTCTCAGTTATAAGGTTTTCTTTAATGTTTTATTTCAGAAATTTTTTTGTATCAATAATTCCTGGGTCATTTGTGCATGAAGTGAAAAATATGATTTTTCCAATTTCAAAGTTATGTCATGTTAATGTCACAGTGATTAATTTTCTAAAAAAATACCGGGCACATGGCGATTGGTCGTAATTTATCTGATGCAGACAAACATGCTCAAGATGGACGCATTGCGAAGCCCATGTGCGTCGCCGGTACACATGCATGCTACGTAGTGCGACATGCGATTATTCTAATTTTGAATCATACTGTTGCAATACATCTGCTTTAGTACTTGTATAGATCACGCCTACTAAAATTAGATTGAATGCACTCTCTCCTTGTGATAGATAATAAATATACCGTCAGTGCGTTGAAATCTTTGTGCAATTTCTGTCAAGTCACCGGTACATAAACATCTTATAGATAAAGTTGGTGGTCTAAGTACTACCGTGGATAGAACCTATATTTTGACACTAGGTACCTACAAGAACACACCCACATAGCGATGCAGCCAGCATGAACCCTAAACGCTCTAACATCAATAACATCGTACCTAGAATACCTACCTACAGCTTTGAAAGGTCGAAGAGATGGAAAATTCACGTGACATCTAATTTTTTTGGGTGAAATGTTTTGATTTTGAATTTATTAGGGAGTGAATTTTCGTTTTATACTTGGCTGGCGAGAAGTACAATTAATTTGTGTGGGTAGGTTTAGTCAAAATTAGTCTATATTTGACAGAAGAGCTCTGCTGTATCGATGTCCCGGATGTCCTATGCGCACGCTCGGAGGAGAGAGACACCCTCGGGAATGTTGCGATGCGACTAATTCAATCGCGTACTTATTGTTAGTGCGCTTTAAGTGCAGCTACAACGTAGTAGCTCTTGCTTGATAAAGAAATGAAAAATTACAGTGAGTTATTGCCATACGTAACTAGAAATTCCATGTCTTAAAATCAGCAGCCGTTTAAGGAAGGTTTTGCAGTAAAAGATTACCTATGAAATGCTAATGATGCATCATAAAACAAGCGCAACTACCTGCAAGGCGACAGTTGGATATTTGTATTTCGGGATAAATAGATTTCAAATTAAACCTAACTTTGTTTAATTAGAGTCGTTGTAGATATAAATGTAAACATTTAGGTAAGGGTAGACCTTTAGTAGTGTTAGGTACATAATGCTTAAAAAGGTTCTTCCTCGACCTTTACAAAATTGATTGAATAGATACAAACGGTGAATTAAGTGAATCCATTGTCTGCCGATCCGTGAAAGCTTAAGGAAGTGGTTTAATTGTCTATTCAACAGTTTTTCAAGTATGAAATGGGATTTCTCAAAGTTATTCAGGGCTATCGATCATGTCTTAAGATAAACATGAATATTACCTATATACCATTTTCGAAAGTGGTCCTGTAGGGACTTTTAGAGTAGACGAAATCTTCCGCTCTCTTAAACTAGGTACTCTACAGGATGCATAGACTACTTTTTATGATAGTTCATCTTATGTTGTCCAGGTTACAAGTTGATTCTCTAACGTTTCGCCTAACACCACAAGGATGGGTAAGGAGAAGACTCACATTAACATCGTGGTTATTGGCCACGTAGACTCGGGCAAGTCCACCACCACTGGCCACCTTATCTACAAATGCGGCGGCATCGACAAGAGGACTATCGAGAAGTTCGAAAAGGAGGCCCAGGAAATGGGCAAGGGTTCCTTCAAGTATGCTTGGGTACGTATTTATTTTGCTGAATTCTTATTGGTGTTACTTTCGTTTTACAGAGATTTATTGCGCATCTAAACTTGTGTCATAGGTACATACCTTTTTAGTATTTTTTTTCAATTGGATTATTTATTCCTCTTAGGGTCTGCTAAGGCTGGTAAAATTTGAAGATATTTTTGTGTGGTGTTATTATGGTTTTTATTCAAATTCTTTATCTATACTTTACAGGATATTTTTCTTTTTAAACAAAGGTTTTAGGGGAAAATTGAAAATTATGTGAAAAGTTTTTAACGTAACAAATTAACAATAAGAAGTCCTACTTAGCAGGCTTTTGTTTTCAATAACAGCGATACAGGCCGTGATGTTGTAAACAAATATTGGAGACTGCTGCTTTACCGCATTTCCCGCTTTTGATGACGGAAAGAGCTGTATTTAGGGGTATAAGTTGTATTATTTGTGATTCTTAGGTGTTGGACAAGTTAAAAGCAGAGCGTGAGCGCGGTATCACGATCGACATCGCGCTGTGGAAGTTCGAGACGGGCAAGTATTACGTGACCATCATCGATGCGCCTGGACACAGGGACTTCATCAAGAACATGATCACGGGTACCTCCCAGGTAAGCAGGTTATTGTGTTCACCTATTTTTTCTCTCTAATTCCTGGACTGCTGTTGACATTGGATCCTACAACGCATCGGTCTGTCTTGGACAGCATTACCAAACTACATTAAAATTTCAAGTTGATGATTTTGGACAGATCACCCGTCATAATAAAATTATGATAGAAAGCGCTAGGAGTGCTTCTGAGCGTCATTAAAATTTTCAGTCAGCGTCTGGGATCCGGATTGCCAGTAATTATCTACGCCAACAATCTTCATCATCATAGTCATTGAAACGAAAGGTATCCACTACTGAACATGGGCTATATTATTTCCAATAGTGGGCAACTTTCGGTTTAATGAAAAACTTCTCCCATCCAGCGACTTCCCGCGACCTTCACCAGTCCAACTGTTGACTGATGTTTCAATCATGCTGATATGTCTATCAGGCTGACTGCGCGGTGTTAATCGTGGCTGCGGGCACGGGTGAGTTTGAGGCGGGCATCAGCAAGAACGGACAAACGCGCGAGCACGCCCTGCTCGCTTTCACCCTGGGCGTCAAGCAACTGATCGTTGGCGTCAACAAGATGGATTCCACCGAGCCTCCATACCACGAGGCACGTTACGAGGAGATTAAGAAGGAGGTGTCTTCCTATATCAAGAAGATTGGTAAGTTTAGCTTTGATCAGAAAGCCAATTCTCGTAATTAAAAACGTTCAAAATCTAGTCGCAATCTCATCTCAGCAACAATCACTCAGTGTTAAAAATGTAGGGTGATTAGAGATATTTTTGACAGATTGAGACTGAGATCAGACTGTGAACGTTCTTAAAATTACGAGAATTGCCCCTCTGATGACAAGCAACGAGGGTTAATAGATTGTTCTCTAGTTTTCATGAATAACTGCGTTAACGAGTAAATTCTTTTTCTGAAAGCAGTAAGTAATTTCATTGATAATTTTGTCTTTCATCTACAAATCCGATATGAAAAGAGGAATGGCTTTTCAATTGAAGCACAGCTGGAATCGATAAATTCTAAGTAAAAGTCGGGTATCTAAACACTACGACCTAAAAAAAACTGGTCGTAAAATTTTCGAGGGCACAGTAATAGTAAGTTAACAATTACTAAATATTAAAAAATAACTTTTTTGAACAAAAGCTCCAACATAAATGGGTCGATCTTACTTCGTTCTTACATGTAGTAAAAACTCAAGGTGACATTGAGGTCGAATACTTATATAATCTCGATGCGGCAGGGTACAACCCCGCCACGGTGGCGTTCGTGCCCATCTCGGGCTGGCACGGGGACAACATGCTGGAGCCCTCCGACAAAATGCCCTGGTTCAAGGGCTGGACCATCGACCGCAAGGAGGGCAAGGTCGAGGGCAAATGCCTTATTGAGGTACGCATTACAAACAGTAGTAGTAATAAGTGTAGTATAACGGACTTTGCAAGTCCACGTCCAAGCGCGTACAAGCATGTTATACTATAGATACTTCTATTACCAGTACTAACTATTGTATTGATCTTAGGGCGGAAATAGTATTTATTTATTATACTTTATTGTACACCACAAAAATACATTAAACACATCGATCACTAATAAAAAACATTAAACACTACAAAATATACAATGGGCGGCCTTATCGCATTACTGCGATCTCTTCCAGGCAACCTTAGAATAGACAGTGATTTTCCTGGACATAAAATGGGACTGTCGTTGGTGCAAATAATTATTATGTAGGTATACAATACACTAAAATAGATACACAGATATATACATATCCAAAATTAGTAGCTAGTTATGACACAGAATCATGTAAAAAAAAATTGGGATCCCAGTTCCCACTGAAGTAATGGGCATGTGGTCGCAATCTGAAGGCCATTCTCGTAATTTAAAACGTTCAAAATCTAGTCGCAGTCTCATCTCAGCGACAAACGAATGTCAAAAACTTGTCAAAATGTAGGGAAATTAGAGGTATTTTTGACAGATTGAGACTGAGATCAGACTGTGAACGTTCTTAAAATTACGGGAATTGTTTTTTGGCAGCAATCCAAGCATAAAAGTCACCTAGAAACGAATGGCGGCACCTAATAGTTATGGGTGGAAGTGAATCCTTATGCTTAAATCCTTTTGCGCATCTTTTCACCCTTATTTGGTCAACACCATTGTTTACGCCATTGGCACTGAGTAACACTAGTCAAAAATAAACTATGACCTAATCAGAGGCAGCGATGCGCAGATTTTCGAATGGTTACTTTCATCTCGTTCCTTTCGATTAAGTCCTTAACCTTTTGGTCTAGTCTTTACGATCGCGAAGCCTCTGTCTTTGAAAGGGCAGATGAGCTGAAGCAACATCACGATTATTATCGGAAATATTTAGGAAATAAACATGCTGCATGACATTCTTACAATTCTCGATCAATAGTCCTTGTGCAGACCTACCTTTCAAATAATTATTTCCTACTAGAAGAAAAGGAAACTAATTTAAAGTCATGATCGTTTCCTCATTTCTATTATATCAACACATAACTTCAAAAGTTCTAGGGGTTTCGTCGCAGCAGAACTTAGTCCTCTCACTGCCAACTATCAGTAGCATAATGCTCTGGTACCAACTTCCATGTTGGGTGTATTGTATAAATGTGTGTTGAAACAGGCTCTGGACGCGATCCAACCCCCATCTCGGCCCACGGAGAAGCCGCTGCGCTTGCCTCTGCAGGACGTGTACAAGATAGGAGGCATAGGCACTGTGCCTGTGGGACGAGTTGAGACCGGCATCCTCAAACCTGGTAAGAAATTCTTCACGTTTATAGTGTCAGCAGAATTTCCAATGCCCGACAATTCTATCTTTCGCATGTCCAAAATCAAAGGTTCTGGGATGCTTGTATGTAGAGGATACTTTTATCATAACATCACGCTTGTATTTCCCAAAGGGTTAGGCGGACATGAGGTACATATTGCACACACACATTTTGCCAGTTAGGCTTAAGTTCTATTTTAGGGATGTATTCAAATTGTTTGTAAAATATTGGCCAGTTTTTCTGAAAATTTTGTTGAGAACTTACATTGGATAGCTGAAATTCTGACAGCAAAATAAGGTTTGAAACGTGTGCTGTGCTGTGCCATTGAAATAAGAATCACATTATTAAATGATGATGATAATTTGTGAAGGTATGGTTGTGGTGTTCGCGCCGGCCGCCATCACCACTGAGGTAAAGTCTGTGGAGATGCACCACGAGGCCCTGCAGGAGGCCATGCCCGGAGACAACGTTGGATTCAATGTTAAGGTACGAATCACAGAGAAGGGTAGATATTGAGAGTAAGTTATGGATTTCATGGCATTTTATCGATCAGTGATCCATTGCGTTTCAAGTAGTTTTTCTGGAGATTGCAGTTGGTACATTGTCACAAATTATAAACCAAATACATATTAATAATATAAAAGGGTGGGCTGGACGTAATTGTTGATAGGTACTGTAAGCGCTGCTGGCGCGAAAAATTATGTACCACAAACTTTTTCCAGATTTCTTAGGAAACGTATTGTCCCAATTAAATAGAAAAGAGAAAATGACATTGATATTTATCGGTGTTGTTTGCAGAACGTGTCCGTTAAGGAACTGCGTCGTGGCTACGTGGCCGGCGACTCCAAGAACGCCCCGCCTAAAGGTGCTGCCGACTTCACAGCCCAGGTATTGCGGCGCTATTTTATTAGTCCTGTTTATTTGGTAACATCATCTTCGACTTTTAGCGTCATGGATCATCTCTTCGGGTGTCTCGAAGATTGGATAGGTAAGTACGTAACATGAATCTATTTCCAAATGCTTGTTTGAGGGAACACCAAAAATAGTCCCTTTTCACAGGTAAGCGTTTTAAGGATATCATCGATTTGCGTATTCAAAATAATCAAAACGTGGAATTCCAGCAAAATACTACGTTCGATCTTCACACGGGCCGTATTTGAACATCGGCCTCGAGAAACTTGTAATGAAGTTGAATGTCCTTAGTCAGACAATGGAAACTACTGAAATAATTTCAGGTGTTCTTTAATAAATTAATTCTGTCTACATGATATTGTTATAGCTCACGCACGTTATATTACAACAAGTTAGAAATTGCCTAAAATGCCGACACATTCTGCAACGTTGCGAAAACCTAACACCAGTTAGCTGTCTACTTATTGGTAAATGTAATCATTAGTAAGTAGTTGTAATATTATCGTGTCCCATAATTTCCTGCCGCCTATAAGTTTTGTAATGAATGTTATCGGCTGACCTTGTGCCTACTAACACATAGGTCCCTGTTATGACTATTGCATGTCTACACAATGCTGCGAAATTAGCCACTGGCTATTGTAGAACACTGAATTGTTTGTTAAGCATGATTAACGGTAGGGTTTATTTATAACAAATACCGACTATGAGCTCATGACGAAATAACTCCTGCAAATGATCGACTTAGGGTTCCTATGGGAAAGCATGGAGTGGCCGTGGTCACATATGACCATAGGAGGCTCATTCGTACGTCAATTCGTACCGCGGCAGCCCTCCTTTTTCAAGACACTTATTCATAAAGTAACAGAGGGTTCCCCAGATTTCTTACAACTATATTAATTAACGTCGAGAAGTCTCTTGGATTTCTCTGAGCGCCGGAAGTCAGATAGAATTTACCTACACACTTCACGTAAAAAAAAATAGTAGGTATCCGGTCCAACGAGATTCGAACTTGACATTGATATAGCTCGGACTTCCCTAAGCAAAAAATAAACAACGCAGTTCCAAGACAGGAAATTCTTTTTAGTAGGTAAGCCCTAGACGATTACCTACATTTTCCAAGTCAATATCTCCTCGACATAACTGACTCTTATGTAAAACATTCTAATGAGATATACTTATACGTAATGCTAACGCTAGGTACCATCTCCGCAGAACAATGTAATTTCACTTAGCGTAGCGCACTCACAGTCGGTTTCTCAAGAAATATAAAGCTGTAAATGTAAATAGTCCGGTCAATAAAGAAGTGCGGGCGCAGGAACTGCTTCAGGGTGCTTAGGGAGTGAACTTATATAACTTAAAGTTCCGACGTCTAGGAGGTGACCCGAAGCGGGGGCGAGACTTTTTCCCACTTTTGAGTTTTTCCCATATATCTTAAAAACAGTGCGTCTTAGGGAAAAATCTAAAACTTTTTATGCGGCCTGGGAATCGCAAGAGCCAAGACCTCATGCTCAACGCTTGCGAACACTACACCAACGAGGACATGTACTTTCTTAAAAATATTCTCCGGCACCCATGGTACATAATCAGCCTATAATGTTCCCACTGCTGGGACACAAGCCACCTCTCGGTGAGGGAGTGGGCCGTAATCCACCACGCGAGCCCAGTGCGGGTCGATGGTTGTCAATGGTTGTCTTTGAATTTTTGGTTCTAGGACATGCCGGTTTCCTCACGATGTATTCCTTCACCGTTTTGAGACCAGTGGTGATGAAACAATTTACACAAAGTAAAGTTCCTGTCAGGGTTCGAACCTAGGACCTACAACTCGTAAGTCACAGTCGTCACCACTGGGCCATGACTGCTCCATGGCATCCATGGTGATACCCACCAAAATTTTGGGCTGCGACCGCGCCTGCCTAGTGGTCCACCGATTCCTTTCGATTCATAGGATTCGGTCCGCAGGTGATCGTGCTCAACCACCCGGGACAGATCAGCAACGGCTACACGCCCGTGCTGGACTGCCACACCGCGCACATCGCCTGCAAGTTTGCCGAGATCAAGGAGAAGTGCGACCGCCGTACTGGTGCGTATAAAACACACTACTGAAAGTCTGGTGATCTGCTGATCTATTCTGTTAGAAATCGCTATGAAGTTTGAAGTGAATTGAGTTTGCGGTGAGCTGTCAATATAGTGGCATCAGGTGCACAGAGTATAGTAAGAAAGGGTGTAAAAATGCCCAACGAAGCAGAGTGTACCCGAGGCAGGTGGAATGACAACTCACTTCATCCAAGTTTTCACGGTGAGGTTTTTACACAATAGACCGGCTGGGCTCATGGCGTTCTTGCCTTGTTTAAGTATGTTGCTATTTTATGTGCCCTTTTCCATAACGCCTCTAATCGTTGTAAAAATGACGTGTTCTATTATCTTTGTCATGACATTATATACATAGTATTGGATGTCTCTAATCCACACTAAGATTTTCACTTCGACCTTCCATCCTGTAAACATTTCTGAAGATACTTAGCGAAGAGTTCTAGTACTAAGCTAAGCGATGGGGACCAGAAGTTAAGGAAACTTATGTGTTGGTTTCATGGTTAATCGAAGCTCATCATCCAGAAGTAGTATTAAGTGTATAATGATCTATCTGATACAAATAATAAACAAAATGTATAAATATCCAAAACTGGTACAGGCAAGACAACAGAAGTGGATCCGAAGTCGATAAAGTCTGGCGACGCGGCCATCGTGATACTGGTGCCGACCAAGGCTCTGTGCGTGGAGTCGTTCCAAGAGTTCCCGCCGCTCGGACGTTTCGCTGTGCGTGACATGCGCCAGACCGTCGCCGTAGGCGTCATCAAGGTATTATAATTATCATCCATAACCCGACTTCACCCACTTCTGGGCACATGCCTCTCTTTTCTTGTGCCAATCCCCCACGCTCCTGTGCCAGCCACATCCAGGTTTTGCCAGACATTGCAACATCAAGGCATACCAACTCACTAAACCACAGCCTCCCCAAAAGACGTCTGGTTGTCAACTATGAGGCAGACCCAGAGTCAGTGGCGCTGCTGATGGAATCACTTATTTAATCTTAGATTTCCCACTATCTGCATCTTGTCAGAGCTCCGTCAATAAACAACAGACCGTACAAAACCTCACACAGAACCAAATCCAGTTGAGCCTCTCACAAAGAGACCCAACACATGCTGCTCATACTGCTGCACGGCATGGGTCTTGTTTTGTTTGGTGCTAAACGGTCTCTGCTTTCAGATCTTTAGTTCAGCAATGTTTTGTTTCAGAGCGTAAACTTTAAGGAAGTCACAACGGGCAAAATTACCAAGGCTGCCGAGAAGGCCCAGAAGAAAAAATAACTATGGGGCATCCTAAACAATGTAGTGCAACCGACGAGCATCGTGCGCGTGACGTCAGCGCCGCGGCGCGGTGCCCGCGGCCGCTACTCGTCGAGTCCTAGCCGCGTACCTAGCCCCCTAGTGTCTCCCCGCAATCGGAGCTTCTTCACTGGTGACATCACGCTCGCCCTCTACGTATGCATTTATCATAGCACGATATTCTTAAAGTTAGTTCGTTTTAGTTACGCTTACGTGTTAAGTTTATATCTTTGTGATTATTTTAGTCGTAAGTTACTCGCCAAGTTTGAGTTTCCGTATCTGAAAGCTCGTTACGTTTTATTTTTCCATCGCAAGGAGTTTAGGAGGAAAAGCAATGGAGTGGTCGTTGAATTTTTAAACCATTTCCGTGCACAGAACACACTGACTGCTTTGTGCGTGTCAACTAACTAATCCTGGTACTCTCGTCGATTTGTACTTGTTGATCATTTCTGTTATTTTTATTTATTAATATTTTAACATTAATTCGGTCCATTTATCAATAATATTTTTTAAATTGGCTTTTAAAAATACACGTTTTCATATTAACTATTCTGGTTTATTGATGAATAAAATTCATTGTATCTCTATTTTTATTATGCCTAGATACGTAGGTGTAAGTATTATCGTATCTACTGGTTTCACATATTACGGTCGGAAGATTATTGTAAAGTTAACATCAGCGTAGTTTTTGAGGGAATTTGATTGTGAATCATTCCTCTGTAGTTAGCAGTATGACTAAAGCGTTATAAACGTAATGATAGAAATTTTTGAAAACTTTGTAAGGCGTAGGTAACTAATTTTGGTTCCTAGTATTTAAATAAAAATGAATTAATTTGTACTTCTGTGTGAGGGCTTAAATATTCAATATTAATCAACCATTAATACTGTTTCCATAATCTTACTGTTTAGATATTCTTATGTACGGAAAACAAACACGAGACTCATTTTAAGCTAAATGTAACTTTGTAATTTTTTCAATAATTTTGTAAAGACCTTGATCCTGATAAAACCAATAAAGAAGCTACTGGTATAGAACTAGTTTTATTTTGCACCGTGTGCCTACACCCAGCGGCCCCCAAGCCATAAAGCCAGCGCACATCGGCATTCGGCGGACAGCACGGGTAGTTTGATCGAGTACCTTTTGATAGCTCTTGTCGCAGCGACAAACGTAACGAGGTACTCTCCGGTGGTGCGCACAGTCTGCGATCAACCCGTTGTCACTATTAAGCCCATTGTACATGGCACGGTTTCTTTACACGGTTCGGCGCGCAACAACGTACAACTTGTACGCTGTTGTTGTTGTAGTTAGGTTATATGGCTACTTCACCGTACCGTAGTGCCGCCGCCTGTTAACAAACGTCCATAGTGATCTATACAACACAGAACCCTGCCTACACACGGCGAATCAACCGTAGTACCTACCTACCCATTTTACGGCAAAAATAACGTGTGTGGCTTACACGGGACTTACAATCTTTTGGACGTTTCTTAAGTGAGAAAATGGTTGAGGTAAGACAGGTGCCTTAGTTCTAGATTTGTTTCATCGGTAGGTAGGTACTCACCTACCCCTTTCTTGCAATAATAGATTTATTCATGACTAACATGATTTAACCATAAGATAACTTTATGTATATGACCAAAAATATAATCTTTATCCTCGATCTCGAGCTATTTTTGGAGATTCAATCTCGTGGAAAAACAATCTCGTTCAAGATCGCGACCAATAGGCAGGTACGGTCTCGTCGTCGATGTCTCGAACGAGATTTTGAAACCGAGCGTGCGTGACTTAGCACACTATGCTTCTTGAAAAGTCCTATTCAATCTTAGATTCAATATAGTAATTAATGGATGTATAGTGTGTGTGTGTGTGTTCTGATTTATTGCGATAAGTATGCGTATTGCAGATTATTACTACTAAGGCACGGCGCCCACTATCGGTGGGCATCGGTGCGGCTCGGTACCGCTCGGGCGCCATACGGCGGCTTCGGGCGCCTGAGAGCTACTTGGGGCGCCTGAGAGCTGCTTCGGGCGGCTTCGGGCTGCCTCGGCAGTCGATAACATGCCTAAGGATGCCGAGGCCGTCTTCGGGTAGCTCGGGTGGCATTTTCGTGGCAGATACGTCGCAGAACAGTCATAACGTTCACCGCGCTCCTCCATTAGCTTGGCAACACCCAGAGGAAAATAAAAGGCAACAGCCTCATTAAAGTTCATTCAAAAAGCCTCATTAAGTCAAAATCCCCCATTATAAATACACACGCACAACTGTTTTCACGTATCATTACGACTGCTCTGCGACGTGTCTGCCACCTGAACTATTTTTAGTTTTGCCGAAGCTACTCGAAACCAGCCTCGGCGTCCTTAGGCATGCTTACGACTGCCGAGGTAGCTCTCAGGCGCCCGAAGCAGCCCTCAGGCGCCCAAAGCCGCCGTAAGGCTAGCTGTACCGAGCCGCACCGATGCCCACCGATAGTGGGCGCCGCGCCTTATACAACATGTTCCGGAATTAACGCACACCACCAAACACCCCAATTAGAATATTATGTCTTAATCATAATACATGCACTGAATTTTTACTATTATGTATAAAACATTGCTTATTTATGAAATTAGTTATACTGATTCTGGGAGAAAATTGGGATTAAAAATCTACGCACTCACATAGTCGCATACGTATAAAGGTCTAGCGTGGTAGGTACCTCATGCATATTGGTTTGTTTTTATTGTTCAGCGGGAGTGTGACTGTAATTTACGTAGTCTGAATTATTTTTGGGAAAAAAAATTACCCATATTAAAAATGATAAAAATCGATTCAGTAAACGATTCTGAACAAACTACTTGCATAATGTGCATTAATTCAGTTAGGTACACATTGTATAAAAGTTGATAATTTTGTTTCCAGATTCGATTACCTACCTAATGTTTTTTTATTTACGAATAATATGCTACGTTTACCCTAAGTAAGGTGTAGTTTTCATTTTATTTTTTTAATTAGGTAAGTTAAATATTTTTTTATTAATAAAACGCATTATTTCAAATAGTACGCAAAATATCGATCTCGAAAACCAATCTCGACACCGACCGGCTATCTCTAGTATAGATCGGGGGTCGTGTCTATCTGTACTCGAGATTGCATTCCCTAGCCTCACCCGCATGCGTGAATGATAAGCGTGTAATGCACCCGCAAGCTCCCCGCGTCCCGCATGCGTCTGGCAATCTGATAGGAAAAGTATGTAAGAAACAATAGGATGCTATCAGCGCGCTTACGGGGCAGACCCACACACGGACGCGAATCCGCATGCTAAGGAAAAGGTCCGTATGGGTAAGTACTCCCAGCCCAGCACTAGGCTCGCCGATATGACAGCGACCAACCGTGCTGCATGGCTATACGTGTCCTACAAGCTATATACAGTCTACCCACAGGGGGTAGACCCTGTGGGTAGACTGTATATAGCTTGTCTACAGTGTCTGCTATATGCCTGCACTAGTAGACCTTTCGTGAGCGTGTATTGGAGTAGATTGCAGTTTTTTTACCTATGTAGGCGACCGACACAAAATCGGTAAAAAAAACGGGTTGCACTCCGGGAGTGCCGGCAGAAGTGAAAACTTGAATATTAACGTTGTGCATTTTTGATATTTTGGAATGCGGTCTACTCTCCCTCCATCTTACGAATTTTCGATCAGGTCACATGTCCTGACGCGAGTTTTACATTTTTTACCCATCACAAAAAAAGTGCACAACGCCGCTAAAGAAGTTTTCACTTCAAAAATAGCAAAGCAAACTGAAACTTTTCCGGCACACAGGCAGGGTACAGATGGAGTACAGTAATACGACAGAATTTCTGGCATATCCTGTGCATACCTGACCGGACAGATAAATAAGTTGACATCTCCGTGTATGGCCTACATAAGAAAACGGGGCGGTAATTTTAATTAACGGTTCAGTTTGTATAGAAAATACAATCTGCGCGCGGGGCGCGCTTCCGCGCGCAGTTTCTTTGCAAAATGGCTGCCCCGCGCTACGTGACGGAGCAGTGACGGTGCAGTGTAATAATCGCCATAAGAAATCCTTTACAACAACGCATACGCATACGGTGGACAATACTAAAATTAAATAACGCTCACACATGGAATTAATAAGTACTCTACAATACAAACGCTTAAGTGAACGTTATTTTAATCTAAGAGTAAGCTCTTAGACCATTTATTTGTATAATATATTAAACACTAAAATACAGTTATATTTCAACTGTATCCATTGGAGTGGAAGTTCGAAGGAGAAGTATGAAATCGAGCAGACGAAGCCGCTGCAAAGTGCTAGTTACACAATTAACTATTGCTACTTTTCTGTTCTTTATCTAAAAGCGTTGCCATAACTCATAGTCTACCCTAAAATGCTAATACTCAAAAAAAGGTGTCTACAGATTTGACAGTGACAATTATTGACAACGTACTTAACTGACATTGACAGTGATTTAACATTTAGACGGCAGACTTGACAGTTCTTGTTATCAAGTTTCTGTGAGGTGGATGAGTTTTCGCCGCTTATATTTACTTACGATACCAGTGAGTTGTTGATAACGAAACACGATGACGTGTGCTTGGCCGTAAGTGAAAGTAACTTATTAGTGGTAGGAGCAATACGCGTAGGCCTTCAATATCTGTTGTGTGTTGTAGCAACTGCAGTCTGCCGCGAGTCGTGGTTTTGTACGCTTGGATCCATTAAATCGTTCTGCTTCGTTTACGATGTGTGGAATTTTTGCATATATTAATCACCTAACGCCTAAAACTCGGCGAGAAATATTGGAATTGTTAGTTACTGGATTAAAACGCTTGGAATACCGTGGCTATGACTCGGCAGGCGTTGCTGTCGACGCCGCTGATCAGAAAGACATAGCTGTTGTTAAACAACGCGGCAAAGTAGCCGCTCTCGAGGAACTGCTTCAGGAGAGCAGTGCTGAACTGTCAGTGGAAGATAGTGTGGACTCACACTGCGGCATCGCTCACACGAGATGGGCCACCCACGGAGAGCCCAGCGCTGTCAACTCTCATCCGCAGCGATCTGGCGAGGACAACGCCTTCGTTGTCATCCACAATGGAATCATTACTAACTACAAAGAAGTTAAAACTTTCCTTGAAAACAAAGGCTACATCTTTGAATCCCAAACTGACACAGAAGCAATTGCCAAGCTGATTCACCATTTATACAACCAGCACAAGGACTTCAGCTTCCAAGAGCTAGCAGAGCAGGTAATTCAACAGTTAGAAGGAGCTTTCGCGTTGTGCTTCAAGTCCCGTTATTTCCCAAATGAGTGTGTGGCAACCCGCCGTGGTAGCCCACTGCTTGTGGGTATCAAGACACGTCGCCGTCTCTCCAGTGATCATGTACCCATTATGTACACCAATAACAAAGCCACCCGTGGTGTTGTGCCGTCTGTCCCGCGGGTGAACAGTCATGCTCACTTCCAGCCTGAAGAAGAAAGGGAAGTTGAATATTTCTTTGCCTCTGATGCTTCTGCAGTTATTGAACATACCAATAGAGTGCTTTACTTTGAAGATGATGATGTTGCTCATATCAAAGATGGTGTCCTCAGCATTCACCGTCTCTCTGGCAGTAGCACTGACCCTCACCAGAGAGAAATTTTCACACTGAAACTGGAACTGCAACAAATCATGAAAGGCAATTATGACTACTTCATGCAAAAGGAAATTTTTGAACAGCCTGAGTCCATTGTAAACACAATGAGGGGCCGTCTCAACTTTGCTGACAGCACTGTTACTTTAGGAGGCATTAAAGATTATATCCCGGAGATCAAACGATGCAGAAGGTTGATGTTAATAGGCTGTGGTACCAGCTACCACAGCGCTGTAGCTACCCGTCAGCTTCTGGAAGAGTTAACGGAGCTGCCAGTCATGGTGGAGCTGGCTTCTGATTTCCTGGACAGGAACACACCCGTGTTCCGTGATGATGTGTGCTTCTTCATCTCGCAGTCTGGAGAAACTGCAGACACTCTAATGGCACTCCGCTACTGCAAACGCCACGGCGCTCTGATCGTCGGTATCACCAACACAGTGGGCAGTTCCATCTGTCGCGAGTCTCACTGCGGCGTGCACATCAACGCGGGCCCTGAAATCGGTGTGGCATCAACAAAAGCCTACACTTCACAGTTTGTGTCGTTAGTGATGTTTGCTCTCGTTATCAGCGAGGATCGTATCTCTCTACAAAAAAGGCGCGCTGACATAATTGAAGGACTTCATGAGTTGGACACCAAGATCCGTCAAGTACTAGCTCTTGACAATGAAGTAAAAACTTTAGCTGAAGACCTGTTCCGTCAACGATCTCTACTTATCATGGGCCGCGGATACAACTTTGCCACTTGCCTTGAAGGCGCCTTGAAAGTAAAAGAATTGACGTACATGCACAGCGAGGGCATTATGGCCGGTGAACTGAAGCACGGCCCGCTGGCGCTGATCGACGACTCGATGCCGGTTGTGATGATCGTAATGCGCGACCCCGTTTACAATAAATGCATGAATGCACTACAGCAAGTTACTGCCCGTCAAGGTCGCCCCATCCTCATTTGTGAGGAAGGTGACAAAGAAACAATGGCGTTTGCGTCGCGATGCCTTCAAATACCTAAAACTGTGGACTGTCTCCAGGGAGTCCTCACAGTTATCCCCATGCAGCTCCTCGCGTACCACATCGCCGTTTTGCGCGAATGCAACGTCGACTGCCCACGCAATCTCGCTAAATCGGTTACCGTTGAGTAGGTAACTTCATACTATTGTAAGTCTTCGCACAGCTATAGTTGATAGCACTGTAACGTTAAGTCATCGATAATTAACTAATGTTAATTATTGACAGAAAAAAGATATTGTTATTCAGTAATGGACCAATAAGTTATGGATTATTGTTGTGAAATTAATTCGACAATACCTACTTTGGTTATGCTGTAAGCGGTTTGAATATACGCCTGATATACTCATATGTACTATAAAACTATCGCTGGCAATATTCGGGAAAAACTTTTGTACACATGTGTGTGAACATTTGATATCCTTTGTTTCCTGTTAATTTCCATACATTCCGAAACTTTTTCTATTTAATAAAGTTCCATTGACATTCCATTACTTTGTCAATAGGTAAATGTTTTGGGTCTAGCATATTAATAGCTTTTATGACTTTACAAGATTTGAGTTGTCGTATCAAGGCCATGCCTCTCGCTTGCATACCAGCACTGGCAGACAGGCAATCATTAAGTTGTAAATAAATTCAACTCGCCCAATTTTCTTGATTTTTTATAATTACAGTCTTGTCAGTATGTGCAATGTTATAAGAGGACTCCCCAATGGCATCACTTGTCTGCTGACTTGTGGTTACTGCCACGTTGATTACGATTTTATTTGGCAGTTAATGTAATTAAATTACTTATAGATAGTTCATCATCCTTCTGTAATATAATTTAACAGTAATATTATCGAAGCTTTTATATTTTGTGTTATTTTTGCCATCGAAATGCTAAGAAGAAGATTATCACTGCTTGTTCATTTTAAAACCGACTTCAAAAAAGGCAGGAGCGTATGCATACAACGAGTTTTTTGTTATTTAAGTACATATATATTCATAAAAATGTAAGCTTGGTGACGAGCTGCAGATACAATATATTCTGGCTATTATGCGAAACGAAGAATTACCTATCACAGATGTGCAATTTACCGTTAGCTTTGCAAATATAGTAGGTAGGTAGGTACTTGATGCAAATACTAATGTGGATCTAATTTTGTAACGAAGTCCCGATAAAATTGCTGTATTGGAATAATGTGCTACGATAAAGTGTTTGTTATCTTTACTTACTTACATCAACAAAATTTATTTTTCATGTTCTAAAATTTATTTTTACAGATGTTATGATTTGATAAGTGTTTTAATTATCAACATCAGATTGTCGAAAGTCTAAATGTTATATTGCGATCAGATTGTTATTACTTATTCTTTATTAAATTTTATAATATATATTTTTTTAATCTAGAGGTATTCAACCTAAGGCCTGCTGGGTTTGTTTGTGTTATGGCCTCAAGGTTTTTCTATGTAAGCACATACGAAAGCGAATATGATTCGTCTAACAAGCCTGCACACACTCATATACAGGGTGGAAAGGTGAAGCGAGCCCTGGAGGAATTTACCTTAAATATGGATGCTGCCAATTTTTACACAAATATTCAATTATTTTCTAAAAAAAAAAGAGTACTAAAGTACAAGAAAAATAAAAGTATAAACTACTTACAAAGAGTAAAAGTTTAAAGCATCAATATTTAAGGCTCTTTTCCGGGTATAAAGGGTTGATTATCGTCATAAAAATGCATCACATTCGATTGAGATTCTTAGTATGTACTTGTATGTAGAATTTGTATATACATAATTAGCGTTGATATGTCCTAGATGTAAAATATGCTATACATAATAATTACATTAAATTTGATGTAGGTATAACATGAATCTATCTGATTAGAATAGTGTGTAAATCGTTTTAAAGTATCAAATTATGTTTTCTAAGCCTTTGATTCGACGTTGGCCGATAATTTTTCTTTTTTTTGTATAATAAAGCTGAAGATTCATTCTTTAAATACCTACCTACTAATAATTGGATTTAACTGTGTATAAGTTTGTCATTTTAAATCTGGTTGTCGATAAGGTTTGAAAACAAGTATATGTGAGATAAGTGCGCACTTAATGAATTTGATAACAGACGATTACTCTAATTGACTTTCCATCGTCATAAATATTCCCGGAAGTACATACTTAGGTACCTAAGTAGTTGGAAATGTGAAATAGTATGTCTGATCTTTACACAAGATATTTTTCTCCTATTGTAAAATATATTATTTTTATTGGTTCATAAAATAAAATATATTTAATTTAATGCTTACTCGGAATGTAGGTAGGTACTAAAGTGCTCTCATTATAAAACAAATCTAACTAGATACGAAAAATAACTGAGTAAAAAATTGTAAATATCGTTCATTAATTTACTGTTGTTTATTTTTATATTCTAAATTAATCGCTAGTCAAAATCTTTAGCTTAGATATTTTTGATATTAAATATCTGATTTAAAAAAATCTTTTGTATATTTATTTATTTACCAAGTCTTCATAAAACACATCTCATTAGAGTAAGTAATATTTTATTTCATCTATTTTTTATGAATCTTAGCTAAGGAATTGGACATGTCAACACTGTAACACAGTGTTGACTATCCCTGAGTATTTCTCCCAGCACAGTAGTACCTACTTCCATTTTAATGCTATACAAATACTGTACTCACAACAGGATAGCTTGGTCCTTAAAGTGATTAGGCACTGTATCCGAATCCAAATTCAAGATCAGTGTTCGCTTCGAATTGAAAATAATACCTATTCTAAATTCGGACCGACAGAAGTCGGATCTAATGAGCAGCCCTTCAGACGAATCGTATCTACTACGGCTACTTTGGACCGATATTTATTGGATTCGGATCGGATGCAATGTGCAAACGCTTCGTAAATTTTACAATTTGACATGGCTAATATCTGAAATGCAGCTGTTCAGAGCATGAACACGTTATAATTTTATTTATTTTCCGTATAACGTCATCTATGAAATTAAAATAAATATTTATAATTAATTTGTTTCTTATTCCATCAAATCTATGAGATAGATTTAATTACCCCTTTCCCTATTTCGTGCTAACACAATGATATTTAACTGTTGTGTCTGCTTCAGGAACAGATACAGTGTTAAATTAACATATTTGATGTCCAGTAGGATTAGACCAAGTTGCAGTTGACGTCGATCGTCACGCTCTACACTCACGCCTGGCGTGAACAGTGACGCTTGTCCTGATACCGCATATAATGCTGCATATGAACTGAAAGGCATGGCAATGGCAACGGTATTATTAAATATATCATGAAAAACGATAGTTATTCGTATTATTGATGGCGATGTAACATCATAGGTCCCTACCGGAAAACAAGGCGTTTCCTAAACTGATAATATAATTAGTAGCTATTGATATATAATATTTTACATCAACGGTGTCCTATACGGTCGTATTTTTTTAATTTTCTGTCATTTAGGTTAACAAAAGTGCAATGTAACGAGTTAACGATACGTATAACACTAATAAAAATACATAAGTAACTGTTTTAATAGTTCAGTAGGTAAAATAAGTAGCGGAGTTCATAGAAAAAACACTCAACTTATTTTATACCTACCTATTTTTACATTCTTGACCAAATGACTGGATATCAGTTGACTTGGTGAACTAACATAACATCACGCTTGTATACCCCGAAGGGTTAGGCAGAGGTGCTCCTACAGTACACCCACATTTCGCTAGTTCTGTTTAAGTCCCATGTAATAGGGGATGAGTCTATAGCACAGAACACAACCCAGACGACGGGCTACTACTTAGAAATTCTAGATGGTAAAACACTGCCCGTCCCGGGAATCGAACCCAGGACCTCATGCAGTAGCGTTAAAACTAGAACTGTACCTTAATAATTACAACATACATGTCTAGCCACTTACCTACTTTGTGTGTATAGTAAAAATAATAATATCGTGTAGTGTAATAATAATAGTGTAGTGTAATAAAAATAATAATATCGAATACTACCTTAAAATTACATTCTCTTGGTCACCGGATTTGACCTTCAGACTGGTAAACTTGCTAGAGCAGCTAAAATCTAAATCAATTTGAATATTTTACACAAGTATGTAGGTAGATGTTCTGTTAGCGAATCATAAAGTCGTAAAAATACCAAAAAAAAAAATACCAGTCTTGAATACCTACCTACTTCGAGATGGTTCCATGCTTGGACATTTATTAATTTCGGAGATAGTGTGATACATTTCGCAAACTCTTAGTTACAAAACCGGTTAGTCCAAATGGTTCGGCTAGATAACAACAAGTATAATCAAAAACTATCTCACCGAGCTTAACGTAAGTTCTACTTACCTTGGTCGTTTTTCAATGGTGGTTAGGTAACTCCACGTCATGATCAGACACAGGCCCATGAGGACTGCGGCCAATATCTATCTACTAGGTACTAGTAAGTAGGCCAGAAGGTGAATAGCATTTCTTAGAATTAAGAAAAATGGGTACAACATGTTGAAAATCACCATCATCTGCCTAGCATTTTCCCAAGCATGTCAAGGTCGGTTTCCAGTTTAACCGGATGCTGCTAAATACCTACTAGTACCTAATTAACAAAAAGCGACTGCCTATCTGATAATCTGACCTTCACAACCCAGATACTGGGTAATACGATGCCCCTTAATGAGACTGGTTCTCGAATTTTCGGACTTCTGACTACCCGTAACGACTGTCAAAGATCTACAAATGGCAGCCGGGCCATGTTGACAATGTGACATAATAAATTCGTGTTGTACCGGATGAAGATGCTGTGTCGTAACTCTCACTGTTTTACCTAATAGAACCGGCAGCCGTCTCGATCTTTGATTCTGTTTTGTAGACGTAGTGAAACAAAGCAACGATATTCGCACGGCACGATTTCTCAGAAGCGCTCAATAGACTTATGTTGGTTGTGACACGCTCTTCATACATTGTAATTGGTTTAATAACTAAAGTATAATAATTTATATAGGTAAGTAAAGTCCTCCATATTGAATTTCAGCCATGACGACCAATCTCAGCGTAGACCAGCCTTCGGCGCGGGAGATATTATAGTGCACAAATGTGGGCACTCTCTCTTCCCTCACTCTCATTGTCCGATAGGACGGCAATCCGACGCGACCGGAGAGAGATCAGGCGCAGGACCAACGGCTTAACGTGCTTTCCGAGACACGGGGGTATCGCACCGCCAACTTCCAAACAGGCTGCTACTAAGAAATTCCCAATGGAAAAACCCAATAACACTTTGCCCGACCCGGGAATCGAAACCAGGGTCAAGTAATTAGGCGGCGAGCAATGGGCAGCTCGCCGCCCGGTTAGGACCAGGGCCCGGGTCGACGGCGCGTTGAGTTCCACGCGAGCCTCAAAGAGATGTCAGCACGAACTGACGGGGTCCGTTAGGGCCGATGCCTGCCAGGGCTGCGGATGTTCGAAAGAGATACCGTGGCCCCTGGCACAGGCAACTGAAGGAACACGGGTGGGTTTTAGTCAGTAAAAGTATGACACGCCCTTCCGCTCAGCCCAGAGCGGGTCATTTGATGATTTCTCACCCAAAAAAAAAAACCTAAGTACTTAGTTACCTATCGAGATAGTAAATTCTGTACATATATAACTATACCATGTGGGTAGCTACCAATCTCCACGAAATCTTCAAAGCCCCCACGGCCACGCAACGAGGAAAGAATTATGCTAGGTCGCAGGGCTGAGGCTAATCCATATGTAACTTAATGCAATGCTTATAGGTGTCCGAATGATTCTCATGCTGCCGATCGGCTCAGCACAGCATAGCCAGGGGGCAGGACGACTTTTCTTTCGACATCTCTATTAAGCGTCAGATCATCTCAGAATAGACTTCCTTCCTTCTTAGCCATAACATCCTTCACGCTACGCTACCCATCCATCATTTCGTTGGTCGGCCTCGTTTATAGCCATCAGATCCTCATTTTCTATCACGAGAGCAGTGCCTGAGAAATAAAAGTGTGTGTAACTCTGGTAGATATTGAATTAACTTCAGGCAATAATCATTTATTTTTCATCTGTAGATTACATTATAATAGCTGCCCTCATGTATTACCAACTTTTTCCGGTGGGTTAGAGGAACAGACCACTAGGTAGGTAACTACAGGACGCCGCGTGAAACGATAGTTAAACGTCCTAACTTGGTTCATAATTCTTTATGCATTCCATAATGTTGGTAAAACCGTTGGTAGGCTTAAAATTAATTAAACAATTATGGCACTATCGGGCTTTGCTCTGGTTCTGTAAAATTAAGTCTTTAGAATAGAAAACTTAGCTACTGGAGGTTTTATTACCAATTGAACAGTTAATTAGACGTTTACGGCTTATACTCGTAGTAGCATTTGTTCGGTTTGGGTATAATGTCATTGTTTACGTTACGTTACTAATGGTAGATACATATTTATTCAGCTGTTACCTACGCTATGGAGATGCACACGTATACTTATTTGTTTCAATTGAAAAAATACGTTTGTGTTGTTTCAGCATGCTTGCTGTATTTAATGACATTAGCGAGGTGCCTACGTTAGTTGATAAATTTTAGCTTACTGCACTATGTTACTGGCATTTTCGCTAACTGTGACTGTTCCATTCAAGGCTGTTGAACGTCTTCCCGACTCCGACATACTAATTTAATAATATCGGAACGTTCCTTTCTCATCCTAGCCTTTTCCAACTATGTTGGGGTCGGCTTCCAGTCGAACCAGAACATACGTACCTTTCTATGCAAACGGTATTCTCACAAAGAGGTGCCCTTTTATTTTGCCAGTAGCCAGCCCGTAAAATTCACAAAAATTTCACGCGGGTAGTTAGATGCTAATGTCAGATCCTTAAAGATGTGCAAGAACTTTCAGTAGATCTAAGCATAAAAATATCGAAATACAGGGTGACGAATGGATGTGCAACCTACTGCTACCCACCATGGATTCGGTAGATACATGATTCTGAACCCCCTGCGTTAAAATTTTTCATCGGTAATCATGTGCTGAATTAATGGTTTCAGTTTGGGCGTCGATGTCATGCCACCGTGTATACCTAATATAATGCCTGTATTCTCCGAAGTGGTAGGTGTAAGTGTAGATGTATTATATATGTATAGGTAGCAAGCATATTTCGGCCCCCTCATTCCGCCATTTATATTCAACTCTAGGACCGAACTATTGCCATAATCCGGAATTCCGAACACAATTTTACGTAGTTAGCAATTCTTCTCATAGCGATAAGATGGGTAAACCTATTGTTCATCAACAGCTATTCCACAGTCCGGTTACCCGGTATGATGAGTCGGCGCATTTCTGGTAGGTAAATCCCCAGTGTTCACATTAAAGTCCTCGCGTTTAGTAAATCAAGATTATAAAACTTATCCAGCACCTAAGATATTACTTTTATAATTTCTGAAGATCAAAGCTGTTCCTCGTACTAGCGCCAATCTGGACGTCATCGTCATGTTATGATACTTATGATTTATATTCATTTGATAAGATATCTACTGTTATTATTTAAGGTAAGAAAAGAAAGAAATGAACTAATCGTAATACCTACGTATCTCCGGAAGTTGCATATCTAGAGTAAGAGAGAAGTACTTACACTGCAGAGCAGAACAATTATAGGTACATTATGGGACGACTGAAACTATGTTTATTTATTTATTTTATTATTTATGTACACACCGTAAAATACATATTGATATGACATAAATCATAATATGAGTACAAAGGTACTGCGGCACTGGTTTAATTAGATGACAAATTAAAAACTCGTGCTACATCCTTTTAAGCTCCGGTCTTAATATTTATTTAAAAACAATTGGGAATTTCAATTAGTTGCGTTGACTTTGCGTGTGTGAGAGTAAAGCGCGGGCGGCGAGCGTGAGACGGGGCGCGCGCGCCGCTGCTGCTGTTGCGCAGACGTCGTCACCAACCACCTCTCTCTGTTTCACAACACGACCCACTTGTCAGCCAGGCCGCCACACATAGCTGCACCCCCGCCACCGACACCTAACACACGCCAGACAAGCGCATACCAGTTGAACACATTGAAACTTTGGCATTGAGCAACGCTTACAACAATTCTTCAATATGATAGACGCCGTCCTTACGACATAATGACTTTCAAAATTAATACCAACTATGTATTACAAAATAATATCATTGAATATTTAGGTCTGCTAAAGCACTTGAACTGTTTCTACTGCGGTACGACGACCGCATGTGGTAGGTTGATCGCACGAATGTGAAGGCGGTCGAGTTCATGGCATTCTGTTTTAGTCAACAAGTTTTCATTGGACTTTAAGTTTCTAAGTTGGTAGGAATCGCCCAGGATTCGTTTTCGAGAGTCATAATTCTAGTCGACCTACAGGCTACAGGTGATAAACTTGCTCAAACAGCAGGACTCATCATAAAACCTGAATCACTCTAGATAAACGCACAAAAAAACGCTATCCTGAGTAGGTAGGTAGCTCCAACCCGGATCAAAATTAAGAAAAATGCCTCTGTCGTCCCGCTGATTTTCTTACTTTTCTTTTCGCCCTTTACGATACAAATACTTAGCAACCATGTACCTACCATAGGACCTAATAAACGGAGCCAAAAAAATTATCACAGAAACGGAGCGTAAACAATATCATTCCTACCATAACGTCCAATCCATTAAATAACCTAGGGGCATGGGCGTAGCTGGGGGGGCGGGGGGGTAAGGGTGGACAGAGCCCACTCTAGAATCTTCTTTACCCACCCTAGAAAAATCGACAGTGTTGAAGAGTTACTAACTGCTTAACCGCTTCTCCTTCTAGGATCACTTCGTTGTCCGTCAGTCTGTCTGTGAGTCAAGACAAGACCCCTTTTCTCAAGAACGCGTGGAGGTATAAAGTTGAAATTAATATCAAATACGTAAGGAATTCTAAAACACCATGTTTATGGTGGGATTATTTATTACAAGGCGGCATATAAGACCTCTCATTAAATGACTGGTTAGTTCAGCTGGAAGATTACCCCCTCTCCAGCCGGCTCCACCTCCCCCCCCCCTCTCCCCCCTGGGCATTGGCGTAGCTAAGGATTTGGTCTGGTAACCTAATAAACTTACCAAATAGGCAAGTATATGGTAAACAGAAGCACTGTATTAAGGACTTGGATAATAAGATAAAAATTGATTGCAAGTCAGGGTTCTATTAAGAGATTTCCAAAAATGATACGTAGGAGTTCTGAGAATAATAAGAAAATAATATTTACCGTTCCATAAATAGCAATATCGCAGAAAATATCTTTCGATAATAGGTGGTATTTTCCTTTTGAAACGGATATTGTTTAGCATTATTCATTATCCGCGTCTAAAGATAACACGTTATCCTCTAGTGTTAGCTGTAAGAAGAATAGAGCTAACACTAGAGGATAACGTGTAGCATAAATAGGCGCAGGCATACATTACATACAATGGTTTCGTGGTAATTATATAATTTAGTAAACATTGGGTCAAGCGCACGGCGACGGGCGGCGCTTGCTGGCTGCTGGGAAGGCCAGGAGTGCGCGGGCGCTGCCCCGGTCACACGCGGTCACTGGCCCACACATTCGTACATTTGCACCTTACACTCACAGGTACTTCTCGTTAGGTTTTGAGGGGCCTGTCCAGGCTGGCCTTCTTTTTGGTTTTATTTTCCTGCAGTCTGCATTGACAAAACACTATCTAAATATAATCTATAGAGATTTATCTACTTGTCGGGTTGTTATATTGATAGCATTTCAGACAGCTACAATATCGCTACAAAACTGTTTATAATAAAGGATCCATGATTAGATGTAAGATACGATAATTGATTAGGTTCTTAGAAAACCTTCCCATTTATTTGTATTATAACACGAATATTGGTTTATACTTAGATACTTATGTGTAAAATTCGGTTGATTGCGTTTTTAAACGGGCATAATTAGCAGATACGTATCTAATTGGAAAAAAGTGAAAGTAGGTACTTAGATAGATAATTAAAAATGTAAATACCTACCTATCCAAAACCTTACAAAACAGCCGCATTCCAGACGATCGCGTCTTGATTGCACACCCGATATCATGAAACCTAAAATTGTGCACTTAGTGTAAGGTATAATAATGATGTCAAATTAAAGACCTAACCTGACCGCTGAATCTCATTTGCGCGTACCCTGTGCCAGTGCCACTGTGCAAGCTGTTGGGATTGCAACACCCACTCAAATGTTAAATTGCGCATTCCTTGCGTCAGAGCGATAGGTTCGACTCGAAGGTGTTTTGTTTTCGTTCTCGATGCGTACATAGTTTGTTTGTTGTTGCTGCATGCATTGAGCTAGCCTACAACAATACATATAATTCTCTATGGTGCGCTGAATTGTTTTATCACATGAGTACCTACTACTTGTGACGTGCATACGTACCTCTAATCTACAAGGGTGCTTAATGCACTTATTTGTAAATTTATAATGTGAAGTACATAATTAGCCAGTTTTTTTAAATACCAACCTACCTATTATACTCAAATTAGACAGGCTACAGTTTTGTAATATAGACCGTATAGTGGCGCTAATTGCCTGCGGGATTGCAAAACCATGGCAAATCTGTAGTGTATCAATACATAATATATTGTAGAGTAAACTGTTCTGCCTGCACAACTCTACAGCAGGCTGCATGGATGGCCAGCTATCCACGTAGCCTGCTGTAGATTTTCCCACCCAACACCGTGCAGGGCCTCATTGACGTTAGGTAGTATTATATAGAAGAGCTTGACAAATGGTGCTCGAGTCCAAGCGACATCTTGATTGTAGGAAACCATAGAAGAAATAAATAGGAAACGGAAAGTGCGACCTTCAAAATAAACTCGCAAAAAATTACACGCACGTATAATATCCAATGTTCACGACTGCGCCTGCACATCGATCAATGAATCTGTGCCTAATTGATAAACAAGTGAGCAGCTGTGTTGAAAGCTATGAAACAGGAAAATATAGAAAACCATGCCATGTAGTTCCCACTCTAATCTAATTTATTTTCCTTGATGTGCAGTCTACCTGTGATAACTTTTTATCTGCAAAAACATTGCTGTCAACAACAAGATAAGAAACTAAAATCTGACCTGTGTCTGCAATTCTAAAATCAGGTTTTGTTTTATTTTTATTCTTTGTTTAGCCTTTAGAACATTGTCGCCTTAAAAGGACCGGCTTATAAAGTTAAGGCTAACAAGATACATGACTAACTAGGAAATAAAATCCATCACTAATCATAATTAATCATATCAGCTCTGAGTGCTGCATATTACTTTTTTAGAAAGCATAGGGATAATTAAACTGACGGCAGGTTAACTAATTATGCGTCAGATTGGATATAAGCCATTAAGGTAGATAACACCCATTAATAACTTATAATAAGAAAGATCACGATCCCCTTCGCATCTGGCTTCCTGTAAGAATATTTGGTATATTTACTTTAATCGCTGTCTCATTTTTTTGAAGCGGTTCAAAAATCTCTAAGTACGAGTGTTTTGTGAAAAAAAAGCAATGCAGCCATGGTGTCAGTGGCCCCAAGCCGACCGCAGTAGCGGCGAAATTCCACGCTCCATCTGACGCACACCGCATAGTAAGCAGTTGGATGCGACCTCGAAAAGGATTCTATCGCCCAGTTCCGATAACATCTAGAGGTACCATAATTTTACAATTGTGAAAACTTTGTTTTACTTATGTAGACCGTACCAAACTGTCGCACCTAACGACTATTTTTGAAGTTGGTTAGATAGACCGCAGGAACTCTCAAGATAGAACGGTTTGTCTAGCTAGTGTGGGGCAACGTTTTTTTAAAAAGAAAGAAAGAAAGAAGAACGAATAGCACCATAGAAATCACTAATTCAAACATTGGTCGATGCTGACCATAGAAGAATACATTTCTATGATATTGACAGCTCAGCACCTCGTGTTTTAGTAGTTGATATACTGATTACCACCATGGATTAACTCTTATACATTACAAGTGTACCAGAAGGTAGGTCTATAATGGTTCTATTCCAAACGAATGAAATTAGTAAGGTAATAACAGTTTACATTCTAACATTAAAAAATAAATGAACATACAGTGTAAGACTGATCTTATTGGCTGCAGGACGCAATTTTCTGACAACTGTGGTGTGGCCTAAAACCGGACTGGAGTTGAGTGGGCAGCTCAGTCAAATTTTATTCCTGTCTGGGTACGTAGACCTTCTTTCTTATATCTATGACGTAGAAACTGAAGCTTGTGAAGTGGACACGAAATATCATGAAACCGCATTTAAGCTAACTAAGTTCTAACTGTTCTACCTAATCAACATCAAGACTACCAAAAGACAGGGAAAACTAAAGTAAGGCCTCATTGCCGCTGTCAAGGTAACGAATTCGGAAGTACTTGTGGAGGCTGTTGACAATAAAATGGAAGATATTGATTTCTTTCAAATAATTATTCATGCATTATGAATAAGGGAATGCTGTTCGAGCGTTCGCCTTGGACAGGCTTCCTGCAAATCGGTGCGCCTGCGCCACGCCCGCAGTGAAGGGGCTTGCAACTCTTTGTTCCTAACTAACAGAGAAATGTTGCAAAACTGGTCTTTGACCTTTTATTTATTATGGCACGTTTATTTTAAGAGTAGGTAAGTAAGGGGTTGTGGATTGTGGATTATTGTTTCGTAATTTTTTTTCTATGTTCATTTTGGCACAGCACAAAGAAAGGTGAAAGAATATGGGACTGGCATTTGCCCAGCAGTGGGACAATATACATACGTAAACGGGGAAAACAAACTGCTGTCCTGCCGCTCTGTCAATTAAGAATAGAATAATTAGATATGTTAGTGCATTAGGTAGACACAATTAACAGAGAGTAAGAATTTAAGGGTAAGGCCCAAGATACGTAAGCGTCGCCATTGTTAATTAAGTTTCAAGTGCTAATAGAACGTAGATACAGGTGAGGAACACTTGTGCATGTGCAACATCTTTACCTAGACCTTTCCCGAAGTCACTTCTGCACCTTAATTGCGTAACACACTTTCAATCAGAATCTGAATAATTTTGAAGGATATCGCTCATCCATTTGATTGTCTCATAAGTATGTTCCAAAAATTTGTCTGCTCAACAACGTAAATAACGCAATGAATGTTGTTGAACTGTCATAATGAAAGATAATGCTACGTTTGCTGTTAAGCAATTGCCCCGCTGGTCTGTGCTTCTGGCTAGCTAGACGACTTGTAGACGCAGATTAGCAAGTACCTACTAGCTAAGGCAAGGACTTGGACTAGGTAGGTAATTTTCAGAAATTTCAGACAACATTTTTGTAGCTAATGAAATATTAAATCATTTGTTACAACAAAGCGGCCAACCAATAGCTACTTAATCAATAATTACGTAAAATTAAGTAAGTTACCTACTTGTGTGTGGTAAATTTAAGTTGTTTGATGACCCAACCCAACCGGTTTCGGTGTTGTCGAGGAGATCGAAAGTTTATTCCATGACATTTTGGAATCAAGTGGATTTGTAGTCTTTACGGAAATTTTAAAATGGCAATGATAATTGTGGATCATTAATTAATACGTCCTTAAAAAATTTATTAATAGATACCTATTTCACTCAATGTCAGGTGAACGTAAGCATTTTTGCAGACTCATTAAGTTGGTACCTACATAACATCACTCCTGTATTCTCCTAAGGGTTGGGCAGACGTGTACCTACGTAGTATATAGTAAACCCATATTTCACCAATTATGTTTTAAGCCTGATGTAGGTTGTCTGCCGAATGCAACATAGTGCTGGCCGGCTATAATTTAGCGTGGGTTCCGTTCGATCATTCAAGCGAATTTAGAATAAGGAGCCAGGAATCTAGGCTATCAAGCAAATGGTTTAAGATGAAAAACACGTACTTAGTATTTTTATATAGGAATAATTATCCAACCTAACAAGTTAAACCGTGTTTGATTTTATACGTCCCGAGTATCGTGAAGCTCGTAGAGGGCTTCACAGTACCTACCTACAATACAGTGAAGTCTAGCCGCAAAAATGACGACCTTCCATACAAACTTTCATCTTAAATTCAATTCCAATTAGGGATTGAATTTTCAAAAATAATAATTTTTCTTGGTCACAAATTAACGATGCGCGCGCATCAGCGCTTTTTTTAAGGCAATGGCACAAAAACAGCCAGTATTACTAATAAAGTAAATTAATATTTTTGTTACAGATAAATGGTTGTAATTTATTGTCAAAATTAATTAAATTAAAGAATTAAATGTTTATTTATTATATTTTATCACCCATCCATTTTTTTCTCCATTTTTTTTTTCATAAAATGTTGACCACTTTTCTGACATACAAACTCTTTGCTAAGATTTAAAAAAATACCGTTCGTTTTAGTCGGAGCATCATGATAAACCGTGCGTTTTACCTTATTAAAAAGCAACTCGTGCGTTTTACATTACAATAACGCACAAGTACGTAATGAGATACAATAAGATATTGAAATTGGTGAAATAAGAGACCCTTTACGAGCAAATGTGTTATAAATTATGTTAAGGGTGTGTGTTTTTCATTTATTATCCTATTAGATCGGTGTTAGAATGAATATAATTATCTCTGAAGTTTTCCTGGGCAGGATTTCAGGAAGATCATCAGAGTCAACCCACAATCAATCCCAATCTGAATCATTTTGAAGGATATTGCTAATCCATTGCTTCATAAGTTCGAAAAAGGTTACCTTCATAAAGTCTGCTCAACATGTAAATAACGCAATGAATGTTGTTGAACTGTCAAAATGAAACCAATTCTGATTGATTGTGTGTTACGCAATTAGGGTCCTGGTCATTCCTGTCGTACGCTTGAGGTCTTCACCAAAGTTAACAAATACAAAATAACCTAAAAATTATAAAATGTTCATGTTTTATTTACTTTTCCACTAAAGCTGCTGTTTTACTAGTGGTAGACGCTTCCCTTTTCCTTAGCTCGTCTTTTAATAGTGCTAGGTACTCTTCAAGTCGTACAGCAGTGCTGTCAATAGTGTCAATCCCTAGCATTAGTTGGAATGACAGCTCACTTCACCTGAGTTAACACGTTGAGATGGTTACGGAATCGCACTGCTGTACTGCCACCTATGACGAGCTTTCAGTTTTTAACCCTATTATTGACAAATGCTCACGCGTATCAAACCACGTTTTTCAATACACTTGCGAGAAAAACTTATTAACACGTTCAGTGCCGGGAGCCCTCCACTCAAATCGCATATGGGATGCCGGGAGCCCTCGCGGAGGGCTCATCATAAATGTAGGTTTTTCTTCGCGAAAACGACATTATAAACTATAAAAAATAAAATTAGTTGTATATTTTATTTATTTATTAGTATACGCCTTGGTTTTGAAATCCAAGCAATTTTATTTTCATAAAAATTTGGGGCTCAGGAAGCACGAATTTTAGGGGTAGAAAACCATTTTCACGGAAGTTACAAATATATTCACTATTTTTTAAAGTTTTGAGATTATAAAACATGAGTTATATAACAATCAAGGCTATTCAGGGTTCCATATCAAAATGGTAAAAATAACACTTGTGGTGACTTCGTTTGTCAGTCCGTTCGTCTGTCACAGGTGCTTTTTTCAGGAACTACTAATGCTTATAGACTTAAAATTTGAAAATAATAATAATAATGCTTGTCCATCTGTATAGAAAGTGTTATTTTTTAATATTGTTAGTCTTATTGTACTAATAGTCAGGTCAAATTAGATCAAAAAATAGGGGCGAGGTTACAATAACTCACACTCGGCTGAAAATTGGTAGGATTGTTCAAAACACTATTATAAGTGAAATGTGAAAAGTCCTCATCGATCCAACACCTGGAAAAAAAAATTTACTCGGAGTCAAAGGTCACAAAAACGCGTTTTTCGCGATTTTCAGCAAAACGGTAAGTTTTATCATAAAATTAGCCCAGATAGAAACTGTAGTCAGATAATTATCTATAAAAAATGTCTAAATAGTTCTTTCCTAACCATTCAAAAAGTTGAACGAGTTGTAATCGTTATAATATGCACACGTTCGTTTAATCGAACCTTTAGCGTCCTGTTATCTACGTTTTTAGTTTTGCAAACATTTCTCAATTCGTTCAAAGTGAACTGACAATCATCGTTATTTTCGATGTAAGTGAATATTTCCTCCATTGCCAGAGTCGTAGATTCATCTTGAGGTTGACCGACATTAACCCCAGTGTTCGGTTTCAAGGAGGAAATGAAGCAATCATGATGATACTTAGCCTCAGCAGCAACTAAATCGTATTTGTTTTCTACTCGAGCAAGAACAGCTTTAGCCATAGCATCAGAACGAGCCTGAGCTGTTTCCAGAACCAAATCATTGAATGTAGTATAATAGAATAACTTACTTGTTGAATTTCACGGCGAGAAACCGAACCGAACACTGGGGTTAATGTCGGTCAACCTCAGGATGAATCTACGAATCTGGCAATGGAGGAAATATTCACTTACATCGAAAATAGCGATTACTGTCAGTTCACTTTGAACGAATTAAGAAATGTTTGCAAAACTACAAACGTAGATAACAGGACGTTAAAGGTTCGATTAAACGAACGTATGCGATTACAACTCTTTCAACTTTTTGAATCGTTATATCTCAAAAACGGTGGCTCTTAGTTAGGAAAGAAGTATTTAGACATTTTTTATAGATAATTGTTTGATCTACAATTTCTGTCTGGGCTAATTTTATGATAAAACTTACCGTTTTGCTGAAAATCGCGAAAAACGCGTTTTGGTGACCTTTGACCACGAGTAATTTTTTTGCCAGGTGTCGGATCGATGAGGACTTTTCACATTTCACTTATAATAGTGTTTTGAACAATCCTACCAGTTTTCAGCCGAGTGTGAATTTTTGTGACCTTGGATGTCTAAATTGACCGGACTATATGACAATACCTATCTAAGGATAATCACAAAATAATAAGGAGGGCCAAAATAAAAGGTAGGGCTTCGTTATCGATCAATGTACGGCAATTACAGGTTCTTAAACGTAAAATCATGTTTTTAATTAATAGACTAGCTTTATTAAATCATTTTTTTACTGTCAGTGACATCAAATTCTGCAAGTGGCTTATCTTATTTAAATAATTGACATGAGTTTATACAGTCGACATTCTCTGGGATTTAATTTGGATTTAGAAATGAATTCCTTTCCGAACTTAGAAAAAGTATCTCTAGAAACAAAAGAACTACGGATGCTTTAAGAAATAAGATATAAATTATCGTTGTGATAAGCAGAAGTTGTATTTTTGAAGACTATTTTAAATTATATCCCCTGGTTTTAAAAATAAATTAATAATATCTGATGGTTAAACTACTCGTAACAATCTGGGTAGGTAAGTACTCAACTTTGGTATTCATCTCGGTAACAAATCTTGTTTTTTTGTAGTCCAAAATAGCCATTGTTCTTTGCAAAGCGAAAATTCTGAAATAAATGTAGTTTAGAGGTATGTGTGTAAATTTTCTATTTTTACTAGCCGTTTGTAAAGGATTTTTAAAGATTTAGCATTTTTATAAGCAATCGCATAAAGTCAAAATTTTGTTATGAAAATAAAAAAAAATCCTATGAACTCTGATTGCAAGAGCGAGTGGGACTTACTCGCTCTTTGCCGCTTTTTTTAAATCATGAGCGACGATCAAGGTAATAATAATAGAAGACTGAACGTTATCAGCTGTTACAAAATAACTACGAGTAGGTATGTAATAACATTTTTTTTAAATACATGATGTATGTATGCCATTCACAGCAAAAATTTGAATTATTACATTGCGTGACAATTTCAGAAGAGGTTGGACATCCCTGTCTTGGGATCAGAGCGTGCGATTATCCTTTTTCATATTTTTATTATTTCACGTCTCCGCCCCACTAGAACGTGTACCTAAATACCCCTAGGAATACTAAATATAGGAACAAGACGTTCTGAAAACATTATTTTCGTTTTACAGTGTTTTATTATACGGTTTCAATTTTTCAAACCTAATACCGACGACCCTCCTCGAGGGTTCACTTTATCTCAAACGTAATGCCAGTGACTCTCCTGGAGGGTCCACTTGCAATATATATGGCGGCATGGCGTATGAGCTCTATGAAAAGTGGGTAGAGTCGAAAGTGTTAAAACATAAACATAATATTTTGTAACAAATATTTGTAAAAAATGGCTTGTGGATTTATATTCTTGCATTCCTTGCGCCGTGTCTTCGCATTATGAGGGAGAGACATTGACTCGAAACTGCTGCCAAACTGTATAACATTATCTATTACTAAAAATATAAAACTGTTTTTCTACATAAATGAACACAAAATAATCGACATAAATAAATAATTTGATGATAAATAAACTTAATGTTTATTTATCAGAAATATTTTATTTGTTTATACAGATTCAGAAATAGGAATAGAAAAGGCTCTCTCTTATTCTGACTAGCATAAACACACACAGCATAACTAGAGTGGAAATGCAAAGTAAAACGCACGCGCGTTAAATACACTAAACATGGTGCATTAGGAGCCAGTTTTCGAGCACAGTGTGCACTCGTGCGTTGTTTTTGGTGGAAGAGGATTCTCTTCTTAGCCAAATGCGGTCGTTTTTCACGTAAAATTTTGTCAAATTGGTCCAATAAATTGGCATAATATGCGCCATTAATCGTTTTACCCTTCTCCAGGTAGTCAATATGGATTACCCCACGTGCATCCCAAAAAACTGTAGCCATCACTTTACTGGCCGATAAAACTGCTTTGGCCTTCTTTGGAGCTGGTTCGTCGCTAGCAATCCACTGTTTCGATTGTTGCTTGGTTTCTGGGGTATGGTGGTGGATCCATGTTTCGGTTACTGTTATAAAACGACGCAAAAATTCGGTTTTATCCCGTTGAAATAACGCCAAACCTGCCTCCGAAGTGGTCACGGCATGGCACGCATGCGTTTTGATCAACAGTCAGTAGGTAAACGCGGCACCCATCGCGCGGATTACTTCTTCATATCTAAATGTTGGTGTAAGATATTACGAACACGTTCGTCTGAGATGCCTACTATCTCGACTATCTCCCTCACTTTTACTCTTCGGTCGTTCAACACTATATCGTGGATTTTAGCGATCTCTGGAGTAGTGACCCCAACTGGGCGTCCTGACGCACAGCATCACTTGTGCTTGTACGACCACACTGAAAATCGTTGAACCACGTATGAATCATTTTAATCGACGAAGCAGTCCCCATAATATTTATCAAGTTTTTGTTTTGTTTTCGTTATAGTATTTTTGCGCAAACAATAATGTTTAATCACGACACGAAATTCACTTTTCTCCATCTTTGCAGCAACGTATCCAGTTGTTTTTTTTAATGGCTGTCAAAGAAAAACTGGCTGAAAATTTTTATTTAGTCCTTCAAAAGAGTTGTGAACAAGGAGGTTCCGTGCAATTTGCGATCAATTTATTCCAAAATAGATTTTTACCAGACTTATCACTCCGCCCTCGTATATTTCATATCTATAATTCCATATTAATACTAATATTTTAAATGCATAAGTAACGCTGTCTGCCTGTCTTTTACCTTTTCACGCCTTAAGAACGGAACCGATCGTAATGAATATTTAACAGCTATTCATATATTCATATTCATATATTTATTTGCATTCCATAATGTTGTAGAGGTGTTACAATGGCTTAAAGCTATGGTACAATTATGGACCCTGTAGGGCACAGCAAAAGGTATAAAATTAATGATTAAAATAAAATAAATTTAGAAAACAAATTAACAATAAGCAATCTTTAAAATATGTCATTAACATTAAATTTTTATAGGTAAATATATCATTTTATTTCATTGAGATCAATCTGTTATAGTTGTACATAATAATTATTTGGTAAGGTCAATTAAACATATATCTATCATATTAAAATATTTATCTATGTATGTATGAATGTATCTATACAACTAACTGTGTGTGGTGTCTGTTTGTGTTCAATAGATTTTTTTGTCTTGTAATGTATTCGCTTATCGTGTAGTATGCTTCTTTAATTAATATTTGCTTGAGCTTATTTATAAATGTCGTATTGTTGGTTTCATCCTTTATTGCATCTGGTAGTTTATTAAATATTTTTATGGCCATTACGTAGGGGCTATTGGAATGTAGTTTCATGCGCGAGGAGGGTAACATTAACATATTTCTATATCTGACAGATCGCTCGGTATGTTTATCGCCGCGGGTTGTGAAAAAGTTCATGTATTTCCTGACAAATTTGCATATTTCAAGGATATAGATGGTAAGGTGAGTATTTTATGTTTTATAAAAAAGGGGTTACAGCTGTCGGTTTGTTTTATGTTGACTATAATCCGAGTTAACTTCTTCTGGAGAATAAAAAGCGTAGGCGCATCTGTGCTATTTCCCCACATTATAATGCCATAGCTGAGCCATGCATGAGCGTAGGCGTAGTATGTAGTAAGTGCAGTTTGCAAGTCGGTAGTTCTTTTCACTTCTCGAAGTGCGTAGTTGAATTTTGCGAGTTTTGATCGTAAATTTTTTATATGGAGCTTCCACGAAATGTGTATGTCTATTGTTAGTCCTAATAGCGTAAAGTCATTAACTACTTTAATTTTTGTGCCGTTTGTTGTGAAATTAACTGGTAATGGGGATTTTTGCTGAGGGTACAAAGTCATTAGTTTAGTTTTTTTTATAATTAATCTCAAGGTTGTGCTCATCCAGCCATGTTTTTGTTTTATTTAATGTCGTGTTTAGTTGGTCGTTAATGTTACTAGGTATTTGTATGGCATGTAGTTAGCAGAGATATATCATCTGCGAATAGCACACATGGTTCCTTCATGATTTCGGATGGTCATTGATGTAGATGATGAATAGGAGACATCCAATAACACTGCCTTGAGGAATTGATGCATTTATAATCTTCTTATCGGACCTTACTTTGATTATTCGGTTTTGGTCGTAGTTAAAATGTTCTATTTCCACATATTGCTCTCTATTTTTTAAGTAAGACGCAAACCACTTATGTGTAGTTCCACGAATTCCTATTCCGTATAGTTTGTCCAACAATATTTTAAACTGCACTTTATCATAATTATGCCTTGGTCATGTCTAAAAGTATGCCCACCGCATATTTTTTATCATTTATAATATCAATAACTTCTTGCATATATTTATAGACAGCTAGGGTTGTTGATCTATGTTTGCGAAACTCGTTTTGACCTTCGTCAAAGATTTGATATCTTTCGCAAAAACTGTACACACGGTCATACATAGCCTTTTCGAAAATTTTTGAAGCCGTAGGTAGAAGAGCTATGGGCCGGTAATTATTGGGGTCGGTTTTCGAGTTTTTCTTAAATAATGGTTTAATAATAGCTTTTTTAAGTTGGTCAGGAAAAATACCTTGTATTACAGGTACAGCAAATTCATCTGCACATTGTCTAATCGAAGATGGGGGTAGTTCATCTATTCCGTGACTTTTTTTGTTTTTCAGATTTTGTATGATTCTATGCGTTTCTCGACAGTCTAAAGGCCTAAGAAATAGAGTGTTTTCAGAAGGGTTTAGTACTGGCTGGCCTTTGGCCTCACGGCCAGTTTCTTCGCCAATTGATGCAAAAAAGTTATTGAATTTGTTTAGGTAGGTACCTACTATTCGTTTTGGATCAGAGACTAAAACATTATTAATTCGTAACTGTATATTATATTTATCTGTAAGTGTTTTTTTGTTAGTGCGTTCGTTCACTATATTCCACATAGCTTTGACTTTGTTTTGAGCCATTTAAATTTTTTTAATGTACTGCTGTTATTTCGATATTATTACCGACTGTTTTAGTATTTTTTCGTATTTTCTGTAGTATTTTTTGATAATTGGATTGTCAGATTTAATAGGTACTTAACATTTTTAATAATCTTTTGTTTGTGCATGAGATCTTTATACCTTTAGATAACCAATCTTTTCTATAATGTGTTTTTAATTTAGTTTTTATTTTCAGTATAGTTTTGTTTAGTATATCAGTTAATAAATTATTGAAAACATTATAATTTTGATTTGCATCGTTAGTTTCTATAATGTTATCTCTCCAATTAACTGACTTTAATGCACATTTGAAACTTTCAATGTTATTTTTGTCATACAGGCGTTTTTCAGTATACCAAGTGGTTTGCTTCGGTCGTTGCGGTATTTTAAATTTTATAACTGTACCACAGTGATGCGAAAAAGCTAAGTAAATGTGACCCTGAAAAGAGCATAGACTACTTTTCATCCAAGATATTTGTTTAAAAAAAAACGGGTCAAGTGTGAGTCGGACTCGCGGAACGTAGGGTTCCGTACAAATGTAGGTATGTAACTACAAATTTACAGTTTTCGGATTTTTACTTGTGCTACATGACATTGCTTCATGCCAAATTTCATGATTCTAGGTCAACGGGAAGTACCCTATAGGTTTTGATTCCCTTGCGAGTGTCAAAATATGCGGCAAAAACGGAGTGATATCTACAACGCCACATGCGAACAACGCGTCATACCATGACGTCACGCAAATCCTGCATCTCGCAAGCAGAGTTTACCGCACAATTAGCATATATACAAACTTCCCAACATCAATAATTGGGCAATTGCCCGCCATCGCCAGATACAACACCCGTCTGGTCGGAGGATCCTCCCTTTTCTATGGAGGATGAGTGAACTTTACACCCTGTTCCTCATACCTCTAAAGGAGCACAAAAGGCCGCATCTTTTGATCGCGTTGACTTAGAAGTTTGATTTTTTTCACTGCTGCAAGGGACCACAGACCTTAGTATTTGATATTAATTTCAACTTGATACCTCCACGCGTTCCTGAGAAAAAGGGTCTTGACAGACGGACAGACAGACAACGAAATGATCCTATAAGGGTTCCGTTTTTGGTACGGAGTACGGAACCCTAAAAATGAAATAGATACAAAATACATGCAGAGGAAGTCACGGGCAGCAGCTAGTATTTCATATAGGACTTGAGATATGATCCTGATACTTATAATGATAGTGTAATATCTGCCTTATTAAATCACAGTGTGAACTTAACCCTACCTTGATAGATCCTTTCATATGTAGCTTAAGTTGCTAACGGCTCAATAAGGCACTGTGTAATGCCATACTTATGTATGATTGTTTACAATCACGTCAATCTATTCTGGGTTCATAAATAATAGTACTTAGTTTATTTTAGATACGTATGACCTACGATTTAAAAATACTTTCCTAGGCAGATATTGAACACGGATATAGGTAACGTACCAAATCAAATAATATAGGAATTCAACATTTAAATTTAGCAAATGTAAAAGTCAAGATTCAAGGTGAACAGGTAGTGACGGGACCATTCCAGTTGACTCTACGGCTTTATAGCCATTTTATGTATATTTAAATTGGATAGTGGACACTACCAGCTGCTGTGTGATTATGTAAAATTTGACATATCAATAACAAGTCTTAGAAAAAAGTCATAGTTCAAGAACAAAAAGATATAAAACTTGGATTATTTTCGTACCGTTGTGTACCGGTTGTCTTTTTTTTTTATAAGGGAAATTAAAATTTCAATCTGGACCACACCTCATCATTTTCATTCTCCTGCCCTTATCCCAGTTATTCGTGGTCAGCACAACATGTCTTTTTCTTCCATACTCCTCTATTAGCCGCCATCTCGACAGTCACCCCCTTTCTAACCATCATCATGCACACAGTCCATCCATCGTTTCTTTGGTCTTCCCCTACTCTTATAGCCATCGACATTCTTACTCAAAACTTTCCTCACGATATTTTCCTCATTCCTCAACCTTGTTACGAAGGAATGAGGAAAATGTATGTACCTAGGCTTGCCATAAATATTGTCACGAAGAAAAAAAATTTTTTTATATTGCAATTAATATTTATTACTTTTACAGTGTGTTAGTTTAATACATAAATATAAAACAATTTAAAATATAAAAAGCTTATTCGAAGTGGTCTCCATTGGCTGCAATACAGTCCTTTAAACGTTGAGGCCAGTTATCAATAAAAGCACGCACTCTTTCCATGGGAAAATTCTTCACTGCCAATCGTATGGATTGTTTTAGGGACTCCAAATTATCATGGCGTTTAGAGCAAGCCGTACCCTCTAAAACTGACCATAAATCATAATCCAGCGGATTAAGATCGGGACTAGACGACGTCCAGTCTTCAGCTCTGATGAAGTCCGAAACGTTCACTTCCAACCAAGACTGCGTGGACCGAGCTTTATGACCCGGCGCCGAGTCTTGTTGGAAGGACCATACTTGGTTATTGAACATGGTGTCGTTAAGGGGCTTAACTACCTTCTCAAGAATGGTATCTTGATACACTTGTGCCGATGTTTTGATACCTTTTTCACAAAAATATGGCTCAGTCACTCCTTCGTAGCTAACACCCCACCAAACCATCACTGAAGTCGGATAATGCCCACGTTGCACTCTGTCGACTAATTGGGAAGCTTCCTTAGAGCTTTGAGCATAAATAAGGTCATTTTGTTTGTTAAAATGTTGCTCAATTGTAAAGATTTTCTCATCCGTAAACAAAATTTTTCTGTGACCTCGCCTTTGCGTACCGCTTCAGTAGTTGTTTTGATTTTACCAGCCTATTCTTTTTTAAATTATCAGTTAAAAAAATGACCAGTGCGTCTCTTATAGGCTGCATGTCCTAAGTCATCTTTTAAAATACGCGACATGGTTCTGGGTGCTATCATCTCCCGAGATAAAATATTTTGCTTTCGGACAGGATTTCTTCGAATTCTTTCCCTTACTGCTTTGACCACCTTTTTCGTACGAACTCTACGTGGACGGCCAGATCTTTTTCTGTCACAAGCAGAGGAGGTCTCATTGTACCTATTAATAGCCCGGTACACAAACATTTGACTAATACCAAGCGTATGGAGAGTTTTAAAAATTGCATTTGGCTCCATACCAACTTTGTGTAATGCAATCACAGCGATTCGGTTCTCTTTATCACCCCACTCCATTTTAATATCGCAAAATATTGTACAATGTATTGGCGCCAAAATTAGAAAACCCAATGAACAATCGTATAAAAATGACAGATTCCAAATTCAAATGTAATATCTTTCTTATTCTTAATTGTAACTGTATTTATGGCCAGACTGTGTATACTTACCTACTTTAAAATATTTTTAGGTTCTTTCTATCTTTTCCAAAAGATCGAATTTAACATATTCATCTTAAACGAAGTCTAAAACCGTAGCCACTCGTGCTACGTTTGAGAAAAACACTACAATATGTACATATAACAGACCCTCCCCCTGCCGCCAGTGCTTTGCACTGTGCATATATTTTACTTTCCTCTATGGCACCGCTTATTTGCTCTAGCACACTTTCATATGACGCGGTTTATCAGTCGTGCATATAATTATTAAAGTTGTCATAAAATAAAAGGCCCGTTTTGACATTGACAGTTCTAGTAGTTAATAAATGTCAAATTCGCAAAACACCAAGGAACTTATTGCAAAACACGTATTCGTTTGTATGAAACTAACAGGTGTCAAGAACGCATTTTCAATGTATTAATAAATCTTTTAGTACCATCACGGTCCTTCCACATCGTAATGGTTCATAACTACCGCGTTTGTATTAGTCATTAGCCAAGTGGCTACATCCGTCAACTATTTTAATTATTTCAACAGCGACATCTGTAATTCAAATCCGAATACTATTCCTAAAAGGGCTAATAGTTAAATCATCATAAAATACACGCACGAAACAAAACCGACGCGACGACGATAGCTCTAATGGTCTTTGGTTTTGTTTTTTTTTTACTGTCAATTCTCTACTATTGTCTGTCTTTGTAGTTGGCTATTTTCCGTCGTCATTACAAATAATTGATTGAATATTGTGAAATAATTCTTCAGGTCATAAATCACCATGTCCAAGGGTAGTAATTATAATGGTGACTTGTTCGAATATATAAAAGTGAGTGAAGATGAAGATGACTCTAATGCAGTTGAAATTCCGTGTGAATTAGATGGTACGCTGTTGCTAACAACCCTCGTGGCCCAATTTCCCGGAGCTTGTGGACTGAAATACCGGCACCCGGACACCAAGTCAATGCGAGGTATTCGCCTAAGCGATGGCAAATTGCATCCACCGAGTGAAGTAGGATGGGGTAAACCCCTGTATATTTGTGTGTTTCCAAAAGAGAACAAACGTAAGATGGAAGATGTCTCTCCTGAAAATTCGGCCGCTAAAACCAAACGCTTAGAGAAGAAACTGACATGCTCAGATTTAATTTGTCTTGGGTTGCCCTGGAAGTCGACCGAAGAGTCCATAAAGCAGTACTTTGAACAGTTTGGCGAAGTTGTAATGGTGCAGTTAAAGCGAGACAAGAATGGATCATTCAAAGGTTTTGGTTTTATTCGTTTTGCTACTTATGCATCTCAGATGAGAGCTTTGGCTCAAAGACACAACATTGATGGGCGCTGGGTAGATGTTCGTATTCCTAATTCAAAGGAAGGTGTGGTTCCTCAGATGCCCTGCAAAGTATTTGTTGGAAGGTGCACTGAAGATATGACTGCTGATGATCTTCGTGAATATTTCTCTAAGTTTGGAGAAGTAACTGATGTTTTTGTTCCTCGTCCATTTAGGGCATTTGGATTTGTTACTTTCTTAGACCCAGAAGTGGCACAAAGTCTTTGTGGAGAAGATCATGTCATCAAAGGAGCATCGGTTTCAGTATCAAGTGCTGCACCAAAAATTAAAACCAAGTCTCAAAACTGGAAAGATGATTCTTATGGGCCAAATAATTGGGAGGGCAACCGCTCTGGTGGACCATCTGGAGGGTCAAGTAACAATGGAGGAAATAGCAACATTGATTCTCTCAATATGCAAAACTTAGGAATCAACCCTAATGGAGGACCACCTGCCAACTTCAACCTGCCTATAAGTCTAGTGGCAGCAGCTCTCAATCAAGCGGGTTGGGGTGGATTTTTAGGAGGACCTGGTAATTCTGGCCCAAATAATTGGCAGGGTGGCCCACCCCAGGGAGGTAACTCTGGCAAAAACTGGAATGGAAACCAAAACTGGGGTCAAAATGGCCCGCCGCAATCATGGAATCAAGGTGGTGGCAATCAAGGTTGGAATGGTAGTGGCAAAGGTGGCAATGGAAGTGGTAACTGGAATCAAGGAAGTTGGCCAAATGGCCAGGGCAACTGGAATGGTAACAGCAGTGGTGGTTCCAGTTCTGGGTCAGGTTCTGGTGGGTGGAATAACAACAAACCCCAGACATGAGGTGAGCACTACGGCATATGCTTGTATCAGAGATGTCTGTATGGTAACATTAGTTTAAATTCTAGTCTCTAAGTAAATTTATATTTCTATGTAAAGATGTGTAACTGAAGAAAAACTTTGATGTGGTAGGATGGATCATCACAGGATGCTTTATGGATGCATTAAGATCCAGATGACGATGTATTAGATGTAAGGTGACATAGAGTATTGCGTGTAATAATGTGATGTGTGAGATGAGGACTTTTGTTCAATAAAGGTGTATGTAATAATGAGATGGATGTTTAATTTCGATAAGTCTAGGTGGGGCGGGCTTACATTGTCATGAAGCCTAGATATAATTATGTAAAATAAAATGACTGAAAGCAACTTTAAAAAAATTATCTGAATTGGGTGCGAGTGAACATCTGACTGCATGAGTCCTAATAAATAATAAGGTAGAAATGTTTAGGATGCTAAGTTGTCATTAGGTGTGCACAACTGTGTGTGTATCTTGCGTGATGAGTCTGCTGCTTTCAAACACCTTGGAATGAAGTGAACTGGTTCTACATCCTGTTGAGCTGCGGTAAGTGGAGGGTGTGCAATCAATGGTATGGTCTGATGTTCAATTATGTATGACATATGTATTTGTTCTTTCTGTGCAGTAGCTATGGATAAATGGCTTATCAAGAGTGCTAATTACCAGTGTGAGTTTGACTGATAAGTCTGTGGTAACTATTATTTTATTTTTTAATGAAAAGGTGGATTAGTGAAATAATTGGTTTGTACTTTTCTTTCATCCAATGTGAATAAGTTTAATAATTATGTTGTTGTTTATTACAGGTATTAAACAATTTTAGCTTTGGAAGATACCTGGCAAAGAAACTTTCTTGTGTTGGTTACATAATACTACATAAGACAACACACAACTTAATAAGTTTGTTCTTCTGTAATGAGAAGGTATGTATGAAACTATGAAGTTAATTGAAGAAGTACCTACATTCTGTAATAAACAAAGTACTACAACAACTCTCACAAGTTGATACAAACTATGCCTACACAATAGTTATTCATGGCATTACCGGAGGAGAGAGGGGAATCGACTATTAATGCCCGCGTTAATATGTGTGATGTGATAATATCATATGCAATAGTATGTGATGTGATAATATCGTAAAGAGGCTACGCATGTCGCATGTTAGGCGCGAACTTCGTCAACGTTCAATCACGATTGCATAGGCCATTCTCCTAGATTCGCATAGTACAGTTAAGGCATTCGATAAAGTAGATCACTTTCTGAACTGTTACTGTTGGATAAATTGGTTTAAATCCTACTTACATAACAGAACTTGCAAAGTCGCTGATCTAACTGGCTAATAGTCATCTCCAGGTAGATAATAAAGCTCTGAGATCCCACAAGGGTCAATTCTTGAACCTAAGCTTTTTGAAATTTTTCCTAGCCTTTTTTATTTGGGTGGGAAATCATTTAATAACTTCTCCCGCTCTGGGCGGAGCGGGACAAGGGATGTCAAACTTTTACTGACTAAAACCCACCCGTGTTCCTTCAGTTGCCTGTGCCAGGGGCCACGGTAACTCTTACGAACAACCTGCGACCCTGGCAGGCATTGGCCTTAGCGGATCCCATCAGTTAGTGCTGACAGCTCTTTGAGGCGCGCATGGAACACAACGCGCTGTCGACCCGCGACTGGTCCTTACTGGACGGCGAGCTACCCATTGCTCGCCGCCCGCAAACCCGCGCCTACGGTAGCCGGGAGTCGGCTGTTGACTCCCGTCCAGGGCGTCTCCTGCGGCGGCTAGGAGCGTGAGGGCGCAGAGCTGCCTCTCCCTCACGCGCTCCGCCTCCTCCTTCGCGAGCATTACTGCTTCGCAGGAGGTGACGGCCTGCCATGCACTCTCGCTCCGTACCATGGCGTGGACCAGAGCCGGACGCGAGAGATCGCCGCCACGAGGACGCGGCGGTGCTCCGTCCAAGCCGGGCAGACGTCCACCGTATGCTCCACCGTGTCTTCCGGGCGATTCACACAATGGTAACACCCGGGCGTTTCCTCCCGCCTTATCCGGAACACGAACCTCTCGAAGCAACCGTGTACGGTGAGGACCTGCGTCAGGCGGAAGGTGAGGGCGCCGTGGCGCCTCTCCACCCACTCCTCAAAAAGGGGACCTATCGCCGCAATTGTGGCGTGCCCAGCTCTGGGTTGCGACAGTCGCACTCTCCATGTCGCCATGAGATCCCGCCTGAGCTCTGTCCGCTGTACCGTGAATTCTCGCGGCAGCTGAGTTACGCCCCGGCGTTTTGCCTCCTCGCGCCACTCCCATATGGGGGCGAGGACTTTTGCCTCCAGATCCCAAGGCGGCCATCTGGCAAGGAGGCTCGCCGCCTCACCGGAGACCGTGCGGTATCCCCAGACTAGCCGGATGGCCATGACCCTTTGGGATGCGTTCAACCGGCGGGCTGGGCGCCGCCTCAACGCGCATACACCGATGCCCCGTAAAGGACCATGGTCCGCACTACAGAACAGATAAAAGAGGTTAGAAAGGAAATAGTTCCTGATTTGTATTAGAACGCGTGCAAGAGATCAATAAACTCAAACTATTTATTTCAAATAAACCAATTACAGGCACTTTTGAATTGTCAAGGTCGGTCAGTCAAAAAGATGAAGCTAGTTGCCCATTCCAAAGCGTAGTAGGTACCTATGGAGAAGAACGGGCAAGAAACTCCATGGACACTCTTTTAAATCATAATAATATTGTTACAAAGTATTGGTTACATCATTCATGTTCAAAATTATGCATGTTAGAATGATGCAGAACGTTAAAAGCGTCCGTAATGAAAAGAAACAATTCAAATATTAAATTAAATTGAAATAAGCCATGGCAGCAAAGAGTTGACCAGTCCCTACTGACAGCGCCCGTTCACGAACATGACGCATAGATTAGCAGCATTCAGCTCAACCATTTTGAAGGGAGCTAAATGATCCAACACATGTGCCACCATCAGCGAGACATTAGAGTGAGCATGACATACTCTCATCCGCCAAGGCACATTCAAGTCAATGGAAGACGTAACCAGTAAATGGTAGCTTTATAGTATGTAACATAGTACTCACATACGTTCTATGCAATTATACAATACTAGGAGATTGAATTTATATAAAGCAAACATAGTATTTTAGAATCTTCAGCAGCTCCAACAGTATGTAGGTAGGGTAGGCGTGTGTGAAGTATTTTCAAATGCTAATCAATTTATTTATGCGTCCTGTGGAGCAGGACCAGCGTTTAGCCAAGCATTTTTGTCAGCGATGTAATCCCCCAACTTATAATATGCTTGGCTGCATAGTGTGCGTTTTATGCAAGATTTGAATTTCGTTTCATTGAGTTGGAGTATGTGGGGAGGTATTTTATTGTAACATTTTAAACAGTACACCATGAAGGAAGAGTCTACTTTAGCCAGTCTGAAACCTGGTTGAACTAATTGGTCCCTATTTCTGGTTCTATAGGTGTGTCTGTCACCTCTTTTACTGAAAAGATTTAAATTTTTCCTTACGTACATGAAGTTTTCATAGCTATATTGACAAGGTACCGTCATGATATTAATATTTTTAAACAGTTCCCTTAGAGACTCGCGCCTGCGTAGGCCATATACTGCTCTGATGGCTCTTTTCTGCAGAATAAAAATAGACTCGATATCTGCAGCCCGTCCCCATAGTAAAATACCGTAAGACATGATACTATGAAAATAACTGAAATAGACCAGCCTCGCGGTATCTACATTAGTAAATTGACGGATTGTTCTTACAGCATATGTTGCTGAACTTAGCCGTCTTGCAAGAGATGTTATATGAGGACCCCATTGCATCCTTGAGTCGAGCGTTATCCCCAGGAAAACAGTTTTATCGACGAATTCTAGTTTCTCTTTATTCAATACTATGTCACAATCACTACTTTTAACATTCGGTAAAGCAAATCTTATGCATTTAGTTTTTTTCCCATTTAATACTATATTATTAGCAGTGAACCAATTTTGCACTTGCAGTAGGGCGTTATTTACGTCGTCAAGATTTGATGCACGTCTATTTATCTTAAAAAATAAGGAAGTATCGTCAGCAAATAACACCATTTGTGGTTGGTTTTTTAATAAATGGGGCAGGTCATTTATGTATACTAAAAAGAGGAAAGGACCTAATATCGAGCCTTGTGGAACACCCATTTTTTACTTGTAAACCAAGTGAATTGACACCATTTATTTGAACTTTTTGTTGTCTATCATGTAAATAAGATTTTACTAAGCTGAGCGCAAGTTTACCTAGTCCGTAATGCTCAAGTTTCAAGAGTAAGGTTTTGTGATTAACGCAATCAAATGCCTTGGAGAGGTCACAAAAGCTTCCTATGGCATCTTGGGCTTCCTCCCACGCTGTAAATATGTGTTTTAATAAAGTGACACCGGCGTTAGTCGTACAACGTCCTTTGGTGAAGCCATATTGCTGATCGTGTAAAATCTTGTTGTTGTTAAAATGATTAAGCATTACCTTTTCGAATACTTTTCTGACTACCGGCAACACGGATACTGGTCTATAATTATTGGTGTCTTTGCTGTCCCCATATTTAAAAAGTGGAATAACCTTACTATATTTCATTAAATCTGGGACGACTCCTTGATCTACACACAAATTAAACACTTAAAGCTAAGTATGGCGATATAGTCTCGATTATGATATACAAACTTTGATAGACATTCCCCATAGATCTTCGGTCAATTTGATTTTGATTTTTCGAAAAGTTTTTATAACTATCATAGGGTTTATATGTCTAAATTGAAACTCAATCGGGCAGCCTGGAACGTTCGCTCTTAGAAACTCAAGTGATACGTCCGGTGAGGAATTTAAGGCTTCCGTCGTTTTTGATGGTATATTAGTAAAGAAATTACAAATTCTTGAGCTACTTCTAAATTAGAGCATGTGGCACCACGTGAAGACTCCAATGTGTAATCAGTGTTTCGTTTTTATTCCTACTAGTTTCGTTATTACGTATACGTACGCGCATTACGCACACAAATAAACCACATGCACTTAGATCGCATGTTTGCTATTGGTTGTCACACTAACGCAAATACTGCTCTGGACGTACACTCACATACGTGTAAAAGCAATTTATTTCTCATATACGTTACGGCGACCAAAAGGTCGATTAATCATATCGATAAAATTACTGTAATTTTGTTAATTAAAGTTTTGCAATTTTTTAAGTTGCGCGTACGGTACGAATAATGTGGATTTCCTAATTACATATAAATTAAATTAAATCAAAGTCAAATTAAGGGGGAACATCCGATACTGCCGCGAAATTTAAAATTTTCTTTCGTTTTATGCTAGTTGCAGCTCTGTTTTACGTCATAAGAATAGAAAGAAAGAAAAATAGTATTTTGAATAACGTAAAACAAAGCTACAATTTGTGAAAAACTATAAAGAAGAAATTTTAAATTTCACGGCCATATCGAATGCTAAGTCGAATTAACATAATATAATCTAATTAATTTATTGTGAATTACTCTGTTGAAAAATGTATTTATTAACTGTATCATGTTAATTTATGAATAATAGCTGTGCCCGCCGGTTTCACCCACATTAATTTGAGGAAAAAGCCTACTAAAATAATATATTCCATTACTTTAAGAGTATTACTTACGATTATCACTTAGTACATTACTATAGGAAGCTAATGAACGGCCGCCTTGCGGAGTTATTTTAAAACCATGATATCTCCTAAGATATTCATTGAAATCCAAAATCCAATCAAGGGCAATTTTGTTCAAAATAAATACTTGTGATGAGTAACGTATTTATTTGGATAAGGATTAATTAAGAGGGGCAATTATCTTTATTTTAAGAACGTTCACAGTCTGATCTGTCTCAATCTGTCAAAAACACCTTTAATTTCCCTACATTTCTGACCAGTTTTAGTAATTTTTTGTCGCTGAGATGAAATTGCGACTAGATTTTGAACGTTTTTAATTACAAGAATTGGCCTTCTAGGCTCTGTGTCCGGAATTAACGTCATTCAAGCGTACAAAGATATGGGCTAAAGTTAGTAAGTAAGCAAATAAATGACACAAGTAAAAAGCAACGCAAATTTAAAATTAATACCAATTATTGTATAATAAATTAATAATCCACATTATACAATAATTGGTGTTAATAAAAACAAAGTTGTTTTAATTGTAATATTACTGAAAATAATCATTCGTATACACATACTTAATATCGACATTGTTTACAATTTGGTACAACACTACCGATGCGCATAGATTTCCCTGAATTGAAGCTTTGGCTCGACGCACGCGACGTTTGCAGTGAACGCAATACATTGCGCGACCGCTCACGTCGTACAAGATCGTACCCATGTATTGCAAGCAATGTATAATTTTGCATCTGAATGCGTTTTTATCGTTTTTGTCTACAAACTAAATAATACTTTTGTAATAATTACAAATATCACTCGTATTTTAAGGTTTTTGGACTTACCGGTGATAAGAAATCCCTCCTCGGGCCACATTACACTCCTGACTTTTTTTCCGACACGTTATAATAGCGCAAGACGGCATAATTCTTTTTTTCCGCGAAGTTTCGAACGCTGTCACAGCAAGAGCGCGATTGTTGACCGGTGATTCAAATTTCGGTTGACTTTTGAGCGTGTGATCAAAAGTGCGACGCGCCTGCCCCGCCCACAGGGCCCTTCTAACCTCTTTTATCTGTTCTGTGGTCCGCACGACCCCCGCGTAGAGCCTCTGGTAGGAGGCGTTTGGACCCCCTAGATTAGGCAGGAGCCGCTTCATGGCAACCCCGGCCTGCTCCAGTCTGGGAGCCAAACGTCAATCGTCGGAAATGCTCCACGAAGTTCCACCGGCTGTCGAGAACTAGTCTTGATTACACCCCACGCTTAGTATCATCACATTTTGGAGGGCTCCAAAGGGTGATGATACTAAGCGTTGGTGCGGCAACTGGCATTCAATTGCTCTATATACTCCCTGAGAGACTCATAGTTTACGCAAAAGCTGCTGCAGGGGATTCTTAAGCCACAAAAGTAAACGTATATACGATAGACCATAAATAAAATTATTGACCTCAAATCATTTTAAGAAAATAATACAATCATGTTAAAAATAAAACGCTGTTGCATTCCTTTCAACAAAATTTAGCGCCTTTTTTTTGGCCATTCATGTTTTAGTACAAACGGGCATTAGTTACCTATCTTAGACGTTTTAATTTTTTTTTTGTTTTCACCAGGAGAATTCTGCGAGTTTCTGAAAGCGAAGAAGATGAATAAAATCTGATGTATATCGTAGATGATTCTATGATGAATATCGCTGAAGATAATCAAAGTTAATTTAAACATACCCTAAAATCATGAGTTTCATGGCGGAAAGAGAATGATTGACCAACAGTTATCCAACGATAAATAAAAAAATCAGTACACAGCAGGAACGGTTTTTGAGGACATTACAAACGAGCCGCGTGTTGGTATCGCATAATCTCGTCGCCATGTTTTATTTATCGCTATTATTGTCATTGTAGTCACATTGAAAAAAAATCCAATCCTAATATCAATTTACTTTTTAATACCCCTTCATAATAGAGAAAGGCACTGTAAGATAGCGAAAAGTCCCTCACGAGATGACGTACCGTATATGCTTGAATAAACCCTCTAGGACCTCTACGTTATCGATATGTACTTAACTTTTAGTTACCTTGTAGTTACCTACGTAAACAGATAAGGGAAATATCAAGTCTGTAATAGATATATACAATAAAATGGAGTTATTTTAAAAGCAAACTTTTTTTATTACCTATGTCAATACCATCCCTTACATAATATGTAGTATATTATTAATCATCTATATGTGCTTATTGGACACACCACGCAAATGATAGTGATAATTTGGAAAGCGCCTAGATAGCACTTCAATTACTACTACATTAAACGAAAGGTTTTGCTGAGACTTTGTTTTGTTTTTTTTTTCTTTTCTTATTTGTTTGTAATCTAGATTCGTTGCTTCACCGATCTCTTGAGGCCAACGCAGACCTGGCGAAGCGCGAGGCCTACGCAAACCTGGCGAAGCGAGAGGCCAACGCGAAGCGCAGCACTGCGCGGTTTTCACTGTCAAATTAATTGTGTTCCATACAATAAATAATAAACCCGCACCTCTCCTGATTCACGCTCGCGCTACTGACAACTTTATTTCCACTACAGCAAGGTCGATATTTGTTAGATATGTTACGGATAGAATTGCCCGGCAATGGGACAGGTGCAGATAGTAGTGTCCGACCGAAACACCATTTTTCAGCCGAAACGGAAACGTTTTTAGTATGGTAGTTACAAATAATCTGATTAAGTACTGATTATCAATTTTCTTGTATCTCTAAAGAAAAAAAGTACAGTTGCAAGATTTTGTGTGAAAAACTCAAAATGATTGAAAATTGAGCCCTAAATTAAATAAGGGTCTTAACAGCATGCTAGTATACTGGTATTCAGCTGCGTCCGGTTAGACTGAAAGTAAGCCGACTCTAACATAGTTGGGGAACAAGGCTAGGCAGATGATGAACAGACATGCTACTGTTAGCTTTTACGATTAGCGTTTTAGTAATTTTTCAGATACTCGATTCAAATCTTTATGCCGCATTTACACATTCGTGCGAATCGCGAGGCGAATAACGAACACGCATGTGTAAACAGTGCGATCGCGTTGGGAGCGGTTTTTCGGACGCGAATCAAAGGGCACGAATGGCGAACACGAACTTACTGTTTACACATTCGCCTGCATTCAGTTGACAGCTAGCGCCCGACACAACAGGACGTGTAGACAAAAAGGAGTGAAATGCGAATTTTAGAATTCCTAGAACTTTATAATAATAATACATTTTTATTTCATAAAAAGGAGACAACAATGATTATAATTGAATATCTTTATTGATTGTTTATCTTTATATTTATCAAAAGGAAGCGCTCATTTGGAACCCAAAACATAGCAATCATAAAAATAGACAAAAGACAAACGATGCATGGAACCGTATATCAACTAGTATGGGATTGGCTATTTTCCTAAAAAAATCTAATTAGTCCTTCAGTTAGATTATCAAAGAATATTGAACCCGTATTTTTTCTTTCTTTAATTATATTCACAAAGATAAGGACTTCAAGCGCTTTTGGAAGCTGGCTTGTGTGTGCCTGCGTGTGTTGAGGGTAGAAATGAGCCCCAGCAAATTGCCGAGTTGTTTAGGGAACGTTTTAAGGTTGAGTCTCCCTTACAAGGCGTGTGGCAGGGGCTTGATGCTGAAGTTGAAGATGGAGTGCGGTTTAGGTTTACGTTGAAAGAAGTAGCGCAGGTCATTAAGAGTATGACTCGAGGTAAGTCTCCAGGGCACGATGACTTCAGCATCGAGCACCTGCAGCACGCGGGTACTCACTTGCCTAGGGTGTTGGTCATGTTCTACAATTTGTGTTTAGGACATTCGTATTTACCCCAGGAGCTTATGAAGACCACAGTGATTCCTATTATCAAAAATAAGACAGGCGATGCCTCCGATGGGAACAACTACAGACCCATCTCGTTGGCTACAGTGATCGCCAAGGTGCTGGATGGTTTGCCTGATTGTCAACTTAGTAAGCATATTCATCTGCACGATGCCCATTTCGGATTTAGAGCTAGGCTTTCGACATAAGCTGCAATACTGCGACTCAAGCATACTGTCCAGTACTACGTGACAAGAAAAACGCCTATTTTTGGCTGTTTTTTGGACCTGTCGAAGGCATTTGACCTGGTGGCTTATAATGTGCTGTGGGATAAGCTCCGGGAAGAAACCAGCACTCCTAGGTACATGATCAACATACTGAGATATTGGTACGGCAACCAATCCAACAATGTTAAGTGGGCGGGCTCATGTTGCACAGAGTACAGGTTGGGGTGTGGAGTGAGGCAGGGAGGCCTGACGTCACCACGGCTCTTCAACTTGTACGTTAATGGACTGATAGATGAGCTCATCACCGTAGGCGCGGGCGGCGAGCTATGGGCAGCTCGCCGCCCGGTAAGGACCAGGCCCGGGTCGACGGCGCGTTGTGTTCCACGCGCGCCTCAAAGAGCTGTCAGCACGAATTGACGGGGTCCGCTAGGGCCGATGCCGCCGGGGCTGCGGGTTGTTCGAAAGAGATACCGTGGCCTCTGGCACAGGCAACTGAAGGAACACGGGTGGGTTTTAGTCAGTAAAAGTCTGACACTCCCTTCTGCTCCGCCCAGAGCGGGAGGAGTCATTTGATGATTTCCCACCCAGAAAAAAAAAAAAAAAAAAAAAGAGCTCATCAGGGCTGGTGTCGGCTGTTCAATTGATGGCAATTGTGTGAATAACATTAGCTACGCCGACGATATGGCGCTGCTGAGCCCATCTGTTAAAGCCCTCAACATGCTCATAGGCATATGCGAGAGGTACGCAGTGTCACATGCCCTCAGGTACAACACCAAAAAAAGTGAACTACTTGTGTTTAAGGCGGGAAATAAAACCCCCAAGACCATTCCACCGGTTAGTCTAGGAGGAATTCCGATAAGTAGAGTCACCAAATTCAAGTACCTGGGGCATTGGGTCACTGAGGACCTCTCGGATGACTTGGATATTGAGAGGGAACGCAGGGCATTGGCAGTGAGATGTAATATGCTGGCGCGCAGGTTTGCGAGGTGTACAAATGATGTTAAAATTACTCTGTTTAAGGCGTACTGCCAGACAATGTACACCTGCAGCCTGTGGTTCCGTTATTCGCAGAAGGCTTTCAATGCCCTGCGGGTCCTCTACAATAAATGCTGATGGGGTTGCCGCGATACTGTAGTGCGTCGGGGATGTTTGCGGAGGCCAACACAGACTGCTTTAGGACTATTGTGCGCAAGAGAGTGGCCTCCCTGATGTGTCGTGTGCGGGGCAGCCCCAATGGCCATCTAAACACCATAACACAAAAGGTGGAGTGTCCGATTGTGAGGCACTGGAATAAGGTGTATAATTCTGGTGCTATCCTATTTAATGTTAGGTAAATTAATTTAATTAAATTGAATTGGAATGTCAAATAAATTAATTAATAAGTAGTTATATGGTACTAACATAGTTTTTAACCCTTTACTAATAATTTTATATGGAATTGTGTTCTGAAATAAATTATTATTATTATATAAAAAATGATGAAGATATCGCCCGTTAAAGTTGCGCGTGACGTCACTTGCTTGCAACACTTTTGCAAGCAAGTGACGTCACGACCCCCAAACGACACTCAACTTCCACGACTCCCAAATTTTGACGCACTTTATCTTTGTAATTTTTTGTTTGATTGACAAAAGAAAAAATACACGTGTCCATTCTTTTTCGATAATCTAACCCACCGACTAAATATAATTATTATTTTTTTACCCCGGCAAATACCCTATTGCCAGTCAGCAACTTAAAATTAAAGAAGAATTCAATTAGATGTAGTGCGCATGCCGCAATTATTTTCATGTTCGTGTGCGAATGTCAAAATAATTCACCCCGCGAATGTGTGAACAGTAGTTCGCGACGGCACTCGTATACGAATGTTTCGTCGAATGTTCCGTCGAATGACGAGGCGAATGGCGAACACGAATGTGTAAATGCGGTGTTACACCACATAATTTTAACATAGCAATCAGCTTAGTTAGAAAACACAATTTTAAACCGTCAACAAGTCTACACTGTGTCTTTGTGTCAGTCGTTCGTATTTTATCAAAACCGACAGCTCACGAACGCCATAGGCTAGCCGCTCACTGTCATATGTAGAGATTGCAAAAAAACGTAAGAAAATATTAATTTCGCCGGTTACACTGGATTATTGGGCTTGTAATTTAGTATAAAAGGAGTTTCAGACGCGTTTAGTTATCCAGAAACAAGGCTATCAACCATCATCGTTTCAGTGTGTGAGAGAGATAAGATAATGCTATACAGGTAATACAGGTGAATAGCGCTATCCCTTTTTGTAATAGTAATGGTGTGCGTTACCCTGGCAAAATGTTGTGCATTTGAGAGATGAGACCATAACAAATAATTAGTGTATCATGAGGAGAAATTTGTTTACTAGAAGCAAAATTTTTGTGAATTGTAGTTTTGAAGTTATTTGAGAAAACAGATTTTGCTGGAGTAACGTTTGAATGGTTAGCCTGGCAAAATTGATTTTCAAAAATTCGTTCAGCCCGGAACCAAATACATGAATGCTACCTTTTGTTGCGTAGAAAATCTTTGTAAATAGCAAAATTTGTGTGTGATATGGTTCTTGAGTTATTTAAGACTTTGCTGCGGTAACATTTTGGAATTTCCCAGATCTTTAAAACGGCTCAACGCAGAAGATAAATGGTTTAAAAAATCAGATAAAAACAGATTAGCAAGTAAACCAAAACACTTACAACCAAATAAACAGCTGTAAAAAATACCCATGGTAGACTCTTAAAACGTCAAAAATATAAAATTTTGTATCTTTACACGATGAGAAGAAAAAAATAAAAAATAAAATAAGTTTATTACATATCTTTTTGGCTTACATTGCATGTCGAGGAGTCTCCATTTAGGCATAGCAATGCCTGTAGTTGAAGGCTCCGTTCTTCCCTTACATTATAAATTACAAATAGGTAAGTAACAAAAAGAGAAAAAATAAAAAAACAAATTTGATTAATTTTAGACTGGTCGTACTTGAGCGATGAAATACGCAGTCCCCAAAACATTAAGAAACGTGGTATACTTTAAACAAATTAAAATGATTCATGAACATTCATTCTTGTTAATTTCAGCTTTCAATTACGGCTGTAATGAAAGTTATATCAAAATCAAGAATATGTCAGAAATTCTCTAATAAGCCGACCAAATTAAAAAGGTCACGTAAAAGCGGCCGCACCGTACGTACGAGTAGTCTTCGCACATTACCAACTTAGTGTCCGATGTTTTGTAGAGTTAAGCAGAAAAACATTATACGTGAAACCGATTTTTTAATGTTTGAAGTTCTGTGTACCATATTGGTTACACAATTTCTACTAATTTCCTATTTTATAAATGAAAATGATGTTAATTAACAGTAGTTTTAAACTTTAATGGATCATAAGTAATTATTTAAAGTCAAAGTGAGTTTAAAAAGGTAAGTATTAATCTCAGTAAATCTTTTAGAGTGTGATTTAAAATCAATACAAAAATATATATACGGGGTGGACGGGACACCGACGCGAAAATATAATTTATTGTTTCTGTTTGGTCAACCAAATATGATGTGACTCAGGCTGGCTGGACAAATCTTCAAAACAGCTCTTTTTTGGGTGGGAAATCATCAAATGACCTCTCCCGCTCTGGGCTGAGCGGAAAGGCGTGTCAGACTTTTACTGACTAAAATCCACCAGTGTTCCTTCAGTTGCCTGTGCCAGGGGCCACGGTATCTCTGTCGAACAACCCGCAGCCCTGGCAGGCATCGGCCCTGGAGTTTCCTCCCGCTTTATCCTAAACAGGAACCTCCCGAAACAACCGTGTCCGGTGAGGACCTGCGTCAGGCGGAAGGTGAGGGCGCCGTGGCGCCTCTCTAGCCACTCCTCAAAGAGGGGACTTATCGCCGCTATTGTGGTGTGCCCAGCACTGGGTTGCGACAATCGCACTCTCCATGCCGCTATGAGATCCCACCGGAGCTCTGTCCGCTGTGCCGTGATTTCTTGCGGCAGCGGAGTTACGCCCCGGCGTTCTGCCTCCTCTCGCCACTCCCATATGTGGGCGAGGACTTTGGCCTCCAGATCCCATGGCGGCAATCCGACAAGGAGGCTCGCCGCCTCAGCGGAGACCGTGCGGTATCCTCGGATCAGCCGGACAGCCATAACCCTTTGGGACGCGTTCAACCGGCGGGCTGGTCGCCGCCTCAGGGAACACGCCCATACCGGTGCCCCGTAAAGGGCCATGGACCGCACGACCCCCGCATAGAGCCTCCGGCAGGAGGCGTTTGGTCCCCCTAGATTGGGCAGGAGCCGCCTCAAGGTAGCCCCGGCCCGCTCCAGTCTGGGAGCCAAACGTCGGAAGTGCTCCACGAAGTTCCACCGGCTGTCGAGGACGAGTCCCAGGTACTTCATCGTCAGCTCGACGCCGATGTAAACCCCTCCCGCCGTTATTTGTGAACCCGACGGTGGCGCGTCCCGAGAACCATGAAAACACATGGCCTCAGACTTGTGCAATGCCACCTTGAGTCCCAATGCCGGATCCTCTCGACGATTGTCGCAACCCCGCGTGTCGCTGCTTCGTTATTACTGTCACACATTGCGTCACTAAATGTTAGTAAAGGAACCATATTCGAAAACGCTCCCGTTATTGAGATCCGGAAGTGCCAGCCAGATGTTTTATACGTAAATTCAAGATGGCTGGACACAGTTTTTTTGCATTTTTCTACTAAACCGTTGTACGTATCACAAAACTTTTAGCTCGATGCCTGTCACAAATTTATGTGACGCCCGTTGATATGCAAAAAGTCGTCAAAATCACTTCCGTTACCGAGATTGAGAAAGCAGCGAAAAGTGGTTTTTCAAGCTGGCTGGACACGCTTTCGATCGATTATCTTGTAGCGTCACAAATTCTGAAATAAGGGTGTTTAGCCGTCACATAAAGTGCCCTATTAGCCTAGTTAAATGCGAGCTATTTTGAAGATTTGTCCAGCCAGCCATCAAATATGACACAGATTTTTAAATAAAAATAATGAATCATGAATTCATGACCCTTTTATTATTTTTACTAACCTGACCAGCAAACTTTTGTATGCAACTGTACTAACAAAACATCATTTACGATGGTTACGTGATGTATGTGGTGCGGCCGCTTTTTCGTGACCTTTTCGATTTGGTCGGCTTATTAGAGAATTTCTGACATATTCTTGATTTTGATATAACTTTCATTACAGCCGTAATTGAAAAACTAATGTTTAAACAAATTAAGGTCTCTTATTGGTATTTTTTTTTCAATCTTCTGAGTTGAGCCGTTTTCGAGATCTGGGAAATCCCAAAACGTTACCGCAGCAAAAGCTTAAATAACTCTAGAACCGTATCACACACAAATTTTGCTATTTACCAACATTTACTACGCAACAAAAGCTATCTATTCATGTATTTGGTTCCGGGCTGAACGAATTTTTGAATATCGATTTTGCCAGGATAACCTTTCAAACGTTACTCCAGCAAAATGTGTTTTTCTCAAATAGCTTTAAAACTACAATTTACACAAATTTTGCTATTAGTAAACAAATTGCTCGTACACTAATTATTTGTTATGGTCTCATCTCTCAAATGCACAACCTTTTGCCAGGGTGACGCACACATAGTATTGTCACTTCAAAGTATGACCCCAGCAGCTGTTCTATTATTTGGATTAACTAACCACTAACTAGTTAACACTGTCTCAATAGCTTTTCGAAGATACCTGAACTCAGTCATGCCATCGATAACAGTGGGTTTCTTTGGATTAAATTGTATGCATATATCTTTTTTAAATTAAAAATATTGTAAAGATGTAAAGTTAAGAGATTTCTTAAAATTCAGTTTATTGTGCATTATCAAATTATGTAAACTAACATACGCACCATGTAACATACATTAAATTTTCTGGCACGTTCAAAAGTACTTAGTAATACTATAGGTATTATTTGATTACAATATCGAATATTATTATAATATATTTTACTCAATTATTCGTAAGAATAAATTATTCAGCTTTTAATTCGTTGATTCGACTTTCATAAAAGGCGAGGCGATTATTATGTCCGCTTATTTAGTGTAAAGAAATCTTATAATAGTGACGAACATATAAATAAATCGACAATTTAATTTCCATAGTATATTGCTTGCAAAGTGTGGAAGCTTTCTATTACGATAATTGGATTCAAGAGCACCACATTATAAATACGTACACCTATACATTTTAAACTTAAAATTCTTACATCACAAGTTAATCACAAGTCATGAGATCCACGGCTAGTCGTTTACGAACGAACCATGAGGATTATATCAAATATGACACCTACGTAGTGTTTCCGATGGACTGTAGTCTGTAGTACTTAGTAGATGCTGTTTCTACATACCATTTTCTTGATTTCTATCGCTCTAACCGACTATCTGACTTTATCAAAGTTTATAACAGTACCTAATACCTATTGAAAAAAAAATCGGTTTTCTTTCATATTGTTGCTGCAGCACAAAATTAATAAGGTACACTTTAGTATATAAAAGAATTTTATATTTTAAAGCGTATTTCTTACAAAAAATACATGTTTTACAGTCATTGAACAGAACACTTACAATGCGAGTTTGACTCGGACTCGACCCGTTTTATGGACCATTATAAGATTAAAACAAAGCTTACAAATGTGTTCACCATTTATCAATAGTTGCCAAGCGATAATGGACCTACTTGCTTTACAAATAGCCAAACAGCCGGTTGTCGACGAATAATCACATACTAATTACATATTATTTCGAATTTGAGAGCAAAGCTTAGATTAATACTTCAAAATTCAGATAACATTTCGGGATCAAGTGAACGTTTACCTACATTTCGTATCTTGTAGGTGTTGGGGTATGGTTCACACTTACGAATGCGCTCGTTTCAGGAATCGTGTGGGAACTGACGACTATACCACGAACGAACCAGCTCAAGACTCAGTTAAACAAGGACCTGATGCTGAGCTGCATGTCGCGACTTTTTTTTTATTAAAGACACAATACGTGTGCGCATTTGTACACACGGCGATACATCAAGCTATACATTTCCAGTTTTAGCTGACCTTGCATTATATAGGTTTTTCGTACAGTCAGAAGTCAGCTTATACTGGTTATTATAGCTTGATGTGTAGCCGTGCGTACATGTTCACACTTGTCCAGTTTCCTACCTTAGGTGATTATCATACTGCACCGCGCTCCGTCGCGTAGCGCGTGGCGGCCATAGCAAACAATCTGCGCGCGGGGGCGGGTCACGCGCACATATTGTGTTTTCTATACAAGCTGATTCTGAGCGCGGTGCAGTGTAATAATCGCCATAGAGTACAACATAATTATTTTATACGTATCTCGATTAACATCATTATCTACACGAAGTACGTACAAAATAATAGTATCACTTATAATGAGAAATTTATGACCTTCACTAGTTTTCTATTGACTCCCTCTTTCTTTAGAGTGAACGTAACACAACACGTATTTAATAGATTGCTTAAATTTTTTCGATACATAAAACTTCAATATTGCGTTTTTATTACTTATGTTGTTATAAATACAAGATATATTTTTACAATATTAATTGGAGATTAGACATTTTGACATGCTGTAATAATATAGTTTAACTTGGGACAACTAAATACGTTTCATGGCTGATTTTTTCAATCATCTTTCTATTGTATTCACGAATGTTAAATTTTTGACTTGGAAAATCCGTCAAACGTCAATTTTTTTCCTTCGATTAAATATAACGTAATATGGTCATATCAGTATTACTGCCACATTACAACTCTGTTAACAGGGATACTTTGTTGGCTGAAGTTTTATGTGGCAGTGCTACAGGCACCCATCAAAATTATTATATAAAGAGAACGTTTTAGAATCTGCAGTCGGATGCCAACAAGGTGATCATCTTGGGCCAGTCATTTTCAGTTTGGCTATCCATCCCATAATACAACAACTAAATTCAAAATTCAATGTGTGGTATTTAGATGACGGAACACTAGGAGATGACGTAGACACCGTTCTAAAAGATCTTCAATTCCTAAAGCAGCAGTTACAATCCATCGGCCTTGACCTCAACAATTCAAAATGTGAAATTTACATTTGTGACAATACTGACAGACTATCGACTATACAGAAATTTAATTTAGTAGCCCCAGACATCAAAGTTTCCCAATATAGGCACTATGCTGGGTGATACCACATTCTGGATCGCCACTTGTTTGCGTCTGGGCGCTCCTTGCGGAGCTCCACATCGCTGTCAATGCCGTGAAGCAGTCGACTGCCTCAGACACCTTGGCCTATCCTGCAGCAAGAGCGCTGGACGGATGGCAAGGCACGCCAGCATTAACGACATCATCCGTCGGGCTCTTGTCTCCGCCGGGGTGCCAGCTGTTTTAGAACCCAATGGCTTGGCACGCGACGATGAAAAGAGGCCCGATGGAATGACCATAATGCCTAGTAAGTTAGGTAGGCCTTTGGTGTGGGATGCAACCTGTAACGACACCTTCGCGTCATCCCATCTTCCTAGCACGGTGGGTTGTGCTGGGGCGGCTGCTGCAGGAGCAGAAAACCTCAAACGGCGCAAATATAACAACCTTATTGGGAGCTATATGTTTGAGCCGTTTGGGGTTGAAACACTAGGGCCTTGGGTTCCGAGTGCTCATCGAATTTTTCGGGACATCGCCAAGCGGTTGGTTGACTCTTCACGTGACCAGAAGGCTGCCCTATTTTTAGCCCAAAGAATCAGCATTGCTATCCTACGTGGTAATGCTGCCAGCCTTTTGGGCACTTATCCCATTGACAGTGATGCGGACGAATTTTTTGATGCCCAATGAGCTCCTGCCTTTTTCTATACTTTTTCGTATTATATACTTGTATATGTATAGTATATATTAGTGTTAGTTTGTAAAAATAGTAATTAATCTATGTATGTTAATTAAATTAAACTGCCACATTTAAATAACTTGAGCTAAGTTTTTAACTCTGCCTAAAAATGTAGGCTCGTCAGTATTTCACGCTAGCTCCATTGAACTTATCTAGCGCCGGACACAGTTGAAGTCATGGCAACAAATGGCTCCTGCAAAAAAATATTTGGCAAATGTGCCTTCCAACAAAATGCTCTTAATATAATAAGTTTTATGTCGCCCTTCGCTGATCTTTTTTAACTGAGCTGAAGAGAATTGATCTATTAAAGCGCTTGACTGTTTACCATCAGCATTCTGCATGGATAATCGTAATGTAGTATTACATTAATGAAATTAATACAATATCAGTTAAACTAAAGCTAGTGAATTCAACATAAATGTCTAATCTCTGCATCAAATACCAATTCTAAATTTTGATATCAAGTTCTACTAGTATGTAAGTGATTCATTGAGTGCTATATTGAAATCATATTTTTTTTTTGTTTTTAATACAATTACAATATTAGTAGCTATCTACTTAAAAAATTACATACAATTTACTTACATTATAAAATAATCGGTGAGAAATACAAGCTGCGAAGTTTCGTAACAGTTTGGATCAAATAACGCATACGTAACGAAAAAGCTTGAAGGTAAATTTCATAAGGTAAATATTGGGTATACGCTACAACTTGGTTTTCCTCAAAATTTACGCCTCACTTCTCCAGTATCTTAAAAAATTCAATTGACTATGTAACATCTGAATCTGAGAGATTAATTACCTTCTAATAATAATCTTATGATAAAAGTTAATCAATCCTCCAGACATCTGGCGAGAATAAAATAACAAACAATTAACTTAACAACCACAGAAATTTTCTAAACTACAAATGCTTTCATAAGACTACAGTTACTTTAGACCTTTAGTTTCTTGGCGGGCCTGAGAGCATAGTTAAGAGTCACTTGTCGCTTGATGGTTGCCCTTCGGGGATTTCTACGTCCGTTCCACTCCGCTTCCATCTTTCGAGCCAATTCAAAATCGTTCTTTTCCTGTTCAATCAACTTTTCAATTGTTAGCTGCTCTTGCAGTATTTTCTTAACATCACAATTCTTTAATGGACTAGACAAATTTTTTACAGCTAAATTGACCTTATTGCTATTTATTGTTTCTGAAACTAATGGTGGACTGTTTAATTCCTTTTTGGTACTTGACTTTTTGGAATCACTCCGTAAGTATGGCTTTCTCTCGGATGACACTTTCCTCTGTTTAATTTTGCCCTTTTTCGGTGTTGTTTCATTATCATCTTTAGAAATACTTCCCATGGATCTTGTGCGTCTAAGATTTGTTTCATGATTTAATTTAGTAATACCATCAATATGCATAGTTTGTTTATTTCTATTGGCATTTCTCTTGTTTGGTAGAGGTGCAACACAAGGGCTGGTAGATGCAGTTTTCTTTACTTTCGACCGGCTTCTTTCACATTTCCCAGGGGTTTCCTGTAATAATGGGAATATACATTGTTAAATATAATTCTAACTTCTAACATAATACAATAAGTAAGCAAGCTGACGGGAAGCAAGTTTTACCTTTTTAACTTGAAGTATATTTAGTGCAATAACAAAGGCAGATGGTAAGTTTTTAGCTAAGGACAGGTTCCGGAGGCGACAGAGTCCCTCTAAATACTGCGTACGGGTTGGCGTAGGCTCATCACGGGTTGACGCTGACTCCTTGTCAACACGAACCCCTGGAACGCGGAGCGGAAGAGTCTTGCCTGTACTGAAACTGAAAAATATCAACCGATTTAAGTTTTTCTGAACCTTGAAGTAGAAAAAAGAGCTTAAAAACAATTTGCTGGAATACTGGTATATGATAGTGCCCTAATAAGGTCATGGATCCACCACTGTTTATTAATTAGCCAGTTACCACTCATTATTTTTATTCCTGCTACATTTCAAATTGCTAGTAATTTACCCAATTTATAAAATTCTGACTTAGCCAAGTTTTCATATACAAAACTACCCATGGAATGTATACCTTGTTGGAGTAGTTGACTCAATAGGTTTAAAGTAACACAACTCCTGTCGCATGGAGTCAACACTGCCAGTCTCAATGTTTCTATTTTCAGCTAAGTTGATTTTGTGTTGGAGTATTCCTGTGTATGGCAGTGGCAATGAGACAAGCAGGGAAGGAACGGAGCTTTTTACTTTAACCTTATCTTCTGAAGTACCTACTTCTTTTTCACCGGGATCGTCTTTCTGTAAATTTTTGTAAATTAAATTAGAACAATTATCAATCAAGGTAATACGGGCTGGTGTCCGCAACTCCACGTCGAAGCGCATAGTTTCAGTATGGTAAAGCAACAATCAAAGAACAAAAAAAAATCTGTCAATGTCAAGCTAAATTATTTTGCACAATGTTACTTAACAAAATCTATACTAATATTATAAGAATTTGTTTGTTTGTTTGTATTTATGTAGGGGGTAATCTCTGGAACTACCAGTCGGATTTGAATACTTATTTTTGCATTTGATAGCCCAATTCATGAAGTTGTAGGCTATATAACATCACGCTGCGACCAATAGGAGCGAAGCATCAATGGAAAATGTTGCAAAAACGGGAAACAAAACTTTTGAGAGCTTCTGTTGCATGCGCTGCGTAAACGGTTTAAGTTACGCAAATATGTATGATGGAATTGTTCCTCTTTAAAAGTTAGAAAAAAAAGTCCGCGACAGCATATTATTGTCTGTCTTTTAAGATTGACTCATTAGAAACTTTTTTATGGTAATCAAATTTGCTAGAAATTAATGCATTATTTGCGAAGGTGTTTTATCAACATGATATCCTGATCCAAATAAATATGTCATTCATCACAAGTATTTAACTGTGAACAAAATTGGCCTTGACATCACTTGATTTCAATCAACATCTTAGGAGATATCATAATTTTAAAATAACTCCACAAGAAAATAAGGAAGGATAACGTTCGGGTCGGTTCAATATTACGGTAGGTCAAAATGAATACAGTCAGAAAGAGAACTAAGCGAAAACGAAGTGATAGTGCGGGCGAGCGATGCGATGCGACGAGGTGGGGCGGGGGAACAAGTATTTCACGCGGACGAAGTCGCGAGCAGAAGCTAGTTGTTTGATAAAATTTAAATCTGATTATAATAACACCTGACCCATGAAGGACTCAATAAAGCCAGACAGCCCACAACTACAAGACCAATTTAAAATGTTTAAAGTATAATAAACAATCTGGTTATATAATAAAACCTCACCTTTTCTTTAACACTTTCCCCATTTTCTTTATTCCACAAACCAGTAGGACCCAGTTTGTTTTTTTTATCTATAAAGCTTTTCATTAATTTTCCATAACTTGGCACCATTTCTGGAGAGGTTCCATTCATGGGCCTGACTGTTGGAGCTTTAGGTGTTGCCCCATCAGTGCTTGTAATATCAGTAGATTCATTATTTACTTGTGGACAACTGCAAGAAGATAGTGCTGCTGGTTAAGATCCGGTTTACACCAACATGTAGCAAATGTTGAAATAAATGCTTTGACTTTGAGATGTATCAAATGAACAATAGCTTTGCATTATTTTGTAGATATCTCTGCTTAGCACAGTACACAGTGTAACAACCTATTCATTGTTACCGAGATATCACTTATATCTTCAGTGTGATGGTAACAGACCCTAATGATTGTCAGTTGGCAAATGAAGAAGGTAAATTTTTGAATTCTCTGAATATGTGCCAAAAACGATCATAAATTGCATAACCTTCCGTAATAGCTTATATTCGACTTCAACTATTCTTTGGGTTTGGGTGCCAAAAACATTGTTTGGAAAGGTACATAATCTGAACAAACAACATATGAGCTCAACTGTCACTGATAAGACACAATTACCTTTTCTATTGTTACCGAACTTAATAAGCTTGCCTAATAGACAAGGCGATATGGTTGTTGGTATTCTCATACCTTGTCAGCTACAAGGAAACACTAAATGATTTCCAACAAAGACTTGTTGACCAGGTTTCATTAACTGTATTCAGTTAATGAAACCTTGTCCACAAGTCTTTAGGCTACTAAGTACTACTAATATACTAGTACAGATAGAATGTTCTACAATAGCTGGCCTATGTAGATTTTTGTGGTTCAGACACACTCATTATAGTATAGAATTAGATAACACATTATCACAGACCCATTTGAAAAATTGGGTAATATTGAGAGAAGCAAAAAGTAACTAGCATTATATTATGTAACAAAATAACACATGGACATACAAAATAATGGCATAGGCTGAAGATTAGGTTTTGAAAATGTCACTTACTCATTAGTGGTGGGAACTTGTAACTTTGACAAATAATTATCAATTCTTGTAGCTTTAAGTCTAGGTTTAGCAGCTGGTGCTTTAACATTGAGTTTCTTAGGAGTGTTAGGTGGTACATCTTTAGCATGATCTTGCTGCATTTGTTGTGCTAGAATTTCATCTTGTTTTAAGTTATCTAAATACTTCTTGTGCGCTTCTTCTTCTTCACATTGAATTTTCCTAAAACAAAAATTTATTTATTCAAAATTGTCTATGTTATAGGGGGGAATTTTTGTTAGGGACTACTGGCACTTAAAGTAATAACAAATAAACATTACTTGATTAACAACTCAGTCTCCTGTATGTGCTTTTGCTCTAATCTTACTCTTTCAGCTCTTAAGCGCCTCAGTTCAGCCTCATATTCTGATCTAATTTCCCCAGGCTCACTTAGCCGTAGTAAGGGTGCCTCTGAAAAATTTTAAAGGTTGTGTGAGGAAAAATACAGGTTTAATAGTCACAGATGAGGGTGAGCAATTTCATTAATACTATCAGGAAGGTAAGCATATGTTGTAGCTTCGCAGTGTATGGAAAGGGATTAAGTTGACATTGGATTATAAGGATGAAAGCAAATTTTATTGTAGACCTTAGTAAGGTACTAGTATCACTCTTTACAAAATCGAAGGAAAAGGTTGGGCAGAAGATTGTTTATTAACCATACAGATGTACACATAAAAAAAATACAGATGGTTGGAATTGACCAAAAACATATTTTACTTTAATTACCAACAATAAACAAATATTGATTACTATCGTTCTTTTCTTTACTAAATCAGGTGTTTACCTTCTGGTAAATGGATGTCGTCTCCCCTAGTTTTAATTTCAATTTCTTGTGGAAATTTCGATTGAATAAAATTCCAAAGTTCAAGATTCACCAAATTCTTTTGTTTTGTTGCTGTTCTTAGCCAGGATCCAATTCGCAATCGACATAGAGGACAACACAAAGCATTATTTTCTATGCTGCCATTAAAACAGCGTTGACAAAAATCATGAAAACACGGCAAGGTAACGGGTTCTATTAAAATAGATTGACAAATTGAACAAAATACGTCCTTTAATTCTAATTTTTCTAATTTTAATAACTTATTTTCAATTTTAGACAGCCGCTTCTTTGACTTGGCCGCCATTTTTCATTATTGTTTTTTTTTTCAATTTTTTTCTTTAAGTTGGTGTTACGTTCTTCAATATTCATAATTTTAGCATTACTCCCCATTAAGGGTGACCTCACACGATCAATCAATCTGGGGTTTAGTTCACCTTGCCTTACCAATCTGTCCCACCAGAGGGACAAAATAGACGTCTACTGTATTACACTAGTTAATTTCAGTGGGAAAAATTATCCTCGCCTATACTCTGAGTTTACTTTTCCCACTAGGGCAGGCACTTTTAAATTTAATTATATGCTAAAGAGAAAACAAAAATGTGTAGCATTAAAACAATCAAATAGAAACTATTCGTCCAAGATTAGCATGGCTCTGATGGGCAATTCTCGTAATTTTAAGAACGTTCACAGTCTGATCTCAGTCTCAATCTGTCAAAAATACCTTTAATTTCCCTACATTTTGACAAGTTTTTGACATTTGTTTGTCGCCGAGATGAGACTACAACTAGATTTTGAACGTTTTAAATTACTAGAACTGCCATCCGGCCTTGTTGTCTCATCCTGCTTCAGAGCCTTCTCCGATCTCTATGAGAGTGACATTCAACATGTTTTGTCAATGTTCTTTTTAAGACTCCCTTTCTCGGGGCTGGCTGGATCGCTCCAACGCGAATGTATTCGTACATCTGTGGTCCGAGCGGGTGGGCAGGTATCGGATAGCCCAAATCCCGCTGCAGGACCATCTGTCAACAGTCGATCCCGTACCCGGAGCATCTCGAAAGAGATCCCGGACAAGAGAAGTTCCCAGGCGTAGGATAACTTTTCCTATGTACTAATCAATTCACCAAGCTACCTTCCTTATCCATACATCCCGTCGATCCCAAATCCCCAGGCCAAATCCCAGACCTAGGGTGACCCAAAAAACCCATAACCTTCTACCAAATGCTTTCCCGCCTATCCCTATATCCCGTCGGTCACAAAAGGAGGTAACCTCGATTCCAAAAACGCCCATCCCCACAACCATGCCGCAAAAAGTAATAGTACTATCTACACACTATCAGCCCCTACGTAATCTTGGCAAATAACTGCACTTTGGTGCCGCGCTCTTCAGTTCGCGGCTGGCTGCTGACTCAGCGCCGATAACCCAGGCTGCAACTTACATACCGAAAGACCCCAACCCGGCTGCGACCAACGTGGGGGAGAGACGAGAGACGTCTGCTGGAAAAGCGCGGAAAAATCATGACCGGGCAGATGAAATAAGGTGACTGAAAGCCCAATAGCCGCGAAAGCACTAAGCGTTGTGAAGCACGATCGGACGCCGAAGAGGTAGTACGCGATCAGCCACAAGTATGCGAAGAGACATCCTAGCCTAAAAAGCGGCCGGACGAGGAACCACGCGGGCAGGGGCAGGTACGCGAAGGGGTAACCCAGCGTGAGAAGCCTCCGCACATGGCAATGTCTGCCGAGGCTACCAGTCGACCCCAAAACTCCGACAGAACCCACGGCCGGGACGCCTAACGTGTGAGGGTTCCCTCAGGGGAAGTAAAGAACCTATGCGCGGGCCACGGGGGCGTTCTTGCGTGGCTGGCAGTAGTAATCTTCCCCCAATTCCTTCCTTTTAGAGACCTGACTAAGGAAGAGGCCGAATACATAAAGACGGACCTAGAAACCCTACTGATAGACATAGACTCGCCTGCCTTTCACGTGTAGCGGAAGAGGCCGTGCAGATGTGGTGTGAGAACGACAGTGCCCTGATCTGGCTGACCCAGAACGTACCCTAAATAAGACTCCCAGATACTGACCTCACACTAACGGTACTGAGTAAATCAGACGTGTTGACCTGTATCCGAGCCTCGTTTTTCGGCCCTCGTTACAAAGGCAACGTAGCCCTATTCCAAAATATTCTGATTCGTCAGAATACTTGGTATAACATTGCCAGGTAGTCACTGTACAGGGCAACTATCGTCGGACAACTACGGGTCTTGTTTCACATTGGGTGTGCCTCCGGCGGAAGTTGAAAGGGTCTTGGCCCGGGAGCGACGGAAATCTTACTTACTCGGGTCGATATACGTACGCTTCTGGCCCATGACTCAACCCTCTGACACCAAGACCGACAGTACGGACACGAAGACACAACCGACACCGACACAGACGAATGACACGGAAATTGCTCAACTCGAGGAGGTCATGGCCCAAGCGGCAATGGTCAATGAACAAGCCTTCTTGCTCAGACCATAGAAAGATTCGGTTCACACTAACTACCAACACTAGCAAAACCCGCGGCGCACCAATGTACCCGGGTATAAACGCCTTCTAGCCTCCCTACTAGAACAAGGCCAAGGCAAGCTATCTTAAGTAACCCTAAGAGACCCTGCACATCTGGAATACACTACGATAAAACTATCAGAATACTTAACCGAAGTATACCACGCATGCTGCAAACTAAAAATCCGCCCGCAAGGGGGCGGCCCCTCGCCGCTTCTATGGAACCTGGTTGTCGACAGCCTCATAAAAACGCCCAATGCTTGGATTGCCATCTCGCACCTCATCGTACGGGAGGAGGCGCGACGGACGGACGGGAGGGGGTATTGTTCAGGCAGCTCTGGCCACCTTCAGTCTCTATATATCAGGAACCCAGAGCAACGACTGCAGATTCATGCACATATACATAAAGAAAGATGCGATCAAATGATAACTAATGATGGCATCACCCTGCGACAAAGCCCCGAAACTACACTATTTAAAATAGCAGTACAACATAATACTTACAGAAGAACAATTACACTACTCAGGCCCGGATCCGAATGTAACTAAAACACAATGACACTGCAATGGATAAAAGGACACAGCGGATCACTAGGTAACGACGCAGCTGACGAACTGGCTAGAAGAGCATTCAGCACATTACTCTGTTGACCCAAACCTATCTTGCCCATCCCCTTCAACCAGCTACGCAGGTGGCTACAGGAGTTCATCCACACACAAGCGGAGAGCTGGCGGACCTCGACACCGGGCTGCAAGCAGTCCAGGGAAGCTATGCTATAACGGGTATAAAAAACACATAATGAAGCTGAGAGCCACTTGTACTCCCCGTCATAGTTTTTTTTTTTGTGCTGGGTATACCTGGGAACTGTTTACAGTGGTATTATAGCGTTGCATGCACCAATAAGCACAAATCACAATGTTTTGCGTATGTTACATTGCGCAATACCGCAAACACCAAATTTTCACAGCAAAAATAAAAGTTGTTTCCCAGCCGTCCCGGCAATTATTTTTTTGCAATGTTACTTAGATTGATGTACGGAAAGCGTAGTTGACAGCTATGTGATGGGTCTTTTTACACCCTGTAATCAACTTCTAGAGAGAGGTGGGCTGGTTAGAACAACCATCGACGGTTGCCATGGCGTAAGCACAATGGGCCTCCTGAAGGACTAAATTCGGAAATCAAACCCTCTAACATAGAACATAGAAAGACCCCCTCTTCCAGAAGCTCCACAGATCATTGAGTATTGTACGTACTGAGGTCCACCATAATCTCAGCTATGACTACTTTATCGTCGGCAAACCGAAGGTGAGTGATTGTATTCACCATTGATGTTATTGCCTAACCTATCCGCGTGCGGGGACGCGGCTATATGCTAGTTACACACGCAGCGACTTTAGACACCGATGACTCTCTGGCGATTTCCAATTAAACAAAAATATAAATAAAGTCTCACGTCCACATATAGATTTTGACATCGCTAGCGACAAATCGGCTGTCAAAATCTGTGTATCGCGACTAAAGTCGCTTCGTGTATAACTAGAATTAGATTAGCGGCGATTGGCGGCGATCAAAATTGCTTCGTGTGTACCTAGCATTAGTTTTTTTACTAAAAAGCTACGATCATAGAATAATGTTGGAAAGTTTTGAAAGAACTTTATTATTTACTAAATTAATTTTAGTACATACAAAAACATCTAAAATACTAAACTACCTGTAAAACTGTTAAAGATTTTTGGCTTCCAGAAAATAGTTGATTATGTCAGGGGTACCAACATTCTGGGCGGAGAAGCCATGTTGATATTTTCTTTCTTTTTTCGTCATGTACCGACTCACATGTATTTGAGAACGAGAAACGAACACGAAAGAAACCACGAAAAATATGGTGGTTGGAAGAGGATTTTAGATGGTGTTCTTTTGTTCTTGCAGTATTGTGGTGGATTTTTAACAAATGTTTAAGTGTGTTCTTTGAAATCTTTGTTAAAACACAGGATAAGACCTTGGAAAATGTCTTCAATGCATTTTGTGGTTCATCCTTTGCCTGGCACAGAGGATCAATTGATAGACAGGTAAACATATTTTATCGTTTTACTTGACTCCATTTCGTTCATGTTGTGAAATCCGACATTCCATGATCATAGAACTGTATTGAGTCACGAATTGATGATATAGCATCAAGGGCCACGTTTCCCGTATCATTTTACGCTCATGGGAGAATTTCCATTGCATGACATTTCTTTGTAGAATTTAGTTAGAGCTACTTGCAATCCATACAGTTTAATGTTCTTTTGGATCCATCGTTTGGATCGGATGGCGTAATCTTGTTTGGTTAAAAACGACGATGCTATATTTGCAAACCTGCTTTTCGCATTGACAACATACTGGAGTTGCTAATTCTCGAACTGTGACATAATTGTTCAATACCTATTCCATATTTGTATGAGAGCATAATTAGCATTCGATAATAATTAGGACCCTATGCAGATTCTAAAAATATAAATTGCAGGTGAAAATAATAGCTTTTGCAAAGTATGTAAAGTAGGTATGAAAAAAACTGATTATATGTAACAACACCCAATTTACTGTTTTGTATAGAGATCTCTTAAGAGGTTATTTACTTTTAGCAATAATGATCTATGCAAACTAGGTAGGTATATATTTTTCAAACTTTATAACATTATTAGGATTCTTTTAGGACCAATAAGATAATATCTTCTCCACAGGTACCTACTATGCTTTGGAATGGGCAAATAGCTTCATCTTTTTGACTGACCGACCCTTGACAGTTCAAGAGTGCCTGTAATTGGTTTAGTTGAAATAAATAGTTTAAGTTTGAATAGAAAAATAGTGGACATGCTTACATCTAAGTTAGGCTAAGTACCAATTCAATATGATTTACAGTTAGTAAATATTTAAAAAAATCAAACGTTTTTTTTTCAATATATTGGCTAAAATTCAATGAAACTCTGAGAGCTGTATATTTACACAACTGTTTTCTTTATATTTTGTCTAGTTTTGTGTTCACTAAAACTTTGAGAATGCGTAATTATTCTTTGTTAGGGTTATAGATGCAAAAAATAAGAATCTTACAATGGCAATGTCTTAATAGGTTAGTTGACCGGTTTTGAGAAAACAAAGTAAATCATAAGGAACATTACGTTCCTTGTGATTTATTTTAATGAATTGATGAAATTGATAAAATACAGTATAAATCTTAGAATTAATATAGGTATAACAGAGTATGATGCATGTACTAGAACAAACCAGTATCACAGGCGGCATGAGTTCTTAGAATTACTATAATATCCATACTTAAAACTACAATAATTCCTAAGATAATAATACATTCCTACAACTTAAAAGATATATAAAACAATCCAGCAAATTTAGGGTTTACCTCATTCACATAGTCACAAATTGCATCATATTGTTAAATTTTCTGGTATTTTTTTTGTTATCAAAAGATAAACAACAACGCAACAACAATAACTTCTCTCTCTTCTTCTCTTCTTCTTGTCTTGCAACTTAAAAAAGTTAAGAATTTATTACTATTTTTGGAATTCTTAGTACAGATGTTTTATTTCATGATACAGGTTCTAGTTACTGTGTTTCTGATACACATCCAATCTGTTTAATGTGCGCAAGCACAGGGGAGCACTTAGTATTGGCAGAGTACCCTTTATACACACAGAAAAAATGTGCAGCCATATATTGTATGAATGGCAACCATCAGTTACTAAAGCTAACTTGTGCAGAATAGTTTTATATCAAAGTACAGCAGAACAAAAGTTAGAGAGCAAAACTTTTGTATAATTTTAAAGAAAAATTAGATTAGTGGCAGTATAATAATAAAAAATATTGAGCCTACACTGTACTGTTCAAAATCATCCCCTACTAAACAGACAACTAAACAAACTACATTTATCATCTGTCCATGCAATTAAAACAATATCAACCCCATTGCATATGGAGATCCTAAAGATGGACACACAGAAATGACAGGTTGAAAACCTGTTACTGGATTGTACCTGTTGGGTTGCTGATATCAGTACTTTTTCATTCATTGTTTTCATTGCATTCTGAGTGAAAGCTTAATCAAGATGCATGATCTTATTGCATTAGGTTTATGGAGCTTTAAGTGGTTTCTTAATTGTGTACTATAAATATTTACTTTTATTTAAAAAATAAATACATTTGTTTTGGTATTGGAGCAATAACTTGAAAATTATTGTTCAATAAAAAAAAACATATTAAAGCATTGATAGTCAAAAAGTATTATTATCACTGAAAGATTAGAGAAGAACACAGCCAGCGTTTGTGTTTCAGTGGTTATCAATATTATACAAAACAAGTAACTCTCTACATATTATGAGGCATGTTAAGAAGAGAGTTATTGTTATGCTAGGATCTAATAAAACTAACGAAAATACTATGGTTGGCGTTAATTTACAACATGAACTTAAGTAATCTTGTTGACTAAAAACAAACTGAAATCAATTTTTCATTGTTTTAGGCTAAAGGAAGTAGCTGACCGTTGGAATAGATATGGGACGGGTGCTGGTTCTTCGGCACTCAGCTCCCTGCGAGGCGTGCGAGCAGTGGCCGCCGGCCCCGCTCATATTGCTTGTCTTCTCGAAGATGGCACTATCTGCCGTGCCGCCTTCTCCATTATTCCCGATAGATTGGACTTGAGCAAAACTGACGCTAGTAAGAATGGGGGCAATGGCGGAGGGGGAAGCGGTGGTGGTGGGACCAGCGGGGGCAAGCAAGGTGGCAGCGGCGGGGGCTGTGGCTCGCGTCAGCAGCCGCGTACTAGGGCCCGGATTATGAGGAACTCGATTCGTGCTACACCTAGCTCACAAGGTATATTATTTGTTGCAATTTCTCATATTTTGTTAGTTTTTCTATTATGAGCTTCAGTTGATTGAATCCAACATGGCCTAGTTTATAATAATAAATGGTATACAAATGGACAAAGGAGGAAAGAGATAATGGTGTTATAGTTGTTTTACTGCTTAAGGGTTTAATCCATTTGATTTGTACAGGATCAACAAGCCGTGCAACTGGTGTTATTATCGGAGCCTCTGGTTCAGGGCGAGTAGTATCAGTTCCAGCGCCTTTTGTGCCGGAAGATCTGGTCACACAGGCTCAAGTGGTCCTGCAGGGAAAGAGCAGGAGTCTCATTATTAGGGAGTTACAGGTAAGACTTGGCAACTTCTTCATTCAAGGTGGTGGTGCCTACATAAGAAGCAATTATTCTAAAACTTTATGAATTGATTAATTAATATTAAGGAAGTACAACAAATTAATAACGGCGTTCGAATATGTGTTTTTGTTTGTGAACTGATGTAGCGAACAAACTTGGACGTGAATTTGGCGGTGAATAACCTGCTGTCGCGAGACGATGAGGAGGGAGAGGAGCCGGAAGGCGGCGAGGGCGGCGACGGCTACGTGCCCGAGGACCTCATCTCGCTTCTGGACGGCGGCTTCCACGCCGCGCAGCAGGACCACTCCGTCATCATCGACGCGGACACCATGTTTTCTGAGGACATCTTCGGGTACGCGGCTATCAGAAGGTATACCTGTCAAGCTATGCTCCTCTGCCTCTACACACTCCTGCCTGTAGTAAATATAGTCCTCAACCCAATCTCTGGCACGCTGTCAAGCTTACGCAGTTTCCGTTTATGTTGTGATTGGGTGTTTATTTGATGTTAGTTCTGTACACCACATACTCTAGAACAGTGCATGTTATTGTTTGGTCCCTGCACTGATCACGTTCCCGAATGTATTATGTACTGTATGTGGCTGTGTACAGTGTAGTAGTAGTGGTAGGATCACAGATATAAAGAAAGGTGGCCAGTTTAATGTGAGTTTGTGAAATTGTACAGACACTAAGTGTGTTAACGATCAAGCAAAACTTTGAGACTGAACAAACCGAACAAGGGACTTCGATGTCAGTCTTTGAGTGCGGGAGCAAACCTCTTTCTTTATGTCTGTGGATACTTTTTCGTCAAGGCGGTATTAAAATATTGTGTTGTGATAGTCGCAGTGGGGGTGGTGGCGGCAGTAGCGGTGGGCGCGGCGGCGCCAGTCGGGAGAGTAGCAGCTCGACACAGGAGCGCCCGTCTGAGTTCAGTCGGTGGCGCGAGCGTCAGTACTTCGGGCCACGCAGGTGGCTCGAGTCTGCGCTGCGCGATACTTCTTGGGACAAGGACGGAGGTAACAACGATGGAGGTAAATATTCAATGGTCTTTTTTATTATTTTTGGTGTAAAGTATTCTAGTCTAGAAATTCCTAATTTTAATAATGACTTAAATTAATCCTACCATCCACAGTGACCATGATTGGTAAGCAGCTGAAGATTAGTGAACTGATTATGCATGTTATTAGTTTAAAGTTTGTTCCCATAAATGTGCTGGTTCTGAATGTTATTGCGAGAAATAAACTTTTGACAAAATATTAAAATGGACCATAAGTTTTACGAATCTTCCAATATTGTCTTTGCAATATTTTTCATCCCCAACATTTTTGAATGTGATTTAGCCGAGAGCAAGAAAAAGGATTCTTCGATTGCGGCGTCACCACTCTGGGTGTCTGAAGAGTTGGAGTATTGGGACAGTAACATTCGCTTCACCCATATCGCGGCCACCTACAGTGAGCTTATCGCGATCTCCACTCAAGGCCAGCTGCACCAGTGGCGCTGGGCAGATGCACATCCTTATCAGCGCAATGACGTAAGTGCTAAGTGCCTAAATATTACGTGGCGTATCTTTTTTGTCAATTCACCTTGTCTACACTCGTTAAAATAATATAATTCATGAGATTATGCTTTCGCAATACTGACAAATCGACTTTTAGATAATGCTCGGGAAAATACAGCGTTTCTGCCCTTAATACCTCCTTGGGAATGCAATATCGATGGCTATGAGAAATGGTTCTAGATCTCGCGAAGCTTTTTCGAGATTCAATCGCGTGGCAAGACAATCTCCTTGCAATCTCATTCGAGATTTCGATCGTATTGATCAAGATTTCGAGACTGAGTGCGTGGGAGTTGTCTTAGCGAGTTAGCATTAGGCTTCTTGAAAAGCCATTTTCAAAATAATATTTAATGAATTTACTGTGTGAGTGATGCATGTGTGCTAATTTGTTGCGTTATGTATGCGTTGTAATTAATAATGAATACTCATTACTTATACATTTTTTGTTTCGGAATTCAATGAACTTTGTGTTATTTTCAAAATATAGAACCAATACTATAAGTAGGCGTAGTTTTCATTAGTTTCAACCATTTTTACTAAAAAAAAAAAAAACGGTAATTAACGCATTATTTTAAAAAGTTGGCGAAATTTCGATCTCGACAAACTCGATTTCGTCAGTTTGCCTGACGAGATCTCAAATGGCCAATATCGACCCCAAACTTGGCACGCGGGATCTTGAGTTTTCAATTTCGACTGGAATTTGCAGTTACTACTCATACCTGTGTGGATAATCTCTATCTAAAGTTGATATGTCATATATTAACGGCCGGGCGTAGACAAATCCTGTTTTAATAGGAATTTTTAACCGACGTCTTAAAGAAGGAGGTTATCAATTCGTCGCGTATATATTTTTTTTATTTTTAATCCTCGATTTCTCCGTCAAATGTGGATCGATTTTGAAAATTATATTTTTGTTTGAAAGGGTATACTCTCGAAGTGGTCCCATTGTCACTAAGTTGAAATCTGATGATAGGATCCCATGGAAATCGAAGGAAACCCTCAAATTTTATAGGCCCACCTATAGCGATTTGGGAATTTTTTAAAGTAACTCGTCCATTTGCTTTCGGAAATCATCATTTGGTAAAGTGGAACTGATGATGAAATCCACAGATGGACATCGGATCGGAACACAGGTTGCGATTCGATTAGGTACTTTAATGTGGTTGCTAAGCAATTTATGCTCGTCACAATGCGTATGGTGAAGTGGAGCTGATGGTGACTTTTCAATCAGCTCCAGTTCTCCTGGTTCTTACTAGGAGAACTCCTCAACAATTAACGTCCCTGCATCGGGAAAAGCAAAATTTTGTAAAAGGCGATGAGCAGTTGACATTAGGCTTATGTAACTTACTTAGGTTACTGTAACTTAGTAAAATTGCAAACTGACCCACTGAAAAAAAAAAGTTTAATTTCGGAAGTCGGTGTCGTTGGGTTTGCATTTTCTTTGCTTGCCACATACTCCCGAAATTAAAGTTATTTTTCACTTTGTAGTGTCTTTTTTGGAAGCCGGTTTTTTTTTGCAAAAAGTTTATTACTTACATTATTCTCTACAAATAGGCGTCTGGATCAGTGAGCGCATACCACCCGCGCTCCACCTGGCTGGGTATGACTCCCGGCGAGCGAGTCATCAACATCAGCGCCGCCGGCATACGCATATCGGTGCTCACTGACACTGGCAGGATTGCTACCTTCCTTGATGAATCTATTGGTAAGCTGTTTATCTATACATATTATAAATGAAAGTCGTTTTTTGTGTCTGTCTGTGTAACCGCGTTGTTCTACGCAACGATTTTAGATACGGTTTTCAACATCATCAAGAAAATTTATTCCGAAAGGTTTGTGTATATTACGAAACTATGTATAATAATAAAGCAAACTTGATGTTTTGTTAAGTCGTAAAAACCGTGTGAAGCAGTGGCGGGTTGATTGATATTAGGTTAAAATTACCTTAAGTAAAATATTATGTTCTTTGAAAATTTTCAGAATTTTATACTCGAATCTTTAGCTTAGTAACGCAATTTTCAATACTCCTCCCTATCACAAGATCGAACAGCCGTATGTGTTGACTAGATAACAGGGTAGTTGCCTGTGTAAAAAAAAAAATCATTATATTTAGTCCGTCAGTTAGATTATCGAAAAATAATGGACACGTATTTTTGGAATCAAACAAAACATGACAAAGATAAAGCGCGTCAAAATTTGGGAGTGGGGGGTCGTAACGTCACTTGCTTGCAAAAGTGTCGCAAGCAAGTGACGTCACGTGGAACTTTAACGGGCGATATCTTCATAATTTTTTATATAATTGACAAAAGTAAAAATACGGGTTCAATATTTTTTGATAATCTAACTGACGGACTAATTAGATTTTTTTAGGAAAATAGCCTATTGTATCATAATGGGAACGTATATTATCTTTTATGGATGCTATATCTGTATAATATTTTTTATTCGTATGTAGCTCACGCTCCTGGGGCTTCGCGTCTGGAGCATCCTCTGCAGACGTTTGTGGAGTTTGGATCTGACAAGGCAATCTCTCTACATGTATGCTCTCTGTATACCGTCGCGAGATTGGACTGTGGTGCACTTTATTGGTGGTAAGTTCATTCATCATTATATTAAACAGCAGTCCAATGCTGGACTGAGCGATCTCTACCTCTTCCATCCATACATTACCAGACCGGGCGAGATGGAGCGATGCTCTACGTCGATGCTGAATATAAAATACTACATATCTGTGTAGCCCTTCGGGGTTCGTGATTTTATGTTATGTTATTGTCTCACTGCAGGGTAAAGGCCTCTTCTCAAACGGAGAAGCTATGGCAGAGAAGGCGTCTTGTCTGATAGCCTGAAGAGAATTCGTTCATCGATAACACTTTCCCAGTCCCTTGAGCCATATGATGCCTTATTATTTATCAAACAATAATCATTTTTATTCGAGTCTGTTGACATTATAGAAAAGCAATACAATTCTATTCCTGTTTACTAGGGGAGTGCTTCCGTTGGGCCAGCGCGCTCGCCTTTGGGAGAAACACCGCGCTCGCTCCCGCAAGCAGCAGCGCGGACACTCGTCCACAGCGCCACAAGACTTGCAGGCCGGACAGAGCGTTACTATGAAGAACGCGCCTATGTATCAACCTGGCGCCGTTGGTAAGAAAATGTTACCTTTTAATTTACAGAATTTGAGAATAATAGTTGATAATTGCCGTGTTGTTGGTTGGTTCATTATGTCCGACTTTTTCTTCGAAGGTAGTTGAGCAATGGTCGCATTGATCAATATCAATCAATAATTGAAATTGAGAAAAAAACCGTATCAATGATGTAGCCTTCATATTTTGTAGATTGATTGTCTGTCTGTAATATTTATAATTGTTTATTTATCATTGTGAATGTTACCAAACAGGATTCAACATGTCTACGGGAGTGCCAAAAGTGGGGGTTCTGCAGAATGCTGCCTGGAACCTTTCTGACATGTGCCGGTTCAAATTGCTGCCGCCACCGCAACCTGACCGCTCTGTCTCCGATAAAGACAAGAGGGATTTACAGGTAAACTTAATCATTCAGTCTTTTAGAATCTAATTACTTACAACTTGTGAATAATTATGTAAGTTCTCGACCACACAAATATTTGCATCCTTTTAACCATACATAAACTTATTTTTTTACAATATCGTAGATATTATTGTTGTATATTACGTAAGCAGATTTTTTACAATTATTAACCTACCCCTCCCCCTCGTCAGCAAAAGTAAGCAAAGCTTTTACCCCTCCCCCCCCATGCTTACGTAAACATTGGTACAATTGATTGATTCATGAGCAGCAGTTATAAATCTAGAAATAAGGAATAGGTTTGGAATAGAGGACTGTAACGCACATAATATTCATTTAAATAAACTCTACTGACACGGAATTCAACATAGAGTAAGTTACAAATATTATGATCTTAAGTAATATTATTACGAACAAAACAAACTTCTTTTAAATTTTTGGTATACATATTAATTCCAATTAACAGTCTAAAATAAATAAACTGACAGAAAAAATTTAGACAAGTGAATAGCGCGCGGTAATTCCCCTACTCAGTTCTAAGCGAGTACCTAAACGTATTCATTATTTGTAGGAATCCGCGAAAATGCATTTAGTTTTCAAGCATAGACAATGATATGTGTAAAGAAGTAAATTATTATTGCTGACGTAATCACCACCTAGATCCCCCCACCCCCCATGTCATCAAAAATAAGCAACCCCCCGCTAATACTTGCAACGGTCCCAGAAGACCGACTGTTTTCTGAAATATTATTCAAAGCACTGTTTTTGTGTAGGGTTCTAAAAATCTTGTCAAGCAAGCTCATCTGCTCTAATCTGCATCTGCATCTAACAATGCTTTTCTTCTGTCTCGTCTAGAATCAGTCGCCACTGACAGTGTCGTCTGTGAAGGCTTCGTCATCAAGCGGCAACAGCAAGGACGGCGCTAAAGACAGCAATAAGGACATGGCGGACAGGCTTGATATGCCGCCGCCGCCCAGCCCGGCTTCTTCCACTTGCAGTGACACCAGTACATCACACAGTGAGTTTAGTTTTACTTGATTCCTAACATCATAAACATATTTGAACGTTCATGACTTCTGAATCAACGTCGAACGTGGGTCATTAGACCGATGTTCGTGGTTATTCAAGTTGTTGTACAATGTTTTCCGCCACTAAATTAGAAGGCTAAGCTAAAGATAACGTTTTCTCCCAGAACGTGCCAAGCGCGTGACCGTACGCGGTGAGGAAGGATCATCGAACGACGGTTCCAAACGCGATGAGGAAGAATGGCCGCTGAAGGAAGTTGTATTCCTAGAAGACGTAAAGAGCGTGCCATTAGGCAGAGTGCTTAAAGTTGACGGAGCGTACGCCGCCGTACGATTCCCTACCATCGGTAAAGACGGCAAGGAGGTTGTACCATCGACTCCTGATGATCTGTCGACGCTGCTGCAAGACTGCCGGCTTGTTCGCAAAGATGACTTGGTGGCTGTGAAGTGGGGTGTGGGCGGGGCCGCCGGGCCTCGCGGACCGGATTGCTTGCAACGCTCACCCAGGAAGATTGCGCTGCCGCCTGATGTACAAGTTATTACTATTGCTGTAAGTGTATATGCTCGTTATTTTGATCTTCAGTATTTAGAAAGTTATGAAATGTATACAAATACGTAAGTACCAAAACTTTGCCCTACATTCGATGATAGTGTAAAAATCAAAAGTAATTTATTAAATTAGGCTGAGAATCGGCCAAAATTATATAAGACAGTCCACCAAAATGCCCGCCTTTCACAACATCTAAGCGCTTTAGCTGGGAAGAAGAAGTGGTACAACAAACTCCCCAGCAGCACAACTGTCTGTTATGTTAGAAGAACTTGATTCTATAATATGTAATAGTATGCTAAATAATTAACATTACAAAAAAAAAGAAACACAAAACATTAATGAAATTATTTGCCATAATTATGTCAGGAAACTATACCCAAACATAAATAAAAACGTAAACTTAACATAATACCTATTTAATAGCCTCCAGGCATAAATAAAGTCCTTACCTCCCCCAGGTGGACAGTCGCGGCGTACACGCAGTGGTGCGCAGACCAGGCGGCGCGCTGGCGTACGCCGTATACGCAGTGGGTACCACCCGGGCACTCACGGACAGCGCCTTCCCGACAGACAACAGTGCGCTTCTCGGCTATTCCAACGGACAGGCCATACAACTGGCTACGGCTGCTGAGGTAAGTACGATAACTTCGTATTATTCATTAGTTAATTTAGCTTTAAAAATGAAATTTAATTCAGGCAACACTGCAACAGAATCAGAATAGAATAACATTTCAATTCAATTAAAATAAACAAATTTTAGGTACAAATTTTGAAGGGTCACAGAAATGAAATTAAAATGAGCCATTGTAAGATCTTATTAACATTAGGGAATGCAAATATAGATAGATATGTATATGAATTTGTTAGAATTTAGTGAGTTTGCAATGTAATGATTATTATTTCCCATTCAGTATTATGTGTCAAATCTTTTGTTAGGTAATTTCTTTTGTCGCAGTTCCAATCATGTCAGCTGACAGTCTTTTCACTTTTTTTTATATCTGACAGGAGCAATTCAACAGAAACCTTAACAAGAATAAAGATAACTTGTAATTTTGACGGGGATGTAAAGTCACAGGGAAAATAACTGTGGAACGAAGATTTGACTGTTGTTACAAGCTTTTATTTAACTTGCGATGTATGTATGTATGTATGTATGTAACTATGTTTGTTCGGGTGGACTCTTGCGACTCAATTTTGAAGCAGATATCTTCAACCGATTGAGCTGAAATTTTGCATGCATGTGTAAATCGGATGACAATGCAAAATTATTATGACATGGAGCTGTTCTGATGATGGAAATGGAAGGTGGCCATAGGAACTCGGTAGTTAAACGACAGAACCCCATCGAGTTCGTAATCGTTTGATCCGTCTTGACGAGAACTTTGGTGCTAGATGGTAACCAGGGTCTGATGATGCAAGCTGGAAGATGGCCATAGGAACTCGGTAATTAAACGACACAACCCAATCGAGTTTGGGCTCGTATGATTCGTCTTGACGAGTACTTTGGTGCTAGATGGTAACCAGGGTCTGATGATGGATCTGGAAGATGGCCATAGGAACTCGGTTATTAAGGGACACAACCCCATCGAGTTTGGGCTCGTATGATTTGTCTTGACGAGTACTTTGGTGCAAGATCAAATAGGTAACCAAATAGGTAACCAGGGACTAAAGATGAACAGGTAGCTTAAGTGCAGTAAACGCATATAATGGAAAAACACTGCTCCGCGCTACGAACTATGCCGTAGTCAATCTCGCATCAAAAATACTAAAAAGTTAAAAATAAAATTAAAAGAAAAAAAAAACTTTTTAAAAACAACCTTTTATTACTTATTAAAAAAAGGACCTTTTTAAGTAATGAAAGCTTGTTTTTAAAGGTCCTTTTTATTAATAAGTAATAAAAGCTTATTTTTAAAAAGTATTTTTTTTCTTTTTTTTTTTAATTGTGTGTGGGTAGACTGGGTAGTAGTTTGAACAGTATAATGTGTGCGTACAGGGCAGCGAACCGGTAGTGATGATGGTGGACGGCAACGGCGCGCTGTACCCGGTGTCGCGCGACTGCGTGGGCATGGTGCGCGAGCCGCCCGCGCTCAACCTGCCGCCCGCGCGCGCCCTGGCCGCGCACGCGCTGCCGCTACACCCGCATGCGGCCGCCGCGGCCGCCGCGCACCCGCACCACACCGCGCTCAAGTCGCAGGTACGATCTCACCCAGGAACACTTATCACTATGTACAGGGTGTAAAATAACCCATCATAACCGTTACTACTACTGTGCATTCTGACAGAGACAGAGAGTATTCTATTCTGTACATCAAACTCGAGTACATCTCACAATGACAAGGAGTACAAGTGACTCTCGGCTTCATTAAGCGTCTTTTTACCCGTTATCATCTCGCAACACCCTCATGCTGTGGACGACAGGCTACTGGACGACAATTAATCTATTGACTATATATTTTTTGTGTGCAGGTTGCGCTCATTATACTAGTACCGGAGCCTCAGCTCATGATGCCGCGTGTGCTACGCTGTGACCTTGACGGCGTGCGTCAGTTACTACACCAATTCGAATCTGACACCAGCAGTAAGTTATTTCGCGATCTAATTGTTGAATATAAAAAATGCCATGTGGCGTGTACCGGTGTACTACATGTTTGTAATAATTATCCACAGAGCAACAGATGTTGTCCATCTTACAAGAGCGATGCGACGGCAACAGGAACATACTACACGTATGCGTCCACATGTGTGCGCCAACATCGAACAAGGAACCCGATATCGGTACGTAAAACACAGTACATAATTGTAATAAATAACATACTTAATAGTAATATCCTATATAGCGTACATGTAATTCTAACTTAACATTATTTACTGATTAGTGGAAAACGCTTCGATGCCCAATTTAGCGAGTGGCACGGGAGGAGGCGGCGCCGGTGCTGAGGAGTCGGTGCCGGCCATCTCGTGGCCGCCGGAGACCTTCGAGGCGTCCGGGGACGAAGACAGCTTGATGGGGCTCACTAACAACGGGTAAGAGCTTCACTCCTTTGACAGGAATTTTTCAGTGATGAAACTCTGAAGTAATGCGTTTTCGATGCAGCAGAAAGTAGTCGTCACGCAATTACTGTTCGTGTGTGCCGATTTTCTGCCTGTACTGTATAACTGTGACTTAATATTATCCTTTATTGTGTTTTCTGTATTTGTTTCTTATCATCATCACCTTATTTCCAAGAGAGTTAGTCAGTTTCTGGTCTAGTATTCCCTCTTTTTTTTTATTGTCAATTTTAAACAGTTTCAATCTTTTTTGTACCCTTTAATTACTACACACCATGGGTCTCCACTCAATGAAAAATCAATTTGGTGACCTCATAGTGATATAAGTTCATGGATTTCCCTGCCCTTTGACGTAAAGCCTTACTTGTTGCATAAATGGGCAGTGATAATCCTGGATTACGTAGCAAAGAGCACTAGACTAGTTCTGAAGAGTGTTGTGACGGACGTGATGATTTGAAACACTTACAGTAAACTGTCTGGCGCTGGTAACAGTGGCGGTGCGGTGAGTGCGGACCCGGCGGAGCGTCGTGGCAACGCGCTGGCCAGCCTGCGCGCGCTCTGCGAGAGCTCCGTGCTGCAGCCCTTCCTCATGCAGCTGCTGACTGCCAAGTAAGTGTACCGTCTCTTAAATACATTATGATTTTAATACGAAATTAGTACCCAGAGCGTCAGATCTCGCGGGGACATCAGCCCAAAACAAATGTGAGTCCCACTTGCGTGACTTGAGTGCCCCAGACTAATTCTGACACCCTAATTTGAATTGCTAGCTACATAACTCAACCGAACCCGTCACTGTCTCTCGAGCCTGTTCGACCTGTTAATCTGGACACGACTATCGCATTTAGAAGGTTTTAGACAGTAATTAGCTTTACCTTTACCAACAAATTCTAAACAATATTCACTACCACAGGGACGGAATGGGCCAGACACCGCTGATGGCCGCAGTGGCGGAGCGCGCTTACCGAGCAGCGCTAGTGATACTGGACGCCATCCGCGCCTGCCCCGAAGCGGACGAGATACAACGCTCAGCCGCCATCTTCCCACCCAATGCGAGCCCCGACCATTCCCCACTGCTGGTACTCTGCTGCAACGATACCTGTAGCTTCACCTGGACTGGACAGGAGCATATCAATCAGGTTCATATTCATTATCAATATAGGAAATTATATTACCTATTTATTTATTTGGGAAAATATGCACAACATTACAGACATAAATTCAAGTTATTGCACAGTTAAAATGTAATAAAAACACACCTTGGACAACAGAAACACACACACAGACAGAGAAGAAGGAATAACAATAAAAAATAACTAACACAACAAAACAACAAAAATGTAAAACTTAGAAATAATCAAAAGGAAATGCTGATTTAAGGTGGATGCTCCAAGGTAGCCCGCGAAATTCAAATTTTCTTACGTTTTTTGCAATTTGCTGGTCAGTACTAAGTTGTACGTTGATTAAAACATGATTCGCGGCCGTAACAAATATGTATTTACAGAATTATAATCATTAGAATCAGTAATACAACTTTTTAAGTTAGCATAATCCTAAAATGTCAAGATTACATGAAATAGTCATTCAGTAGGATTACTTGATCTTAGAGAGTTGTGTTGATGACTTTAATGATCATAATTCTGTAAATACATATTTGTTACGGCCGCGAATCATATTTTAATCAACGTACAACTTAGTACTGACTAGCAAATTGCAAAAAACGTAAGAAAATTTGAATTTCGCGGGCTACCTTGGAGCATCCACCTTAAAGTCCCTGTTTTGTTGATTGATCAGACTAACTATTCAAACATTCTCTCATCTATTAATTTGCTGGTAATATTATGTTCTGATAACATTATTTGTTTCCAGGATATATTTGAGTGCAAGACATGCGGCCTGACAGGGTCTCTTTGCTGCTGTACAGAATGTGCTAAGGTAATGTTCATACAAATCCCTTGCTCTTTTAGTTATGGTCGCTTTTTTTTCTGAATTACGATTAATTGGCTAAAACGTCCTCATAACCGTGATGTTCTACTAATTTGTTTGTTGTATGCAGGTATGCCACAAAGGCCACGACTGCAAGCTAAAGCGCACGTCTCCGACGGCATACTGCGACTGTTGGGAGAAGTGCCGCTGCAAGGCATTGGTGGGCGGAAACTGGACCGCCCGCTGCGATCTGCTGGCTCGACTCGCGCGAGACACTTCACTGGCCACACATTTCAATTCAAGGTACGAAAACATTTATCATAACAGAATCAGCAGTGACATTAGTACAAAATATGATTTCTATTGCTAATTTCGGAGGGACGAAATGTGCGTAATAAGACTAAGTACTCGAGTTGATGCTGCTAATGCTTTCTGATCGGTTGTGTTTTTGTAGGTATTAAATGGGCACGAATGCGAGAACTTTAATCTTTTCCACTCTGTATATTCATAGGTTTTAAACTTTACACATCCTGTAATCATTTTTGTTTGTTTTCAGGGGTGAATCAATCCTCCTATTCCTAGTCCAAACAGTAGGTCGCCAAGCGGTGGAACAGCGCCAGTTCCGCGCGGGCGGAGGTCGCGGGCGCGGGCCCCGCAAGCAGCCCGGCTCCGACGCCGAGGTGGACGCCCCCGACCATGATCTCGAACCGCCCAAGTTCGCCAGAAGGGCGTTGCTGCATTTATTGGGTGAGTTACGAATATGAATAGATCGTATAGTTGTTGCATTTCGTCGATAACATAAAAGTCGTGTAGGAGTGTTAGCCTCCTACTTCTGCGTGTTCTTTCGAAATAAAACAACATTTCTTTTTTTATTAACCGACTTCTAAAAAAGGAGGAGGTTCTCAATTCGGATGTTTATATATTTTTTTTTTATGATGTTCGGGCATAACTCCGTCATATATAGACGGATTTGTAAATTTTTTTTTTTTGTTCGAAAGAGGTTTATTTCGAAATGGTCCCATTTAAATTTCGTAAAGATCTGATGATGAGTTTCGGAGACAGACAACTCTTCAATAAATGCCAGCAAATCAACCGCGATTGCTGCTATCGCTTATGTATGCATTGTTTACGTAATCACACAGCATAACATCACGCCTGTACCCTCTAGAGGGGTACGCAGATGTGTTCAGTATACCACAGTACACACTCATTTCTGTCAAAGTTGTTATTGGGGTACCTCTAATCTTGCAAGTATATATGAATTTGTTTGGGGTAGGTACAACTAAAAGTGAAAAATTAAAACTTTATACAAAAAAAAAACAACCGACTTAAAAAAAAACCAATACAAAGTGAAAAATTGCTTTAATTTCGGAAGCCGGTGTCGTTGATTCCGCATTTTCTTGTTTTGACACCGACTTCCGAAATTAAAGTTATTTTTCTCTTTGTAGTGATTTTTTTAAAGTCTGTTGTTTTTGTTGTAAAAAACGTTTTTTTCATATGACGTTATGTATACCATAAACATTTTTAAATAAAAACAGAAAAAGATTGTATATAATAAAATGAAATATAAATGAAGAAATAAAAAGTCCCCTACAGTCGCATGACGTGTGCTTATGCTTTTGTATTTGAATATTATTATATCTAAATGTCTAATGCACCGTTAGAATTCATTGACGAGGTAAGCAATAGTTAACCACACGCACGCATTGATTTTCATACTAAGCAAATGTGGTTTTAGGTGATTGGCCGGCCGTTGAAGCAGCAGTGATGTGCGGCGCCAGTGGCACTCCGGGCGAGACCGAGAGTCGGCCCAGCAGCCCGGCGCCTTCGCAATCAGGCACTACTTTGCTGGACAAGTTTACACATGCGCTTATCGTAAAGTGCACTAATGAGGTTAGTATGAAAGGCAGTTGTGGCAGACAAACACCTCCTTCTACTCTCTAATGCAAATAAATGATTATGATCGAATTTTAGAACAAGTTGGGCTTCCTCTCTGTTCGATGTCAATTGAATAGAGAGAAAGCCCAACTTGTTCTATTTTTTAGTTAGTCACTAGTTCATTAGGTATTGGTATAATGTAGGTCTTAGGTAAAAGAGTAATTAAATTTCCTTATACATAATCAGAAATTTGAAATGAAAAAATGTATTCAATGCTAGAGTAATTATAATAATGTCCAATGTTATGCTAATTTCTATTGTTTATTATTTTTGTTTCTCGATGGGTCATGTTTACGGCCAGATTCTGTAACGTCAGTCGTATAGGTCCTGTAATACAATACAGCTACTCAATATTAAACATTCTCTTTTGTGATAGATGCTAGACACTCTGCTACACACATTGATTCGTGAGCAACAAAACGACTCAATCCCGGGACGCGCCGAGCGTGCCCGTGAAGTGGCGCGACGCTTCGTGCGCTCCGTCGCCAGGATATTCGTCATATTCAGCGTTGAGATGGCTCCAGGCGCAGCTAAAAAGAAAGGGTAAGTAATGATCTACTTTAGGTTGCATTTACGAAGTGAACCAGTCGACATTCACTTGTTTTCTTTACAACGTCACAGTGTATGGTCGGCCAAGAAAGTAGTAAATCAGCCTTAACAATATTTCGAGGAGCAGCACAAGAAAAAAAGTTCTTATTGTTTCATGTTGTGCACACCTAATTCTTCTTTGGCATCTTTTTGGCCGAATGTAAGTGCTGTGGTCGGTGATATATTCAACAGGATATTGAATATTGCGTTTGTTCACAGACCTCTTTCAATAACATCATCACTGGTCCGTTGTCGTCGCGTGTTCGCGGCTCTCGTCGCCCTTGCCGTAGAAGAACTCGTAGAAGCAGCCGACGCGCTACTGGCCCCAGTTCGACTTGGCGTCGTCCGGCCCACGGCTCCGTTCCCGCTAGCGACCACGTATGTGGACCTCGTGAACGGCAGCGAAGACTTGTTTGGTGTAGAACCTCTTTCTACTGGACATTCAAGACATGCACATGCCCGCAGGTGTGTATTGTATAATCTTAACGTAATATTAGCCATGCTGTAGTTTGCAATCGTCAACTGTTAAACATAAGTGTTTCTCAATATGGAAGGCATCCCAGGCATCATTTGGAGAGGCAATTCTCGTATTTATAAGAATGTTCGCGTTCTAATCTCATTCTAAGTCATTAAGAAATACCTCTGATTTCCCTACATTTTTGACATTGATTGTCGCTGAGATGATATTTAATTACGGGAATTGGCCTTCAGTCGGCCTATCCAGTAAACATCTCACCTTTAAAGCCTTTTACTTTAGGCGAAGTGAGCTGTCATTCCACCTGATGCTGGGAATTAACATTATTGACAGCTCGCTTCGCCCAAGTTTTCACGGCGAGATTTTGACAGAATAGATCATCTGATGTGTTATGTTCGTTGTGGCGCAGAGAGTCGGCGACGGGCGGCGGGCGCGGCGCGGCGGCGGGCGGCACGTCCATGGGCAGCTCCACGCTGGTGCCGGACCGCTCGTCCACGCCGGTCGCCACCGAGTACGCCGACGACGGCGCGGGCGAGGCGCTGGGCAACGACGACGACGCGTCCGAGACCGACGAGCCCGCGCCGCCCGCGCACAGCGCGCAGCCGCAGGACAACCAGCATCATGACGACTCTATGGCCGACAGGTACGCTCGCGTGTTTTGTTTGTTTCTGTTTATTTGTGGTCGGCCTTTCTTGTTCACTTCTTAAGCCGACATCAGACATTTACATTTTGTTAATTTTTGCCTTTTATTCGTCATCTTTCACTTGAAGAGAAAACGTCTAAATATAAAATGGGTCAAAAGTGGAAAATGAATTAATTAATCGAAGTGTTAATATGAGTGTCGAAATCCAACATCGTTGGATCGGTTATCCAACGATGTTGGATTTCGACAATCGTATTTCACTCGCCTAGCGAATGATCGAAACATGAAGATAATAATACCTTCATCATTTTTAATAGGGGCCAAGAACAGCACGTTGTAGTAGAGAACGGCACAGAGCGTGCCGAGGGCGGCGAGAGTGAGAGCGAACTTGACTTGTTGGCCGAGGTGGAGACGGAAAGCGACTCTGACGATCAGGACAACGCGGAGTCCGCACAGCGAAGCGTACAGACCGGGGCCACGCAGGGCTCTGATGCAGGTAAGAGGGCTATATAGATTCAGAACTTTGCCAAGAAATAGAAATAATAAGATTTATTTTACCTTTAATAATTTTATTGTTGCCAATTGCTGCATTGCCAACAATAAAATTGCCGAATTCATCGACTATTTAAATAATCTCACATTGAAACTTTTCAATGTACATCTCTATGTTGCTACCGACCAGAAGGTGCTATCACGTAGTAAGGGTCACATCCACCCAACCATAATAGCCAAAGCTTTTTGCTTTGCGCGTATCCTATGTAATAAACGGTCACGTACATCGCAACAGGCATAGCATCGCTACTTCTATATCCAGAGGACGAAAGCGGAGACTCGACGCAGCCCGAGGATGAGGACTCGGAGGCCGGCGAGACGGACGAGCAGGACGGCGAGGCCGAGGTGCCCATGCACGACGGCGACACGCTGGAGCGCCGCGCCGCGCCGCCCGCGCGACCCAACCTGGCGCCGCACTCCATGCAGTGGGCTATACGGTAAGTGCTGCTGCTACGTCGCTTCTGTACTTCTGTAAATACAGGATCAGTTTTAAATCCCCATCCAATTTGATAAAATTTTATAGGCATTAAGTATTATTCAAAGACGCTATTTTTGAAAAAAGAATAAGTAAAAAAACCTGAAAGTATTATAATGTGGTTACTAAGTCAAACGTTGAATACTATACTTGCCGCGTATACTATACTGAATAAGAGAAAGGAGCCACGCGCGGATGCAGCGGGGAGGTGTATACGCGTGTGGTGTTCACATAGTTTTTTTTTTAGATAATATATCTCAATATTTAGTACTAAGTGATAAAATACGTATTTTCATCATTTTCACCAAAGATAATAAAAATAATTATCATTTAAATTTGGATGGTGATTAAAAATGGTCCCTTTATCCTGTGTCCACGCCGTATTCGTTAAACAGTTGCTAGTACGCCTGCATTGCACCAATTATATTTTAAGTCCCATGCAATAGGGGATGAGCCTGCCTTTGCCTTTTCTAACTCTTTTGGGTTCAGTTTCTAGTCTGCATGCAAGTTAATACCTGTATTAACCTGGTTACTGAGTACCACTATACCCCTTAATAAGACTGGTGGTTATGTGATTGTTAAAGAATAATAGTTATTTTAGATTAGAAATAAACAATGTGTTACCAAGGTGAGACTATTATCAAAATTATTAATTAAATAATTTCATATAATTTATTTCATTTAAGTACTTATAAATAACATTATTAAATATTTTTATAAACAAAAAGATTAAAAGAAAAACATTTACATTATTTTATAGAGATAATTACCTTAAAATAATAACTTTTTTTGCGTAATTACTTTATTATCCGTAGTTTAACCTATTGATTGCCTTAGTCTGATTAATATGACATGTCTTCGTGCCCGTACTGCCTCAGTCGTATTTATACAACTGAGAACCTATGGTTGGTATTTTGTTTTTATTTCATAGCATGACTATTAACCTAGGTATTTATTTGTCGATTTTTGAGCTGGACGCTGATGACACGACAATTGACATAAAAAAAAAGCGGTCAAGAGGTTGAAAAATATATTGGATGCCTTACTAAGTTATGTTAATAGGCAAATGAAACGACTTTACGTATCATCAAGTTACGTTTTATAAGATCATTCTAGTCCAAGCATGTTAGGAGATTGGTCATTGTTCTTTGCACTATTCAAACCACTGTTATTTTTGGATGCGAAATGAACCCCTTATTTTTAGAAGTCTGCTAAGAAGCTTTATGGTTTTGCATGCGGGATACTTTATAATTTCATTCCAACAGTTGTAGTATCAGTAATAATTATCGGTTTCCTTGAACACTCATACATGAAGCAGGTCACGCGAGTCCACTCGCGGCGCGGGTGGCGGCGCGGGCGGCGTGCGGCTCACGGGCAGCTCGTCGCTGGTGTTCATCGACCCCGCCTCGCTGCGGCGCTCTGCCGCAGCTGCCGCGGGCGCACATGACCCGCATTCTACGTCTACTACGGCTTCCTGCCTGGCTAGGGCTTTTGGTAAGGAGTTTTTATTGTTATACACAAACAAACCGTTTGCCCGATTGGTTTTCCTATCGGCAAATGTTACGTACTACCATTCAAACTTTCATATCCTATTTAACCCTTATCTTACCCTAATTAGGGGATGAATTTTCAAAAATCCTTCATTGGCTCACCTTCTTTATATTAAAGTTTCTAAACCCAGCGGTTTAGGCTGTGCATTGTCTGTCAGTAAATTAATGAATTTCATTGTTTTATTCATTAGAAGATACATGAAAAATATAAGCACTAATGCTTGTAAAAACACGATTCGTGCATATAGGTGACGAAGAGTCAATTATTTAATTGCTGTAGTTCTCATTTTGAAGAACTGTAAAAGTTTTGTAGTGTTATGTACTCAAGTAGATGTCACTACAACTGCTTCTGATGTGCAAAAATTATTGTCATATTTAAGTCCTCTTTCCTTGGCATTGTCCTGTGCAAAATTTTGTTATGCTTGACTTAATAAAAGAATATCTGTTTACAGGCATTGTCATCCGCCAAATCGCGGACTTGCTGTGGGAGTATGAGCGTGTAACTCTACCGCTACCCCGCATGGTGCCGCTAGCGTACCGCGAGGCGCTGCGCCTGCAGTGCTACCTCGAACGACAACTCAAACCCACCTGGGACTGGCTAGTCACTGTCATGGATGCTACAGAAGCACAACTGAGGTAAAATAACTTGAACATTGCTAAGATACACCTTCGATTTTGAAAATTATACATAATAGGAGATAAACATCGTCAATCAATTAATTTTAAACCGACTTTAAAAAGTAGGAGGCTCTCAATTCGACTCGTATGTGTTTTTCTGTTGTATCGACAAATTTGACCGACCTTTATGCCATTGATCTGTCGCCTAAATGATAATGTTGACGGATGTATTATGCTCGTATACGCCTATATTTTAATATTGTGAACAGATTCGGCGCATCATTGACTTCGAACAATGCGAGCACTTCGACCGGCGACAGCGGACGATCAGCTGCGCCGGCGACTCGACGCACTACATCTCTGACGTCACCAGCTACGCGCATCATAGGATTCTCTGAAGGACCTAGGGCAAGGGATCGTGAACAAGGTCAGACATGCGTTTATCTTTCTACCGACGTTGAATTAGCGCAGCTTTTATATATTTTAACAAAGTAGTCAAAATTGCTTCGTATAAGCGAGAACGCAGTCGACCACATTTTCTCGGTGACCGTTTGATTAATGTGGGATATCTTGGCTAAAGTTTTAACTAACCAGTTCTATTCTCACCTCACTTTTTACTGACTTAATATATGGTCGTTTGGGTACCCCTTACGTTTTTGCAAAGAAAATAAAAAGACACAATTCTAATATTGATATAGGTGTGGAAGCCGGCAGTGCTCGTCGCGAGTTCCTAGCCTACTGCCTGTCACTCTTGCGCGCGCACAGCGCCGAGCACGCCGAGCAGCTGCCCGTACTGGATGTGGCAGCGCTGAAGCACGTGGCCTACGTGCTGGACGCGCTCGTGTACTACATGCGCGCCGCACAGCCGCAGCCGCACCACCACCAACATCTCTGGACACCGGTAGGCATTTACCTCGTCTAGTAGATCAAAATCATTGATTTATAATGTGTTCTATGTCAGATATAAGACAATAATTTTATTATGTCAATGTGTGTGTTTGTTGCTTATGTTTGCAGGTTACACGTCTAATATTCGAGTTTTTTATTAGAATGTAGTGTTATTTTATACTGCTATTGTATACTATTAAATTACATCTTTCATATACCTGTATGCCTGTACAATACATTGATTGCATTCTAAATCGTCTATATGTGATACAGGACGAGAATGAGAACGAAGAAGGCGACGAGGAGATGGTAGTCGGAGGAGGCGCGGCCGCCGAGTCGGACGGCGAGGGCGAGGGCGCGCGCGGCCGGGCGCACGCCTTCTTCCAGCGCTCCGACTCCACGCTATGCCTCGGCTGCCCGCCGCCCGACCCGTTTAACAGTCAGTACTCTTAAACTTTACTATGTTCATGGAACAAGAAGCAAATTGCCTCCCGACAGGTTTTGTTTTATTGTCACGTATTTAATGTTTTATTCTAAAACTGTAGGTGGATTAAGTTTACGTTTGCATATAAAGTTACTTTAAAATTCAATTTGCCGCGAAATATCAATTTTGTAAATGTAATCCAGGGCCTAGGCCTTTTACAGGGATATGGTCGGTTAGAAACCATTTCTTTTCCAAAGGGTCGAAGTAGGTCTTTAACGATTTTGTGCTACTTAATTTTTGTATAAAACAGTGACTATGCAAGACGCACTACCGCTAGCGGATCAGCCACAACTACTTCAACCGAACGCTCGTCGCGAAGAATTGTTCGGAATGCCTCGCCAGCCCGTTACCGTGCCGGCCTCCGGTGACGCACCGCCCGGTGTGAACAACCCGCTAGAAGGTAACATTGCACGTAAATATTCACTTTTTATGTATTTACTAGATTAAGTAAATAGTGCTTTATTAAATACCTAAATTCAAGAACTTGATGGCAAAGTTTTAAATATTTTCTTTTTGACAATAAAATTTAAAATTGCCTTGCTTCTTCAAAACCCTTTAGAATATCAAGAAAGTAATTACAATTTACTTATCAACACAATCAGCAGATCCAATCTTATAAAATCATGAATAGAAAAGCACTTTCGAATTGTCTTTCTTTATCGTGGCAGCGAGTGCATTGTATGTTTTATTCGGCAGTTGTCCCGCGCCGGCTGGGCCTGTCCACGCGCGGCACGGACCGCGGCTGGTCGCCGCCCGCGAGGCCAGCCTCTGCGCCACCCGCGCATACTCACACTATGACGAGAGATGAACCACAGGTACGTTATATGTAATCTTTACTATATTGAAAATGTCTTGCAATTTATTTCAGAAAGATCTAGTAAAATGTTCTGCTATGTTAGTCTATTGTCCCCATCCTAGAGAGTTCTCCATCCAATGGGCCCAAAATATTTTTCACATTAATTTACCCAAAACACTGCTGCCTTCACTAATTCGATCACTAGTTAAACAATTCTGAGTTTACGGTACCGCAATCAGATTTTATGTAAACTTGTCTCTTTCCAGGATTTATCTTGCGCTAAAGATGCATCTACAAAAATGGACATTGACACAGATGGTGAATACTTATCTGACTCTGATTCTAACGAAGCTCGACAGATACCAAGGAAAAAACATCACAGGTATGCTAATAATCTGAATTTGTACACATATTTTGACATAGTATATAACAAAGTCGCTTTTCGTGTCTGTCTGTGTGACCGCTATGAACTACAGACTAGATTTTGATGTGGTTTTCATTGTTAGATATCTGAGAGAGATATGTATGAGATGCTATATAGCGTCTCGATGTTTTGCCATGTCACCACATCAGTAGATTGCATCCGTGTGAAGCATGGGCGGGACGCCAGTTGTATAATAACTCCATGTTTTTAATGTTTTTTTTTGTATTTCAGACATCCACATTCTGTAAATATGTCGGCTGGTAGCAGTTCGATGCACGAATCTATGGCGCAGCCGTCTGAGTTCCACACACTAGTTGATACAGCATGCTCTATTATCGATGCGCCTCATCAGCAGAATATCTCCGCGTCGCCGTCACCAGGTACGTTTTGATAGCTTACACTATTATATAATGTATAAAACATTTCGCTTAGCTTTGTAACTGCGACTCTCCACCAAAAGGTAAGACGTGCATAGGTCTCGCTATGTTTTAACATAATCATCATGTACCCTAATGTTTGAATTTGTTCTAGGACCAAGCGGCTCTAACACAGTGGTGTCGGAAGCTCGCGCCTCATCGTCTCGAAGCCCCGGCAAGACTGTTATTGTACGTGCTGTAAGTCACTCCACTTATTTGGGGGACTTTTTCTTATCAAAATTATACCCTACTCTTCAATTGGACGTAATTTTCTAAAATAATTGAAAATATATCTAAATTTTGAGAACCAAATTACGAAAAAGACTGACATCATCCACCTGTGTACCTTGGATTGTGCATCTGCCGTCCCTAAGGAAAGACTGACATCATCCACTTGTGTACCTTGGATTGTGCATCTGCCGTCCCTAAGGAAAGACTGACATCATCCACTTGTGTACCTTGGATTGTGCATCTGCCGTCCCTAAGGAAAGACTGACATCATCCACTTGTGTACCTTGGATTGTGCATCTGCCGTTCCTAAGGAAAGACTGACATCATCCACTTGTGTACCTTGGATTGTGCATCTGCCGTTCCTAAGGAAAGACTGACATCATCCACTTGTGTACCTTGGATTGTGCATCTGCCGTTCCTAAGGAAAGACTGACATTATCCACTTGTGTACCTTGGATTGTGCATCTGCCGTTCCTAAGGAAAGACTGACATCATCCACTTGTGTACCTTGGATTGTGCATCTGCCGTTCCTAAGGAAAGACTGACATCATCCACTTGTGTACCTTGGATTGTGCATCTGCCGTTCCTAAGGAAAGACTGACATCATCCACTTGTGTACCTTGGATTGTGCATCTGCCGTTCCTAAGGAAAGACTGACATCATCCACTTGTGTACCTTGGATTGTGCATCTGCCGTTCCTAAGGAAAGACTGACATCATCCACTTGTGTACCTTGGATTGTGCATCTGCCGTTCCTAAGGAAAGACTGACATCATCCACTTGTGTACCTTGGATTGTGCATCTGCCGTTCCTAAGGAAAGACTGCCATCATCCACTTGTGTACCTTGGATTGTGCATCTGCCGTTCCTAAGGAAAGACTGACATCATCCACTTGTGTACCTTGGATTGTGCATCTGCCGTTCCTAAGGAAAGACTGACATCATCCACTTGTGTACCTTGGATTGTGCATCTGCCGTTCCTAAGGAAAGACTGACATCATCCACTTGTGTACCTTGGATTGTGCATCTGCCGTTCCTAAGGAAAGACTGACATCATCCACTTGTGTACCTTGGATTGTGCATCTGCCGTTCCTAAGGAAAGACTGACATCATCCACTTGTGTACCTTGGATTGTGCATCTGCCGTTCCTAAGGAAAGACTGACATCATCCACTTGTGTACCTTGGATTGTGCATCTGCCGTTCCTAAGGAAAGACTGACATCATCCACTTGTGTACCTTGGATTGTGCATCTGCCGTTCCTAAGGAAAGACTGACATCATCCACTTGTGTACCTTGGATTGTGCATCTGCCGTTCCTAAGGAAAGACTGACATCATCCACTTGTGTACCTTGGATTGTGCATCTGCCGTTCCTAAGGAAAGACTGACATCATCCACTTGTGTACCTTGGATTGTGCATCTGCCGTTCCTAAGGAAAGACTGACATCATCCACTTGTGTACCTTGGATTGTGCATCTGCCGTTCCTAAGGAAAGACTGACATCATCCACTTGTGTACCTTGGATTGTGCATCTGCCGTTCCTAAGGAAAGACTGACATCATCCACTTGTGTACCTTGGATTGTGCATCTGCCGTTCCTAAGGAAAGACTGACATCATCCACTTGTGTACCTTGGATTGTGCATCTGCCGTTCCTAAGGAAAGACTGACATCATCCACTTGTGTACCTTGGATTGTGCATCTGCCGTTCCTAAGGAAAGACTGACATCATCCACTTGTGTACCTTGGATTGTGCATCTGCCGTTCCTAAGGAAAGACTGACATCATCCACTTGTGTACCTTGGATTGTGCATCTGCCGTTCCTAAGGAAAGACTGACATCATCCACTTGTGTACCTTGGATTGTGCATCTGCCGTTCCTAAGGAAAGACTGACATCATCCACTTGTGTACCTTGGATTGTGCATCTGCCGTTCCTAAGGAAAGACTGACATCATCCACTTGTGTACCTTGGATTGTGCATCTGCCGTTCCTAAGGAAAGACTGACATCATCCACTTGTGTACCTTGGATTGTGCATCGGCCGTTCCTAAGGAAAGACTGACATCATCCACTTGTGTACCTTGGATTGTGCATCTGCCGTTCCTAAGGAAAGACTGACATCATCCACTTGTGTACCTTGGATTGTGCATCTGCCGTTCCTAAGGAAAGACTGACATCATCCACTTGTGTACCTTGGATTGTGCATCTGCCGTTCCTAAGGAAAGACTGACATCATCCACTTGTGTACCTTGGATTGTGCATCTGCCGTTCCTAAGGAAAGACTGACATCATCCACTTGGTACCTTGGATTGTGCATCTGCCGTTCCTAAGGAAAGACTGACATCATCCACTTGTGTACCTTGGATTGTGCATCTGCCGTTCCTAAGGAAAGACTGACATCATCCACTTGTGTACCTTGGATTGTGCATCTGCCGTTCCTAAGGAAAGACTGACATCATCCACTTGTGTACCTTGGATTGTGCATCGGCCGTTCCTAAGGAAAGACTGACATCATCCACTTGTGTACGTTGGATTGTGCATCTGCCGTTCCTAAGGAAAGACTGACATCATCCACTTGTGTACCTTGGATTGTGCATCTGCCGTTCCTAAGGAAAGACTGACATCATCCACTTGTGTACCTTGGATTGTGCATCTGCCGTTCCTAAGGAAAGACTGACATCATCCACTTGTGTACCTTGGATTGTGCATCTGCCGTTCCTAAGGAAAGACTGACATCATCCACTTGTGTACCTTGGATTGTGCATCTGCCGTTCCTAAGGAAAGACTGACATCATCCACTTGTGTACCTTGGATTGTGCATCTGCCGTTCCTAAGGAAAGACTGACATCATCCACTTGTGTACCTTGGATTGTGCATCTGCCGTTCGTAAGGAAAGACTGACATCATCCACTTGTGTACCTTGGATTGTGCATCGGCCGTTCCTAAGGAACCTACTCTATGTAACTCCTTGGTAATAATAAGTAAATGGGTCCAAGGTGTCTAGTTGAAGATCTTACGTCAATATTATTAACAAATATATATATAACTAATATTTCAATATATTAACTAATATTTCAATATATTAACTAATATATAACTAATATTTTAATATATTAACTAATATTTCTTTGTAACATCAGGGTGAGCTGTTAAGCGCGGCAGATCCTCTCGAGTCTCAGGAGATTTCGGCGCATGTGACGGTGGAGACCACAGGTTTACCACCTCCACCTCTCTTGCCAACTCTCAACACGCCAGCGCAGCCGTAAGTACTATACACAATGAAAATGTTGCTAATCTTCATGTTTACAAACTAAAAGATGTCTTATTCTATAATATTTTGGAGGTATGAGGAACACCGCCATTATCTATAAAATTCGCACGAGGCCATCCTCGTTCATCATTGTTAGAAATACTTAGTTTAGCAGTATATTTTTAATTTCCTTTCCATACAGTGCACCCCACATTAGCAGATCTTTAGTGACACACAATTTTTTATTTTCCAGTCGCGCGTGTCCGTCTCTAGGTGCCTCAGTGTCGCACGATCTTCTGCTGGGAAGATGGCGCCTGTCTCTAGATCTCTTCGGACGAGTGTTCACGGAGGACGTAGGCTTAGAGCCGGGCTCCGTGGTCGCCGAACTCGGCGGATTCCCTCTCAAAGAGGTCAAGTTCCGCAGGGATATGGAGAAGCTAAGGAATTCACAACAGAGAGATTTGACGTTACATAAGGTGGGTACTTCTCAAATCTTAGGGATATACTATGATGTTTTCCGTTGCTAGCCAGTGTACTGCTATAAACTGTTGTGTTAATTAATTATTATTAAACGGAAGTGCTATAAAGTCTGTTATTTAATGAAGTCGGTTTAAAACACACTTAGATGTTTTTAAAAATATTGGTGGTAAAGCGAGTATTCTCATTCCACAGATGGAACGCGACCGTGCCAAGTTGCTACAGCAGACGTTTGCGGAGTTGAACAGCGCGTTCGCTGGTCAGAACAGGCGCGCACATAGTGCGCAGCCGCCACTCGCAGTCAACAGAGTCAAGGTGACGTTCCGCGACGAGCCGGGAGAGGGCAGCGGCGTAGCGCGCTCCTTCTACACCAGTGTCGCTGAGGTAAGAAAACCAAGAAAACAAATGAATACATGTCATGTTGTAAGGTCTCAACAACCTTGCATACATTTTGCAAAAGCAGCAACCCAGTTGGATGTCGGGAATCACGAATGTTTTACAATAATTAGGACTTGTTAAGCAATACATATCGAATACGACAACTACTGTGTAACTAAACACTATTCAAATAAAGAATCGCTTCTATTCCTTCTCGTTAACTAATTTACCTTCCAATATACATAACTTTTAACATAACTTGTAGTTCTTTGTGTGCTCCAAAAACTTACTCAACCAAAACAACGTGTTAGTGTAAGGTACCGACAACCATTGGCCTGTACACATGTAAACAAATTCAAAATTATTTAGTACGATCTCCACATGTATTGATTTTTAATAAGTGTTACATTTTGTGTGTAGGCGTTATTAGCAAATGAGAAACTCCCGCCGTTGGAGCCTACGACCGGTAGCGGTACAACGACGAGCAGTACCAACGGCACATCTGGTTCAGCCAACGCTAACGCTGGCGGAGCGAGCAGTAACAGCGGAGCTCGGTAATTATAATCAATTCTTTATGTAACGCGACTGTTGTCCTGATTAATAGAAGATAGAATCTAAAACAGATGTGTGTCATTGGATAATAGACACACAAGTCTCATGTTAATAACTATGTATATCTAAAAATGGTTATATTGTACCTTAGTTTCAAGCCATTGTAACAACTTAAAAACATTTTGGAACGCAAATAAAGACATGAAAATGAATATAAAAATAACTCTCTAGCTAGTCCATAAATAAGCGTTCACGTTTGTCTTCTAACATAATAATATATTGTAACGTATTGTTATAGAAGTGGAGCGGGCCGCGCACGGTCTAAAGACGCAGCGCGGCGCACGCCCGGCCGGCCCGCGCCGCGCCCGCCCGCGTCGCGCGAGCCGCGCAGGGTGCTCAGTGTAGACGCCAGACCATATTCGCCACAGGTATGAAGTAACAACGAGAACCAGATGGTATCTGTATTTAGTTTATATATTGTGTTTCGCCTAAACATGGAAACCAGGAAATATATTATCTTGGTCAGTGAATAGTGTATGGTTTTCCCGTGATTATTGGGCTGATTTACGTGATTGTTTTTTCGTTTAGTAGGGGAAGTAGTAGTGGCCCCATATACATTTTATAAACTTTTCTTGGATACTTTTCGTGGGTTAGCTTTAATAAGTATGTTAACTTAGTGTATGTCGATGATGTTATAAAACTTCCTGTAAAAAACGAGATTACAAAGCAAAGACACCTAACTTCCGAAATTAAAGTTATCTTTCACATCATACTGTTTTTCATTAAAATCAGTTGTTTTATTTTTGTTTAATCCTGTTCAATAGAATTTACCAGTTATCCTCTGAAATAGAAATTACCTTATGTATCCATTTGTGTGTGTTCAGGCTGCTCCCGGGACTGAAGGCGCCGGTTACAGCGGTGACAGGCCCGGCGGACACAATGAACATCTCACTCTCCATCAGGCACAACTGGGCGAACGACTCTATCCGAGGGTAAGAAACTTTTATTAATTTTTAAATATAATGTGAGGGAAGTATATTTACTGATGAGAAAACGAAGTTAGCATTAGTTAGTTACTGTGCCTTAGATCGGCAAAAACCCTAAAAATTCTGCTCACTTTTGGTAAATAAGGAACTCTTGTGCAAAATTTCAAGCTTCTAGACTTCCAGCAGTTTAGACACCGCATTGTCTGTCCGTGAATTTTTTAATTTTATTATGTAAATACGATATGGAGCTACAGGTATTAAAATAATCTTGTTGTAGGTTCACTCGCTACACCCGACATTCGCGGGCAAGATAACCGGCATGCTGCTGGAATTGACACCAGCGCAGCTGCTGGTGCTGTTGGCGAGCGAGGACGCGCTGCGGCAGAAAGTGCGCGAGGCCATGGATCTCATAGTCATGCATCCCTCCGAGGCGATACTAGGTACGTGGTTCAAGCTAAAGGGTATTTCCGACAAATGAATCCCACCACTAGCTGAATAACTAAGAATTTTGTGTAGACCTCTACTGGATGTTAACAGCTTTCAAGGTTGTGCAAGTGAGCTTCTGTCACTGGTCTTACCACCAATACAGTAAATCTACTCTGAAGGAGACCACACTGTAAGGACGTCAGTGTTCAATTATTAGGGATTATGTATACATGATTTGGTTTACATTATGCATCAAATAGCCTGCAGTTTGGATTCGTGCAAGGTTGTGTTGGCAATAGGCTCACCCCCTACCACATGGAACTCATGAAATGTGGGTACATCTCTGCCTTACGCTTTGTGGAACACAGGCGTGACGTTATGATATGCATCTAATCAATAGTTTGTTCACCACAGATTTAGACGTATTCTCGCTGTCGGAGCGCGGCGGCGGCGGCGCGGGCGCGGGCGCGGGCGGCGCGGCCGGCACGTCGGGCGGCGCGCCCGCGCCCGCGGACGACGCCGCGCCGCTGTTCTACTCGCCCGGCAAGCGCGGGTACTACTCGCCGCGCCAGGGACGCGCCACGCCCGAGCGGATTAACGCTTTTAGAAACGTCGGCAGGTAAGACTACACGAGACAAAATGGCTACTAAAACTATATTACACCATTTAAGAGCCATTTCACGTTATTGCGCAAATATCTAAGACTTTAGTTGCCTAATTTACCATCTTAGGCATAAGGCGCAACACCCACTAGAACGCGCCACGCGACGGGAATTAGTGTAATCTTGACTAATCTCTTAATGTTTCTTTTATTTCCAGAATAATCGGTTTATGCCTACTGCAGAACGAATTGTGCCCGATGTTCCTAAATAGGCACGTTCTTAAATATATTCTGGGACGGCCGGTGAGGTTCCACGACCTCGCGTTCTTCGACCCCGTCGTGTACGAGAGTCTTCGGCAACTAGTCGTCGATGCTGAAACTGGAGACTCCCATTCCCTGTTTGCTGCTTTAGATCTCAACTTTAGGTAAGGAGTCCTTTGTTTCATGGCTGCATATTTATCGCAACAGCGAAGACTGGTACATACATATAATAAAACGGATTTTGAACCTTATTTTACTTTCGGCAGTTTGGAAATGTGCGAGGAGGAAGGTGGTGGTTGCGTGGAGCTGGTGCCGGGCGGACGTGACATCGAAGTGACGGCGCTCAACGTGTATGACTACGTGCGCAAGTATGCACAGCATCGGATGCTGCTCTCACAGGAGAAGGCGCTTGAGGTAATAATTTGATGAATTGTTTTAAAAGGTTTTTGAGGTTAACATTTTCCCCTGGCCACAGAGGTGTGTTAAGAAGCAGCAGCGCAGCATTTTATACAAAAACACGTGTGTGTAGATGCTCACTATTGTATTATTAGGGGCGACATTACAACCAAATTTTAAATATCCTTCAGGCTATGCGAGTTGGTGTGCTCGACGTGCTGCCCGAATCGGCCCTGGAAGGTTTGACCGCAGAAGACTTGCGGCTGCTACTGAACGGCGTAGGCGACATCAACGTGGCCGCGCTGGTGTCCTACACCAGCTTCAATGACGAGAGCGGAGAGCCCTCTGAACGACTCGCGCGCTTCAAGCGTTGGCTTTGGGCCATCGTCGATAAGATGACGCATTTGGAACGACAGGACTTGGTGAGTCGAGAAATATTTGTTCAGACTTATGTATCTGTTGCTTTTGTGGACGAGTTCAATATGTAAATAATTGTGTCTAGAGTTTCATCGTTAAATTAACATTAAATATAACATGTATTGTGTGCGCTGCAGGTGTACTTCTGGACCGGATCGCCCGCGCTGCCCGCGTCCGAGGAAGGCTTCCAGCCGATGCCGTCGGTGACGATCCGGCCGGCGGACGACGCGCACCTGCCCACCGCGAACACGTGCATATCGCGCCTGTACATCCCACTCTACTCCTCGCGACACGTGCTCAAGCATAAATTACTGCTTGCCATCAAAACCAAGAACTTCGGCTTCGTGTAGACACTCGCCACTATTTGTTATGTATCCTTAAGTTTAAGCCCAGTCATGTAAGACTGCCGCTATATTCTGTCACTTTGTAAAAGTTTAGAGAAATTACGTGTCTTTATAAAGTACCATCATAGAGCTTACTTTATTTAGAACCATTATCTACTTCTAGTACGGACATACTGGTGTATATTTATTTATTTGACCTCTTTTACTTGAAGAATCTATAACTCTATATGACTGGGTGTATTTGACTGAATAGTAATATTCAATATGCAGTAATTTTTGTTAGAAAAAGGCCCAAGAACGGTCTGCACAAGTACATAGTAATTTTTAAACTTTTAAGCTCATAGTGTTATAAAGAACCTATAGAAATCGCAATTCTATATACATACATACCAATATTAGTTGGAAGTTGATTCTAATCAAAGATCAACCATTTTATAATGATTTTCTAAATTATTTTATTTATCTTTTTTCTGGACTTATTTTGATAAAGGCCTAACTTAACATGCATTTGGTTGCTCTCCTCACTATTGATTGTACTTTTATCGCTCGATGGCAAGCAAAGGCAGCGTGAGAAAATATTCAAGAATATTTCAATTGTTTATATAGCTTTGTTATAGTAAAAATTATATAAGATAATACAGTATGATGGGTATACTGCTATAATACTTTGGGTAAGCTTGGGAAGAGAGGCGTCGGATCCGAGCAATGGTGGTATTGTGATATCAGAGGAAGTATTTTGCGCCTCAATCTCTAAATTTAAGATTATAATTAGATTTCCTTTGATTAGTTGTATTAATACGGTTCATAATAAACAATCTCAAAACGCTTATATTGTTGTTATTATTTCTATGTCCACATAACACGAAAAACAGTTGTACTTCTCAAGTAAATCCTATAAGGACTACTTACACTTATTCAGCTTATGCCCATAGAAAACAACGATTTTGTATGGAGACGCGTACGCATTCGTTCAGCTTTCGCGGCAAACAAGTGTAAAATGAGGACAAATGTGTTATTATCATGCGAGTGCTATAGAGTTCAGCGCTGTGCTGTTCCGCCGCAGTCAGCGTCGAACGCGGCGGAACCGCTGTACACGGATGGTTCTCGACTCCTTGTCGACAAGTTGCCACCTGCATAGTTCCTGCATAGATTTTATTTATTAATACGTAAGTAATCAAGCACGCAAGGATTGGGAGAGTTCGGACGTCGGGATTTTTTTTTTATTTTTACGAAAAATCTGATAAAAGATCCTGCAAGCTTGTAATGACAGTTGTGTAAATAATGGAGCTACTGTGTGTTCAATCTAAAGCAGTATTTGTGAATGGACAACCAAGGGAATTTGATTTGGATCATTATTAACCCTTAAATGCGCGATTTTTTATTTTTTTTTGAAAAAAATATATTTATTAGTAAATAGGTTCTATTTGACAGGAAAAATTGTAAAAAAAAAAAATATTCGAATTTACTGTACTTTTTTTTCAAAAATGTTATTGTTGTTTTAAAACAACATTGCGCATTCATTGGAATTGTGCTAGTATGGATCTGATGAAAACAATAAACTGTTTTGAAAGTATTTATTTATGGGTTATTGTGGTAATTAAAAAAACAATTATTTTTTTTGGTGTCACACAAAGAGACTTGACATTTTTGGCACATTTTAAAAGTAAACCCTGAACATTTTGGGAACTTGCACCTTTGCTGCTTATCCATCCAAACTGCCCAGTGAGAGGTCTGGTCCAATCTCACGTCTTTCGATGGCGCTGCTTGAGCTGGACCTCGGAACTTCTTCAGGTCAAGTTCTCCTTGTAAGGAGCCCCCATTAGGCCGACCACGTTTAGCTCCATTTGTAGGTAGACCAATTTGACAGAGTGTATCAGCAAGTTCTAGCCTAAACTTACCTAGATTGAGGAGTTTGTTATTGCCCCTTATCGAATGTACTTTCTTGTACATTATCCACGAATTTATTATTGTGAGGTCCAGAAAATGGTAAAATAAACGCATTGTCCACTTTCGGCTTTTCATTGTAATGTGGTAACGACCTATGAACGAATCCAACAAGTCTACTCCTCCCATATGCGCATTGTACTCTCGAATGACCTTTGGGCATGGAACAGCAACTCTTTCTTTCTTAGATTTATCAAAACGTGTGACAGTAGTTGCTGGTTCTGCTCCTACATAAGTGGAAAGAAGAGTGACGGGCTTGTTGTCCTTCCATACGACAGCACTTACTTCTGTACCATCTACAGTCGCCACATTCTCCTCGTAAAACCCTCTGGGCACGTCTTTTTTCATAATGGTGTTTTTGTCGGGCAATTTGCAGTTTCGTAAACGGTTAACGCGTACTGTTCCAAGCGAATAAATTCCTTCTTTAGCTAAATAGGTGACGAGAGGCAGAGAGGTATAAAAATTGTCGAAGTAAATTATATGATTTACGTTGCGTGGTACCACCCTGGCTAATCTGACAACTGTGTTTCCAGACTCTCCCAAATCTGGCTCACCAAGTAGGATGCCGTTTTTGGAGCCTCCTCCAGAATAAATCTCGAATCTATGAGCATACCCTTGTAGACTACATATGAGATACAGTTTGAACCCCCATTTGTGGGGTTTGTTTGGGAGATATTGTTTTATGTAGTGGCTCAATTTCGTAGCACACATCTGTTCGTCGATGGAGAGCCTTTGTTCTATAGGAACCTTCCTAAATTGGTAGTTGAGCGTCGCCTCAATTGGTCTTATTTTGTAGAGCCTGTCATAATCCGGATGATCTCTGGGTAAGCACTTGGTGTTATCAGCAAAATGGATAATAGATCTTATTTTTTCGAACTTTTTTTGTGGCATTGTGTTTTTTATATGGTTGTAACCATATTTGTCATTCCAATAAGCACGTGTATTAGGAAACTTTATAACGGAAGAATAAAACAATATGCCAATGAATTTATTCAGTATATTTTCATTTATATATTCAGGATTGGAGATCTGTTTCTGAGCTGCGTACAAGTTACTTTGTTCTACTATTGTATTCTTCAAATCTGGTGTAAAATAAAATGAAAAAAAATCGTATGGTGTGTTGCATTGCATCAAAGCCTCTGGTACTTGAGTTTCTCCCCTAAAAATTAGCCTGTCTTCTTCAGTAACAAGGTTTCTTTTTCGCCAAATCACAGGTCGATTTATCGGTCGCCTAGCCGTCTCTTGCGATGACATGTTGGCCACAGGTAACGGTTGTGGAGAGAGAGATGGGGAATCGGGATGGGATTGGGGAATGGGGATGGGAGGGTCTTGCATATTCTCATTATCGTTGGTTACAAGAGGATCAGTATCCACCAAATCAGGCTGAGTTTCCTCATCTTCAAGGTCTCGAAGAACATCTTGTACATTTTGATAATACTGACCTTCATCTTCTACCTCGGAGTCTGACCCATCTAAACCGTCTTCGGAGTCCTCAAGGTTTTCTAAATATGATAAAATATCCCGTTCTAATAAACGTGACATGCTGAAACGTAAAAGAAAAGCCCTTCACCAAACATGCAATTATTTACACAGCAATGCGCACTGTAGTTTTCCTACAACAAACGGATTTGAGCTTATGTCTACAAAGATAACAATTATTTTCAATATTTTGTAATTTATACGTATAATTGAAGATACAAACAAGCAAATATAAATAATTTTATAAACTTACGTAATATTTATTGAAGTCCAAACACAGTTTCAAAACTTGGTTCGCGCCAAAAACAAACTTTTCTTCAAAGTGACATTTGACATTTAAATTGTGTCAAAGTTAAAAAAGTATTGTTTATGGCCATTACGAAAAATAAGTATAAATACGTTCAGAAACAAGAATTAGTAGTTATGATTACTAAAAAAACATAAGAAGTTCCTCATAATCTGTGGTTTTCAGTATGTTGTTTTTAAACAACACCGCGCATTTAAGGGTTAAGGACTACTCACACTTATTCAGCTCCATTCGCGTTTCGCTGAACGATTTTGGTCACATTTATACCGTTCTGCTTCTAAGAGCCGCGTACAGCGTCGAAAGAATGAAAAAAGCCGACATAGCGTGTTATCTCCGCTGAAACGCTTCTCTATTCCCAAGCATAACTTTTTCTCTGTTGATCGCTATACTTAATCATAATGTGACGAACTAATATCGTACAAGCAAGAATATTTTTGCACTAGCAATATAAGTTTCTCTTCGTCCATCATTTTATTTCGTAAAAATAAAATAATTATAATTACTTTACTTTTAAAGTCCGACGTCCAAACTCTGTCAATCCTTGCGTGCATAATGATTACGTAATAATAAATAAAATCTATGCAGGTCGTAACTTGTCGATAAGGAGTCTAGAGAACCATCCGTGTACAGCGCTGTTCCGCCGCATTTTATACTTGTTTGCCGCGAAAGCTGAATAGACGCGGAAAGCTGAACGGATGCGTACGCGTCTCCATACAAAATCGTTGTTTGCTATGGGCATAAGCTGAATAAGCTAGCTAGCTAAGCTGAATAAGTGTGAGTAGTCCCTAACGTCTACATCTAGCTTTTGCAATCGCTTACAAGAATGAATGTATTGAAAGTCTTGGATTAGCTAAAGGTAGATGACGCGTAGATTGTAGTTTCAGTGGAATCGTTGCCAACTACCTTACTGGTTGCTCTTAAATGCATTTTAAAAGTAAAATCAAATCAAAATGCATGGTTTCATTAGCATATAGCACTTTAGGCAGTGATGCCAGTGAAGCACAACTTTTACTACACTTATGGGTGCCCAGAGAGTGACTGCAATCAATCCAGGGGTGGAGTCCCAAAGTAGCAGCAAAATTAAAAAACAAAGCGGCAGAGTAAAAAACATTTATTAAAAATACTCTAACAATATTTACAGTCATAAAATCGTAATTGTAAAAAATGAACACACTTGTTTATTCATGTAAGGTGTAAAAAGCTGAGTGTGATACAGCAATCATTAATGAACATAAATGATGCAATTGAAGAGTTATGATGGGATGTTGTTTCAGTTAATGCCCTTAATTAGGTTAGTTAAATAAACACATCATAATAATTATGTTCAGTAAAAAACTTAAATCCGTTTTTAATCTTTTTAAGCCTTACATACATCTTTTAAGCACATGGGGAACACATTTATCTATTTAAATTATTCTAATTTAGAAACCATTCTCAATTCTGCTGATATTTTTCTGTAAACTCCGTAGAGTACAGTGACATGACATACATGTAATAAAGCACTTGTTACGTAGGTACTAGGGTATGTATTCCAACACATTTCAATAAGAGCTAGAAGCAGGAACCTGACTATAACAGAGTAATTGTTAGTCCATAGTAAGTATGGCAGACTGTGGAAGTACCATGAATAAAACTGATAGTGAAGGCTCCTTGCACACATTACACCAATGAAGTTTACAATAAACATTGGAAGAATAAACAATTGAGATAAAATATCAAAATTAATATTATAGTGAGGATCTTGTTCCAGTTCAGCAGGTTTCCTAACTGCTTTCTTTCCATCCTTTTGGGAAGACTTCTGCAGCATTGTTTCAAATGAATTAATGAAATCCTCCTGATCTTTGGTCAAATTTTCGCTTTCATCATTCTTTTTGCCTAACTTTTTCTTAGTTTCCTTCTTCAATTTACTTTTCCTCTTATTTTCAAAATTTTTAGCATCTATTTGAGGTTGGACTTGCTTCTGCACATACTTCAGACGACAATAACTCTTAAAATATTTGATGCACATTGGAATAAAGACAATCAGCAAGAGGACATGTATTGCTAATAGTGACAAATGAAAACATTTATTTTCAAATACATCTATTTCCAGAAACCTATAGTTTACAGTCCAAGTATGATTGAAAACACGGCCTATGTCAAAACTTCCTTTTAAATATGCTACTGGACTGCTTAACAAAAATGGTAGACCTAGTACTACTTGAATTATACCACAAATAAACAGTTGTTTTATGGTTTCCTTAAAACCTAAATTAGTCAAATAAAAGAAAAATAAGGCTGGGGCATAAAGTAGTATGTTCATTTTTACAGATACTCCTAAACTGTAGAATATGCTACCAAGGTACCATTTTGATTCCATGAAGAAATTTAAAGCAGCATACAAGAACAGTACAGCAATAGGGTCATTGAATAATCTCAGTACATAGATTGAATGTATTCTATAAGAGGTTAATATAGTTATAACTAGAACATAAGGTGGAACTTTCTTTGTTTTGATGTAAATTCGAAGAACAAGACATAACTGTAGTATATAGATACCAATAAATATGTACTGCGCAAGTTTGATGTTTGCACCCTGGCCTGTTAGGAAATAGAAAAAAGAATATATGTATACGAATCCTGCAGGGTACACGAGGGGTCCGGTGTCGCCTTGGAGCTGGCTGTAGTCGAGGGTTCCATTCAGGAATCCTTCACATTCTTGCATGTACGCCTTCCAGTCAATTTCGGTATATGGCACACGTTCCACAACCAGCACGTTAATAATCAGTTCAGCAATGATTAGGAGTAAGGCAGCGAAAGGTAATTGAGCAGGGTTTACAACTAACCCCTTCATAAAAGACCACGTAAACATCTTCATAATGTCGTGGTACAAATCTTGATATTTACTCCTACCGCCCATGATGAAGGCAGGTTCTTCAACCGTACCACTTATTGGATTAGCATAGATGTCCCGTAGATATAGTATGAGCTTGACAGTCTCAGTTTATTATTTCTATTTTAGGATTAGGTCACCGCACCGGTCCCCGGCGGCAGTGGACTAGTTTCTCCGTCTTCGACATTCTGCGACGGCTGACGTTGACAATAACAACTGTCAGCGATGACATCGACATTCTTTTTTTTTTTTCTTCTTTGGCTACTGTGGCGTCTTTGCACTTCGTGGTAGTTATGTAGTTATTGTATTATATTAGTAGCTAACTAGAATTAGATTTCATTTAAATTTAAAAAGAATGATAATTTTTTTATAAGTTTAGGAGAAAAGTTAGCCAAGAAGGAATGGAAGTTAGTAGGAAGAGGGATTTTAATTTTGGAAAGCTTATGATACAAGTCAAAGGACATCAAGACCGCATTCGCACAAGGAACTGTCACGAACACGGATCTTATTTAAGAATACTGGACTGCAGCAGTGACCAAGTCTTAGTCTACACAAGGTTTCCGCTGGATGTCAGGTTGAATCGTAATACGCCCCCTTAAGTTTTGAACTTGCCTGCCATCTTGCTGACCACAAGTTGTGTTGTTTGTGTTTGGTGTCAGTTCGTAAGACGTAACTTTGTACCGTGTAATGCTTCCGATCCACCGGGTTAGATGAAGAGCGCACTCGTTGTCACAGCTACATATACCCGAGTGATTGGGAACCCAAGCTATCTCAATGTTTAAACCGTTGTTCGAGCATGTGAATAGTAAATTAAGAATGTCAAAAATGATTTGACTGTGAATTTTGGATTTTAGTTGACATTGACCTAAGGCTTGAATGCTACTACGAGAATCGGAAAAAATTACCGAAATTTTTATGTGGGTTAGAATGAAATTGACGGCCTCTGCATTCGACCAATGCATTCCTGTAAATATTGAGGCTTCTGGTGGGCATTGGAATAAAAGGGCAATTTTAGAGTTCTGGAAATATGTTGAAACACCTGTACATCCTGTTGACGATAATTTGAATGCGTCCGTATAAAAAAAAATCCAACGGTTCCAGTATCTCTTAATGGTCCGCTCAAAATCACATTTAGCGTCCTGGGAATTTTTGGAGATACCAAGTCCCAAAACGACCTTTGGCTTCAAATGGACCACCTCATAGGCAGAAGAAAAGACAAGAAGAGAGGGGTATTGACAAACAGGTGAGGAGAGGTGTTTAAGCTCTCTGTACCTGTTCATCAATGGAATAGATTTATTATTTCAGTAGGAAGACGTGTTAAGAGAGAGGTAGATTTGTTTCAAAATGGGGAGTAAAGGATGGGACGAAAGGAAGAATACTTTTGCCAAGAAACGATCTGCTAAGTATTGTCGTCGAAGGTTAAGAGGAGGTTCAGCCCATTCAACCTGGAGAGCATTTCTAGGACAGGATTTCATGGCACTAATTACGCTCCTGAGACATTTGGACTGGACAGAATCTAATCTGCGCAAAGCTTCCTTGTTGCATGGCTCGATCAGGTAGCAGCAATAATCCAGCGCCTTGTAGATTAGCTTTAGGGTGTATGGGTGAGCTCCCCACCAGACACCTGCCAAAGCATTGAGGACCGAAACCGGGCGCTCAGATTTTTTGACTGTATTATTAATGTGGTCCACTCCCGACAATTTGTAATCCAGGGTAACCTCCAGAAACCTGGCTTTCTCCTCAATTGGGATAGCTTGACCATCAATATTAGTGTTAACCTGGGGTATTAGGCGTTTACAAGTAAAAACAACTGCAGTACTCTTTAGAGCACTTAACTCTTAGGTCACGGGTTACCCGTCACCTAAGGAAGTAAGGACACAAAAACCCTTGGAAGGGATTTCAACCATGATGGGATAGTGATCACTCCTATAAGTCACATTCAAGCGACTCCAGTTAAAAAGGCTGGCTATATTAAATGAGCTAAATGTCAAATCAACACAGCTGTTATTCTGTCCTGGTGAAGACCTACGTGTAAGACTGCCATCATTGATCATACATAGGTTAAGTTCATCTAGTATATCCAGTAAGCCTATATGTGTATAGTTGTCGCAGGTTTCTGATCCCCATCTATAATGATGACGATTAAAATCGCCCATAATAAGTAGTGGACCTTGTACACTACTCAGCAAACTTTTAATTGTAATGAGGTCTTCAGTTTGTGGGTGTGCAATATAAAAACTAAAGATATTTATATCCTCAGCCTTAACAGCAACAAAGGGTAGAGGAATTGGGGAGAATGGTACTTTATTATTAATGAACAAAGCACATCCTCCATATCCATCCGGTCTGTCATGTCGAACACCACTGAAACATGGAATCCTGAAATTATTATCAGTTCGAAGCCATGTCTCAGCGATGCTACAGATCGATGGTTTGAATTTATTAATGATAAAGAGTAGGTCAGATTTCCTGGGAGTAATACTCCTCACGTTCCATTGAAGCAATGTCAGGGGATGGAACATTGGTAATATACTTGACAATTGATGACAGTTTGTAGGCAACGTGGTCAGGTAAAGATTGTGCAGGGTTAGATAATACTGTTATTAGCATATTAGCTATAGTATTAAGGATATTTTCGGACTTATCAGGACTGCTTGTACCTTCCCTGGGGAAAGCACAGCCATTTTGGGAAGGAGAAGAGAAGTAATCTTGAGTAAGGGGTTGATGAGCCTGCTTGTCATAGCTAGGTGAAAGAGGGGCATGAGATTTGGGTTTTACAAAGACCGTTTTACGGTATGATTTTGTTTGGGGAGCGGGACTGGGATGTTGGCGAGAGCTAGGTATTGGCTTCGATTTTTGGGATGTTCTAGACACTTCAGCATACGATCCTGAAACTGGAGGGAAAACATAACTTGCTTCCGCATAAGACAGATTTCTCGGCCATAAGAGCTATAGTGCCTTTCTGCCGACCAAGCTCAGGGCAAGCCTTGTCGTTAACATAACGATTGCCAGAACAAGATACACTGAGGGCACAATCAATGGGAACTTGGCATCCATCACCTGGGTGGTCTTGACCACATTTAAAGCAGCGGGGTTTAGAGCGGCCTACTGTACACGTGTGACCGAAACGACAAAAATTTAAAACATTGGATAGTTGGGTACATGTATCTCTCGACTAAAAGGGCAGAGTAAAAACAAAAAACACGCTGGGGTAAAATTTGGCCGTCAAAGGTTAAAACCATCGTTTGAGTGGGTTTCCATTCGGTTACACCCAGAGAAGTCACCTGACGGCTCGTTCTCCTAGCCTTAATAACAGGGCCGTCCAGTGGGAACCTTGATGTTCTCTATAACTTCTTCCTCAGTCCATTCAATGGGAACGTCTTTGACAAGACCTAAACGAGTGATGTTAAATTGAGGGATTGAGGCAACAAAATTATTTTTAGGTAAAATTGGGCTGATTAGAAAACTGTTTGCATCCTGCAGTGCGATTCCGTAACCATCTCACCGTGAAAACTTAGGTGAAGTGAGCTGTCATTCCAAATAATGCTAGGGATTGACACTAATGACAACTCACATCAAGCTCACTTCACTTGAGTTTTCACGGTGAGATTTTTACAGAATCGACCGGCTGGTGAGATTTGAATTCGACTGGAACCCTGTTTCTTCCTAAGCGTTTCACACTGCCTAGGAGAATGTTGCTGAAGTTATTTTGCGTCAAGAACATAGCAAATTTGATAGGGTGCAGAACAGTACCTGGGGTCTGACCATCTTTTAAAGATACATATACGATAAACGGGGGGTAATCTCTAATCGTTTAACTAACTGTCTTCCAATAATGTTTTTAGCTAGCTTAGGAGGGTTGATTAAAACAGCCGGGGGGGAAGCAGCGGATCTTTTTCTGTTTGCAGATTCCGAGTCCAACGTAATTACATTGTCGTCGGGAAGAGTAACAGTTAACACCGGAGTGTATTCAGGTCAGGGGCTTTTTTGGTATCCATATTGGATGTCGGGTAATATCTTTCGAAAATGTTTCTAGATAATCACCAGCAAAAATGTAGGTATATGATAAATCGTAAACGTCACTCAGTAATTGTCACTTTAGCAATCACTGTGGATGTAAACACAAATATTTTGTTTTTCCTTTCCTTTTTCAGCAAAAGTTATATTTTCTTGTATTCGTCAATCAAATTATCACAATCACGCAGACCAACATATGTTAAATTAAAGCACAAAAAGTTAATTTATTTGCAAAGTGAAATACATCGACATTCTTGAAGTACGGTAGAGGGATAGTTCAGATACAATTTGGTTTATATCGCAGTAGCAGCATTGCATAGGCAATGATTGTTGCATGAAAATCCTATGATGGATCAGAAATGGTTGTCAAATATTTTTACACGTACCGTAATTAACTTTGAGAAAGTCGCAAGAAGTAATTAGTGTGTACAACAGATTTTATACACTTACTTTTCGCGATTCAAAGTCATACATGTTTGCTAAGTCTTCAAGGCTTTGGACACCGCTTTGCTATCCTCCCAGCCGACTAGCCCAACTCCAACAAGCCCATCCAGTTCATCAGTGGTCTCTCTCAGTCTAAGCGCGCATCAAGAAATATAATCGTTGCGGAAAATAATCGCCAATCTGTGAACAATATAATATATTTAATAGCTTAAAATATTATATTAGCGTTTGCGATTTAATTTCGCATGGACATGCTATTAAAAAATCACATCGCAGTCCGCGCCTAACGTTACTGATACTCGTAGGCTCATAACAATAAACTGTTCCAGGTCTCAGGAATAGGCCCTTGATGGTTAAAATAATAGTAGGAAGTATTTGAAACTCAACCGTTCAATGTCCATAGTATCTAACTTCCTATTCAAACCGTTTAGGATTCTCCTTGGCTTACTTTTACCTGCGCACGTTTTGTTCTTGACATAAATCCATTTGTATATATGTGTAAGTACCTAGTGGGTAGTTAATAGGTATCGTACACGAGAACTTGAACTTGAGTACAAATTGGTGTAGGTACGACTACACTTAACCTCACATGCAGTAGTAGGGAAAGGCTTATCTTGTAGTCACGACTAGAGCGCCTTCACCGATGATATCTAATATTTGATTCACTGTTTGGATTGTCTAAGTAATTAAGAGGCGTTCTTCATGCAATCCTTTTATTTTATTGCTACGTTATCAACGATACCTTTAAGAGCAAGGCCAGTCATTAGTGAACGAACATCAACATGTAAGCCACACTATAATTGTTGCGCTTCTTTTGCCGGCCGCATAGTTCTAGAATATTTTTAGAAGTTTAATAATAATTATGAAGTGCTTAACTACCTTTGTAGTAATATTTGGACTTGCAGTAGGCTTAGGAACATTTGGAGCAGAAGTTCTTCGTAAGTAGTGAAAACTTTTTATCACCGCATTCCCAACATGTGTATTGCCCACAATAAGTAGGGTACTAATAGGTCTAATAATTACCTATCCCTTAAGGATATGTACTAATCATGGAGTGCGAATGGGATGTCGCATATAGAGGTCTTTTGATAATGTCTAACATTTGGGTCAGTGGGTCGTCTTAGGGCGGACGTCCTCTATATTTTCATTTTGGTATCCACAAATGCACAGTACGCGTGTAAAGCGATATGGTTGTAATGTGGCGGTTTCATCCCTGGTCTGAGTAATTTTATTGGGTATTTTTGTGAGAAAATTCTCAGAAATTTGCCAGGTATGGCATAAGTGCTATCTTACTTAGATATGCCATACAATGTTTGAGCTATAATAAACTTTGTCTACCCGTTTGATAAGACGTAAGAGTTTGTGATTGAGCACGCTTCTGTCTAAACTTATTATTTTTAATTAACAGCCAAGAACTGTGTCGAGACCCAAATTCTAGACTTATTAACGAAATGGCGGAATGGAGATGGTTCTTCATCGCTTCCATCGTTAGAAACGATATGGATACCATCTGTGGAAGGCGAATATGAAGGCTTTGGCATAAAGTAAGTACCAAACTTTTCACATAATATCATAACTACTAGATACTTTATGAAAGAAGACATTGATATTCCTATATTTTTAACTGACTTCAAAAAAAGGTTTATCTCAGAACTCCGTATCTATAAAAGGAGGAACACCAAAGGAACGGGCGTTCTAAGGATTTCAATAATAGGTTTATTCGTTTATTATCCTAATCAGTTGGTATTAAAAAATAAACAATATTCGAATAGATAATAGAAGTTTATTATCCTTCTTATATTTATATATATTGGAAGGTGTGTTTACTAATACTACTCAAACTGATTTGAAAAAGTATTTTGTTTGCAAGGGTAGACTTATGGGTGGTCCCATATTTTGGGCTATTATATATTTGGATAATTTTCTGTCTCTGTTACTTAGCAAGTGAAGGTATACGAATTTGTGTAGGATAGGTACTACAACTAAAAAGTGAAAATAAAAACTTTACCTACTATATAAAAAAAAAACGAAAATACAAAAGCAAAGACACCTTGTAGTGTTTTATTTGGGTCAGTTGTTTTTTTTTATAATAAAGTTTTTTTTTGAAAGCATAGTCATTTTCCCTGTATTAATTCAGATGAGAGATCTGAAATGGGTTCCCAAACAGTACGATGAGTATAAGATCTGTCGCTGCTGGTAGTCTATGGCCGAGAATGCCCCGTAAGTCTTCAAAAATAAGTTGGTAAGGCGTGTCGGTACTAGCGTTGAAAAAAGCAGGAAAAATCCCGTTTCTTTCCAATTCCGTTGTTTTTTTCAAAGTCTCAAGATAATTTGTCAGTATTTATATTTCATGTTTTTTTTCAATAAAACCGAAAAATATGAAAGAAACGGGAAACTTTCATGTTTTTTTTATTCAAATCCGTTCTTACTATATTTAACTTAAGATAATCTATGCTTTATCTCTTTCCATAATAATACGTACTAATAAAATGGAGGGTAAAATGAAAAAATATATCGGCGAGCTAAGCGCGCCCGCCCCCACTGTTGTGCATCTAGTATTTGGGCTGTCACTTGCATAAATAGTATTATCAATTTACGTGCTAGTTCCGTTGCAGTTTGTTATCTTAAACATCGAATGCAAATAGTGCAATTGTGCGTTGTGTGATATTGTTTACTTCATAATGCCTCGCAATAAAAGTTGTGTTTGGGATCATTATCAATTAACAAAAAGAGATGGCAAGAAATATGCAAAATGTGTATTTTGTACAAAAGAATATGCATATACAAATGCTACCGTATGTTTTCTAGTCTTTTTTGTTTTGTATTTCACCTATTAAAATATATTTCAATTTCAATAAAACTTGTTTTTTTTCAACTTTTCAAAACATCAAGCGAAACATTCGAAAGAATCCTGTTTCTTTCCAAAGGATACCTTCCGTTAATTTTTCTATGTAACATGCGAAAAAAACGGAAAAAAACCACAAATTGTTTTTTTTCGTGAAAAAAACAAATTGTTATTTTCGGCATTTTCAACGCTAGTCGGTACCATTCCATTATATGAATGAGTATTCTTTGTTTTAGAATTACGTACACGACCGGCGACATGCAAGTGGCTGGTGTAAATAACTTTACAGTTGAAGAGCTGACTATGTCGGCAAAAGACTTGGAAGGATCTACGACTCTCTACTTCCCACTGTTGACGTTAACTGCAAGTAAGTAGAAGTTTCAGCTTTTTGTAACTAAGTATTGTTTTATATATTTGATATTGATCACAAAACCCCTGGCCGTCCTGGATAATATAGCCCCGACGACCTCAGACGCTTATACTTTAAAAAAAGTTTTGTGTCGCTAAAGGTACCTACCAATATATTTCTACGGTACCAACAGTTACTTTTAAAAACACTTAGGCTCGTTGCACACGGCACAAACAGGTGTGATGTTATGAAGGTTGTACCAAAAACTCGCCTTGAGTCTTTTTCGACTTAGGTACTTCTGCCCGGCGGGTACCCTGAAGATGTTATTATTGGTTCTACTAATTCCAACTGCTGCAGCTCTAACCGTGACGGTTTATCATGTACTGTTTCAATAAACTCCTTTTTTTACAGAGGATTATAATTTAAAGGGACGTGCGTACGTGATGTATTCTCTAAAAGGGTCAGGATTGATGAAGTAAGTAACGTACAAGTCGTCTTCAGTTAAAACCCACCACCACCGGGAGAACACTCGATCACTAATACCGCATTAATAAGTGATCGAGCGTTTCCCCGGTGTTACGCCCCTACAAGGATCTTGTGGTGCTCGTATGACGTTGACAGGGTGGCGCTGGTGCTTTGTGCAATTGTTTGTGATAATTATGTACTGAAACAATCGGCAAAGTGCGTGTGGGACTACCCACAATGAAGGGTTCCGTAGTTGGGATTCATTTATCCCAAGAACAAACTTAACTTTGTAGTTATGTTGTCCTAATCAACCATCGAAAAATGAAAAATGAATGACGAAACGGCGAATGCACGATGATGAATCGATGTTTCATCATCTTCACGATTGAATGATGATGATGTTCCGTCCATACATCGATATATCCCGTCACGGTCACGTCAATTCTCCAACTGCAAATGTAAGTAATAGAAAAAAAAAAATGTACCTATGTGATAAAACTAAAAATTAACGGTTTTCAGACTTTTTCCTTTACTTTTGCCATAGGGCCTTGCTCCTCGCCTCATTCCATGCTTCTAGATCAACGGGAAGTACTCTCTAGGTTTTGATTTACTATTTGCAAGTATCAAAATATGTCGCATAATTGACCGTATTTTTTTATTGCGTTGAATTAGAGCTCCTAGGGCGTAGACCTACGTATTTTATATTAATTCCAACTTGTTGCAAGCGTTCCTGAGCAATATGGTCTTGGTAGACTGTCAGACGGACAACGAAGTGATCCTATAAGGGTTCCTTTTTTTCCTTTTGAGGTACGGACCCATAAAAACAATATGGCGGCGTTAATTCCGATTATGACCACGCCACAAAACAATCTTGTAAAGCTATATCTCAGTCCGTGTATTGAAATTCAAACATTTATGACGTTTTTTATGTTTCAGAGCTACTTTCCAAAAAGTTAAAGTAGCGGTTGGAACAAAGTTAGTTCCGAATGGCACTGCTATACAAGTTGATGACGTTGACCTGAATTTTAGTGTTGCTAGTATCAAGGTAAGACTTGAGCAGTGGTGCAATGTTGGTGGTCTTCACTCTGGTAAGGGACTCAATACAAATGAAATATGCTTTTCATTCTTTGGACGTGCTTTGGTTCTCTTCAAGGCGGAGACTTTCTTCGACTGCTCCGCAGTGGCCGTAAATGCATGCACAATATGTAACACAATTCTTGTTCGGATATTGATAGGAAGTAAAACAAAGCAAAATAAAATCGGTTGCATGTCGTGCGTGCGTTGGGCTCGCTCCGGACCTGTCGACGCAGTTGTTACACGCATGAGTTTTGAACACTAGCGAAGTAGGTACCTAAATAATTAAGTATTCAATCAAAAGATTTCAAGCTACGGTAATAAACGTCATGCCAACACCAACCAATAGACAATACCAACAAAAAACTGATCGGTACTAATGTACCGATCAGTTTTTTGTGTGCTGGTGCTGGACTATTAATATAGTCCAGCACCCTAATTGAGTAATACACTTCTGAATCATTTTGAAGGATATTGCTAATCCATTGCTTCATATTTATTTTTTTATTTTAATTTTAAAAACGTTGCCCCGCACTAGGAATTACTCCTGTATTGTGGGTGCGTTTACAAACATTTAAACTCACATACACAAACAGCCAGACCCGGAACAACTATCTGTAGGCAACACAAATATTTGGTCCGTGCGGGAATCGGACCCGCGACACGCAGTACAGCAGTCGGTCGCTCAGCCACTGCGCCAACCGTGTCGTCAAATATGAATATATTCGAAAAATGTATGTGCTCAACGTTAATAACGCAATTAATGTTTTTGAACTGTCATCATGAAAGCCATTGCTACTGTTAGTGTGTTACGCAATCTGAATTTCATGGCTCAACGTAATACTAACAGCACACACCATAACTCATAAGGTACCTACTCAGTATGATCCCGGAAATAGTGGTTCATTCTGCTTACTGAGAATCATAATATGCACAATTTTTTTTTTCAGGTTGACTTAGCAGACAGTTCGTGGCCAATCAACAAAGTGTTGAACAGTAGTGCTATGAAGATTGTAGACAACCATCGCAGCGAGTTGGTGACGGCAGCTAAAGACATGCTGAAGCAAGTAATCAATGACTCTCTTGGTACGACGACATCCTCGCAGGTGTTGGACATTGTCGGCAAAGATTATTGTACTTCCTCATTACCACTCATCCCTGACTTTTCGTAATTAACTAAGTACGTTAAGTTCTTTTTGGTTTGTCACGGAAAGAGGCAGATGTTCTTAAGGTTCACTTGCAGTTGAGGTTACAGAGGTAATAAATAAATAATACCTAAAGACAATAACATTTATTTTTTGTTTTTACAATTTCTTTAATTTAATATTAACATTGTAATAATAAACTCATACCCGATTAATAACTATCAATTCTTTCGGCACCTTGGAATATTTTGACACCTTCAAAATCAGGTAGTTTAATTTTTATTTTGTAACTACTTAGCTGTGACCGCGACTTCGTTCGCGTGGATGTCAGAAAACAATAATGTGTCGGTTACGAAAAGTGTGATTACCACTCCTTCATTGAAAAGGAAGAATCTTCCGATGTTGCCTGGTGGGAACCTGGGGTTCTCTACCACAGCCCTTTCGACTGTGCAGTCACTGCGTCTTCAAGGTTCATAATCACTTTGATTTTTGAGAATAAATAAAAATGAAAGCGCCTGGTCGGTGCTCATTATCTGACCAAATAGCATGTCTATAAAATATCTTAACTTTGATTTGGCCAAGATACATTTAGCTAAAGAGAAGTGTATTTATGAATTCAATTTTTCCTAGAATTCAAAATAGTTTTTAAAATATGGTCTATGTAATAAATGGTCTATATATATAAATATATAATTCAGGGCTGCTTAAGTTTACTTTTTCAAATTTCAAAATCCATTTAGTATAAACTAAATCTTAAGTATGTCCATGATAAATGCTACTGTATGCATACTCTTATATCGTAATCCTACTTCCTACTAATATTATAAACGTGAAAGTTTGTATGGATGGATGGATGGATGTTTGTTACTCTTTCACGCAAAAACTACTGAACGGATTTGGATGAAATTTGGCGCACAGATGGTTTATAACTAAGACTTTTAATGTTAAACATTGTTAAGAATGTTTATTGTCCTACAATTACCATAAAGTATGCTCCTGCCGTCTGTGATACAGGTTTATCCTAGTACACGCATCTAACATTATCATACCTTTGTAAGTTATTTCTAAGACTTTATGTAAATATTTTACCAATTTAATGCTGAATAAAATATTATTATCTCCTTTATTTCATTTAAATACTTACAAATTACATTTTTAAATATTTTTATAAACAAAAGGTTAAAAATAAACATTTAAAAATATAAAATATAGTAGCCCACCGGTTTTGGGAACAGGGTCCAAGCTACCGGTGGTCAGGGCTCCAGGGAGAGGAACTTCCTGACAATGCGAGCTGTGTCCAGAAGTACCGCTTTCTGAATCAAACCCTTGATCCAGCTGCCCAACGAGAGCCTCCTCAGGTGTTGGTCGAAGCTCTTGGCTATTAAGCCATTGGCTGTCACGACTATCGGCACAATGATTGCTGAGTCCACATGCCACATGTCGACAACCTCGCGAGCCAAGTCAAGATACTTGATTTGTTTATCTTTCTCGGTTTTCACGAGGTTCTCATCATGCGGGACGGTTATGTCAACAATCATTGCGCGCCGCTCTGATCGAACCACCACCACTATATCAGGCTTATTGGCAACAATAGTCCTGTCAGTGATGATGGATCGATCCCAGTACAATGTGATATTTCCATTTTCGAGAACTGGGTCGGGCACATACCTGTAGTACGGCACCTCAGATTCCACAAGGCTGTATTCCAGAGCAAGTTGCTGATGGATTATCCTGGCTACCAGGTTGTGTCTATGCAAGTACTCTCCGTTAGCTAGACGAGAACACCCGGAGATAATATGCCTGATTGATTCTCCCGGCCGGTGGCATGCCCGACAGATGTCAACCGTGCCGTCTTTCACAATAAATCTCCGGTAGTTGTTCGTCATCATAACTTCGTCCATAATTGCACAGACAAAACCTTCGGTTTCTCCAAAGAGGTCACCGAAACGCAGCCAGGCTACGGACGCTAGTAGATGTACATCGGGTCCATGTAGGGCCCGGTAAAAGCGTCCGTGAAGCTCCTTACTCTGCCATACTTCCATGCGATCATTAGTATCAAGCACTACTGGCTTGCGCCAGTTCTCTTTAGCCAAGGAGAGCGGGGTGAGGCCCTTGTCCACCGCGACCACATCTCGATGCATCCCCACGTCGGTTTCTAGGAAATATTCCACGAGACTGCATATCTCGCGATTGTGGAGGGTCTTAGCGTTTAAAAAGCCTCGACCTCCACATTTTCGCGGGATATACAGCCTCATTACCGATGACCGTGGGTGATGCATTCGATTTGTAGTCAGCAGCGTACGGACCCTCCTATCCGGGGCCTCGAGTTCAGTCTGAGTCCATTTGAATCTGCCGTAAGAGTACATCAAAACCGGCATGACCCAACTATTGAAGGCGCGCACCTTGTTTCCGCCTGATAAAATACTAACTATTAAATATTTTTTCAGGCGGCCAAAGAAGCGCTCCTTCAACGATTGCTTCATGTCAGTAACATTGATGCCCAACGCTTCCGACATACCCAAATACTTATAGGTTTCGGCTGCGGAGAGGGTTCTAAGGTTTGTGGAATCCGAGAGTTGGGTTCCCACGGATTCCACAATCTCCCCTCGCTTTACATGCATGACCGCACATTTGTCCACACCAAATCCCATCCTGATGGCGCTACTGAAAGTTTCAGTAATTTTCAGTAGCTTCATCAGTTGCAAATTGTTGGGGGCAAAGAGTTTTAGGTCATCCATGTAGAGGAGATGAGATATAACCTGACCACCTCTCCTCAGCTGATAGCCTAGACCTGAATCTTCTAGCAGCGTGCTTAGAGGATTCAAGGCAGGGCGACAGTTTGAGTCCGCTTTGGTTCTGCCAAAGCGGACTCAAACTGTCGCCCTGGAATATACCTCGCTCGATCCATATCGGCTCGCTATTCCTTTGGATATTTCGACATCCTGGATAGCGAAGGACCGTCCCCCATACACGTCATCAGGAAGGTGCGCAGAGTTGTATCTACTTTATACAACTCCAGCACCCTCATGAGCCATGTATGTGGCACCGAGTCATAGGCCTTCTTATAATCTATCCAACATGTCGACAGATCCTTTCCAGAACGACGAATCTGTTGACTTATGGCCATATCAATGAGGAGTAGCTGCTTAGTACCAAGGGACCCGTTCTTACATCCATTTTGAGAGACAGACATGATGGAGTTGCTGTCTATTTGTTTATTAATTTTAGCTCTCAAAATGGATGTAAGAACTTTATAGACCGTTGGAAGACAAGTGATCGGTCTATAATTTTTGGGGACCGCGGTACTACCTGATTTATGGAGCAGGTGGGTTATTCCTGTCGTTAGAAACTGGGGCAGCAACCCTGACTCTAAGGCTGACTGGAACTGGGATGCCAAGGGGGCGTGCGACCTTTGGAACCACTTTATCCAAAAATTGTGCAGCCCGTCCGACCCTGGAGACTTCCAGTTAGGTAACAGATGGACTGCACGAGCAACATCTTGGGGGCTGATGATAAGTGCCCCCATTTCTGGTATTAGATCGCACGCTTGCTCGATCTTCCTAGTCCAATCACCTTCGGTGTGACTGACAGGCACCAACCAATTGTTTCGCCAGAACGAACACATGGCGTCATCATCCGGTAGGTGCATGTCAGTCACACATTGGTCCGGTCGCTCCCAAGCCCTATAAACCCACCTTTCATCGCTCTGGAATGTGCGATTCTAAGTGTACCGCTCCACTCTACGCCTGTACCGACGAATACGGTTTGCCCATGCACAGATCTTCTGCTTCAGGAAGTCGATACGCTCTGTGTCGCGGGACAAATAATCTCGAGAACTGATATCAGTCCCCGAGAACGCCCGCTTCACAAAGCGCATCACTCTAGGGCGAGTATTGCCCTCCCTGAAGCAGATTAGTTTGCCGATGAGCGCTCTGGCCCCACCAATACGGCGCTCAATTCTGCACTGCCAAGCTGGTATGGCTGGTTTCATAAATAAACATCATTTTCCATTTCCTTTGGGTTAAATATTATTATTATTATCTCCTTTATTTTAATGTAATCATATAAATTATATTTTTAAATATTAGAATATAAAAAGTACAAAAACATATAAAAATATAAAAAATAGTAGCCCATCGGTATCAGGAACAGGGTCCAAGCTACCGGTGGTCAGGGCTCCAGAGAGAGGAACCTCCTGACAATGCGAGCCGTGTCCAGAAGTTCCGCTTTCTGAATCAAGCCCTTGATCCAGCTGCCCAACGAGAGCCTCCTCAGGTGTTGGTCGAGGCTCTTGGCTATTAAGCCATTGGCTGTCACGACTATCGGCACAATGATCGCTGAGTCCACATCCCACATGTCAACAACCTCGCGAGCCAAGTCAAGATATTTGATTTGTTTATCTTTCTCGGCTTTCACGAGGTTCTTATCATGCGGGACGGTTATGTCAACAATCATTGCGCGTCGCTCTAATCGATCCACCACCACTATATCAGGCTTATTGGCAACAATAGTCCTGTCAGTGATGATAGGTCGATCCCAGTACAATGTGATATTACCATTTTCGAGAACTGGGTCGGGCACATACCTGTACTACGGCACCTCCGATTCCACAAGGTTGTATTTCAGAGCAAGTTGTTGATGGATTATCCTAGCTACAAGGTTGTGTCTATGCAAGTACTCTCCATTAGCTAGACGAGAACACCCGGAGATAATATGCCTGATTGATTCCCCCGGCCGGTGGCATGCCCGACAGATGTCAACCGTGCCGTCTTTCACAATAAATCTCCGGTAGTTGTTCGTCATCATAACTTCGTCCATAATTGCACAGACAAAACCTTCGGTTTCTCCAAAGAGGTCACCACAACGTAGCCAGGCTACGGACGCTAGTAGATCTACATCGGGTCCATGTAGGGCCCGAAAGAAGCGCCCGTGAAGCTCCTTACTCTGCCATACCTCCATGCGTTCATTAGTGTCAAGCACTACTGGCTTGCGCCAGTTCTCTTTACCCAAGGAGAGCGGTGTGAGGCCCTTGTCCATCGCGACTACATCTCGATGCATCCCCACGTCGGTTTTTAGGAAATATTCCCTGAGACTGCATATCTCGCGATTGTGGAGGTTCTTAGCGTTTAAAAAGCCTCGACCTCCACACTTTCGCGGGATATACAGCCTCATTACCGATGACCGTGGGTGATGCATTCGATTTGCAGTTAGCAGCGTACGGACCCTCCTATCCAGGGCGTCGAGTTCGGTCTGAGTCCATTTGAGTATGCCGAAAGAGTACATCAAAACCGGCATGACCCAACCGTTGAAGGCGCGCACCTTGTTCCCGCCTGATAAAAGACTATTAAATACTTTTTTCAGGCGGCCAAAGAAGCGCTCCTTCAACGATTGCTTCATGTCAGTAACATTGATGCCTAGCGCTTCCGACATACCCAAATACTTATAGGTTTCGGATGCGGAGAGGGCTCTAAGATTTGTGGAATCCGAGAGTTGGGTTCCCACGGTTTCCACGATCTCCCCTCGCTTTACATGCATGACCGCACATTTGTCCACACCAAATTCCATCCTGATGGCGCTACTGAAAGTTTCAGTAATTTTCAGTAGCTCCATCAGTTGCAAATTGTTGGGGGCAAAGAGTTTTAGGTCATCCATGTAGAGGAGGTGAGATATAACCTGACCACCCTCAGCCGATAGCCTAGACCTGAATCTTCCAGCAGCGTGCTTAGAGGATTGAAGGCTAAGCAGAACCAAAGCGGACTCAAACTGTCGCCCTGGAATATGCCTCGCTCGATCCTTATCGGCTCGCTATTCCTCTGGATATTTCGACATCCTGGATAGCGAAGGACCGTCCGCCATTGCCCCATACACGTCATCAGGAAGGTGCGCAGAGTTGTATCTACTTTATACAATTCCAGCACCCTCATGAGCCATGTATGTGGCACCGAGTCATAGGCCTTCTTATAATCTATCCAACATGTCGACAGATCCTTTCGGGAACGACGAACCTGTTGGCTAATGGCCATATCAATGAGAAGTAGCTCCTTAGTACCGCAGGATCCGTTCTTACATCCATTTTGAGAGACAGACATGATGGAGTTGCTGTCTATATGTTTATTAATTTTAGCTCTCAAAATGGATGTAAGAACTTTATAGAACGTCGGTAGACAAGTGATCGGTCTATAATTTCTGGGATCCGCGGTACTACCTGATTTATGGAGCAGGTGGGTTATTCCTGTCGTTAGGAACTGGGGCAGCGACCCTGACTCTAAGGCTGACTGGAACTGGGATGCCAAGGGGGCGTGCGATCTTTGGAACCACTTTATCCAAAAGTTGTACAGCCCGTCCGGCCCTGGAGATTTCCAGTTAGGCAACGGACGGACTGCACGAGCAATATCTTGGGGGCTGATGATAAGTGGGTCCATTTCTGGTATTAGTTCGCACGCTCGCTCGATCTTCCCAGTCCAATCTCCTTCGGTGTGACTGACAGGCACCGACCAGACGTTTTGCCAGAACGAACACATGGCGTCATCATCTGGTAGGCGCGTGTCAGTCACACATTGGTCCTGTCGTTCCCAATCCCTGTACACCCACCTTTCGTCGCTCTGGAATGTGCGATTCTGAGTGTACCGCTCCACTCTCCGCCTGTACCGACGAATACGGTTTGCCCATGCACAGATCTTCTGCTTCAGGTAGTCGATACGTTCTGTGACGCGGGACAAATAATAATAATTATTATTATTATGACCAGGATTAACATATCTTAAAAGGATCATCGCTAGCAATAAGTCCGGTACCGCGGCTAGTGATATGGCCAAGAACACAATGTAACGACTTGAAATGCACTGTTATTTTATTTTTTAGAACTGAGTCATATTTTTGCTCTTTGCTTCTGTGTGTGGAACGTGTTTTGGTCTATGTAATCTATGTTTTCTCAGAGATATGTGGCTGTTGTTGTCCTTTTCCAACTTGTTATATTTGCTTGTTTTCTTGCTGTGTGCTGTTTATTATATTTTTAATGTCGCTTTTCCTCCAATTTCGTAATTGCGTGTCATTGCAAATTTATATTTTGTTGCCTAAGTGTATTCATAAACTTTTATATTATAGTTTTAATGCACTGTACTTCAGACTTAGAGTTGCCTTTTCAATAACACTATTTATTTTAATTCAATACCACTATTACCGTAAAATTATAAGCATCGATGGCTATTAATAACATTGCAATTTATTACCAGAACTGTAGAGGGGTCCGCACAAAGTTGCACACATTATACATGAATATATTGGCATGTTCATATGACGTCATCATACTGACGGAAACGTGGCTGATTCCCAGCATCCAGGATAGCGAATTTATTGACGATCGCTACGTGGTCTTCAGACGCGATCGTGATCGTTCTGCAACGAATAAAGGTGACGGAGGGGGAGTTTTAATAGCTGTTCTTAGGGATTTACGCCCTAGCCAGTTACTGTTACAATTCGTCTCTACAGAAGTTGAGCAAATTATCGTCCAGCTACCTGCTTCCCAACATAATAAACGCCACATCATCAGTGCCTCGTACATACCACCTCGTACGAGTGAAGACTCATACACACATTACCTAGGCATGCTACAAAGTTTGGTTAACGATCCTGCCACCGACTCTTACTTTATTACTGGTGATTTTAACCTACCTGACGTCGACTGGATTAACCAAGGGAATCACGCAATCACACAAGCTACGAACTCAATCGGACGAATGTTATTGAATTTCATCAATATAATTGATGGATCTCAGTTTAATATTACGAAGAATAAATTAGGCCGAATACTAGATCTGTTTATCTCAAATGTCAGCTGTCAATCTATACCATGTAATGCTTTACTTGACCCCGATAGTCATCATCCGGTATTTTCTGTCTTGACTTGTCTGAATTCTCAGTATACTCCATTAAAATACCACGCGGTCCGTAGACATAACTTCTATAAAGCTAATTACGAGAGCATAAATTGTGAACTGGGTAACATCAAATGGGATTCGGTGCTTTCTCATCTTGATTCTGATCAAGCTGTCAACATTTTCTACGAGACTTTGTATTGTATTATTAAGTCAAATGTACCGTTGACAAGAACGAGAAAGTCTGGTTTCCCTACCTGGTTTACACCCTCTCTTATACGAGTCTTCAAAGCAAAGGAGCGTGCTTGGATAAAGTGGAAGAAGTACAACAATCAGTCGGACTATCTGAGATTCTCTAACTATCGTAAACTTTTCCACAGAGACTCATTGCAATGCTTTAGGAATTACATAAAATCGGTTGAAGATAGCATTCCTAAGAATATAAAGCATTTCTGGTCTTATGTCTCTTTTAAAAAAGGAAAAGCTAATTACCCGGCCATCATGAATCTCGGTAATGTTTCTAAAGATGATCCTATAGACATTAGTAATTTATTTTCTTCCTTCTTTTCTTCCGTCTATGAACCTTCTACTTTGGATCCTATCAAGTGGCAACCATCTAATAACTATTCAAATAATTCCCCTTGCATATCCGACATCTATCTATCCACAGAAGTTGTACGCACGACACTCAAGTCTTTAGATTCCTCTAAGGGGGCGGGACCTGACGGCTTACCACCCAGCTTCTTTATAAGGACTTGTGAAAGCTTGTGTGCCCCATTACATATACTTTTTAATAAATGTTTGCATGAGGGCTTTTTCCCCGCAATTTGGAAGCGTGCATTCATAACTCCTGTTTATAAGTCTGGCGACAAGAACAATGTCGAGAATTACCGCCCCATCTCAATCCTTTCTACATTGACTAAAGTTTTTGAGAGTCTTGTACACGGTGCCATATATCCCCACATTCATCAGCTTATTTTACCCGAACAACATGGTTTTGTCAAACGACGCTCGACCACGACTAATTTACTAGCATTTACAAACTATTTATTTGAAAACATGGACCATAGAACTCAAGTGGATGCTGTGTATACCGACTTTCAGAAGGCTTTTGATAAGGTGGATCATGTATTGCTTCTGGAAAAAATTGCTTATAACGGGATACGTGGTAATTTGCTTAGATGGTTTGTCTCATATATTCATAATCGGACGCAAAAAGTTGTGATTAATGGTTACGAGTCAGACCCGGTTGTGGTCAAGTCTGGTGTCCCACAGGGATCCATTTTGGGCCCTCTCCTTTTTGTCATATTTATTAATGATATTAGTAATTGTTTTTTAAACTCTAACTTCTTAATGTACGCAGATGATATTAAAATCTATAGAACCTGTAAAAATATTCAAGAATGCAAACTCCTACAAGACGACCTCGACAGGCTTCATGCATATTGTGCAAAAAACAAACTTTTTTTAAGTCTTCCCAAATGTCATACCATCTCATTCACCAAAAATAGGAATAAAATTACATTCAATTATTGTATTCATAACACACGGTTAGATAATGTAATATCGGTTCGTGACTTGGGTGTCATACTAGATTCACGTTTACACTTCGACACACACGTCGATAATGTAGTAAACAAAGCATTTCGGATGTACGGTTTCGTTATGAGATCATCGAGTGACTTTGTGCGGCCCTCTACGTTCTTATTGTTATACAAAACATTGATACGGTCCCAATTGGAGTACGCTGTCCAGATTTGGAACCCTTTCTATGATAAATACAGCTTTCAAATAGAAATGGTACAGAAAAAGTTCCTGCGTTCCTTGAACTATAAATGCCGTCACTCGAAGGTTGGTTATGTTCAGTTACTTGATCGTTACGGCATTCTGAGTTTGAAGTCCAGGCGATTTCTTCTGGGCGTAATGACACTGCATGGCTTATGTAACAATAGTTTTGACTGTCCTCACTTAGTGAATAAACTACGCTACATAGTGCCTAGAACTGTTATCCAACGGGGTGCGCGTGTGCCTCGACTGTTCCATACAGATATGTGCAAAACCAACGCCGGGAAACGTGCACCCCTTCGTCGCCTTGTAGAGACATACAACAATTATTTCATGGAATTGGACATATTCACACTTTCAAGCCAACTGTTTAAGAAAAGGGCTATAGATATACTGTCTAAAATGGAGTATTGTTAAAGGAAGCTATTTAAATTTAATTATGTTTTGACCACACAAGCACACACATATTTGTTTTTGTATACGTTTTGTCTTTTACTTCTTTTATTGTTTTTTATTAATATGTGGACAATGTTGTGGGTTACATGTTTATAATCTTAAGATAAGGATTTATTGTATAACTTGCATGTAACTGTTTTTTGTCCCTAATGAATAAATAAATAAATAAATAAACATATATCCTACTTTTTATTCCGATATTCTCATGGGATAAAAACTTATGCGGATGAAACCACGGCGAGCAGCTGGTATTCTATAAACCTGTGTCCACATTTGCTTACATCTCACTAGGTGGATAGCCTTAAGATACCTTGAGGGTCGATATGGTTTTAAACAAGACAATGGCGTGTCACTGACTCTGGCAGGGCCACCATCAGAATTTTAATTTTGATAACACAAAAAAATTGTCGCTAATTAGTCGAAATTTGTCGCCAAATGTCAAAATTTGTCGGGCACGGGTTAAAAAAATATAAGGGTTTATAGGTGGCCGATCTGGAGAGTCTCCCCAGCAGGGTCACATTAATATCTCAAAAACTAGGGCACCTAGCGAAGATGTGTTTTCTCTCATATTTTGTCGCTAATTAGTCGCAATTTGTCACAAAGTCACAGGTCACAGTGTGCTGAAGCGTTGTCATGCTAAGGAGGATAAAAAATTAGAGAAAAAAGGCAAAAAACTATGAAATCATCATGATCTTAAAACCTCATGTAGGTAACTAAGACAATGCTTATCTGTAAACGATAAGAGAGGTTGTTTGCCTCTTGAAAGAGTTCTTACATAAAGCGGCCCGTGTGAAAAGCAACCCATTTGCTCTGGTTATATTAGGCACCGGCCGCCCTCGAAAACTACGAAGATGACATCCACGAAGAAAACTTTTTATTACTTAGGTGCCCATTGTTAAAAAAATCTGATTACAAAAAAATATAACCCACTTCCATAAAACAACACTACAAAGTGCAAAATAATCTTAGTTTGGGAAGACGTTGGCAAGAAATTACAGACTTCTGAAACCAAAGGTCTTTTGCACTTTGAAGTGTTTTGTTTTTGTAGTATTTTTTATAAAAATATTTTTGTTTTCATTGTAGTACCTACCTAGCTCACACAAATTCGTGTAAGTACCTACTACTTTATATTGATACTCAGCAACTTTCTTTGATCTCTGTACAATACGTGTATGGAACGTTACTGAGGAGTTCCATTGTTAGATCTTTATTCTATTAAATGTGACCATCTCTGTCGAATACTCTTTCAAAAAAAATTTGGTATGACATACGGACGGACAGACGGATCGGACGAAATGATAAATGTTCCTTTTCTTGGGTCATTCTATGTGCTGCGGAACCCAAAAATAGACAAATTGAGGACTTCTTCCTTTTTGCAGTTGGTTATAAAGATGCCTCTTGAATGCCTCTTGATGAACTGAACTATCCTGCAGTTTTTCTTCTAATTTAAATTCGGTTAAAGAGAACTGCCGATCGATTCTGTAAAAATCTCACCGTGAAAAGTTAGGTGAAGTGAGCTTAGATTAAGCTATAAATAGTGTCAATCCCTAACATTAGTTGGGAATGATAGCTCACTCCACGCGTTAAGTAAGTTTTCACTATGTTTTCACGGTGAGATGGTTACAGAATCGCGCTGCTGAGGAAAAAATTGAGTGAGATAAGACCTCTGTAGAGAAATCCAGAACCAATTATTATTATCCTCACTTTTCATTTCCAATTCCTGTAGCGCCACTAAACAACCATCAATGGAAAGCGATTTTTATAACATTGCAATCATTATCATTACTTTTTTAAATAATGCAGACATAAGTGTAGGTATACATATGTGTTATACAAATAAAGTATAAATATGATAATACAGGGCGGCAGGGACATCGACGCGCAAACTATAACCATGAATTCAGCACATGATTTTAGACGAGAGAAATTTTTCGTCGGTTCTTAAAAAAAAAATGCTGTTTCATACGTTTTGACCGCGTAGGTATTGCACTTTTCTATGAAACAGAAGAATTTTTTTTGATAACCGACGAATTTCTACGCTACGGGGTCTAAACTCATGTGCTGAATTCATGGTTACAGTTTGCGCGTCGACGTCCCTGCCACCCGGTATTAATAACATTTGAATAATCAAGTCATAAAGGCTTACCTTTATGACGCGACGTACCTAATAATGTTATCACAATGGAGTTTATTTATAAACGATGATTACAGTTAAGTCACGTTTAAACGTCAAAAATGTATGGTTAAACAGTCGCTAATCACTTCTTAACTTTAAGCAATTTTTATGAATAATGTATGTATGTTTTCGTTAGTACTATATTGCGGCAATAGATGTCGTTACGTGTTTCCATATTACGTAATGAAAAGTTCTTCTAGAATATTTTAAATTGATTATATATTTTGATAGAGTGAAGCAATGGGGATGAACCAAAATCTAATAATTACTCCGAGTTCTACACTATATTTGAGTATACAAGTTAACCATATTGGTTTGGTACTTTTTACGTGATACCTGTTCAAATAGTCTCTCACATCCAAACAGACAAACAGACAAAAAATATTGAAATGGTATCGGTTGGTTATCCTTTAACACCCCAAATGTTTTTTTGTTTACAGAAACGTCTCGTCTACAGATTTAGTATATGTACTTATCATCGTGATGATGATGATGTATATGAATATGGTTAGGGAATATATGGAGTTATTGCAAGTAATTTAAGATATATATAAGAAGAACATTAGCCTCCGGGCCCCTTTTGACTAGCTCTTTATTGATTTCCTGGACAACCACTTTGAGAACAGCATCCATAATGTCTTCCAAGGAGTTATTAAGTAGTTCCGACAGTAGGTATCTTACTTCCTACAAACCTTGAACCACTTTTAACTCGAACTAAAAAAAAAAACGAAACTTTTAAGATAGAGACTACTCTAGTAGTATGTAGGTACCTACACCCAATTAGTAGTAAAAATAACAATGTTAGTTACCACTGCTTCCCTGGCGTTCATGTCTACTTCAGCCTTGTCTATGAACATATATTCCTTGGTGGATATCCCTTTAATTTCGTAGCGGGCAGAAGCAAGAATTTCCACATCCAATAAACGGACACTAAGTATAAAAGTTAAGCAGAATAAGCATTTATCACCACAACAAAAGAATTTTCTGAACCAAATAATCCACAAAACGAAGACATAGTTGCAAAAAACGTATGGTTTTATTATGGAAACAGCCAAGTATATGACTCCCTGCAGTCTTTGTTCCCCGATATCCAGGGACTATAGCAGTGACGAGTGACGAAGGCCCGGGGCTGGAAAACAAAATGAGGCCCCGATCTTTCTCAGATTATGTTGTTATTTCTAGTACAGAAGTAAGTAAGTATGTTAGTTTCTAGTTGCAAAAGTTACGTAAATAAAATATACTAGATTCTACATCATGGGCCGGATATTTTTTTTCAGGGAGGTGTATTTTTATCTTTACATTATGCTAATCAAGGACGTAGCTGCTTTTACTTAAGGGGGGAAATATCATTGAAAAACAAGAATGTAGGGCAAGGTATAGGGCAACTGGAAATTTATTGCACTTGTCTCGGTAAGGTTTCTTTTTCATGCGGAAATTTTATAGGAATTACTTAGACGACTTATTCAGAAAAGTTTGGGAATTAGAAGAATGTAAGAACGAGCGAAGCGAGCTCGAAAATTTTTGAATTTTGGAAAGTTTAGGTTTTATTTTGAACATTGATACTTACATAAATTTATAGGAGTTACAATGACTCACATATGCAGAAACTATGTGAATAAAATGAAGAATGTTGGATAAAAGAGCGAGCGACGCGAGCTTGAAAATTATGGCGTACCGACTTATGTAGATTAGGTTTTCTTGCAACTATTCATACATAAATAGGAGTTACTTTGTCGACTTATGCAGAAAACACACATAATCACGCCTGTAATCCCCGAAGGGTTAGGGTACAGAGGTGTACCTTTAGTACACACACATTTCGTTCAAATTCGTTAATTATGTTTAAGTTCCTTGTAGAAGGGGGCGAGCCTATTGCAGAAATAGTGAGGTTCTTTTGATCATTCATACAGAAATATAAGTTAGTTTGTGGACTTATTTATGCAATAAAGTTTGAGTAAGAAAAATAATAAGAGCTCGAAAATGACCGCTGTTTGACTATTTTTAACATTTGATTAAAAAATAGGTACTTATTAAGATTTGGGGGCCCGGGACAGGGCGACCCTGCTCCCCCCTCTCCCTTAGTCCGCCAGTATTCTTCAAGTCACAATGGATCGGGCACTTCTTGGCAAGTGTGCACGTCGTGGACAAAATCATCGCTTACAAGACAAGTGTGCAGATATTAAAAAACTTATAACACCCGTCGTTTTTGCGTCGGGGGTTAAAAAAGTACCGCAAGAAAATGTCATACGTAACTAATTACTCACCTCAAACGAATACTGGTATAGAATTCTTGATCTCCAAAATTTTCGTCCAGTTCTATTTGCACGTTGTCAAAAGTTACTGAAATACGGGAACGTTTTTTTTTTAAACTATTTCGGCAAACCTTATCACCTTAAATGTCTGTCGTTAAATCCTACTCGTCTTACCATCTACTACAAGTGATGGTATGGTGGCGTTACACATCAATCTATTTGAATCCGTGTGCAATCGGAAATCATTTAATTGTAATCCCGTCAGTCCAGTCATGCGGATATTTGTTAAGTTTACTGGACGGCTGAAATAAACGACGACACACTGAAAAAGTATAATAGGTACTATGGCATATTTTTTTAAAAATATTATCAAAGATCCGCACTGGACTTCGCTGCTGGATGCTCTGACTAGAGTCTTGATGGCAAAAATATTCTTTAAGAACAACAAATCCACCATAAGCTGTTTGTTGTTCCTATCCTATAAAAATATAAACAAGCAGGTCAAAGACAGCTAGTACTTAGTGTTCAGGGAGCAGATTCTTTGTAGTAACGTACGGTAACTTAACTCCAGGTAAAACAACGTTTTCGATTGGTCCATACGTAGCCTTGAACAGAAATTGCCTTTTCGGCATTAGTTTCTTCACCATGAACTGGCCGAGTTCTTCATCAATCACATTCAAGAAGTCCGTTAGGGGAACAGACTCTGGAAGGCTGTCTCCAAGCTTTGCGTTTAGATGCAGATCGTTGATTGTCTGGCTTACTGTAGGTAATTAAGTAATCGTTTATCTCTGTATCTTAATAAACTAAAATAATATCTTATTGAAACTGATAGACTTGTTACGGAACCTTTAAGCCATTAAAGAAAAGCGTGTTATTTCGGTCATATGCGATTTTTGCTGTCGATGGGTTTTTTTGTGGCAGCTACATATTTTGCATTGGTATTTCATTCTCGAAGATTGGCTTGGTGGTTGTACTATACTACCTACTTGTAAGCGCATATGTGAGTTATTATTTTAAACATACCAGCGCGTTGCGCACGATACAGTGGCGTAGCTAGCCCTAAACGGGCCCTGGATCGAAAACTGTTCTTCCAAAGGAGCCGTATTGTTGTTACAAAATAAATAAAATAAGAGAATGCAAGAGTGATCTAGAAAATTGAAGCATTTTGACTCGGATACTAGGTGAAGTTGGCGTTGTGATTTAACCAAGGGAATGCAGGAGCGAAGCGAGCTCAAAATTTAAGCATATAAGGGGTAACATTTCGTGATTATAAATATTTAAAAGTCATGGCTCATTGTCATGTAATAGGGCGTGTACCTAACTAAGTAGTTGGACAACGAAGCTACACTTAAATAAATCCGCGTACGAAACAATTCAGGGTGTCCACTTCTAGAAGTGGAACGGAGCTCCTGAAATGATATGATCCTCTATGATGATAATAACTTACGGCCTGTGGTTTGTGTCGAGCCCAAAGTGCTGACCGCCACAATAAGAAAAGCAAACATATTGGCACCAACAACACTACAGAACTGCCTAGAGTGCCCATTTCGAACAATGAAAAATAGTATCAGTCGTGTAAAATTGATTTTAACCTAACACGAATTCAATATTACTTGATGTAGGAAAAGTCATCCATTATGCGTAGCTATGTACATATTAATTGCGGGAAATAAGCTACTTATAAATGGGATTTATTTTTATTGCCGCTTAAAAACAATCACATAAACATCAAGTCGTAAATGGATTCATTTAAAGGGAAGGCTCTTTATTCATCCGTAGCGATATTAAGGTACCGTCGAATAAGGTATTTGGTATATATAGGTAAAATACAGACAGGCAACTTGCAACTATCTTTAAAGAATGTTATGAGTGTGCTGAGCAGTTAATTATTTAACATCACTCTTTTTTAGTAGGTATGCTAAAATGGGCGTATAATCAAACAAAATATTTGGTATACAGACATAAATATTCCACTTCCTACTGTTATATACTACCAATGTTAGGCAGTATATAATAGTGGGACGTGGAATATTTATGTCTGTATTTTGTATGATTATACGCCCATGCGCAGAGGTAATATGCGCAGCAGCAGGCAGTAGGTAAGTTTCGGAACCAACCTTGTTGTCTGCATAAGGTAGTTATACCACAGAAGGGAAAGAGTCAACCCATAAAATTGCACAGGGGCATCCGATTTTCTGCTAAGTGCTACATGATAGCAGATTTTGCTAGCAAATTATAACAACAAACTGTGATAGTCGCTTCGCCAAATGATGGTGTGATACCAATCATAATAACAATGAATAAAATGGACCATTATTGAAAAATCTTTTCTTGCCGGGGTGGAAAAGGGAAATAAAGTTTAAGGGGTGGATTTTACTGCTTGCTTCCATTAACTCGAAAATGGATATAAATAATCTTTAAGTCATACTATAGGAACGTATTGTACCAAACGCTTTTTTAAAAATAGAGCCTGTAGTGTTAAAAGGGGATGACAAGGTTTATTTCATAAATCTTATTCATTTGATCTATAAACTTTAAAATTAACCCGAATTAAATAAATAAATGATAAAGATCGTAAACATACATCTTCGAAATTTTTTGAGTAAAGTACACGCGGACGCAGTCGCCGGCAAAGTGCTATACCTACTACATATATGTATAATATTATAAATTATGTATGTAAGTTACATTTTCACGCCTAAACCACTGAACGACTTCCGATAAGTTGCCAAAGAGATAGATGGCATGCTGGGGAAGGACATATTTTTTATCCTGAAAGCACGTTCCCATGGGATAATTTACGACATCCACGCGGGCGAAGCCACGGGCAGAAGCTAGTGTAAATATAAAATAATAATACCGCAAGCAAATTGGCAATCTTTCGTTAGTACTAATTGGTTTACAAAATATTTATTCCATATAAGGCTAAAAGAGTAGTAAACACACCTTCCAATATATAAATAAAAGGATAATAAATGTATTATTGAAATCCTTATAACGGCCTTTCCTTTGGTACTTTAACCCTAACAGGTGCCTGGGTTTCTCTTAATTTAAACATCTCTATGTGCTCAAGCAGTAAGTAAGTAGATAGGTACTTAATAACTGACTGACTAACATAGTGGATAGATTACTAGATCTTTAAACATGTTTCCCTGTAACATCTACGCGCAACTCCCGCCGGGAAAACTTTTGGGCCATGGACAGCCTTTTGCAGCGCGGGAACTTCTATTCGGGATATAGTACTGCTCGATTTCGTTCGCGACAAATTCAGCAACGTCCTTCATCGATACTGATTTGGCCTTGGCTCCTCCCTCGATGTCTGTGAGTCCATTTATTTTTGAAGCCTTCCGCTTCTGTATCTCATGTGTCTCATCCATCGTTTTCTTCGTGTGTTTTTAATTCCCGGCAATAGGTAACGTTTGGTTCGGCATTAGGTTAGGTTAGGTATGGCATGACATTGCCGGCCGTGGTCGAGTCGATGGTCGGCAGTGAAGAGTTCTGGGACGCGGTGGTTTCCTTCTGCGAGACGACTGTTTCGCAGAAGGAAACCACCAAGGACGCTGCGGAAAGGGAGAGGGAGATCTCGTCTACCCGACGTTACGTACGACGTTACGTGACGTTACGTTACGTTTACGTCTCACCCGGCCCGCAGCAGGCGCACCGGGCGTCGGCGGAGGGTAACGCCCACGGTGAAGCAAGAGGAACAGGAGGAGGGGCCGCTCGTCAGGGCTTTGCCAGTAAGCCAACAAGTAGGTTGCGGTGCTGCTTGGGCGACATCGCAACTAAGGCGGGCCGCGATGTCGTATGGGAGGCATCACGGCTGAGGGTTGGAGCATAGCATGCAGAGAATACTCTTTCGGGAACCATGATTCTCCAAAAAGTTAGGTTAGGTTCGGCATAAGGTGCACGTTCCCTTAACCCCCAGCGTAGGTGAGAGATGGAACACCGAGGTGGTTTTTAGTCAGTAAGAGACAGACCCCCCGGAAAAATAAAAGATCGCCATAAGGTAAGGTTCGAATCGAACGACAATACGAATGCGAGAATTGCGATCATTTCTTGTTTATATTGTAACAACTAACCCAAACAAACGGAAGGAGAGGTATAAACAACACAGCCATCAATAAAATGGATTTAATTTGTATATTGATAAGTATTTTTTGTTAGTTATAACCGTATCGATAATTAGGATAATATGACGCCCTAAGATACGGCGAGCGGCGCTGGACCTCCGGCTGCACCTTTGCTGGAGGCACCGGTTTCCTCGATGGTACCAGGAAATTAATGATGGTATCTGCTGGAATCTTCGCAAGCTGTTCGTTGACCAGCCTCACTGCTGCTCTGGATACAGACTTAACGATGTCGTCCAGAGGTTTGTTCATAAATTCAACCAATGTCATTTTGAAGGCCACTAGTTCTTCAACTAGTTTAAATTCAATCTGAAATATGAACAATTTATAAGAGTTCTATAAAGAATCATTAAAACATGATCCGACCAAGATTAAGTCTGAGTATGTGATTTTGTTTCAGCCTTTCTTCTCAGAGTAGTCAGATAGGAAATGCCGACCTCATCTAGTTTTAAAAATATTATTGATTGACGTGTAAAAGTGTTAGTACAAACCAACTTACAAAAAATAAAATCATTTATCATTTTTTCAATGCTTAGGTACTGTACCTATTGCTATGCTAACCCTTTGGTCTAAGTAAAAGTAAGTATTTAGGTTTCCAACTAATAACCTGTACCCTAACTGCGTAACATACTTTCAACCACAATCTGAATCATTTTGAAGGATATTGCTAATCCAATGAAAGAAAGAAAGAAAAAGTATTTATTGCGACTCGTACAGGAAGATCACAAACTAAACTAAACACAGTCAAATAAAAAACCAAATTATAGAAAAAAAGTAACATAAAGAAAAATAAAACAGAAAGTCCTGTACGAGGCTAAAGGGCTGGCTATGCATCATATTATGTTCGAAAAAATTGTCTGCTCAACAACGTAAATAACGCAATTAACATTAATTGCGTTATTTACGTTGAACTGTCAAAATGAAAGAAACTGCTACTGTTAGTGTGTTATCAATTACCCCGCCGAGATGCTGTCGATGAAGTAAAAGGAACACTGGACAAGGCAAGGATCGCTATACTTATACTTACTTTTCCACCTGACCTGCTATATCTAAGCCAGTTGGACAAGTATGTAAAAGGACAGTCATAGACTGCAGGCAAACTCAAGCAAAATTAAACTCCAATTTTCAACACTTTGAAGCCAGTGTGTGTTAGATTCTAAGTAAACCATTACCGCTTATAACGGGTGTAAAAAGATACTTAAAGAAGCTGAGAGTCACTTGTACTCCCGTCATTGTAATTTTTTTTTGTACTGGACTATACCTGGTCGTTCTGGTTACGGAGAAATTGAACGTCAAAATTACAACTTTTACTGACGTTTTTTTTACGAAAACAAGTTTTTAATATTATAAAACACCACTTTAAATACCCTCACGACCCTTCTCTTGCATGCACCCATAAGTATAACGTTTTACGTGCGTTACATTGCGCACTACCGCAAACAGCAAATTTTCACACCAAACATAATTCCCAGCAATTACATATTTTTGTGCAATGTTACTTAGTTTGATGTACAGAATGCGTAGTTGACGGCTTTGTTATGTGTCTTTTTACACCCTGTATATAAACTGTGAAAACTATTTACCATAATTTCGCTTAAGTCGATTGTGATATCAGCGTCCGTGATTTGTAACACGTTCAGCTGTGAAGGTAACCGCAGCTTTTGGATATCGAGTATTCCTGCAATTTTGACGTCATCTGAAAATGTGCTGTGGGAAAATTTGTCTCGGTAAAATTATTGTAAAAGTTAAGACGAGGAGATTTGACCAACATCCTAGGTGGTTGGGCCAGAGACAGACAGTCTTGGACCCGGCTCACATTTTAAGGTAGATCTTCATCCTGAGAATCCCTCACCACCCAACCTAGTTCTTGCCACCTCGGTGCAGGCAGAGTCCTATGTATTTATAGGTAAAGGTCTTGTACTTGTCGAATATGCTCACCTTATGTTACTAACAATAGCAAAGTCGGTATCATCTATCATTCCATTCACGAAGACGGTACCTGAAATAATAACACAATATTAGTTAATCTTCTAGATGAACTAAACGTGGTAAGTGTCACTAACGTTTTGAATTATCCCATTGAAAAAGACCAGTATAGATAGAAAATCAACAATGAGGGTGGTGTATTAAAAAACAAACGTGTGGGGTCGGGGGACCCCCGGCAGGAACGAAGTTCAAAATGAAAATCTAAGATGGCGGCTGCAAAAATTGCAAAAATATTCAAAATTTTCGCAGCCTGTATAGAAAGTATTTTCATTTTGACCTCACTATCTGCTTCAGCACCCCGAAAACTATGGAAATGACACCCATGACAAAAAATTTGCATCTTCATTTAGACCTCTCTAGTAGCTTCAGATAAAAACCATGAAAACCATGACAAATAAATTTATAATTTTTGCAGCCGCCATCTTGAATTTTCTTTTTTCCCCCCCCACCATCGGCTTCGGCACCCTCGAAAGACATGAAAACGATATCCTTGACGAAAAAGTTAAAAATTTTCCCAGCTGCCATCTTGGATTTTCATTTGACCTCACTATCGGCTTCAGCACCCTCGGGAACCACGAAAACTACCTCTCTGTCTTGTCTGATTCTTTCTATTATATAATAAAAAGTCGCATGGAGGGGATAACACTTTTTCGTTACGTGATGATTTCTTAAAGTTTACTCCTACCGCAAGCTCCGTTATAAACGATAAGTGATTTTATTTTAGAATAGAATAGAAAACTTTTATTTCAGACAGGAGTCCATAGGGTTAGTAACAATTTTACTTAACTTCTAATGTTAGTAGGTTACAGACACAGATGTACATACAATTAAAACTCAGCGTGGAGCTGCATCCACCTCCGCAACATCGGGGAATCCCACCGATCTGCGAACACACTGAGAATACTATTGGTGCCGCCGTGAACACGCGTCATCAGGGATGCGCATCTACTCCTAATAATGGCGGTAAAACCATTAATATTATTATCCGCAAACATCCCTGACGCACTACAACGCCACGGCAGCCGCAACAGTACTCTCAGTGCATTATTATATTGAACGCGTAGGTCGCTGTATGCCCGCTGAGTGAAGTTGACCCACAGGCTGCACGTGTAGAAGGACTGACAGTAAGCTTTGAATAGCGTAACTTTAACTTGTTTCGTACATCGCGCAAACCTGCGGGTCAGCATGTTACAACGGACAGCCAGCGACCTACGTTCCCTTTCAATGTCGCAATTGTCTTTTAGATCTTCAGTGACCCAGTGGCCCAGATACTTAAATTTATCCACCCTTTGCAGGGGTTCTTCACACAGTGCGACATGAGGAATACACGAATATGTCACACTGCCTGCTTTAAAAACCATTAGTTCGCTCTTGAAGACGTTATATCTGAGCCCATGAGTCACCGCATATTCTTCGCATATAGCGATCAGTCGCCTCAGAGCACCGATCGATGGGCTCAGCAACACCATATCGTCAGCATAACTAATATTGTTAATGCACACCCCGTCAATATGACATCCGACTTTGGTGCTGCTGAGCTCAAGGATCAGCTGGTTCATGTATAGGTTGAAGAGCCTGGGAGAACTGAGCCCCCCCTGCCTCACCCCCCACTCCAACCGATACACGTCCGAGTGCGACCCAACCCACTTCACGCTATTGTTTTGACTACTATACCAGTACTTGAATATTGACACTATTTCAGGTGGTATCGTAGTCTCACATTCCAGTTTACGCCACAAAACATCAAGTAGGTTTGTACAAACACACGTCAGTCATATTTTAAAAACTAGATGAGATCGGCGTTTCCTATCTGACTAGTCTGAGAAGAAAGCCCGAAACAAACTCAGAGGTCACAGTCTCTTTAAAAGTCCAGACATAATCTTGGTCAGTGAAGACCATGTCGATCGATGTCTCAGATGGTATTTTGAGGAAAGAACCACACAGATTGAGAGGGCCTGTCCAGTCAGTGCACGCATTTGTCATAAATCGTGCAGCTCAACTCAAAACTTAAGAAGCTCAACTATTCGACCAACAATACCACAGGACATTTGGGTAGGCCACATATATTACTCAAACTGCCAGACCATAACAAAACTAACAGAACAGAGAAAAATAAAAATAAATAGAATGACCCACATAGTCTTCACATTCACAATAATTAAAATAATAGAATACTTTACAAAGTAAGCAAATGTCATTGTATGTATAAAAACTTCTAACCTAGTCTTGCCATAAATATTGTCACGAAGAACAAAATTTTTTTTTTATTCCAAATAATATTTATTACTTTTACAGTGTGTTAGTTTAATTCATTATTATAAAACAATTTAAAATATAAAATTTAAAGCTTATTCGAAGTGGCCATTGGCTGCAATACAGTCCTTTAAATGTTGACGCCAGTTATCAATAGAAGCATGCACTCTTTCCATGGGAAAGTTCTGCACTACCAATCGTATGGATTGTTTTAGGGACTCCAAATTATCATGGCGTTTAGAGCAAGCCGTACTCTCTAAAACTGACCATAAATCATAATCCAGCTGATTAAGATCGGGACTAGACGACGGCCAGTCTTCAGCTCTGATGAAGTCCGAATCGTTCACTTCCAACCAAGACTGCGTGGACCGAGCTTTATGACCCGGCGTCGAGTCTTGTTGGAAAGACCATACTTGGTTATTGAACATGGTGTTGTTAAGGGGCTTAACTACATTCTCAAGAATGGTATCTTGATACACTTGTGCCGATGTTTTGATACCTTTTTCACAAAAATATGGCTCAGTCAATCCTTCATAGCTAACACCCCACCAAACCATCACTGAAGTCGGATAATGCCCACGTTGAACTCTGTCGACTAATTGGGAAGCTTCCTTAGAGCTTTGAGCATAAATACGGTCATTTTGTTTGTTAAAATGTTGCTCAATTGTAAAGATTTTCTCATCCTAAAAAAAAAAAAACTGTGACCTCCCTTTGCGTACCGCTTCAGTAGTTGTTTCGATTTTACCACCCTATTCTTTTTTAAATTATCAGTTAAAAAATTACCAGTGCGTCTCTTATAGGCTGCAAGTCCTAAGTCATCTTTTAAAATACGCGACATGGTTCTGGGTACTATCTTCATCTCCCGAGATAAAATCTTTTGCTTTCGGACAGGATTTCTTCGAATTCTTTCCCTTACTGCTTTGACCACCTTTTTCGTACGAACACTACGTGGACGGCCAGATCTTTTTCTGTCACAAACAGAGGAGGTCTCATTGTACCAATTAATAGCCCGGTACACAAACATTTGACTAATACCAAGCGTATGGAGAGTTTTAAAAATTGCATTTGGCTCCATACCAACTTTGTGTAATGCAATTACAGCGATTCGGTTCTCTTTATCACCCCACTCCATTTTAATATCGCAAAATATTGTACAATGTATTGGCGCCAAAATTAGAAAATTTAATGAACAATCGTATAAAAATGACAGATTCCAAATTCAAATGTAATATCTTTCTTATTTTTAATTGTAACAGTATTTATGGCCAGACTGTGTATGTATAATAACATTAATTAATGTCAATGTGTATATAAAAAAAAAAAATAACAAAAGAAAAAAAAACTATCTATAAAAATTGGATGCAGCTCAATCCCAAGCCTTTTGTCCTCTATATAATCTTTAATAACGGTATAAAAGGCTTTCTGGCACAGCTTACGTTTAATGAATGACTAATCATTCATTAAACGTAAGCTGTGCCAGGAAGCCTTTAAAAAAATAAATTCTAAAATTTATTAAGGCTTAGACCTTGAACGTGGCTTGGAAGTTTATTATAAAAGCGTATACATTGGCATCTCGAAAGAGATACCTATTTTCTTTCGTTAAATAACGTCGTTCCAATAAATACCTGTGTTATAAAGCATTGCAAGCATTGTTAAGGTCCATAGCAGACAAGACAGACAAGACATTTTTAGCATCGACGTGCAACAATTTACAGAAGATGTAACAAACAATGACTGACAAAAAGCGATCGCCAAATAGAACGCCGAGAGTCTCCAAAACATGATGCAGATATCATGCCAAATCTTCGATCACCAGTATCAGGTCTGCAATGGCCCTATAGTATCAACTTACCCCCGGTAGACAAGAATGGAATGGTGGCGTTAAAGTCAACCCTCGAGTTAGTCAGGCGGACTTGTAGATTATCCAGAGTGGCGTGCCGAAAACCTTTCAACACGAAATCGTATAAAGCTAGGGTGAATCTGAAATTATTAATCATAACCCAGGTTATTTAGAAAGGGGGATAAAATATAATGTTAAAACCATTTTTTTTTTTACCATTAGCTACTTTTACTAAATTTACTTTAATAAAGTTACTTTTCTAAGCTAAGAACAACCTGAAAAGATCGGTCAGTTATTTTGGATTCCAAACTCATGATGAACTTAATATAGGGTTGTTAGTTAGTAGAAATATCACAGGGCCACAATATAAAGGTTTATACTGTGACAGGGCTTTCCTTTGGTACAGATCTTCCTATACATACCTATACATATCAGGTATAAACTATACTTTTTTTTTTTTTTCCAGGATCGGAAATCATCAAATGACCCCTCCCGCTCTGGGTGGAGCAGAAGGGAGTGTCAGACTCTTACTGACTAAAACCCACCCGTGTTCCTTCCTTAGCCCTTTATGTACCAGGGCAGCGGTAACCCTTTCGGACGATCCCGCTACCCCGGCAGGCTTCGACCCTGTCGGGCCCCGTCAACTATGCTGACATCTCTTTGAGGCGCGCGTGGAACACATACGCGCCGTCCGGCACGGGCCTGGTCCTGATCGGACGGAGAGCTACCCATTGCTCTCCGCCCGCAGGCCCGCGCCTACGGTGGCCGGGAGTCGTCACGCGGCTCCCGACGCCCGGAGGGTGTCCCTCGGCGGCTGAGGCGTGAGGATCTCTCCCTCGCCCATCCCGCCACCTCCTTCGCTAGCATGACTGCTTCGCAGAAGGAGGTGACCGCCTCCCACTCCCTCTCGCCCCAGACCATGGCTTGAACCAGGGCCGGACGCGAGAGGTCACCGCCGCTGCCGATCGCCTCTACGAGGACACGGCGGTGCTCTGCCCAAGCGGGGCAGACCTCCACCGTATGCTCCACCGTGTCCTCTGGGCGATCCTCGCAGTGATGACACCCGGGCGTCTCCTCCCGCCTGATGATGTGCAGGAACCTCCTGAAAAGGTATAAACTATACTTACACGGCATTGAGCTCATGTAAAATGATACTGTTTACACTTTTTTCAATTCTGGTGTCCAATGTTGGCAGTAAGTTTTTAACAAAAGCCTCCGCTGTTTTGGTAGCTTCAACATCTTCCGGTTGCATCGGGGTCTCCTCATGAAGGGGACCATTGGGCTTCTTGTGGACGTGGATGGGGCCAGACTCTTGATGTACTAAACAGTTTAAAATAGATTACAAAAATGTAAGGCTTATTTTATTTAATATATATTATATTTATTGTTTTATATTTGTTATAATGGTGGGGGTTACATGGTTGCTAAATCATAGTTTAAGTATTTCTTTGTATTTTGTAGCATGTAACTGCTTTTTGCCCCTTATAAATAAATAAATAATAATAGTCCTCCCGACCGTATTTCGACCATGGCGGCCAATCTCAATGGAGACAAGCCTTCGCCGCGGGAGATGTTATAGTGCACAAGTGCGTGCGCAGACACAGCACTCTCTATTTCCTCACTCATATACAGACTGCATTACTTTACAGATAGAAAAGGTTTACGTATGAGATATCAAAAAAATAATTCACATGTCAACGGGAAAGTCAACGGGAAAAGTTCCCAAAACCTGGCAATTCTTTGGCGAAGAATAGACCAACCCCCCTGGTCACGTGAAGAGTCGAATAATCGTTGGCGATATCCCTTAAAAGTACGAGAGCACTTGGACGACTGGACCCTAAAGCCTGTTTCATCCCCATACCTTTTAACCTTCCATGGCATGACGTACAATCCTAAGCTAAGACAACCTATTGGGTTCTGATACAGCTGGCACCTGGGGGTGACAAAATATATAAACAACAAACGTACAGACGATAGCTAGTGCTGGATACACAGCGCTGAACACTAACGTTAGGATGGTCCACATTTCTGCGGTAATAGCTCAATACTGCGTGTCAAATACAGCATTTCCAAATAACGTAGACGACAAAATGATTTAACTTTTATTATTGTTCACATCAGTCACAAGAAATTACTTTTACACTTCTACTTACCATTACATGTCGCGATACCCGCATATCGAATATTCTCTTGTTTTCTATAATCAACACACAATTTACGTAGATGGATTTGCTCTCGGTTTTTCCAAAATAGTTTCCGAGGTGATTTCCCGCTTCTCACTTGTTATGCCACCAATAGAACAGAAAAGTCAATAAAATTGCATTACATAGTAACTCCAGGTCCTGCAAAATAAACCACACACATACACACACGTATACACACGTATACATACGTATAGTAGGTTTATTAGGTACAAAATACGTATAGGAACCTAACCTGCTATACGTATACACGTATCGTAGGTTAGGTTCCTATACGTATTTTGTTTTTAATCCTGAGTGGTTCCTAAAACCCAATTCCCCTGCCTCTAATTGTTTCAGAATTTCCTCGACCTAATCCTACCTGATGTGGAATAATTTCGCTGTAAATCATAAGTAAGGCTATTAGGCGGGTACACTACATAAATACGAAAAACTTTATTCCGTCAGTCACAAATACGAATTTCAAAATACCGATTTTCATAATTCCGAATGGTTCAAAATTCCGAATATAACACACTTACCATTTTTCCTATTTTTATAATTCCTAAATTTCAATATTCCTAACGTTTATAATTACTATTCTCAAAATACCGAGTTTCAATAGATCGAATAACAAAAAGACCGACTTAATGATACTTCGAAACATCAAAAATACGAATTCCGATTATTAAAATACCGATTAATAGAATTCCGAAATAAAAACGCCTTGTAAAACTGAAGTGAAGTGATTCATATCAAAAAAGCAATTGCGCAAGCATGCATCGTGCAAGCAAGCATGCACCGTGCAAGCAAGCATGCACCGTGCAAGCAAGCATGCACCGTGCAAGCAAGCATGCAGCATGCAATAGAGGCTTCGGCTAATACGAAAATGTTATTTTGTAAATCGGCGAAATATATAGTTTGGTAAAATAATACCTATGACGCATCTAAAAAAACAAAGCACATCACACACAAAAAAAAATACACAAAAATAACACACACATCACAAAATAACACACAGACACAAAAAAAAAAATACATCACATCAAAAAATGTATGTCAAATAATGCATATAGCAAAAAAGACGTCGGTCAATAGTTTACGATAAAATGAAATTCGCACAAATAGAATTCGGAAAAGTGATTCAGAATCCTAATTTTAGTAGTTTATTCGAAGTATTGCAAATCGGAATGTCGTTTTTCGGAACGAGAACCCTTCGAGCATTTGTTTCTTTGAACGTATGAAAATCGCAAAACCAACAAATCGCGTTTACGACTTTCGGTAAAATAAATTTCGTGATTTTTAATAATAGACATTATAATTCTTAGTTATTATGAAATTCGGACTTTGGAAAATCAGAACATTGAAATTCGAAATAAAATATTTCGGAGTATTTGGGTGTTCCCCCATTAGGCACCTATAAGCGAGAAGAGGTTACAAACAAAAACGAGTATGGGAGCTACGTTGAGTGCACACGAGCTCGTGGTCGTGATAGTAGCTTCGACAAACGAGTACCAACTCGCCGGCGCTGTGCAACAGTCAGCAATCAACAATTATGTAATATATATGTTTCACTTTTACTTACACGGGACCTACAATCTTCAAGGACCTAAATTCGTGATAGCTAGTTGCTTTTTCGGTGGGACAGGGTGCCTTGGGCTAAATAAATTAGATACCTTTAAATCCCTTGAAATACAACACCTTTTAAAGTAAATATCATTTAATATCATTTGCCGTATTTCCGCCCAGACCTTCGCCTGCTATCTGGGCCAAATTGTGCCAGACTTGGTTCTGCAGTGCCTAACAAGTAGTTTACTATCTTCTTCGCTGGGATTTTCGCAAGTTCTTGGTTGATTGCTTTGAGTATCATGTTCAGTACATCACTGTCAACAATTAGATCTTCAGTATTTTTGTAAAAATCATCTAACATTAACTTAACTTCGTCAGCATATATCGTGTCCATCTGGAGCTAGAAAAACGGAAATTTTTAATGCAATTTACTTTCTGGGGCACGTTACGGCTTTATTGTCATAGACTTACTTGAACATCCTTTAGATCTAAGGTAATATCAGTAGTTTCCAATTGGTATGCATTGCCGGTCTGTAATTCCACAGATTTAGGACCAATCACTGCAGTAACAACTAAGTCTTGCAACGTAGCCCTGTGGAAGGTAAAGAATTATTAATGTTTCTACCAAAATGACACCATCCCACAAATAGGAAATAACTTACTTTAAGTGACCACTGTCACGGATAGGCAAGTCATTACCGAAAATGGTGTCGAGGTCATAGTCGGCTGAAAGTATGGAAAAATTTATTAGTACCTAGTTCGTAAATATTTGAAGGCCGGGATTTCTCGAAACCTAATAATGGAATTTAAACGTAACCCTGGTGAAATAATGACTTTACTGAGTATGTACACATCTGCTCCCTTTGTGCTTTACATTTACGGAGTACAGGCTTGATGTTATATGCCGCCGGGGCTGCGGGTTGTTCGAAAGAGATACCGTGGCCCCTGGCACAGGCAACTGAAGGAACACGGGTGGGTTTTAGTCAGTAAAAGTCTGACACGCCCTTCCGCTCAGCCCAGAGCGGGAGAGGTCATTTGATGATTTCCCACCCACAAAAAAAAAAGGCTTGATGTTATATTATGTTAATTGTCATGAACCTTTTAAGTAGCTATGTTTATGGATGTGTGCTTCTTATAATCCGTCCGAAATATCAGGTTCTTGTTTATGTCATATCTTAGGGAGGTACATGCTGGCGTTAATGTCAATCCTAGTGGGTGCCAGTTGCATGTTGACGTTTTGTGAATAAAATTCCTTGATTCCAGTTACAATTACATTTTCGAAAGTAAGATTACCGCTGAAAATATCAACATTTATCATTACTTTTTCAGGTTATTGAAGTAGCAGCCGTAGCAGGCGCCCCCCCTGATAGATATCTTAAGAGTTGCCGCTGTCTATGGTCATCAGAGGCATCGCAGATGTGATACCGTCCCAGAGACAAAGCTGTATGTTTTATGTTCCTGATGTATACCCCACCCAAAAAGGCGAAAAATTTAATTAACCTTCTAAAAACTTGTTGAATATCTAATGCCATACGCATATTAAAATTAATGAACCTCTAAAAAGTTTTAGACTTCTAATGGTGCACGCTTTTTTAACTAAATGCGCCTCTTTTTTAATTTTTGGCCTTTTCTCACAGTTGGTTGCAGTAACTAAGTTAGAGTACACCGGCAAAACGAGATAGATTATGTTAGAACTGTGACCAACGTCGCGCGAACCGAGTTGGTCGCAGTAACTAAGCTAGGGCATCCCGCCCAAACGGGAGAGGTTGGTTTAGTCCATCTAAATTGGTCGCATTGCTTGGCTTATTGAGTGTGTTTAGGACACCAAAATAAGAATTATTTGAGCCTCACAAAAAGAGTCGCATTTATTATATTAGAGTGTTCATTGTTATTTTTAGTCCAGCAAAAGAGAATTAATTGAAGTTCAATTAAAAACATTAAGTATGTACACACAGCAGAAAAAGCAATCTCCAATCTGAAACTTACGTAACAAATTGCAGATCCGGTGTACCAACATCATAGGGTCCTAATACCATCCAATTGAACGGGTTCAGTTCAGGCAGAGCTTTGAGAAAGTTCAGGAGAACGGTCGCTTTCAGCGTGGCATGCCTGTCATCCCACCTCACGAGGTGAGCTTCGGGTGGCAGTTTTGTAGTATTCACGTGAATATGGAGAGGGCCGAGGTCTTTATCAACTATAAATTACGAATAAAGTTTAGAATCCTCCATTACTTACAGTAGACTTATCTATAAACAAATACAAATGAAATACTGCTCGTTAGTAAGCGCATCACTTGTATCCGGATGGACTTGTTTTAAAATGTTCGTAGTAGTCCGAATCAGGTTTTACGGAAAGAAATATTTGAATTGTTGCCAGGAATAACGGAAAATTCGGGAAAATTGGTCTATTAGGTCAGCTAGTTAGTAATAAATGTCACATTTTATTGAGAGAAAATATTCTTGTAGTTCCGATATTTTATAGACAAAACTGCGTTTGCAAGGTGGGATGAGATACTTGATGTAGGGCATTGCGTGGCAGTTGAAGACGGTGGAAGGTTGAAGGCGGTGTTATAAATATTTATGTTTTCGAAATTATAGTATTTTAATAAATTTTACTTACAATGTTCCTTAGTGCGATTAGTTTCCTTTAATTTAGCTAAAACGTCAGCCGTAATTGTATGAACTAAACACACAGTGTAAAATGTTATAACAATAAGAGTCCGCATGTTGGCCCCAATAGTTCTTTATGAACAACTGCGAAACAAATGCCGTATTTTAAAACTAAGTAATGTGCATCCATTTGTGAAATTTCGTTTGTTAAAAGAAATTGGTACACTAGTAAAAATATTTAATGTTGCGTAAAGTACATTGTATGTACCTTGTACTTTCACGTATTATCCAATCAAGTGAAACTTGCTTTTATTTTATTTTATTTTATCAAGAGGAACAGCAAACAGCTATAACATATAGTATAAAAAAGAAATACACATAATATTTAAAAAAATCGTAGCCCACAACACTGTTCTCAGATTAACAGTGGAATATGTTAAACAATTAATTAATTAAACGCTAGGGTAAAATAATACAAAATAATATTAAAAACTAAACTTACTTAACTATCATGCTTATCTGCAGTGCGATTCTGTAACCAACTCGCCGTGAAAACTTAGGTGAAGTGAGCGTGGAGTGAGCCGTCATTCCAACTAATGTTAGGGATTGACACTATTGACAGCTCACTCTAAACTCACTTCACCTAACTTTTCACGGTGAGATTTTTACAGAATCGATCGGCTGTACCTTTACACATCAATCAAGAGAGCTCCTTCAGTGTAAGACATTTGAACTTACTGAGAGAACATGCGAAAATGTCAATATGTTCAAAAGTCATTTATATTATGTTTATTGTAGGCATCTATCATTCTGCGAACAGGTGAGCGCCAACCAGTATTAGAGTGGCAGGTACGCATGGAAAATAGTCTACCAACGTGCACCCTTCGCTTGTACACTGTTTTAGGGACAACATAGCATAACATGTTGGTTAACTCAATGCAGTCAAATCTATTTCTAAAAATGTTATAAAGATTCATGGCCTTCAAGTATTTGCGTCTATGTACTTTCAAGTGTTGTGAGTTTGTACTTTTTAAGTATATTCTGATATGGTAAATAATATCCAAAGCACCTAAAATGCATAGCACGTAGGAATTTCTGTTGAACACTCTCTATCGCCTCGATGTATTTATAGTATGGACTCCAGACGGACACGGCATACTCCAGCTGCGAGCGTACGAGAGACTTATATAGGCAAATATATGAATAGGGCTTCTTAAAACCTAATGTCGAACGCATAACAAATAAGTTAATACGCTTTATTAACTATTTTGCTAATATGCAAGTCTAGGCAACGCTTGGAGTCTAGGATAATGCCGAGATCGCGGACAAAGTCCACTTTTGTTAGGGGAGCGTCGCACAGAGAATATGCATGTGTTACGATGTTTTTGTTTTTGGTGAAGTTAAGAAAATTACATTTAGGTAAACTAAGCTGCAACTTATTTCTACGACAGTAGTCGGACAGTCTATCCAAGTCTTGTTGTAACATAAGGCAGTCATTTACGTCGCGTATTATTCTGTATACCTTAAGATCGTCGGCGTATAAGAGGAATTTGGTGTTAAGAAAACGCTGGCTGATGTCGTTAATATACAAAACAAATAAAAGGGGACCAAGAATAGAACCTTGTGGTACACCAGAGGTGACCTGCGCGATGCAAGAAGAATGACCATTAACTACAACTCTCTGAATACAGTTAGTGATGTAGGAATTGTACGAAGGAGGTTCCATTTCCCTCAAGCACTATGAGCTCACAGCTTGGTGATAACATTGAAGTCTTGAGATTAACTCCGGATAATCTTTTAAACTAGTTTGTAAGACAACAGAAGGTACCAGAAATAATATTCTTATAGCTAACAACAACAAGGTTACTTCTTGATATAAATTAAGTAAATATCAAAAAGGAGATCAGCAGAATGCCTTGAAACTATTTCATCAAAATATTCAAGGTATGTCTTCCAAATTATTAGAATTTCAAATGTTTTTGGAAAAAACAAAGTTTGACATTGTTTGTTGTACTGAACATTGGTTAAAGGATTACCAAATGCTAATTAATTATGAGAACTATAGTGTGGGCAGTTGTTTTAATCGTAAATCTATGCTGCGTGGAGGTTCTTTAATCTTGATTAAAAATTGTTTAAAATCCAAACAACGAAATGACATAGTGGGTTTATCGATTGAACATTGCATTGAACTGTCCCGTGTTGAGCTCGATAAGCATTTTGTAGTGTGCGTTTACAGACCCCCTAATTATCAGAACTTTTCGTTATTTGAGTCAATAATGGAAGATGTCCTAGCGAAACTTGCATCCAACAACAAAGCCGCAATTATTTGTGGTGATTTTAATATTAATATTTTGGAAAATAATTCAAATAGCAGTAGATTATTAAGCCTTTTCAAATCATTCAATTTATCTAATGTTTTTACTGAACCGACTAGAGTAACTCCAACTTCTGCTACTTGTATCGATAATGTCTTTTGCGATTGTGATTATTTAGATAAAGCCATCGTAAATTATCTGCCGTCTGATCATAGTGGACAAACGGTAACTTTTAAGTTTAAAACATCTTTGCAAAAAGTGCAAATACAATTTAGGCCAATAACAACTAGTAAACTAAAAAGATTCAATAGTACCCTAAATAATAAGTTAAATGATCTGGGCCATAATATGGATATGGATGATGCAGATAAATTGTACGAGGATGTCTTTTCGGTTGTGCACACTCAATTCAATAAAACTTTTGAAAAGAAAAGAAAAAATATTTTCCCTAATTTTATATTTAGTGACTGGGCAACTAGAGGTATTAGAATAAGTAGGGAAAGACTGTTCGAGCTGTATGGCCTTAAGCCTTATATAAATACAGAAACTTTCAACAAGTATGTTGCTACATATTCAAAAATTTTTAGAAATACCTGCAAGATAGCCAAAGCCAGCTGTACATTAGCAACAAAATCAAATCAGCAGAAAACAAAATAAAAACAGTTTGGAAAATTATAAATAACGAAACTAGTAGGAATAAAAAACGAAACACTGATTACACATTAGAGTCTTCACGTGGTGCCATATGCTCTAATTTAGAAGTAGCTCAAGAATTTGTAAAATTTCTTTACTAATATACCATCAAAAACGACGGAAGCCTTAAATTCCTCACCGGACGTATCACTTGAGTTACTAAAAGCGAACGTTCCAGGCTGCCCGGTTGAGTTTCAATTTAGACATATAAACCCTATGATAGTTATAAAAACTTTTCGACAAATCAAAATCAAATTGACCGAAGATCTATGGGGAATGTCTATCAAAGTTTGTACATCCATAATCGAGACTATATCGCCATACTTAGCTTTAGTGTTTAATTTGTGTGTAGATCAAGAAGTCTTCCCAGATTTAATAAAATATAGTAAGGGTATTCCACTTTTTAAATCTGGGGACTGCAAAGACACCAATAATTATAGACCAGTATCCGTGTTGCCGGTTTTCAGCAAAGTATTCGAAAAGGTAATGCTCAATCAAATGCTTAATCATTTTAACAACAACAAAATCTTGCACGATCAGCAATATGGCTTCACCAAAGGACGTTGTACGACTGACGCCGGTGTCACTTTATTAAAACACATATTTACAGCGTGGGAGGAAGCCCAAGATGCCATAGGAATCTTTTGTGACCTCTCCAAGGCATTTGATTGCGTTAATCACAAAAAGGTTTTGTGATTAACGCAATCAAATGCCTTGTCTGAGCGCAAGTTTACCTAGTCCATAATGCTCAAGTTTCAAGAGTAAGGTACTCTTGAAACTTGAGCATTATGGACTAGGTAAACTTGCGCTCAGTTTAGTAAAATCTTATTTACATGATAGACAGCAAAAAGTTCAAATAAATGGTGTCAATTCACGTGGTTTACAAGTAAGAATGGGTGTTCCACAAGGCTCGATATTAGGTCCTTTCCTCTTTTTAGAATACATAAATGACCTGCCCCATTTATTAAAAAACCAACCACAAATGGTGTTATTTGCTGACGATACTTCCTTAATTTTTAAGATAAATAGACGTGCATCAAATCTTGACGACGTAAATAACGCAGTAATGCGATAAGGCCGCCCATTGTATATTTTGTAGGGTTTCATGTTTTTTTTTGTGCTATGTATTTTTGTGGTGTACAATAAAGTATATATAAATATAAATATATAAATATAACGCCCTACTGCAAGTGCAAAATTGGTTCACTGCTAATAATTTAGTATTAAATGGGAAAAAAACTAAATGCATAAGATTTGCTTTACCGAATGTTAAAAGTAGTGATTGTGACATAGTATTGAATAAAGAGAAACTAGAATTCGTCGATAAAACTGTTTTCCTGGGGATAACGCTCGACTCAAGGATGCAATGGGGTCCTCATATAACATCTCTTGCAAGACGGCTAAGTTCAGCAGCTTAAGCTGTAAGAACAATCCGTCAATTTACTAATGTAGATACCGCGAGACTGGTCTATTTCAGTTATTTTCATAGTATCATGTCTTACGGTATTTTACTATGGGGACGGGCTGCAGATATTGAGTCCATTTTTATTCTGCAGAAAAGAGCCATCAGAGCAATATATGGCCTACGCAGGCGCGATTCTCTAAGGGAACTGTTTAAAAATATTAATATCATGACGGTACCTTGTCAATATATCTATGAAAACATCATGTACGTAAGGAAAAATTTAAATCTTTTCAGTAAAAGAGGTGACAGACACGCCTATAGAACCAGAAATAGGGACCAATTAGTTCAACCAGGTTTCAGACTGGCTAAAGTAGACTCTTCCTTCATGGGGTACTGTTTAAAATGTTATAATAAAATACCTCCCCACATACTCCAACTCAATGAAACGAAATTCTAATATTGCATAAAACGCACACTATGCAGCCAAGCATATTATAAGTTGGGGGATTACATCGCTGACAAAAATGCTTGGCTAAACGCTGGTCCTGCTCCACAGGACGCATAAATAAATTGATTGGCATTTGAAAATACTTCACACACGCCTACCCAACCTACATACTGTTGGAGCTGCTGAAGATTCTAAAATACTATATTTGCATTATATAAATTCAATCTCCTAGTATTGTATAATTGCATAGAACGTATGTGAGTACTATGTTACATACTATAAAACTACCATTTACTGGGTACGTCTTTCATTGACCTGAATGTGCCTTGGCGGATGAGAGTATGTCATGCTCACTCTAATGTCTCGCTGATGGTGGCACATGTGTTGGATCATTTAGCTCCCTTTAAAATGGTTGAGCTGAATGGTGCTAATCTATGCGTCATGTTCGTGAACGGGCGCCGTCAGTAGGGACTGGTCAACTCTTTGCTGCCATGGCTTATTTTGATTTAAATTAATATTTGAATTGTTTTTTTTTTATCTTTTCATTACGGACGCTTTTAACGTTCTGCATCGTTCTCTCATGCATAATTTTGAACATGAATGATGTAACCAATACTTTGAAACAATATTATTATGATTTAAAAGAGTGTCCATGGAGTTTCTTGCCCGTTCTTCTCCATAGGTACCTACTACGCTTTGGAATGGGCAACTAGCTTCATCTTTTTGACTGACCGACCTTGACAATTCAAAAGTGCCTGTAATTGGTTTATTTGAAATAAATAGTTTGAGTTTGAGTTTGAGGAAGCAAACCACCTAAGTAAATTTCCACGTGATCTACCTTGTCGAAGTCTGTGTAGACTGCGTCCACCTGAACACGACTGTCAACAATATCAAATATGCTTTAATTTTCTTATGTAATTTTAAAAGTACCATTGCATCGAATAGAAGAGGACTTTCTTCCAGAATTTGAAAACTAGAGAATTCGATTGAGGACAATTATTAGAGAAGATAATTTGTAAAAAACGGCCAAGTGCGAGTTGGACTCGCGCACGAAGGGTTCCGTACCATTATCTATAAAAATCACGTCTGTTGTATGGGAGCCCCACTCAAATATTTGTTTTATTCTGGTTTTAGTATTTTTTGCTATAGCGGCAACAGAAAAACATCATCTGTGAAAATTTCAACTGACTAGCTACCACGGTTCATGAGATATAGCCTGGTGACAGACAGACAGACAGACGGACGGTGGGGTCTTAGTAATTGGGTCCCGTTTTTATCCTTTGGGTTCGGAACCCTAAAAAAAGAGAATCGTCAATAATTTTCAAACAGTAGATATTTTTCCTAGGGTTCTGTACCCAAAAGGTAAAAACGGGACCCTATTACTAAGACTTCGCCGTCTGTCCATCTGTCTGTCCGTCCATCTGTCTGTCCGTCTGTCTGTCACCAGGCTGTATCTCAAGAACCGCAATAGCTAGACAGTTGAAATAATAATAAATAATAAAATTAAAATATAATGAATATTTAAGGGGGGCTCCCATCTCATCAAGAAGCCGGGGCGCCCTGCGGACTATCCATCCGCTTACCGGCCCATCGTGCTGCTCAACGAGGTGGGCAAGCTCTTTGAAAGAGTCATTGCAGACCGCCTTGTCGGGCAGCTGGTGCGGGTGGGGCCGGATTTGGCGGAAAGCCAGTTTGGTTTCCGCAGGGGGCGCTCTACGGTGGACGCCATCATGCGCGCGAGCCCTTACGACGGGGATGCTGTGGCCCGGGGTGGGGTTGTCTTGGCGGTGTCTCTAGACATCGCCGATGCCTTCAATACCCTGCCCTAGAGTTGCATCACGGAGGCACTCCGGTATCACCGGATGCCGACCTACTGTCGCATTGTCGAGGCTTATTTGAAGGACAGGGCCGTCATCTACCCCGGTCACCGGGGAGAGTGGAACCGGTGAGAGGTGTCGTGCGGTATCCCACAGGGATCGGTCCTGGGGCCGCATCTGTGGGATATCGGGTACGACTGGGTGCTGCGCGCTGCCCTCCCTAGCGGCGTCAGCGTGGTTTGCTACGCTGACGACACGCTGGTCCTGGCGCAGTGGAGGTCGCACCAGGCGGCGGCCGAAGCAGCGACACGCGGGGTTGCGACAATCGTCGAGAGGATCCGGCAATTGGGACTCGAGGTGGCATTGCAGAAGTCTGAGGCCATGTATTTTCATGGTCCTCGGGACGCGCCACCGTCGGGTTAACAAATAACGGCGGGAGGGGTTCACATCGGCGTCGAGCTGACGATGAAGTACCTGGGACTCGTCCTCGACAGCCGGTGGAACTTCGTGGAGCACTTCCGACGTTTGGCTCCCAGACTGGAGTGGGCCGGGGCTGCCTTGAGGCGGCTCCTGCCCAATCTAGGGGGACCAAACGCCTCCTGCCAGAGGCTCATCTATAATCAACTGAACCGTAATTTAGATATACCTATATATCCCTTGTTGTAATACGATTGTAAAAAAAACAATAATTAAATGGTTGAGATCCCTAACGTATGAAACAGAAAATATACTGACCAGGAATTACTTTAAAAAAAAATGGGTACACTCGCACACGTACACACACACACCCTCAACACTCACACACTTACATACATACACAAAACACACACTGACAGCTGCTAAATTAATGTTTTATTTTATTTGTATGTACAACTTAAACATTGTGTCATTGTATGACACAATGTTTAAGTTGAAATAAATATTTTTGTATTTGAAAAATTATAAAAAAACTACACCTTTACTATAAAAAACTACCCACCGAATTTTATTTTGTTTAAATCACGTTCTCCAAATGATGACCATCGAGTCTAGCACACTCTTCAAGTCTAGTGCCTACGCATGTTTTCAAAAACACGTTTACAGAGCGACTGAATCGTGTAATAAATCTTGAACGATTTGAATTTTATATGGATGGAACTTGAGTTTTTTTCCCATTGTAACCTGTAAGGTTGATTTCGTAATTCCCAATATCGATGAACGTGCACGAAGTGATAAAACAGTAATTTTCAGTATATTCGTCTGTGGTTACCGCTGGTGTTGGTCCTGGTCTGGGACTGTGGCATGTTGATCCTGTAGCTCTGAACTTTGCTACCCAAGACTGAATATGGTTGATCGATGGTCCATCAGGTAATTGATGAATATCGTAACGATGAGTTAATCGAGGACGTGTTTCATTAAGCAAAAATCCACTTGAAATGTACGCCTCGACGGCAAAAGCGCGGTGCACACCACCGCTCCATGGCTGCTAAAAAATCCGCAGAGCTTACGTGCTCGTGCAAGTTTGTGTAATATAGATTTTATTATCATATTTCCGAACGCATCTCACGTTTCTTAATGCATAATTCCTATTTGACCGCAGTTTAGAGCTAGCTATATCTCCTTTCTTCCTATCCCTCTCCCATGCAACAGAGAGAGAAGAAATGATAACCGCACGCGCCAATCAGCGGCACATCCGCTGCAACGACAACCAATCACTGCCCAGCGCTGTGATTTGGAGAAAAGTGTCACCATAATATATTAGTTCTCCTGTTACAACCGTATCGCATACCGCTCTGCAAACCGCTAATATATTATTGTGTTCAACTCTTGTTACAATCGCACCGCTCTGCTATAAAACTATAAAGCTACTCGTATATTATAAGTATATATTATAGTAATAATATGTATGTGTAGATAACCTATTTATGTATTTGTGTACCTAGTTTTAAGAGTTTTTTTTTATTATTATTGTCCCTCTCAACCAAAGCACCTGCCATCTAATCTCTTCACCACCCTTGGTTGACTGGCAGAGAATGCCTAAGGCATTAAGTCCGCCTTTGTATCTTTTTGGGCGAAAAGTTTAAATAATAAATAAATAAACCGCTTTAATACCGCGCCGCGCCGCAGAATAATACAAGCCGCTAATATTCATACGCGTGTGATATACAAATATCAACTGAAGTGCACCACCGTGAATCCAGAAGAACAGCGAACGCGTGTTACCTATTCTCAGGCCCCTTGTGTCAGCGTGTTCCATCCAGAGGATTCCCAAGTAAGTCCAACATCTTATAGTTACCAAATAACTGCGCGTCAATAGCTCACTCCCCGCAAAATTATATTCTCCGCAATTTATGGTCCTTCGAAGTCGCATGTCAAAAATATTCCAACATAAAGATTCTGACCATTACGCTTTCAATGACGCCTTCCACGCCCCTCATACGTGTTGCGTTCAGAAATTAAGTTTATTAAAACTTTGAAATCTGCCACTGGACACCCTGTAAAAGGAACTCTTGTGCATTTCATGATTATGTGCGTTGTCTGTCAGTGAAATAACTTAAGTTTTTTTATTTCACATCAATATAATTTAGTCGAAATTCGAGAAATGGAAGTACGCACACTTATTAAATATACTTACCATAAGTTTGGGTATTTACCCAAATTGGAATAAGCCTGGATATGTTCCTTTTGGGTAATTACCCGACGCCCATCTCTAACCGAGCGGTACTGTCTCGCCAGCCCACTCACTCTACTTGGTATGTATTCTTACTCCAAATTTCAGATAGCCCAAAAACGTCTGCTGACCTTGTCTCTAACTTTTTCACTGACATCGGTAAAATCTAGCCAATAACATCCTTCTCTCTCAGACCTCATTTACAAATGACCTTGTCTCCCCTCAGTTCCCTGCCTCAGACTGTCCTGAAAACAATCTACCTAACTCGCTCGTTATTCTATGTAGAAGTAGATGAAGCGGATATTGAATCCACTATCCTACAGCTGCGGCCGGATTGTGCTACTGGATGGGATGGAATTCCATCCTCCCTCCTCAGGGAGTGCCGACGGGTACTGATTCCACCTATAACGCATCTCTGTAATCGTGCCATTAGTACTGGCGTATTCCCTGATGCTTTGAAAAAAGCTATTGTATAACCAATTTACAAGGGTGGGGACAGAGACTGCATCATTAATTATAGGCCCATATCGGTGTTATCAGCCATAACAAAGATTATGGAAAAAAAATCTTTACAAATCCCTCGAAAATTTCATGAATCGTTTTGAAATCTTAGCCGACAACCAATACGGATCCAGATCAAGTGACTCTACAGAGGACGCAGTGTTGAATTTGACAGAGCAAGTAGTGGAAAACCTAGACAAAAGAAATAGATTCCTATGTATATATCTAGATCTCTCCAAGGCTTTTGATACAGTTTCTGTCCCTATCCTCCTATCAAAGTTGGAACGAATAGGAGTACGAGGCACTGTCTTAAATATATTTAAAGATTACCTTTCCCGGCGTAAGCAATATGTCAAAATAGGTGATTATCTTAGCGAAGAGCGCACAACCCTCTTTGGGGTCCCACAAAAACAACAGAGGCCCAAAATACTCCCCGTATTTTGGGCCTCTGTTGTTTTTGGTATAAGTGACCTCTGCACAATGCCACTTCCACACACCAAAATTTTTACATAAGTATGCAGATGATACTGTAGTATTTGTATGGGGACGGAATTGGCAGGTGGTCAAGGAAAGAGCCAAACATTCCCCCTCCAAAATATTGACCTGGTTAAGACTAAATCTCCTGACACTAAACCTGATCAAAACACATTTCCTACCCTTTTCTTTGAGAGCGAACACTAAGCCCTTGCCTGACTATTCCATAATAGCACATACTTGCGAGAACCGACACAAATGTACCTGCCAGGTTATCTTTCGGGTAGAATCGGCAAAATATTTGGGAGTGCTGATGGATGGTGGACTGAGGTGCAGATTGGCTCGATCATTGCCAGAACTAGGCGGCTTATTAATGTATTCAGGACCCTTAGGGTTTCTGCAACACTAGAAAATCTAGTCTACCTAGCCCTATGTCAGTCCATTATCCAATACTGCATAATCATGTGGGGAGGTGCAGCCAAGACCTACCTGCTTGGGTTGGAGCGAGCACAGAGAGCTGTGCTCAAGGTTATGACCAAGAAACCATACAGGTTCCCCACCTCACAATTATTTTCTGAGCTTAAAGTTCTAACTGTCCGCCTGCTCTATGTGCTCAAATCCACCCTAAGAAGACAAGGAAGTGTTCCTTTACCTGACCCAAATAAGCGTAGCAAATCCTCCATATACTCCATATACTATACCCTGCCGGACCTCATTTGCCAACAAAAAGCTAAACATAGGCAAAATGTGTCAGCAGGAAATTAAAAAGAAAGTAGCAGACTGGCTCGAAAAGATGTACTATCAGGAGACTTTATAGAGGTTTATTCACATACATAATATAATATAATATGATCTAAAATGCATCCATAAACACTGTCACCCATTCTTATTTTTTCCCGTCCTTACACACATTCAAAGGTGCGAACCAAACAAGACACTCACTCACTCCCATATGCACAGTCACACACACAACACACTTCCACCACATGCACACTCACACACATACACTCATCAACTCACACACATTCACACACGGACATACAAACACACATAACCCTTTAACATTATAACTTTGATTTTATTTTTAACTGTAATTTTAATTGTAATTCCTATATTTAATTTTTACCTATTTGTGTTACCAAATGGCAATAACCTTGGCTGTCAACTCTGTAGCGACACTCTCAATGCTGTCAGATTGAAAATAGAACCCATGGCTAAATGCTGCCCCTAAAATACAGGTCCAAGCCTAGTTTGGGGGTTAGGATCAGATATGTGGCAATACACTCGTGTGCTTTCTTATTGTGATTGTCTTGTAACATGTATTTTTAAGTGTCAAATAAATATTTGACACTGAAATTATTATTTTTATTATTCTTAATTCATTGTGTGTTTGCTTTGAAGTAGTGTATTTTACACTATACACCTAGGTATTCAGTGTAAACTTTTAACTGAATTTCGCAACTAATAGAATTAGCTGGATGTTGAGATAATGTTTTATGTGTAGCGAGTATCTAATCTTGACCGTCTCCCATCTAAACGTAGTAGCGAGATGGTCTAGTGACGCATAACGAAAGCATGTGTGTCAGTACCTTAAAACAATTGTTGAAAACCCAGGAAAATAAAAACAACACTATTAACAATTTAACTTCATCTACCGTTAAGGTATTTAATGGTTAATATTCGTAGATGATTTATTTACAGCTATAGCCTAGCCTGGTAGGGATGGTCTCGCGGACCCTAGTAGATACTGCAGGATTTCTTTGGCGAAGACTAGCGAAAGCTCTTTGTTGATAGCCCTCAGGACAGCTCGCAGTAAGTCATCCACGATGCTGGAGTACTGCTCGGTATTATTCAGGAACTGTACTACAATATCTCTAAAGTCCTCGGCATATTGGTTCATGTCCATCGAGAGCTGTAACATATAAATACACAATCAGCCTATAACGTTCCCAATGCTGGAAAAAGACCTTCTCTCGGTGAGAGGGAGTGGGCCGTGGTCCATCACGCGGGCCGAGTGCGGTTTGTTGGATGTCACATGTCTTCGAATTTTTGGTTCTGGGACATGTCGGTTTCCTCACGATGTTTTCCTGTGGTGATGTCATTGAGGAGCCAAATGATCCTTGTAAGCTTGTAAGTATTATGAATATTTACCTGAAGTTCACCCAAGTCAATGCCGATGTTAGCGGTATCCACCTGGTACACCTGGTCTGCTACTAATACTGCTATCTTAGTACCAATCGCTGCCGAAAGGGCCAGGTTATTGAGCACTGCACTGTGCATAGAGAACAAAATACATTTTACAAACTTGTAGTGTTACACGGAGTTCAAAACCAAAGTAATTTATTTAAATTAGGCTGAGAATCAACACTTTTCGATCGACAAAATTACAAAAGACAGTCCCCTAAAACCCTTCACCACTTCCTAGTGCTTTCGCTGGGAAGAAGTGGCGCAACATTCATACATATTTTATAGACTCCAGTTCTCACCTCAATTGGCCGTTGACGCTCAATGGCTGGTTGGATAACATTGCTTTGAGCTCGAAATTAACTAGAAAAAGCCAATAAATTAATGGTTTTATTACTTTCAATGCCAATTAAAAAAATTATAAAGCGACCTACCAAACCTTATTTTAATCTGCTGAAAGACACTTCACAAATTACGTAATCAAGAAAATGCCACACTAATTTCCAAACGTCGCTTGACAAATCAATATTTTGCTTCGTTCATTAGTATTTTAAGCTTGGGCCCGAAAATATCCGGTTAAACTGGAAGCCGACCCCAACATAGTTGGGAAAAGGCTACGCAGATGGATTGCTAACCGAAAATACAGGGTGGCAGGGCGCCGGCGCGGCGCCGTGCGACTTGTTACCATAGATTTAGTACATAGCTGTGAATCTCCACACATTTTGACCGCATCGGCACTTTTCTATGAAACTGCTGATTTTTTTTTCTAGAATCGTGTACTGAAATCATGGATACAGTTTGCGCATCGATGTCCATGCCACCCTGCATTTAAGTATTTTTTTACAATTAAAGTTCGGTAAATAAATGCTTACCATCAGCACTAACTTGTGGAATACTAACGTTGAAATCGAGTCTTGAAGGATTCATTCGCAATTCGAGACCAGATAAGGACAGGCTCTTGATTCCCTGTACTAAAACGTTGTTCAAAGTGAGTTCTCCCCTGAAATAAACAAGGACAATAGTCATTTAGGTATAAGAACAAACAAAAAAACTTTTTATCCGCTTTGCATAGATTTGAATTTGGCGCAGTCTCACCACCTAGCCTGTTTGTTCAATTATAAATCCCCATTTGTTATAACTGCAGCAAGTAATGCGCTTACATGGGCAGCTAAAATTTCGCGATTGTTGGCAATTTCTATACAATTGATACTGCGCAATTTATGTATTTCTTTTGAAGCGCATCTTTAGTTATTTTTTTAAATAATAATATATTCATTCTGGATTTTTAGCCGATTTTTTTTTAAAACAGCTTCTTTGTGGTCGAATATGTGAGTACATTAAAATTACGACTCTAATAACCGGCTTCAACCATGACCACCTAAGTGAAAAGTGTCTCGTATTACACATTTCCTAAATTTTTTGGAAAACGATACCTGCTAGGAGGCTGCTCCTCAGAGACTGCATCTCTATAGTAGAAATGCCAGTTGTATGACGATCAAAATTTATAATAAATTACCATCTGCGTTCAGAATGGTACCAATAGATAAATTTAAATGTAAAATGTTTGCTTGGCTATTAGAGATGTGCTTTTATCTTTAGTTCATGAATTTCTGAATCATAATTTTTTATATTGTAATGAATATTCTATGTTATTAGTATTTTGGCATAATATCTATAATTATTACTTTACTATAGAGCTTATATTTTGGACATAACATTGTTTATTTTGACATTTTAATTATATTTCCTGACATTGCAATTAATCTTAATATCACTGTATTACTTTGACTTAAGAACTTGTATTTTGGACACAACAAATTAATTTTCATTTTACTTTTTGACATTATAATTAATTTAGTGATGATTTGAATTTGCTTAACTTTTTTTTTATATTTCTAAGCCAGCAATGGTAGTATATGTGGAACATTATTAGTGTAAGATCTCAAAATACCATATACTTGGAAATCAATAAATTATTATTATTATTATTATTAGGACAAAATGGTCAAAGGCTAAATTATTTATGAATAAATTACCTTATATTTACACATAAGTCCTTATATTTATTTTGATACGAGTTATAGTTTCCAAGTTAGAAAGAATTTATGCTATTATTCAATACTTACTCGAAGTTGACATCAGGTAGAGTGATATGGTACGGTCCTAGAGAAGGCAATTGAAGTGGGTTGACTTGAGGCACGATTTTTATGAAGCTTATAAAAGCACCAGCTTTGCGAGTGGCGTGCTTGTCATCTGCGGTCAGCGGATAATACTTCTGTGGTACAATTCCAGTGCCTGTCTCGATGTGCAGAGGGCCGAGGTTTTCATTCCCTTTAAATTAAAAAAAAGTTTTTTAAATTCAAAGTCAGTGCGTTTGTTTTAATTAAATCTTTTGCAGGCAACGCGTAAATTCCTTATATAAAATCCATGCCCAAAAACGAAGCCCAAATCCTGAAATAATTCTGCTCGAAAAAGATTTCAAACCCCGAAAAATATATAAAACAGCTCGCTACGGCGCTACGAATATCTGCTAAGGCTGGCGTAACCATGAAATGGGAAAGTAATGAAATAGGCGTAATGAAATGGGTTGTTACGACGTAGATAGCTGTCTACAGCTATCTACGTCGTAGTAGTAACTATTGGTTTCCTGGATAAAATGATAAAATACATGCTCATACTATTTTTTTATTTACTTTTTTTTCTGTAGAGCGAAGAGGAAAATATTACGTACGAGCATTCAATTTAGTTAAAACATATTCACGGATTCGGGTTTCCCACACAAATAATTTATTTGATTCCAATAGATTACAGCACTTTATGTATTTTGAATATATAAATAAATTGTTTCATCTTTTCTTTTTCTGAAACCTTAAAGTACTGTTGGTTTCCTAATAGCTTCTTCTATGAATAAGTCTGGATCACCTTATTAGTTAAGCTACGCTTGTCCAGGTCGGTCTGTGAATGGGTGACCATCAATTTCATACTAAGACCGCTCCGTGCCTCGGAAAGCATGTTAAGACGTTGATCAGCTATACGGAACAAGTTACTACTTATTGGGGACGGTAACTGGGACTAACTGGGATGTGAAAGTCAGATAATCAGACGCTCCATGTAAAATACTGGTATTCAGCTGCATCCGGTTAGACTGGAAACCGACCCCAACTTTGTTAGGCAGACGATGACCTAATTAGTTAGAAATAATGTTACTCACATGCTTTAGCTGAGTACACGGCGCAAAATGCTACGATCAGAAGTCCCTTCATGTTTGCCGAGTGCCAATAATTCTAAGCAACTGCGTGACAAAGAAATAAGACGGATATATATAACAATATATTCAATCATTTCCTTAATTATTTCCTTGTTGTCAGCATTCGTCTCAAGAAATTGATTTTACGGTGGTAAGGAATTACAAAACATTATTGAGCCCTTATCTAATATTTGCTTGTACTCTGGTTATTGGTACAGGGATTCTGAAGTAACTTTTTCAAGAAATTATTATTTTGTACGGTGGGTATGTTTTTGAAACTGCGAAGTTTTTGGTGATCCTGCTCTGGAGTCACCTAGTCGCAAAGTTAAACAGTTAAATGAAGAAAAACTAAAATAATGTATTAGTCTATGGACCTCAAAGACATTCAGGCTCAAATCAAACACTGTTTTGTTTGGTCAAAAGGATTTCCAAAACAAAATAATATTACTTAAAATTAATTAAATAATCACGTCTTTTTAAATTTTAACTCAGAGATCCCATGCCGTCAATCCACCGTTATGCCAAAGAATTGACCGGTCAATCATATTTCAAAGTTTTTATACGTTTGGGTAATCTAACATGTTATAATAAACCGTGAAAATACCGTTATGTGTATGTAACTAATATATTACTTAACTAAAACATAATTCTACGCATACTTATTTGGATGGAAAATTATTTGAGTTAAGAATTACGAAGTTTAATAAGTTAGTGATGGAAAAGTTTAGTTTTTATTTTTATTTTGTATGTGGTAGTAAAATAGTAACTTTAGCTTCTTCTGCATTATCAATGCGAGTGCAGACAGGACGTGGTCACGACCAATTTACAAAGAACAATAGTCAAATCAGCTAACCTACAGTTATAATAAATAATCAACCAAAGTAACTGTTCTCAATAGTAAGTGAATAGAATGCTGAATGCTGCCATGTCTGAAACAAGAAAATTAATGAAAAACGACATGTTGGTTGGTTTGCCTACACAAGTGTTTATTACGTAGAGAATTTTTCTCTATAACATAATAACGCCTATATTCCTCGAAGAGTACGGCAGAAGTGTGCCGCACACTACCTGAACGCGCCCCAAAAGGTGGTAGCCGTAAGGCTTATCCGGGGATACCGCACGATCTCGGGCGAGGCAGCAAGCCTCCTTGCCGGACTGCCACCATGGGATCTGGAGGCGATAGTCCTCGCGCGCCTGTATGACTGGCGCGTGGAGGCACTACGTCGGGGGGAAACTCCGCACCCGCGGCAAATCGCGGCGGAGCGGACGGACCTCCGGTGCGGTCTCATGGTGGAATGGAAGGCGCGACTATCGCAATCCAGCGCAGGGCACGCCACTATAGCGGCGGTAAGACCCCTCTTTGAGGAGTGGCTAGAGAGGCGTCACGGCGTTCTCACCTACCGCCTGACGCGGGTCCTCTCCGGACACGGATGTTTCGGGAGGTTCCTGCACATCATCAGGCGGGAGGAGACGCCCGGGTGTCACCACTGCGAGGATCGCCCAGAGGGCACGGTGGAGCATACGGTGGAGGTCTGCCCCGCTTGGGCAGAGCACCGCCGTGTCCTCGTAGAGGCGATCGGCAGCGGCGGCGACCTCTCGCGCCCGGCCCTGGTTCAAGCCATGGTCCGGGGCGAGAGGGAGTGGGAGGCGGTCACCTCCTTCTGCGAAGCAGTCATGCTAGCGAAGGAGGTGGCGGGATGGGCGAGGGAGAGATCCTCACGCCTCAGCCGCCGAGGGAGACGCTCCGGGCGTCGGGAGCCGCGTGACGACTCGCGGCCACCGTAGGCGCGGGCCTGCGGGCGGAGAGCAATGGGTAGCTCTCCGTATGTGTTCCACGCGCGCCTCAAAGAGATGTCAGCGTAGTTGACGGGGCCCGACAGGGCCGAAGCCTGCCGGGGTAGCGGGATCGTCCGAAAGGGTTACCGCTGCCCTGGTACATAAAGGGCTAGGGAAGGAACACGGGTGGGTTTTAGTCAGTAAGAGTCTGACACTCCCTTCTGCTCCACCCAGAGCGGGAGGGGTCATTTGATGATTTCACATCCTCAAAAAAAAAAAAAAAATAAGTGTACCACACACATTTCGCAAGTCCCGTGTAATGGGGAGTGAACCCCTTATAATTATTCACTATAGTATATTAATTATACAGTTATAGGACAAGGTTACAAAAACTTGATATCTTTGTATGTAGGTTCCTTATTATTTTTTTAATCTTATGGAGTACAAGAAGTTTTCCTGATAAACATATTTTTTCATATTCATATATTTATTTGCATTCCATAATGTTGTAGAGGTGTTACAATGGCTTAAAGCTAAGGTACAATTATGGACCCTGTAGGGCACAGCAAAAAGTATAAAATTAATTATCAAAACGGTAGTGTTACGACAACAGCTGAGGTTCTAGTAAGGATAAATATGGTAATGCTATGACGATTGAATGAACGAAACTAAACAAATCCATATACTTACTGTTCCAATGGTCGTAGTTTTCGAATTCATAAAATGATTAGAGAGAAAAACATTGTTTAGTATTGGCACTTTGCCCGCGACTTCGTCTGCGCATATATTTCAAACTTTCCCCATCCATGTAACTTCAACGCCACGTTCCCTTGAGACTCGGATACTTGTCTTGTACGTACTTGATTATAAACTAAGGAGATAACGTATAGGTACAGGGAGAGGGATGGAACGGATGCCATCTTACTGGAGGCGGAGGCGGAGGTGGAAAGATAAAGAAAAACATGTAAAACAACGGCCCATTGATAATAAGAATAGACTTTACTTCACAAAATAACATTTTACGGGTTTCTCACATTTTAGGTGATTTCTGAGTGGTCTTTAATTAAACCGGCTCCACTAAACAGTTGCTTACTTGGTAGTGAACCTGGTGGCAACGCGGCGGTGACATGGGAGCGAAAAACTTAAAACTTCGAGTCTCTCCACCAGATTACACCAGATTGGGACTTCGCTTAGTTAGCGACGGTTTTGTCATTAGACTTCCGTTACAACTCCGTTAAAAACTTGCGGAGAAGCATGCGGATTTGGAGGTACGATTTCTTGCGAAAGTTCCTCATTGTCGAAGGTCGAGGCGAAGTTCCGTTATTACCCTCGTATCGTTATTTTACATCATTAGGTATTCAACAAATAGGACGAAATAGATATTTCCGCCCGGACTTTCCATGGGCCGCAATGCCAACATATCGTAATAAAACACATGTCTTAGTAATAAGCATACGTATAATGATATTTACAACTAAAATTATAACGATTTAATGACAAGTATGTACTACCTATCTTTTGGCAGGTATACAATTCGAAGAGTTTCTTACGAAAGATATTTTTTTGAACTTTTTTTAAAGAAAAGAGCTCTTTTCTTTAAATTAGCTTAGATAATTATAAAATAATAAGTATCTATTTGTTATTATTTTCACTGCAAATATTATATTCTACATGAGTCTCTCTTTGACTTGCAACGAAACTTGGGCAAGTTATCGCTCTCTCAGAGATTTAAAAACACTTAAAAAAAGTCTATCACCACCGATCACGATAAAATGGCCGATCAGTATGATCATTGATAATTTATTTGTTTTATGTGATTAATAAGTGTCAGACAATAGGTACTCTAAAAAGAAATCGATGGAAACCTTAAAAAGTTCCTTATTAGCCATATCAAGCACTGTTTGGAGAAGGCCATTCAACATGTTGCCATCCGATGCACTGCTACTGCTACTCCTATTAAACAACTGTGTGGCAGGGGGGCTATCTTCATCTTCATAGTTTTCTATTACTTCCTCGCCCATAACCATATTAGTTAAGTTGAACTGAAACAAAAAAGTACCACCAGGAAGCTGCGTCGTCAACTTGTTTTGATAATATATTTAGTGATTGTGATGCCAAACATAAATTAGTGTTAACTGACTTAACGTCCGACCACTGTGGTTTATTAGCTAGCTTCCCCATGCCATTACACAAAAAGCCGCATAAACTTAAATGCAGGCCTTATACAGCTAGTCGTTGCAAAATGTTTAAAAGTAATATAACTTATAGAACTACACCATCTACAGTAGAATACGAGAATCCCAATGAAATTGATCGTGCCCTTTTTGATGTTGTGCAAAAAGAGTACCAATCTACTTTCAAGACCAAAACTATTAACATTAATGGATCCTTTGTTGGCTTTAACCAATGGGCTACTCCAGGTATTTATAAAGTAAAGCGAGACCATACGAGTTATTATATGGTTTGAAAAAATACAGTTTGATACTTTTTTCCTAGTATGTAAAAAATTATTCAAAAAGATTAGTGCTTTTGCTAAATCAAAATGTTTAGGCGATACAATTAAAAATTCTAATAATAAAGTAAAAACCACTTGGAAAATTATTAACAATGAAACGGGTAAATCTGTTAAACAAGAAAAACAACTTGAGATTTTGGTCGACAACCAATTACTTAATAACGCAGCTGACGTAGCTGAGGCATTTAATGAGTTTTTTGCCAACATACCGATAACTACGACTCGCTCCTTAAATTCGTCCTCGTCTAAAGCTAAAAACCTTTTGCATAGGAGTGTACCTAATTGTAGTCCTTTATTTAGTTTCGAACATGTAACCCCGCGTGATGTAGTTAATATTTTTAATACACTTAAGTCTAAAAACACCGGTGATTATTGGGGCAACTTTTAAGTAATATAATAGACATCGTAGCCCCCTATCCAGCTGTTACTTTTAACAAATGTGTTGATTTAGGAAGTTTTCCTGACCTCATGAAGAGTAGTAAAGTCATACCATTATTTAAATCAGGTAATTTGCAATTTCAGGCCTATTTCTATTTTACCTGCATTCAGCAAAATATTTGAAAAGTTAATACTCAAGCAGTTGCTAAGACATTTTAATTTAAACAGCCTCCTCCATAATGAGCAATATGGCTTTGCAAAAGCTCGTTCAACTACAGATGCGGGTGTTGCTCTGCTCAGACACATATTTGACGCATTGGAGAAATCGCAAAATGCTATTTGAATTTTCTGTGATCTTTCCAAAGCCTTTGATTGCGTGCACCATGACACGCTTTTGCGTAAGTTACGTCATTACGGTGTCCGAAACGAAGCTCTCAACGCAATAATTTCTTATTTACATAATAGAGTCCAATGTGTAGATGTTAATGGCGTGAAATCTTCCGGGCTACCAGTTCAGTTAGGTGTTCCGCAAGGCTCAATACTGGGTCCATTCTTGTTCTTAGTATATATCAATGATTTACCATTCCATTTGAAGGGCATCTGTGACGTTGTACTGTTTGCAGATGATACCTCTCTTATTTTTAAAGTAGACAGAAATACACAAGATTTTGACGACATAAACAGTGCACTCTCAATAGTTACAGATTAGTTTACGTCAAATAACCTAGTTCTCAATGCCAAGAAAACGAAAGTGTAAAGTTCGCCTTACCGAATGTTAGAAATCTAGGACCCAACATCATCTTAGATAAAGAGGTGCCTGAAACAATAGGCTCGGCAATTTTTCTATTTAATTTTTTTATGCAATTTTTGTATTTATTCTACCCATCATTCATTTATTCATTAATTTCAGCCGAAAGACGTCCACTGCTGGACATAGGCCTCTCCAAAGCATCGCTACTTCGACCGGTTCTGTGCTTCTCGTATCCAGCGGATTCCTGCGGCCTTCACAAGGTCATCGGTCCGCCTTGTGGGCGGCCTTCTAACGCTATGTCTGTTTGGTCAATTTCTGTACATCATATCAACAAAAAACTACTATAGGCATCCCATAAGACCGTCCAGCTATTATTTTAAAATTACTATGCTTTTCCTGATTAATCCATCACAGACTGATCAGCAAGATCTAGCGCAAAATGCAGCTGTATGAATTTAGGTCCCTACCATAGTGTGTGAACCCAACGTTCAATATATTTACCACAACATTCCTTATGTCGACTTTGACTGCTGCACTGTCGATCTGCAGAACTTCGCCTACTGGAGCTTGTGTTTTATAACCGCCTGACACCACCGCGACGCCCACGTCGAACAAGTTTGCACTGATAACAGAAAGTTATTTGATAATTATTTGTCAAATTAAGGTTTGTGGTGTTGTTTATGTGGTAATTGACAAAGAGACAGCGCCCGACAGCTATCCGCCAAAGGACCACTGACTTTGACATTTATAACATGAGACATTATTACTGTAGCCAGCACCCGCGGCTTCAACGGGTATCCTGGCCACCAGCATGCAGTGACCGTGCATACCTTGCCATTACCCTCGGCCTAATCAGCAACCTTGGCACAGCAGACTGCACTTGCAGCCGGTCAACAAGAAGAGCTCTTAAACCCTCTCTTTGTCGACGTAAGCAGCCAGCTTCAACCGCTGGCGGCCGGCGCTGTACCACATCCGACGCACTGGAGCATAACGCAGCGTCACTGTAGACAGTTCCGACTCACCGTGAACTATGCGGCACCTGGTTCCGGCTCACTTGAACCTCAACTGGCTCTCGCAAGCATCGCAAGATACAAGACTCAGCGTACTTCGAACTTCAATCGCCGGAGTTGAGAGATGTAGCGGCATCTACACGTCACATGCGAAGTACGCATCATCCTGCCCTCACGCAAAATCCTGCATCGCGCAAGCATAGGTTACTGTGTGACTAGCTTATACATATACAACAACTCGAGATGAATCATCACGCAGTTACCCACCAGACGCTACACCCGCGTCATCTGGTCGGAGGATCCTTCCTTCTATGGAGTTTAAGTGAACTTTATAACCTATTCCTCATAACTCTATATTATCTACATTTATATCAATAACAGGACCACCTGCATATGAAGTTCAAACCAATATAACTATGTGTATTAGTAGGTACTAACCTTAGATGACACTTGAACATAACAGGCATGAAGCTGAGAGTAGCCCTTAGGTTAACATCGCCTTAAACGTAAAAAAAAAATAAAGTTATTTTAACTTCGGCTCCTTTGATCATTCGTTTCCTGAAGCGGTTACAACTCGTTATCCCGTCATTATAGTTATATAATTACACACAATAATATGAAAACCAGAAAATGGATAGTGAGTGCTAGGGGTAGATAATAAAAATAAAAAAACCATTTATAATATTTCCCATCCCGTTCTGTCTATGAGTACCTTAGCTCCTTCTCCTGATCTGTAGTCAGGTCATCTGTCCCCCGTACGAATTTTATTTAAACACACGAAGGCAATGCTATGCAGGGTCAAATTAAATTAGCAAGCGAAACTCCGCAGACGTGATGAGTGATGAGTATCGTAATCTAAACACGATACAATTTAAATTAATAAGATTTGTTGGATTTTTTTGGGGGTCAACGACCGCTGGTATTGTTGTTACTTGAAGTATGAGTTGAGCAAAACTGTTTTCATTTATTTTATTATGTTTAAATATCGATACTCATCACGTCTGTGACGTTTACACAAAAAACACTGATATTTTAAGTGATTACATAAACTGCGGTCCATGACGCCACAAACGAAACGTTTAATTAATATCTTTCCGTTTTATCATGTTTAGATATCTACACTCATAACGTCTGCGGAGTTTCGCTAGCTAATTTAGTTTGACCCTGTATATTATATTGGTGACCAATATACATGACGATATTCAGTGAAACACACTTGCATTAGGGAATCTGCTCGGATTTACCTTCAAAATATAACTGAGGTATGGTGATGTTCAAGTCCGAGCGAAGATTAATGAGACGCAACTCGAGACCATGCAGCTCGAACTGCTTCACTCCAGTCAGGACTAAGTTTTCCAGGTAAACTTTACCACTAGAATAAATGATAAAGAAGCATGTTTAGTTTATCATCTTGTTTCTATTTTGCTTAGTTTGATCTGACGCTGATGGCAATGTATATTCTTTATAAGTTTTTTATTTTATTTTTATTGATTTTAGTTTAGTTAAATTTTAGTTTTAGTTTTCCTGTCTTACCTTAGCCAGAGGAAAGGAACATCAATGCCAAGCGGTTTAACCGCAGGTATGTTCAGGGGATCGATTTTAGGCACGAGTTGTATAAATTCGATGACATCTGCGGCTTTGTCACTGGCTTTCTGATCCTGTTCAGACAGCGGGTACTTCAATGGAAGGTTCCCCACTGCGGCCTGGAAGTGGAAGTCGCCGAGGTCTTCATTTACTGTAATTAAGTACACAGTTAGCATTTTGGGGAATTGAATGGAGGTGAAATTATTATATTTACATACCTACCTACTTAGGGCTGATTTTTCAATCATCTGTTAACTTTATTCGAGGAATAATTTTGAAATTTTGACAGTTATTTCATACAAAAACTGTCAAACGTCTATTTAATCCTCGGTTAAAAATTATCTGGCAATGGAAAAATCAGTGTTTGTACCTATATCTTCGTGAGAATAATGCGCTGTTTTTAATATATTTCTAGAGATACATTTACGTAGATAATATGAGACGACTGGAGTAGTACCTACTGTTGGTATACAGCGAAACTTCAATCTAGAAGAGTTATACCAAGAAATAGAATGGTGGCCAGTCGGCGGAAATGGTTTAGATACATCATAATATGTAGATAAGTTTCGGGAGGCCTATGTCCAGCAGTGGACGTCTTTTGGCTGAAATGATGATGACGTTTCGGAAAAAGCATTTTAATCATAAACTTTGAACGAATAGGAAGCGGCAGACAGAAAAGTAAGTAGGCAGTAAACGGTTGACTTGCTATCTGCGCAGGGTTCGATGAAATATGTACAAGAACAAGTCCAATACAAACATACACAACGAAGGGTTATCAGCAACGGCTTGGGCGGGGCCCCGCCGTGTCCTCGTGGCGGCGATCGGCGGCGGCGATCTCTCGCGTCCAGCCCTGGTCCAGGCCATGGTACGGAGCGAGAGTGAATGAGAGGCCGTCACCCTTCTGCGAAGTAGTAATGCTCGCGAAGGAGTAGGCGGAGCGCGTGAGGGAGAGGCAATCTCTGCGCCCTCATGCGCCTAGCCACCGCAGGAGACGCCCTGGACGGGAGTCAACAGCCGACTCCCGGCCACCGTAGGCGCGGACTTGCGGGCGGCGAGCAATGGGCAGCTCGCCGTCCGGTAAGGACCAGGCCGACGGTGGCTTGTGTTCCACGCGCGCCTCAAAGAGATGTCAGCATGAACTGACGGGGTCCGCTAGGGCCGATGCCGCCAGGGCCGCGGGTTGTTCGAAAGAGATACCATAGGCAACTGAAGGAACACGGGTGGGTTTTAGTCAGTAAATGTCTGACACGCCCTTCCGCTCAACCCACAGCAGGAGAGGTCATTTGATGATTTACCAACCAAAAAAAAAAAAAAAAGGTTATCAGCAAAGTACTAATGAAAACGTGTAAGGATTTGTGAGATTAGGCATGTAGATTAAAGTTAATTGATTTGATATTTGAACAGACCACACTATTAGCATCACCACTGTCTTAATATCTTGTCTACAATAAACACGCGAAGGAAGCTATTCCTTAAAATAAATAGACGGAAACTTGAGTCAATAATCTTCGGAATTTCAGTGCTCACACGAGATACAAGACACGACACGAGGGCGAAAAGAAATGTGTGAAATAGAGAGGGACTGACTTACCTTTTTACGTTTGTAAAATTAAACAAGCACATTTTTCTTTGATAGATTGCGGACCCATCATAGATAACACTGATTTCAAATACATAGACTCTCATGAGTCTTACTGCATGCAAGGTGTTCAGAAGGTACCACTACTCATGACCGGGTTATAAACCGTGGCTAATTCGGTTTGTTGGCGTGGCTACGTGCCATGCAATAATAATTTTATCGTGACCAACATTACCACATTTACTATGTTAATACTTCATGACTTACTTATATCAAATTGTGCTAGTATTACATTCAATACGTTGTACAATGTCACTATCAAAAGTACCCGCATATTTGCACCAAATCCTCAGCCCGACTGCGTAACAAATACACCAGTTTCAAATATATAACATCGATAATTATCTTCTTAAATAATTCCTGTTGTTGTATTAGGGATTTAAGTGCGTGTGCACATTCGTCACAAAAAATTGATTTTCCACCCGCGCATTGCATTACACGCCAAACAATTTCCACAACCATTACCTTGTTATTTGAACATATTCACTGAAAAAAAATTGACAATATTACACGAGTAGGCAATCATTTTCTTCTAAAATACTCGTACAATCAGGTAATTAGTTAATAGAAAACACTGATGTTAAAGATTGGATCAATTTAATCATAATTTACTTACTTATTACCTCTTATTATATAGTAAGTAGATTTTAAACTATGTCAAGCGCGAGTTAGGTTACGTTGTCTCAAGAGTAGGAACGAGTGCTAAAAAATATTTTACAAATTAAGTAAAAGGTTAAAAATCTTTGCTTCCCGATAGGTATTAACGAGAACAACTGTAACAATGAGGCCTTTAGCGATTTCGACAACAGGTTATAATAATTTTATGGTGTTTGTTTTTCTATCCGTAAAATCAAAATTCACGCAAACAACACTGTTCTCCAAATTGAAAACTTTAAATTTTATGCTATTTGAAAACAAGTAGCGCTGGTATTACGTAGGTCTTAATCGTAGACGCAATATGTGCGATTCCATGAACTTATTGCATAACCGTCATTCATATAAAAAGTACAATAAGATTTTACAATAAAAGATATGCAATTTAAGAAGAAAAAGTAAGACTGCGCCGCCGGACTACTCTTTCTAGGTCACACATGCATGCCATGAGCATTGAGTAAGGCATTTGACCTAGTTAATCATGAAAAGCTACTGGTTTTATAACATCAGATAGGTCCTAATAATAGTCCTACCCAAGATGCCTGATCTTACATACAAAGATAACTTAATTAAACAACACTGAGTACAGAAGTGACCCGTATTAATAAAAAAGGTTCGTAAACGACCTCTATTTTTAACCTAATAGAGCAGCAGGAGTGCCGCAAGGTTGTGTCTTGGACCTCTTCCGATTGTATTGTATTTATAAAAAAGTTAATTGTCGAATGTGACCCACAATTATTGTGTGGTGTGGTATTCGAGTTATTTGGTTAAAAAAAAAAGGTTTCATGCATGCAAACAGGTGCATGGAAAGTATAGTTCTATCAACCTTTTATTGAAAACTTGTACTGTCTCATCATCGAGATTAGGCTAGAAATAATGACATCTTGCTTCGCTAAACGCCGTAATAGGTACAGGTACAATACCTTAGTTTTAAGAAGGCATTAAAGTTCCTGAAAACAAACAACTTTCATACTTCGTAGGGGTCACAACATCAACATGGTAGGGGAGAGTAGCCCAAAACGGGTAAGCAGTTGATGATAAAAAAAACAATTTATAGATACAATTTGAACATTTATTTGTACATTTTGAAATGTTTAGTTATCAAGGACTATAAAATAAATGACATATTTAGTAGTTTTGTACATTAAGAATAAAAAAATAACAAGAATCTTTACCATTCGAATTACCCGTTTTGCCCGTAGTCTAAAGGTAGGGCTTTTGGGCGAAGCGCGTAGGGACTAAATAAAATGAGATCAACGTCAATCAATGACAAGAACTGTTTCATAACAATCATAACTCAAAGTTTCTACTTATAATTAACAGTTAGGGTTCACAACCATAATCATAATCAGTCTTCTGACATATTTTGCAGTCTCAATCATACTTAACTTATTCGTGACACATGTCACAGTAATACGAACCTTTGCCAGAGTATGACGTGCAGGCCTCATGAGCCCACATCTCGCAGTCATCACACTTAATCCAGTCATCTGCTGGTAGCTCTCTGTAAAGCTCGCTGTATACCAAAACGGGCATCCGCTTTACCCCTACCCTTTTTGCACACAAGCATGTATTTTTTCAATCGATTCATAACCTTAAAGCCGAAATAATAAACGCCAACCTATTACACAAATAAAATGTCTATGTATTGCAAAATAATAACACAAAACTAGTAAGAACATACTATAAACAATTTTCGAGTATTCAAAAGTAATGTAACTCAATTTTTTTTGTGGAAATAGCAAAAAACTTCGTTCTTATCTTACCGTGAACTCGTGTCCGCCAGAGAAGCAGACATGATGCTCTCGTGAGCGAGTGATAGAAAAGAGCTTAAAGAGCTAGCTCTTTTCGATTGACGTAGCTCACGCTTACTCACTCGCTCGCGGGATAGCTCACTAGCTCAGTTAGCTCACTCAGACTCACTAGCTCAGTACTTCAGCGAGACACCGAAGTAACCGTCCAAACGACTCATTCGGCTCACTTCGGAATACTTCGGTGCGCATCGTTCGTTCAGCTCTCCGGCACAATACTTTATTGTAAACTTGTCATACGACGTAAGTCACAGTAAATCTATCTTTATTCACATGATCTTAAAGTAGAAACCCACCACGTTGTTTGGCCACATTATCAAAGGCAACCGCATTGTAATTTTTTTTGCATGTTGTTTACGTAAAATCCTATTAGAAACAAACAGTAAAACTTTCTTTATTCTCATTGACTTAAAGTAGAAAATACTTTAGCACATTATTATCAAAGGAACCGCATTTTTTTTATATTGCGTGTTATCGTAAACCGATGACATAATAAAAAAGAAAACAAAACGGCGTCAGTCAAATGAGCTAACAGTCGGCGTCTGATCACTGACCTATAGAAGAGCTACTGCGCTAGTGAGTAATAAAGAGTCCAAACTTCCAAAGAGCTATTGACTATTAGGCGAGCCGAGCCGTCTCCTTCGACGCGCGTGCGGCGAGAGTCAAATGAGCTAACAGTCGGCGTCTGATCACTGAGCTACAGACGAGCTAGTGAGCTAGAAGAGTGATATAACTCTTTAGAGTGAAAGAGCTAATCACTCTTTTTCTTTTCATTGAGCTATTTCGCCCAATACTACAGAGAAGCACGCCGACTGCCTGTCACTCATTCTTAATAGCAATAACGGTGCGCAATTGAAAATGCATACCCGTTTTAGGCTTACCTCCCCTAATTCGTCACAGCTTTTCAATACTATTATCGTTTATAGAATAATTATAACAGTTTGCTATTTTCATGGTTGTTACCTTAAAGAAGTATAACACAATAGTTAAACAGAAAGTATTTTCACCTCAATCTACCTAATTACATCTACCATACGTCATATTATAGAACAGGTATTATAAACAAATTATAATCTTTTTAACAAAGAGATATAGATCAGCTGCCAAAGAAATCACAGATTGGTTTCTGAGATTGTTACATTTTTATCTACAAATATAATAAGATTATTAGCTAATTATGACGGATGAAGATATTTGGAAATATTAAATAGAAGTGCGAATAAGAGAGCGGTCAATTTGCAAAAAAGACAACGGTAGTAACTTGGTTTAAAGTCGAATATTAATTCGTTTGTTAAATTTTAATACTTATAATTAATTTATAATTTTGTTTTTTTTATATTACAGAAAATGAAACTATTATGTCTTGTGATGTTACTTGTGTGCGCGTTTGCCCAAGGCGCTAATGTGGACTATGAAGACCTTCCCCTAGGTAGGTTTATATACTTATATGTCGCCGCCAACTGGCTTAATTAGCATTTTAACTAAACGGCGCCGTTCAACTGGCGGCCTGAATGATAATCAGCCAATGCGTCTAATACAACATTTAATGAACTGGCTGGCTGTTGCCATTTATATAAAAGGGTGAAAATGTGAGGAAAAAAAATGGAACTAAAATGGGCAAAAATTTTAACAACTTATAAATAAACACTAGGTTATTATGATCAGTTCAATAAAAAAAACCGGGCAGTAATTTTATTTTTCGGCGGATGTTAAATTAAACATGAACAGTAATAAAAAGAAAATTAGTCGGTTATTTAACCCTACAATGGCGCCGATTCCCTTGTTCACAAACTAAACTAAATTTAAGTTCAGTGCATCTTTTGCTTTCTATTTCAATAAGAAAAGGACAGAAGATAAATATTAGTTTATTCCTGTCAAATTAAATTATGAAATTATTAAAATTTTATTATGTCATTTCCATAGACAAATTAGACTTGATTAAAATCATGGCTAATTTGACAGGACTAAACTATTATTTATCTTCTTTCCTTTTCTTAATGAAATAGAAAGAAGATGCACTGAACTTAAATTTAGTTTGTGAACAAGGGAATCGGTGCCAATGTTAGTTATACAAAAAGTACTCAAATATGTAGGTAGTAAATGAATGGTCAGTAAAAATGTTGGAATGGGCAGTTAGGTAAGTAGTTTGGGAGTTTATTGGATAGGTTGGAACTGTGAACAACCACGCGCGAACCGAATTGGTCGCAGTAACTGAGGCAGGCCACCTCAACCAAATGAGTTAGGTTAGAACTGTGACCAAACGCGCGCGAGCTGAGCGAGCGCACCGTGCGGTGCCGCGGCAGCGGCCAGCGAGCGCTACTTCCAAGTTAAATTTCTCTCTAATTCCGATTTGTTAACTACCTACACGTATCTCCCCGTAAGCTATTTTACTGCTAAATATTTATTTACTTACGCATCTAAATATTTGTTATGACTCATTTGTACCTATTCATGCATTCATGTTAATAAACATGCATTTTGTATTTTTTATTTATTAACAACCGGCCACTTTAATACACCAATCAATCAATCGCCAATTTAAATGTCTGGGCTAGGTACGTAGTTAAATGTTTGCGACTCAAGTTATTTGCCAAGCTGTTTGATTGAATGGCTGAATATTATTCAGGCCATTAGTTGAACGGCGCCGTTTAATTAAATGCCTAGGCAGTTAACTGAAAGGCTAATTAAACTAATTGGCTGCGTCATACACGCTGATTTTTTAAAGACCAGCCAAATTTAAGGATGTGGTACAGACCATCAAACTGAACAACTTTCTCCATGGGACAAATAGCGTCTGTACCACATCCTTAAATTTGGCTGGTCTTTAAAAAATCAGCCTGTATAGGTTTAACAAAAATAATATGCACTTTTAAAAGGCACCATTGTGATTTGGATGGGAGTGACACAAAGCAGGCAAAAAGGCAGAGGGACCTAGAATTGAATGTTGTGGCACTCCCGTGAGTATGAGCCATCCACGATACCCTATTGTGTAAAAATAAGAAAGGTGTCTAGCTTTAGCTTATTGAAAATTCAACAGTACTTAGTTGTAATTTATTAATTGAAATGAATGAAACACACGAGTTTAGACATTGCAGAGTAGATTGCAGAACCTTCTTAACAAATATAATTGTAATTAACTATTGTTTTCTTTTTAGTGGAAGATGCAGAAAATCGTTTAGAAGACCTCCACTTCCTTCTCGATCTTTTATCAGCTGACCATGCTGTAAGTGATGATGATAAGCTGCTTATATCAGAGCTCCAGGCTTTGGGCGCACAGGACCGCAGCTTGGTCGCTGACGCTATCGCAGAGATGATCGAAGGCTTCAGGGATGTCATCATTCATGGAAATGATGACTTACCACCGCTCGACCCTCTAGACATACCCCTCATCGGACCTTTCGAATATCAAGCTCCTTCGTATGTATTTTTTGTGCTAGATATTCCGAAGTACTCAATATTCTCACATTTAACTACAGTAATTATAGTATTCTTAAACAATGTATTTGTATTTGCAGTACGACAGCCACGGTATCGATCAACGATTTTAAGATGGAAGGTCTCCGCTGGTACGTGCTGGACAGCCTCACGTTCAATGCGCTCCGACTGTCTTTCGGAGCCCACATTACTATTCCTTGGATTACTGTTACTGGTAAACTACAAGTATTTATTTACTAAAAACACATGTGGGTACCTGCACTGGGCCTGCTTGGTGAATAATGGCCCACTCCCTTTCACAAAGATGAGGCCTGTGTCCTTAAATGCTGATTATGTTATGTGTATAAGTACTAGTCAAGCAGACAACTCACTTTAAATATTTGCAGGTCTTCACAGAATGTGATCCATATTCATAATAATCAAAAGTCGTCGAATACGTCGTTAACTCGTTCCCAATCGTCATTTTTATCTACCAATATTCATCTGGCAAATGTAGAAGTAGTTAATTTCTTTAAGAGTCCATTTTAACGGATTTAGAATAGTGGATAATTACAGCGACTCTACGGCTTATTCCCTCGATGTAAACAACTTTATTTCACATAATATCAACAAAGCAAATTCAAATTTATTTATTTCTACACATAGGTGTAATGTTACACATGTGTTGTTAGGTGTTATGTTTGTTGTGTACATGATGGTATAAAATAAAAATAAATATGTTGTGTCACTATGTGTTGCCTTGCAAGGCGTACAAATATTGTTCACCCATTATGTAATGGGTGTGCAGTAAGGTCTATGTAATTATAAAAATACTGCTAAATAACAGTTTTAAATCTAGCATGTAGAATACAATTAAGTTTGATTGATTACCTACATTACAAAATAATCTGCGATAATGTGGTCCTAAGTAAAAGTACCTAAAGCTTATTAGCACTATAATCCGCCATAGGGTATTAAAAGATTGAACATGTGATTATAACTTTATCAGGTACCTACGACGCCCGCGCAAGACTGGGTCTTCTAACCCACAGAGCTAATGGTGGATTCAGGTATGTACCTACCGTATTATTTTCATGGGTAGACGAGGACTATCAAAGTATCTATATGTATATATAAATATTTATTAGCCTACACTGTCCCAGTCTTGGGCAAAGGTCTCAATCTATATTAATTTTACATTATCTTCCAGGATCTTTGCCCACCGCATCGAGGTCGGCATGGACATGAGGATGGGCACCAACGTCTTCGGAGGACAGCTGTTTCTTCGTGAACTGAACATCAAAATCGACATCCATGACACTCATGTAAGCCAGAATGTTAATTTTTCCTTTTTTTTTGTAGCCAACCATGATAGTTGGACTAAATGAGTGAGAATCTAGACTAACCTAAAAACTAAACTAAGTAGAGAGCAGTGGCGGCCCAGCGGTGATGGCTCCTACTAGAGTTGCAGGTCGCAGGCCCGTGAGGTAGATTACAGCCCACTCCCTCTCGAAGAGAGACCTGTGTCCTCGCATTGGTAACATTATAGGTCGATAATGCTTATGCTAGACTAACCACACGCGCCCTTAGCGCATTAGGACCATTCAAATCTCTGTGTTTGCAGGACTATTGGTTGCTTATAAATTGGGCGATTAGTATGATTGATGATAATTTTCTATTTGTTATCCTCTAGATCCAATTCCACGGCATGACTGGCTCCAGTATTGTCAACGCGTTTATCAACAACTTTGTCCAGAATCTAACACAGGAGTTGATCCAGGCTGAGATGGAAAATGTCAGCCAAATGCTCAGTGAAGAACTCTTCGAAGTCATCAATGACGTCCTTAAGGAATACACCATTAACGACATCTTAGGATTGTAAAGACAACGATAAACGTGCCACAAGGACGGAATTTCAATACTCAACATTTTTGTTTTTGATATTGTTAAATAATTAAGAAATAATGAATTCTTTTACTAAAACTTGTTTTTTATTTTGTAGTACAACTGGAAGTACCTCTTCGCAAGGCCGTGGTCTTGTAAAAGACAGATATCGTTGCATCAACTTCCATGAGGTTATCTAAAAACAAGAATATGTCTGATTTGCTGTACCTACCTACAGTAGTATAGCAGTAACCCTAATCCTTTCACATCGGGCATACACTGTTCGTTATGTTAACTAATTCGTGCGCTCGAAGAGTAAAAGTAATTAGATTACACTCTGGGTAAATTGGATGAGTTTTATAAAATACTAGCTTTTGCCTGCGACTTCGTACGCGTGAAATTTCGGAGCCCGATCCACCGCGTCGCATCCCATCTGGCCCGCACCATTATCTAAGTACCTACTTCGTTTTCGCTAAGCATTCTTCCTGAATTTATTTTTCTTTTTACTCGGCTCCTAAGGGTCTTACCCAAAGACATTAAATTAATTACTTGACAAGTTTACCGTTGTGTTAAAATTAAACTATAACCTTCCTAAAGTATTGGATTATAAAATGAAACAAAGAATTTTTTAAATTTAAAAAACTATTAGGCGCCGGGTATAGAGGACTAGAGGAGCCCTCTGGGGTAACGGGAGGAACCAAACACTATATGATTCCCTTAAGTTTATATTGGGAGAACGTCTTTACATCTTTCTGTCTAAGTTATCCCTGACAGTTCTAAACAAAAATCCTAATATATAATATTTGACACTAGCTTGAACGTTCGAATGTAACCCGTGCTAAAATATAGCCGGCTTGCATTATATGAGGTCGTCTTCGGCAGACAAGCCTCTACAGTACCTAGTTCCAGAGATCAGCGCGTTCAAACAAAACAAAACAAACTTCAGCTTTATAATAAAATAATTCATTTCCTCATACATCTTGAATGGAACGGCTTTTTTGATGACAAATCTTGAGAACGGATTGACTGATTTCGAATGCGTACTAAGTTCGCTGGGTCAGGTAGTAAAGATATACTTACATAGATATCGGTTACTGTGTACCGAACCAACCTAGTTATCGTCGAAGTTACATACCTATCGATCTAGATTAATATTGACAATGTGTGGTAGGATTCGAACAAAAGATGCAGCTATCCTAAATAAAAATATTTTCTAAAAAATAATCTTTCATCTCTCTATTTGCCTTATTGGCCTTGGAGGTTACAAACCCGACTGCTGAGTGTGAGTTTCTAGGTTCAAAATCTCGATCGATAAAGAAATAGGAGAAAAAAGCTGAAGAACTAAGAGAATGGAAGGACCCCTTTATATAGATCAAAAGGTTATTTGTGCATGAAACCAGTGCTAATTATGTATCACCTTTATTTTTCTGTTATTTTCTTCTTCTCTGTTTATATATGTTTGTACATAGATATTTAAATAAATAAATAAGGATTTCAGGGTTTAATTTAAATATTTTTTAATTATTTAAAAAAATATTATTTTAAACATTTTGCCTTAAACACGTCGCTTCTGCACATTATCAGGCGGGAGGAGACGCCCGGGTGTCATCACTGCGAGGATCGCCCAGAGGACACGGTAGAGCATACGGTGGAGGTCTGCCCCGCTTGGGCAGAGCACCGCCGTGTCCTCGTAGAGGCGATCGGCAGCGGTGGCGACCTCTCGCGTCCGGCGATGGTTCAAGCCATGGTCCGGGGCGAGAGGGAGTGGGAGGCGGTCACCTCTTTCTGCGAAGCAGTCATGCTAGCGAAGGAGGTGGCGGGATGGCCGAGGGAGAGATCCTCACGCCTCAGCCACCGCGGGAGACGCTCCGGGCGTTGGGAGCCGCGTGACGACTCCCGGCCACTCCCTTCTGCTCCACCCAGAGCGGGAGGGGTCATTTGATGATTTCCCATCCTCAAAAAAAACAAAACACGTCGCCTCGTGGGCCCCTGTAGCTCAGGGGCCCCGTATCGTCGATGCGGCTGATACAGCGGTAGCTACGCCCCTGCATGAATCTAATATACAAATATAGCTCTCCGAGAATTTGATTTAGATAATTGACAATGTGAAATAGCTCAAAAGGTAAACAACCGCGTAAAAAAAACATTGAGAAATGTCATTGTCTATGACGTAGGTTTGGCGTTTTAGGTTTGTCAAACTTTGACAGACGGTTACAGAATATTTATTTAGATTTTTTAAACTTGATTTTCTAATTATTATAATGGCAGGTAATTTTTGGCAAAGTTCTCATCACCAACAGTGGATATTAGATAAACAGGATCTTGTAAGAGATCGTCAATATGATTTGGGAATATTGTCTGAGGAAGAGTACCAAAAAATATTCAACTTCTTCGCAAGCATAATTCAGGTTTTAGGAGAACAGCTAAAGCTTCGTCAGCAAGTTATAGCCACAGCTACAGTATACTTCAAGAGGTTTTACGCAAGGAACTCGTTAAAATGTATTGACCCGCTGCTTTTAGCACCCACATGCGTTTTCCTTGCTTCTAAGGTTGAAGAGTTTGGTGTGATCTCCAACTCTCGACTCATAACCACTTGCCAGACTGTGATCAAGAATAAGTTTAGCTATGCGTACGGACAGCAAGAATTTCCGTACAGAACTAACCATATACTTGAGTGTGAGTTCTACTTGTTGGAGAATTTAGATTGCTGTTTGATTGTGTACCAGCCATACAGACCATTACTGTTATTTGTACAAGATATTGGACAGGATGATCAGTTATTAACTTATGCATGGAGGATAGTTAATGATTCCTTGAGAACTGATGTCAGTTTGCTGTACCCTCCATATCAGGTAATCATAACAATTATTTACTAAGGGGTTTATTTATAAATAATGATTAAAGTTGAGTGACGTCTAAACATCAAAAATGTATGGTAAAACAGTTGCTAATGACTACTTAACATTAAGCAATGTTTATGATAACCAAAATATGCACATTGACGTGGAGTTGTGGACACCAGCCCGTATTACCTATGAAGGAGTTACTGTATAATACATTGAAAACGTACCTGCAAATACTTTTAGTTTGTCAAGTTTTGACTCAAAGAAATGATGGTGGTATTTCAGATAGCAATAGCTGCTCTTCACATAGCTTGTGTGATGCTTGGGAAGGAAAGCCACAAACCTTGGTTTGCAGAACTCAATGTTGACATGGACAAGGTGAGGAAATAAGTAACTAAATATCAACCACATTTTATTATTAAGGGCAAGCTGTGGCTCGCTACTTTGCCTGCTATCCAGGATGAAAAGATGTCCTATGTCCTTCTCCAGGTCATAGTCTAGCCCATGTGCCAAGTTTCATCTAAATCCATTCAGCCATTTTAGTGTGAAATTTTACAAATAAAAAAACTCACTTTCACATTCTTCTTTGTGTTGATGGCACAACTGTATTTTAAACCTTGTTGGCCCAATACTTTGCAACTTCCACAGCATTGTAGGTGGCAGCAAGGTCACGCAGAATCTAGGTCCTTCTACCATGATGACACGAACCAGTCTTTCTCAAGACCCATCTTATACGGCACTTTCAAGTGTCAATCCCGGGAACTTGACTTTCACATTTATAATATTAGTTTATATTAAAATACTGAAGGCACAGAATAACAACTAGGTCAACCTATATGGATATTCTAATTTTGTTTTTGATTTCAGATACAAGAGATAGTGAGGTCCATAATAAACTTGTATGAAATGTGGAAAAGTTATGATGAGAAGAAGGAAATACAACCTTTGTTAGTGAAAATGCCTAAACCAAAGCCTGCACCCCAAAGATAATAGTTAATAATAACATTTTTTATTATCATAGTGTAGGTACTTATACCTTAAAGGACAGTTGACTTTATATGGGACAGGAACCAAGTTAGATGTGAGTTATGGGATAGGCAGAGACAAAGTTTATGTTAAGTTATAGGACTGGATTGAGCTAAAAAGTTAAAAAAGGAAGATAGACACCTTTTCTCAAAGCCTGGTTTAAATCTCTGATCTGTAATCCACTGCCAAATTGAATGTTTTGATTGGTTGAGTAATAATAACGGCCAATAAATTCATTTGAATTGAGATTTAAGAATGGATCCAAGTGAATAGGCTTTCAGAAACCGGGAATTGTCGGAAAATAATGGAGAGTATGGTCTCAAAAAGAGATAATTAACCACACTCTTTGGATATAGTTGAGGTTATGTAAGATCATCTCTTTGTAACCAATGCTTTTGAATAAAATTAATTTAATTAATAGAAAACAAACAGTTCATTTATGAAACCAAATTTCATTCAAAAACATCCATTGGTTCTTACTAAACTTCAACTATACCCAACGACCCTGCTCACTTATCTCTTTTGGTGACTACACAATTTTTATATTAAACTGGAGCTTCCAATATTTTCATCAAAACTGTCAGTTTTCTGAAATAGTTTTAATACTTGTAATAAAAGTATTGTATTGTAACATTTATAAGAAAACATATTTTGAATAAGTACAATAAGTGTATGTATAGAACAAATGCCTTTGTATTAGATAATAACATTAGAAATATGTTCCTAATTGTTTCTTACCAGTATTTGTAAAATTTATAACTGAGTACATTTTTAAATCTTGACAATCAATTGATAATAATAACATATGTAATTGTAACCAGAGCGTTTGTTTAATTTAATTGTTTAAGTTTGACAAATGGTACCTACAAACAGGGTGAATCGAGACGAAGCTTTAAAATGGATTTGAACATTGAAATAATATCGATAATTCGTTGCCAAACAGCGGGGCAATTGCATAACACACTAACAGTAGGAATGGGTTTCATTATGACAGTTCAACATTGCATTATTTACGTTGTTGATTAGACAATTTTTTCGAATATATGAAGCAATCGGTTAGCAATATCCTTCAAAATTATTCATGTTGTGATTGATATTGTTACGCAATTAGGGTGCAGGTCACTTAATAGTTAATTATAATACAGTAAACACATTAGGGTCCTTTTTGGCAACAAACTATATTATTTCAATGTTAAAATCCCTTTTTAAGGTTCGTCCCTATTCACCTCATTTGACGGTACAGTAAGCCACACGTCAGTGGTATCAAAACCTACAATTCTATTGAAACTTCGTACTACGCTAGGCCATACCAAGGTCAAAGTGATACCACCGAAGTGAACCTTACTGTACATTTAAGATTAAATGCGCGTACATTACTTGAACTAAAATATGTGCGAGCGACGGATTTGTTGCCAACGTATTTCGCGATGGTAGAGTAAGCAATAAAATAACATACGACTTATTATTACATTGACGATTTGTAAAAATACGTGGACTGCGGCCTTTTTACTATTTCACGAACACGTGTATGATTTTACAGAAATAAATATTTTTCAATCTTTGATCAGAATATTATTTTGTTTCTATGGAGTTGTGCACAACTATCCTTCTTAAACCGGCGCCCGCCCCAAAGGCCAAATTATACCCTGTCCATTAGGTAAACCGTTTTTTGACAGATGGAACTAGTGATTGTAGCAAAACACAATACATTGATTGATACATGTACGGTATTAAGATGTCTGTAAGAAGCCATGAATAAGATAAGGCAGTTTATAATTAAGTATATTTATTTTATTACGAATTTTAAAGTTAACTTTTACGTAATCTGGAATAGTTACATTCTAATAATAGAATACCAATGTACCACCCCTTCGTTCGATATCTAGTGCCCTCGATCGCTCTGCCTGAAACTTTGAAAGCCTGCAAATTAACAAGGCTTTATAAAGTGGAAATTATATTTTTTTTCTCTTTAATAGATTTTTAACTTTATCGCTAAAGCATTAAGGTTCAAGGTTGATTGGGAAAATTTGACAGTTTCAGGTAGCTTGGCCTGCTGGCGTCTGTACATCAACAATTCAGACTCTTGTCGCAGGTTCTTGCACAATGTTTCGAGCTGAAAAACATGAATAATACATAAACATTTTTTTTTTAAAGATAACTGAATCAGGAGCATAGGTTTAGTATATTGATCGACAGGTTCTATCGAGCTTATAAAAGCTGATTATTATTTGTATTAAGGGCCAAACTTACGACCCAGTGGGCCCGCTTAATGGCAAACGACATCGCGGCAGGCCCAGACGGAGATGGCGGGATAAGCTGGACTCCTTTCATAAAGATTGGTCCTTGGCAGCTCTGGACAGAGAGTAGGGAGGCCTTTGCCCAGAAGTGGGACATTAAAGGCTAACCCAAAAAAAAAAAAAAATGTTTTACGTAGTTTGGCGAACTCTTGATCTTGATCTACTTGCTAACCTACCCACAGTTAATACTCGACATATTCCTCCAAGTATATGAGGATAGATTTTTAACTTGTATATTTAATCGACACGAGAATGAATCGAAGTCGCTCTAAGTCGATTAACAAGAATGGTTGCAGTGCTCGACGTTTCGGGTCGGACCATGCTTTACTATGAGATAGAAGTAAATGGACCGCTACATTAGTAGGATATATACCCCCCTTTTCTAAGTTGTGGTCATTTCAGTCACTATGCCATCACTTAATAATATTATGGATGCATTGTGAAGCCATCAAAACCATCATTTACATGCAATGGCGAACAGAGGGATCTCCTTCATCACATCAGGAAATACAACTATAGATGACAACGGTCATCATTTGCAAGAGTTATGTACCTTTGTAGGTGTGAATGTGGTGTCTACGAGACACAAAATAATGGTTTCCGTTAGAACTTCTGGTGTCAAATGATGATACCTGTATAGATAATTACAAATCCGTGAAACCAAGTAACGGCTTATTGTATAAAAGTGCTATCATAACAAATCCGACCTTCGTATATCAAAACATAAGTTGATCATGTTACAGCAGTGTCCACACTGCGTGGATATTTTGGGACAGGTTTTAAAATAAAATAGGTGTATTAAATTGAAGTGTAGGAATGCGAATTCTTTAGTCGGCAGGTAAGCTCAAAAGCTTAGGTACCTACCTACCTCACTACCAGCAGTAATTAGGTCTTTGCTGGCGGAGTCGGAGAACTGGAGGGTAATGGCCTCCTTCTGTGAGCCTGTGATGTTCCAGAAGGAGGCTGGTGAGCGGGATCGTAAGAGGGCTGATCCCACTCGGAGAAGACGTTGGGGACTCAACCGCCTCGACGCCTAAAACGCCGAAACCCCGCCTGTATAATTTAAGGCAGACGGGAATTAGGGCTCGCGGGCGCTCCGAGTTGGGACTCTGTCCGCCTACTGAGTGACCTCGGGGAAGACGGCGCACAGTGGTCACGTGTTGCCTCGCATACTTCAACAGTTAGGTTTCGGAGAGACCCCTTTACAGTTTCCCCAGAGATGTGCCCTAACGCGGGCCTTGCACAGAAGGGGTTTCGAATCCGACTTTTAAGAGGTAACGGTGCCCCTTCCATGTTTTTACCACCGGCGTGGTTTTAGTGAGGTAAAATCCCACACTTACCCGGTCTTAAGTAGGACATTAAAATATGTCTTCTGCATTGAATTCGCGTAGTACCCCTGTAGTACCAAAGCTGACTTCTCAGCTACCGTGCTAGTGCCAATAAATGCCAAATGAAACCTCACATTTTATCATGCAAAAAACCTGTGTCCCGAAATTTAAACCCGAAAGTTTGCTCAATGCATAATTCGGCGCATTCTTGATAATTCCTGGGTATATAAATGTTACGGAATCGACATCGTCCGTCATTAAGTCGCCTCTGCTGCAGCCAACATGTCTTCTAGGGTGCTGCTGTGCGACCTCTGCATTGTCCTACTGTGCGGACTGGGCTTCATACTGGCCGAGGAGAAAAGTAACATGTACGTCACAGATTTTATTCATCATACCAAGTATTTATCGACAGTAGATCATCAAGAAATGGCAGCGAAGTTCACCCATCCTACAATTAATAAGCTTACCTAAAACAGAGAACATTATCGTCGAACTAATTGTGCTCCCAGACTACATGAATACAGATACAACTTTTTTTTCTATAACATATCTTTCTTCATTCCACAGCACACCAGCAACAGAGGATGGACCAAAAGGCAACTGCTCGTGCGGCGGGTACCCATCGAACACGATAGAGCCTGGCAGCCTGCCTCTCCTCTCACAGAGCCCGGGCCTGATCGTCAAGTGCGACGCCGAGGGCGCTGGCACTTGCAAGAGTCTTTGCAACGCCTTGGCCACTGCAACCAAGGCAAAGGGACCAGAGGTGTTATGCAATAGACTTAAGAACGCGAAGGAATTGAAGGTAAATCGCTTATATGATTGAAATCGTGTTAAATGTAAATTCATGTTGATCTATTAATGTTGTTACAGGCAAAACTCTTTAACATAACGCCAAATAACACTTCGCTAAACTTTGGCCTGTAATCAAGATAATAAGAAAGCTAGCATCTCATTCCCTGATTAGGTTACAGGCAATCTTGATCAAAGAGAATCCGCGGTAATAACTTTATAAACATGTTTTGGTTGCAGTTGTCTGCATTCTACCAAGTTTGCGATAAGCCGTGGGCGTACGCAGACATCACGGCAGACGAACCGCTTTGCTGCGAGGAGTCCAAGGTGAATATCTGTCCCTCCGCGGAGAGGACGAATGCCACAGGCACAGTCGACGCTAAGATAGTCATGTAATGCGTTCCTTTGTGTTAATTTAGTCTTGCATTTATTATAGAAAACAAATTATATTTATAAGCAGACTTTGTTGTTTCACTTCTATGTTAAACCTTTGGTAGATAGGAAATTCAACTATTTAAGTACTTATTAAAAATATATATACAGTTTAGAAGTTCACTTTTCTTGCTGTTTTGGCTCTTAAATATATTTTTTTAGGCACCGGCCCCTTCACCGAGGAAGCGACTAGCTATCAACTATTTTCTAAAGAAACGTACAAGAGATTGTAGATCTCGTGTCAGCAAAAGCCATAAATCGCTGACTGTTCACACCACTAGCGAGAACTGTCAAACAAACACCTCGTTTTAGTTGCTAACTTTGCTGGAACATGTGCCTTATACGAGGGGAGGTCCAAAAGTTCGTGGAATGAAAGGGTTTTAAATAAAATGAAACAATAAATCTATTTTTCCTTTTCAATATAATCACCCTTAAGCTGAAAGTCACATTTATCAGATCTATGAATTAATTTTTCTAAGCCATCGTAAAAATATTTTTTATCTTTTGCCTCAAAATGAGCCAAAATTGCCCCCTTTACCTCATTGTCGCCGGAAAATTTCCTTCCCCTTAAGCCTTTTTTTAAATTGGGGAACAAATAAAAATCACATGGGGCCAGATCTGGACTGGTGGGTGGACTAGTGTTTCGAAGTCTTGCGTGTGCAGAGCAGCCATTGAACTCTGCTCTTGTGAACCGGCGCGTTGTCTTGCAAGAGCAACACACCCTTAGTTAATTTTCCTCGACGTTTTTCCTTGATGGCCTCCTTTAATTTTTCTAGTATCGTTGCGTAGTATTCTCCGGTAATGGTACTTCCCTTTTCTTTGTAATCAATCAGTATTATCCCCTCACAATCCCAAAAAACAGTAGCCATCAACTTTCCAGCCGACACCGATACTTTGAATTTCTTTGGCGGTGGTGTCCCCTTTTAATGTTTCATCGCCGGTAACTAGCCGCTCCAAAATCTGTGCAGGTTCGTCTCCACAGAACTCCAAAAATTGTTTTGACGCATCGACGCGCTGCTGTTTCTGAAGCGGCGTTAGCATTCTCGGTACCCATCTTGCACTGCCTTTGACATACCCAGGTGGTCATGTAGGATTCGCAAAATGGTGGTATCTGATACTCCAACTAATGCAGATAACCGTTTTTTCTTCAAACGAGTGTCCTACAATTTTGTCCACTTTTTCGACGATCTCTGACGTGGTGACCTCAACTGGCCTTCCTAAGCAGGGGTCGTCTTCAATCGACTCCCGACCATGTTTAAAAAGACCATACCACTTGTAAATCATTGATTTACTAGGGCACTGTTCCCCATAAACGGTTTCCATTTCATTCAAAATGGTCTGAGCGTTCTTTCCTTGCTTGGTAGGAATTTTATCACAGCACGGTGTTCAATTTTCTCCATAGTTTCAGTTTTCTTCCGGATTGACTTGGTAAGCAGGCGAGTGTTCGTAAACGAATGACGCAATAGGGCTGAAACTCGAATTATATACTAATGATGAGTCCCAAATTAGTACGACCCTAAGCGAGCGTCGCTATGCCCACTCCATCCCCTCCATTCCACGAACTTTTGGACCTCCCCTCGTAGGTACTCACTACTCGCCTAGCAAGAGTAAAGCGTTCTTGTTCAGTCATTACACAGTACGAATGAAAAAGGCGAAAAGGCTTAAATCATGCGAGGAATGATTATGTAGATTACAATATAAACAAGCGTATAAAGGGTAAAACCGTATATTTACAACTAGTTTCTGCTGTATAGTTTTGTACATTGTTCTAATAGATCCTGTAAAGCAGGCCAAATTACAAGAGTAGCATAATAATATCAGACCGTTATAATTAATCGTGATTTCGATGTAGACCTGCCTGCACTTGCGCGGCCAAAGTGTCAAATTGGGTTGACCGAGGTAACCAATAAGCAAAGCGGTTTTAACTGCTACTCCAAAATAACTGAATAGCAGCGTAGCGAGGCGGAACGTTAGTTAAGATCTGAGGGGAAATTCTCGTCAAAATTTCCCTACATTTTTGACGTTGATTGTCGCTGAGATGAGATTGCGACTATATTTTCAACGTTGTTAATTACGGGATTAGCCTTCTGTTAAGATCTTACAATGTCGCTAGTTAGACAACATCGGGGGTAAGCAGACATTTCGGCACAGAAGTATGACTTGAGCCGGGGGGGCAATGATAACTTTATCCTGTATTCTAGAAAGAGTTACTAACAAAATATATGTATAAGGCAGATGTGAGTGAAAACTAGAAGGACATAGTGACCTTATTGGTGATGTTCTTCAGAAAGGTCAAGAGCGTAGTACTCTCAACCGGCGGGCGTGGATGGCCAGACGTAAACGAAGCAAAAGGAGTATTTAAGAATCGTGGCAGGTGACAGGCTGTAGAGAGAAAAAAAAGATAATTTGCACCGACTGACTGCGTTCCATTCCACCAACATATAACCTTCGCTTCTGCGCTGCAAACAGTTTACTCAGTGAAATCGGCAGTATCTACCAAACGGATGTTTTCGCAATCATTCACTCTGGCCGCGCAGGTGAGGGTAAAGTGTAAATACATAACATATATACCTATACAGGGTCAGCTTATATTAACTGTCGGAACGTCACACACGTGATGGGTATCGATATCAAATCATGATAAAACAAATGGTTTTCAAAACTTCTAATTTCAAGTACTTAACTATTGATGATTATGTGGTTAAATGCCGCAGGTTTTTGAAATAAAAACTTTTTGAGGTGCACTTAGGGCTCTTTCTGAATTGTACCTACCTAAACGACGCGGAATCGCGTAACCTCGACTGCAGACGTAAGTTTTCAATTCTATTGTGTGTTCATAAGCACACTCTCTTCTTGTTTTGTTTTATCATAATAAAGTACTCAACCAAAACGGCTGTGAAGTTTCGCCAGTTAATTAATTTGATCCTGTATTTTGTGAGAACCAACATTCTTTACCAATATATTGGTCCTTAGCGTGTGTAGAGGTAGACAATTCTATATTCTTAGAACAGTCGTGCTTTAATAACTACAATGTATGAAATCTACCTGTTTCTACATCATAAAAATATTGATGGCTACCATCAACCACATTGCAACCGAACATTAAACTAAAAGGTCATACTTCCGTAAAATCATTGGATTAACTAAAATACATATAGCCTATTATAATTCTTTACTTACTTCATTCATTGCAAAGGACACCTGTGCTTCAAATACTATTCCATTGCTACCACAACAATAATTCATACATAATTAAAAAACAAATATTAACGTGCGTTAATTTTACAGTAAAAAATATTTATTATTTCATGTGGTTGAGTTGAATATCACCGCATACACCGCACACCGCATATTTTTGGTGGCTATAGTTTGACCGAATTCGCTGCACCGCGTCTTATGTACGTGCGCGGCAAGACGGGAGGGCAGTGCAGGCCGCTTATTCGCCAAGATCACGCCGTCCCGCCCCCCGCCTCCGCCCATTCCGAAGATGCGGTACAGCGGTATCAGTCAAACTATAGGAAAACTGTTCAGGGGAAATATTTGCTGATTCTACGGCTTTTGATAATATGTAAACGTTTTTGACACATATTCGATATTTCCTGGTCATCTTACGTCTTACAAATAAGCCCCTTATTCATAAACTTTGCTTAAAATTAAGTAATGATTAACGTATGCTTATCCATATTTTTTTTCACGTTTAAACGTCACCCAACTTTAATCAACGTTTATAAATAAGTGGAAAACTGTGCAAGTTGAAGTTGCCGTAGACACTCAAAATATACGTTGTATAAGCAATTTACTAAAACAGGGAAGTTCACAGCAACTACAGTGCAAGTAATATAGGGCGCTATTGTACAAACACAACTAATAAATAATTATAGTTTGAAAACGATAAAACCATTCACCGACAGCATAATAATTATTGTTGGTCTAGAAAATCTTTAATTAAAAACTCATTTCCTTTTTTTTTGTGGGTAACATTTAGTTGATGGGAAAGTGTATGAAAGAAAACAATTTTGTTCTATCCGTCCTACCTTTTATAAGTTGGTGTGTATTTACTTTATATCGATAAGTTTAAACCAAAGTGGATGCTAAAACCAAATTATATTATACTTGTAAAGTGGATTTAAGGCAACAGTGCATCGTGAATTCGGGAAGTGTTCAACTTCACGACCGCTCGTTCGCCAATCTGACGCCCAACTACTGGGCATTGCTGCTTTACCGCCTTAAGATATTAGCAGAAACAAGTGAACATATTCCGTTTACAGGCTATTGTGACGTCGTAGAATAGTTCCATGATAAAATAATAATATGTTACCTTTACGGTTCAAAATTCCGTGAACGTATTATTTCGCTATACTGCTGCTGAATACCTTTATAAAAATTTAGCTTCTCCTCGAGAAAATCTAGAGTCTAATTCTTGGGCTTTCTTGATGATGGATTTCTTCTGCGCTTCGTCGAAACGGTTCACTTGAAGATCCACGTCTCGACTGAACGGGCGCCGCCCTTCCTTTTTGCCGCCATCTTCTTTTTCATCCTTCTGTTAATAGAAGAAATAAAGAAAGATAAAAAATTCCTCGTTGGTCTGTGCAGATCGTGAACCACTATAAATCTACGTGACATTTTTTACAAATAAATACTTAGTGCCCAGATTATTTTGTAACCACTGCCACTGTAACAATGGCAGGCGTGACATTGGTGACACGCAGGTCATCATCCCTGGTATAGTGGCATACGTCACTGCAGGGTGTTACATTGCGTTTTTCTAATAGGAAATTCTCAGTTCGGACTCAATAAATGGTTAATGGCAATAGGGTCGTCACACTCGTCATTGGTATTATTTAAATATAGCATATAGGCTTTAGATACATAATCAGCGGCTGTATTATTATATCAAGATTTAAAAAAAAACTACTAATTACCTTTTTCTTCTTTTTCAACTTCTTTTGATGCAGATCTAGGAGGCTTTCTTCTCTCTTGTGTTTCTTTTTGTGTTTCCTGTCACAAAGAAATGACATATTAAGCTCTAAGGGTGAGTTACATCAAAAGCTCCGTTATAGTTACTTCAAAGTTAATTTTGATTTTAACAATAAGTATGACCATAGAATCTAACTATCTATTGTTGCACCATCATGTAAAATGTAAAAAGTTAAAGTTAAAAGGGTGACAAGTGATAAGAAGTCTTATTTCCCCAAAATGTTCGTGGGTAATTTTTTTGACAGGAATAACTCTTCAAGCTTGTGGTCATCACACTTTCAAAAATAACCAAGATCAAATTTATTTTCATTAAACGCAACGTGTTTTTAAATATGAAAACATATTATTAATATAAGTAACAGTCTGAGGTGGTAACCAAAACTGTTTTTATTAAGTAATAAAATAAATAATAGTAATACTGCTATCCATATTCATAATTAATGTTTTTTTTTTGTTAGCCTATGCTGTTCCACTGCTGGGCAAAGGCCTCCCCCAAATCCTTCCAGGAACTCTTTTCGTTAAAGTTGGGTAATTTTTTGACAAGGGCAACACTTCAAGCTTGTTGTCATCACGCTTTGTTTTGTTGGCTCTAGTGATGTTACTGTCATAAATGGACTCGATTGTCTCGATTATGTAATTCGAAAACTCAATTCAAGTTGGTTGTTGCTTCGTACGTTTGAAACGCACACAAAAAAAACTTCAAGAAAAGAATCATAGCAACATCCAAAATACAGTAACCGTTCTATATTTGTACTATCGGTGTGAGATTCGGCTAAGATTGCCTTTGTTCGACTTTGTAAAGACCGTTGTGTCCTACTCAGATTCCACTGATTATCAGGTTGATCTGATAATCAATGACGATTTTAATGACAAAATATTACACTTTTCAACTGACAGCACTAACCCACAGAACATGTATTTTCTCTTATTAAAACTCTGTGACTCTGTACATCACAGTATTTTGACGGTTTATTACACGAAATATATCTATTCCTAGGTTGATTATCGAAGAATGACAGTCAACTAGTGTGGCAGTGTTGGTGATATTTATCTAGTCGCATCTACATCGAGTGGCACCTCGAGAGAAAATGGACTTTTATTTACTCGAGTAACGAGTTAAATAAAATCGAGCCGCATCACTATTTGACACTGTCAGAAAAACAAGACGTGTCAAGTGACAATAAAATTCATTTTATTTTTCCGTTTCTTTCGAATTACATGAAATTGATATTTCTGTTTTCCTGTATGTAATTGAAGGATTGCGTTATTGGAAGATGCATTAGAGCATTTACTCCAGAAGGATGTTGTGTTAATTGTTCAGTAAGATTTCAACGCAATGTGCGAAGACATTGCCCGAGACTGCTGCAGATGTGCGGTAACTTGTGAACGCAAGGATTAACGAACACAAGTCGAACCATCTCTAATGCAGTTTAACGAAAGTGCGTTTAAACGATGCAAGACAGTATTGAAACTGTTTATACATTATGGAGATTTGGATACAGGAATATTATACGGGGTGGCAGGGACATCGACGCGCAAACTGTAACCATAGATTCAGCACATGGGTTTAGATCCCATAGCATCGATATTTTTCGTCGGTTATCAATAAAAAAATCTTCTGTTTCATAGAAAAGTCCAATATCTACGCGGTCAAAATGTATGGAACAGCAATATTTTTTTTTAATAATCGACGAAAAATTGCGACGCTATGGGGTCTAAACTCATGTGCTGAATCCATGGTTACAGTTTGCGCGTCGATGTCCCTGCCACCCTGTATTCTATGTCGATTTCACAACAAACGCATACTGTGCCTGATGACTGCGGGAAAGAACATTATTTTGCAGTGGATTCCAGCAAACCAAAAAGAACAATAATAATATTAGTTAGAATACGTTTATTGTTTAACACAAATCTTCCATGTCTTTTTAGGTACATTATTTAGGTACCTAGAACATCAATTTCTAACTGTTTGGTGGGCAGACGTTGGTACTGTTGGCTGTTGTGCACATGTAATGTGGAGCGTGCGGTATTTAATTTTTTATCGGTGGAGCGACCTGCATCTTTTTTAGATGAAATATTACCTTCCTTACCTACCTACCTTCTAACTCGTCTGACGTTGAAATTGATATAAGTACTTACAGTAATAAAAATGCTTTGTTATGTACACTATGTGATGTTTGATTTTAGACCGTTCAAAACGCCCTTTAATCCTACTATTTATCGCTGAGCACTGGCGGCTCCGTTGTAATAGCTGCGACTTACATACAGCTTGTAGATCGTAGGTTCAATCCCAGAGAGGCACTTTACTTTGCGTAAATTGTTTTATCACCACTGCTCTCAAAACGGTGAAGGAAAACATTGTGAGGAAACCGGCATGTCCTAGAGCTAAAAATCGAAGACATGTGATATCTACCAACCCGCACTGGACCCGCGTGGTGGATTACGTTACGGCCCACTCCCTCCCATCGAGAAGAAGCCTGTGTCACAGCAGTGGAAACAATAAAGGCTGATTGTGCTTATGGAACAAATATGATGATTGCACTGAGGTGTTAATTTTAGCAACGTAGAAGTTACTATATTACAAATCTTTGCAGAAAAACACATTTTTGCTGTGCAAAGAACAGACGAGACCAGCCCAAAACACCAAAAAAAAACAAGCATGGGACCACTCTGAAAAGGAATTCAATGCCAAACTCCAAAAAAATGATGACACAAACCGTAACTATAGCCCTTAACCGCCCAAAGTTGGGCGATTAATGTTATAGTTATTTGTGACGTTATTTTGACACTTGCGACAATTGTTAAAATGATGCAACCCGAATTTCGCTTAATCGGAGATTTGACGGCTGTCAAAGCAATGATTATCGTTATAATTGCTTGTTATGGTTATTTATGACGTCATTATAACAATTGTCAAAATGATGCAACCCGAATTTCGCTTAACCGGAGATTTGAAGGCTATCAAAACATTGGTTATCGCTATAGTTAGTTGATGCAACTCACCCTAAGAATAAAACTAACGTTTCAATTGGACTTCATAGAAAGTAGAAACAAACTTTTGCGACAACCGCGCAAAACTTCGTGCCATATCTATAATATGTAACTTTTTGTGTTTTGTATGAAATATGATGTAGAAGTGTAACTGTGTTTATTTGTGTTATTGTAAGATGAATTTGTAAGTGTCGATTGATGATGTGTTTATATGTGTTTAAAATTAAAAAACGTAATACTCATAAGGCTAAAGAATAACAGTTTAGTGTTCAAGGCCAATAATTGACCTACGTTACGTGACATCCAGCGGGAGCGACCACTTAGTAATGCGGGGGCCCTGAGTAGTCATTTCTTCTCGTCTAGGTCGATAAGGGTAGCCTCCGATTTGACGAGTATTTGTTGGAGTCCTGGTTGCTTGCGCAAGAAGATATTACCGTTTGCGGCCCAGCAAAATTTAAAGTCGTGTTTTTTTGCGTATTCTCTCGCTAAATAAAACAGTCTCTTCGTGGTAATAGACAGGCGTTCGTCGATATACACGGCACGTTTTTGACCAGTTATACCCAACAGTTCTGTATTCAGTTTATTTTCCTTATTTGGTTGCTTATTATGTAGCCTCGAACACGAGAGATGAGATCAGACATAGTATGTACACTTGTAAACTCTGCGATGATCGGTTTGGTGGCTGAGGTTCCTGGGATGCGATATATGTCACGGATGCTGCTCAGTGTAATTGGCAGGTCCAATGTATTCCCAATAGCAGTCATAATCTTCATGAGGCCGGCACTTGACTCATTATCTTGACTGGGGAAATTACGGATCTCAATACTTGATGACCGAGTCTTATATTGTAGATCTCTTACCGTTTTTTCCAGTGACTCTGTCAGTTTCCTATATTCACTGCACTCATCCTGGAGCCGCTTTACTTGACATTTCACATCGTCATAAAGATCACTAATAGACGTAATTGTTTTTTCAATTCCAATATTTGTTTTTTTGGATCTCCAAATTCTGGTGTTTCATATCAGTCATATCGGAAACCAATTTTGTCATCAACGCTCTCTGTTCAGCCATAAATTTTGATATAGTTTGATCTTGCTCACATTTCCACGACGACAACATATCTTTAATTTCCTGCTTGAAATCTTCCAGCTGATCACCCGTAGAATCAAGTCGTGGGTTTATGACGTATGTGTACGTTGGAAAATTCAGGATCATTAACCGCCTGAATTATATTCGGCATTGACTGCATCTGATCTACCGGTGTATTTGGGTTTTTTTGTGATGTATTCGGCGGAGAACGCTGCATGATCGAAATGTAGTTATATAATAGAATATCGCAATAAGTAGTTGCAGTTACTTAGCGCGTAGCCGATGTGCGGTCTCGATTGCTTCATATGTTCGCGGAAAGGGTGGATTTATTTACCTGTTCTCTGAATGAGTTCACAAAAATTACTTTACATGTGATAAGCTGTACTTAATGGAAAAAAATATATCTTAATACCACGCTACCGATTTGGGGCAACCTGTAATGATAGTTGTGTTGGGAATAATAAATAAATAAATGTTCGAAAAATTTGTCTTCTCAACTTGAACTGTCAAAATGAAAGCCATTGCTAATGCTAGTGTATTACACAATTACCCTGCTGGAAAATACACCTCACCAAGGAAACTGCTAGATAGGGTGAGTGCCACACATTATGTATTAGGGGTTAAAGTATGAAATTGCCGATTTGTACTGAAAAATTGAAATTCGTTTTTTTTTTATATTTAACATATTTATTTAATCAAAATAATTACCATTATTATCTATACATTGCTGCCATCTAATAGGAAGGTCATTTGTGCCTTTGGAATAGAACTCTCGTGATCTAGATTCGACAAACTGTGTGAAAGCATTTTATACTGCCTCTTGAGAAGAAAACTTTTTATCACGTAGAAAACTGTCCAAATCACGAAAAAAATGGTAGTCCGCTGGAGCAAGGTCTGGCGAATACGGAGGGTGACGAATGGTTTCTAATTGCAGTTCCTGTAGAGTTAAAACGGTTTCTCGTGCTGTATGAGGTCTCGCGTTATCAGGGAGCAATAATGGTGAAGATCGATTTATGAGTCGAGGCTGTTTCACTGCTAGTTTCGCTATTATTGTTCGGAGTTTGGCACAGTAGACATCTGCCGTTATTGCTTGACCAGATCGGAGACAGCTATAGTGAATAACACCATGCTGAGACCACCAAACATTTACCATTACCTTTTTAATGGTAAGCTTTGCTTTTCCATCACGAAAGCGTTTAAACCAAAATCGCACGATGCGTTCATTAGCAGTCCCGTCTCCAAACGCAACATTGATATTGCGAGCTGTTTCTGCCGCGTTAGTTCCGCGTCGGAACTCGTATTCAAAAATAACTCAAATTTTCGAAGTATCTATCTTTCTTGTCTAAGCTGAATAAAAAAAACAACTGAAAGTCGATAATCGAATGTTGCACATTTTTTAAAAGAAGAACTTCTTAGGTACCCTGTGAAAAAAGTTTCACTCAAAAATCTCAAACCATGAAGGTTCTATGCCACTTCGAAGTATCTATTACAATAAAACGGCAATTTCATACTTTAACCCCTATTATTACGTGCAGCATTTATTATAATAGTTACTCACTTGACTGCCGACTCTTGTTCGTCGTCCCTGTTAGCAATGTGGCGCATCCTTGCTTCTTGCTTTAAGGATAGCTCCACATCTTCCTCTTTCTCGAGTCCAGCTGCTTTCCTTGCTTTGTCCTCTGGAGTATCTGTCCAGCTCGTTCTGCAAGTACAAGCACAACAGAACGGGAAAATACGATCCCTTCATACAATGGGAAAGCATTGAATTGCCCATGGGCTACATTGCTACTACTGGTATTATTGTTTACATTGTAAACACTGTTTGAATGTTTGTATATGAGTCAGACACAGCTGTGCATTCCATGAGAATAACATATTAAAATTATTATTACTAGAGTTTAGAATGAAAACAAATAAGTATTAGAACTTACCTATCTGACATATCCGGTCCCGCCTTAGCTCTGAAGCTCCTTGCTTCTAAGCCAATAATTTTTGCTTTACCTTCTGGCAGCTCCAACATCCACTGCTCTCTAGATTTTATTTTGCCTGTGTCTGAATGTCCATCTAAATTCTTTATTTTTATATCTAGAGCTCTTTCTTCGAGCCGTCGGTGCGCATCAGACCATTTTTCTTCAGAGCCAACTGGTAAAGGTCCTATGCCCAAGTCTTCGTCCGAACTTTCGTATTTGATAACTTCTCTTTCCTTCTCAGCCAATACTTGGCGCATATCATCGGGAATAGATGGTCCTGTAGAATAAGACATCAGGAAATAATTGGTGTATTTCTTCAGTTATGTATTGACACATGGGGTTGGAACGCAATGCACATTGGCAGCTCTCTTACTATACTTGGGCCTTTTGTACACGGTTTCTTTATGGTACGGCGTATTAACCGCGCCGTAGAAAAAACGTGTCTTTGAACAAGCTTCCATAGTGATCCATACAACACTGATGACCGTGCCTACGCACGGCGTGGCGTATAAACCGCGCCATAGAAAAAACGTGTCTGTAAACAAACTTCCATAGTGATTCATACAAAACTGATGACACATGGCGGATAAACCGATGTTTTTCGTGGCAAGAAAAACTTCCGTAAAAGGGCCTTTGTGCTGTTACAACAAACAAAGAAGAGTTGATCAAGTATAATAAATATGAAAGGAGGTACTTATGATGACGTTAATTATAAATATTTCATACTTTACCTATATTTTTTGGATTTCTTTTAAGATGTGCTGGCAGAGCAGGACCCTCAATATCTGGAGAGGCACTTCGCTCGTAACGCTTCTCAAGATGGGGCGGTAGCGCCGGTCCGCACACGTCAGGAGCTGACTTGTCATCACCCCTCGGAGCCGTGCGCCTCAACTTGTGTCTCAAATCTGTTGGATCAATTTCAATCTCGCTCTGGGAATCATCACTTGATATCTCGCCTTCTTCACAACTTTCTTTTTGAGCATTCTTTTGTGTGGAAGAAACCTCTTCCACAAGCTCACCCTCGTTTTTTGAAACATCAGCTTTTACATCAATGTCAGTTGTGCTACTTACCTCTACTGATACTGCTGCATCTCTGTCCCTATCTTTACTAGACTTTGAACTTTTTCTTTTGTGTTTCTTTTTATGCTTCTTCTTTTTCGTCTTTTGGAGTTCTTTTTCCAAATTCAACAGTTTCGCCCTCAGCCTCTCGTCATCCGAAGAATCAATCTCACTGGATTCATCAGTTTTTTCTTTCACAACAGCTGGTATCATGTTATAGTAAGAGCCAGGTAGCACTTCCTCAGATGCATCACTGTTAACATGTTCTTCAACAATGATTGGACTTTCGCTTTTTCTTTTCAGCACCACCATAGGAGGGGGTATGTATACTTCAGATCTTTTAGATTTATGATCAGGGGATGATGATTTCTCTTTAGCTTTCTTTACGGGCCTCTCAGGACTTCTAACTCGCTCAGTTTTACGCCGTGTGTCTTCCTTAACTTCTTTTTCCTTTCGAAAATCATGAGCTACGTAGGATCGAGAAGTAGATCCGGAATGTTTATGTCTATCTCTACTACTACTCCTTTGTTCTTTAACTTTCGATTTATCAATAGAGTCTCTGTGCCTATTCCTCTCATTTGATTTCCTGCTGGGACTTCTATCCCTTGAATGTCTCCTCCTACTTACAGGTGAATGTCTAGAATACCTGTGTCTATCCCTTTCTCTATCTCTAGAATGTCTCAGTGAATCAGAACGAGGTCTTTCATCTCTTTTTCTGTCAACATTTCTATTAAATCTGTCAGGTCCAGATGGTCTACCTCTTCCTAAATCTCTGACATTGTCAGCCCTTTGATAAGAAGATTTATCGTCTTGAGTTTTTGCTCGACCTTTGAATCTACCTGTTTCTGAATCACTGCTGGACTCATCTGAAATCATAATTGTACCTAAAAACAAAAAAGAGGTTTTTAAAATCGGGAATAATACAAATCTAATTTACTTACTACCTTTATTATATACATATCTAAAGAACTCTACAGTAACAATTAAAACATTTTTGCTATTTTCTTAGCACTGTAACGAACAGACTTCAGCAGACCAGCAGTAAGAATGCCCTTTAGAGATTGCCTCACACTGGACTGCCAAACTATATCCTTCAGTATTTGTCTCAATATGACAGAACAGTCAATGTCATAAGCAACTGCTCGCAGAACATCTTCCATATCTTGTTGAAGGCCACCATGGTTCCAAAATTTCACAATTTTTTGTTGAGGCACCATAGGCACCTGCATCAAGTGATGCAGTTTAGTCTCTGGACTTATATCCTGATGGCACTGAGCATCTCCAGTTGGGATGTCAACATAGGCATGGAACTGCTGCAAGATGGGTCGGTATAGTTCTCGAAAGTTTAGGAGCTGTGGCTGTACAATGTTCCTCACTTTGTTTTTATTTTCTCCGAATGTCATTCTAAAGTCACCAGCATAACTTAAGTTAGATATAGCAAAGTAGAAATCATATTCAGAAAATGTTTCAGGCAAAGTGAGGAGGGCTGTGTGGACTGCCGAGCGTAGATTGGACAGAAGAGCACCCTGTAACTGTGAACTATTGGTCTGCTTTATAATCTCTACCGGTTTATGAAGTCTGCCAGCCACATATAGATCATTCCAATCTAGTAGATCAGCAATTAAATCTTTCTGTGATATAACCCCATATTTAATGAGAATGTTTTCTTCTTTCACTTCAACAAGGGTGTTAAAGTACACTTTAGCACCCCAGTTTTCCTGAAACCTTGCAACAAACCCTTTGCCCAGGAATCGGAGCGCGGAGTAGTGTGACGGGTTCACTTCGATGTTAGCCGCATGCCATCGATACGAGTTGTCCACGCAGTATATTAGATCGATCATGTTTTGCTTTTTATTGTTCCCCATCTGTGGTTTCACAGCAGATCCATAGGCAAAACAAAAAGTAAAATTCTGTGGAAATTTCGACAATATCCTGTAGTATATCGGCGATATATCTTTGGCCACGCCTGTCATAACTTTTAATGCTGCTGTCGATGCCATTTTTATGTTAGTGAAGAGAAAGGGTTATCTGCTGACCTGAGAGCAACAGTAGTCCGCGCTGAAGACACGATGACAGGTGGATGAAAAGATGAATGTTATTCTTGTGTTAAAGATGGTGATATAGATACAGATTTTATTTGTAACTAGCTGCTCATTACAAGCAATTACTATTGTTGTCTGAAAATGTTATGTAGCCAGTTGTCGTGACGTTCATTTCACAAATTTAACCAAAAATATAACCAAATAATCACAAACATAGCCAATCCAATCATTCATAACCAGAGGCCATAGACCACAAAATATGCCATAGACTATAGAGTTTAGATACTTTTAGGCAATAGACCATTGACATAGAAAAGTCAATAGACAATAATACATATATTTTTAGTTACGAGAAATACTGCCAAGTTTTCTCACTGGTGGCTCTAGCGGCACAAACAGTCGAACTAAACAACTAAACCAACAGCTTTTAGAATCTGGGCTGCCAGATTGTATAATTGAATACTTACAAAACTCACATAATTTGATTATCTTATGTATCCTGTTTGTATAGCAAGACTTAAACTTTACTTTATTTCTCGGCTGCTTATCGCTAGTGGATTATATTTAGCTAAACAGCTAAACAGTCTTAGTTTTGCGGTTTTTTTACAACTTGGAATGTGTATCTTGTCGTTTTGCTTTTACTAGTCCTAATAGTCACCATAATACGAAATATCAATTGCAATTTTTTTTGTTACTCCTTTTACGTAAAGTAAAAAGAGTCTAAAGTGTTTGTATAATTTCTAGGACCCAGACTTCCAGAGATATATGTTGGCTCTACTAGCACGCAGTTCGACACACGGCCAGTGAGCATTTACCTGTTACATTTGTTTCTACCTTGCGTTCATCGGACCTACAGGTACCTCTCGTGCCTATACTCGATAAAAAATGTTACACCAATTCGAAGTGCGGTAGGATATAAAAACTGCGAATGCTCGATGTTCTGAAGGCCAATTCTAGTAATTTAAAACGTTCAAAATCTAGTCGCAGTCTCATTTCGGCGACAAACAAATGCGACTAGATTTTGAACGTTTTAAATTATGAGAATTGGCCATCTGACTGTGAACATTTTTAAAATTACGATAATTGCCCCTTTGTTACAACTATCAAATCTTTGTTGCATAAATAAATGCTTTATACTTTTAAGAGCAAGTGTAACGACAGCTTAAATCGATTGACTATGGATATCGTGCGGGCGAAAAAGAAATGTCATGTCAATCAAACTGACGTCAAAAATCAGAACTAACGTCTAACGTCAAAGCCAGTCAAAGCGAAGCAGATTGTTTTTCATCTTCTATTTATTTATTTCTGACCCTGTGTGCGTTGTTGGCTGCAGCTATTGTAGCCCAATTTAGGTTCTTCAAATAGTGAACTATATTCAATAATGTCAAGTGCCGATAGAATTGACTTTGAAATGGAAGTTGAGGTTGAGAGTGCCTCATCAGGCCCAGCTGCAGATCCTCCTAACCCCACATCACCTGCGCCTCCAGCGCCAGGCGGCGCGAAGAGCGTGGTGGTCACAACAGCCACCTCCGGTTCCGTAACAGTTTCTTTACATCCTCTTGTAATAATGAATGTGTCTGAACATTGGACACGATTGCGAGCACAGGAAGGATCTCCTCAGATAGGTAATTATATACTTACCTTTACGTTAGATTTTATTACGGACAAATTCATGCCTGTTATTCATCATACACATTTCAAATTTTCAGTTATTGGTGCCCTGATTGGCAAGCAAAAAGGTCGAAACATAGAAGTTATGAATTCATTTGAATTAATGTTCAGTGTCATTGAAGGAGACATAATAATTGATAGAGATTATTACAATTTAAAGGAAGAACAATGTGAGTATTCTCTAACTTTATTTATTATTCATTGGTCATTGTTTGTGGTCACTTGCCAAGTGCCACTGTTGTACAAGAATTTTGTAAAAACAGTGTGTTCATATTCGTTCATACCTTTTACACTCAGCATGTGGTATTTCCAGACTGTAGTTGTTCCCACATTAGTAATAATAATAGAGCATAATCAGCCTATAACGTTCCCACTGCTGAGACACAGGCCATCTCTCTGTGAGAGGGAGTGGGCTATAATCCACCACACGGCCCCAGTGCGGGTTGACGGATGTCTCTTTTTCACTCTAAGACATGCCAGACATGACATTTAACCACCGTGTTTTCCTTACAACAATTTTGAATAACTTTATTAACAATAATGACATCGATTTTATCATTTGACAGTCAAACAAGTATTCTCTGACATGGACTTCCTCGGCTGGTACACAACTGGGGACACTCCTACGGACAAGGACATTGCCATTCACCGACAGATCTGTGATATCAACGAGTGCCCAGTCATGCTTATGCTAAACCCTGCGGGAAGGAATGGAGAAGTGAGTGGATTGACAGTATTGTATTCATTGTCTTTATAAATAGTTTCCTGTATACAGGGTTACTGGTAATTCGACGTATTCAGAGGCTGATAAGGGGGCCAAAATACAACAAATTGAACCCCCATTTGTATGGCCGAAATTCAATAGTTTTGGATATATTTGAATTTTAAGGGTTTTTCAATATTTACCCAAAATTTGACATTTAATTCCAAATTAAACAAAAACTACATATTTGAATGGGTACTATTAAAAATGATGTTGTAGCTGGCACTTCAATTAAGCTATGGACATAATTAAAACTACCTAATTTAACAAAATAATTAAAATAATGAGCTATATAATAATAATATCTTACCAATATTTTCATTTTACGCTTCAAAAATGTTGTCTCGTCACAAAATTTTCTATGACATTAATCATACAAATAACTAAAATAACTATAATTTCCCTTTTCTGTAAGCTTTCCAAAAAGGTATAAACGTCAATTTTAAAATACATAATTCGTGGCATGGCATGTGTTTGAACCAGCGTGGGGAGAGAAATAATCTGTGTTTTTAGTTTATGATCCTCGCTAAAACAACCGATTTTACTGGGCGAAATTCTTCGTGATGGGGCGGGGTGTGCGGGCGTACACGGCGTCTGCTGCGCTCGCGTCGCCTTCCTTAGTAAGTTTCGACTCTACGTCGCGCAAGCATGTGTGTTGTTATCTTGCTATTAACCAATCTCTCATCGCGTTAATTTGTTATCAATCATTATTGTTAATTCATGTTTCTCTTGTTATTCTTTTTGTTATTTCTTTTGTTATTTCGGATGGCATGGCTTCGTATTCTAATAACGAATACGCAGACATAATGTTTTGTTATGGTTTTGCCGATGGAAGCGCGGCTGCGACTCGGCGAGAATACCAACGCCGCTTTCCCGATCGTCGACTTCCCCACGTTACTGTTTTCGGGAGCACCTATCGACGATTGTCTGAAACTGGCAGTGTTCAGAGAGCACACTTCAACGCTGGCAGACCTCGACGGTACACGGCTGACGAAGAGGACACCATTCTACAGTGTTTTATTGTTGACCCAAACATCTCAACGAACATTGTTGCAAGACAGCTCGGTATGTCCCAGTGGAAAGTGTGGTCAGTAGTACGTCTATCAGGTAGACACCCGTACCATTATCAACCTGTCCAAACATTGCACGAGGGAGATCCTGCCAGGCGACTCCAATTTTCTCGGTTTATGTTAATCGCTGACGCTGACCAGGAACATTTCCTAAGAAATATTTTGTGGACTGACGAGTCAAAGTTTGACCGGGATGGTATAACGAATTACCATAACTTACATTTTTGGGCACCTAAAGCAGGCAGGAATCCAAAAAAAACTAAAAGAAACTGCGTCGCACATGAGATTTTCCCTGAACGTATGGATGGGTGTCCTTAATAATTATTTGCTGGGCCCTCATTTCTTGCCCCAAAATTTGAACGGCGAAAATTACGAGAGGTTTTTGAGAAACAACCTAGACGATTTGTTGGCGGATGTTCCCTAAGAAATAAAAAACAACCTCGTGTTTCAACATGATGGTTGCCCAGCACATTACCGGATTACTGTCCGACAGTGGCTAGACGCGAGATATCCAAACCGATGGATTGGGAGGGGAGGGCCAATTCCGTGGCCAGCACGAAGCCCTGATATCACACCACTTGATTTTTACGTCTGGGGTCATATGAAGGAATTAGTTTAATGTGACCCCAATAAATTCAGTCGAAGAACTTCGACAGCGATTAATAAACGCGGCGCAACAGATGACAACAACGTTCACATCAAGAGAGACGAAAACCGAAGTTAGGAAGAGAATTCGAACCTGCATTCGTAATCGAGGGGCTCATTTTGAACAAGATATGTAACATTTTTGATATATTTGACGTACATTACTTGCTTTTTTTAATGCATTTTATTTCATACAAATACAAATGACCCTTTCTCTCCCCGCGCCGATTCAAACACATGCCATGCCACGAATTATGTATTTTAAAATTGACTTTTATACCTTTTTGGAAAGCATACAGAATAGGCAAATTGTTTTAGTTATTTGTACGATTAATGTCATAGAAATTTTTGTGACGAGACAACATTTTTGAAGCGTAAAATGAAAATATTGGTAAGATATTATTCTTATATCGCTCATTATTTTAATTATTTTGTTAAATTAAGTAGTTTTAATTATGTCAATAGCTTAATTGAAGTGCCAGCTACAACATCATTTTTAATGGTTCCCATTCAAAAATGTCGTTTTTTTTTTATTTGGAATTATATGTCAAATTTTGGGTAAATATCGAAAAACCCTTAAAATTCAAATATCTCGAAAACTATTGAATTTCGGCCATACATATGGGGGGTTCAATTTGTTGCATTTTGGCCCCCTTATCAGCCCCTGAATACCTCGAATTACCATTTTGGGCCCCCTTATCAGCCCCTGAATACGTCGAATTACCATTTTGGCCCCCTTATCAGCCCCTGAATACGTCGAATTACCATTTTGGCCCCCTTATCAGCCCCTGACGGATATACGTCGAATTACCAGTAACCCTGTATATTTTAGTTGATATTATATTTTGGCCTTCATTCTTTTGTTTTATCTTCTAATTTGTGAAATGAATCTGGTTTGGTTGGAGTTTTGGAAAAAAGCATTTAAAATACAGTTATGCCAGCAACACGAAGAAGAAGAAGAATGAATCTGGTGCACACTGAAATGTCTTATTACAAACATCTTTTCATTTGAGTTTAAATTTTTCAGCAACTACCAGTGGTGTTATACGAGTCTGTGATAGATGTAGTAAACGGTAGAGCCACAATGTTGTTGGCACCACTTACATACACACTGGCTGCCGAGGAGGCTGAACGGATTGGTGTGGATCATGTAGCCAGGGTATCGTCTGGCGAAGCTGCACTTAACAGTTTAGGTAAGTACAGATTTTTTTCATTTGTCTGTAGATTGCTCATTCTGGTAGATTCTCTTAGAATTCAAGTAAATCTAAAAAAAATTGAAACTGTTATTATTACATTTTCAATAAACTACAATATACTGTAGGTATATTGTAGTTTATTGAAGGGTCAAGGGTAAAGCTCAAGGGTAAAAAAAACAATAATTGGGACAAGCATTTTGTTCCACCAAAACTATCTGTTCAAAAATATCTGATGAAAATGTTAACAAATGCATCTGAAAACGTTCCTATGAATGCTAATATTGAATGCCACTTACAAATTGAGTGCTTTGATTATTTGAAACCCCATATTCTAATTCATGAGACATTACATTTAGAAGGTGTATTTGTATTTATTATGTATGTTCATGGTTATTTTCATGAATTGTGAATCGATTTTGAAGTGTGTCTATTATGATGCATTTGTTTTACTTGGAGGTGACATCGAGGTAGCGAGGAAACCATGACCGCGAGGTATCGCAGGAGGCATCTTTTGCATTTGGTTACCCTAAGGAATACAGGTAATATCAAAATATCTGTTTATTTACAGTGGCGGAACACCTAACAGCCCAACGTTCAGCTATAAAGATGTTAGTGTCACGGGTGCGTGCGGTGCTAGCGACGGTGCGTGCGATCCGCGACGGTTCCCTGCCGCCGCGGCCGGCGCTGCTGCGGGAGGCGCGCGCGCTCTCTAACAGGCTACCGCTGCTCACCTCGCAACAGTTCCGCACACACTTCTATAATGTATGTATAGTTTGGTGTAATACTTATAGACCTTTAAATAAAGACTGAAAATCTAGAACGAATCTTGTTGAGCAAGAATTTTCCCTTTGAGCTAAGTTTTAGTCATTTGGGGTTATATTTAGTATTTCTATAGATTGTAGACCATAATTTAAGGATATTTATTTATATTATACGTATACCTTTATATTTATTTCAGCTTACAGACTAGTAACAAACTGAAATATCATGTACAGGGTTTCCTATGCCAATTTGTTCGTCAAAAGTGTGCGGACCAACTGGTCAAAGTTGAGAGCTTTCGTATTTTGTAGTCTGTCATTATTAGGGCTTGATGAACTCTTTTCTTAAATTTTACGTCAGTCATCTGACTGATTTGAATATAATTCTGATCCTTTTGTTTTTGTTTCCAGCAATGCAACGATGTGGCGCTGATGACGTACCTGGGCACAATCACGAAGGGCTGCAACGCCATCAACCAGTTAGTCAACAGATTCAATGTCCTCTACGATAGGCAGGGCATGGGCCGTCGTATGCGAGGCCTTTTCTTTTAGGGCGGTCATTAATATTACCTCTTTTGTACAGCAACTAGGATCATAGAGTGAGTGGAAAAAATGCATTTTTTTTCTTTTTTGTAACCATAGTGGGAGTTATGTTTTTCCACGAATTCTATACTCAGTACAATTTAAGGAAATTTTGTTTATTAAGTGGCAGTTTATTGTGATTCTGCTGCCTATACTGAATTACGAAAAAATTACTACCGCATCCCAAAAAAAATGTGCTATTGATGTCGGCGGAAATAATACAAAATATTAAGATGTCATCATCTGCCTAGCCTTTTTTCCAACTATGTTGGGGTTGGCTTCCAGTCTAACCGCATGCAACTGACTGCCAGTATTTTACAGGGAGCGACTGCCTATCTGACCTCCACAACCCAATTACTGGGTAATACATTACCTCTTGGCAAGACTGGTTAAGATAGTCAAATAAAATTATGATTCATGAATTAAAAATGGATCTCATTGAATACAATAATTTAATTTAATATTGAATAAGGTCAACACACAAATTTTTATTTCACCTTTGTAAATTAATTAAGAGTACTTTGAACCTTATTAACATTTAGTAGAGTTACAAATGCAATGGCTATGCACAGTTTATGAGCTTACTGATTGCAAAAGTTTATGTGTGCATTGGTCCTTAATTACCGGCGTTATATTTTTAAGTGCATGATACTGATTCATATCCATTCACAAATATGTAAAGTTGATTGTGAATGTCACGTCCTACAATTGACATAGTGACTGATTTTAAATATAGATACTTAAAATAAATATGTATGTACCTTGAAAATTAAAATCGTTTCAATAAAAAATCTATACAAAAATAATAAAGCTGAAGTTTTTTTGTTTGAACGCGCTAATCTCTGGAAATACCAGTCGAATGAAAAAATCTTTTTTTGCATTTGATAGCCCAATTCTCGGGGAAGGTTATAGTGTTCTTAACACCAGGGCTGATTTTTCCACCGCTAGATAATTTTATTGGAGGTATAATTTCGAATTTTGGACAATTATTCTTCCATACAAAAACTGTCAGATATCAATTTTATTCCATTAATAAAAATTATCTGTCGATTGAAAATAAACACAGAAATAGCGCGGGCAGGCGATGCTATGCGACGGTGTAGAAGAAGAAGCTAGTAACCAAAATAAAACACAAATATGTGACGCATTATTTTATTTTCGCATCCCGTTTGAAAATACTATAGTTTCACTTCAAAATTAACAATTTTGGACACATTGAGATTCATGCTATGGAAGACTTTGTCAGGTCAAGTCTTTACACTGTAAGACACCATATTGTGGGAACCGGAAGTGCAATTATATGACTAACAGGATAAGTATATTGTCAAGCTACATAAATGTATGTGATGGTTTTAGAAATAAGTCGTTATCCAATATTTACAAATATATGGTAGCTAACTTCGTTAGGATGATAACGTATCGCGATAGTAAAAAACTTGAAGTTGGTAAACTTTGGGAACCTTTTATAAACAGTACACAGTCTTAATATTAGCACTGCCCTATAAATTATGTAAATTTATTAAAATTTGTAATAATTAAAAATCACCTTTACATGTTCTTTTTTATTCAAGTTTATTAACAATGACTTGATAAAACTTACATTAGGTAAACTTTATAATTGTACTTTAATCGATAGTTTTGTATAAAAATACTTCATTTAAAGTTGTTATTTTAAATCGAATCAAACGCTAATATTGCTTTTATGTAACTATTTCGTAAAAAATATCTAAAAGTCCACAAACATTATTTAAAATAAGACACAGTTGAACCACCTTACTATTGAGTATGATGACGGAATAACATAAATGCATTAATGAGTTATAGCGAGTGACCGAACGAAGCTAACATATTGTGTCACGGAGTAGTGAGCAAACAGAATGCTGACATAACGCCCACTGCTGGAAGATCACGAGTGGTGCGTTAAACATAATGCTCAAATAACGCCCACTGCTGGAAGATCACGAGTGGTGCGTCAAACAGAATGCTCGCATAACGCCCACTGCTGGAAGATCACGAGTGGTGCGTCAAACAGAATGCTCACATAACGCCCACTGCCGGAAGATCACGAAAGGTGCGTCAAACAGAATGCTAACATAACGCCCACTGCTGGAAGATCACGAGTGGTGCGTCAAACATAATGCTAACATAACGCCCACTGCTGGAAGATCACGAGTGGTGCGTCAAACAGAATGCTCACATAACGCCCACTGCCGGAAGATCACGAAAGGTGCGTCAAACAGAATGCTAACATAACGCCCACTGCTGGAAGATCACGAGGGTGCGTCAAACGGCTTGATATCCGTTCTATCACTCCATTGGTTTACTACTCCATGTTATGACGCTGCTACATTACAATCAAAGTCTTTTGATAAACAAACTTATGGCAAGCACCGGGTGTCGCCGGCTACCTCCGAGCCTTTCGTCGGGCGAGTGTTAGCTATGTGTCGTTAGGTATCTTGTCGATGCCTATGAGTTCGTCGAACAGTGAGTGGTGTTCCGGGATGACGTGCGGCTCGTTGAGCGTCTGTCGCGCGAACTTGAGCACGGCGCGCGCTAGTTGACCCACCGTCCATTTTCTATCTACTAGTACTCGGACGAGCGTGTCCAACTGTGGAGGAAAATTATAATTTTTATAACTTTAGAACCGAAATTATTTTATTACCAGTGAGTGAGTAGTATTACGTTCTAAAAGTAATGGTAGGTTAGGGACCTGCGGGATGATTGACACACTAACAGTAGGAATGGCTTTCATTTTGACAATTCAACAACATTCATTGCGTTGTGAGCAGACAAATTTTTCGAACATATGAAGCAATGGATTAGCAATACTTATCCTTCAATACGATTCACATTGTGATTGATAGTGTGTTACCCAATCGGGGTGCTGGTGAACCATCCTTAATTACTATATTATTACTCTCATAACAGTTTTGAACTTGACTCACTGATTTGTCTTAAAATAATTATTTTTCAAAATATGACTTCCTAAACGTGATTATGTATTGAAATCCGATGCCATTTTCTGATTGCATGTATATTCTATACGTACCTTAAACAATTTCTCGTTCCCGAATGTATAGTAAATGAGCGCGGGTACTCCGGCCACGCTAGACGCCAGCCACTGCAGCAGCAGCTTGAGTTGCGGGTGTCCCCGCAGCCTCTTGCCGCAGCCCCAGTTGCCGGTCGCCACCGGCCGGCAGGTCCCGCCCGACACGATCTTGTGCGCCAACTGCGACAGCTGTGGACCGTGTAGCGATCAACTTCATTCAATTTTCTTATTTTTACATAAGGCAGAGCATAGGATCATTTATGACTTTGAATATTGAACCTTAATATCAGTGTCTTTAAAGTGCAAACAAGCCCACGACATCGAGCTTGAGGAGACGTTTGATGCTTGGACTTTGCACTCTAAGGCACTCTTAATACAGCGTATTATTCACTATAATAAAAAATCCTCTGCTCTGTGCTAGTCACTGATCAGGTTTCTGAAATCTTATTAATCTGTGGTCAAATCTCATATTTGATTTGATTGACTCCTGTACCTATGTAACCACAACACTGTTACAACCACTGTTAAACCTTATTTTAACGATAATAAAGATCACTATATTTTGAAAGTGATGCTAAATCAGAGACAAAAAGACATAAAGACGAGATTTGACTGCAGGTCTACAGATCAGAGACTTGAGCCGGTGCATGTCCGAAGGTCTAATATTATTATCGTTATTATTGCTGCTCCAGTGCTGCAGAACAACGAACGAAGAAAAAATATCAATCACACTAAAAAATACACACCTACCAAGGTAATAATTACTAGCGATTAGCAGTACCGTACAAAGTCAAATTGGAGAGTATTATATACCAAATCGTTATGCATGAGTGTTTTAGCTCGCTTTATTTAGCTGGTCAGTTTGGACGGACATAGAAAACAAAGGAAATAAGTGAACATCAAAAATTAGCGTTTACAGATGAGATTTTGAACAACGTTTAACGCATAGTTGGACTGGAGAGTGCGCTTTGAAACAGTGCAACGAGCATCTAGGTTGCGTCCATGCGTCTTAAGCTTTAGTTTCCTAGGAAAGCGGTTCCGTCTGGATAGCGGCCGTCATGAGAATCTGTTTTACTCCTGTATTTGACATAAAATCAAAGCCCAAAGATTTGAATAACTAGATTCGCTCTCACCGTACTTACTCACGCGAAAAACTGTCACAAACTGACACATGATTAAATTGTGTTTCCATGACAATCAAGTCAAGCCACTGCATTGTATCGTCAGAAGTCTCAAAACGAAACTAAAACGCGACTATCTTTTGACGTGGTATGGCGAATCTAACGATTCAAATCTTTGTCGCTATCATCATTTTTCTGAAATACGTTACTACGGCCGTTAAGTGCAGCCACCGCTCTTTTAGGAAACCGTACCTCACGTCAATGTTTTTGAACGTAGACCGTTAAAAGGACGCAAAAATAAATTCCCACTCTTTTTAGCTTCGATTATTATTACATGCAACACCACAGAAGTATATGTTTCGACAGAAAGCAAAGACGATTATAATCAGTGATGTTATGTTAGTATACTGAATGTTTACAAGTTAGCGACAGCTGGGTCCACGCCTGCGGTCTGACCTTCGGTTTCTTTAGCTTTACAGTGACCGGTTCGCATTCCACGGTCTCCTCGATGGTCTCTACGATCATGTTTATCATCCAGTTCAACTTTTTCTTCCTAAGACCGGGGTTGGATCGGTTGGACACTACTGTGTCGGTCTCACTCGACGTGTCCGTACTTTTGCTTTGGTTGCCGTGTCTCGTGTCGGCGGTCGTCTCGTGTCGCGTGCCCTCTATAAACTCCTCCGGTATAGATTCTTTTACTTTACGTTTCTGTCAAAACATATAGCAGTTTAGGTCACCGGTTGGTTTATTTTCTTTACTGGGGCAATTACGATAGTGGGTATATTCTGTTTTATGATAATTTCTACCAAACGCAGCGGCATTTTTATATTGGCAACATATTGATTTGATTAGACGCTATTTTTTATTTTATCGCCCGCCGTCCCTTTCGCTTTTCCTATAAAAATATATCGCCCCTACCGTAATTACCCCCGTAGTGCTTTGATTAGTTTGTTTGATTAATTCTGTTAGTTGAACAAGAGTTGCTTCGCAGTCTTGTAGTGCGCGCTATGAATATTCGGTCACTAACAATAAGTAGGTACGCTATGTAGATATGTTTTATATGTGACACAATCAGTAAGCCGAATTTTGTATCTAGCATACTGTCAATCTGGATTTGTTATTGAGTTCATATTGGTAGTCATGTTCGTAAGGACTGTGTTAAACCAAAAACCAGAAAACGCGTTCACTCTGTACTACCCATCTTCATTTAGTCCTTAATTATAAAGCACAATTCAGAGTTGATAAAGGTACATACGACTCGATTTAAATAGGCTAATACGACTCGATTTAAATAGGCTAATACTGAAAAAAAGTATATTTCATTAGGTAATATTTTCATTGTCGCTCCACCGCGTTCGCCTGGCTTCTATGGCTTGCTGCATCCAACGAGAGCCTTGAGGACGAGGCGGAGCGACTGCCCCCGGTTTCTAAAAGCCTAATACGCCTCGGATCAGTAAACCTGTGGTTAAATATTCGCTTTACTGATTCATTGACAGCACTACAGGTCGGCCGACTAGAGAATGCGTTCCTGACACCTGTAAGTTTCATATAAACGAATACGTGTTTTGCGAATTTGATCTTTATTAGCGACTAGAATTGTCGCAGTGTCAGGAAGGCATTCTCTAGACGGCCGGACTGTAACAACGTTCAATCAAAAAGCTTTCAGAAACCGAGAGCCAGCAGGACAACGTACACTACTAAGGATATTTTGGCGCCCGAATGGCGTTGAAGATTTCAAAATGAGTGCGTTAGTTCCGATTTTGGCCACATACCAAAATAACCTTGTAGCGCTATGTGTTGTGTTGATTGCGCAATACGTACGAGATGCGCGGCCAGCCTGTGCTTGTGGCGCGCGAGCTCGAGGGACAGCGAGCGCGCCGCGAGCGCCAGCGGGCGCGGCGGCAGCGCGCGCGGCTCGCGGCCGTACAGCTCGGCCGCGTCCGAGCCCGAGCCCGCGCCCACCGCCAGCGACTCCGACAGTGTGCGCTTCAGTAGCGATCCCGCGAACCTGGGGAACTCAATATGTCATGCAAAGGGCCAATCTACAATTACCGGATTACCACGTAAGAAACAAAATTTAAAAAAAATCAAATTAGGCGGAGAATCAGCACTTTTAAGTAGCACATTCACGGTTATACTAAACGTGAATGTGCTACTTAAAATTGAATGACGTAAAACCATTGAAATTAAACTCTTATCGGATTGTAATAAAGTATAAATTAGAATGATTGTCGTGAGCTTCTACATTACATTAGGTATACCTACTCACATTAAATTGAAATGATTCACTAATGGGTTTACGTCGATCGTGAATGTCCTACCTTAAGAACATCAAAAATTACAAGACAGCCTCAAAACCCGCGCCTTTCGCCACTTCCATGTTCTAGCTGAGAAAAAAGTGGCACAACACGAGGTGTAAGAGTCACTTGCATACATAGATCTCGAAGGACAAACTTAAAACCTTTTTGGTGGGTATCGAAGACGGACATTCGGTCACTGCGCCGTATTTTGTCCCAAGACAGAAAAGTAAGCCATTTTCCAGACACAGAGAAGAACAATCGCAAAGTTGAGGTGAACGAAACAGAACATTACAATAAGCCATTACATAAATAAATCCGTAGTAAGTAATGTATGTGACGCGGGGTGAGAGTTCTCCAGGGTTAGCAGTCCAAAAATTCTCGCAAAATAGTTGGCCATTCTAAAAGTGTGGCTTCTTTCTACCTGGAGAAGTACCGTTCATCAAGGGCTTGCTGTGGCAGGACTGAAGTGTCTTCCCAATTCGGTCCTGCCGTAGCAGATACTTTTCCTTCACCAGGCGGCAGCACGGGTCCGCCTGCACTATAGGGAAGAGGATTCTTCTACAACCTAACCCCTTGTTAGAGGTTGTCGTCATCATCACATCAGATTTTGAACAGTCAAAAAATTGCCAAGAACGGTTTTTAAATAATATTAAGAAATAATTCCAGATAAAGTCGCTTCGGAACCGTGGTGAATACCTACACAAAATGATGAAAATGCAGAATTTTTTTTAACATTACTAACCCTTTAACCGTCACCTCAATCGGCAACAACAGTAGGCCAATTCCCGGAATTAAAAACGTTCAAAATATAGTCGCAATCTATCTTGTGACAATCAATGTCAAAAACTTGCGAAAAATGTAGGGAAATTAGAGGTATTTTTGACAAATTGAGACAGATCAGATCAGACTGTTGAACGTTCTGAAATTATGAGAATTACCCCTCAGATAGAGACTTGCTCATTGCAGTTAATTCCGGCAATGCGACACTAGAAAATCGCTTCATATAAGAACTCGAACCTCAGTCTGGGATTAGCTCTGTTGAAAAAGGGTACGTTACCTTATCACAGCCAAGTCTCGTGAGTCTAACTCTCGATTTTTGTGTTCGCCTGATTCTGAGTCGACGATGGGGTCGTTGAGCCACTGGTTGAACTGCTCGTACACTTCCTCTAGCTCCGAACTAAAATGTAGAAATGTATTCCATCATAACTGCGTCCTTTATGAAATAGAAAGAAAAAGTTGCACTAAACTTAAATTTTGTTTAGTTTGTGAACAAGGTAACCGGCGCCATTGTCATGCCTACTTTGTTCAGTAAATAGTTGATTGTAATCTTACGTATATTCAGTGCTGAAGCTGTACTTGGAGCTGTTGCCGGTCTCCTTCCTGCCGAGTGGTCGGTGTCTCGGTGAAGGCTCGCCGTTGCTAACAGTCTCCTTTTCCGTTAACACAAAGCCTACTGAACCGCCGCGTTTTACCCTGCCAAGTTAAAGATAGGGGTTAAGTGCGCAGAGATGTAGGTCAGTAGGTATACTGAAGACAGGTGTAGGTTTTCTATTAATTTTGCCTTTGTTTTAGACTCTAGCCACAGAATTTATGTCTGTAAGAAGGCAAATATAAATACTTCAGAGGTTGATGGAAGCGAGACAGGTCTATGATCTGTCTTAACAATATCCACTACTTATTTGGCATGGAATGATTAGAAAATGCCTGTAATAAACCCGCAGAAAATTATTTTTTATCATATGGTTACTGGAGTCCCATGTGTGAATAACTGCTTTACCTGATATCATTGTCCTGCACCTCAGCCCCAGATATGCTGATGCCCACAGCGTAGCTCGAACTGTCCGTAGACCAGTCGCCGGTGCTGGTCGTTGTAGAATGTTCGGCCTCTCTCCTCAACGCCTCTCGCAGTCGGTCCGCAAAGCTGTGCCGCCTCTCTTCCGTTGATAACTCTTTGAGGTACTGGAATGAATTGGGACGAGCGCTCTCGCCGCGACCTTCGTCTTCGCTACCTGGAAAGATTGAAATAATTGGTGTTTAGGATTGCCTAGTGTTTCCTGATTTATTTGTGTATTTTTAGATATATGGGAGTGTGAGAGCACATTCAAAAGTTCCATTATAATTGGGGGTGAATCTATAGCCATTAATCGGTGACAAATATAGGCTTCAGGCTGCTGCTGAGAATGAAAATTTCCTAATAGGAAAAGCCCGAAAAGCCTGGATTTCACGCTCAGCGAGGCATAAAGTATAAGCTCATAATATAGTATGATTCAATCAAGACGAGGGGCAACTAGAATTAATTCTGTTTTTGTAAATTTTGACTTTCATTAGTGCCTTTTATAGGCCTATTTGAAATAAATAATTTTAACTATGACTTTATCTTTCAAATTACCGTAATCAAAGCTATCATTAGCGCTGTGGTACTCGTCATCGCTGGAATTGCAGCTGGAGTACAGACTATCTTCCTGCTCGTCCTGGATCCCGCCAGTAGACCGCGTCACTGGAAGGCATTCTCCAGAAGAACCCAGCACTATGAACCTTCCTCGACGGTTGTTCAACATGCCCCCGTCCGGAGACAGCCAGCATTTCTTCTTTGTGAACTCTGCACCTGGAAACAAATGTAGGGTGGATTAGATCGAGAATTTTTATGAAATGACTTGTTTGGAGGGTACTATCGTCATACCTATTTCTGACGGCAAGCATTGGTTGCGAAAGTTATAGGTGCTGATGAGGTTACAGGCACTGATATTTTTGAACTTGCTCTCCAAGGTTAGCAATGAATCCTGGCCGTTTAGACATTAGGTGGCAGTGACAACTTTTGTATGAGCTGTTGGCCTGTTTGCTTACCTACTAAATAAAGACAGTAAATTTTAGTTAATGGTGTATAGTCTAGTTTTAAAAGGTAGTAGGTACTAACTAGGATCGTTAAGATTGAGCGTGGCAGCGCAGTAGTTCTGCGGTGAGGGACTGCGACTGTTGTAACTGTTCAGCGTACTGCACGAGGATGCTTGCTTTATAACCACTGTTGCTTCCACTTCGGGCGGCGTGTGGCTGAAGGACTCTCCTGAAAGAAATCGTGAAGGAAAAACTATTAACAGAATTTTGAGTTGGATAGGCAGCCACATTTCAGCCAAAATTTCAGTTCATAAATACAATAATGTCAAGGCATATTTTTCAAGTGTTTCAGCTAATCTAGCTACTTGTCATGTAGCTCAAATTAGCGGAGGCGAATGGAGATACCTTCACAGATTTCTCTCTATTTCCATCTCTTTAGGTCATATTCGTCTCTTACGATGTTCCTTGGGTAGAATAGGGTTCACTCACTCAAGTTGAATCAAAATCAAAACTCATTTATTCAAATTAGGCTGCGAATCAGCACTCTTCGAACGTTAAAATTACAAAAGATAGTCCCCCAAAAACGTCGCCCTTCACCACTTCCTAGTGCTATCGCTGGGAAGAAGAAGTGGCGCAACAAAATCCCCAGCAGCACAGCTGTCTGTTCAGTTAGAAAATACTTGATACTTGATTGTATAATACAATACTAGGTATTAAGTAATTAACATTACAAGGCACAGAACATAAAATTAAATTATTTGCCATATATGTCAGCTAGCCACGCCAATATACCAACAAATAAAATAAAAACTATACGTACTCAACTCAAGCTTAGAAATCATTAATTAAAATTAAAATGTAAATAAAAACTTACTACCTAAATAAAAGCCTCCAGGCTTAAAGGGCATGACAGCTTACATATTTATGCATTGCTGGGTTCTGGTCACATAGCTGCACAGCATAGCTGTCACTTGAAGTCACAGATGATAAACTAGGACCATCGAAGTAAAATAAATAAGTAAATAAGTTAATACTAATAACAATAACCTGTCAGTAAGCTAATTCTGGAGAAAGAACATGAACATTGTCTTGAGTTAATTAGCGCGACCAACTATTCTTATCGTGTAAGTAGTCGTTGATGGAATAGTAAGCCTTTGAACAAAGGTTGGATTTTACTTGAGCTTTAAACGCATTAAAAGGCAAGTCTAGCAAAGAAGAGGGTATCTTGTTATAAAAGGTTATACCAAGCCCAACAAATCAGTTATGCACCTTATGAAGCCGGTGAAAGGGGGCACGTAGTTTGTCCTTATTTCTAGTGTTAACACTGTGAATACCACTGTTTTTAGTGTACAAGTGTAAATTTTGCCTCATATACAAGATGTTGGCGAAGATGAATTGCGATGCAACCGTGAGAATACCAATATATTTAAAAAAATCTCTTAGACAAACTCTGGCGCCTAGCTGGTAAATTGGTCGAACAGCTCGTTTTTGAAGGACAAATATATTTTGTATATCAGCGGCTTTGCCCCACAGCAGAATACCGTAGGACATAACGCTGTGAAAATTACTAAAATAGACTATTGAGAGTGCACTGTTTACGAAATAAGAGAGGTATCACCTGCAAACAGTACAACGTCACAGATGCCCTTCAAATGGAATGGTAAATCATTGATATATACTAAGAACAAGAAGTTGCAACGGGTGACCACTATTGACTTCATACAGTTCCTTTCCGTTTTCACCTAACAATGACATACTAACAAGTAATTATATAGACGGAGTAGTGGTGGCCCAGTGATAACGTCGTAACTAAGTTCGAACCCAGGCAGGCACTTTACGTTGTGTAGGTAATTTATTTCATCACCACTGCTCTCAAAACGGTGAAGGAAAACATCGTGAGGAAACCCGCATGTCCTAGAACCAAAAATTCGAAGACATGTGACATATACCAATCCGTACTGGGTCCGTGTGGTGGATTACAGCCCACTTCCTCTCACAGAGAGGAGGCCTGAGTCCCAACAGCGGGACTGATTATGCGCGATGATTATGCGCGATAGACTGATTATGTGATTGTATGGAATGATTGGATTATTGATGCACATTTTATCATAGGAAATGGAACGTTCTCATCGTTTCTATTGACGGCTTCAGGTGTAATTTTGCCTTGACTATCTAATTCCCCCGAAATCATCCATCGGGTGAAAAATGGAAATAATATCTTTTGAAAAATCACTCCTCAAGTATCCATATAAAACTCGTACCTATTGGCGAGAGTCTCCTCTCATGCCGCGTGCTTTCTCTGCTCTTCATAGGTGTCTGCTGGAAGGCGAGCAAGCACTTGTTCAGCTCTCGCAGCACATTGTCTTCCTCCCACTGGCTTAGAGGCAGCTTGCTGTAGTCTTCGGCGTCCATTAGGCATACGGTTACCTGTGGAAAAGGTATATTAAACGATAATGAAAAACAATATCTACGGACAGTGACCGGCAGGATGTAGGTAGCAATTAGCAAGGACCACCTTAGATACCTACATCCAGTAGGAGAAACATTTAAAGTGGGGTGTACGAAGTGATTAAAATGACTAGTTTTGGTGGGTAAAAAAACATATTTAACCCAAAATAGTGTAATAATTTTACTCAACTGAGTGCCAATGTCGTTTTTACTAGGAAAAGTCATTGAAAATTACAGAACATCAATGGACGAGCGACCATGCCCATAACCCCAAAAACCACACAAATTCTTACCGTCTTAGGTTCATCAAGCAGTTCTACTTTGGTCTTCTGTCTCTTGTCGCAGATCCTGCTGAACAGCCTGACGCCTTCCACCTTGAGTACCTCGTTATCTTCTAGCGCTTCTACCGACAACATCACTGGCAGAAGTTCTGGCATCATGAACATTGATAGGGACTCCTGTGAAACGACATTTTGGTTAAGTAAACTGTTCATACTTTAAGAGTATCTTAGTGTCGGTGGCAGCCGTCGACGCGTGTCGCTCATGTGTATGAGCACCTAGGCGACGGTAATGTAATGTTGCAAGAGTGTCTGAATTCCAAAATGTTGGTCGAGTTCTTTTCTGCCTTTAGAATCAAGAATGGGAAATGATAACTCATGACGTGAGAAGTCTACATTTTTTTATTATTATTTGTTTGTTTGCTCTCATGCACATCACACATTTTACAATAGATACCTACTACCTAATTGTCAGTTCTTGGAAATTAGCCCTGCCAGGGACATTGCATCTGGAGTAGGAAAGCCATACTCCACCATAACAATGAATAGACTGTCTGGTGTGGAAGCAAGAATCATGAGTTGAAAATGTCCATACCATAGTTCCAACGCACGTTGTGGGTCCCTACTTGTAGTTTCTTATGAATTTGCCAAAAGACTGACTGTAACCGAATGGTGGCCAAGGTTACACTAAAGAAACCAGAGCCGTCAAAAGCGCGTTGCGTTGACGATATCGTCAACGTCGCGAGAAACACTTGGAACAGGAACGCACGGAATCGGGAAGTACCTATGGCAGAAGAACAAGGAGGCCTATACCCAGCAGTGAAGTGAGTGATTCCGGGCTGAAATGATGACAATGATGTTTGCCAAAAGAGACAATCTTGAGACCAGCAGTGCGATTCTGTAACCATCTCACAGTGAAAACTTAGGTGAAGTGTGCGTGGAGTGAGCTGTCATTCCAACTAATGCTAGGGATTAACACTATAGACAGCTCACTCTAAGCTCACTTCACCTAAATTTTCAAGGTGAGATTTTTACAGAATCGATCGGCAGTTTAGTTGTTTTCTTTTTAGTCATTATTATAATCCATATCCATTATTTACCTGCGATTCTCCATCGATGAGCGTATCCCCGCCGACTCGACTGGACGCGAAGCACACTCGGATGGCTTCGTCATTTTCGCACCTCTCCGGGCGCCCTTCGTGCCGCACTAGCAGCTTGCACAGGGGAAGTGTGCATTCTAACCAGTCCTCTATTGTCAACCACTGTTTTGAGGTCATCACCTAAAATGTAACATGGAATCAGGGAAATCCCTGCGGGGTAATGGCGTAATACACTAACAGTAGGAACGGCTTTCATTTTGACAGTTCAACAACATTTATTGCGTGGTTTACGTTGTTGAGCAGATATATTTTTCGAACATTTGAAGCAATGGATTAGCAATATCCTTCAAAATGCTTCAGATTGTGATTGATAGTGTGTTACGTAAGTAATTGGGGTGCAGGATGTGCAGTGAATGTGATTTCAAAGATTGTTTTGTCTTTTCTAAGGTTCATGCCGTTTTTTTCTTCCCAATCCTATTTTTGTGGTCCAGAACCTTTGACCCAAAAGTCAGAAGTTTGTGTGTAGCTCCGTACGTGTTGCCCCGTGTATGGGCTGTCACCGTTGGTGGATTATAAAGGTAGACTTATAACTACCTTCATAATCTAAAACAGCTGTTCAAGATCAGTCTCATCGAAAATCACTAGCAGTTGTGGCAAGCCATAGGTTGTCTCTATGAGTAGGTATGTAAAAATGTGTGTTATGAGGTGTAACTATTAGAGCTCCCGCAGACAGGCGCGACGCGACGGTGTGATGCGATTCTGGTAGAAAAAATTCTACGAAGTTTTCATAGAAATTGCGGGAGCCTTTATCCCTCCGTTTTACGAATTTTCGATAAGGTCACGTGTCCTGACGCGAGCTCCGTCTTACGTATTTTCGATCAGGTCACGTGTCTTGACGCGAGTTTCACATTACACTATCAACAATCAGCTAGGCCATAGGCAACACCTATTCACAGGTGTCGTGAAACCGTGCTACAGTTTTATGAATGGACATAATTACTATGCATCTAGGCATTCGCGTGTAAACTTGCGTGTTGTTCGGTCATTTAAAACCGACTAGTCGTGTAGTCGGTAGAGTTTACTTACCTGTCTGCTTAATTTAATGGATCCCTCGTTGCTACTCTTATCTAACCATTCGAAGTAGTGGAGCAAGCTTTTTAATTTGTTCCTTTGCGATTTTCTGGAACAAATGAGAATCAATTAATCAAAACTCCGTTTGATCGTGATTGGAATGATTCCACAAATCAATTTGAACTACTTTTCTTGATTGTTATGTCAGCGAGTGTTTTAATAACAATCTGTACCTATTTATTTAACAGTAGGTATAGCTAGATACTTGACGTACTACATACAAGAATCGGGTATTTTCAGCCTTTCCTGTAACATTGGTCAACAAAATTTTGTAGCAAGGAAGGTGCTTACAAATTTTGAATCACCTACCTACCCGCATTCGAAAACCTTATTTATTTTGATTTGATCAGGTCTCGTTTTCGTGTTACAGCTACTACTCACAAAATTGAAGATTGACCGTTTTTAAGTTTCATTTTCACATTCATACAATTTATTATTTGAAGAGCATAGTTGTGTTTTCTGTTTTCCGAGTTAAGTGATTGTTAAATAATGTCAAGAAAGTGTAAAAATGATCCTGACAAGTTTTGTTACATTTGTGGCGACATTACTTTTAAAACTCCTCGAAGAAATTTAACGCCATTAGTAACTAAGTTATATGAACAGTATTTTGGCTTTGCCATCGGACAACAAGACAAAAAGTGGGTTCCACACATCTGTTATAATAATAATAATATATTTTTACCACGTTTACACATAAAACTTGGGCTCATGAAAAACTTCGGAAAGCTATGGACAAGAGTGGTGATGGATTTTTATATTTGAAGGAAAAGTTTCCCAAACTGAGTGATGCAAAAATGAAAGAAGGCATATTTAGGTATTGGTCCTCAAATCAGACAATTGATGAAAGATGGAATATTTAAAGAAAAGCTTAGTGATTTGGAAAAATCAGCTTGGGAATCTTGTATGAAAGTGACTTTCAATTTTCTCGGAAATCACCGATCAAGTGACTATAAAAGTATTGTCGCGGAGCTGGTTATCCACTTATAAGGCTTTGGGCTGTAATATGTCGTTGAAAATACATTTTCTAAATTCACATTTAGATTTCTTCCCGTAAAATTTGGGCGCCGTCAGCGATGAACACGGTGAAAGATTCCACCAAGACATTTCTACAATAGAAAAAAGATATCAGGGCAAGTGGACTCCACGTATGTTGGCGGATTACTGTTGGACATTACAACGAGATGTCCCTTAAGCAAAATACAGAAGAAAATCATAAGGTTACATTGACATTTATATTGAAATATGACGAAATAATTTCATTTTGTATTTATAACTGAAATTTTCTTAAATATAATAAAATCAAATTAACTACAAAAAAACTATTCGTATTTGAAACATTCTAATTTTATTTCTATTGTCCTTAAATCCTTGTTCTAAACATAACTAGACAAAAGTTTTCATGTTACATATAGAGGTATGAGGAACAGGGTGTAAAGTTCAGGTGAGTGTAGAAAAGGGAGGATCTTCCGACCAGACGGGTGTTGTGTCTGGCGGGCAATTGCCCAACGATTGATTTTGGGAAATTGTATCTATGCTAATTGCGTGGTAAACTCTGCTTGCGAGATGCAGGATTTGAGTGACGTCAGTATGACGCGTTGTTCGCATGTGGCGTTGTAGATACCGCTACATTACATACAAAAAACGTTTTTTTGTTGGCCAGTGTAATTTATTTCCTCGATCTTGAATTCTCTATAGCCAATGATTAAGGGCCGGTTGTTTCAAACGGTTGGTTAACGTAACGTACGTGCGTCAAATATTAATGATTACGTACTCGTTATTATTTGACGTACGGCAAACCCATAATTTTGTAATTGTAATTTGAAACAACGCTTTTTTTTGGTTTGACGATAGTTAGTACCATTTTTGACGTATACGCGTGCCTCAAGTGGCCGTGAAACAACCCGCCCTTAATGATTCGTCTTGACACTATTTACAACTGACACGAGCGGTACTCGAACCCTGCCACTTCTTGCTAACCACTAAGCTACCGTGTCTTATTCGCCTAGTTACATACCTGTGTAAATTCTTAAAAAAATGTGTAAAGTTGAAGTCTTGCAAGGTGGGGTGTGTCTTGAGCGTACGCTTGGGGTTCGTGGAGAAGAAGGCGTGCGCGACCAGCGCCGACACGAAGTTGTACTCTAGCTCGGTGACGTCACCTATGAAGAACAATCGTTTTGTAAATAAGGTTACAGTACCTGTCTCGTCCTCATCGTCCTCCTGCCCTGAGCCCATTTTATTTGGGGTCGCAGCACTCGTCGAAATACGTTGATGTGTTCCACACATGCACTGAGCACTGCACTGAATCGGCTGCACCTAATTTTTTACCAGCGGACCCCAATCCAAGACGATGCAGTTACGACGCTTAGGTATCGTATGTAGGTATTGTATGTCCGTTGCAGTACGTAGTTTCATAGAAAGAATGGTGCATTGCATAGATTGATGGATCGGATTGACATTATGCGTATACTTATACATCTCAGCTGCATGCAGTCATGGTATGATGACATTATAGTGGTATCGCTAGGACCATTAACGTTAGTCGAATTTGCGGTGGGGTGGTATCGAGTAGGTAAGCTAAAAATGTTGAGCCGACACGAGACAAGAACAAGCAGGACTTAAATTACAGAAATAACAGCTCCACGTTCCCGCCATTAATAAAATCCAATTACAGAGCCTTGAAACAAAAGAAAGAAGTTTTAATTTTAACTCTAATCAAACCTACGCGGCCCTGAGTTCGGATATCCGATACACCACTGCGGCATTACTTAGTTAGGGATTAGGTAGTTACAGGCCTACTAAGTTAATGTACTAGATTACCCTTTTTTCCCTTTTATTTACGTAATACGAAGCTATAAATTATACTTATAGCGTAGGTTGATAAAGAGGTATGCCTCTTTATTTAATTCTAGATTGAAACATTACATTATAAATAATAATAAATAAATAAATATTCCACAACTATCACACAACGCCATCTAGTCCCAAGCTAAGCAGAGCTTGTGTTATGGGTACTAGACAACTGATAAACATACTTATATATTTAGAAATACATAAATATTATAGATAAATTACACCCAGACACAGAACAAATGATCGTGCTCATTACACAAACATTTGTCCTGGGTGGGAATCGAACCCACGACCTCCGGCATAGCAGTCAGGGTTACTAACCACTAGACCAACAGGCCTGTCAAATCAAAAGGAATCATTTTATATTCTAAGTGAACATTGTACCTACCTAGTTTCATTTATTTATCTCTGTATGTCTGGATAAGTATCTTACGTTTTTCTGACGTACCTAATGCGTACCTACAAGCTTCCCCGGGGCCCGATAATAATTCAGGGTATTATGTAACAGAAATCTAGGCAGCTTTCATGTAGGAACTAAATTAATTGAAGGCTTAGAACGATACAGTTGTAATACTTTTTGCTTTAAGATATGAAAGAAACTTACTGTTAGTTATAAACAGACTGGTTTTCGTAAAATATTTTTTATTACACGCATAGTTTGCTAAATAAAGTCCGGCACCGATATGGCTTGATGGAAGAGTCACTGTTTACGAGGTCATCATAAATTTAAGCTGTTATGAGCTATGTCTGTGCACTTGCGATATTACGGCCCACAAGCAAACTAAGGTACACTAGGCACTACCTACCTAGCGATAAATCATGATAGAATCAGCAGATGACATCGATCGACACCCGATAGTTACCTATATTATGTCGTTAATGCTTGTAAATCCATCATCCATCGTCATTTAACTCTTTATTAGTCGTTCGATCTTAATTAACTGATGACGATGTTCAGAACGTTCTAGAAGGAACTAAACAAAACCTACTTAGTGCAGTTTTTTTTAAACTACGTATGTCGTCCAGGATAACTGAGCGTGAGTCTATGGCACAACCTTCAACCCAGCCCAGGAGAAAGAAGCGTTACGTACTTTGCTGCTGTAAGCTGAACATGAGTCCCTTGGGTGGCTTCCAACGCCTGAGGTGCAGCGCCTTATTCACCATGATCCTGATAGTATTGTCGAGGAAGTGCCTTCGCTCGTCTTCCGTCATCTCCTCTTCGAGAAACGCCTCCAGCCCTTTCATCAACTCCGGGTCTTTGATATCGTCGTCCGGATCTATACCTATGCTGTTAAGATAAAAGGAAATCGTTACAGTGTATGATTTAGCAATTACTTAAGTAGATAAGTACTTTTTAAAACCAGGCTGTTGGTCTAATCACTTTTGCTAAAATAAGATAATTAAAAAAAAAATAACCCTTCTTTGCAATCGTGTAAAAACACGCCCTAAAAAAAAACCTTCTCAAAGGCCAAGGACATATTGAAATTAAAATCAACATTGCTAATAATCCCATAGAGTTAATCATGTTCATTAATTAAAATACGTAGTGTTGTGTTAAAATATAAACTCACTTGCACATGTCATGTATTTTCAACATGCTGGCTGTAAGTTTTGCTGGCGAAGACGCCAGCAGCAGATGCTTCAAGTGACGCTGCACCGACGTCCACCAGGGAAGATCACAAGGTAACATTACAAGCGCCATGCTGGAATATTATATTCATATTAGTATATATGATAAAACATTATTTCGAATGTTCGCAAGCATATTTTTCAGAAATTCAATGTTCGCGGTCATCGTATTCGGTAAAGTTCGGTCTCCGTAATGAATGCGTTCATGCTAAAGTTAATTCTGTTTTGCTCAAATAAGTAAATTGTTTCATGGAAATTGTCATTATTATTAGAACCAGTTATTAAACAGTTAAATGAAACCAGTTGGCAACAAAATCGATATCGTAACCGCGTAACGATTGACACATTTATGTCGCACGATACTAGCAGCTGTGGTAACACGAACGCTCCCGTTACTATTTGACGTTTGACATTTGAAATTTCGATTGCGCGCAGTGGTCTGGTTCAGTGCGGTGTGTTTTATTACGATATATCCGTGTTTTTATTTTATTTTCCGATTATTCAAAAAGTGAAACAACGCACAAAATTAGTTAAGCTACGATTAATATATACAAACTGTTATTTAGCCTAGTTTCATACATGAAACTAAGGAAAATATATTACGAAACAAATACTAATGTTGCGTGTTTAGCTGTAACTAGTTTTTATCAAATAACAAATGCAGTTATCTTCGGTTATTGTATTAATCAATCATTTCTGCATAAACAACACGACAAATACGGCTGCTCGTATAGTTATACGATAAAATCGTAGAGATACGGATCCCACGATACTAGCAGTCAATATCAAAGTACAAAGGTCAGTATGACCGCGAAGAAATTTTTAAAAACTTTAATCCTTGGCGCTCCTGCGTCAGGAAAGGGCACTATATCTTCTCGAATAGTCAAGAAATACAATGTAGCTCATATTTCTAGTGGGGACAAGTTAAGGGACCACATTGTAAAACAAACTGACCTAGGAACAGAAGTCAAAAAGTATTTAAATGAAGGAAAACTAGTACCAGACGATGTGATGATTAAATTTATGATCACAGAACTGAAAAAAGTTGAGAGCCAGCCCTGGTTGCTGGACGGGTTCCCTAGAACAGTGGGTCAAGCTAATGCTTTGTGGAAGGTACAGCCTGTTGATGTTGTAGTAAACCTTGTAGTGCCATTTGAAGTGATCATTGATAGAGTGAAGAACCGTTGGGTCCACTTGGCTTCAGGGAGGGTATACAATATTGGTTTTAATACTCCTAAAGTGGAAGGGAAAGATGATGTGACTGGTGAGGCTTTGGTTCAAAGGCCTGACGACAAGCCTGAAGCTGTACGCAAGCGCTTAGAGATCTATGATAGCATCACAAGACCTGTCATAGAGTTCTACAAACAAAAAGGCATACTCAAAGAGTTTGAGGGACGTACTTCTGATGAGATTTGGCCAAAAATTACTACTTATCTAGACCCAATTTTTAAAAAGTAAGCATAAAAATGTTATTATTCGAAGGTTGACCCGCTGTGGAAGCTTATTTTTAGTCTCTTTGATAAGAATTGTACTGGTGCTCGGAACAATAGAATTAAGAATAACATATATTAATGGAAAATATATGAATTTTATAGAATTTTTATGATTGTTAATTATTTGCAAAGCAGAGCCATTTTATTAATGTTTACCTGTTGGTATGTTGTTTTTAACAATTTTATTAAAATATGTAAGTACTTTATTTACTATCAATCATGTATCACTAATTTACTTTAAGCTTAGTAGACATTTTTGTTGATTGTTTAAAACAGACCATATCTTCTAGAAATTACAAAAACCTTATACTAAGAGTACCTTATCTTTAAACTTATGCTAAAAGTTTTTTTTTGTGTGCAATATAGAAATAGTGATAGATGGAAAAGCTTAGTGAAAAAGATGGTAGAGTGTATGATTTTTGTGTAGCACATTGATTATTTTCCTAGTCTTCCTTGTTCAATATATGTACTTATGTATTATGGAGTAGCTATTAAAAATTATGTATCATAGAAATATAGTGCCTTAAAAGGGCTCACAAGATAAAATCAAATTATACATAACTAATAATAAGTAATGCTAACTAAAATCAAGTTCCTGACTTAGATCACAAAATACCATATGAGCTCAAATTCAATCACAAAGTTTTTGTTATTGTTTTAAATTAATATAAAATTTTGTTGAAAATATTATACACTTTTTGTTGAGTTTCTTTGTTTAATGGAATAATAAACGTTATTATAGTTTTTACGTAAATTGTTTGATTTAAAACTTCCGCAAAAAAATCTGTCGTTCTCGAAGCGGTTTTCGTATGTTACCTGCAACCTGCACATGCAGTAATAGGTGCCTGCTTAACATTCCAACTTGTGTTTCATACCGACTTGTCGTTTCAGTGACGGCAGAACAATAAATAATGCAAGTCTAAAAATAATCGTAAACAGTTTCAGTAAACAACTTTAAACTCATAATAAAGTCGACTTCCGGCTGTTGGAAGTACCTACACTACCTACCCACCACGTAACCATGTTGTCTACGTTGGGTGGTAGGGTAGTCGGCGATTGTTTGTTTACGTTAATCTACGTCATTGCGATTAGATCCGTCTGCTTTGGCCTGGACAAGGATTGATAGTATCACGATTCAATAACTACCAGCAGCGCAGACGATATGACATCAATTTCTGAGTTTATCGCTGTAGTTACGACGAAAGCAAATATGTAATAGACTCATCAAGGACAAAAAAGCTAAGTAGACATGAAAATATCTCCAGCAATAAAGTTGAGTAGGTAAATACGGCATAGCATGACGAAGGCAATCAATTCGATGAATCTGAAATGCTTTTGGAAACATATAAATGCTTTGCATGTAACTACACATTTGGGAATGGGAATACACATAATAGCTCTAGTAATAGGATGTATTTAGTTACCTTATAGCGAATGCGTTGCAATTGAGGCACAATAATTAGGTATTTCGTACACACTATAATAACACCATCAGTCACTGTCGCCTCGCGACAACCGGCTTCTTTTTACGCACTTTTCTCATTATCTACAAGGGAACCGTTCTCTGGTATTCTTTAGCATGTAGAATATCTTATTGCTTTTCTAAACGACAGAAATAGTGGAGGGAGAAACGCGGGCCGGCTGCGGGCAGACACGAGCGCGCAAACCCCGACTATTTTTAGCTGCTTTCGTGCATCGGCGCTGAAATTAGATTGTAAATAAAAAGTTTGGGTTAACAGGAGTCGAAGGCCTCATTATTCGTTCTTGTAGGTCACCACTTAAACTAGCACCTGAAGGGTTTCGGCTTAATTTATAATTAAAGTTTCCACGGCGCGGCTGCTGTATTGTTTCGTGTCGTGCTTGAGAAAGTTAGTTAGCTACAATATTCCGCTTCATGGCCACTATAAGTAGGTTATACCAGTGCTTATTTATAGTATTTTGCGATTTTACATTGTCACGGAAAGCGCTTTTTGTTACTTCTACACAGGAAACAAAGAGTTTTAACAAAATCTGGGAAAACGTACCTAACTCCATTCACTATTTCAGCTGCTGGGTGGTCGATTATTTAATTATCTAATTATATACTGGTACTAGACCGAAATCCTAGTGCCGAATTCGTTTTCAGATATTGTCAAAACAATCTAGCGCGAAACCGCTACACTCGAAACTTTCAACAACTTTTCACTCACTGTACTGAATTAGAACATTGATGTCTCATTGACTGTAGTTACTAAATTAATATATCTGGCGTTTATATTAATATCAGGTCCCGATGCCTGAGTTTAGAGGTTAAGCGATCGGTGTAAATAGAGGAGCGAGGAGCAAAGTGTATGAGCCCACCGACGAGCTAGGCTGTACTGACGCCGTCGGGCCGACTTTCACTGGGGGGTGACTACCCTTGCCCTGCCGGCTGTCGCACCCTCCACCCTCGCCAGTGACGTCACTCGGGCGCGTCATGACCTACGACGCCGTACGACGCCGCCACCCGATGCTCGATACCCCGCTCCCTAATAATCGTGAAATGTCGCTGCTGCTCCCGAAACGTTACGTAAAATAGAATATGAACGTAGGTACCCACAGCCTGCGTCAGCACTCTACATCATTTTCATACGGTTAAGGTCGTTCCGTGCGAAAATGATGAGAGCTCCTAAAACTAGTTTATTTTTCTTTCTCAGAGAAAAGTTTTCGTGCAGGTGCCTATAGGTACCTATGTAGGTAGGTATGACATGTTCCTGAAGATAAATATTGCAAATGTGATCTCGTCTGTAGAAGAAAGCTGATAGTTTCAATAACATAACCGATGTTCCTTAATTGCGGACCTAGGTAAATATGTAGATGCATTGATCGGTATCCATTGAAATATCTACTGTAGGTATTTGCACTCGGCTAGAGATTTTCGTTTAAGTAAGTGCTTAGTGCCAAGTGAGACCAATACTAGAAAACGCTAAGCACAACCGTGCAAACTTTTGCTTTTATTCAGAGGGCCGTGACCTACTACCTGTGCCTACCTACTAATTATATTAGCTTTAAGAATTTTGAGATTTCGTTTGTAGCAGATGCCAACCTAAATCTAGGCGTCCTGTCTTTACCTATGTACCTACTTGGGAAGGTCCTAATAAAACGAGAATGCGGTAGATAGACAGTCAGGAACGTGGGACGAATTCTTGGGGTTTGTGTTTTGCCTAGATCAGAGGAGAATAGGACTGTTTTTGTATTTTGTCGCACCTGTTTAAATTGTCTATCTATACGTAAATCGTAAATGTGTGATTTTCAATCAAAATCAAATTATAATACTTTATTTCACATAAACCTCAGCAAAACAAATCTGCTGTTTCATTGAAAGTGCAATACCTATACGGTCAAAATGTTTGGAGCAGCATTTTTTTTATTAATAACCGTCGAATAATTTCAACGCAGGGGGTTTCAGAAACGTGTACTGAATCTATGATAACAGGTTACGACTTTACGTTTTCGCCTCCAAAGATCTCAGGGGACCAGTGAAAGCATCCAATGAACATTTTCATGGGACACTATATTTCACTCTAGGCTGCAACTGTATCTCTTTCTTCAGGGAGAAAACTTTTACTAATAATATCTATGTTTTCCTAAGTAACAATGGGAATCAAACCCAAACCGTCACTACTTCTGGCCACTTTTATAACAGCACACCTGCTGTTTTCAGGTTTTATAGGTCGACACATATATTCCACATTAAAAAAAAAATTGTTGCAAATTGGTCACGAAAGGCAAAGTTTTCTATAGTTACAAACAAAAGTAAAACGTTACCGTTAACGTTACGTTAGTTTTAAACAATGTATTTCCTCTTCAATGTGAGAATTTGTGTAGTAAGTAGTTGTATTATGTAAGGCATTTAAAAAGTCATCATTATGACGTCAACATCTATGCCTTGCGCTATCCGTAAGCTGATCGCAGTCCGTAGCCGACTACGATCTCTGAGGATATGAACAGCACCTGACCATTTGGACTACTGCGCATGCGTGAATTCCCGATTTCCTGTCTCTTTCGGATTTCTCAAACAGATGTCTTCCATAAACGTAAGCTCTTCTGTTCTCTGTCAGCCTGGTATAGTAGCCGCCCGTAGAAAGTTGTCGCCGCCCTACGCTGGCCACATTGGGCGGGCTAGGGCGGAGCTGCTATATCCGCCTTCAATAGTTTGCCTTACCTACGTAACGCAAACTATTGAACTACTACTATTACTTTAGTTAACTACTTGAGACTTATAGAAGTGAATGTCATTTTAGTACCAAATTATTTCTTTTATTTCATTAAATATATGTACGAGTATGTAAATTATATTTTTAAATATTGGAATATCAAAAAATATAAAAACATTAAAAAATATAAAAAATATTAGCCGATCGGTATCGGGAACGGGGTCCAAGTTTTAGTAACAATATTTGATAGCATAACTACTTGTTTAGTTATCAGTACCCATTGCGTTCCGCGTTCCGTCGATCACACAGCTAGAGGCAAATAGTTTTCTTGGCACGATACAACATTATTAAAAGCATAACGTCTAAATTATCTGAACATGTATGAGAAACATTAGCTTCAATAAAATATTGGTTAAAGGTCGTCTATTTTAAGAACATCTTAATTAGAAGATTCTAATCAAAGTTGCCTTGTTGTGGTCGAAGCCCAGTTAATGCTATAAAGTCCACAAAATAGCCCGAGATACCCTTTGTAGCTATGAAGCCCTAGTAATGTAGCCACGTGGCATCGACTCAGCACCGCCCTCTGGAACAGCTGGTGGGCGGAGAGATTTTCCTGGCATTCCCACGGATTTTCTTACGTGGAAAACCTTGGAATACAGGAATAAATTAGGACGACGTGGTTTTAGAAGGTGGAGGTTTCATTTAGAAACGATGAGGTCTTTTATTATTCATTTATGTTTAAATTTTTGAGAACGTTTCTTAGAACTTACTTAAGTTAGTTAGGTAACCTTATAAATAGACTACTTATTCTATTATCGGCCGAGTTACTTAGTAATTTATTTTTATACCCTCTTAATTGGCAGAAGTTGGCCGTAACATCCCAGCTCTGATTTGCTGGATTCGTTTTCTCCTCTACCGATCATTTTTTTTTTTGTTATAGTTAATTTTGTTTATTGTAAGTATTAGTATTTATTCTTGTATTTTATAGTTATTTCCTACCTATTTATCCCGTATGTTGCACCTGCCATGTTTTGTCTCTGCATCACCTTAAAGGTTGACTGGTAGAAAATGCCTCAGGAATTAAGTCCGCCTTTGTATCTTCCTTTTGTATATTTTCCCCCCTTTTTTTTATTAGTGTTTATGACATTACGAGCTTAATGTTTATTTTATTCAAGCAAGATTTAATTCTTGAATACTTCAATATTATTCATTTCTTAAATAAATTGCAAACTATAGCTTTGTATAATTTAGACGTATTTTTTAAATTTCGAATACGCAAGAACCATGGATCTGTTTATTATGATATTTTGGAGTTGACTTGAAAGAGCATGGCAGTTTAGAATATGTCATGCTCACTTAAATGTCTCACTGGTAGTGGCGCGTGTGTTGGATCATTCGGTTCCCTACCAAATGGTTGAGTTGGATGGTGCTGATCCACGCGTCATGTTTGTGAACGGGCGCCGTCGGTTGAGACTGGTCATCTCTTAACTGCCAGGGCTTATTTTAAATTTAATATTTTAAATTTATTCTTTAGTTGTTTTTTTTACATTGTTCTCACGTATAGAAGCAACAAGAATAATGTACCCAGGATTTTGTAATAATATCTTGATTTAAAAGATAGTCCTTGGAGTTTCTTGCCCGTTCTTCTCCATAGAGATCTACGTTTTGGAATGGGCAACTAGCTTCAACTTTCTGACTAACTGACCGACTATTTAATTTTGACAATTCAAAAGTGCCTGTAAATGGTTTAATTAAAATAAATTATTTGAATTTGAGTTTCTATAGTATTTTTTTTTTACTTGTGCATAAAGTTTTAATAAATAAGTAAATGGTGTTACGACTTTAGTGTATTATAAACAATAGGCCAGACTTTCCTATACGTTTGCACGTAGGCATTGCCTTTGTGTTATTCCACCTAAACTCGTGTCAAAGGGTTTAAAATAATGAAAGAACCTACCTCGTATTACATTAGAGGTGAGTCGTTCAAAATGTGTAGTAAGGTGTACAGTGTTTTGTTTGCATTACCGTACCTATATATATTCCTAAGTCATTATTTGTTTTTGTACATACAATCGGCTTAACTAAATCTGGCAATGGTTTTCGTATAATTAAGTGTAGATACCCATCTTAGTAGGGTCGTACGTACAGATGACGGAATGACGGATTAGCTATTTGGTATTCAGGCAAAAGGTTTCATATTTCCACTACATTGTCGATTTTTTCTTATTTTGTGCGTAACTTTAAATCAGGTATCTGTGTTCCCTCCCACATTTAACCCGTCTGCCTTCAAAGCAAGAGTGAACAGGCATCTTCTGGGCACGCTCGTTCCATCATAGACCTCATCCATCGCTTTCCATCAGGCGTGATCGAGGTCAAGAGCAGACCCATTTAGCAATAATAATAAAAAAAGCTTATAGAATACTTAAAAGAGTGGTGTATAAGAATTGACTACCCAGCACACTCACTAGACTGTTTCAAGTAGCATGTTATAAGCTGCGTGTACACAGGGTGGCAAGAACATCGACGCGCAAACTGTAACCATGAATTCAGCACATGATTCTAGACACCATAGCATACAAATTTTTCGTCGGTTATCAAAAAAATCTGTTATTCATAGAAAAGTGTAACATCTACGCGGTCAAAATTTACCTAAGTATGGAAGATTTTTTTTATAGCCTACGATTTTTTAATTAAATTATAATTGCCCGTCGATTCCCGGCCACCCTTTAGTCTTTATGTGCTTATAGATATTATGTGGTACCTAGGTATTTAGGTATCAAAAGACCAAATACCTAAAAGTAGGAGGAACTTTATTAATTAAATTAATTCATTGAACAGCCGGTCGATTCTGTAAAAATCTCACCGTGAAAACTCAAGTGAAGTGCGATTGATGTGAGTTGTCAGTAGTGTCAATCCCTTGCATTATTTGGAATAACAGCTCAATCCACGCTCACTTCACCTAAGTTTTCACGGTGTGATGGTTACAGAATCGCACTGCAGTTCCTATAAAGTAAACCTTTTAAATTACCACAAACCTTTAAATAAACAAGTTTGAAAGTGCGAAAGGATCTTAATCACTAAACTTTTAGTTTTGACTTACAAAATATAGAAGTTTTGCATTACGCAGTGAATACTACGTTGGTATACAAAATCTTATCTGGGTTGATAAAAATAGACAGTAGTGATGAATAAAACTGATACGATAAACTGTTTTTTTTTGCCAAAATAATAAAAGTGTTGTCACTCGTAGTGACTTTATAATGTAGGTAAGTAGGTTCTTTTAATAACTTTAAATCCAAAGAAACCTTTTTGTGAAATTAATTTGATTGGACTAAGAAAATACTGAAACTTCAATTCATTAAACGAATAAATGTGTGACTTAACTAATTAATCATAATTTTCTCTTGACAATCAATCAATCCATCATACTTGACTGGCTTCACTAAATCACTGGCCTTTTTATTATTAAATCAAAAGATTAGATCCAAATTGTCTGGGTAGATAATTTCACTGAAACATCTTCCCGTATTCTGTTCTCCTGGTAGAATCGACCTCTGGCGCGGACAGAGCACCCCCAACGAACGGCGTCATCCTTGGGGTAAAGGTCACGCGAAATGCCAAAGATACACAGTTTTGGCACGTATTGACAATTTGCAAGGTTCCTGCGTTCTGAAAGTTATGTAAGGAACAGCGCTGTTTTTATAATAACGAGATAGCATATGTCATATTAAATTAATACTTTGACAATCATTAAGTACCAGCAATTATTTAAAAACTATAAAGGCTTTTGCTTGTTAATTTACTTACTTTAATCGTAGTTTTAATTAATTTTCAGTAAATCAATCTACTCACATGTTACGCATGCAAGGGCTTAGAGTAATTTTATTCAACTCTCGCACTCGTCAGCTAAACATGACGTCACAATTATGTAGTCTTTTACCCGAGTCACCCCCGGTAAGTCACCCCTCGCGTTCGGCCGACGTCAGCGCCGACTCGTGACCCTTTGTACCAGGGCTTTATAGAATAATGGAGATAAATCCACCCCTATAGTTGCCGCGGACGTCATTTATCGATCAGCGTATGTCTGGCAACAAATGCGTAATAGTGCAGCAGACTGGATCAGCTTATAAGTTTGTAAGTTGGAATAAGCTCGAGTATACCTAAAGTACAGACAACAATGATTTATATTTTTTGTATGAATTAAATTGTGTTACTCAATTACAGTGTACCTGTAACTTTCAGGTTCGCTCTGAAGTTCAGTGCAACTAAAATAATAATAATTTACATATATTTATTTGATTGCTTTAAATATTACGTCAATGCAATGATTTTTGAACTTTTAAGGACTTTCAGCAAGCAGGGACATAGATTAGCAACTTAAGTAGAAACTTATGCAATTATTACAAGTACTTTCTCACAAATAAACTTCTAAACTAATAAATGACACACAATAAATAATATAAAAATATTTGATTTAAGTACATGTTCTTGAGGACTATGAAGTAGGTACCTATTAGTTTATTTGTGCCAAATGTTCTTTGTTAAGAAGTTCGGTTTTACAATTTCTCCATTTACTTATAAGTTTCTTAAATGAGTTTTAAGTTATTTGTTGATTAATGAGTTTCGAAATCTAAATTATAAATAACTAAGTAGGTAACTTGAACAATGTACTTATAAAATAAAGGTGCATTGTTACAGTTTAATTTGGTTTAATACCTAAGTTGCTCTTTTCTCGTTTTTAGCAAATTTTTTAAAAGGAAATTGCATGGTCCTGACAAAAGCACGTTATCATTGAAGTCCTATAGATAGTACTCGTGGTGCCCTTGTTGATAATATATTTGCATAGCCCCAATGTAGTCCCATATCTAAACATTGTTATCGTTTATTATCAATCATCAGTCACTTGCCCTTCGCGAACCCCTCCCCAGTGGTTATCATGCATGACGTCATCACCCGCGACCCACCCACCCCCACCCGATAGTTAGACGAAACTATTTTCACCTTCTCACTATCATGTTGTCCTATTGTGATACACTAGCAAGCGCGGGGCGTCCGCGTTAGTTGTCAACTTGTGAAGCGTACAAACTGTACAGTTGTACAACCCTCCTCATCGGTCATGCTACCCTGGTATATTCGTAGTCAGGGGGTTACGTCACCACGGAAAATGTAAGGGGGCGAGTTTTAGCGACTACGCCAAATACGCTACGAAAATTTCGACGCTACGACTTGCAAAGTTTACAGAGCGCTATGAAAACAGTTATAGTTTTCACGAGTTAAAACTGAATTTATGTACTTAATTTTTTTTAAAGTTTGTCTAATAATATTTTTAAATTACTTTTAGCTTATTTTTATCAATTACTGGATATTAACAGGAAGTACATCGGTAACATTATCCTGTTATAGTAAAAGGTTCGAAGGTTCGATATTGAGCGTTTGACTGATGCAGAAAACTTTATTCAACCCTCAGTGGTTTAACAAGCCCATCTTCCGGACATTTTTTTTAAATTAGTCTTCAATGTCCCACCGCTGGGCAAAGGCCTTTCGGACATCATTGAAAAACCTGATAAATATATTATAAAGTGCAAGAAACTATTTTACACAAACTAAATAATTACGTATATAAGACTTTTTGTTATTTTGATCTTTAAGGTAAATAGTATTTAAAAAAACTAGGTACTTATAAAATAATGAAATAAAATGTCATTATTTCAAGATTTCTAATGTTAAGTATATGTTGTTAAAAAACATATTGTCCTACAATTACCATAAAGTTTGCTCATGCCGCTTGTGGTACGGGTTTATTCCAGTCATCTAACGTTATTATTATTCCTTTGTAAATTATTTTTAAGACTTTATGTAAATATGTATCCAATTTTAACACTGAATAAAATATTTATTATTTAAGTATATTTATTTTTAAATTATTATTAAAAAACTAGACGTGCTAGCTAAAAATTTGCATCTAAATATATCATCTTTTTGCTAAAAATTTTGCATCTAAATATATCATCTTTTTTCAATAAAAATGCGATGTCCGAAAAATAGGCTTCTTAAAACAACGTGCAACGTCTCTGAAAAATAAGCGAATTCGGCGCAGTTATTTTTGTATTTAGGTCGAAGGACCAAAGTTCAGTAAATTGATTCGTACCTACTAGTATTTTTTAATTGGAAGAAATACTAGAACACTCCTCAAAGAATACGAATAAAATCCAAAGGGTTTGACTTTGGTTGGTCGAGGCACCAAAGATAACTTATAGATAATTTCGGCCCTTTTGGCATTATAAAAATTGTTTTCTGTTGTTTGTAGTTTTTAGGTGTTTTTTTGCTGGTAGGCCGATAAACAGATTTTTCTTTCCTTTCTTTTACTTTGTAATTCTTAGTTACATACCTATATTTCACTCATACATTTTACGGGGAACACTGTTGTGTACACTTACTGACGATTTTACATCTTATTTGTTCTTCTATTATTGTTTAATTCTGTACGTGATATACAGGGTGTAAAAAGACCAATCACATAGCCGTCAACTTCGCATTCTGTACATCAAACTAAGTTACTTTGTGCAAAAATAATTGCTGGGAAACGACTTTAATTTTTGGTGTGAAAAATCGCTGTTTACGGTAGTGTGCAACGTGGGTGTACGCAATGGTACACGGGTCGTGGGAGTATTTAAAGTTGTGTACCATTAAAAACTTGTTTTCGTAAAAAAACGGTAGTAGAAGTTGGAATTTTGACCTTCAATATCTCCGTAACCAGAAGGTTCCCCGGTATGGTACTCTCGGCTTCGTTAAGTGTCTTTTTACACCCGTTATGTATGGTACCTACCTACTACAGAAGTAAACACGGTATAAAGTACCTAATCAACATATTTTCAGCGTATATTATTCCAAATACTGCTTGGTTGAATATAAACATCACTATAAATTACAAAAGTATTGAGTGTACACAATCGTAATAGTTTTGTTTTGATAGCAACTATGTTCTATATAAATTTTGCTAGACGTAATGGAACGCTGACTGAAAATCTTCTTTTCCTGTTCCTGCTCTCCTGGCAGAAATAACCCCTGAAACGGCGACGCCGCGTTCGGTCCCGTATTTTCAGCTGAAAGTTTTGAACGAGGTCCAAACTTGCGCACGTTGTAAATAACATCTTTTGGGTTTTTTGTATTAACTGTTTGTAAACTAAGAGAAAATTATTTATTTAACAGTTAGTTATTAAACACAATTAAAAAAAAAACAATTCTCGTAGCACATTAAAAACTCTGAGTAAATCACGGAAAACTTACAAAATATTATTAATTAACATCTTTTGAAAATTTGGATAAGTTTTACTGAAGCCGAAAACTACACCAAAAAAATGCTACGAGCAATTCGTAGCTATGACACACTACGACGAAAGCGTAGCGTAGAACGCTGTAGGCGTTTTCGTAGCATTCGTAGAGGCTCTACGCTCCACGCTCCGAGCCTGAAATATCGACCCCTTCGTGACGTAGCATTCGGGAGACTACGTGTAGCTTATGTAGCCTTAGTAGAGAAAACCACAAAGCCTTTGGGGTGGTATTATCCGAACTCAATGGCATGTTATGGGGATGATACCATTCCTCCCATACTTTTGGCATGGGAAATAAATCGAGTACTTTTATGTGTAGTAACCGAATATAATTTAAAACAAAATGCTATTGACGTTAATTATTTTAGTTTGTTGTTGTGAACTAAGTTTATCATAAAACTGATTTATTTAATTACTTTTATTGCTATTTTTAGAGCCGTAACTTTATTAGCAGTCTTTAATTATGTTCACTATAATTTCAATCAACTTAAAAATAAAACCATAATTATAATCACACTATTTTAGATTGGCTGAGTTTAGTTTGCTCGCCGCATCTACTCGCAAGGACGAGACACCAATCCACCAAACTATCGCGGTTGATCCCAAATTCACAGATTCCTCTGTACCTAAGTACCAAGACATCAGATGCTGTGAGAAACATGTTTTGCCTAGATTGTATCTGAAATTTCCTAACATACATATGTCGTCCCAGTATTTAGGTACATGGAATACTGGCGCGTTACTCATGGTTACAAAGGATAAATTACTCAGTGAGTTGGTAAACTATAGTACGCAAACAATTTTAGGGTTAAACAAGGGCTTTTCAAGTTCAGTCGCTTTCTGAGTCGAGATAAATCCTGTGAGGTAAACTTTCAAAATTGATTCGAATCGAGAATAATAGCTGCATTCTCCAAATCAAAAGTAGGTAGGTATTTAAGTAGACTGCTTTAACTTTCCGAAACTATATCCGTAATCCAGCATATTTCCTTTCATAACTGTCACCTGGCATCGTAGGTAGTTGGCGAACTATGTTTATTAAGAAACTTATTTTTATGATGCACTAGCGTGCACGGTACAATTTTTGAAGTTTCTACAACCTTCGAGTCTCGACTCCTTAGTACACACAATCTCGTGTTTAGTTATGGCGAAGTACCTACGTCACGCAATGCGCACCAGTCTTCGTCTACGTCATCAAATGTTAGGTACATAGCACCGATTTTCTGTACATATTTATTTATTATCATATTTGTTTACATTTATGTTTTTGCAATTTGTGTTTTTTTAATGGGTTTTTAGACATTTTATTGTTTTTGCAATATGAATAAGTTATAAAAATAACGTCACGCAGTCACGGCTTCGCAAATACACACAAAAGCGTGTACAAAATCAATATTAACTCACACTACTACGCGTCGTATCGTGAGCGTGACCCGCTCGATAACCACCCTTCGTGACGTCAGAGCGCTCTAGTGATTTTCTCCACCCCATATTCTAATACTTCTGCTGTCCTAGCATCTAAGTATGCCGAGGAAAGCGTTCGTCTACGGAAAACTTGTGAAGGCACTGGAAAATCTTAAGGAAATCTCCTTTTCGTCAGTGCTATTTTCATATAATCAGTATGCCTTGGTTTCAGTAGTTCGATCATTGTAACCGGCTACCGTTAACCATAAACAGATAGGAAAATTATTGTGCATGATAATATATACAGATGCATACGTGCCTGACTTACATGAGAGGGGGACTGTCAACGTGTTGATAAAGTTTATTAAGGAAGTATTCTCGCATAAGTAGTAAATTACAACGACTGGTACAACGCCAGTCGAGTGCTGTTCATTTGGGAGCCCGCCCACGTGTTCTCGCCACTTCGCCTTCACTCTATCCGCCGGGCTAATCTGTAAAACATCTCCTTTCGCGTATTGTCTCCTGGTACTGCCGGTTCAGTTTATCCGAAACTTTATCCGATATTATCCGGGTTATCCAGAGCGGTTAATCCAATGGCGGGCAGTAGTATCATTTTGATTTCGTTGTGTTTTGGTTTGGTGCAATGTTACAGTCAGTACAGTTTCGAAAGTCACAAATATTGTGACGATCTGTCACCTTTTTATGGAGATATCAATTTGGATCAAATATCTGGTGTATGGTATGGTGTAGAAAAAATCCCACACACGAGAGGTGAATATAAAATAGAACACACGCAGGAGTGTTTTTATATCGACATCAAGGAGCTAAATATAGAGGTTTGTTGATTTGATTTATTTATTTACCTACGCTACTTAAAATGACTTGGTATTATTTGTTGCAGTAGGTATCACTAATCTAACACTGTATCAGTCTTTCCCGCGGCGGATATTCATGATTAGGTACATAGCTGTGCAGACAATTTTAATATTTGAAAGAAACTGTCCTGAACGTTGCGGTAGCTTTTGTTGTGGTTTTTAATTATGAAAATTCTGTTAGCAATAACAAAGGAAAGCCGGAAAATGGGACTTGTTTATGATTATGACAATGGTGTCTATTTAGACACGACGAACTTAGTGCAAAAGCGCCATATATATTCTTTAAACTGGTGTATTTATCAATTCATTTAACTGTTGCAGTGTTTTAGATAACTGCAGGACTATGGGAGCAAGTAATTGAAATAACTAGTTGTTTATTCATCCATACATATGGTAATATAAATCGTACCTATAGGTTTAAGCCATGTAGATTAGCCTATGACTTATAGCAAGGTAAAGCTCTAAACGGCCTACTCATAACAGGATACAGGTTGGTCGTGTCAATTAATAGGTTAATTGTAATTACTGACCTCGTGAGTACATAACAAGATGTAATATATCCAAGTCGGGCTGGGATGTTAATTAGGAGTCCCGGTGTCGTGAAACAGATCGCTCACAAGTACCTAGCATACATTTTAATGATGGGCTTCATTGTGTTAGTCCTATCATGTTTCTTATCAACTACCTTCGCAGCCAACGTAAATTTTTGCCAGAACTTAAGTCCAACAAACGATTTTGATGAGGAGGCAGTGCTAGGCATGTGGTATGTTCACGAGTACGTGTACCACACAGAAAATAATACGAGAACTGATGTTAACCCTTACTGTCCTATTGTACAAATTAGAAAGTTTGAAGATTACGTTGAAGGTGGCCTGTTGAACCATAACTTAGTGAGTGACTGTGTGTGTGTATTTTAATTAAAAACAGACTGGTACTCGTATGTAGTATGTACTACTTACAATCGCGCTTCTACGCACCGGTGTCAATCTTACGACGCGTATTATTTATGCAATAACATACACATATTGAAAAATCTTTTTGTCTTTAACACTAATCTTTTTTTATATTCCAGCCAACTCCACCGACTCCGTACCCTCAGTTGACGAACTCACCGTACGTGAACCGTCAGTACAACATGCAGGAGCAGTACCGCATCAGACACTTTGTGCTGGAGTGGCACGAGGGCCTGTGGCAGGACGACTACCACATCAAAGTCAACACCTCGCACAAAGGATTCTGGGCCACCGATGTGCCTAATAAATGTAAGGACCAATTTTATGAAGATGCTTTTGTTGTTTTTTCCTCAGTTGAAATTGGTCCTTATTTCCGCACTACGTAAATAATGACCAATTTCAAAACAAGAAGTTATAGGATCATCTCTTCTTACTAGATATGTGCTATTAGCAGCAGACATGATGCCTGAACTCTTGAAAATTTTCACATTTTAGATTGATTCTTTATTTAAATGAAAACTATTCTATTTTCTATTTCAGCCGTGGGCGACATGTATCGTTTCTTCGGAGGCGTCATCCAGGTCCTGAAGGTGGCTAACAACCACTTGGTGCTGAACTTCTGCATGAGGCTGCCAAACTCTCAGCTCTTCAGCGTCGTGTTGTCTAGGAACGAGAACCAGCTGACTCCTGAGGACCTGGCCAGCATCCACAACGTGTTCACAATGAAACACCTCTCCACGTCTGCGCTACAGAGAGTCTGTGAAAATTCAGCCCCAAAAATAACTATTTCGACAGTATTACTCTTCATAATTTCGTACACAATTTGGGGATCCCGAATTTAATGAGACTTAATTTAATAATATTGTAATTATGTAGTTTTTTCTAAGAAAAACGATCTATATTTATATTTTTGTATGAGACATGACAATTAAATTATATTAACGTATTATTTTTGATACATTTCATTAATCCTGTCCTATCTTTAGACCACGGTCTAATCCTAATACCCAACCCAAAAAGATAGAATCTTATCTCTTACCTTAGGGACTACCTACCCTTTGTCCAAATTGAAATTAGAATTAAGCCCCTTTATCTATAGAATGTGGTTATTTAAAGGTTAAAAGTCATACTGCCTCTACACAGCAGAAAACAATGCGCAGAAAACAAGCAAAAAACGATGCGCACTGACTCTGGATTGATCACGGATTGATCTAGGTAGGCATTCAAGATTTATATCGCTGATGTATTCAAATAACAGTTCTACGAGTTAAGACGTAAAACAGTTTTTTATTCGCCAAACATACAGAAATAGACCTTAGTGCCTTCGACAAGTATTAATGTAAGTCACGTGTAAGATCTGGGTCCTTGGTTGTAGGCAACAACACGCTTGTAGCAAACAATTTGTGGTTATATCTCCAGGTATTTGTTCTGAAAGAAAAAGTTTTCAGGACAACAAAAACAACTAATAAACATTTTGATGAGTTTTATTGTCAGACTGGTAAATTCAAATTCAATTGTTTATTGCTCAACACAGTACATAATATACATTTCTAGATGTCAAGTGAATGCGCAGTCCATTGTGTTGCACCAATTCAGGCATGCAAAATTATCATTAAAATTATACTATGTCATAAATTCAGATTAATACGTTATACAATTTCATTAATTCAAAATAACACCACAAGCAATGTCATAGATTGAAATCAATAAGTTAAGTATACAATGTCATAAATACAAATAAATAATTAAGTAATTTCATAAATTCAAATTAATAAGTAAGTAATTTCAGAGTATATAATGTCACAATAATTAAGTAAAGTCTAATATAGTCAACACATAATTAACAATACAAATAAAAATAATTTTAATAAAATAAATCGGACCCAAGTATTCACCATAATTATATTATGTATTATTATTATACACACAAATTTCTATCTGACAGGTAATCATTAATCGTGTAGAATATCTTACTTATCAGTAGATTATTGAGTTGTTTCTTAAATACATTGATATCTGTTATACATAACAAAGCATTAGGTAATTTATTATAAATATGTGGAGCCATTCCTAAGAAGTTTTTTTGGAATACTACTTTTTGTGTTGCCAGCTGCTTATTTTATTTCCATGTCGCAAACTGTGCAGTTTTTCAAATAATATGTGGAAGTTTGTTTTGACAAATACAGCCACCTCACATATGTATAGGCAGGGTACTGTTAAAATACGGAAATTCACAAAGAACGGTAGACTTGTATGTAGTTATCCTTTTAGGTAAATAATGGAGTTGATTGCCTCGTTAGTGTAGTGGTCGAAAGCGATACTGCTCTACCGACGCCAGCACATCAAGCTACCACAATCTGTTAAATTTCTTTAATAGATTTTCAACTTTATCGCTAAAGAATTAGGTTCAAAGTTGATTGGGAAAATTTGACAGTTTCGGGTAGGTTGATGTGCTGGCATCTGTACATGAGATCTGGGTTCAGTTCCCGTGTCGGCAATGTGTTGTTGGGCTTTTCCATCAGGAATTTCTCAGTAGCAGCCTGTAGTCTGGATTTGTGCCCGATTGATGGCAAAATGGCAATAGGCTCGCCTCCTATTACATGAAACTTAAACATAACTGACTAAATGTTGGTGTAGATACCAATATATAGCACACCTCCGGGGAACACAGGCGTGATTATGTTATGTGTTGGAACAGAAAGTAAGCTGCAGTCGCTGCAGAATTCAGATTCTTTCTTTTTGAAGTGAAAACTTCTTTAGCGGCGTTGTGCACTTTTTTTGTGATGGGTAAAAAATGTTAAGCTCGCGTCAGGACACGTGACCTGATTGAAAATTCGTAAGACGGAGCTCGCGTCAGGACACGTGACCTGATCGAAAATTCGTAAGATGGAGGGAGAATAGACCGTATTCCAAAATATAAAAATGCACAACGTTAATATTCAAGTTTTCACTTCTGCCGGCACTCCCGGAGTGCAACCCGTTTTTTTCTTTTCTTTTTTAAAAAACCTTGCCCTACACTAGGAATTTCTCCTGTATCGTGGGTGCGTTTACAAATATTTAAACTCACATACACAAACAGCAGATTGTCTCCTTTTCATCCACTATTTTGTATCAATTTGGATTGAAAAGAGAATGCGATTATAAAAGTATCAAGTATGAATGTGTGAATAGCTTCATGAAAGGTAGATCAAAGAATAGATGAATGTGGATTGTTGGAAAGTTGATATAGCAAAGAATTTAAAACTTGAGCTGAGAGCAACTGTGCGCTACCGCTGGAGAGTTTGACAACCAGTCCTTACCAAGGTGTATCGTGTTACCCAGTAACTGGGTTGTGGAGGTCAAATAGGTAGTCGCACCATGCAAAATACTGGTATTCAGCTGCATCCGGTTAGACTGGAAGCCGACCCCAACATAGTTGGGAAAAGGCTAAATAGATTGAGCTGCTGGGGAGTTTGTCGCGGGACTTCGTGTTCCCAGCTATTTACTTACCCCTTGTAAAGGGCGGGCGTTTCGGCGTATAGTCTTATGTCATTTTGAGGTTCAAAAAGAGTCGTTTCTGAGCCTAATTTCAATAAATTACTTTTGATTTTTGATGAATGCAGATCTATCTTTCTCCGCTTTCCCCCGTCGCACTCGCGTTAGCTAGTCGACAAAGTAACTCCTAATTCAGTGGTAAAGAAAACTGCTACTGTAAAACAAATTTCTAGACGCGGTCGTAGTTAAGAAAATCAGGTTTTCGTAATTTGAATTACGACTGCGTTATTGCGCACCACACAGAGATGAGGCCTGTGTCCCAGCAGTGGGAACGTTATAGGCTGATTATGTATTGCGCACTGCTGAAAACATACTTAAACCCACTCATTAACCACGCACATGCTCTTCGTTGATAATCATTGTGATTAATGATTCGTTGATACATTACCGAGTTGGAAAAGGCCAAGGCAGATTGATTGATTGTTCATAACTTTATATGGGCTGAAATAACTAGGCATATAAACAATCAGGGCACGTATTCCGTACGGAATCATTCCACTGAGTCACAGTGCAGTTGTGCCAGAGAGCATCACCTGCACCAATTCGCTAATTGGCAGCGCGGGCGACGAGACGCTTTGTCCCATATTACTTGTGTATCTACTCCGAACATGTTCACTGTGCCTGTGAGTCTCCTCCTCAACTTGGTCATCTTTTCCGTCAACGTCCATGGCTTCTGTGGTGACAGTGTACGGTGGGCTCATCACTTCAACATAGAGGATGTGTACGGCATGTGGTACGGCGTGGGTTACGCGCAGCACACCCCGGATATGACGAACAAGCCGAACACGATCGGCTGTGTCACTCTTCACATCACCGACGTCACTACTGAACCACAGGATGAGTGGCTTGATTGGTCTGTGAGTACTAATTATTACAGTTTGTTTTTCTTAGTGATGTTTGTACTACTCTTGTATCCTGTAGGCTATAGTTGCAAGTTTGAAAGAATGCCTCGTGTGAAACTTTTAAAACTGTACAACATTTTCTTGTAAACAACATATTTCTTGTAAAAAACATGATCATACAGCTTATGAAAAAGTTCTGCGTCTTTAATAGGTACATTATATATACTAAGATAGTAGGTATTAATTTATTAGTAGTTTTGAATAATATTACTCTTGTACCTACGTTTAATCGACCGACCACCGGTGACCTCTCGATTAGCGATCCACCTACGAAGAACATTGGGTCATTGACATTGGTTACCTGACCTCTTCAGATCTAATCTAACTAGCCTGTATTGTCCCACTGTAGGGCAAAGGCCTCGCTCTCGATTTTCCACACAATTCTGTATTTTGCTAGCCAATCTATGCTCGTCAATATATCTCTTCAGATATGTACTTAATAAAATAGAGCTTTACATCAATTTACCTTTATTTTGTCGCAGATCCAAAAACACAACTATTCAGACCAAAAATGGCGCTCATACAAGAGCAACCCGTGGTCAGGTGACGTCTTGTCGGGCTCGTGGCTGGACATACGAGTGAAGAGGGACATATACAACGAGAGACGGCTGCGGGTGGTGTGGGACGAGGACGGGCAGTCCGTGGAGCAGATCTACCTCTACACACCTGAAGCACCCGGGCTGTGGACTGCGGACCAACGCAGGCCTTTGGAGAGGGAGATGATGGCTAGAGGAATAGGTATACTTTGATGTTGTTAGTCAGATGCTGTTGGTTGACGTTAGGTACAACCTACATCAGTCAAATTATTATTCAGTCTTGAAATGTCAATTTCTGTACTGCCTGCCTTTTCAAGTTCGGGGAAAACAGGCGTGATGAAAACCCTTTGGTATAGTTTTTTTCAAAAAACGATGCTTAGCCAAGTTGTGTTCTCGTTCCTAGACAGGGCCACATTAAACATTTTAAATATTGTTAGTATATAGGTAAGCGAAAAATCATAGGTTGAGTTCCTTAATGATTGTGACTGTTCTGATCGACAGTTACGGTAATAGGCATAACCCTTTTATGTCAACTTTACAAATATTATACCTATGTTTTGAAATTCCTAAACCTAATACCTTCCTCCTGTTTCTTGTAGGTATAGTGTATCGACACGTTACTGTCGACTGGCATTTTCTTAAAAACTGCCTGCTTTGTCTAACTTAGCCCATAGACATGCAAAGCGCGTGTGCACGTATGCACCACTTCCTCGAAGCCACACGAGGACTACTTGTAAGACTTCTAATTCTGATTGTCATCCTTTTACAGAGGTATGGAACCCAGACGAACCTCCAAGGCACCCTCAAGTGATACGAATCCTAAAGGTGTCACCACACGTCATGATCATCAACCACTGCTCAGAGATCAGTGGGGGCGTATTCTCGCTCATTCTCCGAAGGTCGCCCTCCAGGGTAGACCGCTGGGAGTGGTTCGACTACAAGAGACAGTTCTTCAACTTCGAATTACCTAATGTTGTTCGATATTCTGCAGTTTGTGCGGGCTGTGTTGATACTAGCTCGGTAATTTTTATTTTAACGTGTATGGCTGTTTTTGTAATTTTATGAGATTTTTGATGTTTTTAATGATGCTTTAAGAAAGTCATATAATATGGTACAAAATAAATATTATTACTTAATAACTAAGTTTTTTTCATTGGCCATGAACAATAAATACCTGTACCCTACCTACCTAAATGAATAAGTATGTTAGAATAATAAATATATAATTATAATACACATTTTCCATTTTCAACTCTTGGATTTCCTCTTTTTGTCCATCACCATTCACCACTATGATCACCACCCACTCTTTTATCCATCATTGTGTTTCCTTAGGTTTACTTAGGTAATACGATTTGCATTGTAGATAGTGCGATAACACCACAATTCGCTATCAGTTCCCTCATGATCAATATCATTTCACTGTGTAAGGTAAGAGGAAACGGTAAACATAGTTTTGCGCAATATCATCATCATCATTTCAGCGAAAAACCTCCACTCCTGGAGATAGGCCTGAGCAAGCACTGCCTCTTCGATCGGCTCTCTACCTTTGCGCAATATATTGATAGTTTATGGCTAACTCTCGATAGTTTATGGCTCTGTTCGTAAAGTTCAATAAAAATATTAAAAAAAATCTTAACTTTTTTTTTTGTTATGGGATCCTGATTAGTGTTTCTGTAAACTCTTGCCTAAAATGTAAAGAAGCCAACTGCTCCATCTTGGAAGAAAATTACACTTTTAGCGCAACCAAATGTTCAAAATTAATACTTTGCCCAACTTTGACTGTACTGAAAAAAAGTGTACTATGCTAGTTTGGCAAGTAAGAAGTTTAGGTTTTTTTTTTAATATTTTTCTGATAACTATTATGACTTGGCCTATTACCCGATTCCGACTTGACGTCGACTTCTGGGACACCCTGTATATTCCATAAGTATTAAGTAGCAAGTAGGGGTATTTCCGCCGCATGCATAACCCTTTATTTAAAATCGATAATTAAAGTTAAATAATGATTAGCGAGTGTCTAAATCATAATATTTACATTAGCAGACAAACACTATTTAGTCATGTTTTTGGAACAAAAAACTGATTGCGCAATTATATTGCAATGATTGCGAAATATTTTTACTAGACTTTCAAGTACAAGTCAGGCGACTGTCTACAGGAAAACACTGTAGATTATCAAAGGTATATCGAACTCCGATAGCGTCGGGAGCTTACCACGAGCGTTTGCACCGGCTTGCGCCATGTTTTTTAACTGACAGACACAAGCTCCTCTCTCGATAAATATATGGATTTAGTTGTATAAACATAGGTAAACACTGTGCACCTACACCGTCACCTACTACCTACGTCACCTACTACCTACGTCACCGTCTACCTAGTACCTACTACCTACGTCTATACCTACTTTGCATAGTTACATATCAACATAGGCACGTAGGTGGCATGTTGACGGGTATTTACGCGTCTATATATATATTTTTTTAATGTATCATCACTCATAACGTTTTACAGAGTAGTCCGATTTTGATAACTCTTTTTTTATTGGAAAGGATATTCCCCAAAGTTGGTCTCATATAAATTTGGAAAAAAAATCCAACCCTAAGGGTGGGAAAATAGGGGTGATTTATTGTTCACTCACAGATTTAAATGATGAGTTGTGTATTATTACTCTACTCAGTGCCACATATGCCTGCCCTTTGGCAAACAATTAGTAGATTATAGCCACAAAAAATTATAAAATAAAAACTTTTTTGTGATCTTTGTTTATTACATGTTTGGCGCCGACTCAAAATTACTTAGGTATACTTACATTAGTTTATGAACTTAGTTATTAAGGTTAAATAAAAAAGGTTTATTATTTTTTGCTTTTCAGTTTTTTCGGCGGTTTAATTTATTTGTTAAAATGTTTTTATTTTTATATGTACCTTTATTATTTCCTTTATTACGTTGTAAACATATAAATTATATTTTTAAATATTAGAATATAAAAACATTTAAAAAACTATAAAAAATAGTAGCCCACCGGTATCGGGAACAGGGTCCAAGCTACCGGTGGTCAGGGCTCCAGAGAGAGGAACCTCCTGACAATGCGAGCCGTGTCCAGGAGTACCGCTTTCTGAATCAAGCCCTTGATCCAGCTGCCCAACGAGAGCCTCCTCAGGTGTTGGTCGAAGCTCTTAGCTATTAAGCCATTGGCTGTCACAACTATCGGCACAATGATCGCTGAGTCCACATCCCACATGTCGACAACCTCGCGAGCCAAGTTACTTGATTTGTTTATCTTTTTCGGCTTTCACGAGGTTTTCAATGTCAATATTTACCTTCATTATTATAAAATAAAAATAATAAATTGCACTTCTTGTTTAGTTTTTAAGTGAATTGTTTTTTTTTTATTCTATGTATTATTTTTGTCTCCTCTGCTCTATCACACGCTGTCTACATCTCTGTATCTATTGTCCTATCTCAGGTATGCTGGAAGAGATTTCTTATGAAATAAGCATCACCTCTGTACCTATTTTTCTGTTCTGTTTTTCATTGTCTGTTTATATATGTGTGTACATAAATGGTAAATAAATAAAATAAATAAATAAAAATAAATACCACAATAGCACAGCAACTTCTTACAATTACACATATTTGTATTTTCTTTTTTAGTAAACATGGCATAGCATATATAGCATAGCATGCATAGCCTGTAACGTTCCCACTGCTGGGACACAGATCTTGCACACATACTATTTGGGTGCCGATTTTACAAACGTACCTACTTAAAAATCGGACTAAAGTCTACGTTAGCCGATAGCTCCTATCAAAACAAAACCGTTACCAATCGTGTCGTATAATGCTGCTAGATGTAGAGGTAGCTGAATAACAGGGGTTAAAGTATGAAATTGCCGTTTTATTGTAATAGGTACTTCGAATTGACATTGAACCTTCATGGTTTGAGATTTTTGAGTGAAACTTTTTTCACATGTTACCTATGAAGTTCTTCTTTTAAATGTGCAACATTCGATTATCGCCTTTCAGTGGTTTTTTTTATTCAGCTTATACAAGAAAGATGGATACTTCGAAAATTCGAGCAATTTTTTAATACGAGTTTCGACGCGGAACTAACGCGGCAGAAACAGCTCGCAATATCAATGTTGCGTTTGGAGAGGGGACTGCTAATGAACGCACCGTGCGATTTTGGTTTAAACGCTTTCGTGATGGAAACTTTGATTTGAAGAACGAACCACGTGGAAGAGCGCCTACATAGGTGAATAACAATGAATTGAAAGAGATGGTGGCAGCCGATCCGAGCCAAACTACCCAGGAATTAGCGGCATGGTTTAACGTTACCTTACCAACAATATTGACTCATTTGCGTCAAAACAATAAAATAAAAAAATATGAGAAATGGGTGCCTCATGATTTGACTGATCTGCAGAAAGGAAAGGGGGGGTTGAAACTTGTGTAGCCTTGTTGAATCGATACAGAAATGAAGGAATATTGGATCGAATTGTGACATATGATGAAAAGTGGATTCTTTACGATAACCGTACCTAAGCGAAAAATGGCAATGGCTGACCCCAGGTCAAACGCCGCAACAGTGTCTTTAGGACACTAGCAAAGCTTACCAATAAGAAGGTAATGGTAACTGTTTGGTGGTCTCAGCATGGTGTTATTCACTATAGCTTTCTCCGATCTGGTCAAGCAATAACGGCAGATGTCTACTGTGCCGACTCCGAACAATGATAGCAAAACTAGCAGTGAAACAGCCCTGACTCATGAATCGATCTGCACCATTATTGCTCCATGATAACGCGAGACCTCATACAGCACGAGAAACCGTTTTAACTCTACAGGAACTGCAATTAGAAACCATTCGTCACCCTCCGTATTCGCCAGACCTTGCTCCAACGGACTACCACTTTTTTCGTGATTTGGACAATTTTCTACGTGATAAAAAGTTTCTCCTCAGGAGGCAGTACAAAATGCTTTCACACAGTTTGTCGAATCTAGATCACGAGAGTTCTATCGCAAACGCATAAATGCCCTTCCTATTAGATGGCAGCAACGTATAGATAATAATGGTAATCATTTTGATTAAATAAATATGATAAATTAAAAAAAAAACGAATTTCAATTTTTTAGTACAAATTGGCAATTTCATACTTTAACCCCTAATATAACACATTGGTGTCGAACGTGCTACACAATAACCTACCTACTAACATAGGTAGGTATAGTACTCTATTGATTGTAATCGATAGTCAACTGCGAATTGTTTTCTTCTTTGATTGTTTAAATTCATTCGTTGACCATCTTCATTCATTGAAATCATACAAAACGAGCATTGGAATCAATGAGTAATACCTAAATCTTAGGTAATCAAACACAACGTCTTTTCCCACACAGTTTTTCATACATTAGTCATCAGTAAAAGGTAATTGCTACATACCAGTACATACTCTATTTATTAATGAGTCGTGAAACTTAACTACTGGTCCTGAACAGCAATGGAGTTGTTTGTGCCCGAGGATGTACCACTGGCCTCTGATCTGTGAACCGGCGCAGGAGACAGGGTCACGGAGCCGTCGTGGCGACAGGACATTAACGAATTATATCAATTAACCGTATGTCACACCGGATTTTATGAATCAGCTTTGCATAAGTAGGTACTTACCTATTTGAGAAATTATGCGGGGGATTCAGGAGTAGGTTTAATTACTTATAGACTAGTTTGGAAAACATGGGTTGATAGGATACAATAAGGAATTAAGTCAGCTGGTTGTTACTGTAGATTCCGAATGTGGTCTCATTGGGGAAAACCTCTCCTTTTTAACAAAAAAGGAGAGTTTTCCGTAGTGATTGGTGTCCGTGAAATCTGACATTTTGCACATAAGCCAAAGTTGCAGAAACCACTTCTTCATGTCGCTGGCATGACTGTATTTTACGACTGTATTAAATTTCTCTGTAATTATGAAGATTCCCAGGTATGGTCCTGTACAAAAAAAAATTACAACCACAGGGAGTACAAGTGACTCGTGTCTTTTTACACCCGGTATGATCGGCACAATAACTGCGTAACAAACTATCAAACACAATCTGAATCATTTTGAAGGATAATCAATTCAAGGCTGATGCATTGCTTGTTGTTGTTCGAAAAATTTGTCTGCTCAGCAACGTAAATAACGCAATGAATGTTGTTCAACTGTCAAAATGAAAGCCATTCCTACTGTTAGTGTACCAGAATACAGTACAGTAACAGTATGCTATATTCATATAGCACGTATGTTTTATTAATATAGCGTTATACCATTAGAAACAAACACTTGTGCATTAGATACACTGGAGTAGCAAATAGGTAGAAACTTTGTTTTTTTTTAAACTCCGTTCTTAATAACATTGTATCAACAAGATAATAAGTTCATTCTATCTACCTATTTATATTTCAAATTTAATAAGTGTCGCATCTCAAAGAAATGGAGCCAAGAAAAGGCTGCTCAATGTCCTATCTACGTAAAACGATTCTATTTTGGGCACAGTTTAAGCTTCAAACCAATTTCTGTCTCGATGTTTGGCTAGGTTCAATTTCTTCAGCTTCCCTATTATAAAACCAATCTCTCTAAAGGACGAGTAACCTTGAATCATGAGACAGAATTGTAATGCTTACTTACTTATTTACTTCCACGTCTACGTTTTTATTTCATAAGTGCCCTGAATGAATGAGAAGGAACGTTATGCTAAGAAAGTGCAATAAGTCTCTTTTCTATGCATCGCGTCGGGATGCAAGCTGCAACGGTGCAAGATGCAAAAATAAGTCATCCAGTTTGATTTAGAAAAAAGTTTTTATATGCAGCTAAAAAAGTCTGTACGAGTCAAAAATTTTAGTAAAAAAATATTTATAGGAAAGTTTATTTCTAGTAAAAGTAAAAAAAAAAACTTAAATACCTAACAAAAATGAAATGCTGCTCGTCGATAAACGCATCACTTCAGAACGGCTGGACCGATTTGGAAAACTATTGTTTTAATATGTTCTTAATACCTACTCCGAATAAGGTAAAAAAAAATTAAAAGTTGCCGGGAAAATTGTAAGATTCGAGAACATGGAAAGTGCATTTTTTATGGGAATTTTGTGTGAATTTTGGAAGCTTGGACAGGACGCCTGGGCCAGCTAGTTTTTAATAAAACAACCCAAAATAAATTATTACGAGCAGTTTAATTACAAACAGCTGTTACGTTATAAATACGCGCATTGTCGTGGAGTTTTGAGTTGCGGACACCAGCCCGTATTTCCTACCTACTACGTTATTTAAAAACAAATCTGTTTTTGATTACAAGTGGAAGATTTTATTATCATCATATTATAAACCTAATGTTTTGAAAACAATAAGAGAAGCATTAAACAATAATATAGTGAGAACTTAACACATTTCTTACAAAATACCAACTCGTCACGTCAAAGGTCATTTAATCTCTCACACAGTATTATCTAATTAATAATAAGTGGACACAAGAAATTATAAATGTGACTTAGACGTGTTCTCATCTCCGGGACCAGTGGTCGTGAATTAGTCGTAATTAGTTTACTTCCCACTCCTATCGTTCGCCCGCACCAGTCACACATTGTGGCACAACCTTACTATCACGCACCGACACACATCGAATATTAAAAAACAACTAGAAATGTACCAAAACGTGGTCTTTCTAATTGTTTTGTGGGCCTCAGCCGAGTGCGCGAACTACCAACGATACGCCGAACCTGGTGATGCAAGATACGCCACTTCCTCCAGTTGGAGCAGCAGCTATACGACCGCGGCGAGCCCGTACAGTCAAAATCAATACCCATACAAATCCGCCAGCTACGGGAGTGACATAGCCAATTTTCCTGAAGTCACCAGGTACCCCAACTATAGCCCTGGAATCTCGACGAGCAAGTACAACTCCTACACTACTCAACGATCGAACCAGTTCTACCCCCCGGGCGGAGACATTACCCAGAGATATGGAGACACCTTCAACAGGCAAGGGTACGGCCAAGGATATGGGCAGGCTGGGCAAGGATACGGTACTGGCTACAGTTCTTACGAGATGCCGTTCATGAAGAATATAAGGGACTACTGCGTGAACCGCTCGCCGCAGCAGGGCATCTGGGTGGACAGCCTGATGGGCATGTGGTATGGCGTGGAGTTCGTCCAGCATTTAGCCGGTGATTCCAGAGTCGACTACGCAAGAACATGCATCGTAATTCACATTTCGGAGCCTACAGATCAGGTTAGTTTTGTTTCAAAATCTTTAAAAACGAACAAAGTACTGATTGCTTGAGAAAAGCAACAGCTGTGCAAAACTTTACATTTTCTTAACTTATCACAGTATCAATTTACATAACATAGTTCTAATCGGTAGGAAGGAACAATTACATAATGAAAGTAAATCAATCACCAAACAATGCGTGACATGTACAAACAACTTTTTGGACTGCAGCGCGGTTTTATCTCAAAAATGCTCGTAAATACTGAAATATACTGTAAAAAAAACTCTCAGCAGTTGCAAATTTATGGCGGCCTATAACGTTAATTTAATATTTCCCTTAAAACTTTTTCGCACGAAATCAATAATTGACTAGTACTTCCGGAAAGTTTCAAGACCACAAAAAAAAGTGAACAGTCAAAATAATTCCGAATAATACTTCTAAAACCGAAATAATGGTCGTAATAGAAGCTTTCTATTGGGAAAGCATAAATGCTGTTCATTGCTGGACCAATTGACGGTCCGTCAATTGGTGACGTACCCGCACATTTAAACGATTGTTGTGACAAATACCACCCAGCTCTATTACTCCTTGCCACAGACCTACAAATACTATACATAAGCACTTTTTACTACAGATCAAACACCCACTGCTGGACATAAAACGATATTCCTAATGGCCACTTATCGCTAAGCTTGGAAAATTGGAATTAGTGATTTTTCCAATTTGAAATGAAATGTTTAATTTCTGTAAGCAGATCTTTTAAGACACTTTTACACGTCAATATTTTGATGGTCAATATTTAAAAACTAGACGGCGCCGGCATTTCGTAGCTGAAATCTGATCCCTGAGAAGAAATCCCGAAACAAGTCACGGTCACTTATTTAGATTTTATATGACTAACAAGGCAGGGCCCATGTCTGGAAGGGCTTTGCATAGAGCTGATCCAACCAGCATGTCTTCTTCTTCCATTGGTATATTATCTCCATCAGCTGTCTACCGAGCAGGTATTCTGCTCCTTTCAGAAGAGAATACTTGCTGCTATATGATTCTGATCCTACGCCTTACTACCATCATCGGGTAGATAGTGTTGTTTAATATTTACAAATACTAGATAAATATATGTAAAAGTACAAATTAAATGGTAGCGCGATAATTCCGAAGCCGAAATAACTCGGCTTTGGTCAAAATTCACGGGCTCACCGGCTCAATAAGATAGCTTTATTCGCACTACTAACTGGAATTTCATTATCAGTAGATATACTTAGTCACAGTCAGTACTTACGCGACTCACAGATATTTCGGAAAAACCAGGACCCCGGGTCAATATAGATGCGTTGTGTACTGATAGATTTGTTTTAAAGGTGACATCACTTTCTATAATGCATTATTATTATATATTACGTTTAAAAACATTATATTACACAATTAATATTACAGTATGTACTTACATATTTGTAAACGTAATTGTTACAGAAATAGGATCATCATTTATAAATGCAATAGAAAATCCTAATATACCTAACTTGTAAAAAAAAACAAAATCAGAAAAGCCTTTTGTAATTTCATTTTAATAAGTAAGTATTATGCAACAATTCTAGACAGAAAGACCATTCTAGACAAAAAGGCACTGGCTAGAATTGTCTTTTAAAGTTTTATAAGTAGGTACTTCGTTGCAACTTTATAAAACTAATTAGATACCTATTATTCCGTGGGTAACTATATTGTTATTAGTTAGGTATCTACTTAAATAATATTACGAAATTTTTTCTTTTGTCGAGTACATAAGTAGGTACCTATGTACTCGACAAAAGAAAAAACTTGACATAATGTTGGTGCCTTTAGAGAAATATTGTAGAAACGTTCAGATACTTATTTTGGGAAATAAGAGGGCATACGATACCAGAATGAATAATGTTGTGAAATGTTCATTCACGCCAAGGTAAATTTTGTTTACGTTGTTTTACTTCGTGGGATTTCCTATCTGCGGCACGGCCAACTCTATCCGTATAAAAGCGTCGGCGCAACTTTGATAACATCAAGCCGCGTGAGTCAGGCGCGCGCGCCTCTTCGCCTCAGTCGGCTACGATCTTTTAGAAGCGCAATATTTATTCGCGAGCGCAATACTTCGAATTTTTAGTCTCGCTCGCGATATTCGTATTTAAAATTACTCAGACGGAAGTTTGATGTCATATAAGTGCAGTGAGTTTTATGTGAATACGAGAACCCTTATATTAAGAAAATGGAATTATTTTATCGAGTTTTACCTTGGATGTTGCTTCTGTTGACATCGGTAGCTGCTGAAGAATTCTTAGTTTATGACATCGACCTTGACTCGAACCATACTGAAAACAGCTCGAGAGGAGCTTACAATGCAACAAGTGTGATATGTGCTCGTGAACACCTATACGACAAGCTGGACATTAGGGAAGTCCTAGGCAAGTGGAAGGTGCGCGAGCTGTACGTGCACCTGAGCAAAGAAGGCGTCAACGAGTACAATAGCTGTCCCGACGTCACCATCTGGGAAGAAGACCGTTTCCCCACAACCACGTTTGGGGTAGGTTTATTGATTTTCAATATGCAATTTGGCAATTTGAGACGCCGAAATTAGATTGTGGCTAACAAATTGTGGCCGCTGAAAAAGACTGAAACTCTGCATGTAGTATGATTGTCTCAATAGTAGTTGATTAGGTTAGAAATATCGAGATAATCTCCGGTATTCCCTGTGCTACACAATGACCTCATAATTATAAGGCTTAAGTTAAACAAGTACCCACAAGTGAACAGTTAGATCTGGAACTATTAATTTTATTTCTATTTAAGTTTATGTGTATGTTGTTCATAGAGGTCTTGATGGTTGTATTGTGTAACTCCTTCAATTGAGCAAATTTTATTGTATAATAGTTGTCGGACAGTCAGAATTCCTTAATGATTTTGTAACATGTGTGTCTGTTTATTCTGATCTCTATGTTGCTACAGTAATAAGACTGAAAATGGAATTTCCCTACTTAATATTAGAAGTAGGCTGAATATTTTCTGATAGATATTTTGATAGACGTAAATAGATATAAGTACATAATGTACGCCCTTAGGCTAGGTGGAGCGACGATCTTCGCAGGATGGCTAGTAGCAGCTGGATGAGAGCTGCCGAAAATCGAGTAGAATGGCGGCCTAGTGTGGGGCAACGTTTTTCAAAAAAAGTAAAGTAAAGTAATAGGAAAGGCCTATGTCCAGCAGTGGCCTGCTATAGGCTGACGATGACATAATGTACTCGTACGTATGTGATTTTAGAAGACAGGATTATTGACTGCATAATTACCTAGTATTTTTTGTACTTACTTACTTTAAGTGTTATACGAAAACATCTGGTCATATTTAATCATATTTTTAGAAATAAAAACCTAGCCCAAAACGTATCAAACGGAAAGGCATTATCATGTATTTTTTTGTTATCATGTACTTATTTTTTACCAATGCAACTTATTTATTGTACATTTAATAATAATAAAACAATTATTTTTGCCACTCAAAGTTTGTGTAAATAAAAACCTCTACATCCAACTAAATCAGCAGCACCTTGAATCGATATTAGGCAATCTGCCATGGTGCGTACGTATAGCCAGTTAAAACTGGAAATAATGACAAACCTTTTCTAAATTTGGCTGCGCCTGAGGCTCACACTCTCACATGAGCTGCCTCACCTCCCTACTTTACTATAGGTACTTTCATCTTAAACTTTCCAAAATGAAACTTATGCTTGGATTCGTTTACACGGGAAACGAACCAGTAGACCAATAGATAGAAAGATTTACTTATAAATCTATCTACCTATATAAATAAAAATGAATCACCGAAATGTATGTACACGCGTGTGTGTGCATATGGCGGTACGACGTTCGCCGGGTCAGCTAGTAAATAATAAAAACATTTATTGTGTGTGATTGTGCAATGGTGGCCGAAGGGTAATGGCCCAGACTTACGAGTTGTAAGTCGTGGGTTCGAACCCAGGCAAGTTCTTTAATTTGTGGAAATAATTTCATCACCACTGCTCTCAAAACGGTGAAGGAAAACATCGTGAGGAAACCGGCATATCCTAGAGCCAAAAATTCGAAGATATGTGACATCTACCAACCTGCACTGGACCCGAGTGGTGGATTACGGCCCACTCCCTCTCACAGAGGGGAGGCCTGTGTCCCAGCAGTGGGAACGTTATAGGCTGATTATGCTATTGTGTGTGTTTAAGTCCTGAAATCGCACAAAACTTGCACTTGGTTATCTACGCAGCGCAACTGTTTAGGTACTTACCTAGTATTTTATTTTGCATACGAGTATTGTGCGTCTTTATGCAATCTTTGCGATCGATTTCGACATTGTACATTCCTAGTTAATCCAAACTCCAAAGGTGTGTACCTACGGGTAATAAAACCAACAATCCACAAACTTACATTGAATGTACGGTCACCAAAGGAGATAAGTAACCAGGGTCGTCGGATATAGTTGAGGTTTAGTAAGAAACCGATTGATGTTTTCGAATATAATTTAATTTATTTAATCATAATCAAAAGTTATTTATTTAAATTAGGCTGAGTCTAAATCAGCACTTTTCAAAAATAATAGAAAACAAACAGTTCATTTATCAAATTTAATTTCATTCGAAAACATCCATCGATTTCTTAGTAGACTTCAACTATACTACATTGGTGCAAAAAGGTAACATGATCAATCTGTTTTTCCTGTAAGGGTAGAATGTTACTTTTAGAAAAAGCTAAAATATGTTATTAACTAAACATAGATGACGTAGAATGCTTGTTTATAATAAGTAGGTAGGGTACTACGGGTCCGTAGGCAAGTTATACGGATACCTAAACATTAAGAAGAAGGTACCACGAACACATAATTAACACAAATACTGACAGTCTCGTCTGACACTTTATTATAAACAAGACTGAATTCCTCAAAGGAGTAGATAAGAAGAGGTGGACATGCGCCTGCATGCGTGTACACAAGAAGATATACTCAATCTACCATTTCCAGTTTTAGCTGATCTAGCATTATATAGCCTCTTCGTACAATGAGAAGTCAGCTTATACTGGAAATGTATAGCTTGATATGTCGTCGTGCGTACCTCCCACGGCTGCCTCGGCTCATAATATTGCAAACTACAACTCATAAATATTAAAAACTACCTACAAATACATTACTATATATTATTAATATTACTAATGGATATAGTTTCTGTTAGAAAATAAAATAATGCAAAAATTACTTAACACAAATAATGCTCTACTTTTAACCTATATTAGATAATTTACTATCACTAGTATGTAGGCATTACTACGAGTAGGCATGGGTACATTGAACCAATTGTATCTAACGCACTAACATAACACAACTTCTACGTAACATTATTTGGTTAAATTGCGTCCTTAGGTTCCGTTATTTGGCAATAGTATACCTATACAAATATTTTATTATTAGAAGAGAACATTCTTACAATATCTCAGCATGTCCTATGGTGGCAGGTACTTCGACGCGCAACTTGTTATCAATGAAAAAAAAAAGCACATGATTCTGGATAAAAAAAATTGCTGTTGCATACCTACATTTTGACGGCGTAGGTTTTGCACTTTTCTATGAAACAGCAGATTTTTTTTATAACTGACGAAAAATTTCTACGCTTGGGGTCTAGGATCATGTGCTGAATTCATGGTTTGGTACAGTTTGTGCCTCGATGTCCCTGCCACCCTGTTAGGACTGTTATTATAAGAATGTTCATTATGGATTGCATAAATATTGATATAGGACGCATAAACTGATAAAACAGCAAAATCATAAGAAAGGTACAAGAGAGACATATCTATTATAAATAATAGAGAATATCAAACAAATTGCATAATTCCTAGAAAATTCAGAATGGTTTTCCTTATACAGACGCGTTTCTTCCACGTGACAATATTGCTATTGCACAACCTGTCACAAAGTACTTGTTATGAAATTAAGACATTTCAACTATATATATCGTTATTATAGTATCACTATAACGATATAACATAAAACATAAGCATACACAATAAACAATAGACAATTCGCTCCTCAGAACACACTTATCTCAGTCCAAGCTGTTATACTTAGCTACTGTTTTATTTTGATACTAGCTGTGCCCGCGACTTCGTTCGCGTGGATGTCGGAAAATAATAAAGTGTCTCTTTACTAAATATTTTTCTTAACTAAGTAGCCTTAGTTACTCCATAAAACATCAGCTATCTAGTGCCAGTGAAAACCCTACTGTCAAAATCGGTTGAACCGTTTCAAAGATTGACCGGTACAAACAGAGCTATGGACAGAAAATTTAATTTGTATAAATTAAAAAATTGTTACTAGTAGCTTAGGAAAAATAACAGCTATTTACTAGATGCATATGAAAGTATATATCATATATGCATCTAGTAAATAGCTGTTATTTTGATAATACAAACAGACACTTTTAATTTGTAGATATTCTTCGATCCCTGATAAGTTCTGCTAGACGGATTATCATCTCTAGGATCCTTTATTTGCGTTATAGCTTTGGTAGGTACGTATATAAGATAAGAGCAGGAGAATGATGAGCTCTGGTGAAGTGGTAGTGGAAAACAGTAATAACAACTAGTTGTTAGCGCTAGCGCTGTCTTGATTATATTCAGCAGTGCGATTCTGTAACCATCTCACCGTGAAACTTAAGTGAAGTGAACGTGAAGTGAACTGTCATTCCAACTAATGCTAGGGATTGACACTATTGACAGCCCACTCTAAGCTCACTTCACCTAACTTTTCACGGTGAGATTTTTACAGAATCGATCGGCTGGACCGTACTAGTGTTGTTTTTTCTTCAATTTTAAGGAAAATCGTTTCGGGTAAAATTAAATTTTAGATAGATATAATGATTGTAACACAAACGCTTATCCGTGATTATCCAACGAATCATTATCAACAAAATAATTGTTAAATTGGCATTGAATTAATAGTTTTGTTATGAATATTTATTTAGGTACTCGTACTTAAACATTATTACCCATATTTTCCTCGATCTATGCACAGCTAACAAGCGCATCTATTTTGTTTTTCTTTTGTTTGAAAGGAGTCCTAATATTCCATAAATAAAGTGCAGTCTAGACCCTCGGGTTCAGTGACACAGGTGTGTCAGTTCGCATGCTGTAGGGAGCCGGTTCCGACCTCAATGCTCCATCCGGCAGATTGAACCGAACCGCATCCGACCCCAGTGTTCATGATCACGGTTGCAAATTATATATCGCTTACAAAACATGGCTAATCCGTTTAAATTACGAAAATTGGTTTAACAAAACTACGGAAGTGGGACTGTGGTTTTACTTTTCTTCTTACATTGATTTACGTGGTTTACGTTTGAATAAAGTTAAAATAAAAAAAAAAATTCTACAATAGGTAAATTGAGTTCAAGAACTTTTTGTCCGGGGCTGTCGTTACCATGTTTTATAATAAGACTGTGCCTAAGAGCGGTCTTAAGCGGTCCATTACACTTTTGAAAACTACTGGGAAGTCTTTGTCACAATACCTTTAATAAATTTTTAGGGACTGAAAATCTGGAACGAATTATAACGAACAAAATGTTTCCCTTTGAGCTAATTTCCTCTTATAGGTACTTACTATAAATAATCGCTGAACATAACATAGGGTTATTTCGGAACTTTGCCCTTGGCGTGAGGCTTCTAAAAATACGTTTTGGACAATTTTAAACAAGTGGTTCGTTTAAAATTGTCCGGAATCTTTATTTAGAAGCCTGTGTCCTGTAGGTATATCACTATGAAATAAAGGTTAAATTGGTTTAGCATTGTTTCTGACTCAGAGAATTATTTAGAGTTTTGTCTTAGGTTAGATTAAGCTAGGTCACCTTGCTTGTGAAAAGGCACCGCTCCCAATTAACCAGGGTCACTGATTATCACAGGTCTCTTGTCACAAGAGATAGTAAAGGTCCTCCTTACGGATAATAAGTATAACAAAACATTGTTAACTGCATTTAGGTCATCATCTGCCTACCCCTCCCCCCTGCCTCTGCTTTCCCAACTATGTTGGGGTCGACTTCCAGTCTAACCGGAGGCAGCTGAATACCAGTATTTTGCATGGAGCGACTGCCTATCTGACCTCCACAATCCAGTTACTGGGTAATACGATACCCCTAGGTAAGACTGGTTGTCAGACTTTCAAGCCACTGACGACCTGTCAAAGATCCACGAATGACAGCCGGGACCAATGGCTTCACATGCTTTCCGAGACACGGAGGGGTCTTGGTATGTGAAGATGGCCACCCATGCACGGACCAACCGCGGCAAGCGTAGCTTAACCTAATCGATCGACCCGTGCGGCTGTTATTACTTATCCACAAGCCCCTCCTCTTGGCTTCATTTAGGTATTTGTAATTATTTCTTTGTCACAGTCATGTGTCATCGTTTTCTTACAATGGGTTACTATCAATCAATTATAATAACATGGTATTTTCATAAAGCCACTATAACGTACTTAGGCAAAGAAAAATGTATTAACATTCTATAGAACATTGTTATGATCTATGAACAACTCATCAGTATTTTCCGACTATAATTTCCCGTTCGTGTCAATGTCAATACTCTCAGCCTTTGCATGCTTAAACATGTTGAAAATACATTACTGTTACGCAGTACCTTATATGATACTACAGGTGTTCATGCCAGCAATGTTTGTTTAACAAACTATTTGCACCTTCAATTATGTTCAAAAGGAAACTGTAGAAACGACTGTGGTGCGTTTTCGCTCGAGTGCCTCTAAAAACGAGACTCACATATCGTTTGGTCATTCTAACTGACTCATACATAAATACTTACATACGACAATGGGCCAATTAACTGCTCCCACTTTATACCTACCTACTTTATATCTACATCAACTTTACTAAGGTAATTGTCAAATTTCGAGATGTACGAGTATACTACAATTAATGTGACCTGTATGTCGTACACCCACGGTGACGCATCCTGACCCAGCGCAGGGGTCAATCTGACTGACCCAGTTAATCTCCAAGGATGCAGTCTCTAGAACACGATGAGTAACTCCAGGTTCAATTGGATGAACGTGGAAATTGTTTACAACTTCTTGGAATCACTTCGAGAATGTTTACATGTTCTGTAGGTGCACGTGCACTGAGGACATCATTGTTTGTACTTGGTACTTGAGAACTGCGTCCCATCTGTTTTAGACATTTAGAACAGACGGCAAAAAGCAGGAGGCTCTCAAGTCGACGCTTACACAGGGCCAAATTAAATTAGTTAACAAAACTCTGTAAACGTCGATAACCATCAGGTTATTGACATCTAAACAAGACAAATAAATTTAAATAAATATTTGATGTTATTTTTGGGATTCCCGATAGCTGGTAGTGTTGTTATTTGAAATATGAGCTGGGAAAATATGTTTCCTTTTGTTTTATTGTGTTTATGTATCGCAACTAATGAAGTCAATGAAGTTTACTCAAATAAAACTTGACTTCACTAACTGCGGTCGATGAATACTTCAAATCTTTTTATGTTTCCGTGTTTAGATATCGAAACTCATCACGGCTGTGAAGTTTCGCACAGCTAATTTAATCAAATTAGGCGTAAGATACTTTAAAAAAGTAAATAAAAAGACACACAGACAGACAGACAACAACGACAGACTTGTAAATAATTTAAAAAAAAAAACAGGGTCTAATTTGACCCTGACTTTTTTATTTACTATTGAGAAAAGGTCTTAGGTACTCAGAGCGACCTACTTTTATTTATGTTTAGTTCCTCCTCCATTCTACTTATACCATAGATTACTCTAATGCCAGCCTTTGCGATAAGGGTCTTATCAACGACGACGTCGTATCTAAGGACTATTCTATTTATAAAAGTACGAATATAGGTGGCAAAATGTGCTTGTTGCTAGACTACTTATCAATTAGTAATTGACATATTGGTTTTATTTCTGTGTTGGCTTCTTTGTACCTACAAAGAAGCCAACACAGAAATAAAACCAATATGTAATATGTTCTGCGGGGTAGTTGCGTAACACACCAATAGTAGGAATGGCTTTGATTTTGACAGTTCTACAACATTCATTACGTTATACGTGCAACTGTTTTTATTGTGTTTACTGCAACACCTTTTTTATGCAATAAAGTTTATTTATTTTATTTTATTTTTATTTACGTTGATGCGAAGACAAATTTTTCAAACATATGAAGTCATGGATAGGTATAGCAATATCCTTCAATGTGATTCAGATTGTGATTACGTGGTGTGTGTTACGTAGTTAGGGTGCTGGAATTATGAATAGGTGACATTATTTTGTTTTAAAAAAGTCTGATTAAAGCGATCGCTCGTTACAAAACAAGATAAGTGCCCCTGCGAAAACCGAAGGAATCTAATCTACCCACAAAACAATGTTAAATCTAATTATCTTTCATCACTTTCCAGCCCTCAACGGAGAACCAGCTGTTCCATGTGCAGCACATCAACGCGAAGTTCCGCCAGGAGTACAGGCACCTGCGGCTGCTCTGGGACGAGGCGGGACAGACCATTGAGTACTCGCTGTACTTTAAGAACGACTCTGCCGGCTACTGGCAGGTGTTCGATGGCCAGAACGGTAAGGGTTTTTTTATCATATCAAACTATTATGCGAATGCGAAAAGTGTGATGCTGCAATGCGTGGTGATGACTGAAGAAAGATAAAAGTTTCCACTCCATACCTTGATGTGTGTCAGCCACCTTTTACAACACTCACAGTGCCTATACATATTCTTTGGAATCACATGATATAATTTTGCAGATGACCAAATTTTTTTTTTTTGTAATCTTCAGGAACGTTACCGGCTAGTCCCAAATATCAACAGTTCAGCGGTACCATTCAAGTGCTTAAAGCGGTCAACGATCATCTTCTATTAAACTTCTGTCAAGACCAAGTCAACGGCAAGTCTCCACAGCTGTACTCCGTCCTGTTCTCCCGCGAACCTGGCTTCATGGAGCGATGGGAGCTGGACTCCGTACACGCTCTCCTACAGAACAAGAAACTATCCGTCGCTTCGAGAAGAATGGTCTGCGGAAACAGCGCAGACAGACCTATTTTTAGCCTAGCTTCGTCCTTCATCCTACTAATGCTAGCCTATACGTTAAGGTCCTGTTAAGGTCGCCTTATCTAGGGACAATACTATTTATAAAAATACGAAAATATATTTAATCGGACAAGATGAGATCACCGACAGTCTGTTTTAACGCCCACGCGGTAACTACATAGCTATCGAAGATGACATAACGCTAACTGAACTTGAAAGTAGATTAGATGTGCTGCGCAAATCGTGGCACGGAAGTTCTGGGACATTGAGAGTTCCATCACTTCCATCCTGTTAACGTCCGCAAGAATACAAATGTCCCGAACGATTTCAAAGTCACCACACACTTACTAGCTACATTCCGCGGTTAAATACTAAGTGCTGTCATAAAAAAATCACAGAATGTTTTATGACTGCATTTTGGAACACAAAGTTTATGCCAAACAAAGCTGCAAAATGTCCGTGACGTGAAACGTTGCAGTAAAGATGTTAAATGTTTCATTGTGTGTCTGAGACTCTCGACGTTCTTATTTCTCTCTTCAAAACACGAAACCGGTTCCATCTCGTGTGTCCTTGTCTGCACTTGAAAGATCTGAGAATTTAAGAAGGACAATAGTCCCAGAACTATACCTACTTATGTCGTTGTTAAATATCCGTCCTTATGTAATGTGAAAATGATTGATGATCGAGCTGAAATTGTAAACTTGAAGTTTGATCACAATGTAAGCGGTTTGATTCGACGCAAGCTGGTGGCTAGACCACAAATTGCTACGGATGAAGCTGCAAATTATAATAAGTAGGTAAGACAGTCAAACAATGCTAAATTGCCGCTCTATAACTAGTAATATATATACAATTAAATGTCTATTACAATGATACTTCTTATTGTAACAAACGATCATTTGTTTCAATGTTGAATTCATATAACGAATGTTTAAATGACGTCATACTAGCAGAATGTTTTGAAAAATGTATGCAGATAATCTGTTTGGAAGTGAACTCGTAACTGGGGTGCAACTGTTGCCAACATTGCAAGCGCATTAGGTAGTCTGCTGCTGATATTTGAGTGTTACACAACCGACGTCATGGTGCTTCGCTAGACTCTAATTTGTTGTACAAACTTCTTGGTATCTACTGTAGATACATGCTTTTTAATAGCATCTGTTGTGTATTTAACTTGTTACTATATATACTAGATATATCAGTGAGTTTAGGTATATGTCCAGAAATGGCCATACATTCATTCGAATAGCCATATTTAAAATTGAATCTCTTTTTCATTATGAATCGTCACTTAATTTATTAGTGTTTCTTATTTATTTTAATACCAAAGATTTATTAATGCAATTATAATTTTAAGTACATTTACCTATTCTTTTGAAGAATAAAATATTAAAATCGATTCCTGTTATTTTATTAAACCTAATCTTAATAATGCCATGAGCTCATTGAAAATTACAGCGATATCCAAGTAAAATAAGGTCGAATTCGACGTAAGCCCACGAGAGATTAGAGACCAAAAAATACATGCCCTTGGGAGCCTATATAAGCCCATACAAGGCTTCTTTCACGTGAGTTACCAAAAATAAATCTCATTTATATTTATTATGGTTTGTCAAGTAAGTTTATCGTGCACTGATCCATAAAATGGAGCACTGTAATTTTCTTTGTTTTTAATTTGTGGATGGACCATAATATTGGGCTTTGTCTGTCTAAAACTTGGATATAAAATTTACATTATTATTTTTTTTGTTTTTTTTTTTATATATATTTATTTAATCCATAATGTTACAGTTTTATATCACATCACACCTGCCAAACTGCAAAGCAATTTGTCGGCAGTAGGTTCTCGTGGATTTTGCCCGACTTTTTACTTGACTACACATTAAGATTAAATATAAGTTAAATTAAGACTAAAACCATGGTTCTGTAGGCAAATGCATACAGGTTTTGTAAAATATCAAGTAAATTCAGTTTTCTTATATATTATTTTCCGTCTTGCTCTTGAAATGAGCGGATTCATTGAAAAAAATAATTGAATTCAACCAATTCTTATTACTAATGAATTATGGAATCTGTGATTCTACGGAACATCACAAAAATAATCAGAATATGACTATAATACCATGACAGAAATATATAGATACCAGAGAATCAATCATACGTACGGACGTACCTACCCTAACCCTATAGATAAAACAAAGAAGGAACCCAAAAAAAATCGCTACTAAAAAATTCAAGCACATAAAATATTACGCCCACCTCCAAAAGGTTACGTTAAAGTATATTTAGGTAATACTTTAAATTGTAGAGCCAGCTCCAAGGTCGACTAACAAATCCAACAAATTGTTTACAGTGGTTAACGCCGTTGAGCCAATTAAACCGGCGGTCCATCTACCAGCTGAATTTGACACTTTCATAAATCACTTTTAACTTTATTTAGGCAGGGATACAGTTGAATTTTCTTTGAGAATAGGATAACAGATTTCAGTTCGGTGGTTCAGTGATGACGTCAGTCTGCCACCCGTTATGGAACGTGCCTGTGGGGTGGCCCACACATAGCGTTTATTTAATAGTCTAGACATCGTTGTAGAGTAACAGTCGGGATCAATCGTAGTTCCCCAGATTAAATATGAACCTGAACTTTTGTTTAATTAAAAAGGGCGTAAGAAAAAAAAATGTGTACAATAGATAATGACCCATTTAACTATAACAACATACATGGTGTAAGTTAATCGCCATATGGTGAGTTTTCAATGATAATTGCTTTATGTCATCAACTATAAATTATCAGAACATATAAAATTTCATTGATTGCAACAGTATTGAATGTATTCAACAACGAGAAAGGCGTCCCTGTTATTGTGTTTACGGAAATCATGAAGTTAATATTCGTGTTAGTTTGTGTGATAATCAGCGTATTCGGTAAAACAACGCATAAACCAACCACAACCAAAAAACCATGCACAGGCGTCCACGTCCACGGGAAACTGCACAAAAGACATGTCATAATGAACGGAATCAATCGGCCATACCAACTAGCCATGTACAACCACGAACATAAGATATTTTTCAGTTACAACGACGGAGAAGATACCCAGGACACCTTCGGGATTGCCTTCGTGAAGATAAACGACACAATGCCGACCCAAATAAATGGAATTAAAAACGGATTCGCCGTCGCCGTAGACGAACACAATAAAACAGCGTTCTTCGGAGGCAGCGAAGGAATCTACGCAGATAATCTCGAGAAATCCCACGGCTTGAAGCACATTGTTAAGGACCGTGACATCTGGGACTTGCAGATGTTTAACCACCACTTGTACTTCATACAGTACCCATCGCAGCGGTTACATAAATACGATGTGAAGGAAAAACATGTCACACTCCAGCAACATATTCAGGAAAAAATATACCAGTTCGCTATTGATGGAGATGGTGACACATTTATAACGACTAGGGACGGCTTGTTCGAGGTGAAGAAGGGGGCGAATGATCGCATCCCATACGACGGGCCCAAAGTGTTCAGGGCTATTGAACTAAATCACAAAGGCGTCGCACACTTCTGCGCTAAGAGTGCCATCTACGTGGCGTACAAGGAGAACCACACGCTCATAGAAATAGCTAGCATCAAGAACATCTTCGGGCTAACCTTCGATAGTTCGGACAATATCATTTATTCTAATCCGCATGAAATTGTGAAACTTTTGCCTCATGATTGTAAGTAAAACTTTTGCCAACCTTTTACTACCTTATGTATGTTACATAATTTTTATATTTTATGTTTATAGATTATATGATAATCTAGGGACTATTCTAATGGCTAGACTACTTATCAATAATTGATATGATGGTTTAATTTCTGTAGGTATGTTCTGGAATGTCGAGAAATTGTTAATAGGTGACATTATTTTGTATTCAAAATGTCTCAATAAAGCGATCGATCTTTAAAGAAAAAGATAAGTGCCCACGTATAAAGATCTCCTTGTAGGATTTCATAATTCGAAGGAATCTAATCTACCCACAAACCAACGTTAAATCTTTCATAACTTTCCAGCCCTCAATTTTTTATATTTTATGTTGATAAATACTTTAATACTAAGCATAAATTTTTATCACCTTGTAATTATTACGTTTTTTTTTTTTAAACAAAGTCGTTTCAAAAGCCTATTTCAGAAGTTATTGTTACCACAGCAGAATGCATGAGGTACCAGGATAGTAGCACTCTGGAGATATGATTTCGAAGAAAAGGATATTCTGTATCTATCTCGCTTCTGCGTTGGAGGGTCGCACCCTATTTGATTTTTCCCCCAACCCTCCGCGTTTCCCGACCAATCCTCACTCCGCCTATATCAATACAAAGCCGTTCAAATATTTGGGGACGAAACTTTGTTTATGAAACTATTACTTACGTCAAAAACTAAAAAAAAAAACAAAATAGAAACTGCAATTTTTAATGTTCAATCACATTAGGTACTTATAATAAATGGATGAAATGGAAGTTTCCGGAAAAAACTTTTAAAACTTTGTTTATGGCAGATATTAACCAGTAATTCATATCTTGTAACCTTATGCTAGCCTGGTGTTGTGGACACCGTATCTATTGAACAGTCAACGATATTAATATCGACGTGGAGTGACGACACTTTTCGGCAAATATCGATAATGGTCGACATATTAATACAAAAGCGGCCAGCGTTGTATGCAAAGGGTAAATAATAATTTTGATTAAAATCGAATGAGTCTTTGAATAAATTTGATAGAAACAAATGAGTTCCTTGTTAATTTTATTTCAATACGTATTAGTACAGTGGAAAAACGTCGACACATGAACACTGTCAATTTATGTCTAATTCTAATCTAATTATAAGACAAAATAATATGATATTTAAAAGGATTAGGCGTTTACTTAACACAAAAAAAAAACAAGTGTTGGATACGACTATTTTTCCGAAGTTTTAACTTCCACAAGAATTTTCTAATCTCTTGTCAACTTATGTTATCCGGGTACAAGCGTATTCGCCACGGGTCGTGAAAAACCAACGTTGGCGTTGGCGTCGTTACTGTGCGTTGCATGAAAACGAAGAATGGGCTGTATTTTCAACGAACCTGTAAATTATTCCCGATTTCCCAAATGGACAGTGGTCAAGGAGACTTGCGAAATCTCCATGACAACGTCGCGAAATCGTCAGCAGAGGTCGTTTGTACCAGGAAAGCATAAACTGTAGGCACTCGCGTTTCGATGGGGATTGCGAATACTCGTACCAATGCCAGAATTTGGCGGAAGGGAAGCTTCGCAACGTTATGCTACCCTAGTGAGCGGCGCAATTCGTGAAATATTTTTGCTATTGTCTTCCGACAGGGGAAGAACTTTGTAGAGGGTTGGATAATAAAAGATAATATTTTGTTTCATTAGAAGTTGCGTTCTTTATTTGGTTGAATTTGTGTGAATTAAAACTAAAAAATCTTACTTGAATATACATATTTAGAACGCAACGAGATCTTACACTTCGCAGGCGCCCGTTGAGGACACGGTTACCGTTCCTCTGACGTAGGTGACACCGTCTCTGCAGGCGCAGCTATCCTGTGAAACGAATTTAAACTTATTTGAATAATATATTATCAATACTGCTGTTACAAGTTTGTTAAAAGTGTGTCAATCCATCGTTATTTCCTGCTACATCAAATGAACAAACTTGACTCATCAAAAAAAAAAGTACGCATCGGATACATTTGGCACTGTGTCATCTTGAGATGACTGTTTTACAAAGACACTAACATAAAATAAATTCAATATATATTAATGTATGTCACTGATTATACGTATGCATTGACTTTTAATAGATACTCACAAATATATCTTGAAACGATGGACACTCATCCTGCTCATAAAACTGGACCTTCTCAAGATTATGTCGAATGATTTCGTACGTGGTTCTTCTCTCTTCATCGCAGCGCTTCTCCGTAGAAACCAGTCCTGTGTTATACCTCTTAACCCTCAAGTGCTCAGCAGTAACATTGTCCATGATATCGGGGCTCCCGAAGATCGCGTCTTCTAAGAATGTGCAGTACTTATCGCTTTTCTTTGTCATCTTTACGCGTAGCTTAACTTTGGAGTCGTCATTTTCCTTATCGAGATAATTCTGGTAAAGTTGGTCGTTGAGCAGTGGTGTGGGGGCCGGCGCGGTCAGGGCCTTTCTTCTAGATCTTCTGATTTTGATGTAGAAGCTGGTTACGAACTGAAACTTGAGGATGTATGCGGCGATTTCGGCGATGCTCGCGTACCCGCTTTTGTTGCCTTTGCTGTGTAGTAGGCAGAAGTGCTTAGGTGGTGATGTGCCGTATGTAAAACCTGGAGAAATTGATAATTTTATGCCTTGGAACCAACTGCAGCCCAACTCATGTAAAAACTTGGACTGGGTCCGGGTTGTTCGTAAAGGATTTAACGTTTTTAAATAAAGCCGTCGTAAAGCCAAAATAATGTTTACACTCAAAAGCAGTAGCTCAGTTTCACTGGACACTTGGACAGGGCTAATCCTACTAATATCTGCCGGGGTAGCGGGATCGTCCGAAAGGGTTACCGCTGCCCTGGAACATAAAGGGCTAAGGAAGGAACACGGGTGGGTTTTAGTCAGTTTAGTCAGTAAGTGTCTGACACACATGGGAGGGGTCATTTGATGATTTCCCATCCTCAAAAAAAAAAAAAAACCTACTAATATTATAAACGTTGATGGATGGAATGGAACATGGATGGAGGTTTGTTACTCTTTCACGCAAAAACTACTAAACGGATTTGGATGAAATTTGGCACACAGATGGTTTATAACCAGGATTAACATATAGGATACTTTTTATCCCGATATTCCCACGGGAACGAAACTTATGCGGATGAAACCGCACGGCGCAGCTAGTCATGGTTATTCTACAAGTTGTGAAGAAGAACAGTGGATATCTAAGAGTCACCTAGTATCTTACGTCAAAAAGGGCCAGACAAGTAGTACTTACTATGTGTATTGTAGCAAGAGCACGGTGTGAGCAGCGGCGAGTGCTCAGCCAAGGTCTGCGGCGCACTGCGCGTGCGACAGAAGTTGTTGCTGTTCCACGTGGAGTCTGTGTACGGGATGGAGTCGCACGCGCTGCCCGTCGCCGACTGCGCGCATTTGCGGGACTCGCGCAGGGAGAAGAATGTTAGGGTTACTACGGCCTGGAAAGAAATAAAGTATGTTTGGACTTATGTATAGTGTAGAAATTCGCGAACTGCTTCAAATCTCACAGTTGGCTACACAAAGGAAATCACGACGTCCTTCTACGTTCGTAGTCCGCTACGCAATCACAGCGTAGCAGACAGATGAAATCCGTAGCGTACAGAAGAATCCCGTAGCACTGATTACGCAACTTTCTTCTACGCTCGTAGTCCATTACGCAAAATTATCGTAGCACCCAGACGGTAAACGTAGCACACAGAAGAATACCGTAGCATTGAAATCACGATCTTCTAATATCGTAGTACGGCACAGACTCAATGACGTTGGTGTTATGTTAACTTACCATAGTAAAGCAGGCAGCTGCACAAAGCGTAGCACAGAGTGGAAAGCCATAGCGCTCGGTTAGTGCCCCGCCGAGCGCAGGCCCGAGCACTTCGCCCAGCGAGTAGCAGCACGACCACACGCCCGCCACCGCGCTGTACGTCGCCAGGGCTTCGGGGCAGCCACCCTCGTAACTTTAACAAAGAACGAAAACTTGAAACTCTCGAAACCTGTTTACTCATTGCATTGTATATTTCTTTGAGTATTGGTGGACTCGTAACAAATATCTTAAAGGAGTCGTTATCTAAACAGCATGTATAAGAAAGGTGTGGTCATATTTAAGGGTGTGGTACCATAGATATCATTGTGTAGTACTACCATCAAACTGCGCAACTGTCTCCATGGGACCAACATCATAATCGCGAACAAATTATGAATCTTGTCTGCATTGTTTGGACAGGACGATGACGTTTGTCGGGTCAGCTAGCAAATAAGTAAATAAATAAACAAAAACCAAGTAAGTAATAAGTAAGTTTAAATAAGTTTAATAACCGGATGATTTTGAGTAGTTTTGCATTATTCGTATTTAATAACAACTTACATAGAGCTCGTTAGCACTCCTTGGAAGGTGGGCAGAAGTGTCAACGCGACGGACATGCCCAGGATAGACAACGCCACAAGATCCAGCCACAGGCCCCTGAAAATATAATCTAGTTACAAAACATCCACGCGACTGTAAGTACTTATCACACTATTATTATATTTTAATAGTGTGATAAGTACTACTTAGTAAGTGATACTTATAATCGAATGGATGTTTGTGTATTGTTTGATTTTTATGACATGCTTACCTTGGCAGACCCGGGATAAAGGGACACGGTCCGAGTAACAACAGTCCTGCGCTGGACAGGAATAGACCCCACACCATCATACACCAGTGATTATGTACCCTGCAAATAAATTAAAACCTTGCTTATGTTTAAAGGATGGATTGATTACACTTTTGATGCCATTTATCGCTCACTAACCATTCTTGCTTTCATGTCTTTGTAGGTTCTGGATTCGATTCCCGGGTCGGACAAAGTGTTATTGGGTTTTGTTATATGGAATTTCTTAGTCGCAGCCCGGAGTCAGGACTTAAAAAGATAACTGGTGAAGAGTGGAAGTATTAAAGGCACAGGTGTACCTAACCATTTGGAAATACAGACGCAATGTTATGTTATGTGTTCTTTAATAACCTCTCGTCGTCACATTGCAGAAACATAAAGATAAGATGTAAAACTTTTTAACAAAAAAATTAAACCGCGGAAAAGACTGAAAAGCAAAAAATAATAAACCGTTTTTATTTAACCTTAATAACTAAGTTCTTAAACTAATGTAGGTATACCTAAATAATTTGGAATCGGCGCCAAACAATCAATAAACAAAGATCACTAAATTGCCTTAAATTTAAACGGCGCCGACTCAAAATTATTTTTATATGGGACCAACTTTGAGGTATACCCTTTCCAATAAAAAAATAATTATCAAAATCGGACTATTCTGTAAAAACTAATGCGTGGTCATACATAAAAAAAAAATATATACACGTCGACATGAGAACCTCCTCCGTTTTTTTTCGTCGGTTAAAAATAGACAGTGACTACATCAAAAAACTCTAAGAGTGTTTTTTACGATGTTTGTGTTGGCTCAATGTCCAACAGCGGTCAGTAGTAAGCTGGCTGAAATAACTATACTAAGAAAACTAACCGATCTGCAACCCATCCCCATATAGGGCTAAATATTCCATAGAGACTGGAGAACAGCAGGAATATCAGGCCGATCTGTTCCGTGGACAGGCCGAACTGGCGCAGATGGGGCTCCAGCGTCGGGTCGAGGAAGGCCCATGTGTTGGACACGATCACTATCACTAGGCCCGTTATTATTATCGAAGGGATCTTGAACAGCCCGATGATGGAGGCTGTCTTGGATCCGGACACGTATTCTGCAAAGGTAAATATTTGAAATTAAAATTGCGAAAAAATTTCAAAATAATACCTAACCGAAATTTAAAAAAAAAACGTCTCAAATAAGTTCCCGTAAGAAAAAAAATATATGCACGGTGGGTCATACACATTTTTCTGAAGATGGTATTGTATGCAATGACAAACATTTCGTAATAGGAAGATGTATCGTAGGAATTGAGCCCAGCGGGGTAATTGCGTAACATACTGCCAGTAGCAATGGCTTTCATTTTGACAGTTCAACAACATTCATTGCGTTATTTACATTGTCGAGCAGACAAATTTTTCGTGCATTATGAAGCAATTTATTTATTTATTTCTTTATTAGGGACAAAAAACAGTTACATGCTACAAAATACAGAGAAATACTTAAACTAAGATTTTACAAACACGTAACCCACACCATTGTCCACGTTTTAACTAAAGTTTAAAAGAAGTGCTAAAGACAAGTGATAAAAAAGAAAAAGAAATATAAAACACTGGTCGCTGCCACAACTATGCTGTGTTACTTAGCTCAGCTGAATTTAACTTAAAATACTCGCTAACCAAAATATCCAGAGCAATTCTCTTAAATGATTGCTTAGATAGACAAAATATATCTAGTTCAATAAAATGCGTGTTATAAGAATCAACAAGGCGACGAAGAGGCGCACGTTCCCCAGCGTTAGTCCTGCATATGTCTGTATGGAATAGTTGAGGGACGCGCACCCCTAATGGATTAGCGATATCCTTCAAAATGATTCAGAATGAGATTGGTAGTGTGTTACACAATTAGGGTTCTGGCTTAGTAGCCCCGTTTTGCAATCATTGGACGAACTCTTAAAATCGCCAAACCCTTCAAATGTTAGTTACCTTCGCAATCAGTAAGCAAGAAGAAGTTGATAGGCACTGTCAACACCATGATCACGCCAAGAGTGTAAAATGGTAGCCCGAAGCCCCCGATCTACCTGAAACATTCAGATAAGTTATACATTCAAACAGTAACGTGACAGGCTTTTCGATCATTGAGTACGAACTTTTTAACCCCCGACGAAAACATATGTTATAAGTTTAACTTGTGTATCTGTGTGTCTGTCTGCGCTATCGTAGCTCCCAAACGGCTGAACCAATTTTGTTTTTTATTTGTTTTCTTTGAGAGGTGACTTGTTCATCTATTGTAATATTATTGGTGTGTCGTTGATGCCATTTAAAAAATTGTAAGCATCTGTAGGAAGCCTCTGCATTGCTATATTTAGAACATGGCTAGAGCGAACAACATTGTTACAAATGTTTAATAATTAAATCTAAAAATAAAAATGTAGTGCATTTTCTTTTGCTAATCCATATTTTGGTTATGTTGTCTAATATTTTTCATGCAAAATTCACTTACGCCCTAGTTTCATATCGACATCATCATGATTCATGATATCGATATGAAACTAGGGCGTTTAGGCTATTTGTTTTGACGATGTATGGGAGTGTTAATTAAACCCGTTACGATAACATTACGATAGAGATAATTATGTTCGTTCTCGTGTAACAGAGTTTAATTAAAATTAAAATTATTAAAATCATGTATTTACCTAGTTGTTAGCGAACAACTTGGTAAGTACCTACATGATTTTAATAATTACTGTAAAAAATCAAACTGAAACGGGTCATAGGTACTTACATTGATAAATATAATTTAAAAACTTTCTTTTCGTAAGTTTTGGTAAAAGAATACTGAAAACAACCTACTTCAGGTTACATGGAAGTAATACAATTTTATTGCAGTTTTTCGTAAACACGTGACAACAGCAAATATAACAACAACCAAAGAGGCTGTGATGATGCGGTGCCAAGCTTACGAGAAAAAAAAATAAGTATCTGTCGTTCATAAAATAAATACAATTACCGAGTACAGGAGGCCTCCGATGGCCGGTCCCACGGACATGCCGAGACCGATGAAAGTCTCCAGAATGCCGAGAACCGAGCCAATGCTGTCAGGAAATGTATTCACGACGAACACATAACTGGCCGTGGAGTATGCGCTCGCTCCGAGAGCCTCCATCCCTCGCACCACGAAGCATAGCGTCGTGAAAGTAGTTGTGTCTTCAATTAAAGCTAGTGTGCTAGAAATAAAAAGAGTAAAAATGCAGGTGCTAACGAAAATAATTGAAAAAAATTGAAACTAAATCTATGTTTGAGAATCATTTTCCGCATTCGTAACTATACACGTGCACAGTATATGGATGCACAAATTGACACATATGCTTATTTTTTATAAGCATGTGTGTCATTTTCTTAAAATTAGCATGCCTTGCAGCTGTTCACACTTGCTAGAAATAAGTATGCTATAGTTTAAAGCAATCTCCTAAATAAGCGTGTGCAGACGCGCTCGGAGCACTCCCCCTTCTACCCGCACCTCAGGTACTTAGCATGTTCGAAAATCAAACGACTTGATTTTTGAGCATGCTCGAAAAAATCATGCTCAGTACTAGCAATGTTTCGACACACATGCTTTAGTGCTAGTAGTGGGCATTAACAGAATAGTTGATTTTTGATAAAAAGTTTCTACTCTGACTTAACTAACATAATACTAGCTGAATTTGATGAAAAAATGTGAAAGAAGCTATTTGGGTAGTTTCTTTATTAAAAATGGCCGGTTACTTTAGTTAGCATTTGTTACAAAAGTGTTAGCGAAAAGGAGGTTTCAAAATAGGAAGAATTTAGTTTTAGATTTTCATGCTGCCTGTGTCTACGCGAAGGCACATGTTTTTAACGTCTCACGCTTCATCGCAGAAGTTAATAATTCGAATAATTGGCGTAGAAAATGTGAAACGTGCACTTCTGTTTAGCGGCCACAGTGAGAGAAAAACTTAGGTTAGTTTCTTTTCATGATGAAAAGATCCTGAACGATGACGTCCACACTAAGAACATGCTTTTGATGAAATAACCGACTGTTATCGCCTATTTTACGTAATATATTATACAAGAATTGTTTTTATAGTCTTTCGAGAATCCTTTATCGAAAATCGTTTAAAATAATCACGTAACATAACCGTCATAATTTAATAGGCTTTTCTAACCCCAAAACTGTAACGTCAGTACCTAACTTGCATAGTAACTAGGCGATCCACCTACTGAAGTAGGTAGGTACAGCTACCCATTCCATTTTTAAGTCTATTGTTAGTGGAAATGGTGACGTCCTTTTAAGCGGACTACGTCCCCAAGATGGGGTTAAGTTGGTAGTGTTAGGCTATTTACGAGCTCTCAGGGTACCGGGAGGAATCAATTAAACCACGGTTTATCTCCTATGTTTAATAATTATTCCTAGAAATCATTCTACGTATTTTACATCTTTTTCCTTTGGCTTGTCAGCCAAATCTGACGCCTAATGTCTTCTAATCTTAAACTTAGTTACAGTTAGTCTCGTATTTCTTGCCAATAACTCGCGGACGTTGTAGTTAGCACCAAATAGGCTCTAAACTCTACAGTAGGTACCTATTTAGACGCTACATCAAAACGAAAGGCCTTTTGTCTCTTACTGCACTGGTTGAATGCTATACAGGGTGGCAGGGACATCGACGCGCAAACTGTACCCATGAATTCAGCACATGAGTTTAGACCCCATAGCGTAGAAAAATTTCGTCGGTTGTCAAAAAAAAAATCTTCTGTTTCATAGAAAAGTGCAATACAACCTGAGACTAGAGATGCCGATGCATTCCACCCGTTTCTTTGACAAATCTTTTAATGTTGTCAAAGCAGTACGGTTATGGAATGACTTGCCCGTGTCGGTAAGGCGTGCCTAATCTTTGTCCGCTTTCAAAATTATGATACACAAGCAGTTCCTCTCTCCTTAAACATCGTCATTATTTTATTATTATTTATTTATTTTTATATAATTTTTTTTTTCTTTGCTCTTGTTTCATGTTTTTATTATATGTATATATTTATTTAGACGAGTAGAATATACTATATGTATATATATTAATTGTATAATGTAAATGGTACACCACAGACTACCACCTAAATTTGTCTCTCCTTCATTGTAATCCATCCAAAGGTTGTCTTTAAAAGATCGCTCTTAGCGATAAGACCGCCCATTGTGTCACCCTTTGTAAAATGTAATATATTTATATCTCTGTAATTTGTATGGTGTACAATAAAGAGTATTCTATCTATCTATCTATCTATCAATACCTATGCGGTCAAAACGTATGAAACAGCAATATTTTTTTTTTATTAACCGACGAAAAATTTTGACTCTATGGGGTCTAAACTCATGTGCTGAATTCATGGTTACAGTTAGCGCGTCGATGTCCCTGCCACCCTGTATATGCACATTAGATTGGAACTATCGCTAGGTCGCAACATTTGCGATTACTAGACTTGCCTAAAGTAAAAAAAACAAAACCTTTCCCGAATAGTCTTAAGTTTCCTATGACCTTGTCACAACTCGATGTTTACAAACAACGCTACTTACCTATGTGTAAACAAGTGAAGATTCTATACAATTATGGGTCATCAAACAAATCCTTAATATTGACACTAAAACTCACCCAAATAACACATTGCAGGCACCGGCGACAAACATGCCCGCCGTAAATAGGAACTTTGCGCCGACCATCGGCAACTGCGAAGAGTAAACATCACGCACCATCATTAAACTAGGTATCTACGTCTATAAGATAGTGCTAAGTCTGTACAATTTCTAGTGTTTGATCTTGAGCAACAATGGGTTAATATTTGTTTAAGCATGCACTCATTTGTTTTGCTAGACGGTGAACGCGATAAGGGCGAAAACACCCCTTGGCTACGGTCTTCACCGACAGCCGACCTTCATGATAATGATGGCATCTCGAGGTTTGACTTTACGATGTCAAAAAATACACGTAGAAGAGCGGTGACCGCCACATGCAGCCAAATACAGAGTTTAAAGTTTTTGACACCTCAATGTCAAATAGTTGTGAAAATGACAGATTTTCATGACGGGATCAAAAACATGACGGAAACGCTCTTCTAGGAGGTAGCTTTACTTTCATAAATAACGTTCCAGTGACGTCATTCAACGGAAAACTGTGGACGATATGTGGTGACCACCGAATCAAAATAGGCATGTATTGTTAAAGAACAACTATACTTCTTTACAAAACAAACTGCAATGACATGCCTAAAAGGAAACTTAAAGAATCTATTGAAGTTTCCTATAAATAGAAAGTCTATTTGAAGATTGTAACCTTTTGATTGACTGCGTTCTTGGAATCAAGCTCTGCGTAACGTTCTCCCGACTTTTCTGTCGAGAAAAAACTGGAATCCGTTCATCGCTGGATATTATAGGCTTTTCTCAAGCATCGCCACAGCGACCGGTTCTGTGCTTCCCGTATCCAGCAGATTCCCACGATCTTCATTAGGTTTTCGACCTTTTCTACCCATCACCATATACTTAATGCCTGCAATACTTATCTATAATTTTTAGGCTGCTTTTCGACCAGAGATGTGCTATGCAGCTATCCTGCGAGGATATGAAAGCTTAGCTACGAAACTGTGCGACCGTTTCCACTAATGCTAAGCTGTGTAGCGGAGCGAGTAAGATGTGCTATGAAGATGCGCCGCCGCGAGGTAGCTGTGCGCGGAAGATGCTCAACTCGAGTAATGCGATGCATCGATAGAAGGGAAAGCACGGGGAGTACTCTGCTCTGCACATAGCTACACCACTCGCGCATCCATAGCACGCCTCCTTCCGTATAAAAACATAGTTTAGTTGAATCCGTTTCCACCAGTGCTATGCTACGTGGACCAGTGAATATGATTGGTGGATAACAAACGCATCCATAGCAACGTAGCATAGCACATCTCTGGTGGAAAAGCAGCCTTAATGATGCAACTAACTATGCGCTTGTTATTCAATCTAATTCATCCTGCTAGGGAGAATCACTCGGAAGTAGTAACACAAAATTCAAGAGGAAGCTTTGTCATAACTTTTTGATTTACCTGTGACAATACTTCAAAGACAATACTTACGAATTTGCCGAACAAGGGCGATGTGAGAAACATGACCACTGCATAGAAGCTGAACACGATTCCACACATGGTCTCCGAGAGGCCCTTGGCAGCTGCCTCTCGGGGGAAGAACGGCGCCATCACACTCATGGAGCAGAAGCTCATGAAGTCTACCAGGGCCAGGGAAGCCAGGGTCAGCCTCTGATGGCTGGAGAGGTGACGCACCGCCCCCGGCTGCAGGCGCGTTTGCGTTCGCACCAACCTACGAATTGTGGATATAGGTATGCAATATTGTCGTTTAGGTTAACGAATACGTGCAATATGGCGGGTTGGTTATGTTACGATCGGTCAACTACGTGAAGGCAGTTTAGTAAACTTGAAAATGAATGTAGGTGGCTACATAATATAGATTTTTTTTAGTTGCGGATTTTGTTGTAGTTTAGTGTTAATGTTAAGGAAATATAAACCAACCATAAATACTAACAGGTTATTATGGTCAGCCATTGCAACCACCGAATTCAATGAAATTCAAGGTTTGAATTGAATCCAAGATCATTCTAGTATTGCATTACATATGATACTTGATATAGTTGCTTAAAATTGATTATTACTAGGTGTACAGATAAATAACAACGGCTGCTATCTTACATTTACAATAGGCTGATAATAGTAACAAACTGCAACACGTGTAGTTATAACAATTACCCAGCTAGGTGCACGTATTCATTAACAAATAACAGGTAGGTATGCTGCATATTTTATCATTGATTTGAAACGGTGATGATACTTACCGTTCTCTTAATATAATGATCTCGGAGCTGATGTCGTCTGGTGGTCCCCCGGACCAGGAGTGCACGCGCCGCAGCCGGCCCGAGTCCTGCAGTGAGCGGCGACCGCCCCACGTCTCCGCCAGGTCGTCCGTGTGCGTGGAAGTCTTCATCAGCTTGCTATGAAACACTACTGTCTCGTGAGAACCTGTTCCACGGACGGCAACAATGTTCAAATTCGAGTCACTTGTAGTCCGTTCACGATCAGTATCACTTAGCAGCCGCGTGTTTACGTCAGCATCGTCGCACTCTCGGTCCATATTGAAGGGCCACAATGCTCTCGGTCCGTTGGAACTGCTCAATACCGAATATGCTAGATGGCACCGCACTGCCGCCGTCGCCGTCGCAATAATATCCGATCGTAAACAACCCGAGTTATCGGCGTGTCAACACACCGAGCGCACCAACTACTACTGTTAACAATTAAAAACCCACCTCGCGTATATCAATTTATTATCGATATCTTATCGTGTTCAAATAAACATTTCCTGGATAGAGGACGCTTTCCAGCCAGTGATGGCGCGTTGACTCGGCTGAGTCGCCGGCGGTGGAAAGTGAGGCAGGGTTTTCATTTATTTATATGTAGGTAGGTACCTGATATGTAGGTACTCGTACGTCGTATTTGCTTGCGATAATCCATACAGCAAGTAGTTTATCGCAACTTGTCAACCAAAGGAAGTTTTGGAAGGATTCCGTATTGTTCCATTCCTAGGCATTTCGTGTTCATGCTAAATGTCAATAAAATTGTATTTTATCGGGATACCATTATTATGAGCTGTATGCGTTTTTATACCTGTAAACAAAGTAATCGTCATAAAAAATCTATTACGAGATTTCATTTTACTGCCTTTTTTTATTTGGCACTGTTTTATGTTAAGTCAAATGTATTTTGGACAACTAAGATATCCTCGCTATAACCTAAGCAATGGGTTGGGCAGAGGTGGTATCGGAGAGAAATATAATTGTCTGCCAGCATAATAATCTAACACCCACCCTTGTCACCCCAATAGCGCGCAACATACATCTATCGGAATCTGATTCATTTTGAAGGATATTGCTTTATATGTTCAAATAATGTGTCTGCTCTACTACTTAAATAACGCAATGAATTGTTTTTATCTGTCAAAAGGAAAGCCATTCCTACTGTTAGTGTGTTACGCCGCAGGCACCTGCCTGAAGCTAACTAACGGTTTGTTCAAGCACAAATCATCCTGGCACTGCCTATGTTTATGTGAAAAACCCTGGACCAATAATCTAGTTCCTTATGAAAAGTAATGTAGTAGTTTATGCTTAACCTGCCTAACTATAGCTATCACCGCGCCTGGCAAACAGATTAATAATCGCAGTGTTGTACTCACATGCATCAGTCACATCAATCAATCAACTCGGCCTACTGCAGTCCACTGCTGGACATAGGACTCTCGCAGGCTGTGCCATAACACCCTGTCCTGCGTCTTCCGCATCCAGTCTGTCCCCGCCACCTTCTTTAAGTCGTCCGTCCATCTAGCTGGGGGGCGTCCCACACTACGCTTGCCGATACGCGGGATATCAGTCACATATTATTTTATAATACATTCTTATTTCACGATTAGCGCACAATACCTTTTTAGCCATTTTAATAAAGCACAGCAAGGTTCGACTGTTCCTCTGCGTACCCATGGGGCTAGTAAGAGCAGGGACTACTTACCTCAATAAAATAAATGTTTTTTACTGCCAAATCGAGAACTGCATTCCAGGTCGCAAAATTTTTCTACACAACGCAAACGAATTCATTTTTTTAATTACTTTTTAGTCATGGTTAGGTATGTATTTAAGCATCTTACGTTTTTTTTTTTTAATAATCAACGTTTTTTTTTATATTGTAAGTACCTAATTAGTGCACCTTCATTCTTCTTAGCGTGTCGATAGCAATCTAAATGGACTCGGCCCAGAATTCGGCTACTTGTTTGGCGCCATCACCAGCGTCCATCAGCTCCTGTAAAGTGCAGCTGACAGGACACGCAGGACATGGGGTGCATGAAAGGAGCCACCCCGAACGACGTATCTACAGAGCCACTATAAGTACGTCCGGCGCACCCTGGGCAATCAGCGAGTTATCCTCGCTGATTAGCTAATCCTTTCACCACGATGGCAATCCAAAGTCCACTTATAAAACAGGCTCTGTGCGTAGTTTCGATTAACATCGAAGGGTTCTCACGAGACAAATCTGAAATTCTATCTGATGTCTACCGCAAAATCCACTGCGACATTATTTGCGTTTACATCGAGATGAAACCCAAAGCCGGCCACACATCCCTGAACTTACGCTTATCGCAGAGATCTGTCACCCGAAGCATGATAACGCAGTGTTTGCTGCTCCCGGCGTAAGCATAACTACTATCCACCAAATGCACCTTCATTTAAAAGTTAGCGATTAGACAATATTTATTTTTGAAGTGAAAACTTCTTTAGCGGCGTTGTGCACTTTTTTGTGATGGGTAAAAAATGTTAAACTCGCGTCAGGACACGTGACCTAATCGAAAATTCGTAAGACGGAGCTCGCGTCAGGACACGTGACCTGATCGAAAATTAGTAAGACGGAGGGAGAGTAGACCGCATTCCAAAATATCAAAAATGCACGTTAATATTCAAGTTTTCACTTCTGCCGGCACCCGTTGTTTTTTTAATTTGACTTTCAACTGCCTCGTTGTCGTTGGTCTAGTGATCGCAAGTTCGCGACTACTGAGTGTGCGGGTCTGGGTTCGATCCCGTTTGTGAAAGAGGTATTGGGTTTTTCCGTTAAGAACTTCTCAGTAGCAGTTCAGAAGCTGAATTTATGCCCGGTTAGTGGTGAAATGAGCAGTGATGGCCAAATAGTAACGGTCGCGACTTACGACTTGTAGATCGTAGGTTCAATCCCAGTAAGGCAATTTACTTTGTGTAAATTAAGTATTGCACCAATGCTCTTTAAACGGTGAAGAGAAACATCGTGAGGAAACCGACGTGTCATGTTCAAAAATTCGAAGACATGTGACATCTGCCAAACCGCACTGGGCCCAGGTAGTGGATTACGGCCCAATCCCAGCAGTGGGAACATTATATGCTGATAATGTAGTAGTGAAATGTGGGTGAAGAACAAGGACTACACCACGATTGCAATTTTAACCCTTGGCAATACAGTCGTGATCATAGATCTATGGGCGTGATGTTATCAGATGAAACTTGCACGTTTCGTTTTAACTTCAAGTAACTTATTTGTGTTTCATTGGGCTGTCTGTTCTTTACCGCCTGGATATTTCTTGTTTAAACAACCTTGTTGCTTGATAACATTGGTTTCACGGCAAAACTGAGTGAGCATCGAACATTATCCCTTGTGTCCCACATTCGGAATATTATTATGAATTTTTACCTTTTATTTATGATCTGAATCTGCAGGGTAATCGCGTAACACACTAACTTCCTTCCTGGCTTCCATTTTGTGAGTTCAACAACTCTCAATGCGCTATTTACGTTGGTGAGCAGCAATTTTTCGAATGTATGAAGCAAAGGATTAGCAATATCCTTCAAAATAATTCAGATCATGATTTAAAAGGTGTTACGCAATTAGAGTGTTGGTCTTCCTCTAGGAAGTTGGTAGCTTTATGCCCAGCAAAGAGCCATGACAGGCTCTTATTTAGATCAAGTAAAGACTATGATGTGAATTTCTAGTTAGACGAGATTGTGGTATATTCGTGTAGGGATTGATCGTGTAGGCATGACTCAAATACAGGGTGGCAGGGACATCGACGCGCAACCTGTTACGATGGATTCAGTACATGATTCTGAAGCCGGCTGCGAAAAAAACTCCCCGGTTATTGAAAAACATTTTGACCGTGTAGGTACTGCACTTTTCTATGAAACAGCTGGTTTTTTTTTGATAACCGACGAATTTTTTTTACGCAAAGCGAAAAATGTCTTGAATCGTGTGCTGAATTTTTTGGAACAGGTTGCGCGTCGATGTCCCTTGCACCCTGTATACTAACATGGTAATAGAGTGAAAGTGTCTCTAAACGGTAAGGGAAAACATCGTGAGGAAACCGGCGGCATGTTCTAGAACCAAAAATTGGAAGATATATGACATCTACCAACCCGCACTGGCCCCGCGTGGTGGATTACGGCCCACTTTCTGTCACAGAGAGGAGGCCTGTGTCCCAGCAGTGGGAACAATATAGGCTGACTATAATAGAGTGAATGAATAATAGCTAATAATAATAGCTCATCAATAATGTGTAGCGTAAAAAAGAGCATTTCTCCTGTCACCTTTTACTACTTGTGCGGTTCATACCGTTGTCATTTGAGTGTTAAATGAGATCAACGTGCAAGATTAGATAAGCTGATAAAAAACGTTAGCGGAAACAGATAAAGATAGGATAAATAAAACTACCACTTACAAATATAGTAACCAGATTTGTATTGATGTTTTTTTAACAAACCAACAATCATTTTATGAATCATTAATAAAAAGAAATTCAGCGATTTAGTACACTTACGATATAATTATCAACAAATTATAAACAACGTATTTAATTCTTCTCATATTTAACAGATTTATGTGAAAAAATATAGCTTTTATATTATGAATGACTGCACTCGCAAACAATCAAAACAGTAATAATGTGCCAGTCGGTTCATCGGCTCAATTCAGTCCGGTCTTCATACGTAAGTAAATAGATACACTCTCAAATCTTATATTATGCAAACGATTACGTTAGCGACAAACTCTGATACAAAAATAGTAAAACAAAACACATATTTCTATAATAATGACGTACATTCATATTTCATTTTCACGACGTACCGTAAAACGGCGTGAATAGGGATGCAGGGGTGAATCGGGACGAAACTTTGTAATTGATTTTAACATTTAAATAATATAGTTTGTTGCCAGAAAAGAGTCTAATGTGTTTATTGTTTTTTAATTAAACGTTAAGTGTGTGTTAGCAACAAACTATATAATTTTAAAGTTCAAATCCATTTTACAGTTTCATTCCGATTCACCCCTGCATCCCTATTCACCCCGTTTTACCGGTATTTATAGTTTATCTTTTAAGTCTTTTCATTAAATTAACTGTTTAACGAATATTGATCCATTCCCGTGGAACAGGTTTATAAAAAAGGCTATTTTCCTAAAAAAATCCGTCAGTTAGATTATCAAAAAATATCGAACCTGTATTTTTTCTTTTGTCAATTATATAAAAAATGATGAAGATATCGCCCCTTAAAGTTCCGCGTGACGTCACTTGCTTGCTACACTTTTGTAACAAAGTGACGTCGCGACTCCCAAATTTTGACGCGCTTTATCTTTAGTCATTTTTTGTTTGATTGACAAAAGAAAAAATACGTGTCCATTATTTTCGATAATCTAACTGACCGACTAAATATGATAATTACTTTTTTACCCAGGCAACTACCCTATTGTTAGAAATAATAAATGCTAAGAAAAAATAATGTTGAAATAATAATTTCACGTACACGAGACACGTATTTAGGCGCCCTGTTCCACTGGAGTGGTTCAAGAATAAAGCTGTCCTTAACACTAGATTCACGCTAACCGGTTTATCAACGAAGCATATGTCTTGAGCTAGTACGATCATAACCTAAGCAGGGCGAGTTCTTGAAGCAGCGCCGGCTCCTGCTCGATCTTGGCGCGTTGGTTCAGCTCCAACTGCTTGCCAGATGCTTTCTGTTGCTTCAGCTTGTCAATGTCGCTTAGTTTCTGTAACATGCAAATATACTTGTAGAATAAACTACTGCATCGTTAGTCTAGGGGTCGCAACCATACGTCTGTCGCCCCCCACACAGCAGGACCCGAGGTGGCGACGCCCCTCGCTGACGTCGCGTGGGGAGTTAAGCCCTGACTGAGGAGGCCCCCAAGTTCCCGTGATGACCACACTTACGGCGGTAAGTGTAGGAAGGGAACACCGGGGTGGTTTTTAGTCAATAAGAGTCTGACAGAGCCCTCCGCCCTCCCCAAGGCGGTGGACATCCGGATTTTCCACACCGGAACAAAAAAAAGGGGGTCGCAACAGTGACAAAACGAGTTATAAATGGTCCAACACTATTCCCACTGGAGTAAAGTTCTAAATGCAAAATTGACAACTTAGACGGTTTTTTAACAGTCTTCGAATTAAGAACTTTAACTGTGTTGGAATCAAAATCAAAAGTCATTTATTCATATTAGGCTGAGAATCAGCACTTTTCGAACATCAAAATTATAAAAGACAGACCTGGCCCTCCCTTCACTATCAATTCTATCTATTAGATACTAGATATTCTACTAGATATTCTATTTATATGTAATTATACTTCAATAAAGTTCGAAATTCAAATATGACTCGATTGTTTAAACCTATCTAAAGGTAAATCTTGGTTTGTAATAAGGTTGATTTGATAGGGTTCTGAGCTCGACGATCCTCAGGTTGGATAAAGTATTATCGAGATTTGCCATTAGACATTTCTTAGTGGTAGTCTGGAGGTTGGATGTGTGCCTGACTGATGGCAATAAGGTCGCCCCCTATTATATGTCACTAAGCTGGCGAAATGTGGGTGTTCTATAAATATCTGCCTAACCCTTTGGATAATACTAGCGTGTTACGTTATGTTTAGTATACCTACGTCATGTTTTTAATAGTATGCACGCCACACACAATGGTCCACCTGAAGGACTAAGTGCGGAAACCAAACCCGTAACCTAGATAGTATGCTGACATCAGACGTCATTGTCTTCGGTCAGGCATAAAACACAAAATATTATGTTTTTTTTTTCTTTCTTAATATATTTTTAGAATGGCCATGATTTCAGGTTTATTAATAAAAAAATAAATAAAGCAAAAAATGCGCGTAGTCAAAGATACTGACGTCAATCCAAGGAGGTGATTCTTAAAGCGATCAAATGCGGAATTTGATCACTTTAATAATAATACCAGCCTATTACTACCAGGCCTCGTGCCTTCTCTGTATGAGAAGGCACGAGCATTGATCAACAAGACGAGTCGGCGATTTAAGACTTATATTAAACTACTAGCTTCTGCCTGCGTGAAATTTCGTGTCATCGCGTCGCGTCCCATCGCTCGCCCGTGCTACTACTTCATTTTCGCTTAGTGTTCTTTCTGACTTTTTTTTTCATTTTGCTCGGCTTCAAAGGGTCGTAGCCTGATATTAGATAGCTTATAACCTTCGTCAAGATTTGGGTTATCAAATGCAATAAGATTTTTTTAAATCTGACTGGTAGTTCCGGAGATTACCCCCTACATACATACAAACAAACAAATTGTATTCGCAGATACAACAAAAGAAAACTAACTTAGACTTCCACGGAAAATAGCTATCGATTTTCACATGGTTTTCCTTTAATTTCACCACCTATTTCTCTTTCTATCATTGTCAAACGTAATGTAGATGCGCCATATTGTGGTAATCTAAAAAATCCCATTTAAATATTTTAGGGTTAAACTGCGTAGATGGTTGATAGATTTTATTTTTAATATTTTACAAGAATGTATGCAACATAATTATTTTTATCTTATTTTAACGGATCTATAGTTTTGTAGAGTGTATGTTGTCTCTTGTTATTCATATTAGAGCATATGTATGTGTATATTTTACTAAAATAGGTACCAAGTATTATGTCGATAAAATTGAAATTTGCATGCCCGAAACAGGCAAAATATGAACTGTACATAAACCAATAACTTTTACAACTGGTAACACCTGTAATTTCTACAAGTGAATTATTATTTAATCAGTTCAGGACATTACCTTATTAAGATTTTTGATCTTCTTGTCCTTCTCGGGGTCTCCGGTGGACACGAAGGGCGCGCGGGAGGAGGAGACAGGGGGCGGAGGGGAGGCGTCGCCGCGAGCCTTCTCTTCAGCCTTGCGGGCCTTTGCCTTTTCACGCTTTTCTTTCTGTTTGAGCGCCTGCTTCGATGGTGCCGCTAAAATCGTCAATAAGGAACCATAAAGCGAATAATGTATATGGTAGCTTCTAAAGCCTACATCTATAGAGCGAACTTAGTTTGTAGTCACTTTTCACACACTTTGTAGTCACACATTACTTAGTACAATAATGTCAATGCCACACGGGCATTGCCAATGCGTTGTGTCACCGCTGCAACGCCTGAGCGGTGACGTCATCGCAGCGCTCGTGTAGCAGTAACTGCGTCGAAATCACTGCGCTGCGACGACGCAACGCATTCGCAACGCCCGTGGGGCATCGCTCTTCGTTTCATACGAATATATACCTTATTTTTGAACTAAGTTAATATTCATAGTAGAATGAAACACCTGCTCACACTCGATTACAGGAATATGCACATTAAACTCATATTTATAAGGTTCATATTCCTATGAAACGCTCAGACTCTTACTGACTAAAACCCACCCGTGTTTCTTCCTTAGCCCTTTATGTACCAGGGCAGCGGTAACCCTTTCGGACGATCCCGCTACCCCGGCAGGACTGTACTTAGCTTGAGGGTAGTTTTAAGTACGCTTTATAGATTTCAGCCTTTTAGTTCAAGATCAAGTGACCTAATTCAAGCAAATGACAGCTATTTCGATGAATCGCGATGCTGTCGCTTACGTTAAAACTTTGTTTATTGTTTTATACTTACTTTTGAAGCTATATAATACAATATATGAAACATACCACTAGGTGTTGTTTCCCCAGGTTTATGCGGCTTCTCCTGCTCATGTAGCGTAAAGGTCGAAGGCCTATTCTTAGCCCCAGGAGGTCTGTAGGCCGCCGCGGGCTTCGGTGTGGAGTCCTCAATGGCCTTGGGCACAGTTCGAGACAGCTCACTCTTGGGGAAGTTGCCTGGTTGCCAGCTGATAGCAAGGAGGTTCTCCTTCTCAGCGCATACACGCTTGTGCATCAGTGCGCATGTGTAGTGCCAGATTTTGTAGCTGAAATAAAAGTAAATATTGAACTACCCAAACCTATGTGGGATTGATATTTGACCTAGAACCAAATGTGATATTAGATCTATAATTCATTTTTTTATTGTTGTTAAGTGCTAGTCAGTTAAAACATAAAAAATACTTTAAATTATTCTTAGCATTTTAAATTCCATTTTATTCGAACTTTATCTTAATACTAGCTTCTGCTCGCGACTTCGTTCATTTCATCATCATCTGCGTAGCCTTTTCCCAACTGTGTTGGTCGGCTTCCAGTCTAACCGGATGCAGCTGAATATCAGTATTTTACGTAGAGCGAATGTCAATCCGATATCCACAACCCAGTTACTGGGTTTACCAATATGTTTCATTTCACAAATCGACTTTTTTAGTAACATCTTCGAAATAAGTATTAAATTCATGTATTTTTTTATAATTGCCAAATATCCTATTAAACACTCTACCAAGCTTCCGTGTACTTAGTTATTAAAATACTTGATATGATACATACCCATTACCAACAGTGAGTCTGGGGTATGTGGTAGCCGTAACGAAGGTCTCAGCACGAGGGTCCCACATCAGACTGGTTGTGTCGGGGGCCGCGCAGGACCCCACCTTCTTGTACCCGCGAAGCTCCCACACCTCGATGTGTCCCGACGCTATGTTACCGAAGCCGCCCAGCAGCATGCGTGTGATTGAGTTAAGGTTTCATTTGGTTGACAAACTTGAGAAAAATTATCAACCCAACAACTTTTAGGAAGTAACTTAAATGGGTTGAATTTAATGAGCAGAAAAATACATTTTCATTGTATTTTAACTGTAAAATTGAAACAAAAAAAAATATGGCACCTGATTACAAGTCCTAGATTAAGTTTTCTCACTGATAATTACATATCATTCAAGAAAATGACAGCATACTAAGACTATAATGGAAAATCAGTTTAGCTATTTTATCTAACCGCTAGCGGATCATGTTTAGTGCATTTTTATTTCATAACTAAGTCACATCATTATGAAAAGGATATGGTTTCCTTCAGGTGGGAAGTAAATGGAGTTCCATGCTCCAGTTCCGAATTCAAACAGTGGTTCACACTTGACGTTGAAGAGCGTGGCCTTAGCGGGCGCGTGGCCGTACACCGCCACCCACTCGTTGGAGTTGCCTGGGTTCCAGGAGATCGCGTGCACTGGACCCTCCTTACCTGCAGAAGATACTAGGTTTAAGGTGCTTCAAATGGTATAACAGGTGTAAAAAGACGCTTAAAGAAACCGAGTCACACATACTCCCCATCGTGATATTTTTTTTGACCTGGACCATACCTGGGAACCTTTCAGTTACGGAGATATTGTAGGTCAAAGTTCCAACTTTTTTTTGACTGTTTTTACGAAAACAAAGTTGAAATGTTATAAATTAACTTTAAATACCCCCAATTCCTGTAAAGTTGCATGCAGCCATAAGCACAAACAAGGTTTTGTGTGCGTTATATTTATTAGTACCTAAAACTTACTGAATGTCACATTTTCTGAGCTGCCTTTCACGTCACCATAAGAGAGTGATTGCTTTCCATAGTAAGAACCACCAGTTTTGTCCACCTATATCGGAATAACAAAAACATTACATTTTACAGCCCGTGTGCGACGAAGCAAGATGGATTACAATAATAATCAAAATCACACTATTTGATGATGAAGATGACAAATGATGAATGAATTAGAGAATGAAGATGCGGTTTTGAGACTTTGTAATGAATATCCCAAAATGGTATTTTAATACTACTGTAAATTGAGTTCAAAATAATTATTTTGTCACTTGTCACTAACATCGGTCTGCGTCATCGCGAACACGTTGGTGCCGCGCCGGTTCCAGTAGAAAGTAGCCTTGTCTGCCTGGAACGACGAGCGCGCCACGACTGCCTGGGTCTGCTCGAAGTCAGGGTACTTGAACACGCGCCAGAATGACGGCTGGCCCGCCTTACCTGTCAATCATCAAGATAGATTGTTGATCTGATTGAATTGATCCTTGATCTGTTTGTTTTAGCTGTAAGTCTCCCATGTTATTTAAATAAATAAATAAAATAAAAAAAGTGTAAATACTTAAATGGGTTGTAGCAAATAAGCAATCATATTTTGATCAACATACAACTGAATCGAATTTCGGGGGCCATCTTAGCGCATTAAGGATTTTTATTTTTTATTTACGACATTCCTGTTTTGTGGTAGAAGAGACATTTTGAGGAAACCTTGAGTAAATAGCCTGAAATGAACCCGTTTCTTCTGTGTGAGAGTATGCCATGACAGGATTCAATTATTATAAAAACCTTGCAAACTTATTTTTTTCTTTATTAACTTTATTTTCATTGGCTTCTAGATTCAGTCTACTACAGGTAAAAATACTGTCAATACTGGTATCATGCAGCATGATTTATAATATTTTAAATTTGATATCATATTTTACAGTTTGTTCGGGTTGAATCGAGGTGGTGCTGGCAAAGGATGCCTGGAAGGACTTGGTAGAGGCTAACATAAAAAAAAACATTTGTCATCATTTCAAATATACCTAGGTTCTCACCTAAAGTAAATGCAGCAAAATAGTATGTAGGTGCAGGGCTGGGCGAGACACTGAAAGACTTCAGTTTATCCGCATGCAACTGTTGCACAAATCTGTCGAGGATGCCATCCTCATAGATCAACACCCTGTTGTTCATATGTAAAGCAACCAGCTTCTCATCTGATGTCCACTTTGGTTCCCTAGAAATGAAATAAAAAATGATTAATGTGAAGGAAAACATTGTGAAAAAACACTTTTGAACTGAAACTTCTTTGACGGCAATTCAATAATAAAATGGGACAAGAATCAAGAGAGAAATGTCAAGGATGTGTCACATTTCATTACATGAGAGAAGAAATATATAACCTCTTTGTCTCTCACACTAAATGACTATAACTATGTCTTAATGGCCTGAAATTCTGAAATGTGAGCAAAATGTAATGCTTATTCCTAGTCTATATCGGATATCTTCATGCAGGTCAATAACAAGCTGCAAAACTATTATTATCATGAGAATATTATTTTTTAAATGTGACTTACCATCCAGTCTGATTCTTTTGTATAAAACTGCCTGCAAGTTGCCCATCAGCTGATTTATAAATATGAAGATTAGGCTTGCCCTGAAACGGTCAATAAAATATATAGGTATTTTTACTAAAAAAATATAGAAAAATATTACACAATTTATTTCATTGAAAGTATTAAAAAAAAATCTGGAAGACGAGATGTTGGTTGTCTAACGGCAAGTTGGGCAGAAGACATTGTATTCATCACTAGCAAAGTCTGGATGAAGCTTGCACAGGTGCACGGGATTGGCACAAGAAGAGAGAGGCCTATGCCCAGTAGTGGGTGAGGTCGGGCTGTGGATGACGATGATGACAAAACAGTCAATTTGTTTGTTCAATTCCTTTTGTAGCATATCCTTTAATTAATAAATATTGTGACAATAATATTGATTACCTGAGGATTTTCTTTTGTCATAAAAAACATTTCCCAGACTGTGAAATAGTTGTCCTGGGGTGAAAAAAACATGTCTTTGATATTTCCATTTATAGTTGCTGTTACAGACCAGTCTGAACATCTCACTATCTCAACTCTGAAAATTAAAAAAAATCACAAAAGTCATACAGGTGCAGTTTATATTATTTGCACATAGTTTAAATATTCTTAATAAGCTGCTTGTCCTGGATGTCATTTGTAGATCTTTGACAGTTGTTACGAGTAGTCACAAGATATAGTCTGACAACCACTCTTACAAAGAGGTATCATGTTGCCCAGTAACTGGCTCGTGCACAACAGATAGGCGTAGGATAGTCGGTCTATTTACAATAATGGTTTACAGCCGGATAGACGACCCGGCTGAATACTAATATTTTAAGGAAGCCGACCCCAACATAGTATTTTAAATAACCATGTTTTACTTTATGTAATTGAAAAAAAATTGAATAAATACACTAACATACTCGATCTGAAACCTAATACAACAGCCACTAAAAAAACTTACTAGATTCGAATTAATTCTAAATAGGTTTGTTGAATATTTTGATACTTACTTCTTATCAGTCCTATAGGCTAAGTAGGTGCCTTTTGGACTAAATATAATGCTACGTATATTCGCAGTTGTTTCATCCCTGAGATTTGTCTCTCCATAGGGCTCTTTGAAGTCAATTAAAAATATATTTTTGCTGGTCAAACCTGTAAAAATAGTGTTATGGTTCAGATAATTATAACCTCTGAAACATGCTGTTCTTCAGAAACTTTACGGATATACTATAAGCAATTACCAGCAATATACGGTGTACTCATGTTCACAGCAAAATAATGTAGAATATAATGTCTAAAAACTCATCATCTTCAAGAAATTAGGTCGTGTTGGGATTTTATGACTTGCCGCAAGACATTAACAACACCATAGACAATAAATATTTTAAAAATCTCTCGGAGTTTTACAATAATAGACTTCTCAGCATAGATTATACAGTCTATTGGTAGTTCTCAGTACAAATTAAAAACATCTGAAAATAGTCTATGATGGGAGTGTGACCAAGATTGCCAAAATATATTACCTACTTATTGTATAAAATTAAATATAGGCCGCCGCCCGCCGCCGTCACGCCGTCTGCCGCCTTGCCGCATATTCTTTTATCTAAAATAACTGAAAGGATTTCACAGTCATTTTACATTAGAACCCGTATCTGCTTGTGCAGCTGGGAAGAGAAGAAGAAGAGCAGCTCCATAGAGTGACAGCAGGTGGGATCTGTAGCCCCCAGGCGCAAAGTTTTGTAGTGATTTCAATTTAGTCGTAATTGCTTCAGTATAAAGTATTACTTTCTAATTCCATGCGTTTAGAATACTTCGTTCTTAAATTCCGCGCATTTCAATGTATGACAACACTATACGCGACTCGTCTAAAGTTGTCTATGATTTTAAAAAAATATTATTTTCTGTCCCTTTTTCGTTCTTTCGGCTTCGTTCGCGTTGTGGTTTGTGGCGGCGGGAAATTTTAAAAGTGCTTATAAAACTACTTCTACAGAAAAACCAGGCAAAGAAACTATTTGTGTGTGTTAACTATAATATGAATTAGTACAGGATTCCTTCTGTCTGTAAAATAATACGTAATTTCTGTATTTTTTCTCAACCCGTACAGTTAAAAAAAATGCTTGGTGAAAATGTTTATTGTTGTTTTGGTCTAATTATGTTGACTTCTTCTATGATTCCTTCAAATCATCGAACAATTATTAACTTAACGATAATTCTGTATAATGAATAATAAAACATTACAATGTAACTTCAAAAAATGTAAAAAATGTTTACGTGTTCGACACAATTTGTCCGCCATCTTGTAAATAAATTTATTTGATATAAACTATAAAGCCTAACGTACAGACGCCAGCAGGTCAACCTACCCGAAACTGTCAAATTTTCCCAATTAACCTTGAACCTTAATGCTTTAGCAATAAAGTTGAAAATCTATAAAAGAAATTTGACAGATTGTAGTAGCTTGATGTGCTGGCGGCTGTACATGGTGAATTTATTCCGCGGAATTAAGATTTGGATTTCGAAATTCGGATTTTTGTAAGTATAGATCATTGTTTGAATAATGTTACGCGGTGGTGGTTTCTGTTATATTTTTTATTTTGCATGATTTCTGTTTTACGTTGCATTTTGAATATTAGAACGGATACAGGATTTATCCCAACATCTGCCGGTCATAGGCGGGCTCGTGGCACCCTAGGTCGGCCTCGTGGCACATAAGGTGGTACTGGTGCTCGTGGCTCACGAGGTGGCGCTGGTGCTCGTGGCTCACGAGGTGGTCCTAGTGGGGTCCGCGGACGTGCCCAAGGTGGTGGCCTGCTTGCTGTGGGAACGTATGTTGAATAATTGCTTGTTTGCTTGTAAATAATTTATAGATGTCTGCCGTAAAGAAATATTCTAAAGTTTTGTAAGTTTTTTAGGGTTCTTCCAGTGCAAGCCCCGGATGCCGGAGCCAGCCAGCTGGCAGTTCAGCCCTCTACGTATGTATACTATTCAAAATTTGTATGATACGGTTACCACTATGATACGGTTTTTTTAAGTATTATTATTTTCTTTTATCTCGCGTACGATTGGTGAAGAGCTGAAAAAGGTTCGGGAAAGTATAACCGTTGACAGAAAAATTTAAATGTTCTGTCAGCGGTCTAGAAAGCCTGGCTGCTCGAATTGAGGGAGCAGAAAGAAGTAGGCAGGTTTCTGGTCCCTAATGCTCCAGAGCGAAAGCAGAGGAGGTATGCGTTTTGTTTTTCATACTAACTTTTGAAAAATTGACTTGTTTTGTCTTAATAAAAATTCGATCCAGCCTGTCCCATCTTGCTGTCCTCTCCCCAGCGACGGCCTAAGCCAAGGTTCGTATCCCACAGGGGGTGCCCTTAGCGTTCAGTCACTTAGTTCTGGCAGGAGGCTTTAAGTTTACTTAAGGCAACCACAGGATAGCCCGGTTAAGTAGCCATTTATAAAAAAAAAGCGATGCAAGCAGTGCTCCAAAATTAATGTAGAGTCTCGCACTGTCTGGGCGTGTGACACTTGTGGGGCACGGCTCTGTTATTCGTGCTTCAGAAATGATATGTGATAATTTCTGAAGCACGAAGAGTCTTAGAGGGAGAGCTCTAAGAAATGTGATACTTTTTGAGAACAGATGAGCGTCACGGGGTAGTAGCGTCAGTGTGAGGGTGTCAGTGTATGAAGTTGTTTTTTTTATTTTTGTTTCAGAATATTCGTTCAATAGCCTGCGAAACAGTTCCTATGAGCTTGTCCATATGCGGCGATTTACGCGCGAGTCGAGTAGCGCGTAGACAGACAAACTCTGTTTTTTGGGAAACAGCTCAAATCCTGTTTTTTGGAATTTGGGCGTCGCGATTGGTTACTACGCTATTCGACTCGCGCATAAATCGCCTCATGTAGACAAACTCTATGTGTCCTGCCTATTTCTCTGCACTTTTTTGTTCTTTGACTTAGTGAATTTGGTGTGTTATCCATAATTAGTGTATGTATTCATATTCACACGCAATATCTTATGGGATCATTGTACTCATCATTATGAATAAGTTTTACTATAGGGCCAAACATGTAATCGCGAAAAAAAAACACAGGAGTTCCATACATTTTGACGAGTTATGCAAAACGAAAGCATATTTTTTTGTTTCGTGATTTTAAGTTTGGTCCCATAGTAAAAGTTGTTCGTAGTGATGAGTACAATGCCCCCCCCCTTAAGAGAATTCGTGTATAAATAGCCATTAATGCCTTTACCTTTTACCTTTTTTTTTTGTATTACCTTTTAAGTGTTTTTAGGGTTCCGTACCCCGAAAGGAAAAACGGAACCCTTATAGGATCACTTTGTTGTCCGATCGTCAGTCCGTCTGTCTGTCTGTCAAGACCCTTTTTCTCAGGAACGCGTGGAGGTATCAAGCTGGAATTCAAAAATCTAACTTCTAAGCCAACACAATAAAAAAATAGAGCTGTTTATGCCGCAAATTTTCGACACTCGCAAGGGAATCAAAACCTACAGGGTACTTTCCGTGAACTCAGAATCTTGCAATTTGGTACGAAGCAACTTTGTACGGAACCCTCAGTGCGCAAGTCCGACTCGCACATGATCGGTTTTTTTTAATTATTATTTTTATAGAGGAAAAATGAATACTTGCACACTATTATGTAATGAAACTTGCAGTTTCATATGTTGAAGTAAATGTAAGATAATAAAAAAATTGTCACAATTCGATTAACAATTTCGGAGAAATCTACGCATTTCTTCACATACATACATATACCTATAAAAATGTTGTATGTTTCTTTGGAAGTCCTAAAGCTTATCATATGTGTTATATTGCAGTTCTAATAATATTACATACATCTTGTCAAAATGAGAACCTTCTTTTTTTGAAATTTGAAATATTTTTTTGAATCGGTGGCCGTCGCCACCTTTCTAATGGCCTTACTTGTTAAAATCAGTTCACTAGTATATGGGACATATAGAAACGAATATACCCTCCTTATTTTTCGCCGTAGTCTGGTAAAATATAATATTCTATTCTACTGGAAGAGAATGGATTTTGCTGTCTTAAAAATAAATCAATAAAAATAGACTAACGGATTTCTTAGTTTGATATTTCATATCAGTCCGGATCCAGATTTTTTTTTTCAGTATGTAACCCAGCCTTCTTGTACGGCATTTTGTGTTTATAATTTATGTAGTATATTGTACAAGAACAAATTAACACTAATATATACTATATACAAGTATATAATACGAAAAAATATAGAAAAAGGCAGGAGCTCATTGGGCATCAAAAAATTCGTTCGCATCACTGGCAATGGGATAAATGCCCAAAAGGCTGGCAGCATTACCACGTTGGATGGCAATGCTGATTAGAGATGCGCAAAACGTGTCCAACAAAAGATAAGGAGTGATATGTATATTTTTGCTTCCGGAACTAGTCCACTCATCTAGTTCATTAGTTCCTTTAGTACCGGGGAACGCTTTCAGTTCATTAGTACCACAGAATAGCTCCAGTACCGTGTAGTTCTGAACTATCAAAGCAAAACTGATATATTATTACCTCGGGACTATACGAGTACAAAACTATTACGAACATACGATGTGTTCCCATCTCGTTCTATCATAGGCGTCGCGGTGCGTCGATATGCGATGGCGCGAGCGAGAGCATGGGAGAACTAGCAGTGCTTTGGTACGAGTAATAGTCGGGACTAGTCGGTACTAGAGGAACTAAAGGACACATTTGAATTGGTAGTGAACGAGTGAGTGGTGTAGTACCGGGACTGGAACTATATCATTTTCATGACTCGTTCCGGAACTACCCAAGTCTAATGCTGATTCTTTGGGCTAAGAATAGGCCAGCCTTCTGGTCACGTGAAGAGTCAACCAACCGCTTGGCGATGTCCCAAAAAATTCGATGAGCACTTGGACCCCAAGGCCCTAGTGTTTCAACCCCAAACGTCTCAAACATATAGCTCCCAATAAGGTTGTTATATTTGCGCCGTTTGAGGTTTTCTGCTCCTGTAGCAGTCGCCCCAGCACAGCAATGCACATTAATATTATATTATCTTTTGATCAAACTTGTAAAACATGTTTTGAATACAAATGCAAGTAATATTTTTGTGGTAAAACTTGTATGTGTCTTCAGAACCTTATTTTAGCACAGTGTTTAATTCTACTACCACAATTTTTACAAATTTGTTGAAGCATTAAATAAACTTACTACAGGTACCAATATTTTTAATGTACGTATCAGATTTATGTAGAAAAAAATATTTTGTCTGGGCGCTAAAGTTCCCGTCCGTCAAAAGTTTTTTCTTAACTAAAAAAAATTAACAGAATAATAACATGCAATGTGGTTTTATTTATTTTTTATGTTAAGAATAATCACACCATGCATTTTAAACCTTAAAGCAACGTAAATGAACATCTGAGTTGAAAGTTGAAAGGATTGTATATACGGCGACACATCAAGCTATATATGTCCAGTTTTAGCTGACCTCGCATTGTATAGGTTTTTCATATAATTAGAAGTCGCTTAATGTGTCGCCGTGCGTACATACATCCAGAAACAGAGTCAGACTAACTTGGAAAACCGATATCTGGGAAATAATTAAATACCGATTTTGATATTTTTTATTGCGGGCAATTTAAGCCAACTGTCAGTCAAGATTGAAAGAAAAGAATTCAAGATGGTGGAATTTACTTTTTCAGAATGGCGCGTGAAAATTTAGCCTCTGTTTATATATTTTAGATGTTTGTGCTTTGAAAGTTATAAGTTAAGAGTTAACTTTTCAATGTTTAGTAACAAGGCTCATCTTCAGAAACGTACTCCTGAAAATGGGACAGATCGAGAGAGCTTTTTATCGCTACTAGTGGATGAATTTTTGCATTCTACTGCGTTTGGTAAATATCTTCTATTTACTGTTACAAAATGATATTGATTTATTTTGTTCTAAATTAGTATTACTAAAGATGCTTTTGTTCTTGTTTTGCTCTACTATTACCATTATAAACTATTATTATTTCAGTTGAAGGCACTAAATGAACGACTCGCGTAACTTAATCAAAATTCTTTTCGCAGATGCCAAATGCCAAGTTCTAGCAAATTTGGCAAATTTTGCATACGATCCCATAAACTATCAGTTTATTAGAGATGTTGGCGTGCTAGACATTTTCCTTCACGTTATAAAGAATGAAAGCAGCCATCAACTGCTGCATTTTGCTGCTGCTGGTATTTGCAATTTGAGCTGTGGTAAGAAAAGTTCATTTACCTTCTTCTGTTATTTCATTTGCTGTAGCTCAGACAAGGTACAGGAGCATAATTCAGAGAAAATAAATAAATAAATATTTTATTCAGTATTCAATTGGTAAAATATTTACATATAGTTCTTAGAAATAACTTGCAAAGGTATGATAATGTTAGATGCCTGTACTATTATTAAAAAACAAAGTCCCTGTCCAAAAAACCTGGCAGATTTGAAAAAATCTTTTTGTTCAATTTTTGAGAAAGGAAAAATTTATAAAATAATAAATAATTAATTTCAGATTCATCCTAAGATTACATCCATATTTGTTAGTAAAATTGCGAGCTTACAAACTAATGTTAGTAATAAAATAATGGATTAAAAAAAAAAGTAGTTTTATTAAATGACATACAATAAACAATTTGTATGTCATTCAACTGAACACTAGTGGCAGGTCCGGGTGGACTTCCCGATAACGGTGGCAAATCACTAAACGACTGCGTGCAGCCGTATCCAGCGAGCCAGTATCGGAGAGTCCCACCGGTCTGCCAGCGCGTGCAGGATGGTGTTGGGACTGTCGCGCGTGCGGCGCATGATAGATGCGCAACGTTTGCGCATGATGGCCGCAAAGCCGTCTGTGTTACCCGCCGCGAACATCGCGGAGGCGCTGCAGTAGCGCGGCAGCCTCATCAGCTATATTATAGGCTATTCAAGATCACTATGAAAGTAAAAAAAAAAGTCAGAAAGAATGCTCTGCGAAAATGAAGTTAAAGCGCGGGCCAGTGATGAGGAGCAGCGCCACCGTGAATTCCGTTCTTTTGATCTTATTTTTTAGGCAACAGTGACCTTACCAACCTCGATTCCTCGATTCGTTAACCTCGATTTATAACACTGCTAATAACTCATGTTCTGTTTATGAAGTTTTATTCAAACTACATTTCTCTTTTTCAGATCCATTGAATGCTGAATATATAATAACACAGTCTGGACTGAAGCCACTCATTGATTTACTGAAGTTAGACCACAATGATATCTTAGCTGACACAATCACAACTTTGTTCTATCTCCATAATAATCAAACCAAGTCTGAAATCTCCACAGCAGAGATTACCCAGCGGATTCATGAAATACAAAAGTCAAATGATAAAAGATTATCTAACTTAGCTACTATTTACTTACAAGATGTATGCAGTACAAATGAATAAATAAAAGTGAGACATATAAAAATGAACAAAATGCTATCAAACAGATTTCCCTACATTGTTGTAAATAATAAAAATTATCAGAAGATATGCAAAATTCATACAACCACATTCAGTAGTACAGCATTCAAAGCAGGAGATAAGATTCGCATACAAAAAACATTGACCCAGAAAGATTTGGATGCTTTCTCAAACCTTACAAGTGATCATAACTACTTGCACCAGAATAATGGAAACAAGAGGCCCATAGTGCATGGAGCACTGCTCAACGGTTTAGTGGCGGGACTGATTGGCACGCACCTACCTGGCCCGGGGACAGTACTTGTATCACAAACTATGAAGTTCCCCAATAAATGCTTTGTTGGAGAGAAGCTGACTATAAGTGTAGAACTAGTTGATGTGAGGAAGATTCTCAAAGTGAAGTTTTATTGCATTGTCGAGGAAGAAAAGAAGGTTGTGTTTGAGGGTGAGGCTAAACTCGTGTTAGCCAAAGACTGTTAGAGATTTAAGTTAATTTTTAATAGTAACTTATTTCTTAATCTAAGTATTAAATATTAAGAAAAACTTTTAGTAATGCTATATGGCATTTTAAATTCATATAGTAATTTATGAAATCTCTAAAATTTTTAACTAGATTAAAATTGGAAAGTCTAAAGTTTTATGATAGTCTGTCTTATGTGCCAATAATTCATGAAATCAAATAATATAAACTGTGAAGTACAATTATTTAGTTTTAATAATAGATAACTCATTACCTACAAGGTAGTTTAACATATAGTAATTTAACACCAAGCATGCTGCAGTTGTATCTCCAAATCTGTCCATTTAATGTCCATTATTATACAATTTTCATAGTCTATAATTAATTAAGACTGATAGCAACTAGATCATTACTTACCTACTCAAGGGATGCTTATTACTACAACAGCTGTATGTATGGTACAATTTCTTGTCCCATCATTTCGTAAATAAAGTATTGACACTGATTCATTACCTAATCAATTTACTAACTGCATAATATTCATCATCAATGTGATAATTTCTTGCCAATGTCATATCATAATGATTCATGAAGGCATGAATAGTTTATCACAGTCACTGGCTATCTGTCATCTTATTTTTTTGGGCAAAAGTCAACAAATACATGAATCCAATTAATACTCAGCAATCGTAAGCAAGACGCTAGATTAAGCTATTACGTAGAATGTCGTAAAATTGATGAGTTTGTATGTAATAAAATGTGCAATTATTTTATCTGTATGGCTTGCTGATGTGGTAGCCTTCAGCCTTGCATTTTTGATGTTAAATACATACAAAGTGGTTATTATTGCCATGATTCCGCCAATGTAATAAAGTGCCGGCCCAAATAAAAACGGTGCGATGTCGCAACGCAAAATCTTCGGCCCTTCAGAAACACTTCGGGTAGTATCGCCGATTGTGATGCGTCATCGCATTACTATTGGGTTGGCACTAAGATCACTGCCATTTTTTTAAACAGTTAGCATTTTCTGAAGCAGCTATATTTTAGATTTGGTTTGTGCCTTTTGCTGATTCGTGATACTTGTGTAATAACTGTAATAAAACATAATGCTCTGATATTTAGTCGTCAGCATAATTCGAATAAGTACGACAGACAATTAATGAACATTAAAATTCTTGTTTGATGATGTATTGTTTCTATAAAGGTAACATTAAAATCACATTTCTAGTATTTATATTGTAATTAGAACTTGTAATTGCATAATATTCCTGGCTATGTCCCTGTTTTAATTACTTTTGAACTTGTTATTTACCGCCAGTAACTCGCTGGAAGGGATGCAACCTGGGGGCTTACCACCAGCTCTTATAACAGGGCAGAAGTTGAACTGCACTGCTTTTTTGTTCTATGACTAAGTACAAAAAAGCAGTGCAGTTCAATTTCTGCTCTGCTACATGAGCTGGTGGTAAGCCCCCAGTGCAGTTTAACTTCTGCCAACAAAGGGCTTACCACCAGCTCTTATAGCAATAAGAGCTGGTGGTAAGCCCCTTGTGGAGATACGACGATTGTTTTATTTTACTTCTCTGTTACTTATTGGTAAAATATTTGTTATTTTTGTCCTTATTTTCTTTTGTACCACCACATCGCATTAAATGTGATCATGAAATGCCACCTTTACTTTTTATTGACTTTTTACATTATGATTTCGTATAATAAACCCTTTTTTGTTTTACACTTCTTGATCTGTTACAGACATGTTAGTTTTTTTTTTTTATTAAACTTTTGCCTGTTTATGTGTTTTTTTTTGTTCTGTTAACTTGTACGAAGTACGTTTATATAACAATTTTAACAATGAACCTTTGACCGGTTTTTTTTTACATTTCTTAGGTTATCATTATATAATATGCTTATAGTATTGTGTATTTATCACTTCATAGTATTTATGTAGCGTTAGGATTTCCAAATTTTATTAAGAATATTGCTAGTTGCTAGATGAACTTGCTTCAGTATTTTTTAGACAAAAAAAATCTTTATTGGGAAGGCTGTGAAATCAATCTTTTATTAATTTTGGCTAATATTGTGCATAGGGATTGAAATATCGTAATGATACAATCGAGGTAATGTATAATCTTTTTTTTGTCAGTTTCTCGTCTGATAGTTTTTCGAACAATAATGTAGAAAATAAAACTGCATCATGTTATACTGGCTTTTTAATTCTAATCCGATTTTTTGAAAACCCACTTTTGATAAATAGTAAGTAGGTACCTCACTCTGTAGTATTTTAGCAATTTCTAGGATTTAGGGCTTTCGTAGGGGAGTGGCATTTTACGACGACAGAGGTAACTGCAGGCCTGCAGTTGCCACTCGTCTAAAGACAATATTCAGAAATCGCACTTAGACTGGTATGCATACAGGGCATCAGGTATGCATCTCTACCGGCAAGAGACACCGACGCGCAAACCTAAACCATGAATTCAGCACATGATTCGAGACCACATAGTAGAAATTATTTGTCGGTTAGTGAAAAAACAAAAATAGCTTTTCAATACATTTTGACCGCGTGCGCGGTTGCACTTTTCTATGAAACAGCTAATTTTTCCAACGCAGGAGGGTTTAGAATTATGTAATAAATGCATGGTAACAGCCGATCGATTTTGTAAAAATCTCACCGTGAAAAGTTAGGTGAAGTGAGCTGCCAATAGTGTCAATCCCTTGCATTAGTTGGAATGACAGCTCACTCCACGCTCACTTCACCTAAGTTTTCACGGTGAGATGGTTACAGAATCGCACTGCTGGTTGCGCGTCGATGTCCGCCTGCCACCCTGTTTAAGGGTTTCACAAGAATGTGAAAAAAATTCCGAGTTTTATTCTTTCCGTTGCCAATCCGATTCTCTTAAAACTTTGTCAGGTCCGTAGCCAAGTGTCAGAAACGGAACCCCTTATTACTTCAGGACCGTCCATCCGGATGACACATAGCCATTTTACTCTAAGGCTGTTGGCAATAGTGCCAACAGCCTCAGAGTAAAATGGCAATTTTTGTCGATAGGTATAGACCTACCTGGATCAGCAGGATCGGGCGAGACCTGTCTTTGCCAGCAGTAGTGAGGGCTATGCTGTCAGAGACAGAAAACTGGAGGGAAGTTGCCTCCCTCTGTGAGACCGTAATGGTCCAGAAGGAGGCTGCAGAGCGGGATCGTGAGAGAGCCGATCCCACTCGGAGAAGAAGGCGTCGAGCAGGCAACCGCCTCGACGCCTAACACGCCGAAACCCCGCCTGCATCATCTAACAAAGGCGCAAATTTGCGGTCGCGGGCGATGAGAGTGGGGACTCTGTCGGCCCACTGAGTGACTTCGGGAAGACGGCGCACAGTGGTCATGTGCTGCCTTGCACAGTCAGGCTTCAGGGAGACCCCTTTACAGTCTCCCCAGAAATGTGCCCTAACAGGCGTTGCACAGAGGGGGCTCCGGATTGGTCTTTTGAGAGATAACGGTGCCCTTTCCATGTGCAGATGGTGACCACCGGGGTGGTTTTAGTGAGTAAAAATCCCACACTCCCTTCTCCAAAGACCAGGCGCCTTTTGAAGGTATCCCCACGAAAACAAAAAAAAAAAAAATGTATAGACCTACCTATCGACGAAAATTGGATAACAGACGGATGAAAAAAAAAAGAATGTACATACCTAAGCGTGTGGAGTATCGAGAGTAAATTTATTTTTGCGGTGGATAATAAATACTGTGCATGCATAAATATTCATTCAAACTACGGGCCGGTTTTTAAACGTCAATAATGTTCATATATGTATAAGTATTTCATAGGAATATGAACATTAAAATTATAAGGATAAAGTTCACATTCGTAGGAGACGCTTAGTTTACTGACTAAAACTCAAAGGGCGGTCTGCGAATCTCGTCCTAAGAATCAACATTGTAGAGTACTAGCTTTGGCCGCGGCTTCGCCCGCGTGTAGGTTGGAAATGATGTGATTCGAAAGACACGTGGCGCCATCTATTATCATAATAACGTTATTGTTGTTTTCCTCGGGAACAGAACTTTTTTCGGGATGAAAGGTACCCTAAGTCCGTTTCTGTACACCTGACAACGTATATGAAAAATTTTAGGATGATCGGTTCTTTGGTTTAGGCGTGAAAAGGTAACAAACTTGCATTCGCATCTATCTTCTATCTATCTATCTATATAAATAAAAATGGATCTTCGAAATGTATGTCCGCCCATAACTTTCGAATGACTGCACCAAATTGGATAATTCCTTTTTTTGTGTTTGTTATTGTCAGGACAAGGTTTGGATAGAAGAAAATTAAATCGAAATCGGGATCGAAACTTGCGGGTGAAACCGCGGGGCGCAGCTAGTTTATAATATTAGTTAGGATGGATTTTATAGTGTGCCTACCTAGTGGCCATAGTTTTGGACATTGAACTTAAAGGTGTTCAATCGCAATGCTTGGGCCGTGCACAATAATCTTTTAAAGCTCACCTCAAATTTTTACACCATTGAATCCAAGTTTACACCATTCCAGGTCAATCCAATACCTACCTTGATACGTTCGACATTGAACGTAGAACGTAGATATTTATGCAACAATTCATAAGTTATGTTAGAAATTGACATCTCCTTGCATAATATGCGGAGTGAGAGGGAATTTACAGGCTTAGGAATAATTCGGTGTAGGTACCTGGCCATACCTACACTGAATTATTCCTAAGCCTGTAAATTCCGTAATCGTGCATCGGAGTTTACTTACCCACCCGCTGAAGATCTCCCACCACGGAATCAGGTACCTTGGGTAACCTGAAAGTTTTTAGACACTCCGGACCCTGGTTGGCCGAAGCGAGGAAAATCTGCAGGTGAAGATTCATAGATGACTCCGCCTTGGAGTGTAAATATGGTGCTGTTCCACAAACGATGGGACACTTCATATCATGGCCTGCGTGTCCTGTTAGCTGCACTGTATATGGACTGATGGACGGTAGTGATGGCACCCAACACGTAAATTCTGGGCTGAGTACATATAAGTAGTACACCCATATCACATTTTGCCAATTAACCGACTCGTCTCCAGAGGTCGCAAGCGCTATTGCTGAGCATGAGTTCCTGGTTTCAATTCCCAAGTCCTAATCGATTTCCTTACGAATTATAAACGGCAATAGCACAGCGGTAATGGCGTAGGATATGCTATCGAGTGGTTATGGGTTCACAATCCTATTTTCAAATTTTATGACGCTATACAAAAGGATGAGAAGGGATTTTTATGGAATTAGTTGATGGACCATTTGCACCATATTGGCACCCTCATTTAGTTTTCCCAATTAAATTTATGTTAGGTTCTGATAGACCGTTACAAGTTTGAACAGACGACTATTTTCAGTTTTAGCGCTCTTGGATTGTCGGACAGGTTGTCGCAAGAGGGGCTGAATGCAAAGATTAGGCAGGACTTTGCTTAGCGGGGGTCCCTAATATGCACCCCACTATTATGCATAACTTTAAATGAAATAGTCACTTATTCACGTGATATTTAATCTACTCTATACCTACATAATCTCATATACCTACATAATTATTAAGAACAGCCTTCCCGTTATACTTTCATGCGACTTGGAATTTCGTTTAGGTACATGAGTGAAACTAATCTTAAAACAATTCTCAATCACGTTTCTTACTCGGAAAGATTACTAGATATATTCACGTAAAGTTTATCGACTAGTAATTACGACACGTTTCGTTGTGCGGCAAAAATGCTGAGTTAACAATTTTTACACGGATATCAATTGGGGGTAGTGTTTATATGGGCAGATAATCATGGTGGGTGAGACTATACGTTCTTTGTGGTGGTTCAGTGATGTGATTGTCTGAAAAGCAGTGTGGAGGTGCTACAGTAACTGGAAGCTTGAAGAATTTAGAAGTGAGTAGGCTTTCTAAGTGATACATTTTTGATCCTTTGTAAACTATTTTCTGTTGAGCTTTACTGGCATTTAGTAGGTAGCGGAACCTACTTAAGTTTACTAACAAATTAAGAGATTTGTATAAACAGCAGGGGGGCCTAAAAAGGCCACTTTAAGCAATACCTCTAAAAGCTATTCATTTCCTGAATTCCCAGCAGATCATTAGCAATTCCTCTAATTTTCGTTAAATGGTTACACATAATAGTTTAATCACTTACAATTCATTTCATATCAATCATATTTGGTGTAAACATTGGTGGATCATTTACGAATTTCCATACAAAACTGTCAAACAGGTAGGTAAATTGCGTGATATGAATTGCACACAGATCATATTATGAATTGTCAGTTTGTGACCATTTTACGTTTTTAATATGATTCATATTGTTATCCTATTATGATTCTGCCAAAGTGGCCTTTTCAGGCCCCCAGGATGATTGCGTAATACACTAACCGTAGCAATGGCTTTCATTTTGACAGTTCAACAACATTCATTGCGATATTTAAGTTGCTGAGTAGACAAATTTTTCGAATATACGTATGAAGCAATGGATTAGCAATTTCCTTCAAAATGATTCAAATTGTGATTGAAAGTGCGTTACGAAATTAAGGCGCTGGTGCTGATTTTCCATAGCTATACTATAGATTATTTAACGCCTCTTGAATTCTTGTAAAATCTTGTTACTTAGCTACCTAGACGATGTTAAAGAACTCTGTTTAGTTAATATTTTGATTTAAGGTTCCCCACCAATCGTTCAAAATGCGTGGGGTGCAGTGCTGGTTGCTCCTCGCCGTGTGCCTGTACCTGGCAGTGTCTACTGAGGGCAAACGGAAGGCCAAACGAGACAATTACGAAATCAGTGCTCCGTCAGAAGAAGAGAACAACTATGATGACGATTATAATGAAGAGGAGGTAAGGATTTTCGATTTCCACTTTTTCAAGATAAAGAAATTCCTCTTTGTTCTGTTACTTTAACCCATCGTTTAAATAGCCAGGTAGATGCCATAGGTTATAGTTTATACCTTTTTCCTTGCGGGTTGCTTTCCTAAACATTTTAAATTTGAATTAACTGGCTAGGGTTGGTGCTGTGACGTGTAACTTCTACGCTGCACGGTGCAGGGGTAATCGCGTAACACACTAACAGTAGCAATGGCTTTCATTTTGACAGTTCAACAGGATTCATTGCGTTATTTACGTTGTTGAGCAGACACATTTTTCGAACATGTGAAACAATGGATTAGCAATATGATTCAGATTGTGATTTACAGTTGGTTACGCAATTAGGGTACAGGTTCGAATCCCGCACGCAATGTACTTTACCTATATTAGGTATTATGTTTAGTTATGAACGTCTCGGTATGCGTATAGAAATTTAGATTTTACTTATCTCTTCAAGATTGTAGGTAACCACTTAATAGCATGACGAAGTTGGTATTTAAAGGTTTAGGTGCTCATATTTTATGAATCATTCATCGTTGTCTTCATTCTACTGGTTTTATTATAACTTTGCTTCTGTGTACCAACCTAACCTTGCTATGTGGTCAAGGTTGCTTCATCACTGCGTCAGGTTTGTCCACTGCACCTACGAGTATGTAGGTATAATTAGGGCATTTGATGCATCCAGTAATGAAGAAGACACACATGGAAATTTATAAGAGCAACATTGTAACGTAATATTAGGTAAATAGTCTTAGTTTTAGCCATGGACTTCTATCGTAATAATTACTTGTGTACTTACTTAGGTCATCATAATATATTAAGGTTATACAAGGTGGCAGGGACATCGACGCGCAACCTTTTACCATGGATTCAGTACATACAGAAAAAAATAAAGTGCTGTTTCGCCGTCAAAATGTATGGAACAGCATTTTTTTTGATAACGGACAAAAAATTTCTACGCTAGCGGGTTTCAGAATCATGTGCTGGATTTATGGTTACCTACAGTTTGCGCGTCGATGTCCTGCCACCCTGTATTGATGACACTGGTATTTCAACTCAAGCTTTTAAGACTTGATTCCTACATTGTGAAGTGGACTTGACAGGAAGGTACCTACCTACCTACCTACCTATCTATTCTTTGGTTGGACGACCACAATATTCTATGACACAAAGTGCGCCATTGCGCTCTTTGCTACTATCGACTGAGTTCACTGCTAGGCAGAAATCCCCTTGCAGAGACTTAATATACATACCTACACTTTCCTAAAAGGGTCGTCGTAATACCTACGCAAACATCGTAGTCAAGGAAATTAATTGTTTACCAAATTGGCCACCAACTTAGATAGTCTTTATATATTAAATTCTTTGAGTTGTATTTCCCTGACAGTACAATAACGTTTATATACAAAGTTGGTGTTGTACGTACTTACGTAGAAGCTGCAGCCAACCTCATTTCTAAAATCCAAGGTTTTAACCAATTTTCTTCTAAATTTTCAGTTCGAGCCATGCCAGTGCGGGGTGTTCCTGTCGCAGCAGGTGGGCATCAAGGAGAACAACCGTCGCAGTCGCCCGCGCGGACCTCCGCAGGGAGAGCCCGTGGTCACCTACGACACCGACTCGCCCAGCCTGCCCTGCGGCATGAGGGGCTTCAAGGATTGCGTCAGCAGGTGTCTTGATGTGGTCAGTATTTTACTGCACTAAAGTCTGGGACATACCCAATCCTTATGGTCCAAGGTAAGGTGAGATTTTGGGCCAATCGACTGCACCTTGTGCTCTATGTTTTTTGTGGCATATAACATATAGAAGGTAATCTCTAGTACGACGATAATAATTTATTCCTCATAAGTAGTTTAGAATAACACGCATGTATAACATAACATCACGCCTATATTGAATCCTCTAAGACAGCGGTCGGCAACACGCGGCCCGTGAATGTTTTGTAAATAATTTATAAATATCCAAAGAAATGCATTGCAGGTAGAAACTAAACTAATCTCTAATATTCACACAGACGTAAGGCATTCCAAATGAAAAACAAACTCTTTATAAAACATATTAATGGAAAAAAGTTAGATCATTTTCCGAATTGTAAAAGGCTGTCGAAGAAGCTGGAATTAATTTTAATCGGAAAAGTTATAAAATGAAAGATATTTTAATACAACTGCAAACTCAATTCAGCGACAGATTTGGTGATTTTGAGAAAGTTTCAAGCAAACTGTCATTTACAAATGAACGTGATCTCCAATCTAATGATGCCCTCTAAAGTTCTTTGTATGAAATCAATGATCTTGTTAAATTTTATGGCAGCTTGCCATCTGATTTTGACGAATTGAAAAGGTTTGCTCAGCAGTTCATTACAATTTTTGGTAGCACTTATTTATGCGAACAAACTTTTTCAATTGTCAATTATAGAAAAAATAAATATGCTTCTCGTCTCACAGATGAGCATTTGAGAGCCATTCTACGAATTGCAACTACAAATATGACAGCTAAAATACAAGAAATAGCCTCCCAAATGCAACCTCAGACATCACACTGTCTATTTAGGTACTTTGTAGTTTTCATTTCTGAATGATTTACGTTGGTTATTTTTCTAGCTATAAAGCCCAAACATATTTTCATAATGTAAGTATTATGTGTACGAATTGAATTCCATGTTTTGACAATTTTAAATAGGTAGCATTTTTATTTTGTTATGGGATATGACCAATTATACGTAAGTATATTAAGCTTCTAGGGTTAATATCACAAGTGCGGCCCGCCTTTAGTTTATTTTGCCACCTTATGGCCCTTGCCTGCCAAAAGGTTGCCGACCGCTGCTCTAAGAGATAGGTAGAGAAAACCAAACGTCTCCTACAAAAACATTTTCTTTCACATATGCATATCGAGTTCAATGGTAGGCACAGCTAAGCAATGTCAAAGCCACAATGTTCGATAAAGGATAATTTAAGCATTCTAGACCATTTCAGAACAAATACCTATGTACGGTCACCAAAGGAGATAAGTAACCAGGGCAGTCGGATATAGTTGAAGTTTTGTAAGAAACCGATGGAAGTTTTTGAATAAAATCTTATTTTAATTAATAGAAAACAAACAGTTAATTTATGTAACTAAATTTCATTCGAAAACATCTATCGGTTTCTTACTAAACTTCAACTATATCCGACGACCCTGGTTACTTATCTCCTTTGACGACTGTACCTAAATAATTGTATATTTGTTTAGTGTGCTGATTAATTTCGCACAAGTGAACACGATTTCATGCGCGTAACCTCACGGCCCTTTATTGTAATTAGCTGCCATAACATAACAGAGGTCGCCGCTGTCGTAAGTAATCATAACAATAGCAATCTAATGGTTACATGAAGGTTGACCGTTAATACTTATACATAATGTATCAACGATATCCAATGTGTAACTGAATAAACGCAAGTCCTGTGGACATAATGCTTAGGAATTGACGAGTACTGATACTATGATTAGGATTATAATTTCTGCCACCGAGGCTTATTTTTGTTGTGTTCATTAGTGTGAATTATGTTGTAATTATTTTAAAGGGGCTTATCATAAATATCTATTGTTGCCATTGCTGGGACACAGACCTCCTCTCTTTGAGAGGAAGTAAATTAGTGCAGATTAGTAGTAGTGTGAAATAAATTGCTCAAAGTAAAGTGGGTCCGAACCCACGACCTACTACACGTAGGTCGGGGCCGGTACCCCTGGTCCATACTGCTAACACTAAAGGGGGTTAATGAATGAATATTATGTTTAGATCCTGAAATACCTGCCACGAGCCGGCCCTGTCATCTGTGGGGCGGTGGAACGTGACGTGCACAGGGAAAAGGCGTTCCTCTTCATAAGGAACTGCGGCGGCGAGTGGACGCCCACCAGCTTCTCGGCGGGCAAGGAGTTCTGTTGTACCGACGGAGAGCACCACAAGTGCTGATGCACTGACAACCAGGACGACAAATGAGGACAGCAAATTATAGGGAATTGACGGACGATGGTAACTTCTGTGATTTGTGCAAGAAACTTTTTGGGAACAAATAGAATTTTCTGTTTTAATGGCGACTGAAGAAGGCACTCGTTTGAGTATAGAGGGGTGGTGAAGTGAGCTTCGAATGGCGCCAAAATTATTTTTGTCAATGCTAATATTTGCTCGAGTGTTGGTATTTCATCACACCCCAGATTCGCGTAGGTTTCACCCCACGTGTCTATTGCGTCTGGTTCTGAGAATAGTCGCCAGGCACTCTACACTAGGTACGCAAGTTCACAGTAAATATAGTGAATATTAGCAATTGTCGGGACCGTAGTGATAATAACAATGTGTCCGCGGAGTCAATCATGAAGTCAATTTGTCAAAACGTGAACACGAGCATCACTTGTTGAGGACCAAAGTCGAACGCGTACTTCCTTGTAATGTACGTTGTATATTATGTAAGCATGTATTTTGTATTGTATGTACATTTGTATAGAAAAAAAAAACAATAAATCACTGCTAAGATCGATCCATTTGCGTAGCGGTCTATTAGGACCATAGATATAAGAAAGATTTTTTTTATATTTCTTTGACTAGGACCATAGATTTTTTTTATATTTCTATGGGACATTGCAAGTGGATGATGATGAGCAAAAGAAAAAAAAAACAATAAAAACTGTAGTTAATATAGCTATGTTATAGTAAGATGAATAAGATATTTTATACCGAGAATATTAAGTAAAACCTAGCAATAATCTAAACAACGCGATTCTAAGTTCGACATAATCTTGATAGCGGTAGGAAAAGCGCGCTCATCACATTAGTTAAAGTTCAATTAATAATTTTAATTATTTTCCATAAACAATATAAGTTTATGTCATAATTACTAGTTAGTGCACCTATTTATAACCTGCTTTCATTAATTATATATACCTACGCATGTAATTACAATTCGCAGTAATTTATTTCTAATAAACGAATTCAATGAAATGGAATTTTAAGTGCATTGTTGACATAGGTAGATTGTATAATTTATATAAATTATTTATTAAACCTATAGTTAATTTATTGTTTTATAAGTATTTTATTTATCAATAAAGCCGTAGCGGCCTATTCATTTCTTATTTTTATTTTATTATTTATAACAGAACGTGTTAATAGAACTTGATGTAGGTATTAATTCAGTATGCCACGTTTTATTTTAGGTATCGTAAGGATTGTATTTACGCGCCTCTGTCACGTTTTAGCATAATATTATCTATTTTCGCGCACGCACGCGGTTCTGCGCGTCTTGCTGGCGTGGTCCAGCGCCCGCGCCGGGCGGTGGGCGCGCTGAGGAGTGCCTTATCCGCTGACCCGGTTCTGGATTATGGTGTCAATGAAGTTCCCTTATCAAGGACTAGTACACTCACATCAAGTGAAGTACGTTTTGTAGCTAGACGTACGGTGCGGGCGCGGGCAGGGGCGCGGCGCGGGTGCGCGGGGGGCGCGGCGCCTGACCCGGATCGCGTAGGGTGAACAACCCCGACACGTGCCACTTTCTAAAAGAAACGCGCGTCGCCCGCGCATCCTTGCGTGGACAGCTGGGACACTGGCTGCTTCTCTATTACATGACTAAAACGTTTTGGCACCTAACGACTAGCTAAAAATAGCACACGCGTCTCAATCGTAGGTAAATTATTCCTTATATAAACAACCTGTCTCGACCGAAATAAGATGTTACGATGACTGACTCCGGTTCTACTTTACTGGGTACTTGTTCACGGCTAGACTAAAGTGTGTCTCGGTTTTCTTTACACTCATTGCTGATTATTAACACAACTGACGTAATACGACGTCATGTAAGAACCTAACTACATCGCGGTAAATAATGTGAAGTAGGCAGGGTACTGCAGAGGTATCTATTTCCATTAGTTTTAATTGAATTCTCATAACATAAACTCGTGTTCAAACCGCGACTGCCTCGAGGTAAAGCATGTTGATTTTATACACATTGATTTTATATACATTCGCTGAAATTCTCATTATTATTCTGAATGGACTACAAAGTACAAACGCACCGTAAAAGGATACCCTGACCCGACAGTTCTGCCAAAACTGAATGATGCAAGAGGGCAAACTGAAAAACAAACCAAACCAAACCAAACCAAACAACAGTCATACAATTTCGGGACAAACCCAATATTTTTGCCTTACTAATTAACGACCTACATAAATTATCTATCTACGCAATAATTTGAGTCATATAGTTTTACGTTAGTTTATTTTTAAAATTTAAATACATATAGACATAATCATTTCAAACGAAATTCTGTTATAAAATGCGAAATTCGAAATGCGAATCCAATCCTCCATAGTTAAAATACTAGATAAACAAGGTCATGCGTACACATGACTCCCGGATCCTGAGTCACGCGTGCGTATTACTGATAAGGACTCACAGCACAGCTCGGTACCTATTGTGACGAGATCTACTCTTACTTGATGAATGCTGCGCAATCCGTGCATATTATTACATAGGGCTGCAATGACGCACGAATTAAGGACAATGTCAAAGTGTAATTACAATGTAATTATGGATTGCAGAGATTTGTTTATCTACGACTCGTCTAACTGTCAAGGGAAGGTGTGAAGCGGTTTAGATAAAGTCACGCCAATGCACAAAGTTTGAACTCCATTTCACAAATTGTAGAAACCGCCAGAACGTTGCAATTACATTGTACAGCTATGCAGTGATCGTCCGCTCGTCTGCCACTCTCGTTGCGTGATCACATCCATTTCGATTAGCAACCCTAGCGAGGTGTAAGTTGGAGCGCGAGCGTTCCCCGAATCATCGTGTGACCCCGGCTGCGCGGGCGCAGCGGCACGTAGCGTCGCGTTATTGTAATGCGTTGCGCAACATCCCCTCCCCCCTCCCCCTCTCCCCTCTCCTGCTTCCAATGGCCAGCACTGCCCTCCGTCGCTCGGGGTATTAATTCCAATGAACTCTAACTGTGACTTATTGCTTGAAATTGTAAGTACCTACAGGCTTTTAAAGGTATGTGAACTACTGAGATTTATTGCATTCGCTTGGAAACTACCTATATAGGAGGAATGTTGCCAATCTTTAATGTATTATTGACTGGTTGTGTATGTTTCTTTACAGGAATATGACTCCAGTGTATACGTAGTACCTACCAATAGCATTTGCGAGTGGCGAGTCAGTAGAGCCCTTATTGCCGCTAAAAGTTATTAAATACTAGGTACAGACGCCAGCAGGTCATGCTACCCGAAACTGTACCCGAAGCTGGCGTCTGTAGGTACCTAAGTGTCTAATAAATTACATAATGTAAATCACATTATGTAATTACAAATTACATTATTGCTTTATAATCTTGCAGCAAATATGCAATAACATATATTTTGTCTACCACTTACCTAATAAAAAAAAATATCTGATAATCTTATTATTATCATTACCAGTGCAGAAGGTCCTTCTTGGTGCTACGAGAGTAGCAACGAGCTTCATGAAAATACGGACTCATTTTCGTATTAATTTGTCTGTTTGTAACATACTCATTCACTAATTCGACTGAAGAAAGATTTAACACCACATATTATGTTCCTAATAATTTATTACATAATCAGCCTAATGTTCCCACTGCTGGAACACAGGCCTCATCATTCTGTTTGAGAGGGAGTGGGCTGCAATCTACCACGCGGGCCAAGTCCGTATTGGCACTTTTGCACATGTCACATGTCTTCGAATTTTTGGTTCTAGGACATGTCGGTTTCCTCACTATGTGTTCCTTCACCGTTTTGAGAGCAGTGGTGATGAAAATACACAAAGTAAAGAGCCTGCCTGAGTTCGAACCCACGATCTACAACTCGTAAGTCGGGGCACCACTGCTCAATTTAAAAATACCTACTTGTAAAATCAATATTAAGGAACCTATGTAGTTTGCAGTTAAAGCATTTTCATGACGGTAGGTAGTACCTAGGTAAGCACTAAGTACTTAGTCGCCGTAGATAGGAGATACGACTAGATACGCACCCAATCACATAAATCGTTATCGTCGTCACCCACGGACTGGATGTTCGTGTGAAAATATGAATCTGCCTACCCTTGCAGAAATTACAGATGTTATCTGTGTTCTAACCTAACGAACGTATTTTAGTTAGTTATGAAGTTTTACTGCAGGTTTGGACATGCAAATGCAACTAAGAAAAGAATACCTGAAACTAAATAGAATGGCCTAGTTTCCAATAAATGGAAGTGACTTTAAAATTCAGGCATAATACGTGTTTCTCGGAAACTGTAGCCGCTGGTTTATAAAAAGAAAATCAATAAGGCGAGCGGAATCACAGGCTAACACTACATAATGAATACAATGCAGCACTTAGTATTAATCTATCATGTAGAAATATACGACGTTTAAGTTTTTAGATGTGTGCGAGTGTTTACGACGCCTTCCTACAGTGAGGTACCTGCGCAATAATGACGTTCACAGTTCAACGGAAAACTATAAAATGCATACATGGACGTTTTCCAGCGAGGCGCGGGTGAGCGCGGGGTGCGGGGCCGCGGGGGGACCCGCCCCGTCGACACACTTTCTGAAGGGCTCTAAAACTCCGGCTTTTGTGGCCACCTTTATGATCATCTATTCGTAGACCTTTTGATTTATTTAGCTGTTTGAAGACAAAATAGAGAGCTTTTTAAAAGCCGAAGCAGAAATCTTCGTAATTACTATCAAAAAGTATCAAACATGCTTCATGATGTCGTTAGATGGGTATCCTTTTCGCGGTCGCCCCGAGCTCGGCGAGATTGACCATAATAGATATAAACTGCACAATGTCGCTAACACATTGTCATAAAACTGTGCACATTGCCAAACCAGGGATTTTCCGTTTGGCCGCAGTCCATCCTAATCGCTTGCGGTACTGTGAGCACCGACAGCGGCGAGGATACATAAGATACATTACACGCGGGTGTATTGACACGCGTTATAAACTTTATAGGAAACCGACCCTGCAGTCTGTACAGTTACCGACCACACTCACCACAAGGATAATCTACGCTCGTTTGGCAGAGGTTGTTAAGGACATTGCCTATTTAGATTTACCGACAATCATTTAGTTTTTTTTTTCTAAACTACCCTATGATGATGACAAAAAAGTCGGGAAAGCTAAACATTCGTGCCGTTGATTTTCTTTTCAGACGCACCGTGTGTTTGGCACTAAAAGCCCTGTTCGCTGTCGCAACTAGGTCGCCTGCATGCCTAGGCTAGGAATCGACAGAATGGTACCTAGTTAATGCTTCACTAATCCTTCTCATTGCGGTTTCAGATGAATAGTACGTGGTAAGGAACTTTCTATAGTTCCTGGTATAGCACGTCGTTTGGGTCTATGCTTAGAACTGCCCCTTTTGTCTGATGAACTTAAGGCTGATATTGCAGCCAGCCTGGACGCAACAATGTAATTCCCGTGACCCTAGTGAAGTTAAAACGATCTCAAGATATCGAAGTAGGTACTTTTGTCCAAGTCTTTCGTATCGCAATCGTCGAATCGCTTCGAATCGCAGTCTTTCGTATTGCGAATCCCAGTTACAAAGATTATCAGTGTTCGGAGCGATACCCCAATTCCTAATCTTTATCTAAAAGCAAAAACGTTATCTTCATGTACGTACTTGGTACTTGGGAGTGCCGACTTGTCGCCTGAGCTATGGATTTTTGACTCAGCTGTAGTATCCTGCGAATTCTTGGTGAACAATTTCACAACTTGTTCTATCATTCCATACTTTTGCCTGCATTCGAAAGTCGGAAAATTACATGGTGTATGTTTCCAGATTCCAGACATTATGGTTGGTCAAGAAGTGTAGGAAAATATTTAGTATCATTCAGAGAGCTACTTATTTAGCCAACTGTGTTGTAGTTTTTGGGATGAAATCACCGACGATTGTGAGAAAAACTGTATCAAAGAACTGAAATCGAGTGAAAACGGGGAATAGGGTACCTCCCTACTGAAATAACACTCCGTAGTTCTCAGTTTGTTGGACCGACCTACCTGAGGTAGCCTGCGGTGTACCGGATGTATAGGGCGAAGGATCGAGTGTATCTATTCTAGTCGTGCAATTTGGAATTGGCCTCTGTCGTGTAATAGTGAATTTATGATGAGCTGAAATAATGGGTAAACTTCTATTGCTTAGACTAGTAAGTTAATAAGGAAAGCCTAGCGGAAGTCATCTTGCCATGGCAGTAAGTACCCGTAATTCATTCATATAAATCTAAGTTGTTGTACAAGTTGCGCCTTTTAACATAAAATGCAATGCAGTTACGTGTTAACACCGCTTCTTTGATGAACTACCGTAAACCGTAGCGATAGTTACGTACTGCCAATCACAATGCGTTGAACATAAAGGAGGGAGAGGAAATAGGATAACGGTGTGCGCGGGCGCAGTGCGTCGGCATAGTCAGCGCGCAAGAACTTCTCAATATCGCGAACCGTTCCCCTGTCTGCGACCAACAATGTATCATTAAAACCTCACCGCTAGCGGAGGCCTGCCCACCCCTGCGCGCGCACGCCGGGCCCGGCGCGAGCGGCGCTACGCCGGCACCGCCGCCGTGCCTGCGCGCGCTGGCTGCCCGTAATGGCACTCGATGTCGCCCCGCCCGACGACGCTCCACCGTTCACAACTTTTTGCTATTGCAAATGGAAACTACGGAGACAGTGGGGTGAATCGAGGCCGATACACCGACGTTACACTACGATCTCAGAAATGATGTCGATTGTCGGCGTGATTAGAGAAAACATCATCAACATGATGAACTACCAAATGTACGGTATTAACTGCTCCGGCGCCGAAAGGTCATGCAGACATGCAGTGTTAGCTTTACGTAACGTCTGTTCATAAATACTAACATTTAATATCTAATCTCTCTTTTAATTATTACATCCATAAAATTTTAAGCTTTAACACCAACGTAACAAATAAGTGCTTTGAAGAAGATTTACCAAGCGTCGGTGTTCCTAACTGTTGAAGCAGTTGAAAGTAAATATTACGTTACAAAAGCTTAGATAACTTTACATCTTGCAGCATTGCCATTTTTGTAATGTCAACCAGTTTCAACTGTGCTCTCTCTGAAACTTTTTCCTTGTAATAGAATTTTAGATAAACTTACTATTACAAGGAAAAAATCTATCGTGTCAGCCACGTGTAGAACTTCCGGTTGGTTTCCTGAATATTTCAATTGGCGCTATCGATGAAAGTAGCTCAAAAATATACAAAACCAATCACGAGAGCACTGTAGCATTGATTATGGCCGCTATACATGCTGCTCGGTGCAAAGCCAAAAAAATACTAGATAATAATATAGGTAGATCTAACAGGTACATTATTGGAAAGTCCACCCAACAACCTGTCTTTGGAGACTCGATTTAAAAAAGTAATGAAGAAGCTCTTAATATAATAATAGCAGATGATTATGGAACTAATGAAGTTTGTATCAAGTTAATAATACATGTAAATTGGGGTTTGAATCTGAATAGTTCGCGATTGGATCATTTGATTCGGTTTCTCCTTGTTATCACATTCTTCTTGGCATACAATCAGACAAGTACTACCTATAGTATAGTATAGGTAATAGGTTCTTGCATCGAAAGAGTAAGAAATAAGCTAAGCCTCTGCAGCAAAATACACGTGGTAGAAATAAAGAGTAAGTCTTTTCGAAAAATAAAGGGTGGCAGGGACATCGACGCTCAAACTTACGGTTTGCGTGAATGCATGAATCAGAATTTAGGGGACCTAGAATCATGCACATGATTGAAGCGTAAAAATATTCGTCGGTTATGAAACAAAAATCGACTGTTTCATAGACATTTAGACGAGTGCAATACCTACGCGGTCAAAATGTATAGAACAGCACAATTTTTTTTAAAATAACCGTTCAGTAATTTCAACGTTCAGAATCATAAATACTGAATTCATGGTAACAGATTGAGCGTCAATGTCCCTGCTTCCTGTATAGGTATATTTACTTACTACTTATCCACAGTTTGTTATGTATGTGTAACTAGGAAAATACTAGGTAGGTTGAGCAGGACAACAGAAGAATCTACTAAAAGAGAATGGGCTACCAGGGCAGCCAGTATAAGGTCTGGAGCAGCGCTTGACATTAGTCACGTGAGCTGAAGGTCGATGTAAAGGTGATGATGGCACGCTTGCACAGACTAGTGCAGCGGGTACAGGATGTTGCGGATCACACTAATGGGTGTATTTTTCCACAGGATAAGCTGACGATCAAAGTGACTGAGATCGGGACCCTATTTTTTTTTTCTGTATTGGGAACTTTCCATGGCAAGTCAGACGCCTTTCTTAGGTACTTTTGCTTACCTATTACCCATTATTAAAGAGGTCCAAACTCTTTATTAATGCTAATTTTACCTATGGACAAGTCCAATTCAGCCTACTGTCTCCCTCTGGGGGTTTCGTGTCGTTTTCGGCTGTTTGGGATGCACTCAGTGGTGATTTACTGCACCTTCTCTATCGTGCGGAAGTTAGGTAAATAAACATTAGACAACAGAATATTATGTGAAACAGGCTTACCTCCATAAAGATAACAAAATGTAGTTTTAGTTTACTTGCTCCCATCGAGTCGATGTTCAAGCCTTTCGAAACCGTAAACGGTTCCAACTTCTATTAGAACAGAATGAATCATAGACAAACTGATAGATAGAACACGGAGCCTAAAGCTCACCCTATTTAATGAGTTAAATTCGCCTTTCTAATTGTTTAGCACGAAGGTACACTTGTGCAGGCATTGTCAACAAACCATTAAAAGGTAGGAAAACGGAGTCAGCACAGGCTGCGGACGAATTGAACTAAACCAGTAGGCAGTTATCGCAGTAACTACTACGTCAGACATAAATTATGTTGTTATCAAATGACAAGACATAAAGGCTGGCCTTGAACTAGAGTGTTAGGTGCTGGGCACTAGGCAGCTAACCGTCTAAAACTAGAGTATCTAATACGTAGTTATAAAGTGTATATTGACAGGTTTTGGTGCGGTGACCGGCGTGGACACAGCCACGGAAACACGGAATGCACCGTCGCTTGCGCAACCGAGCCTGCCCACAAACGTGTTGTTGGTCGGGGAAGACATAAAAAGAAATATTTTATTAGTGAGCTACACCGGTACCACTAAAAGTCTTGGGACTTACGGACATTAGAGCGGCGTGGGCGCAGATGAAATCCATCATTTAAATGCCGCCGCATCGTAAAGAGCAAAACGGGACGAAGGTACACAAGTTTATTAATCGATTCTTTAGCATTGTGTTATTAATTAACTTCATACGGTACCTCTGTCTTTTAGAAAGGGGTAATCTATGAATAATAATCTCATTCATTCACGGTAGGATATGTTCCTAGCTGCGTAACGGAACTCCTGTAAGTATAGAAAATATTATGCTGTTGTGGGTTTGAACAGGATATAACCTTTATGGTTTACTGTTTTTGGATAGGTTAAAGAGCTCTGAAGGAGCCATGGAACATAATACAATAAGAATTGTATTCTCCTGCTTGATTTCATGCTGATTGCGAAAAGGTAGAGAAACAGAAATAAGTTATAGGTAGAAAAGCTCCAGTAGTAACTGGCGTGCTTCTACAAATTCATCGCCTTTTTCCACAAACGACATCAAATCAAATCAGAACTGTGACGGAGGCGTATAATCCCTGCACGTTGTAGTCAGGGCCACGGCCCATTGCCGCTGTGCACTCCTGCGCAGCACGCGCGTCCCGTGTCGACGCACTACCTAGGGCTAGGTTAGTATTTTAATCAAGAAAAATTGTTTCTCTAGATCATTTCAGAATTCAGGTATGTAACAACAATAAAGGTAATGTAAATACGTAAAAATGCACGATTTTTTTCCACGATCGTCATATAATCACATCAGTACTGTGACGGAGGCGTGCCCCGTCGTCAGGGCCACGGCCCGCTGCCACCGCGCTCCTGCGCACGCGCACCGCGTGTCGCATCGTGTTTAGAACCTTCGAGGTGTACCGACAACTTCTGCATCAACTGTAGATGAATATGGTAGAGCTTTAAATGAATGAATCATGTGATCAGGTTTACGAGAATTATAATAAAGTAAATGACCAAAAAAGTTTGATTCAGCGAAAAACACTCAGGCATACGACTTTATTTGTCGCTGTGGCGCACTCGCCCTGCTACAATGGAGCATCTACGGAAGGGACAGTTTCTTTGCAATACAACCCTCTCAAGACCCATCAATTTGCATACATGCACACATTTATTTCTCTACCATGAAGACTTTCGGAATCAGCGTAGGTAGGAGGTATGCTTTCAGAAGGACAGTCGTCACGCCTGTGTTACGAAGGGGTTCTATCATTCTCACACACTTCGCCGATGGTGGTGTACTTATGAACCCCATGAACCATATCTTAGGGGGTGACGTGACCTGCGGTCGAAGAGTTTAAATACCTCCTACATCGAGTCAAATTAGGGGAGGTCCATACACAGAATTATTTACTCATTCGTAAACTGTCGATAACCTGGACATGAACTTTGTTAATATTTGATAAATGGCAAGGATAATGTCCGTCAATAAAATAAAAAATAAACAGTTTTTGTTTAATTAACACTTCTCAAATATTTAAACTTAATTCTTTGCTATTATAAGTTATTGTCACAATACCCGTTCTCGCCAAGGTTGTGAATGAGCGACATCATTGAAGCTACAGATTCCTAGCACAGGTAGGTGCTGCAGCGATTATCGTGAGACATCAATCATTGCTAGTCGACCGACTTGTAGGTACAATCTTCTTTGTACTTATCTGTTTAGTTAAACAATCCGTAAGTACATTGAAAATCAAGTAGATACACTAGATTCTATACCTATAATGATCGCGGAAACTAAATGAGAAAATCTTGATGCGTAGAATACACCTCGAAGTTTTCACAATGTTTATAACGATAAATAAACCTGACTTTAAAAAGAATTGTAAAAGATTCAAATGAGCTAGCACTCAAACCTTCTATGAATGAAGTTTTATAACATGAATAAAATAAATTATAGGTAGTTTCGTAGGCGTAAGAATAGACACGCACAAAGGAATACTTAAAGGTTGTGTGAATTCAACTCCATCTTGAGGTAGAATTCGGTAAGTTTGCCGACGTATTAGCGGAGACGTCCAAATTTCGTAGATGACTCTATATTTAGTGGGTGCACGAATCGTGAAGGCATGTGTGAAACAAGAAACAGAAGTACCTATACTATTCCATGCTGGCAAGACCCTGTTCTATGAAATCTCGAAACCTCCAAATATACCTACATACTTATTTTTAGCTACACGGGGCAAATTGCACGTTTGTCGTAATATGTTTAAATCTCTGAATACATCAAGAAAAACGACGACGGTGGACCAACCCTAGTAGCCAAACACGCCAAAAAATCGTGAAGAGTGTCATTAGAATGAAACATGCTTTTTGTAGAACCTCTACACAAAGATACGAGATTCGTAGTAGGTACGTGTATTTTCATAGCTATTCGTGGCTGGTAAAAAAAACTCCCAAGTCGTTTTTCTAGCTGTGTTGATTTGTCACAGTAATATTCGCATGTTTGAACACACTACCGATTGTGTTGACACTATGGGTAGTTGGAAAACAGCGGAGTTCGCAGGATACATGAAGGCCGACACCGCCCACGTCGCCTCTCCGATGACTAGGCGATCGCTACCTGTGTTCACTGCTAGCCATCTTTATTATACTAATTACGACTTCATCAACGCAAGGTTCACTTATTATTTCCTGAACGTAATTGTCCCTTTGCAAATGCGAAGTCATAGCGCAGTTCCGCTGTTCAAAGGGGAAGAATTTTACAGTGATTGCTTATTCTAACTGTTTTGTAATATGCAGCATTGATGATTTGATATTTTCGTAAAAATACCTAGTTTATATTTTTGGGTAATTTACTTTTAGGATTACTTAGTTTAGTTAGTACGTTATGTGTTCGTTTACCCAGGTACCAACAACAACAAACAACAACATTCAATTACCAACATTTCATATTTTAGACTCAACCTCTTCACGAAATCCTGCTTTTTTTTTTAATTTTATAAAATCTTATACTTAAATTGCGATCTAAATCCTTAGAACAAGACTTATATTTCAACAAAATAGCTTTTTATCTCCTCGTTTGAAGGTCATTTTATATATTAAGGAGATAAAGACAGATTTATTTATGTAATAGGCAATCACGTAGGTAGGTATATAACAGTCGTGATAAGAGTTACGCTTTTTACAACCACCCAATTTTTTTGATAACTCTAATTTTTAATTACGTAATAGCAAAAGGTATGTTGGACTCAGTTTTCGGTAATATTATTGTGTACAAAAGACATTTAATTACTAGAAACATAAACTATTGAAAACGATTAAAAGATTATGTACTTCCATAAGAATACCCGCCGAGCCGACCATCGCGATAATAACCAAGATGATTGTTTAACTCAGACAAAAAAAACGACATAGGTACTTATAACCTCATTTTTTCCTAAAAATCTATAGATAGTTGTAAATTGTTCGATGGTTGACAGCTATTGCGAGAATATTGTATTGATGACCAGAGGAAAACAGGTTCATATTCAAATCTTGCTTAATATTATATTTTTAATGTGAAAGTTTAATTCTGTTAAAGATATCGTTTGATAAATAATCAACTAGACAAACAGTGTCTGTACGAAAATTCTAAGCGTTTGACATATTGTTACAATATGGGATTATTAGAGTAACGATGCGCATAACTATCGATGTATTAATAGTGTGTGGTGGTCGACCACCCGGCCATTAATACAAATTGTGTAGTTCTCAGAGCACCTAATTGTCGCGCATTAACAAGATCGTGTCCTCAATAGCCGCGCGGCGCGCCACCCCTAAGGATGCCCATTTCCTTGTAGCTGATTACGGCTCACGGACTAAAAAAGTACAATCATAGTGCTCTCCGGCGCGGAACGCACTGTCCTCATTTGAATACAAACGCAATGCGCGTGCGCACACACCCTTAACTGTACACAGACCCAACCCGACGTACCAATGACGACTTTAAAGTCAACGACCATCAGTTCCAAATCGCTCAGCGGCCACACCATCGTGCCCTCTTTTCAAAGTCGAAAGAAGAGGGACTCTCGCACGCCAGAACGAGAGGGCGCTATGCTCGAAGAGGACGGAGGACGTTAAGGGCATTCACCCCGTACCCCGTGGGTTGCGACTAGCGGCTCTACAAATGATGTACAAGCACATAGATGCCTTTCTCTATTTAGGTGCGCACGAGTTTCGAAATAGTGGCCGTGGAACTTTTTGTTGGGAGGTGGATCCTGTTTGGGTTGCGTCAGCGCATGGCGATAAGTTCGGCTATTGCTGCGGCTAGAATGTCCGCGGCACAGGTGTGCTCCCGCGCCGCGGCGCCGTCACCCACCCATTGCTGGCACAACCTTTCAAATTTACCATCTCCGCGACGTTACACACTTATCACTGTTCTTTACATATTGTGGAGGGGCTTGACCGCTCATGGCGCTTACCCAGCAATCAATGCAAGGCTATTACCAACGTAATTTTAAATAACTAACTTTAGATTAATTCCTTTCATCAGGTTTGACTGAATCTTTCGCTTCGATGCTGATCGAGGTGTCGAACGAACCTACGGTGTGTGAAAATTGGAAAGTAACTTAATATTTTTTCTATTCGGGAATATTTTTCATTCGTTAGGTTGTAGAAATATTATACGAAGCCATTGACGAACAGATTAAAGCTTTAGTAATCAAGTCGCCTCTTATACTGGACATCAAAAGATATCACCATTAATGTTATTGCAATATTGATTGGCTCCATAGCGCCGATGGTACAGCATTGAGGTTAATGAAGACTCCGAATGCTGGGCGAGGCGGTGAGGCCCTTACCAACGGGATCACGTCTATGAGAACTACTACTGGAATATGTTATTATGTTAATATTATATTATGGAGTTTTTATAGGCTTATAACATTCGCCTACTTTCTATATTTTTGACAAATTATAGGCAAGAGCCGTAGAAGGTACTTTACCAAAGCCTATATAAAATAGAATGCAAGTACAGACGCTAGCTCACATCAAGCTTCTACAATCTGTCAAATTTCTTTAGTAGATTTTCAACTTTATCGGGTTCAAGTTTGATTGCGAAAATTTGATAGTTTCGGGTAGCTTGACCTGCTGGCGTCTGTACATGACACATAATTTAAAAAAAAAAATGGTGGTAAAACAATACAAAAATCTTCAATTCATTCATTCATTCACTGACAGACAATGAACAGCCTCCTGAATTCAAAATTTCATGCTACTAGATTCTCGAAGCATGAATTTTGCACAGGAGTTCCATATAAAGTGAGCATTGATGAAGGATTTTTGATAATTCATCCCGTAAAGGGGTTAAATAGGGGATACAATTTAGTAAGGAAGTTCATAATTTTTTCCGAAGAAAAATCCCCTTTCTGACCAAACCCGAAATCGCGAAACAAAAATCTGGTGTTCCCTACATTTCGACGAGTTATACGAACATAAATGTAGGGAACAGCAAATTATTTTTTCGCGTTTTCAGGTTTGGTCCCATAGTAAAAGTTGTTCATAATGATGAGTACAACGACCCCCTGGAGTTATGGGATATAAAAAAAAAACACGTTGTATATGAATTGTAAAACCAGGCAAAAGGAAAGCAACAAATAGGTGACTTCCTATTCCGCATTGGCATCTTTGTCAATGAATAAGCTACTGAAATATGTATATATATAAAATGTTGCCGAACATATCAAAATAATAAGTTACACTATCCATTTATTATAGGTATATTATCTGGCAATCTTCGCTCTTTAAGGAGGCACGAGGTTTTTCCAGCAGAGCTCTTTCAGAGCTCCCGTAGCCCCTAAAAAGCTAACAACTTTTCCATGTTATGCGTCTCTTTATATGGTGATTGTAGTGCAGTGGCAGCATTACAAAAGTTATGTTAGTTGTAAGTATCGCTTCAGGGAGTAAATCAAGAACGTAGTTTCTACACTTTTCTTATTTTAACTGCTTAAAACTTCTTAGACTACTTCGTAGAGCACAATATTAAGTAATAATACACATATATTAGACACTATATCATAGGCTTTATTAAACAATTATATTCGTTTTATGTTTTATCTATATTCTTTTCTATGAAATTACATAACTAATCCGGATTCTTTTATCGATTAGGTACAAGTGACCCTGCCTTAGCACGGGTGCAAGACACTGAGATTTCTGTGCTATATCCTAGTTGAATATTAATGTACAAATTATAATCATAAACCTTCCGAAATAAATGCTCTAAACGATAGTGAAAACTGGATGAAAATCTATTGTGCAGCTTAGAAGATCTAAACAATCATACAGACAGGTAGGAAACGCGACTTTGTTTTATAATATGTAACTATAGACAAGTGCAGGAACGTATTCACATAGTGCTACGAAAGTTGCAATCACATTATTTCGAACGCAAATTGGTGTTTGACCCCATCTCCGTAACTCTGCAGCGTAGTTTTCAACATAGGTAGGTACATGATAGGTACTTCCGCAGTCTACGTATACTACTGGAGGGTATAGGTCATAGGCAGGACTAACCCACGTCTATAAACGGAGCCGCATACATTGTTCATCCAACTATAAATAATTCCCATCATTGAATTTGCAGACTAATTCCCTATTCCCAAGTCAGACGGGCTACACACTCGGTTTAATTGGAAAATACCTACTCGTAACTGTTTTATTTATAGGAAGGTAGAGTTTCCCAGTTTCCTGCCTCCTACAAACTTTCTTTCTCTTAAGAACTATTTGTATCTAACGAAGAAGAATTTCACTAGAAGTCATTATTTAAGCGTTTTGGTGACGAGACTAGCAATGTGTTTCTTAATGCAATGCATACATCTACTAAAAATGGTACCAACCCAATAACAGGCAGTCACAAATCTGCAACATTATTCCCATATTTCCGTTAGCAACCACTACCTATCTACATAGGTGCTATATCTAGGTATGGATTTTCATGTAGGTAGTTTTCCATGGCTAATATCGATCGGCGCAGATAACTAGCTGGTGTCCTGGCCGGGGGTGGGCCGCATCCACTCAACCCCCCCGCGCCGATGTGTCGATAGAGCCCGCATCATGCACCGACGCCGACGGCTAATTGTTGGGAGACTACACTGCGCTGTATATATAATTGTCTGGAGTTAAATCAATAAGGGTTCACGCTCTGAAACTGCACGGATGTGTTGGGTAGGTTTGTTATTAACTTTCCGGTTTTCAGTAGGTAGGTAATTGATACCAATGTTTGTCTGGTAGGAAATCTTTCGTAAAACCAATGTCAGAAGACATTAAAATGATATTTTGAATACAGTGGTATAATAACTACCTACCTACTTGCTTATTTAACGTAATGACGCTAGAAACCAGTCAGTAAAACTTAGGTGGTTCCGTCGCAACAAAAAACAAATGAACATAATGAGCTATTGCGCTGTGGACTGACCAGCGTTCCTCCGAAGTCCGAAATAAGAGAAATAAAAGTCGAACAAAAAAGTGAGCCGGTCATCCCCCTCTGGACGGCGGCAAAAAGTACAAAAGTGGGCCACCTCCCGCCGTTCCCAGGAATGCTTTACGTCCCCTTCCCTCTGAGGGACGGGCGCGACTTCATCTCGTGGGAGAGTTTTCATGATCATCCATGCCTTTCAAACTTTTTGTCTTTGCTACTTTGTTTTCTTAGAAATGTAAAGATGATTTTTGGGGGTGGCATTTTGCGCGGTAGACTTTTTTCAGTAGCTTAGATATAACAACAATAACAATAGGTAGGTAGGGGATTTTTATTTTATTTATGACATCGACTACCTTCCGAACATCTGTCCTTTCCTTAGATCGTTAGATTTTAATTTCTATCAAAATGACTGCAGCTGCAGGACATAGGTACTTACCTAATTAGTTTATAAATCGACCGGGTGATCCTTTGGATAACCATTTGTATTTCTTTAAATTCCGAGCCATAGCCATCGGGAGTGATTGGAGTAACAAGTTGATATAAAGGCTAAGTTTATAATAAAATGAATACTTTTATACATTTGCAGTATAATGTCATTTTGGTTTGTCATAATCGGATTAGAGTAGGCCTGTGTCCAGCAGTGGACTGTGGTCTTTTAGCTGAAATGATGATGATGATGATTAGCAATACCTGAAAAACAGAATAATATTTTCCTCAATTTTATTCTATGTCAAATATTGAAAGGACGGAATTTGTTACCTGATACTCGTACTGGGTGATTCAAAGAAACTGTAAATAATTTCACACACGTTTGGCAGATCCGCTTCAAATTATAATTACGATTATAGATAGATAGTTGGAGTTCCAGGAAGTGGCTTAGCATGATAACATACTGGATGCGTGCCGGTTGCCACGTAAAAATGTCCATCATACAAAAACGTAATTTATATTTCCTGCACAGAGTTCATGATTAATTCAGCATTATATAACCACTGTTTAGAATTAGTTTCATTGTTATGTCGGGCATTAGAGCAAATAAAAGTTATGAATGAACGCACTCCCCATGCCCGTGGATCTCACGTGACATGTCGTGACCGAACTCGCGGGAAACCACATTAAAAGAACGAGCTACGCTGGAAGGGACATGACGGAAAGAGGTTTTCGTTTTTGGACAGGGGCTGTGCATTTTATTTCAGAAAGAAGTTTAATCAACTTTCCCAACACTAAAAATACGACGCCTTGCGGCCTTTGGCTTCTCATGAATAGGTAAGTTTTTTATTGCCATGCCCTAATTTTTCATAGCCGGAAATCATTTTCGTTTTACAATTTATGGAGATTCTAAATATTTTTTATTCAGATATCAAAGTATCAAATGGGTTATACGTAAGTAAGAAACCTCACAATTTTCCAAGAAAATAAAAACTGGAAAATGCTACGAAAACTCATATCGTGGAAATCACATGATATTCCTATTGTTATTTTATACGAAGTAATTTCAAAATGTCTGATTTTGATTATTGGTGTAGCTGACATATCCAGCCAGCTATACAGTACTGGCAAAGTGTGGAAACCACGAGCACTTGTCGTTTGACACGGAGCCCCGTGATAAGTGGCGAGGGCCGAGGGGCTCCAGCCACAGGTTATTAAACCGGCCCCGCGGGGGAGTGTTTGTTTTATTTTAATATTAATAGCGATAAACAATCAGGCTCATATCGCGCGCTGTGTAATGAAAGGGAGGTTTGCGAGCCTGAAGTGGAATGAAAAGCCGCTCAGGAAAATGGGTCAGCACGTACGTTTATAGGCTTTTTGGATACAACAAATAAACAAGTAAGTATAGTTTATTTCGGTGTATAAATCTTTGGGGTTTTGGCCATCGTAATTTATACGTAAATGTAGGTACTTTGCAAAGTGCTGGCGGAAACGTAATAGAAACTTAAGAACAATGTATTAAGACTTACTTTTGAGCGTTACGAAAACTTGCAAGATACGAGAACCGTTAATGGGTAACATTTTGGAATCATTTTTGTTACACAGCAGTGTGTGAATATTCAATTAAAGATTAAAAAATAACGAAGGCCCTACGTTTTTAATTAAAGCTACCCTACGTCGGTGTTTAATAACTTAGATAAAACTGATAATTGACCATCTCAAGATCATTTCTGCTAACACAGTCTTTCAAAATTTATAAACTAAGTTCTGGAGTGACAAGACTTCATAGTTTGCTATTATGAGAGGTAGAGGCCCAGATTGGATTCTATTTAATCAGATGGTGAACTGTGGCTAAATCGGAGGTAAATCTAGCATACAAAAAAAAGGAACACAAAAAACTCAAATACCTACCTTTATCTCATATCAGGTAGGCACCTACTTACCAACTATTTATTTTTTGTCAGCTGCACGATTTGCCGAAATCGTGTTGTATTGTATGTACGATACTTTTGTTTAGCTAGACGACCCCCGCAGTCCTATATATTTTACTCAAGTTTCCTAGAAATACTTATTCTAAATAGGTCCTATAAACGAGCGACTGTTGCGACTAAGATCAATACATTTTCACAATTCGATTACAGGGTTAAAAACGTGGTGAAACGAGCGTTCGAACTGAAATCAGTGTTCGTTCCGAAAGTTTTTAGTTAGAGCTAAGAAAAGGATACAAACAGACTTACCCAACATGATTTATCATAGACCATAAGCAAATAACAAATGCTTTATTAAAGCAAAGGCAATATACATACCTAAAAACATTATTTGTATTGTCAGTTTGATTTCAGCTTTCCTTGTGAAGAAATTGTTGATTTTTCCTTTTACTTTTCCGCATTTATCTGCTGGAAAATCCTTGGAGTTCTTATACAAAATGTTGGGTAATTTAAAGGATGAATAGCATAATCAGCCTATAAAGTTCCCTCTGATGGGACACAGGCCTCCTCTTTGTGGGAGACCACCACGCGGGCCCAGTGCGGGTTGTAGACGTCGCATGTCTTCGAAATTTTGGTTCTGGGACATGGTTTACTCACCATATTTTCCTTCACCGTTTTATGAGCAGTGGTGATGAAATAATTTACACAAAATAAAGCGTTATCAGGGTTCGAACCTAAGATCTACAACTCGTAAGTTGTGGCCGTAACTACTAGGCCACCACTGCTCTTGAAGATGAATACTTATCTGGGTTTTAACAGTTTTCCGCTTTAATAAAAAAGATGGCTGCGTTTTATTAATTTTTTTACGAAGAGTTATCAAAAGTTCATGTTAAAAGTTTTATTATACGACTTTAAACTAGAGCGTTTGATAAGTCTCCGTAAATAACAAAATAACTTTCCTATTTCCTGTAGGTACATTCCTACACAAAGCATGTCAACGCAGACTAATTAGATGAATAAAAAACAATTTTCCGCTTCGACGATTGCTTTTTAAATTGTTACGATTGAAATAATAAAACCATTGATAGAAACAAACTACCCTCATGGTTCATCCTCGCATAACGTATTTTCATGCGTTCAATTATTTAATACCGACGTTATAAAAGTAAACATAAGGTTGATTATTGCTTGTATGGTGTTCATGTTACTGGTAAGTGTTAGGATTGTAATGCAGTAAATTCAGTTCAATTTGACACGACGGAGTGGGTGCAGCGTCCTGGCATGCGGGTGGGGTGAGACTGTTTTGTTTTTTATTTGTCCATCTACCCGACGATTTGGTCGAAGGGTGCATTTTTATTTTTTGTCTGTCTATTAGTATTTAAGTACGTTTGGTCTGGATTAAGTGATTTTGTTAGGGAGAGCTTGTCGTTTTTAGACCGGACTTTCTAAATTAGTTTTCTCGAAATAAACTGTCTCACTTGCGCGATATTAAGTAGAAGGTTTATTGCTACTAAATTAAAAGAAAAAGTTAAGGCCCACGTGCTCGACATTGTCCAATATAGGTATTGATATTTTCAGTAGACGACGAAAATTATCATTTTCTGAAGTTTCTTTATCAACGCCGATTGTTCCGTCCGTTCTTTAAACGTACCCAAGTGGTATTTTATCCCTTAATAACAAATACCCTCCCCAATTTACATAATGATGCACTTGTCGTTCCGAGCATGCGGTAACAACGTTTACCATGTACAATATCGAAGGGAGGCACCATGGGAGAACGACTCGAACCATACGCTCTAGTACCCTCACAGGAATAATTTCAAGGGAAGCGAGGGTGCTTTGCTCCATGATTTAATTAAGGAAATGGACGTAATTTGAACAATTGTTGTCGTTACATCGAGCAGGACGAAACCACGTGTGACCATGCTAACTTCTACCAACATTGCATGTTTTTAAACGTAATGAGCATTTATGAAGGGTTAGTTATTTTTTTTCTTATTTGATTAACGATGTTCGAAGAGATATTTGTAAACTGCTGTCAATTTCTAGTTTGTGCGTCTCTGCACTCGTTTGAAAACGTACCAAGTTAACGTTTTTAATTATTTCTCGAACAAGTTTTTTAAGTAACAGGGTGCTTGAGGCATTCTGTTTAATATTCAGACCTCATTTTCTATCACGTACACCGAGACTACTATTCCAAATTATGACTAATATAAATGAGCAGGTTTACGACATATTTCATGTTAAAATGTCTTTTCAATGAGTTTCAACTAGATTAACTTTACAGCCTCCTTTGATATTTAAAAACATGCTTTAAAATTAGCATGCTTTGGGCGCAAACCTATTTAAGACATTGAAATATGTAGATAGTTACGATAATTTACCAGATAATGCTTTATTAAAATGGATTTCTAATATCTATGTACATGATCTTTTCTGATTTGAAAATTGGAGTAAAAATTTGAATAAACGGCAAGGATGTTTTTTTTTCGGATGACCCTTTAACATTTGTGCGCTGTACATAATTCAATAATTCAATTTTGGTAATTAGTTCATTCTTGACATCAAATTCTACAACTTCGTTACATTCTTGACCTAATCAAAATAGAATAATCAGTTACACAGGAAATATAAGGGAGGCATATTCAATGTCATTGACCCAAGCTTTGTTAACAACCAAATCTCATTTCTTAGTTAAAAACAAGTTGTGTCCAAGCCAGTAAGTACATATCTACCTACCTGCGAGCCCTCTTAAAGTTAGAAGGCATTTCAAAACAAAGAAATGGAGTCCTTGCCCTCACCGAGTAGCCCTCAGCGAGTCTCACAAAGGGCTGTGATTGAGGGCGCGGGAGGGGGACGCGGGTGAACGACCGCGCGCCGGGGTGGCCGCCCCCTGCGTATGCGCACGGTTGGCCGACGGTCTGTAACGTCCCTCATTCCTACAGTATTTATTAAAATCTAGAGTTCCGGTCGCATAAATCGCTGCTTAAAATATCCTTGTGGGGCGCAACGTATTTTCTCGCTCGACGAAACTTAAAAAGGCAAATGAAAAGTGTTTTTATCCTACAGCAGTAACAGCAACTTTTTAACAGTATTTTTTTTTGAGAAAAAGATGGAATACAAAGAGTTTTTTTTATTTTGTACAATACCTTCAGTTAATAAACAGTTATTTCTCTAGACATTCAAAAACAAATGGCCGCACGTTATTGATCCGAATGCCCACTGAAAATGCAATCTCAGGTTTAATTTTAAGAAAAACAACTTTAATATTTATCTATTTACAGCTACAACATCATCATCTATTAACATAACAATATCTTATTAAGATACTTTTATTATTGACTAGCTGGTTTCCGCGGTTTTCCCGCATAAGTCTCGATCCTGTGGAAATATCAGGATAAAAAGTATCTTATATCCTAATCCAGGGCATGGTCTACCACGTGCCAAATTTCATTTAAATCCGTTCAGCCGATTTAGCGTGAAATCGTACCAAACAAACACAAAAATCAAATCTTTTCTCTTTAAAATATTAGTTTATTTGAAGTTTCATAGAGTGAGTAGATACTCAACTACTGACCACCAATCTATTAATCGTACAATTTCTATACAAACAACTGTGATCACTTACATGATATTAGGGGTTAAAGTATGAAATTGCCGATTTGTATTGAAAAATTGACATTCGTTTTTTTTTTTAATTTGACATATTTATTTAATAAAAATAATTATCATTATTATCTATACATTGCTGCCATCTAATAGGAAGGTCATTTATGCCTTTGCGATAGAACTGTCGTGATCTAGATTCGACAAACTGTGTGAAAGCATTTTGTACTGCCTTCTGAGAAGAAAACTTTTTATCACGTAGAAAATTGTCCAAATCACGAAAAAAATGGTAGTCCGTTGGAGCAAGGTCTGGCGAATACGGAGGGTGATGAATGGTTTCTAATTGCAGTTCCTGTAGAGTTAAAACGGTTTCTCGTGCTGTATGAGGTCTCGCGTTATCATGGAGCAATAATGGTGAAGATCTATTCATGAGTCGGGGCTGTTTCACTGCTAGTTTTGCCATCATGTTCGGAGTTCGGCACAGTAGACATCTGCCGTTATTGCTTGACCAGATCGGAGAAAGCTATAGTGAATAACACCATGCTGAGACCACCAAACAGTTACCATTACCTTTTTATTGGTAAGCTTTGCTTTTCCATCACGAAAGCGTTTAATCCAAAATCGCACGGTGCGTTCATTAGCAGTCCCCTCTCCAAACGCAACATTGATATTGCAAGCTGTTTCTGCCGCGTTAGTTCCGCGTCGGAACTCGGATTCAAAAATAACTCGAATTTTCAAAGTTCCATCTTTCTTGTCTAAGCTGAATAAAAAAAACAACTGAAAGTCGATAATCAAATGTTGCACCTTTTTTTAAAAAAAGAACTTCATAGGTACCATGTGAAAAAAGTTTCACTCAAAAATCTCAAACCATGAAGGTTCTATGTTAATTCGAAGTACCTATTACAATAAAACGGCAATTTCATACTTTAACCCCTATTATTATTAACTAAGAAACAACAGTTTCTCACGTTTGTCCCCGAACAGCAAGAAAGTAATTGCCTACATAGCGACTCTATTTCCATTATCGAGAGTTACAGCTTGCAAACTGTGATAAGGAAATTACTGTAATGCAATACAATTTTCTCAAGTTATGTCCGGTACTGAAGGAAAATAATCTTAGCTTATGTAAATGTAATTTATTGAACAAATCTTCATTTTCTTCAGCATTGCCATTGAACTTGGCAATGCTACTAGTCTTCTGGGCACGTCGGGATGACAGTGATGCGGACGAGTACTTCGACGCCTAAGTGTCCTTTTGTTTTTATATTTATTTGTATAGTTAGTTAGTCATTTAATTTAGTACTTAGTGCAAATAGTTTGCACGAATATTTACTTTTTTTTTTAAAGAGAATAATGTAGACTGAAATCAGACTGTGAACGGTCTTAAAATTAGGAGAATTGTCCTTCAGGTCTGCGTACGGTAGGTTAGGATCGAAGAGAATAAACATTTTATTTCTTCTTGAAAGAAAAAAAAGAAAAGTATTTATTGGGACTCGCACAGGATCGCAAAATAGAAAAACAAAAAAAAAAAGAACATTTATTCATATTTTGGTCTTGTTAAACAGATTTATTATTTGTTTTATGCTAATATAAAGAATGAGGTGATATCTAGTGGAATCAACATTTTTACGGTTACAGACGTAATTTCACGCTGCAGGCGAATTTTGTACTAATTACTATACTTAGTCATGTTACAAGTTTAATTGTTGCAATAAATTACGGCCGACTCCTTGTTTTAGCTTAGCCGACAGAGAATGATACGTATATGTCTAAGATAAAAGAAACTTAGATACTGAGGGTATTTTGAAAAAAGGATAATTTTCATCATCTGCCTAGCCTTTTCCCAACCATGTTGGGGTCAGCTTCCAGTCTAACCGGATGCAGCTGAGTAACAGTATTTTACATGGAGCGACTGCTTATCTACCTATTTTGAAAAAATATACTTAAAAAATACAGATGAGTTTTGGATTTTCCTATCCATAGAACTTTTCCTAAAAACTATAATTTTCATTTGGTACCTATCCTAAATCTCATTGGACATCGATGGAACTGACACTTGAATTTTCTTATCTTTAGGGTGGAATGAAAGTTAGTCATGTGATCCCGAAACTGAAACTGAAAATAGAATGGATTGATTTCTTTCTCAGCAAGTAGGTAGGTCGAGGTAGTTACTTTACATTATGAGAGCATCTAAACATCACCAGCAGTGATTGCGCGCTGACAGTCGATAGGTTCGACCCCCACCTGTTGCGAGCCCCCCTCGCCGGAAGCAGGGAATTTGCATCACAATCAAACGTACCCTCGCTCGTCCCCTGACGTCGCATCGCAGCGTGACTGACCCCAATCGTAATCTTTCTACCGTAAATGTTCATTTCCGGGCATATTTTCAGGTACTTATCGAGGAAAATTCGTTGATGGTGGGTTCATCAAGAATTTCGAGTACCTATTATGTTGCGTGTATGTCAAAATGAAGGTTCCATCGGAAAAGTTGAATACTTTTCAACTGCAAGTATATAGGTACCAATAGTGCGACATGAGTTTAAACGAACTCGGACATGATTTGACTAAGAGATTGAACGTTTAATAAATCGCGTGTGGAGCAAAGACAAGAGATTGCTGTTACTAGTTTCGATCCCTCGATTCGACATCGATTCAACTTTATCCGTATTAGACTGGCTAATACTTCCCGATTCACCACTATAACAAAATACCTAAACAAAAGTGGAAAATGGATCTATAATGTGAACGTAGAACGTAGATCCCACCCACGTAACTGTGTGTTAAGAGTTAAACTATACAATTTCATAATTAATAATATGTAAGTTTTACATAAGTAGGTAATGTACCTTTTAAGTCAGGTACTTGAAACGCGCTCCATGAGGTTAGTAGAGTGGACGGGCGCTTATCGTGGCGAGCGCGGAGTGGCGGAGACCCTGCCATGACCTTCTGATTATTGTAGGACACGCTCGCCCCTCGCGTCCTGCGTGATCTTTGTTCTACGATTTCTATGCTCTAATGCCAAACGATTGGCCTCAACGTTGGTTCAAACGATGGCGCCATCTTTAATGAATCGCACACTCGCTGAGCCCACGTGAGAGACGCTACGACGCACAGTCACAAATTTAATGTTACTTGAAATTATGGTCGCTCTTCGTATTTATTTCTCTCTTCAAACATGTAGAACTTTCAGATCTAGCTTTTCCCAACGAACCACCAAAGGCTTTATAATTTTATGATACTTTAGGAAGATCTCATGGTTAATCCACTAAGAAGAAATGTTAATTCACGTTTTACACGAAAATTACTGAGCAATGTAAAGTCCTTTCTTAGCTCATTTTTCTGAAAGATGTCTTTTCCGCTTTATGTACAGACCTTCCTTTTGCAGGTAACTGTAGATTTTTCCTGCCGCTTGCAGCGTCTCTGCGGCTATTAAGGGCGCGAAACGAGAGTTACATTTTCATTGCCTTATCTTATATGAACGATTTTTTTTGTAGCATTGGTAGGTAAGTTTACGTCTAGATTTGCAAATTCACGTATTCTTATTAATAAAAGCAGCAAACACCAGGTTTTTTAGGTAGGTGTGGTACCTACCTAACTCCAGTAGTTAGATAGATTCGACATCGGATGTAAACAGTTGGTTTTCATAATCCTGGTTGGTTATTATTTAGATAATAATAATATCTAGGTACTGTTTGGATAGGAAGTCTCCCCAATGCCTTTATACGTTCAGATAAGGTATTATAATTAATGCAATATAGATTCTATAAGGAAATAACTAAATTTAACTAGGACGGACGAATATCGTTCAGCAAAGCCGTGGCAGGAATACGGCACAAAGTAGACACGGTTTCTAGATTTATTGCAACGACCAATAACAATTTTCTCGTTGGCCGCGTCCACGTCATATGTCATGAGTTGACGGTGTCATCAACAGTACCTATTATAAAATTTTCCTGCGCGCTCGTGTGTGAGGGAGGCGACGCGGCGGGGCGGGGGTGGTGCGCGGGGCTGGGGGGTGCGGGGCGCACGGCTCAAGGCGCAGAGGGCGCGGCGGGCGGTGCGCACCCGCCGGGGCCTCTCGATCACCGCCTGCGCAGCCGCCGATTCGCCTGCAACGCCGTCGCGAGGGCAACTCTCCGGGGGACTTTTCGTTGATCGCTTGACGTCACCCCGATCGAAGTCTATTGAGTATTGCTAAGGTAGGTACCATACCAACTCATGACACCTATCTGATCAATCGCATCGACCCATTCATCTGCGGACTTTAGCTCCCTCGAATCATCTCGAACAGTCCACGAACCTACCGTGAAGCCCTTTCTCTAATTAAACATTCCTACTTTTACGATATGCGCATCGGTATAATATACCTGCTGAGAAGTAGGAAAAACTAACGGTGCAAAGAATGATGAGTGCGCCTTTCGGATGCACACGTGTGGGACGCGTTTGCGCAAGGCGACTCCCAAACCGCGGCCGCAGGCGGCCATCGGGGCCACGAGCGGACACCAGAGAAAGGTGGAATTCACGCAAGTCATGCGATACAATATAACACGGAATTTTGGGCATTTTATCTTGTCAAAATATGGTATGGTAAACTTAGAGCCATTACTTAATATTTACATAAGTTGGATTGGCTGTATGTGGTTAAATAATATTAAATAACAATTCCACGTGGGTCTAATCTCTTTAGGACGTACACATTCAAATGTACCATACTGTTAGGGTTTCACTTAATTATGAATTAATTTACTACAGGTACTTAACAGAATCATGTTGGTTCCTAGTTAGGTCCCAAAACTCCCTAACTATTTGATTCCTTTGCTCTTGGTTTACATAGGTGTACAACGTAGTTGCTTGGGATATATCACGGATGGCTCGTTCACCGCAGCCGTGGAGCCCGCCAACTGTTTACACGTGGAGAAGGCTTGCGCAACGCTTGCCTGCCTCTGCGCAACGCTACTTTCCTTACGGTCACTACCCTTCACGGAGGAACATTCAACACTTCTTTCAATGCCGACTAACCTCAAATATTAGAATAATTTTTTTATGTAGATATCTAGTTATTCAAAAGGGTTGTTTGGAAACAGGACATTATTTAGTAACTACTATTGACTCGGGACTTTATAGGACAGAACTTTTGCATATTCAGTAATGATTACAAGCGATTATAAAAAGACATTCTAGATCGTAACATAGATATTTCTTTAAATATTAGGGGTGATAATAAACACACGGCCATAAAGTGAAGGTCACGATTATCATACAATGGCAACGAACCGATCTGTATGTCGGTGCGTCGTCGTACGGTGACAGAATCGTTGTTATGCAACTTATTTAAATAAGTGCTAAGCTTCTCGTTTGCTTCGCTTTTTGGACGACTTTACAGTTATTTGTTTGAACGGCAAAATACTATCGCTTTTAGGAGTTATTTTAATCTTCACTTTGGAATTCAATTTTGTTTTGTTGGTTTACATTACATCTCGTTTAGAATAAGAATGTTTAAAATAAAAACACGGGGAAAATACACTACGATATCACCATAAAATCAATGAACATTTTGTACACCGTCTGCTTGTGCGCCTATTGAGAATCAGATCTGGTTCACTGTTCGTGTATTGGAGATGGAGACACGCAATGGAACAAAAAGCTTTAGAGAAAAAATTGTATTGATTACAGACATGCGACAGAAATCGCTCCACAATTCCACATAGACCTACACAGTTCACTATATCTAATACGTTGTAACACAATAATGTAGAGTCCGGCTTTAACTGAACAATTTCCTGCTGATTTAGAAGTCAAAGTTACAAGTGTTAACATAAATAAATACACCTTATCTTGTAACCTAACATCATCATTACATTAAAGAGCTAGCGGGTAATTAAATTAATACCTATTCGAAAAACAACATGCAAATTGATTACCGTACTTTCAATTGATAGTAAATAGTTTTCAATATTGATTAAGAGCACAGAGTCAATGTCACTAGGTGCCTACTATTTTACAGAATAAAAGGGAACCGATAAAGAATTAGTTTAATATGCTACATGGCTAAGGTATCTTGTTGACAAAAGGGAGCTTATAGTGACCAGTTTTATCACGTAGGTACCTGGGAGGTGAATCTCTTCCGGGCATTAAAACGGAAATTTTGTCCCAAAATCCAAATAATAAAAATCACCGATACGCGTGTCGCGTGTGGGTCGTTGACCCTATGTGGAACCACACTGATTTCACATTGTTTGTCTCTTTCTAACGTACGTATGATTAGTATAGCTGCACTGTTCATTCCGCTCATTCTCACGTGCGCGCACGCTGCACTATGTCGCACGCGGCGCCTATCAAAAAGTTCTACTCGTGTCTAGGATAGATTTCAGAAATAATACAATCAATAGAGAGACGTATGTTAGCAAAATGTGTTTAGTCTCTGGCTGTCTATCTATCTATGTCTAAGTAGGTACGTGTCTTAGGGATAGCCCATCATACAGTAAATAATGGAAGCGTGCACTGTTGAGTGTCTTCACACAAGGGCCCAGAGCGCCAGCGTAGGCTTGGCCGTAGCGTAGACGCAGTGTAGAAGCTGCGGAGAATCCGCATAGTAACGTAGAAGTGTAGAAGCGACGTAGCAGCCGTGTAGCAGCCGCGTAGCAGCGTAGAAGCCGCGTAGCAGCGTAGAAGCCGCGTAGCAGCGTAGAAGCCGCGTAGCAGCGACAAAAGCCGCGTGGTGGCGTAGAAGTCGCGTAAACGCAGCGTAAAAGCCGCTCGTTCGCTCGTACTCGTTTCAATCTGTTTATCCTAGCCCACGGAACTATATAGATTAGGTCTATCAGCTCAATCTTAGATCACTATAAGTAAAAGTAGGTAGGTAGGTAGGAGATGAGAAAATCAGTAAGAACTTTTTCTAACGTTTACTTGCCTGTCTCATGGTTTTTAATTTATTTCGCAGCCTGGGGCTTTGTGAACGCATTTTATACCGCTACGTAGGCCCGGTTCAATTCGCTAGAGCGTTAGCTTTGAATTTAATTTTCGGAGTTACCAGTTTAAGACGAGAACAATCAAAATAAAAGTAATTATAAAGATAACAGCAAGCTTACATTGTTCTGTATTAATAATAACGTAACAATCTACCTTTTGCGTTTAATTATTCAAAAAAGTTCTTTTTTTATAAGCTTTTATTTAGTTTTTTGCAAATATTACTTACTAAAAATAGATTAGTTTTGTCGCATTGTTTATAATTTTTCGGAAGTTAGATCGGTTTTAAGAGCTGTTGTGTATCTCTGTACTATCTGGCAAACTGAGCATATATTATCAGTATTTACGCAAAAAGAAACCGAGAAATATAGTTTTAAAAGAATCCTAGTTTTCCTACCCGCTGTCGATCGTTTTTGAGGGATTTGGTTCTACTCGTTTTATTTATAGTACTACTTATAAAGACATGTACACACTTTGTAAACACAAATGTTCACAGAAAGTAGATATCTGATTCTTTGATCAACGAGTCATTACAAATGATGCGCAAATTTTGCGCTACATGGGTAGTAGTATCTCGTAACAAATAAGGTAGGTAGGCGTCGTCGCCTCTCAAGGTCTCACGTTGCCACGGTGGTGGCGGATATTATCTCTATTTACATGTTCGTACCCACACGCCAACAGCTACAAGTACAGCTTAAACAATTTGTGCATCACTTGTTTCGTGCAGCTATGATGTAGCAGCCCTTTGATGAAACACCGAATCGTAAAATGTCGATAAAATCGCTACATACTAAAATCAAATCACCTCACCTCTAGGTCCTCTAGCTATACCTACTAGGGGTATTTACAAGAGAAATTAAGGTTTCTTACGCTCACAGAGCTTTTAAAGACACTGAGAAAATTCATATGTACGCGAAAGTCATATAAAATCTTAGAGAAATGAATGCTGTTGTCTGGTTTTACAACATCATGAAACATTGTGAAAAGCAATGGTTAGATAAATGGAGAGGTGCACTGCCTATCTGCCACAAGTTTATTGGGATATAGGAACTTACAGTTTCTAAACGTTAACTAATCCTGTTCGTGGTGTTTATTAGATTTTCTACCTGAGCCTGTAATGTAATGAAACTGATAGTCTTCTATTTGATGTACCGATAATATACCTACTGTGAGCCAGGCGCACTAGAATAGGTATACCTACAGCCAAGGACATGGCAGACACCGTAGAATGGGTGTAGCCTCCAAGATGTCGATTAGATCATTCAAACAAAATAAGTATTACTTACATACCTTTCTACAAGCAATGATCTCGATGTCTCATGATCGTAAAGGGATTTCATTCGTCTAATGGGGGATTTTACATTCCATTGTTTCGAAAACATTTCTGAAAATGGAAAACTTATTTACTTTCCATTAGCATATAAGGATCGATGTAAAAAAAGTTTGCACTAATAGTACTTAGTTCTGTGATATGTAATTTTGCTCCTTCACTTTATCTACAATTAATAATACACATAGAAAATCGTTGTGTTGGTCTCATAATAGACTGTCGTAAACCAAGGAATACCTGTCGCAGTCGTAATCAACAAGGGTACCTTTGCATAATGTTCATTATTGATATGTTGACTCGGTAGGTAATATTTTTACATTGATGGCAGCGGCAAGTGGGAGCAATCCTCCGAAGCGCTGACCTTGCCGCGTGGGAGCCGCGCTAGAAATCGGCCCCGTGCGCTTACGCAATCTCAACCACTCGGGCGCGCGCGCGCCTCCGCGTTCACACCACTGCGCAGCGCGACACGCTCGCTGCGCGCCCAACCTCAACGCGCCCGATTACCACTCCACGTTATCCTCCAAACATATACCTATACTTACATGAAGAGATTTTTTTTAGTACATTTGTTAATCATGTCGTTACTTTTACCTCGTTCTTTACTGCCAGAATACCAAAACACGAGTTCCTACTTATCGTATTTTTAGGTTAAATAGGTATAATGAATCTCCTAAATAATACTTATACATAGCTAGCATGATCAATTGTTGATCACGATTATGATCATCATAAGTAGGTATGCATATACTGAAGATACATTTTACGATATTGTTAAAGTTTTTCTTAACTCTGAAAATTGGATAAGTTTAATAACCACGCTAGTTACCTACCCACTAACGTATTATGCAATATTTACCTGTGAATTTAACTAGCTCATAGGCATATCTCGAGTTAGCACTAACACAAGACGAATAAATAACGAATCCCTTTACTGAAACATTAAAAAAACGCGGCAAGGCGGCTGCGTGTCCCGGATATCATTTAGGGTTAATTGATTCACCGCCAAAATTTGAGCTTTCGTGAGATGGAATTAGTGATGAGCCGCGTAGTAACGGGACATTGCTAGCTAACGGCTGCTGTTGATGCTTTGCACCGCCTGCCTATTCTGAAGCACTCGAATAGATCATTCGACTTAACTGAGATGTCGTCTTGCTCACACTCGTTGTAACTATGAAAGGAAAAGCGTAAAAAAACGTCAAATCGAATAAGAAATGCGCCTAAGTACAGAATAACAGATTGGACCCGGACCGTCACATTGCGCACCGACAGGTGTCCCTGATTGTGCGACTGCGGCCCGATAAACTGTGAGAAGACATGGCTTATCATGATAATGTCGGAATTCACGCGGTTTACAATCGATAAAATTGGGCAATAATTCGACAAGTATCCATGATTCGGCCATTGAGAAAAATTAAGTCATACTAATGCAAGAGTCACTTAAATAAGAATTAAGTACTCATTAAAACAGGAAATCGTTTATATAATATTAATATACTCATTAAACAATTCTGACTTATTGTTTCACGTTCCGTAAACTATCTAGTATCGGTATAATTACTGAAGCAAAATGATGTCCTAATGGACACTAATATTTTGATTTTCAAAGTTTATGAACCGTTGACGTCAGGAAGAACATGTTTACCTACAAAACTCGAGTTAAAATGTATGAGAAAAAAGAAGGTCAAGCGAGATGGTTGTCGTCTCACCCACTACCTAGACCTTCTCGGAAAAGGGAGTTGGTCGGCAGGAATCAGCCGCTCCCCTTACTTACTTCATGCCGTTGACACATATGGCAGGAATTCATCGATTTCAAATATGAGTAACAACCATGTTATTCCATTGGAGAATTTGTTTGCATACCCCAGGAAATTCGCGTACCTACATATTCAAAATAAAGAACCTAGTTATATTTTAAGAATGACTAAATTTATATCACTACAGGAAAATAAACACATTAATTATTTAGGTACCTATTGTACTCCTTTGTACCCAATGTGAACAGCTAAACAAATGGGGTTGAAGAAAAAAAATAATGACAAAAAAAAGGAAATTGTATATTATAATAACGTTTAATCTATTTGTAAGTATAAAAAATATATACGTGAAATGTATGTAAGCACACAAACAAGTTACACAATGTAATCATCCATAAAAATCAAGACCCATGAGTCATGGCCTCTTTCTTCTGCTGGAGCTTTAGGAATTCGGAAAAGCTTTCTCGAAAATTAACAGAACCTCTCACTGTAATTGTATTTAGGTACTTGTGGCGTTTTATGAAAAGTTTCCAAATTCGGAACTAAATCTTCATCCTAAACTGAGAACTTCCAACATATGGTGTTTAAAGAAAATTGTGTAAAGTAAACATGCAAGGGGACATCACGCTACATCCACATCACCGTCTCGGGACAGATTCGTCTGGTCGCAGCAGTGTTGCCACCGTGAGATATCTAACAGTACACGGCGAAAATTGAGCGTCCGAATCGAGTCATTGAACCGAAACCCGACCGTTAGACGCACCGATTCTAGCAGGACGGGCCCTTCTACCTACACCTACTTACTAATGCACGATCATATTGGGAAAACAAAATGTATTGGTTCGGACTATCATACGACGACACAGGTCCAAAGTTATAACAGCTTGAAGATCTAAACGATGCAAAGTTTTGTAGAAAAACACAAGCTCACATACTCGTAATAGGCATTTCGGAAAACACAATTATTTATTGTAGTTGGTAGTAGTACAAATTATTTTTATTTCTGTAAGTTATATAAACATTTTTAAATTGCAATACCTTCTTATTTGACATACAACTTATTTTAAATAATATTTACTGAAAAACTACACCATAGTTTACGATGGTGAGATTTTCTTCTTTCAAGACCTATTTTAAAATAACTTTTAGAAATTTAGAACCGAATGACAATAAATGCTGACAGGAATGACTTCTAAACGTTATCATATTATTTCGATAATCTACCAATCTCATTAAATGGTTGGAAAATAATTTCCTGTAAAAGTTAGCGTAGTCTTCGTTTCCGTAGAAATGCAGACATCATTCAATAAATCCGAAAGAGGGGAAATTTAGGTTAGGAATCTACTACCTAGAAATATATAGTTGTCATGTTTGCTTCTATGCATTTGAATAGCTCATGAAAGACGATATCCCATCCCATAGTCAATGAGATTGTCGGTGTCCACGGTGTGCACACACATCTCCGTTAGAAAGCCGAAGGATTTCTTTTTGTTCGCAGCTTTTACCACTCTCGTAGTTTTAACAGTTAACGTCGACCGTTCTTCGCGGGCCGTTACAGCAAAATCTGCTTATTCATTGGACACTCGAAGACCCAAAGATGAGAAAAGAAACTATTACTTATTTTGAAATAGAACATATTATTATACCGTTATCGGTGATGTCCGAAGTGTCGGTAAACATGCAATAATGAAGCTTCATCCTACGAAAAGTTTTCATGGTAAGATTTTACAGTATTCATATTTATAATTGACCAGTCTTTCACAGCCAAAGCTTTCCTACTCAAATGGGAAATCTCGAAGTAAAATGTCTTCAAAAACTGTAAAATAACACAAAAGGAAAAATAGGTCGTATGAACTTACAGGGACACAAAACTGTTATTACTGTAACTTGAAGTATTGAACGTAAGTACTTATTGATATTTAATTGCATTGGCAAAAAAGACAATCCAATTTCTTTACTTTACAAACTTACAGTGAAACCTCGGCCCACTGCGGTCATTCGAGCGCATCTAGCCTTAGAGAATTGAAAAAAAATGTGGCGATTTATCAAGCAAAATATCGCCAAAAATCAAAATACTTAGCTTCATTGCGGTACATAAATTAACTAGATATTTACATAATGTACATAAAGGCTTACGTTATTCATCAAAAAGCAGTGTTGTTGTGAATACATAACGAATATTTGTGACTTCCCCGAGAACGCTTGACTAGCAAAACGTGCCACCTTTATTCCAGGGCGTGTTTGTTATTAGAGGGAAAGTGTGTTGGCAAGCTTTTATGCATCAGCCGCGCCGCCTGAAAACTGGGTCAGCTGGCTGTAAGGACTTCAGCTAACACGGGCGCGATGACCTAGGTCAGGTCACTGCTGAATTATAGCTCTCGCTCCGTCCAATCGATACGACCAAGTTTACAGCGGCAGGTGCGCTAATTCAGTGATAATATTCACGTGTGAATTAAAATGTTATTAAAATACGTCGATATGATTCAAGGAATATTGTTGTGGATGTTTATGATAACATGATGTGTGCAGGAGTTAAATTGATTATTTTCGTAAAAACATAGCATAGCTATTCTTATAAATTTTGTATAGTTACACAATTTACCCCATAAACATTTTCATTAGTTTTTTGACTTTTTTAATCTCCTATAACAATTGAATTAATTGATATTATGAATATGAATCAAGAATGTGTTTTCAGAGCACAATTTTCTGATAATAAAATAGAAACGACAGTTAAGATCGAATCCGTGAAAATCTGCCATTTTACTGCGTAAACGAACGACATTTTTTAGACATTATCTTAAAACAGAAATGTCATTGAACTGAGTAATTATATCAGCTAGTAAACATCCACTGCTGAACGTGAGCCTCCCTGAAAACCAACGTGAGAACGCTACAGTGAACAGACATAATAGAGAGATATGGTTGGTCAAATAAGCCTAAATAAACTCAAATTACATTGATGTTTTCATAACCAGCAAGTCAACAACTGTTTTTATAGTTGGATCGTAATTTTTACCTAGTAGGACGTCTAGGTAGTGCGGATGGCAGTGCATAAAATGGATGAAAATCAACATTTGAAAGGGAAAACACTCGTCACTCAGGATTCACAACATAGGAGCTGAGGAGATGAATAACTCTGCCTTGTGAACAAATCTCAAATTTCCTAGTCCATACTCACTACTTAGGCATAAGAGGTTGCAAACGCAAAGCTAGCATTTTCACACGATATGGACGGCTTTCACTCTGAATCAACCCTGAAATCCGTAGTTCGTGGTTAAATTGCTAAGAACAATTCATGTGACATGCATGAAGTCCGATGTCAGATAAATACAAACTTGGGAAAAGAGTAAAATACATTGTATTCTTAAACATTTGATTGGATATTTACGCACCCCGAGCTGTGGCGGAAAGGACTTTATAAATACACACGAACCGACGTCACAGATTTGTATTGTAGAAGGTGTAGAAACTAACATCATAGGTAATCTGTTATATGATTATTAGGTACGTAGGGACTTTTATTAAAAGATTTATTTGGTTTATCGTCCTAAATAGAAAATAAGACTTCTAGCCAGTAAGGTATTCTAAAACAAATTAACCGCGATGTCTTTTAGAATTAGGCAGATATAATTGTTTGTTGGCAATTTTCATTTTCAGATACATTACATTCTGTATAAGATTGTAATGTCATCACCGATTTAAAAATCACACTCCCCTGAGGCCTGTGTCCCAGCAGTGGGAACATTATAAGCTGATTGTGGATTTAAAAATCAAAGGAATAAGTCAAATTATTTGCAACGCACATAATAGGTATTTGCAAATGATAAATTATAAATTCGTGGTTACACACTTGGTGTTCTGACAAATAAAACAAAAATATATCACTGGTAAGGGTGCACAGGAAACCACTTGCGTTCGTATTTTTATACTAAAGTTTCTGGGTTCGCGCCAAAAATCATAGAATCAAAATGTTCAGTGCTACGTGGCAGCGATGGAACTACGCGATGTGGAATAAAAAATACATTAGTTTTTGGCTATCCTGATTTATGTCAGTTGATATGCCAGTCATAGAAATAGGATATTAGGTAATTTGGATTGACAGTGATGATTGATATGCAACAGTTCTGGGCGTATTAACACAGTGATGCATCTGTCCACATCAAGGGGGTGTCATCGATAACGTTAATAATAATGCAATAACTAGGTAACAGGAGAGCGTTTATCTTTCCTGATACTTTTCAGTGGTATGTAGGTACTTTTTTACTGGAAATGTTTTAGGGATACATTAGAATTTACTTGTTAACCCTACATTCAACCGTTTCCTTTAATTAAAAATAATTCAGAGCTAGACGATTATTCCTTCGTTCCTGTAATCCTTTGCTAGCTGGTAATATATTTCACTCAGGAATCGGTGTTCGTGTTTTCCACGATTCACTTTTGAAACTTTCTAACCCTGTGCCGGAGTGTAGCGGCAGGGAGGGGCGCGCGCGGGTGCCAGAGAGAGGGTACCGACCTCATTGCCCATTGCCACTCCTCCCGCCGAGGCGGCAGGCCATTTTTATCAAAAATACTTCCGAGTAACATCGCGCGCGGATTTTTTTTCGTGTCCTGAAATTCTTCCTAATTTTGTTCAAAAACTACAAAAAATATAATCTAGTGGTAGCTTGCTCAATATAATCAAACATATACATTTTCTGGACCTACTGGAAATAAATCCAAAAACATTGGTGTTTGTTCAAGTGAATTTGAAACTTAAAAAATATAAGTGCGCCCTGCGATCTATTTTCCGTGCGGACTCGGGCTGGTTCGGTTGCGAAAAGTGGCGGCACTCGGCCAACATCGGCGGCGCTCGCCGCTTAGAGGGCGTCCATCCAACCCCGCCCGTGCGGGACAGAGACAGCGAACACTGCTGACATGGCGACAACACGAATGGATTGATGTTTTTCACGTGGAAAACTCATCCCTTGAATGTATCTATGCAAAGGTAGGTGATAATGATGATTCATATAACCAAATCGATCGTAGTATAAATTTCCTATGTAGAAAAGTATGAAATTGCCCTTGATTTAACAATGCAAGCTAGAATCGAGTAGATTTAGGTCTAATGATTTTACGCTGTACAGTTTATTCCTGTAGGTTCAGAAGTAGGTAGGTACATATTTGCTGCATTATTTAGTTCTACCTTTTCACAATAATAAAGGTAGAAATACTTCCAAAGAAAATTGTATTAATAACTTTTTAAATTATTATTATTGCTTAGTTCAACTTGCATAATGAATGAAATCTAACAAATCGGCCTTGTTTTGCTGCATTGACGTGCCGGAGGAGCCGGCGTCGCCCCTATTTTCGTCTACAGCTCGAAGGTTTAGTTTCAAGATCCTCCTTGATACTGAATAATGCTTGAAAATAATTAGCATACACTTAACTAAAGCCATAACCACTTCAGTAAATGATCTAATAACCTAGCATCCTGACGGGGGTGATGTTCCACGCCAAAGAGGAAATCAATAAATTTCAATAAATCAATATTTTACTGTGCACCCTGCGCTGAATATATCCGCTGCCGCCATTTCGATGATGACGGCGTATTTTTTGTGAGAGATATTCGAGTCGCGGAGCGAGTCGGTGTTCGTCGCGCGGGGTTGCGGGCTGCGGCCGTCAGTCGTCGGGTGAGCGGGGTGCGACGTAAACGCGGACTCGGACTATGGCGGAAGGGCTGATCCTCATTCCCATAAAAGGGTCGAGTTGATTGTGGTGCAGATACGTGTGGTACGTTCCCTTATGTTAGTGCAGTGATATAATTATTCTCAAACGGTGCTTATCTCGACGTATCGGTTGAATTAATGTGGATATCGGAGGTAATAATGCCATTGTGATGACGTAATGTAACGCGCTCGACTGGGTGCGTAGTAATAATTCGAGCGCCCGTTTATACCGCGATAACGTTTGTGGTCAGCACCTGTGGATGTGGAGCAAATGTTCGTGTTTTTGTAGCTTTTAAATAAATTCGAGACCGTTCCAATTGGATTCTGATTAGAGTGCTCACCAATCCGGATTATTTTTAAAATAAAATATTAATGATTGGCGTTGTACAAAACATGATTTGTGCCGGACACCATGATTATTTGGTGTTTTCATGGCTGCAGTGGTAGCTTACAATTCAGTTTCCTACTGCAGTGCGCTCGCCGACGCGATGCACAGGCTCCGCACGTCCCCACGCCGCTAGACTATAGACGCCCTCGATTTTTTTAACCTTGATTGAATTGTGTAGCTGTTGGTCTCGTTCACAACCCAGTAAAATAATATAATGAATGTGGTATCTGGTATCCCTATGATAAACGATATTTTACCACTTTAGAATGATTTCGGTAATAATTCTTAATAAATCGGTACTTACGGTACTAAATAACGCGAGTCGGGAAGCCTTTTTCAACATTTTAAAACTTTTAATTAGTATGCAATGGTGTGTATTCTTTTTTTAAAAAGCGACGACGACTTGAATAGACTACTAGGTCCTCATTATGTTTTTTCCACCCTCAGGAAGTGAACAACACCATTTACCATTCACTTTTATTAAGCATTTGAATATGTTAGATTTGCATATTGTTTTTAGCTACAATAAATGTTCGGTCGACGGCCACGACCTCTACTATTGTGATTCAACACAACAACTGTCAAAGATATAAAATAATCGCTAACTAACATCATGATATGTAGTAAGAAAATGTTGTATGTAGTTCAACATAAATATTTATGTACTGTGCATACTATACAAACCACAGAGGTTATAATAGAATGCTTGCGAGTGCAAGTATTACAATTATGAAAACAAAAGAGGATCAATAACTAGCCTAGTTATTAAAAAAAAACATGGAGTTATATAGGTTAGTTAGTATCAATCTCATCGAATGTAAACGGGCAAGTAGATACATATTGCATGAATAACGAAGGAGGATGATGGCGTGTTAGAAGCAAGTGCGCTCAAATGTGCACAAATACTGTAATCAGTAATCACATAAGCAGTGTACCTAATTATTTCTAATAGACACGAGAGCAGAGAAATCAAGGCGATCCTCGACTTTCTGTTTTACTTATACAGAAGTACAGGCGTGACTTTGCATAGATAATGTATTAATAAAGATCATTTAAGTGTGATAATTATAATTCTAAAACTGAGTGTTATCCCGTTACAGGTCCCCCTGCGCCCGGCACACAAAATGCACTAAGCACTATGAAACATACAAATTGAAAATGGCTTTTAAAAAGTAAACATTATCTATTGTTGACGTTTTGTTGTATTGTTCATGGAACAAGAGAGAATACTTATGTATACATGATTGAATAGTTGTTGGTAAAATTAGATTTTAAGCCGCGACTGGCAAAAATCATATCTTCCAAAGAAGAATATACAAAAGCGAAAATGGCTACGCAACGGTTTTGCTTGCGGTGGAACAACCACCAATCTAATATGTTATCTGTGTTTGATCAACTACTACATGCGGAGACGTTCACAGATGTCACTCTCGCCGTCGATGGCCAGTTGCTGAAAGCACACAAGATGGTCTTGTCGGCTTGTAGCCCTTACTTTCAAGCTCTCTTCGTCAATCACCAAGAGAAACATCCCATTGTTATATTGAAGGACGTTCCGTATTCGGACATGAAGAGTTTACTAGACTTCATGTACAGAGGGGAAGTAAGTGTGGACCAGGAACGATTGACAGCTTTCTTAAAAGTAGCTGAGAGCTTGAGAATAAAAGGACTTACAGAAGTAAACGAGGAGAAGTGTGATATTCCAGCCTTAACGAACTCGTTAATACAGCAGCAGACGAATGCGCACACACCTCCCCCTCAGCTTCACAGAATACATCCATACATGCATCAGAAACGGCCTGCATCCGGGATGCCCAGCGGAGGGGCGCCTCCCAATTTATTAATGCCTCTATTGGGTAACGCACTGATGCAACCGAAGAGAAAACGAGGGCGGCCGAGAAAACTTAGTGGAAGTTCAAGTGACGCTCTAAACACAGCGGCTAGTCCCCCCGGAGAGTTTATTCCTGAGCCTGCCTCTCATGGATCATCGAACAGAGCTGGAGACCAACTGATAAGAGGCTCGCCAGAAATGCTGGAGGTGAAGATGTCCATGGATAGCTTCAACGCTGAGGATGGGGCAACGTCAGGGGGCGAGGAGGCTGGCGAGGCCCTACTCATCGACGAAGGTGATGACGCTCAATCGACTGAAGCCCCGATGGCTGGCAAAGACTCCGAGTCGGCAGGTACGTGACTATCCCCATAAGACTTTAATAATATTACAGCTACGTCGGTAGAAACTATTCACTTGTTAATAAAATAATATTCTCATTTTATGAAATGTTGATAATCTCCAATATGCATTTTACCTGTTGTATTGATGTATAGAATGTTCAACTGTAAAAAAATAAAAATCCGCGCCATAAGTAAATAAATGAAGATATTGTTGTTTATACTCGCTTACTATTTGTAAATACCTGTATTAATCTTCCTTTCCAAACATCTAACATTGTTTAGAACAGTAAAATTTTAATTAAAAAGGGAAAAGCTAATGGGATATAAGCTTTGAAGTTAGGATCGATAAGTGAACAGTGAAGTGTATTACGAATTACGAATGCCTACTTTATATTTAATCATATTTAAACTTTATTGAAAAGGGGTAAGTGATTATCTATGAAATTTTTTGACGTATACGAGTAACAGATGCTTATTTTTCTTCTATAAATCGACAATTTTAACTATTGCTTGCTTTTCTGCTTTTGGGGAGAGCTATTAGAGGAATGGCCAGGGGCAAACTCGGTGTGGTACTTAATGGTTTGATTGATAATTTCTTTCTTTTTAAACTTCTTTAAAATAAAAATATTTTATCATTACGAATAAGAAAAGGGAACACAAACAAGGCTTATTCCCAATAGCTTTCCTTGGTAATAAAGCAATTGGAAATATTCTGGTGGCTTGCCACTCACGATAAACTTTTTAAATACATAGGTTCGTAGTTTCTATGACTGTTTTTAAATTAAGTCCTAAGTAAATATTTTTGCGTCTCACTAAAATATTTCCAATGACGATGTCGAGTGAAATGAATATTTTGTTTATTTCATCAATTTCGTATAAATTGAGACCTGAAACGAACTTTTCAGATCCTGATAAACCGCCAAAAGAAGAAATACAACAAAACTTTTCAACAAACGGGCCTGTACTTTCTATAGAAAATGGATCTATTAAACAAGAACCAGCCGCTGAGCTTAACGACGGTTACAATGAACCAATCGAATATAAATACAATCCTGACAGAAGCCGCGAGAACTCTAATTCGCAAGATGGTCCTATTAAAGACACAGAAGACAAACACAGACTAGGTCGTAACTTAAAGCCAAAGAATAGTAAAAAATTGCTACCCCAAATGTCCAAAATTAGAGCTCGAAACTTGTTCAATCAGCTTTCCGGGCTATCAAGTTTGAATCCCGCGCTGAATACGTTTGATAAATTCCCCCCAGACCCGGTTCTGATGCCAGCTCTCGCCACACAGCTGTTCGCCGCTGAATTAGAGCAAAATAACCTCAACTTGGCTAATAACGAAGTATCCGATTTAGCGCAGACCAATTGGGAACATCGTATATTTCCCTCGCCTATAAGGAAGGCCAATATGGGTAGTGTGGGTAACTACCACGAGGAGACCAACGAGTCGGTGAGAGATTATTGCATCAAGGAAGGAGAAAATGTATTCAGATGTAAAATATGCGCGAGAGTCTACACGCATATAAGTAATTTCTGTAGGCACTACGTCACTTCTCACAAGAAAGATGTAAAAGTTTTCCCATGTCCCATTTGTTTCAAAGAGTTCACTCGAAAAGATAACATGATCGCTCACTTGAAGATCATTCACAAAAATCAACCGAATGCCAACGAGCAAATGGCGAAGCAGGAGTCTTAATGTATTCAGAAGTTTTAAATTGTCGGCAACACTCAGTAGGTTCTTTGTCGCAGATGTATTAAGATCTGATTAGCCAGAGTAGAATTTATTCATGTTATACGTTATTTAACTTAAAATTTGGATTTTCAATAGTTTATAAAGCGTAGATTGCGTATTGAGTAAGCGTTCGAGCTCTAAGTTTCATGCATATGTCAATAAGTTTGTTGATATTAGACGACATTGGTCGTTTGTTGTTAATATTTATCTATTTATTTATATTGTTCCATTTGTTTCTCAGAGTGCTGACTTCAAAGAGATTTATAAAATTTTCTATGATTTACTTGTTATTTTGCACTTAACTTGTTACTTAATTTTATTAGTTACAACATTTTCAGGGTACAAAATAACTACTCATGGTGATCGTAAATTCAAAAGTAGAGTAATTTTTTTATGTGCTGAATATTAAATGCAATTCTCATTGAACTGAATTAGTTAGTTTAAGTTTAGTTAATATATTTATGAATTATAGCAATGGCATAGTCTTTTTGTAAATCGAGTGTAGGTAGTGCTAGGTGACATGTTGGCATGTCGGTATCTGTTCAGATAAGTATCACGAGAGGCTAAAGTGCTAAACGAACTCTTTATGAAAAGACTTGAACGAAATGCCATTGCGTAAGTAGTAGCGGAAAAATGCATTTTCAATTAACTTGCCTTAATAGTGATCTTAGTTGTAGATGACGATTTGACTTCTTCGAAGTAAAACTCAACACAGGCTATGATTTTATTTTCTAGAATTTGTTAAGATTAATTTAAAATAGTTTATCAATGTTGAAATATTTGGTTGTAAATGTTATTATACTATTCAAATATCTACTTATTTAAATCGCTTAAATTATACAATAGTTAAATACAATAAAATCTATAGTTGGTGAAATAGTATCAAGGGCGATCATTGTAGTGCGCCTACAAATTATGATTAAACATTCAGTTCCTGGATAATCAACAGAGCCCCAAATCATTTAGATATTTTAATAAAAGTTTTAAATTCCTAACATTATAATATAATAGGATTATATTACTTTGTTAAATGATTAAATTATTTACGCATGTGAAATATCTATTTGTCAAAGACAATACAACAAATACTGTAGCTAATATATTAAAGGTTATTAGATCGCGTATTACATCTATTGTTCGGCGTGCCTTCAATGCAGCCGTGCTGAGAATTAAGTTAAATGTGCACTGTGCTTATTGTCAACTTAATCATCGAAGCCAATGGGTGCAGTCGCGATATTATAGTCGTATCACAAACACATCTACCTTATTCATATTTGAGTTACTATCTAAAACAACTTTATAACAAATGTAACATATTATATATTTTAAAGGTTGACGTTTAAATTGTATATATTGAAAAGATACAACAAGGCGTTGTTGTTAAAGTGATCTTAGCAAGGTGCTTTGAATGAAGTTTATATGTAACTGGAATCATGAGATGATTTGTAAATTCTATTTTAGTAGAAAACAAAATGCCTTAAATATAAAGTAAGGAGTGGTACTTATAAATTATTTACTTAGTTAAATTTAGAGGCAAAAGTAGTCTTCCATGTAATGATAGCGACACGTTTTCATATTTCAACTATAACGAGAAAACTTAATTGTTTTAATCAATATTATATAAAAAAAAGTTTAGTTATATATGAGTAGTATCTACTTTAATAGGTACCTAGGTAATTATATTGTCGACCCAAAAACCAAATTCTCCAATTATAATAAACGTAGGTCCAGGGAACGCTTGCCTATTAGTGTGCCTTTACTTGTATATGAATAAGTTTAATATTTATCGACTACTAGACAACTAAGAAATTTCAAAAATGTTATGTATTATTTATTTTCATTATTCAGAGTTTACAATGTCTACTTTAAGAAGCTTCCTTAGGAGTTTAGAAACCTTTTAGGCCCAAGTAGTTAATTAAAAGATGTAATTAAAATTAAGAATATATCATCTCATGTTTTCCATTTTGTTTGGAAATCGGAACAACTCGTGAATGTTATTTACAAAATGAATATAAAATTCGTGTAATTTTCGAGGCGTCGGGTCTTGATAATCAATATTAAGACTGTTAAAATTCATAAAAACGAATTTATTGTACCTACCTTTCATAAATCTTTATACGAAATTTACCTTGAACATTGATAGGTACTTAAAGAGGAAATTTAGACTTAAAATGGTGAGGCTATTATTGATCGATTAATAAACAAATCACTTACATTATGATAGTCAATTTAGCCAGTGCCTAAGCTTAACCCGTTCATTTGTGTGTACCTAATAATTACTACTTGAACATCTTCTTTGTAATGTTACGTCTTAATATAGTATTGTTTTGTTTAATAAAATATTGTATATTTCAACTGTAAGTCAAAATTCAGATAAAATTCATGTTTTTTTTTTAATTTGAACTCCGTATATATATTATAATAATTATCATCTCACTAATAAATAATTTTATTATTTGTTAATGTTATATCATAATTGGTGCTAAATTATACTTAAGAAAATGTCACATGTGATGTGACATAAAAAGGATTGTCCCTAAAATATACATATTATATATTGTTTGTTGATATTGTTGTTTTAAAAAGCATGTATGCAAGTACATTGTAGTCAGTCGTTACATTTATCCGTTGTCAAAGTTATCATGGGACTTCGAACATTCGCAATTATATAGTTCAATTCAAATGTTAATCATATTTATTTCTGGTTGAAACAAAATAATAAGGATATCTAGATACTTACAGTTTACTATGAAATCTTAAAGCAATATTTATAAAAATAATTATTACAAGTAATTATTGAAAGATAGTTTAACATTAATGGCATAGAACGTATCTGGGTTCAAATTAATCATAATTTTCATCTCCTATACACCGTTAAATTTTGATCGTTTTATCTTTGTACTCATCATTATTAACAACTTTTACTACGGGACCAACCCTGAAATCGTGAAAAAAAAAAAGTTGATCCATAGATTTATGTTCGCATAACTCGACATAATGTATGAATCAACTGATTTTTTTCTCGATTTCAGGTTTGGTCCCGTAGTAAATGACCCCTTTTAAGGATTAAAACGATCAAAATTTAACGGTGTAAATTACTTTAGAATAACAGCATATAGTTTCTTCTATAAAAATATGTACCTACTTAAGGGTTTTTGAGGGATTGGTCAAGTGGTTACAAAATACATAGAAGTATCTATTGATAATTTTTAAACTACAGGGTTGTATGATACACCTCCGGCGTCTTTATATTTATCGTTCTCGTTTATAATCAAATTAACATTATTTATTTCACGAAAAGAGTAAGCTTGAGTAATTGAACTTGCCTAGTGCCAATTCCTCAAACATTACCAAAATCGTTAAGTTGTTAACTTTCTCTCACAAAAGTTGTATTAAAACCTGCAGATAAATAAATATTTAAATTATATACTATTTAAAATTCACACGACAACTATAATAATTATTAATTCTAGAACTTAGCCAAATGTTAAGCAAATCCATATTTTTTTGTTATTTGCACTTAGACAATAGAAAATGCAAAGAGTAATGTTTAGATAAATTTAGAATTGAAAGTTACACGACATAGAGTATTTGTTAATGATACAAAATACAATGGTATACAATAAGGTGTTAATTACTATTTTTAGAAACTTTAAAGAAAATAATAAAAGTTACAGCAAAACAACCAATATTTTTAATGATTCTTACTTATTATTTTGTTTTGATTCTCTATTGTTATTTTAAGTTTTACCTCTTTGATTTTATTTATTGTGACATTGACAAGTCTATGATTTTATGCCTTTTGATTGTCTGTAAAACTTTATTTAATTTATCGTTAATACGTTCTTGTACCTATTGTACCGTGCCTACAGCCCCACGTGTGCTGATCAATGGCGCTAAACGCTGTAATAGTTGATATTGAATGTCTTGTCTTGCCTTTGATTTAATACTAAACTTGGTGACACGATTTAATTACATTTAGGTACAGTCTGTCACCCGTGATTTATGCAGCAACGATGACGAACACTAACGATTTCAACAATATTTTATTATTTTTTTATATTTAAATAGTAGCAAAGTAACAACACGGGTTATTAGTAAAGAGTAGATTAAAAGTTAAGTTATTTATAATATTATAGACATAAATAGTGTTGTTAACGATGGAGTGACATTGGAACACTGTATAGAATGTTACATTAGTCACGAAGAGAGGACTGATCAGGTACGTTATCCTATGACGCTACTCTCACGTTTCGTAGATGGTGTGGTTAGAGCTAGATTACGTTTAATGCTTTCTATGTTGCTCAAATTGATGCTCTGCAATGAACAAAGTATTGATTTGTTGGTCCAGTACAAATTGTTGCTTTTTATTTTTATTTATACCATACTCTTAGATATTTCTGATGCAATATTATCCAGATATTGATTAATGAGGCTAATTACATGTTCCTGATCATTTTATCCAAACATGATAGTATCTTTCGGCTTATTTTGTTCTGTATGTCCACATACAATACCTATATTGGCAACTATTTTTTCTAAATAAGTTTTCGTGTGTAACGATAAAACGACACACACAACTGCTATAAGTTTAATGTTACTTTTCAACTATCAACCCACCTTATGTGATCTTAAGAGCTTAAGTTAACTGAAGTGTTATTTTTATAATTATGTACCTACTACTGAACTTGCCGAAATAGTTCCAAATGCAAACACTTGAGTCCTATTATATCATAGTGAAATCTATTCTTTTTTGTTATTATTTTTTAATTTATTAATTTATATGGTTATTTTAAAATAGTTTAAGCAGTTTGACTTTGCTACAAGTTCATGTTTTAAATAAAACATCAGGTTTTCATTGAACACAATTTCTGTTATGTATTGAAAATTATTTGCTTAGTGAGTTTTAATTTATAGGACTGATGATTTAAATTTTGGTTAATATATATACACTTAGTACATATATTCCAAAATTGATATTATTTCACATTTTTCTAGTTTTAAATGTTTTATTTTGAATGCATCTCATGAACAAGTTTATCCTCTTAAATAAATATTGTGATCATTATGAATTGTTCTAATACTGGTGCTATAATTATTATCATATCAATGATCGAAGTTTCTAAACGGCAGCTATTTCAAATTATATCGTAAACTTGTTCATGGAATGATTCCATAAATCGTGGTTTTTCATTTTAATCATGGTGTAATAAAATTTCGTCATTCAATTTGAACAAATAAAGTTAATATATTTTCAGTTTGTTTTTTTTTCTTTTTCATTGTTATCCTCGTTTTATTCACCTGGTAGCACACGATTTTCATTATTTTGCAATTATTTGTGCCTATAATCACTACAGTAAGTTGAGCAACCTAGGTAGGTATATAAAGGACAATTCCAAAGGACTCAAAATGATATAGAAAACAATAATTGATCTAAGTTAACACACCAACTAACCTTAAATTATAGCTAATGGTGTTGTCCTTTTATACAAAAAGTTTTGAAATATTCATCATAAATGTTGTAAATTAAAAGGATGCATACTCATAATTGTTTTACCTTATATTCCAGGACGTGGTAGCCCTGATTCAGAAAATAAGGACATGAAATATGCTCGATCGTCGCCCACAAATGATGGATCAGGAAAAATTCGCGTTAATCCGGCAACACAAGCTTCGACTTCAAATGAGTACCAAAATGACTCCTTAAATAATAATACGCTACAGACCGGCAGTCAAATGCAAAGGCCAGCTGTCAGAAGACGGATAAGAAGAAGAGCTAATTCAGCATCGAATGACCCCGCCGAGCAGCTGACTGAGATGTCTGTGAGAGGCCTCAACCTCTTCAGATACGCGTCTGTTAGCGAAGGGGTGTACCAATGCACGGAGTGCGCTAAAGAGAACATTCAAAAAACATTTAAAAACAAATATTCATTCCAGAGGCACGCTTTCCTGTACCACGAGGGTCATCAAAGGAAAGTATTTCCGTGTCCAGTTTGTTGCAAAGAATTTTCTAGGCCTGACAAAATGAAGAACCACATGAAAACGACGCACGACTGTTACGTGCCAAAAGATTGCGTATATCCACCGAACGCATTCTTCTTGATACCGGGCATGGAGGGCCAGCTCCCCCCCGGCATCAAGCTGGAGGCGATGGGCTCCGGCTCGCCACACGGCTCCACGCCCTCGCACTCCTCGCCTGACCCCGCGCAAGTCTGAGTGATGGGTTTGCGCTGGATTGTTTTTGATTCCACGTAAACATGTAAACTTTTCCTTTGGCTAGTTTGTAGGTCGTCAAGATATCGAGGTTTCGATTATAGTATTCGTTCTATTTTTGGAGTTAAATTTTCATGTACATTTTTACATTGTACGTATTACAATATTTCCAGGAATACTGTTATGCATTTAATAACGAATGTTTGTTACATAAAATAAAGCTCATTATGTTATCTTGTTTAAAAGTATGGTTGTGCAAATATTAGACAATAATATACAATGTAATATTTGAGGCCAGTTACTGCGTGTTGAATTTAACTTGTTTTTGAAATTATAGCATTTGCAGGTGCTACAAAAGTCTGAAATGTGCCTTCCATTTACGCAGTTTATTAAACTATATTACTAAATGAGTTGTCGCCTAGAGTGCCTAAAAATACGTATAGTTATTCGAAATACCGCAAGACACCAACCAAAGACTGTATTACAAATAAAACTTATTTTTATGTTGTCTATGTTCGCAAATTGCAACATTACCGGTATGTGATCGGAACAGGCGGACCGGGCCCTGGCACGCGTCTACGCGCTGGACAGGGGCCCGTGGCATGAGTATATTGCGACAATATCATATCACTCGCAAGCATTAATAAAATAAAAATAGATATATTTAATAATATTAAAATCTTTTCTATCTTACTAAAGACTTTTATAATATAGATTATATTAAAAATATTTGTCTACCTATTAGTGAGCCTACTGTTATGTACGATATGTACCTATTTGATTGAATCTATTTTAACAAGAGAAGTATAGTGGGGAAATATCAATATGTTAACATTTAACTTGATAGTGCCATAGCGCAATTTTTATTCATTTTGTATAATTTTTAATATTACTAAAGTTTCCAACTCTTATTATTTCACTTTTTAGATTATATTTAGTGGATAGCGATAAAGTTCTAGGTATACTGGGAACTAAAACAAAATCAGCAGTTCTTCCATTGATAAGGGAAATAATATTTGTTAGGTAATGTAGATGTAACGCCTAATGTTCGTGTATATCGTTAAGGTCGAGTTCGGAATGGTTTATGCCTAATCTACGTTATTGTAAGTTCACGTTTTGGAAGAGTAGGTACATACGTCTATGAGGTGATTAATGTTTTACTGATTGGATACTAATTACTATTAAAGTAATGTCTACTTAAAGCATTAATCGGTTATAAATTGAGTTTCTGTATTTTAAATTTTAACGCACAACTTGGATATAGTTTCATCTAATGTTAAGTTTACATGAGTAAGAAGATTTTGTTAGTTCACGTTCTTGTATATAGTTAACTGTGTATTACATAAACATTTAGGATATATATTATAGTCGCCGACAAGGTATTAACAATTTGCAGTGTGATTTTTATTTAAGTAGGTACGTCAGCGCCAGTCAATCGCACAAATTAACTCAACGTCGGGAAACGTTGATATTTTTTGACAAGATTAGGTTTTTGTTTGTAATTTCTTTTCTCTTTTTCTCTCTATTTGTCACCACTTCCTTTTATATTATCTTATGCTTTGTTACTTATTGAGTCCATAAGCTTTCTCAAGTTGGAGGAGAATTGTTTCATACCTATTTTTGTCATTATTATTTGAAGTGGTGAAGTGTTATGCCTTACATTTATCTTTTTTGTAGTATTTTATTTTGTGATATTAGTGCTAACTAAGTTGGCGATCATGTTCATTGTTGAGTTATTGTAATTCTTACTTTCTCACTTCTAAACACATGCTGCAAGGCAGCGTTATTTTAATATAAAAAGCATTGCAAAACATATTTTACTTTATCAATTAAAGTATTACGGAAGTTAGAAGGGTTATTTGGTAAATTTAAATATCGGCGATTAAATATTTTGTTATTTTTACTCTTAACTACAAAATTGTGAAATTTTGTCCTGCACAAAAACATAAACAACCGTTGCTTGGTACTTTTATGAAAAATATTATCTTATGATTGTAATTATATTCGTCTGGCTTTATTTCTGTTGGAATTTTCTTTTGTAAAAGTTTAGCTGTATCTACCTACCTTCAAATATATTATTTTATACCTCCAAGATAGGTCCTACAGAAGGGTGATTATTACACCTATTTTCTAATAGCAATAATATGCTAAATGTAAACTATGTTATATGAAAAAATCGTCTAGAAGTTTAAAAATGTTTATTATTAACTAATATTGCAAGAAGTTTTTACTATTTAGGTTCGTGTCAAGTGCAATGATTATATGCAAGTGTTGATTTTTTTCTATATTCTATTGATTCTTACCCGATGCCAGTAGCTCAGTTTATTTAATTTTATCAGACTGATGGAGGATTAACAATTTAGCCATTAGATTCCTTCGTTCGGAATTGTCCGTATTTGATAAGTTATTGGTATCGAGTATTAATAGTTTACTATCGTTCACATATAAAGTCGTATCATTTTATTTTTCATCCAATATTATTAACATTTACTTGTCTTATTCTATCAAATTCTTGTTTCAATATTTTGAGAGATTCCTACCAATTAGTCGTTCAAAAGTTTCATTTATTTACACCGATACAAGGTAATATTTTCTCTGTACTTTGTAGAAACCTTCAGTAAATACATCTTTTGTTTATAAGATGGGCCATACTAAAATATGTTTTTTTTTTATTTCGACTACTCCTACAATATTGTAATGATATAGTGATTTAAGAACGTTAGATATTCGATAGTCTATATTAACAATAGCTATTAACAAAATTACTACCACAGTCTAACTGATAATTTTAATAGATTACTATAGTAGGTATGTAATTATCGTTGCAAACATCAAAGCTTTAACAATAAATTGATGAGAACGAGACAAAAGTTTATTTTTATTGTAACAAAATATAGTAGTTATATTATAAAGAAAGGATCTTACCAACACGTATTGAGTAATTATTGTGAAAAACATTTACCTACACTACGAATAAAACGATAAAAATATTTGAATGTCTTTAATTACTACCTGCCCCATTATATTGTATCTTATTTAAGTGTAACTTTAATTAGGGGAATAGCTACAATTAATAAACCCATTAATGTGTCATTAGAACTTCCAGAATATCACTACACGTTTGATGATGACGGCGACAATGGCAGATTTCCTATTATAACATTAGAAGTAATGTCGGATTCTTCTAATCCTGATCCGATTATAGCCAACTATGTAACTACAACAACGAATTGCGGCCCCTTTGATGACGCACTGAGTAAGGATACTGGAGTTCATTTTCTAACAGAGCAAATGCCTGTGCTGGCTCCTAAATCAGACGGGAATAAAGAAGAAGCAAAAGAAGGAACCAGAGGGAAATACGAATTATTGGAATACTTGCTGAAGAATGACGGTAGTGTCATCTGTAAGATGTGCGGGGAAGTGTTGCAAAGCCGCACGCACTGGTACAGGCACAAGTACAAGCGGCACGCAGCGCAACCAACCAATCCCGCGCCACTTTTCCAATGCGAACAATGTTTTGGCTACTTCAAAAGTAGAAAAGGTAAGGATCTTGAAAGCATCTCAAAGTATGGCAGCTGGAAATATGTAAGTGAAAAATCGGCTCTTCTTGTCTGATTTCTTTCCTAGCTTTTTCCACGTTCTGTGCCGATAACAGCCACCTAAATGGAGTAACACACTTTCAATCATAATTCGAAGCATTTTGAAGTATATTGCTGATCTAATGAGATAAATTCACATGTTTGAAAAATTCGTCTGCTCGACAACGTAAATCACACAATGAATGTTCTTGAACTGTCAAAATTAAAGGCATTGTCATTGTTAGTGTGTTACGCAGCTACCCCGCTGGTGTTCTAGCCCAACAATAGTTCGAAATAAGATACAAAGATTTTTTGTTTTGGTAAGCAACACTCGGGAATGACGCAGGCACAATTTAGGTAACAGAAAAAGCTTAGCCGAAGGGGCTTAGGGCCTGTTTTTTGATCCGTAGTTAAACTCAACCAATTGTTAAAAATAGTAACTAATGGTTAAATATTGGCAAAATGTGTTTTATGATCAATGTTAGTTTATAATATTATATGAAAGAAAGAAGAAAGAAAGAAAATGCATTTATTTGCGGCAAACATGACGCATGAAAAAAGGACATAACACACAAAAAACAAGTTGGGGGTAAACATGCGTCACATTCACGCAAAACGGCCATCGCTCAGCATAATGCTAAGACCCTATACGAGACAGAGCCCAAGCGCTGGTTTTCAGCGGCAGCCGGCGTTGACGTGATGACGTTAACCAGTGCAGCATGCAATTATACATAAATAAATAAAAACAACAATCAAAACAAGAAAATAAAATAAACTATTCAACATATGATTCGACACAAAACAAAAAAACAAAAATCAAAACATGACTTATAATAAAAATAAACATACATAAAAGAAAAGATGGTGAAACATGAAACATATATGGTAACATTCCGGGCAACGAATCTCGCGCCAAAAAAATCGAATCTCGCTATATCATTGCTAATGGCCAAATAATTAACTATTACTTAAAAAAAACCATTAGTAACCAGTAACTAAACTAAAAATTTAACAAAAAACACATTTTGCAAAAATTTAAACATTACCTAGTTACCATTTTTAACAGTTGGTTGAGTTAACTACGGATAAAAAAATCGGCCCTTAGTCTATGTTCGAGATCAGACACATACTTTCGTTGAAAAGCAGTACTAATAGCGCCAAAGAACAGAAGTCATTGTATGTATCTTTGTGTCCCTACACCCAGCTCTCAAGCCATAACAGAGCGTGGGGGTTCCAGGCACCGACAAAGTTAAAGTAAAAGCTAAACTAATCTAATAACTATCAGACGCCAATTATAGTAGTCCGCTGGCTGGAGGACGACCTCAAAACCTGCGAAATATGAAACGGAACAAATTAAATTTCAGGTTTAGCTACGGAACCCCTAAAACCACCCGCGCTCTTTTATGGTTTGGGGCTGTTAGATGTAGGGACACATCACGTTTTGAAATGAGATAACATCGCAAAAGTGACCGTAAAAAATAGGATACAGATATGTAATCCTAACTCCAAATCTCAATCCACTTTAATAGAACAGAGCGTACAAAGTAAAGGCCTATTTCTAACCTTATTATCTTCCACTTAGGAAATACACTAATACCCTTTATAAGCTACAACATTTAATCAAAATTTTCAGGGTATATCGGACACGTAGCCAGTAGACACAGCGATTTGTTATCAGACACCAGTCCAGTATTAACTAACACACAACCAGAAGCTATTGTAACGGAAAATCTGCAGCCTGTTGTTGTACAGGAAGCGAAGGAAGAACCCGATCCAGAATTAGCGATACCAAAATCCAGCGTACCAAACTATCAAACATCCTTCGTAAAACAAGCGACGAAGCCGACAGAAACAAGAAAGACCTACTATCGTAAAGGTAACTCTCTGCTAATGCTTATGTTATTGTGGAATAATAGTCCTCTAGAATATCCTTTGGCGCGGGAGATATGGCGGGGGGTTCACAAGTGTGTGACGCAGCGAGCGTGTGTGAAGCAGCGTCAGCGCAGACACACGTGCACTCTATTTTCCCTCACTCTCAAAGCACGACGGAACGGCAATCCGAGATCAGTCAGGCGCAGGGCCAACGGCTTAACGTGCTTTCTGAGGCACACCGCCAACTTCCAAATTCTGGGCTGCAATCCCAATTGTGGAATATAACGAAGGATGATACTTTTAAATCAGTCTTAATGTCTAATAACGTAAAATAACACAGTGCAACATAGAACTTTTTATAGTTTCCTCTGAGCCTCCAATATTCTCACTCAAAATATAGCAAATCGCGTAAGTAGGTATTCATGAAGTCTTTCTGGTTTCAGAACCAGCGGTGAACAAAGCAGATTTGGAGGAAAAACGTTCTAAAGAAGAAAAATTGGTGGCTGACATCATAGACCGGGTGCGTCGTGAGTGCGAGGCTCAGCCCACTGCGCCAACATCTGCGCGCCGTGTGTATGCGCGCCGCACTGCCACAGTTATGCACCCGATGCGACAAACAGACGCACTGACGTAAGCACGACACGTGAAGTTCCTCTAGGATAACTTTTAATATTAAGACAAACGGCGTCTGTTGTAACAATGTGGGTATACGTGCAATCCTAGAATAAAAGTTCTGGCCAAACTGACCGATTTTGTAAACTAAGTTGGAGATGTTCAAACTGGCGCGAATAGACGCGTGACTCAAGAGAAGCTCGCAGTCGCGACACGCGTTCCGCACGGGGTTGCCAAAGATAAAAGGTCCATTATGAACTGATTTGTTACGTATCGTAAGAGGTGAAATCCCTGTAGCACTTCAAATGCAGTGCGATTCCAGTAGTTAATATACCTACGCAGATTTAGGTCACAAAAATGTTAGTTAACAATTATTCAGTCTTCGCAATGTAATAATTTTACTTAAGTAACGTTAATTATGATCACTGATTCAATGCTCATAATATATGATTAATCTAAAGTGATATTTAACATACAAGACTTAGATATAATACGCATGCTCATGAATTCATGATATTAGCAGTAAGTAAGCTTGTCTCGAGCAACAATAAGATCAAATATTTTCTCGGTGTTAACATTCAATTAAACCGAGGGTAAGCGCAGTTGATAAAAGCAGGCGCGCATGCAAACCACCAAGCTACAAAACACGGTACGAAGCATACAAAAGTTTCTAAGCGAATTTCGCAAAAAACCAAGGTTTGTCAGTTTTCCGTGTTAACTTTAAGCAAATAAGCACCGAAAAATTAACACCTTATAGTCTACTATATGGGAGCAGCATTGAGCATAAGCTTTTATAAGAAGTGATTTAAGCATAGTGTAGCCATTTGAGCTGAAGAAAGCCTTGAGCTACCTCCCCAGTCACAAGTTTTGACCAAAACTCGATAAAAGACAAGTTGTTCTAGTCATACTGCATTTGTGGTCCAGAACTCTTCACCCTAATCAACAACACTCATCAATCAATAACAATCAACAACGTAAATAACGCAATGAATGTTGTTGAACTGTCAAAATGAAAGCAATTGCTACTGATAGTGTGTGACGCAATTACCTCAATGGTTTATTTCCTTAACGTTTTTAGAATACTGGATAGTTTAATGGCGTTTATATTTAACCGACCACCAGATATAGTAAAAAAATACTTTTTCTTCCCAAAAATTGTAAGACAAAAATAAAATAGGACCACCATTTAAACCCCATTTTAATATAAAATACTACTCAAATATTTAACATCTATTTTTCGTAGTAGGTAAATGACAACAACTCGGTTTAGTTATGAGTGTTATAACCACCAAATCTATTACCACTCAAATAATTACTTTGATTGCGATAGAATGTAGTATATTTTACAAATGGTGGTTATTTACTAGCCTGTGCTGTCCCACTCCTCAAAACCTATTTAATATTTTATCTCTTTTCAATATATTAAACAGTCCCGCCCTGACAATGTAGGATAAGTTATTTTTAAAGCGAGATACGGCCTATGTAAAAATGTGCTCAGTTTTTGTGTCAATCAATCACTCCTCCAAGGCCTATCGCAGTCCAATGCAGGACTTATCTTCCAAGTTGTCTTTTTGTGCCAAATGTTGTAAATACGTGCCAGTAGTTATTTACGAATATATATATATATATTAAATTGATGTGCCAACAATTTCCCAGATCATGTAAATACTTATTATAAACTTATTATACAATATAAAATCAGTGTCTACTCCATTTTAAATATTAACTAATAATTTTTGTGAAGTCTTTTTAATAGCGAAGTTAGGTTAAAGAGAAATAATTTCGATAATCTTCATTATGGTCCTACTAGTTTCATCAAAAAATCATATCAATAAAAAAATACATGGAATTAAGAATGCTCCATTGAATTCCCTGTTGACATAAAACTGTAAGTAATAGTTACCTATGAAGCTTTCACAACAACTTCTATTTTTCCAATAACTAACGATTTAATATTACATATTATAGTTCCTTAAAGAACTATTGTAGTTTGTCTCTTATTAGAATACTATTATCTACTGAATATTGTCGATCAATAAATACCAACTCATTTACATTAAACCACTAAGTACCTACCCACTTATTTCCCTTGTATCATCTAGGCCTACGTTTAGGTGCCAAATGTAACAAATTCTGTCCCGTATACGTCTATGTTGATTTATATAACGGTTTAATTATATAGGAATGAAATGTGAGACTGAAAGTAAAATAAAAAATTAGAATCTCCTGAAATGCCTACGTTACTAGCAAATGTAAGGGAATAGTGTAATTGATCAGCAATATAATATGTATATGACCCATGTTTTTGCGATATGTTCATTGCCTATTTACTTACGTTACGTCATCACGTGTTATAAATACCTAAACTAAACTGTTTTTGTTGAAAGATGCGTTTTTTTTTTTTTAATTATTCATAATGATTTAAGAGGTAGGTGTCTACCTACCGTCTAGCTAGGAAATAGGAATAATTTTTATTTTGTTGAAGGGTAAAACTGTTTTGTAGTTAGGTAGGTTTTGTAAAATGAAAATTAAAATCCTGCATCAGGGTTGCCATTTTTGTTGATTTCTACAGTATTTTAATACCTACCTACCTACTTATTTTGTTGATTTATGTTTTCATTGATTAATTTTGTTTTTTAATTAATATATATTGCATGCTTAATGGAATACTGACGTAACTCAAAAAAAGACGATTTTTGGAAAAAACGCAAAAGTAGGTCTTTCTATGAGGACTTATCCTACTTGTTGATGCATAAAAATAAAACTGATTTATATTAATCATGAATGCTTGTAATTTGAACGTCTATGATTAACTATTGATGAGATCTGAGTAAAAAAAAAAACGGAAATCGCATCTGACCTATCTACTAATGGGTCAGTGTTCCATTAAGCATGCGATATATTATATTAATATATTTAATTATATTAATATATAATTAATATATATAATAACAGTATGTAAGTTACCTAGGTATTCACTAAATGTGTCAAACTTGTAAATATTAGTTTAACTTACAATATACAAAAACTGTGATGAATGTAGCTCAGAAATATACGTATTTCGAAACATAATTTTGTTTTATACTACCCTCATGTTTTAAATTCATGTGCCAAGTGCCACTTCTGCGGAGCTGAGGACCGATGGACAAACACTGATTGCCACTGTTGTTGTTGCTGTAAGTATGTTGCAGTTGACCGTGACGTTGCCTACTGCTATTCGAAGTCCACGCTGTGGGGTCTCTTAGTTTATTGTGTTTTAGTTCTTGTTTTAGATTTTGTCCGAAGCCAAACGTTTCGAGTTTCCAGAGAAATCCGTGGATGGTAGGATAGATAAGTACTTTCATACCTACTGAATAAAAAAAAATTAAGAAAGCTAAACGAACACGAGCAGAATGACCGTATGTTGATAAGGTACCTACCTACCTACCTACATAATAACATGACTTAGCGATCAATCAATCTGTCTAGCCTTTTCCCAACTATGATGGGGTTGACTTCCAGTCTAATCTAAGATCCACCTTACTACTAGCTCAATCCATTTGGCAGTTACATTATAATAGTTACTCGTACTTTAACAGTTTCCGAGAGTTGTAGACCTCTCGGAAACTTTTAAAGTAAGTACCTACGAGTTTATAGTTTTATTAAACAACACAAAAGCTGCTAAAATACCTTACCTTTACCTACCTACCTACCTACCTTACCTTTACCTCTTACCATCCTTACATTTCCATCTTAGATCGATTTCAAGTTCATTCATTTTCTTCTGCTATTAATTTCAAGAATGCTTGACGATAGCTATGATTCTGAGTACAAAACCTTTTCATGTCATTGTCGATGTCGGTACATATCAAAGAAAATACGCGGGCTTTAATGAATTTGACCACAGATATTTTAAATTTTATCGACTGCGAATCTGCACCCGTCTCGTATGCATAGACCTCTATGTGTACTTACCCTTATCTATGCCCTCTGTCAATGTATTGGACTTAGCAATCTAAGACGTTTATAAAAGATTTTCTGTAGGTAATCGATTTTTAACATAGTCATAATCGTTTTCGCTGAGTAAGATGCTCCGTAAAAAATGACAACCAAGTTTAACGCATTCAAGCAAATGTTAAACACCTAAAATTTCCAAAAACATGAAGTGACATTCCTTAAGAAAGTATTTCCGGTGAAACGCCTTCTTTTTAGTAACAGTCTAAAATCTCTTCAGAATAATCATCTAAAACTTGTTGTTGATTCCATTTTCGTGTTCATTCATGAGTTTGGTTAATTGACTATTTCGGTAGGTTCGATGATTTTAAATCAATTATGTATTTGACATGGAAAATTTCAGAATTCTGAAATTTTCAACATTTGAACTTACTTTGACATACAACACAACATATATTTATATAACATGAACATATTTCCGACATAACCTCGAACTCTGTTTAATTTTTTTTTAACTCTACGAATTGCTGCCATAGTCTTCTAATTTTAGGATCTCTCGGGAAATGGTGGACTTCAATTCAGAGTATTTATGAACAGAATTATCAATGTGTAATATTTGCAAAATAAAATAAAACCACCTCACACCCTTTAGTATTAGTTTGTGTTGGGAACTTGCACCCGAATTGCATAACACACTTACAATCATAATCTGAATCATTTTGAAGGATATTGCTAATCCATCGCTTCTTATGTTCGAAAAAAGTGTCTGCTCAACAACGTAAAAAACGCAATTAATGTTGATGAACTGTCAAAATTATGCCAATGCTACTGCTAGTGTCTGTAGCTACGACAGCGCCATTTTGAGTTGACAGTAATTGCATTCCCCATTCAAATGAGTATGTCGTCGTATGTCGTTGAATGAGTGTCTCGTATGTCTGCATTGCTGTCGATCTCCCGATCCAATCGAGTGTCAGTTCAGGTGCTATGGGACTGTCGGAGTTATCTTTACAAAAGGAATGATGCCCTGATGGAGATTGCTACATGCTTATTACTATAAATGCTGCTGAAGCTTATAGCATGTCCACTCGAAAGCTACTGCGCAAGACGGGCCGCGAGGCTCTTTTAATGGGGACTCGTTGCAAAAAACAGTAAAAGCCTCGCGAGGCCGGGCTTCACGAGGCTTTCACGGGGCCATGAGGCCGGAGCATTTAGGGAGGCGCGGTTCGGCCCCACGGAGCTGCGGGGCCCTAGCGGGGACGCGCCTTTAAATATCTGTAACAATGTTGTCACTTTTTTTTAAATAAAGAAATCATTTATTTCTTTATTATTAATATCCACATATTATTTGGGCTTAGGGGTTTGTAATTTGCGGCAAGGCCAAGAGTGTGGAACCGAATTTAAATATATGAGGCAACACATCGGCAAAACACGATCAATGATAACATAAATAATAATCTGTCAAACTTGTCAAAGTGTCGTCAGCAAACTTGAAATTGAAACTTAGCGTTGAAACCAAGTGCAAGTCGAAAATAAAGTGTAAATGTTGAACACAAACTTTATGAAATAAAGTACCTAAGATTACATTACGATGCCGCAGACATTTCAAGTTTTAAGATGCTACAAATGTTCCGTCTTTCAGGTATGTGAAAGTTTTAATAAATATTATTATTGTTTTGCTTTCTATTTTGTAATCTTCTATTTATTTTCATTATATTAGGTCCACCAAACAAATAAATCAAATAAATGGGAGTGTAAGCTTTGTGGTGAAAAGCAGTCAGTCAAGAGATACTATGGGTTAGGCACAGCAAAGGAATGTAGATTTCATGTTCGAAAACTAAATGGCATGAGAGGGGAGCTCGATGGAATGAAGAACAACACGAGTCATGATAGTAACAGCACCAACAATGAGGAAATTGTAACAGAGCCTGTAAAGGATAACTACAAACCGGTAAAAGACAGTAAATGGTCAAAGTATTTAGATGAAACAAAAACTGTAGAAGAAAATACCAATGAAAACATGAGCTGGGGAGGAGCTGAAGTTGTTTTAGAGATACCCAAAAAGCAAAGAAAGCAAAATACCAACAACTACAAAAATGTTTTAACTGTTAAACATGGACAAATTAAAAAAAATTGTATTCCTACACCTGTCATTGTGCGCAATCCCAATAGTCAGATTATTCCTGTCAACCCACAAACAACCTTTCCTTATGAATACTTGATACCAGAAGACCCCATGAATAAATATTCAGAATGGGATGACTTCAAGGTTGAAGAGCCTTTAGAATGTGCGCGCACAGATATATTAGTATCTTCAGGCAATCCAGACAGCAAATGGACAGTACTAAATCAATTTTTGTTTTAATTGTGTGATGAGAAGGCCAATGTTATGCAGACTTAAATGCTTTTAATCTAATTACCTAATACAAAAACAATGATCTTTAATCTCATCTGAATATTATTGTTTAGTTGTCGTAGAATATACCCTGTTCATTAGGTAAACTGTTTTTTGACAGATGGAACTAGTGATTGCAGCAACACACAATACATAGATTGATACACATACAATATTATAATATCTGTAAGAAGCCATAAATAAGATAATTCAATAAGATAAGGCAGTTTAAAGTTAACTTTTACGTAATTTGGAATAGTTAATTCTAAGACAGCTGTCAAAAAATGGTTACCCTAATGGTCAGGGTATAGTTGTCATGTATGGGCATAATATAAAATGTTTAACCTCCAATGTGCATGTATTTGAAAAGAAGAAATAATAAAAGGCAAGCTTTCCAATAATTTTATTATTACAACCAATACACATTATCATCACAATGGCAGCAGTTTAATATCACTTTCATTAATGTCTACTAGATAAATAGCGAGTGTACTACAGGCATACTATTACATCATAACATCTACAACAAACTTCAATGATTACATCCCACTGAGGGCATCATTCCCATACTTATATTATGTTAGCATATATCCATCACGCTGATCTCCCACAAGTAGGCAGGACTATCACAAATAGTCACTGCTCGAAGCTAAGAATAACAATAATATTACATTCATAATAATTGCAGAATATTTGTTTAAAGCTAAATGTACACAGACTCAGAAAGACAGACCTTTAAAAGTTTATTGTACCAACTGACTCTTCAAAGAGATTGTCACACTTATTGCTAGATTTGTTCATAGTTATTAACATTTAAAAAACTTAAGTAGAGTATAAAACTTCTTATGTGTGTTAGGCAGTGAATTACTTGTTGAAGATTTCTCATATCGCAGACAAACTTGATCTACATTTTGTAGACATTAATATTTTTATCAAATATTCTGAAGACAGAAAAGACAGCCACATATTATATTAGAATGTAGAATACATAGGAAGCCCTACTACTTTCGATGTTTAATAAGAATACCTTAGAATAAATATTACAAATGATATACCTAGTCACTTAGAAATATCAGAAATCAGACTGTTTATATCTTTACGTAAAAAGATTTCAGTTGATCTGTATTTAGGTGTAAACAATCTCCACAACTTCTATGCTAATTACGACTTTTTCACTGTTTTTATAGCTTCACTGAGAGTACGGAAGTCTCATCAAAAGTCCTCGTCGCATCACGACCTCCTTGCGTCCTTAATTACCAAACTATCGTTATTGCTCCCACCCCGTGCTGCCTGCCAAAGTCCCCTTCACAAAAAAGCAGTTCTCGTGTCTGCTTGTCGCGTCATTTTCCAAAGATATTTACAGAAAGTAGACTAGTACGGCGTCATGTGCCTACGTTTGTGCAGTTCCCTCGCTCGCGCGTATCTTCGACCGTAGTTCCATCGCCATGCTCTGAGGGAAGAATTTCTTTATAAGCTATGAACAACATTCACCGCTGGTTGTGGGTGTGTGAGAGGTTTGGAAGTAGTCACTTCCATCCATGCACTTAACATATATACGAGTAAGTGCTCATACATACGAGCGACACGCTTCGACGACATAGGCAGCTGCAGCAGTCGATGCGTCGGCGAGGCGACTGCCGCCGACACGCGTCAACGGCTGAATTTGCGTCTGTCGACGACGCTTGTCGGTGGTGTGCATGCACACTAACACATTGAGCGTAAAGTAAGCAACCTAAGATGGTAATCTAGGAAACTGTCATTTTGTAGATGCGATGGTGGGTAGGACGAAATTTCTTTAATGACGTTCATGATTAAGGATTATTAAAATAAGACCTTAAATTCGGGGTTACCTCTCATTATATCCGACAGAGTCACCTCTGTACAAGTGGTCCTCGAATCGGCCGTCAAAACGCCTGTTGACAGTTTCTTCACTGCTGCCTGCAATTCGAATATTTTACCATTCATTAACACCCCATAAAGTCATGTGCATTTTTCATCTTATTCTTTCAAATGTAAATATGTTACTTTACCATTTGGATTGGAGTGTGAGAACCGTCGACACGATGGACCCCTGCAACCAAGCAGTTGTTGCAGCTGGTTGTGGAAGTAATCTTTCTCAGCCGGCGTTAGATATTTTACTCGGTTTTGGGTTTCAAAAGGATCTGCAATGAACAGTTAAAAATGTTAATCTATTTAACTTTTGCCAGAGAATAGCAATTGTATATGGTACAGTTTTGTATATGGTGGTCGTACCAATTCTCAAGTTGTAGTAAGTGACAAGTCCGGTGATAAACTCGCAGTAGAGCAAGTTATGGGTAGCGTTGATGGTCCGGATGCAGTTGTAGGTGTTGTTGGAGGTGCTCATACAGAAGCAGAAGGGGCCCGCCGTCCAGAAGGGTGCCGTTCGCCAATGGTCGTTGTCGTGCCGGTAGCAGTTCATACGCTCAGACTCGCATAGCTTCTCTAATTCCGCCTGGAATTAAAAATCACAAATCAATGTAACATTATCGTTGTTTCGATCAGGTTTTGAAGTTGGTACAATATATATATATATTTTATTTAAGCTTTGCCCCACACTAGGAATTTCTCCTGTATCGTGGGTGCGGTGACAAATATTTAAACTCACATACACAAACAGCCAGACCCGGAACAACTACTTGTAGGTTATGCAAATATTTGTTCCGTGCGGGAATCGAACCCGCGACACGCAGCGCAGCAGTCAATCGCTTAACCACTGCGCCAACCGTGCAGTCCAAACAATATATTAATAAAAGTGGGTGTATAAAGAAAATCGAATACATACTCGCTTCCTAGCTTTCCTAAGCTTCTTTTGAAGCAGCTGTGCCTTCCTCTTTCTCTGTTCTTCTCTCGCCTTCTGTGCTGCTTCCAAGTAGCTGTGTCCGGGTCCTCTCATTTTCCTGAAAAATAAATAAATAAATAGCCATTACATATCTCCCCCATTACATCTATAACAGCCACGAATAGAAAATGTTGTTGTTTACTACCAACCTATTTTCTTCACAGTAACAAACATGCTTGTCTTCATTTTCAATGAAGAGCGGGTGGAGTCTTCTCTGGAACACGTCAACGGGCTTTTCGAAAATGCCCATATTCTTTGTGCGCATCGTCGCTTTATTAGGGTTCCTCTGTTCGTACTCAGAGGCATCTAACCGTGCCGGGCCAAGACTCAAAGGGCTAAGAGTCGTATGCTTCGGTGCCGTGGTTGTTGGCCTACTCGTTGTAGTTGTCTCAGCAGTGGTTGGTTTACTTGTTGTACTGGTCGATTTCTCTGTCGATAGAAACTTGTCTATAGCGGAACTGAAATAGTTCACATTCTGCGAGAAATATCCTTCATCGGTAGAATTCTCTTCCGGGACACGTTTTGTGGTAGCATCGAAATTCATGGCAAAATCAGTTGTGACTATCGAATCTGTGCTCGTTATTACGCTTTGCACTGTACTTTTGTCCTGTTCAACGCTGTTCTGCTCGTAGTTTCCTTCTATGATGACTGTAGTAACTTGAGGTTTTTGTATTTCGATACTGTGTTCGGTATTGTTCACTGCTGTATCCGCGTCACTCGTACTATTAAGAGTTTGTACAGTAGGAGCTTCAGTTTTCGTCTCGTTCTTAAATTGAATATTAAACACGTCGTCTTTGGTTTTAGCAACTATCGTAGGCACCACATCTTCATTTGAGTGCCTGAATTTCTTTTCCTGTGCAGTACTATTTTTATGTTTAGGTTTCACTCTATGTGGTCTACTTTTTCTAAAATGTTCCTTTGAAGTATTATGTTCGTGAGTTAAACTCTTGTTGAATAGGTGATTGCTGATAAAGGCGGGATGTACAGTTTGCGTTTCAATGACTGGCTTCGCTATCTTTAAATGTCGTTTTATTTCTTTTAAATCTTCTAGTTTTGTTCTTAATTGCCTTATTTGATCTTCTAAGCTCAATCTATTTGTGTGCCAAGCTTTGAGATCGTTGTAAATGATTTGGGAACAGTTTACTGTTCCATCTTTCTCTATCTTACATTCTAACGAAGACTCATTGCTGTTAACTATCGCGTCGTTCTTCTTATGTTTATTATGGTTCCAGTGTTGAGCCCTACGTTTAATTCTTTTATGATCTATATTTTCTTTGGTACGTTCATAAGCCTCAAGGAATGCTTCAGTTTCCTTAATAAGTTTGTCGATTTTGTCCTTCGTATTTCTACTTTCTAATTCGTCTATTGGTTCGTTCTTGAAGTTCAAGTGTCCAATACTCGGGTTTTCCTTTAAAATACTATCAACAGTGTTAGGTTCGTAAACCTCATTGTCTATAGACCTTCGAGTGCGAGTACTGTTCTCTTTAGAGACTTCGGCGAGTCGCCTTGCTATAGTTCCATCAGTTTCTAGCCTTGTGTATACCAGTCCGCTGGGTGTAAAGCAGGCACATTTCTTTGTGCTCATCTTCGATTGTGGCGAATTCAATTCAGTCTGCAAATGAGAAATATTTAATTAATACTAATCGAGTATAATTACAGTTTCTACTTATGTAGTCTAGATGTTGTTTCCTGAAATACTGACCTCATATCTACATTTGTGTCTCCGCCACCGTCCGTTTATTAGAACACACTTCCATTTCCTTCCAGCAGAACAGGGTGCACGCAGTTCAGCTTTAGAGCAGTCAGCTGCAATACGAGCTGCTTTTCCCTCCAGTCCGGTTGCATCGGCTACTTCTGAAATTACACCGACAAATACTTAATTAACTAAATATGATTTTTGGATTGGAGTGCTAGGTGTCGCTATGGTTAAGCAAACAAGACATTAGCAACTGTATACAAATAATTGACCCAAGGCAAGAAGGCGATTAGAATGATTATACAGGGTGGCAGGGACTTCGACGCGAAAACTATAACCATGGATTCAGAATCCATTTTAACAGAAGCGGTTTAAGGTTTAAGGTTGCGCGTCAATGTCTCTGCCCTAATTAGCTACCTACTAGACAATCTGTAGGGCTTGAAAAGGATCCCATTTTAAACAAATCTAGTATCGCCAAATCTACATACACAATAGTAAAAAGTAAATAGTTTCTTACGTTCAAACAGTTTGCTCCCTGGTGTGAGGTAGTTGGGTTGCTCCTCAGCATCCAGCACCTTCTCCAGGCTCGCCTCTAGCAGTGGATTGTGGCTCTCGTTTGTAATCAGTGGCTCCGATGACTTCTTTAGATCAGTCGAGTCACTTTCTGAACTCTCCTTCAAAGATCAATATTAAATGGGATTAGTCAGAAGAATCAAGTTAGGTTATATTTTATAGATTCTAAAGAAAAAAGGAAGGTTTTGGTATGTTTGAACACTCATTAGTAGGTAATCCTACTAATATTATAAACGTGAAAGTTTGTATGGATAGATGGATGGATGGATGGATGGATGTTTGTTACTCTTTCACGCAAAAACTACTGAACAGATTTGGATGAAATTTGACACAGCTGGTTTATAACCAGGATTAACATATAGGATACTTTTTATTCCGATATTCCCACGGGATCGAAACTTATGCGGGTGAAACCGCGGGGCGCAGCTAGTATGTATGTAAGAATGAATTACATGTACTACACCTCATATTGTAATTCATTCATATTCAAATAAAGATTCTCAACTGTTAATTAACAACAAGTTGTGAGTTCCTAAAAACATCGAAGTCAGATAGCTTTACCAAATTCATCATCCTTACATCATCATCGTCGTCATCAGGCTCAAGGAAGTCATCATCATCAGTATCCTCGTCGAAGTCTCCGCTCTCCGAGGACTGTGGAGGTGATGTAGTGGCTCTGTTCTCATTCATCTCTCGGCTGTATTTGTTCTCTCTGGAGCGGTGGCCTAGACCTGGGATATCGCGTCGACCAGAACTGTGGATTGACAAAAACACACTCTTGTAATCCTTGAGTATTTTTTTTTACAAATGTCTAGCAATAATTTGTGGTCGTAGGTACACGTTATACTTACAAACTAGAGAGACTTGGGTCTAATAGGTACTTAACTTAATTCGTTACAAAAAATTTAAGGCACCACTACTAATGTTTCAGCCGACTTGCACAAGCCATTATGAGGAGAAAATAAAAAAAGGTTCCAGTCTCAATATCCTCAAGTTATTCTATAAGTTCTATTTTATTACCTACCTCTCGACTAGGAATGTGTCTGGCCAGTGTGCGGCAGCATGGCGGCGGCGTCGCGGCTGCAGCAGCGGCAGGAGAGACCGTCCGTCCATATGCGCGGGAGGCTCCACGCCACCCATATCTAAGAACGTTGGCGCTAGGTCGATGTTGAGGACTATGTCGTCAACACTGTAGTGAAAATTAAAAGCTCAGTTAGTTTGGAATTTTTACTTAAAAAATCTCGCCTTCACTACTTTAACTCTTTTTCAAACGGGCATCAAATTCCTTCAGTATTAATTAACAAAAAAACTACATTCTGTTTTGTAGTAAGAAGGTGAGTATAATATTATTTTTATTTACCTAAACAACGGCAATCGGCATTCAGACTTTATTTAAGTAAGTATCTAATAAAATCTTAAAAGATTCTTAGCAAAAGTGGTTTATGACCGGGGTTATCGAAGGAATCCAAAGAGGTTAGAACAATGCCTTTTTCAATATCTGGCCATTATGAGTCAAAACAATTATAAACATGAAATTAAAAGCAAATCATCCTTTATTTTTATGGCTACAACACCAAATTAGGAAGTAGATGAAGAGGATGCGTATGTCTAATTTCTCATGAAAAGCTGTGCATTTACATTCCTCTAGATTATCTATCCTATAGGAATAGGCGTAGGGAATAGGTAATCCACGGAATAATACCTAGATAATATTGGTTGATCGAAGGAGTGCCGACTGGTTTTATTTTTTTCTCAAATATAAACCTCTTTTTATGTAATTTAATAAATATGATATTCAATCTGGCCAGTCAAATTGAATTTAAAAAGAAAACATTTTTTCTTGTTATAATGGCATCTTAAAATTGTTTCAGAGATTTCAACCAGTCTTAGACTAAAACAACAAAGTAGGAAGTAAAGAGGATGATTACATTTTAGAGAAAAGGAATGAAATTAGAACTTTTTCCTAAACTCGTTTAATAACTTGTAATGAAACAGTAAAGAATTAAAACTTACACAGTGCCGGGTTCCACTCCAGGCCCCCTTACAAGGAAAGGAACTCTGATGTCAAACTCGAAGGGAAAGCTTTTTCCTTTGACTAAGCCAAACTGGCCCAAGTGATAACCGTGGTCTGACGTGTACACTAAATACGTGTTGTCCAGTTCACCCAGTGCTTTTAACTCTTGATAAACGCGTTCTACAGCCTGAAATCGAAAATATAAAATTAAATATTCAGGAACCTTTAGGATTATGGAGGGTAGGTACCTAGTTATATGGATTAATTAACTATTATATTTAAATTGAAATTATATTGCATCAAGCTGAAGATTGTCAGTAGGTACCTAACTACCTGATAAGTAGTAATAAAGCACAAAAATATGAATAAAACAAAATATAAAAGAAACCTTTACCGTGCGATTTAATTAAAATACAAATTAAATAACCAATAATCTAAAGCATAATTCAGTGCCATCTTAACATTTAACGTAACCGCTATAAAACGAGCGTACACGCATATTCAGCATAACATAGTGACGTAGTTTACAACGTACCATGTCGACACTCTGCAGCGTCTGCAGCCGTTTGGTCATTAACAAGTCGGTGAACTGGCGATGGATAGGCTTCATCTTGTCGGTCACGCGTAGAATCCACTGCTTGTCCGGATTCGGAGCCATGTCGTATGTTGGCGTGCTGTAGAATAAAATTCAGCTTATTTAACAAAAAAAGTATCAGTTAGTTATCTAACTGTTCCCATAGGGGAGAGACATTTTTCCAGCAGTGGGAAAATATAGATTGAATAACAAAAAACAGTGCCTCATATTAGATCAAACTACATGGATGACGAAGATCCAAAAGGACATGAGGGAGATGGGACTTACGGAAGATGACGCAAGAGACTGAAATAAATGGCGTTGCAACAATGCAATGAACTGTCAAAATAAAAGGAATTAGGTACGATCAATTGCCATTGTATGTTTGTTAAGCAATTACCCCGGGGCCGAGCAATTGTAATGGAAAAAACTTGGTAGTACCACTTTGCCCGAATCAAGGATCAAGCGCAGAACCTCACGCTCAGCCATAGATATAAGAAAGAAGTATTTTACATTTCTATGCGCTCAGCAGTATCGCTTGCGTCCACTACACCACATTACAGCTTGCAGCATTGGCAAATGCTACATTATATTTTTATCACGAAAGACCTTCTTTTATAACAAATCCAACCTTATTTTTAACCAGTGAGGTTTTTTTCTTCATATTGGTTTTGAATTTGGAATCTAAAAGTGTCATGTCTTATCTCTTACGAGATTTTTCATTTGAAAGATTTGTTGGACACGATGGAAGTCGAATATATTATTTTATTCTGCTTTCACAGTGAAATAATTCACTGCAATATTAACGCCGAGTGTATAACGGATTGAACGACCGAGTTCTGTGCGGTCATCCATTGGATCCAATGGTATGTTTGCTTTCCTATTGATTATTCAAAAGTTCTTATCGTTTCCTAAATTTTATTCCATTCTTTTCTTTGAAATAGGCAGTGTTCCCGAAAATAAACGAATTGAACATTACTAAAAGGTGGTCTCGAGGCGAATTTCATGAAGACTCGGTATTCGGTATGTAATTTAACTTTTCTTCAGCTCTTTTGTTATAAAAGATTCTGCCTGCGTCTCGGATTATCATTTTTCGTTATTTTCTGTAGATTTGTCCGAAGACTGCAGGGCGATCTTGAATTCGCCCTACCCGCTACCCTGTACCAGACGTCTACAAGCTTTCTGTTGGGTATCGAACCCTACACAACACCTAGCGCGCGATCTCCACATTAAGAGGATTCTGACTCCGGCCAGCGAGGAGCCTTCCGGTTGTCAGCGTGGAGCCTAGGACCGGATTTTCGTATATCTTGTAGCTTAGTTTTCAGTAGAGTTGATATACTGCCAGTTGGCCTTATATGTATTACCATTTTTTACAATTTTGATCAAACTGTATTTTATTTAAATTATTATTTCGCTTCCTAATAACGAATTGACTTGGTACCAATTACCCATTTTGGACGTCGTTGTATTTATCTAGTTACGAAAGTTTAGGAACGTTTGCAAACGTATCTTAATCGACGCGTAACAAGAATAAGTACATTAAATTTATTATAGGGCTCGAACACCAAAGACGTCACGTCGGCGTCACGACGTAATCCTTTTTAATAATAAAAATAATATTCGTTCTGTGTCTTTTGCTAAGTTTTTTTTATTACTGTATTATTTTAATTACAAAAATTAAAACGTGATAAAGCAAGAAAATTCTTTTAATTTTTACAAGCTGTTCTATTTGCGCAGTTTTAACATATAAAGCACATCGAGCGGGCAAAACACTGCTAATAGAGTTATCGATGAACTAGGTATATCTGAACGTCAAAGTTGTACCGTTGTTTGCCATTCTATGTAGCAACTCCAGAGCTGGAGCATGCCTGGTATTCCATTTAACTTTTATACGACTAGTTAGGTAGGTAGATACTTATAAAGATGACCTAAATATACATAAATATAATACTAGGTAGGTGAATTATTTGCCGGTGGACCCTAGAATCTAGATAAGTATCTACATGTTTTCCAGTCACATTTACCTACTTTAAAGACGGAAAGTTAGGCGACTACGAAGATAAGCAAATCAGCTTTTAGACGAGGACATTACCGAGTGATGGAACAACATAAGTAATCAGTTTATAACGTTCCCTCTGCTAGTAACACAGGCCTCCTCTCCGTGAGAGAGAGTGGGCCGTAATCCACCACGCGGGCCCATTGGGGGTTGATGGATGTCACATATCTTCGAATCTTTGGTTCTAGGACATGCCGATGTCCTCACGATGTTTTCTTTCACCGTTTTGAGAGCTGTGGTGATGAAATTAAATACACAAAGTAATGTGCCTGCCTGGGTTCGAACTCACGACCTCGACTCGTAAGTCGGTGCCGAAAACACTGGGCCATTAGATAGAACAGTACCTGCCTATTATTCGAGTTTTGTCATAATAAATGAGTACAGTTAACCGCACGTCCATGGCAATAGTTTGACTTTGACAGGACCTTTATTTCGTTCCAGTAAGGGTTTTCACAGTTCAATTGGAACTGCTGACGAGCATTAGACCGTACACTGGATATGGTGAAATGCAAGCACTCTGAGTTATTAGATTTTAACGTCTATATCTAGGCAAATAGATATAGACACAAGACTGTTAATCGTCAAGTAACGGAGTAACCTATTTACTTTTAAGTTAAGTTTAAGAATTGTTAACCTTTAATTAAGTAACCTTTAAAACCTTTTAACTTTTAAACAGGAACCTACTATTTTCCAAAGGGAGCACGGACCGTGTCACGCCTCGAAAAACACTTTTTGACAATCTCCGAGCAATTATTATTATAAACTCTAATGATACATCCTTCTTTCATTAATTTTTCATGTCCTTTCTAAACTTCCATAGACCATACCAATTTTTTTTTAATAAGTAAATCACTAACGCAATGAGATGCAATAATTATAAAATGCAATTTCTATCACGAGTTGACGATTAATGATTAATGTTAACTTACGTTAAACCTTCCGATGTCTACAGTCACCAAAGGAGATAGGTAACCAGGGTCGTCAGATATAGTTAAAGTTTAGTAAGAAACCGATTGATGTTTTCGAATAAAATTCAATATAATTAATAGAAAACAAACGGTTCATTTATCAAATTAAATTTAATTCGAAAACATCTATCGGTTTCTTACTAAACTTGAACTATATCTGACGACCCTGGGTATTTATCTCTTTTGGTGACTGTACCTAACGCTTTAACTTTTAACGAAGTTAACTTTTTTAGTAACGGATAAGCGATTAAAGAAGTTAACTATTTGATTAACGGTGCCCAGCTATACTAGGTAGTAAATACTTATAGGTAATCAACTAAATACAGAATACAGAAAATTATGCAGGGAGGTATCTAATAAATTATAAAGATCTTTTAGAACATTAATTATTATTAAAGATAAGCCGTGCTGTCCACGCGATAAATTAGCCAATTTATGTTTATTTTATGAATGTGTTAATAAAATCTACAAAAGGCAATGGCCAAGGTGTTACTTTGGGGTCGAAAGGTCGTAGGTAAGTGCACATTCTTATCGTCTTGTATCTCTACGAACAGAAAATAGTACCTACTGCATTATTAGTTATTTCGATGGTACGAGTATCTAGCTTAGGTAGTTGTCATCGTAGGTAGATAATATACAACCATACCTATAGGCAAATGTGGCTAAGTAATAACAGCTGCATGGGTCCATCGATCAGGTTAAGCTACGCTTGCCGCGGTTGGTCCGTGGATGGGTGACCATCTTTAAATACCAAGACCCTCCGTGCCTCGGAAAGCACGTTAAGGTGTTGGTCTCGGTTTTCATCCGTGGATCTTTGACAGTCGTTAAGTTCGTCAGAAGCCCGAAAGTCTGACAACCAGTCTTGCCAAGGGGTATCTTACCCAGTAACTGGGTTGTGGAGGTCAGACAGGCAGTCGCTCCATGTAAAATACTGGTATTCAGCTGCATCCGGTTATACTGGAAGCCGATCCCAATATAGTTGGGAAAAGGCTAGGCAGCTGATGACCCATAAGCAAAGCTGGTACCTACGGACGAGTCATGAATTGATATTACTTGGTACTTTAGTATTCTCATAAGAGTTAAGGTTAGAGATACTAATTTAGGTTGAGCTACACGATGACTGACGCCTGCTTGCCGTCTGTTGGGACAGGTCAACTCAAACCTGAAATTCCTCTTTCTTCAAAACGCCCTTCCCGAAAAAAAAGACCACATCCTCTGAGTTTGTTCCGGCATTTCTTCTCAGGGATCAGCCAGCTAGGAAATGCCGGCGCTATCTAGTTTTTAAAACATTGACCAACAATTGACGTTTAAAAATGTCTTAAAAGATCTACTTACATAAATAAACATTTCATTTCACTCCCGTTATCTACAAAAAAGCTAGAGTCAGTTCATATTTTGTTATTTGATTAATTCAATAATAAACGACTATGGTCAATGGCCCAAGTGTCGAAATAGCATTGAAAGGTCGAATTACAGCTAAGCGCGAATTATTAAAAAATGTTGGCAGTAGGAATTTCGAAGACCATTTTGTGCATAATTTTGCTTTAAAAAAGATTTATCTTTGTAATCAACTTTCAAATTTATAGGCCGCATGCAAAATTGATCACATATTATTATCTAACTAAAAATCAGGGTTTAAAAGGATTCATTCTACATCATTATTACATATTAAAGGTCCATTTTAGACATTTTTTTATTCGCGTTTGTCGGCACGGCTCGAGGACAGGTTCCTGCGATACGCCCGACCACACAATACGCCGATGGCTGAATATTAAAACGAACAGGGTTACCATACCGGTATAAAAAAAAACCGCTAGACTCTGCCCATGCATTTGTTTGGAAATACAGCGTGTCTGGAAGACCTAAATCAAGATTTATTAGGTAGAATTTAATTGCTTATATTATTATGGTTCCTAATAGATTTTATTGATAGTAAAATCACCATTATAAATATTTGTTTGCCAATTTAAAGTTTATTGTCGCCATAAATTATTTGAATTGCAAATGTTAAGCGTGTGCACTATAAACCCACCCATAAATTTGGTGATTGAAAGACAGCGATGATGCCGTGTGAAAGCTTTTAGAACCATATATATATAAAAGTACTTATAGTACCCATTTAAAACAGAAATTAGCGACATTGCTTATCAACCCTGAAGCTTCGTTCAGACTTATGTTCGGCTCTAGTCACTGGCGCCAGTGCGTCGCTGACGATCCACCGCAGAATGTATGCAGAATGTACATGCACTAATCAAATGTAACAACCAACTAATACAAGCTATGTGGAACTAATGCCTTCCAATTTCCATTTTAAGTTAATCCGTGAGAGTGGAACAGTTTTGCATATAACATGTTAAGTGACATTTGTATGCAAAAGTGCAGAACTAAGATGCATAGGTTAACTTAACATTTTACGATCATTTTGTTGAGAGGATATTGGTGATTAAAGTTGCACCACTCCTGTTTAAATAGTTTGAGCTGTCTATTTTGCTTTCTAGCCCATTGGTGTAGGTACTGTAGAGACTTTAGTCTATTTGGTACTACATGAAACCTCCGTGAGTCTGTTAAAACTTATTGGCAAGAACTACGAGACAAACATTAACTTAGTTTAAGATTAGAAGACATTAGGCGTCAGATTTGACTGACAAGATAGAGGAAAAAGATGTAAAATACGTAGAAAGATTTCTATGATTAGTTTTGAACATACGTGATAAACCATGGCTTAATTGATTCCTTCCGTTACCCTGACAGCTCTTAGAGAGCTTTACAGTACCTAAATACACGGCTTGACTAAGGACCTAGTTGTTGAAAAAATCTAAACATCTCATCTCAGGAGCATGAGTTACTAGGTACCAACTGGTTTTGGGCACAAAGGTTGATAAGTAGAGACATGAGCATTTGGGGTGTATTAATCGAGCATCCATGAGTGACGATGCTAAGGTGAGACCGGCGGTGCAACTTAGGCAGGCAGCCCTGCCACCAATCTTGCTGACTGACTAATGATTTTAGCACTAACATAAATGTGGAATCTATAACTCTAATGGTATACTTGGTAGTTGGTATATGTGGTCGAATTTCATGAAATTCGTGTTCCCTATCTAGTCATAATATTATTTGCATGAAAGATTACCAAAAAAAGTTTTATTGGCAAAAAGAAAAGGTGATGTTATGACAGACCGTGATCGTACATAAACACAATTTGAGGAGGGATGTTATTTGCTGGCACTCCTTGGCTTATCGACAAATGTTAGAGAAAAATATTCTTTCGGTGAGTTCTAGAAGCCATTTCTTTAGTAGGTACACTTTTTAGGCGAATAGTTACCAAGTCTTTGATGTCCAGAGATTTGCAGACCTCGTTAAATTGTAGGTGAGAGTAAGCTTCACCCTAATTGCGTAACACTATTAATGTCAATCTGAATAATTTTTAAGGATATTACTAATCCATTGCTTCATATGTTCGAAAAATTGGTCAGCTCAACCACGTAAATAACGCAATGAATGTTGATGAACTGTCAAAATGAAAGCTATTGCTCGAGTGTGTTACGTAATTACTCCGCTGGGCTCCGTCTAGCCAAAAGGGACTTCGCAGGTGGATTCTGAACACCCGCTTTGACAAAAGTTCAGGGAGGACTTGACTTGGAGGGGAGGGACTTGACAGTGCAGAAGATTGAAGTTACAATGAAAAGTTGCTACACGCGGAGGACTTGGATTTCTCTATAGGTAGAGCTTGTCAGTTGAGAATCCGAATGGTTTCCTAAACGTTAACTTATATTCCGATTAGGTACTTAAATAGTTGCCTCGTCGGTCGTTTACACGAGAACCAATAATCGTAGTCATAACCGTTATAAAGTGATCATAATGGTTCATTGATTTATTACAGGGAAGCTATAAAAGTAAGGGAATGTAATGCACTTAGTAGTAAAAGTCGTACAGGGAAACAATTTTCTGAATGATGGCATAAAATTTATAGTAGCGGTGAAACAATGGCCCATACTCGGCCATGTTAATAATAAGCTATATTTACTAATCGTCATCAACCATATGTCGTTACAGGGGCTGGTTTTTTGTAATAGGCTCGTGCCTTGCTTTATGTGTGTGGCATTAATGTGAAAGCTTCCAGGAAAATTGTTCTGAGGCCATCAAGCGTAAGCAAATTCGCTTAGAATGAATTTATGATACGTTTATGTGGAAGTTAAATATACTTTCTAGAGCTTTTGATGTGAAGGGAAAAGTTGGCTACAAAACTACATATGTACTTATGTACCCATATAGAAAACTACATACTTAAGTACCCATATAGATATAGAGGTATGAAGAACAGGGTGTAAAGTTCACTCATACTCTATAGAAAAGGGAGGATCCTCCGACCAGACGAGTGTTGTGTCTGGCGGGCAATTGCCCAACGATTGATGTTGGGAAATTGTATCTATGCCAATTCCGCGGTAAACTCTGCTTGCGAGATGCAGGATTTGCGTGACGTCAGTATGACGCGTTGTTCGCATGTGGCGTTGTAGATACCGCTACATCACTCCCCTCCGGAGACCGGAGGTCGATATTGGACTGAGTCTTGTATCTTGCGATGCTTGCCAGGCCAGCTGAGATTCCAGTGAGTCGGAACCGGTTGCCGCATAGTTCACGGTGAGTCGGAACTGTCTGCGGAGTTGTCCCCAGTGAGTCGGGGTGGCGCTGCGTTATATTCCAGTGCGTCGGATGTACAGCGCCGGGTTGAGGCTGGCTGCTGCGTCGACCAGGAGAGGGTGCTCTGCTTGTTGACCGGCCGAAAGTGCAGTGTGCTGTGCCGAGGTTGCTAATGAGGCTGAGGGTGATGACCAGGTATGCGCGGACGCTGCATGCTGGTGGTCAGGATACCCGTTGAACCCGTGGATGCTGGCTGGCTGGGTGACTCGCCGCTAAAGCTTGCGAGAGTGATGATGATGACGTCACGCTGAAGTATTTGCACGAAGGCTGCGCTGACGATCACGTCGGGGTCACCAGTATAGAGGTATGAGGACAGGGTGTAAAGTTCACTCATACTCTATAGAAAAGGGAGGATCCTCCGACCACACGGGTGTTGTGTCTGGCGGTCAATTGCCCAACGATTGATGTTGGGAAATTGTATCTATGCTAATTGCGCGGTAAACTCTGCTTGCGAGATGCAGGATTTGCGTGACGTCAGTATGACGCGTTGTTCGCATGTAGCGTTGTAGATACCGCTACATAGATTTCGGTTATGGGCTGGGTGCACTTACGGAATCTATATGGGAAGTTATATTGAATTTTTGTTATTTATCTTAATAAGACGTGCTCACTTTTACGCGCCTATCAATATCACCGTGAAAACTTAGGTGAAGTGAGCATCCATCAGTTCCTGTAACATGCAGCTGACAGGATACGTAGGACATGATATTAAGTGTATACATCATTTGTGGAACAGCACCACATTTACACTCCAAGGAGGAGTTGTCTATGAATCTCCACCTGAACAGGTTTTCCTTGCTGCGACCTAGCTGGGTCCCGGAGTCTAAGTGCTCACATTCCATTACCACTAGCATCAAACCCAGCGCGGACCAGCCCTAGCCGGCTAACATTTTAACGAACCACCGACTTCATCCCGGTGTCTTAGCACGATTACAAATAAACAGCTTAACATTTATATGTTAAGTAATGATTGGGATAAAGATTGTCTTGTTTATTTGCATCGGCGACTTTCAAGCACACACTGAGGGCTCCCCAGACCGGTATAATTTATGCGAGGATCGGCGCAGCCAGAGACGCACCCGTCGAACGTTTCAACTGCACGATAAATAAAATCATGCAAGGAAGTCGTCCGTATAAAAAATAACGAAAAATATGCACATACATACATTCCTGATGTATTTTATGTGGAGCTGCGGCTCGGCTTTTATGTTTTTTTACTGAATATAACAACTGGTATAATTGAGAATAAAAAATAACGCTTGTTTTATTCGCTGTTTGCAAAAGGGAAATATTAAAATTCAATGTGTCTAAAAGAAATACAGATGTTTCTTTTGGTGTTGATATGTTTACTTATTAACGGTAGTACTTGAAACTTCAAGGTTAAAGATTCCCTTAAAATATTTAGCATAATCAGCCTATAATGTTCCCCTGCTGGGTCACAGCCCTCCTCTTTGTGTGAGAGGGAGCGGGCCGGCCGTGCGTGTTGGTGGATGTCACATGTCGTCTAAATTTTGGTTCTAGGACATGCCGGTTTCCTCACGATGTTTTCATTCATCGTTTTGAGAGCAGTGGTGAATAATTTACAGAAAGTAAAGTGCCTGCTTAGGTTCGAACTCATGGCCTACAAATCATAAGCCGCGGCCGTTACCACTGGGCCACCACTGCTCTCAAGTTGCTGTAGCTTAAAAAATTAACAACAACCTAATGTGAACGAATGACAGCAACCTTCAAAATAAGAAAATGGCAGGAAGTGAAACAAGTATACTTAAAGTCCGGCGTTTCAAAATTCGCCAAAGATGTAAACAACAATGGACGCTCGAAATTGTCTATGATTTAGTGATGTGGTATGAATTTTAAGTTTTGGTGCTATCGATGTTACGATTTTTTTTAGTAGTGATTCATCAGTATTTTTTATATTGAGATATCTTCATAAGTTAAGTGAAGTTTGATTTGATTTGAAAATCGCGAAAACCAACAAGATATTAATACAATTATATTTTGCACTGGTTACAAAGCGCGTTACAAACTGTAATCGACATAAATTGATAAATATTACTTCAGACGTCAAACATACCGTCCTGCACAATAAATTGCCGGTTATTCGTCATAGCTTCGTCCCTATGCACATATAAGTATAACGATACACTAGAAGCCTAGTTAGCTCGGGCGTTTTAAGATCGCCTGAAGCGGCTATGATTGAGAGTTTCAATTCCCAGAAACAGTTTTTCCACATTCGAACCCGAAAGGCGACATTGGGCAATACGTTGGTTCGAATCCACGTCAACCCGTGCTCTTTTTTAAAGTATTCGTTATAATTCGTAACAAACACAATGTTATAGCAGTATAATATTTTAAAACTTGGAGTCCCCATATTACCAATAGACCTTCGACGTTATTTAATGAGGAAAAAAGACCGCATCTTTATTAAGTAGAACGCGGGTTAGCTCCAGCAGCATCTTAAAAATCCTAGCCGAAAAACACGATTGTCAGTATAACAAATAAAAATACATTAAATTGATATTTTTTCAATAAAGGAGTATTAAATACTCCTTGTACAAATAGTCGATATTTTTTTATGTCAATCACTAGCATTTTAATGACAAGATAAATTTAGACGAGACAAAAAAGGATGTCAGCCGTATGACGTTTGTAAAAATTCAAAATCCGTCCCAGCTTTCGCTTTTATTGATAAATATAATATATATTTAAAAGTTTAGAAACACGCACAGGGTGTAAAAGTGAGTGTGATAATACGGGTATCATATTAAGTGCGTATTTCATCAGTGAGGCGTAGATATCGCGTTCAATTCCCAGGCAAGTTCAATGTTATTGCCTTCCAGTATAGATACCGAATGTAGGTACGGCCAGAAAAATATATACAGGTACTCAAACCACAAAGCCAAACGAGGGAAGCTTCGCTCGTTAAAGTTGCAAAATACATATCAGGTAGGTATCTACATCAGCTAATAAACTCAGTAGAGTAGTAAACTTCATCCGCCATTTTCCGGAAAATATTTTGTTTTTCCGCACGAAATTGGTGCGACGAAGTGAAAATTCCTCACCGTCATACAATTCGAATCTGTTTCAGAGAGGTTTGGAAACTTGATAGACTGTTTAATACCTACACTCTTAATCCCGGACCACGTTAATACTTTTCAATTTAATCCTGAAATCCGCTGGAAACAATTCCGCAGTTTGGCACTTTCAAAGTTTTCGTGTTCATTAATTTTGAAATATATTTTAGGAAAAGAGAAATGAACAGCGTATTTGACCTAGATTGATAGCACATCTTTTCAATGCAAATGGTCATGGGTTCAAAAGGAACAGTGAGCTACAGCTAAAGTCGCTTAGCACTTCAGTTTTTAAAAGTGAATTATTGAGCTATTTATATTTAATTAATACCGAAGTAGAAGTAAAATAAAAATAATATTAATTCGTAAGTAGCTGTTGCTGTGTAGTACGAGTAGTACTGCTGGCAGGGTGGCAGGGGGGACATCGGGGCGCAAACTATAACCATGAATTTAGCACATGATTTCCAGCGTAGAATTTTTTCGTCAGTTAAGTATTAAAAAAAAATCTGCTGTTTCATAGAAAATGCCTATGCGGTCGTAATGTATGGAACAGCAATTTTTTTATTATAGGTACATAACCGATGAAAATTTCAATGCATTGGGGTTTCAGAATCATGTACTGAATCCATGGTAACAGGTTGCGCGTCTACCCGGTCAACCTACAATGTATCGAATAATTTTGTGTCAGTTTAAATGATGTGTAAAGGAAGCAGTGTTTGTCGACTTTAGTCGCTAACTGTAGGTAGATACGTCAAGTGACATAGGTAAGCAGGTCACGTCTTCATCTCTAAGGAAGTCAGTTTTCGCCAAGCTGGTGTGAATTGCCAGACCAAAATATCGTAGTCAAATACTTAAAGTTTATGTGCAGTGTCACTGAAGAAAGTAGTTATATTTTTACTAGCGACCCGCCCCTACTTCGCACGGGTGCAATGGCGAAATGTCAAAACGTCAAGATTTCTGTGTTTCATCTAAATTAAATGTTTATGTTTTATACACAGAACCCTTCCGGAATTAATTATCTAAGGGATGGTTAAAACCGCGTCAAAATCCGTTGTGAAGTTTAGAAGAAGAACGCGGTGTACGAAAAGCGACTTTAATTTTTAACATGTATGGATAATAATCGACTGCGTATGGGCAAGCGCAGTGTTGGACGTCCCCCAGCTAGATGGATCGACGACCTTAAATAGGTGGCTGGGATAGACTGGATGCGGAAAGCGAAGGACAGGGTGTTGTGGCGCAGCCTGGGAGAGGCTTATGTCCAACAGTGGACTGCGATAGGCTGAGTTAATAATAATAATCGTTTATTTTGAACAAAGGTGAAGCTATAGCAGATACAGCATCCCTATCCATTTCTTGAATCACAGCATCAAATATAACAAAACTTGCAATGGGATGGAGTCGAAGCGGCTTGCAATCTAATACATATTCAGCGTTCATATTGTGCTCTGTCGGGGGATGCCCCGGTACACCGGCTGTCCGCGTAATAACACTGCACATCGGAACATCTGACACTCGATACCTCATCATACCTCTAGGAGTCTACAGCTGCCAGAGAATGATTGTCTTGCTTTATAGTGGAACTTTTAGGATCATTAATCTTTTGGGCAAATCAGTTCTTGAAAATAGGTTTCAATAGGGAGGAAAGTCTTTGTAAGTAATATGCACCAGCAGTAATTTGTCCCGATATTCTTAGAGGTTTATTTATAAACGTTGCTTAAAGTTGCTAGTAATGATTAGCGACTGTTTAATCGTACATTTTTTACGTTATTAAACGTCTCTTCGCTTTAAGCGACGCGACGTTTAAAAATAAATAAAGGCTGCAAGCTGAAACTAATTACAGTATCTAATTGAAATAAAAATAATTGAAGATAGACCTCCTTCTTTCATCCAATGTAGTGCACCAAATTGATTTATTAATTCGTGGAAACTGTTTCGTGAGAAACTTTTCAGAGATATTCTGCAGAACATTGTAAGCGCACTAAGGTACCTGCTGATAGACCGTTAACACTATAAAATGAGGTCTTTACGTACTCAATGTGGTTTAACACAACATGCCTAAAGTTTATTCAAATCCTTGTTTCCAGTTGATGTTATTTTCACTTAATTAACAACTTTATTCAGGTGTAAATTAAGTTGATTACAGAATGACAAGTATTATTAAAAAAGTCATAAAATTGTTAAAGTTGTAGGGCAAACTAAACTTTATGTGTAGGTTACTGCTACTGTTATCCTGCATCATCCCAATACTGGACAAAGACTCTAACTCCCTCATCTACTCTATCTCTCTAACTCTTTCGGTCCAGGGTTAAAGTGGACCACTACTCGTTTGTTGCCTCCAGCTCGTCCCGCCATCTTCTACGGGGTCTGCGGCGACGCCTTATGTGGAGGTATCAAAGTATTTTTTTCAAAAACACACATTTGTTTACATTTTTGGAAACTAAAACGCGAACGGAGAAAATGTGCCTATGTAAACGGTTCCGTGAAGCTAAGACATAAAATAACTGAAACGGTTCCAATAAACTCGTTGGTCTCACTATGTTACATCGTAAAACGTGAAATCGTCAAATATTTTACCTCTGCAATTGCTTATAAATAGATTAACCTCGTGTGTTTTCTTCACCTATACCTTAGTACGTGAGAAGGAATGTTTCTTTAGACGCTTAGTCACTTAATGAAGTCTTACTTTGTATGTAGATAATTGATATTATGTTAACTTGGCTGAGCTTTCTCGTCATGTTTATCAGAGCAAGCAGTTAGGTATATCTAAAGATTTACTTGTGATATCTCGTTTTAAACACCAGATAATTACGACTTCATATTACCTACCGACCCAACTACCAGTAGGTATCTGTAACCGGTAGCTGTCGGCACAATTGATCGAGTTTTTACAGCAGTGCATCCTTAATTGCGGTCATGTTTGTTTTACGGTTCCAGTAATAAAAGCCGCTGTACTAACTAAAGGTTTCTTTCAGCAAAAATTGTTACGCAATAACTTGTACACACGGCGACAAATCAAGCTATACATTTCCAGTTTTATTTGACCAAGAATTGTATAGGTTTTTCCACTTTTTCGTACTATGAGAAATCAGCTTATATTTGAATTGTTTAGCCTGCACCCTAATTGCATAATACACTTTCAATCTGAATCATTTTGAAGCATTTTGCTAATCCATTACTTTATATGTTCGAAAAATTTGTCTACTCAACAACGTAAATAACGCAAAGAATGTTGTTGAAATGCCAAAACGAATGCCATTGCAGTTGTTAGTGTGTCACGCAATTATCCCGCTGATGTGTCGCCGTCTCGCCGGCGCGAATCTACATCACTATTACAATTAATAGTGATGTAGATTCGCAAATGTATTGAGCAGAATAACTAACTGTCTAAGCATCATAGACGCCGACGGACACCATAGGTGAATGGCTTGGTAAGGTACGCCAGCGTATGTGTATAAACGACGTCGCCGCCGAGCAGTAGATAATTGATCTGTGTGTGGCAGCTCATTCGCGGCGACACCTGAGCGAGGCACTGACTGATCTCCTCACATTGCTCGACCGCACCTACAACTTCCGCTGAGTAAGCGACCGAGTCTGATGCCCCCAGATCGCAAGACACCAGAATATAAAGTACACCTTCCTCTAAACACTCTTATGAAACATAAATCAGCCTCGCGCCACCTCCCGCCTGAGTGCAAGTAAAATTATTCAGGGCATCGTCCGCCGTAAGTGCACGTAAAATTTTCGGAGAGTTCCCGCGAAAAAAGGCTGCTCGCGATTATGAGCGCGAGTACATGATGCGCCGCAGTGTAAAGTGGACAGCTTTTTAGTGCCTCGTATATAGAAGTTGCAATGTGTGGAAATTTCTATGCAGTTTTTATTTCAGCATGAATAATTTACTAGGGCAACTTTGGCTACATTGTTGTACACAGACTCATTTTGCAGCTCATAAAAACTTAAAATGTAGGTATATTTTGTCAGAAATTTTATGTGTGAGTATAACGTAGTAATGACCCCCTCAAAGTTAATCGTTCTCGCGCTCCAGTGCTCATTTGCTAAGGACCTCGTAACATCCTTGGGCGTATCTTTGCAGTAAAATGTAGCGAGGTCGACCACAAACATCAGAGTGGCATCCTAAAAGCTATTTGCTTTCGATGGAGCTCCAAAAACTCCGACTCCTTAAATATTTAAAAGAGAGCAAGATGGCCGGTGATGTTGCAAAACGCTGCAGCAATTAGTGTTTTTGTTGAGATATTTAGACGACGCGAGTCCGCCGAGATTTTAAACTGAATACCGATTTATATTTTTAATTTCAACGGACGACGAACGAAGTGAACTCTCCGAGGACTAAATTATGAAATTGAATTTTATCGATTAGGGGAACGACCTTTTCAGTGCTTTCAGAGGTGAGCCGGTGACAAACATAAACATTATAAGAATACATTTCAGGTGGTTAAAAATAATGGAAGAAAGTTGTATTGGAAAAGTGGTGACTTTGGCACTGAAAGTTTATATTTTAGTATTCTCTTCTATCACAGATAAACAGACTTCTAAGTTGTATTTGAACACCCTTCAGACTCACGTACCTCCATAGTGTTGAAGTTATGACTTTACTAACTTTGAGTTGAGCTTTCCTTTGTGTCCAAAGCTACATACCAAGTAGCTATATGCACTAAGCCCCTACAGCGAACTTCCAAGGTCGCCTTCCACCTTTGTTCGATGCTAGATGCATCTTAACCCTCGACTTACAAAAGAGCGATGTTCTTTTGTTTCCTTTGTGTGCTACGTCATAGTATTGCTATAAAACATTGCAAGTGCAGCGGCTACAACAAATAGTACGATAGCCCATCACCTATTCGTGATTTATTTGCTACTCTTACAGCTTGAACGATATAAATCAAAAGTGATAAAGTGCCGACACTCGGCTGTTATTCACTGTAGGCCACATACCACATTACCGTCACGCAATAATCCTCGGAGAGGGTATGCAGGCGTTATCGGGCGACGGCCATTCGCATGGGGTCATGAAGACTTATGACAGGGGAGCATATCAGGAACAATTTCAAACAATAGCTAATGAATTTTTAAAGCTTTTTAGATTACTGTAAATGATCGCAGTGAAATGTGTTTCGGACTTAACACAATTAGAAAAATCTATTTAAGTCGAGCGGTGAGTTTTCGCTTTATTTTTGGTATCGTTAGCGTCACCAGCTAAGAGGAAAGATAAGTGATAAGAATAGTAAGTGCAAGACTCCTGCAAATTGTAAATCTCAACTGCAGTCAACCTACTCTCGATCGAACAGGGCAACTCGTTTACTTTGTCCTTTCCTTATCCTATTATGTAGGGTCGGGTCCGAGCGAAAACAACAACATTTCCTGAAAACTTAGCACAAGCAAACGCTCCAAGTAGGCTACAGCCACCGTGGTGCGACCTAAAGGGCTCTAGAAAAACTAAATATAAACTCACATAATCTGACATTTAGCCACGAAGACCTTTCAAGAAATAAGTATTTCTAGATTACATAAGTACTCACTGATGCGTGGTTACATTGAAGAACAGATGCGAGTACTGTGGGGCCGAGTCCTCGGGGCCGTGCGGTGCGGGGAACGACATCACCAGCAGCACTGGCTTGCGGGAGAAACGACGCTTAGATGCACGCAGGAACGCTATGGAGTCGTTGGCTATCAGGTCTGGGTAGTAGTCCTGGAATGTATAGGATATTGAGCATAGAATCATTGTTATAATCACTGGCAATGAAGGTTCTTAAGATGCAGCCTTGTGACGGACAGAAGGAATAGGCTTAGTAATTAGGTCCTATTGACATCCTCTGCGTACGAAACTACGAAACCTTTAAAAGCGTCCATCAGTGGTCTACATAATAGGTACGTAGTAGGTACTGCGGTTGCAATTCTTTGCACTAGTGTAGGTATTATTCTGTTTGATATTAAAAAGGAAACTGACCAAAAATTTTACTAATAATCAATAATCTTGAACCTATGGTTCAAGTGTCTTCGTCCGAGGAGTCACAAAATTTCCTAAACAGATTACCTTAACTGAAAATCTCACCTTGTTATAATCATCGCCATGCTTGATCTTCTTGCCGTTCATGTTGATGCTGTAGTTGTAGTACTTGGAGTTCATGATGAGCCCCCCCCACTCGCGCCATCCGGGGGGGATGTACGAGCCGTTGTACTTGTTCAAGTACTTGCCGAAGTAGCCTGCACAAAAGACACGACCAACTTTACTACACCACTATTAAAAGTTTTGAAAACAGACTTACTTCTCTCTCTTGTCTATTGTTTAGTTAGTTTCTTAGAAATGTTCAAGTTTATGAATAGGTTTAGAAGTGTTTTTACTTCGAGTGTTCTTTAATTGAGACAGTTTTTATTTAAATACTTAAACGAAGAGAGAGAACGAAAATAAAAGCTCCAGGTGCAGAGCAACGAATTTGTTAAGAATTTCGCCTTTTATGATTCTCAACAATTTTCTCGTTACCGTACTTTCAGGCATTTTAATTGGTTTCCACGAGTCCCAAAAAGAATAATAAATCTTAATTTAAACGGCAAACATTTCAAATAATGAATGAGGACAACGCGCGTACGAAACGCTGAATGAAAAGTGCTGTAACAAGAGATCATTGTTCGCCGGAGACAATAGTTCTCAAATTTTAATTTCGGCGACATTAAAGGAAACGGAGAGGGGTTTTAATTCAGTGTCGGTGTCGTGGCAGCCGGAGTCGACAGCCGGGGAGGCGCCGCCATCTCCAATGATGTGGGACATAGACGATGATTACTCGCGCCCCGCGATGAGCACGATTGGCGCAAGGGAGGAGCTGGCTTGAGCGTCATTTGTTTTTTTTTTGGTTATAAACTTATAATCACAGTTCGTACTGCCTAAGGCCTCATTTACAGAGACGCGGGATGTCGCGTGTCGCGTGGCGTCTCGCGGCCGGTCGTACGATTTTCTGTTTACGGAGCGGCGGCGCGTCAAGCGGCACTTATCATCGCACGCGTAAACACAAACGTATGGCAATATAAGATGTTGTTCATAGAGACGCGGGGCGTGAAGCGTGGTGGTACCCGTCGCTGCACCCGCGGCGAATCCTCAAGCGTGTAGCAAAGCACGCGGCGGGCAACGCTGCGGCGCACGCGGGATACTCAATCAAACCGACCATACAGATAATTCACTTTTTAACATTGAATTTTCTTCCAATAAAAAATCGATCATATCGTACTCCATTGTGACGGTGACTACGTCTGCGTTCTTTAATTTCCAAATTTCCAAATATGACTGGCAGAAGATTCAGCCGCGGGCATCGCTTCATCGAGAATTGCCGCTGCGTGCGCCGCCGCGATAAACGCCGCGTGAGACGCGGTGGTGCCAGCCGCGGGGTCGGCCGCAAAAAACGCTCCATTTCAAGCAAACGCGTCTAAAATCGCTTCTCCGTAAACGCACTCATACAACGCCATTATGTTTGAATTTAGTGCGGGCCGCGCCGCACAACGCGACGCGCGACGCCCCGCGTCTTCGTAAATGAGCACTAATACTTTACATGTCATCAAGAGTCATTTTAATACCTAATATTCTGAGTTAGGAACCTGTTCCTCGTTTATACCAATTTGACTGATCAATCCTGTGCTCAGCTCTTACAATAGTTGATAGGTTCTATGTTCTAACCCTATAGCTATATATAACAACTCAGCAATGAATACGATTAGGTAATTAAACAGAAGCATCTAAACATGGGTGTGGAGGTGGAACAACAGCAAAGATTCTCAGTAACGAGGAGTCGAGGACGAAGAGTGCACCGCTTGTTATAGCAGACCTTATCATAGTCACCCTGGCACGATGCCAGATTAACATTACACTCTTCGTCATCATCTTATTCTCAACATTATGAATTGCACTTAGTCATCATTTTAATTCCACGCATGAGGAGCTCTGACACAGCGAAAATCATGGCAGACCACGTACCTAGAAGATAATGGGACTAGCTGGGCGAAAGCAATACACAATGGCCAATATTAGCCCATATGAATTCACACTGAAGTTACTCGTCAGTCATACATAGTAAAGTCATAGACCCAGCAGTGGGATGATGTCACAGGATAACAACCTAGATTACACGAGGAAATTGTAAAAGCTCGTATTTTGGAGGCTTTAGCAATTTTGACGTCGGAACCTCATTTTGGTTAGATTTTCTGACTTCCTAAGCTAAAAAAGTAGGAGGCAGTGATGAAGGATAACCTTTTGAATTTACATAAAGTACGTACAAGTCCACTTTGAATTTTCAGTCGCTACTTAGTACTGTGCCACAAATTCCCATAAATTAAAGGAAATTCAAATACCATTATCAAACCTTTTAGCTCCGTTTACAATGCAATATATTTCCTTATTGTGCCCAAAAATTAGATTGGCCATAGAGAAAGTCAAGGAAAGGTCATAAATTGTCGTTCTTTGTTGGCTGTAAGACAACAGGGTGGTGTAACGTAACGTAAACACGAAAGCTTCACAAAATACTTCAGGATTTATTTTTCATTTTGTTAAGGATTTTAACTTCAACGCGAATCAGGAAGTTGTGCTACCCAGTGGAGCAGTGCCTACTAAGAAAAGAGCGCGCAGAAAATGAACTAATAGGTTAGTACATATGTCAGTTTCATACGAACGAATACGTGTTTTGCTAATTTGATCTTTATTAGCTACTAGAATTTTCGCACTGACAAGTATCAGGAATGCATTCTCTCGACGGCCGGACTGTAAGTCCTAATTAGTTTTTAAAGATGGATTAGCTATAACAGGTAGGTATGGAAATCAAGAGGACATCGTAGTACATTGTAAGCTGGCAGAACTATAAACATACTCCTGTTCATAAAGCAAATGATGTAGATATAGTAGTGTATAGCTATCATACCATATTTATTCACTTTGTTTCGTCTGCCTGAAGTATTTACTATGTCGTTGAAACATGTTGTTAATGTCGAGTTGAAAATTGTGAATTGTGTAATTTTAAGTGAGAATTTTAGTTTCTAACATATTAACTAACTATATACATATATAACTGAAGCGTGGCTATCTACCCTGACAGCTAAACTACAGTGATTATCAACTGATGATTATGTACAGCCCGATTCAAATTTTATGGCGGCTCGGAACTTGAGGTGAGTGGCTGCGCAGTAACAAATTCACGTGTCAGTGGGGGGTGAGGGGTGAAGTACTGCGCACTTCAGAGCCGCCAAAAAGTTTGTATCAGGCTGCACCAACAGTCAAAAAGAAGGTAACTACAGTATCTAATCTATGTAGTACAGTAGGTATGTACCTATATGAAAGGTACAACTGCGACCATCCTAAAATAACAATAGGTATCTAATACTCGTAGTAAACAAACAGTTCATTGAACTCCAGAAATGACACACACATGCTAATTTAGATCACCAATCACCGTTCAGTTAATTAATTGATATTAGTTTCACTTAAGTTCTAATATGTCGGAGATAACATCGGAATAATGGACGCGAGTCAGAAGGCGCGATATGTCGCCGCAGTGTTGCCAAATGAGAGCAAGTTCTGAGAAACGATGTGCCGCCGAGGACGCAGCTGTTACGTTACTATCGAAATTAAATTCCGAATACAGGCGGCTATATGTCTTGCTACGAGATAACTATCACAATGTGCGTCGATGTAACTTAAAGTTAGGTACATTCATTTTGCTTTGTCGGACTTTTGTTTTAGAATTTTGTAAATGTAAATGCCTTTTTTATGGTAGTCGGAGTATCGATCGAATTCTAGCGTATTTTCTCTGGGAAAATGGGAAACGGTTTTTCCATAAAAAATTTTGCTGCTTGTTTTAACAAAATGGTTGCCATGACAACACCCTAATTGCGTAACACACTATCAATATCAATCTTAATCATTTTGAAGAATATTGCTAATCCATTGGTTCATATGTTCGAAAAATTGATCTGCTCAACAACGTAAATAACGCAATAAATGTTTTTGAACTGTCAAAATGGAAGTTACGCAATCACCCCGCAGGTTTGTTTGATGCTTTGATTCATTGTAAGGAGGCCAAGGCAAAGCCTTCCATCCTTTTTCCATTCTTCTTCTTTTATTAATTTGAAGTCATTCATTTTATATAAGCTTCGGACAGAATGCGGCCGCTTCGACAGCGTTAGCGTTGGCCTCACAAAGGTTTTCCATAGTGCAGGTGTTTGCACCCTGGTAACACCCGGCACTCGGTAAAGCTGAGTCCACCACAATGATTCCCCCAGGACCATCACCAAAGGAACTCCTTCCATTGTAAGGATTAGATGGTTAAATAATCTGCCTTCAAGTTAGGTGTTTATTAAGAAGATGATTATGTTATGTGCAGTTAAACAAATCAATACTCGTAGAAAGGTATTTGGGTACTCTATTAAATCAGATAACTCATTACTAAAATGGTATCTCAACGATATTTTCGAGGCGAAATCAAATCCCAAGGGGTGCAGATTCGTTAGCATTTCAGTTTCTCTTTTTTTTTTTTTTAATAAACATACCAAGTTAAATCCGTTCACTTTTGGCAAATATTGGATAAAACAAGTTCGTAAACTAAAAAATTGGTTCGGAGTTAAATGTCAACTGTAAAACCTTGTTGAATTATCTTCGTGACATTTTATATGTAATTATATCCGTAGTTAACATAAATATAATCGTCATTCTGATTAATTATTTAATAAAATTACGTATATAATGGTCTGATGGGGAGTTCGTTGCACCATTTCTTCTTCCCAGCTAAAGCACGAGGAAGTGGTGAAGGACGAGCGTTTTGGGGGATTGCCTTATGTAATTTAGACGTTCAAAAAGTGCTGATTCTCAGCCTAGTTTGAATAAAAATTACTTTAGATTTTGCTACTATAGATATCTACGTGAAGTGAATAAAACAAAGCAAACGGTTTTATTGCAACAGTTTCGAGAGAAAAAGTTCACGCCGAATAAATCTTACTCAAGCATTCAAATGAAACATGACAAGTTCTGAACAGCCATTTATGAACTGTCCTGCATTCATTTTTATGATCCACTTCAATAACTTATATTCAAGAAGTGACAGTCGAGCTTATCGAGCTGTTAGTGTCACACGGTAGAGCTTAGTATGACAGCATCAACTATACTACAACCAAACTCAATGTAGAATTTATGTAAACAAATAATAACATGCTGTTATTGGATTAAAATATTGGTTAGTTAGCACTTTCTGGCTAATAAATTGGTATTGGTCAATAAATTCAAAGCTATAACACGTACCAGTGTAACATAAATTGTATAGCATAAATTTTGTTTACATTTTAACAACAAGTTTGCTTGCAGTTTAAATACAAAACGTAATATTGTGGTACCTAAACTTTATGCAAGTATTATGTGTAGCTTTATATCATACATAACTATTTAGGTACTGACTTTGACGGGGGTTCAGCGACGAGTTGTTGGTAAACATTTGTGGAATGTATTAAAAAACCAAGATGGCGGCGTTAGTTCCGATTTTTTTCACGCCAAAAAACTCTTGTAGGTAACTACAGCTTTATTTAAGGGGGAAACGCCGGGGTAGCCCACGGATTTTGTTTTACGTATTTTGCCATTTGCAGGTATACAACGGTTTGCAGGTAAAAAACGTTAAAAGAAATGAATTATGTTCAACAAAATATGATTTGCGAGCGTAACAAGTATGTATTTACAGAATTATAATCATTTAAATCTTCAATACAACCCTATTGAATGACTATTTCCTGAAATTTCAATCAATAGTATTATATGAACTAAGAGGGTTCATATTTGTTAAGTCATATTTGTTACGATCGCAAATCATATTTTAATCAACATACAACCTGATACTGACCCGCAAATTGCAAAAAACGTAAAAAATATGAATTCCGCGGGCTCCTGTGAAGCTCTCTACGAGCTTCACGGTATCGGGAGGAATAAAATCAAACTACGGTTTATCTCGTTCAATAATTATTCCTATAAAATATACTGGGTGGGTACGTATTTTATTTTACATCTTCATTCTTTTGCTTGTCAACCTAATCTCATAATTGACACCCCGTTCTAAACTTGCTTGAATGTTCGAATGGAAACCGTGCTTAATTATAGCCAGCCTGCATTACATAAGGTTGACTTTATTAGTCAACCTTTACACTACCGCATCCCCCTTAAGTAACATTTCTATAAAGTTCGAACTGACGCGACTTCTGACAGTCCCAAAAACAATCAAATTTTTTTTTAAAGAGTTTTTTACTTTCTGTGGCAACCTACGTCAACACTTAAGAATTTAATAACTTTATGCGCGACAATGTAAGCGTCATGAAAATTACAATTTATTAACGCAATATTGTAGGAATTCTATTGTTATATTCAGGCCCTAAATATTAGCGTAAGTTGTAGTTTACATAAGTTAAGGCATTGTCTCATGCATGTTGTAAATTTTGAGGCGATTTGACCTGAATACCTAAAATACCTCTGAACCAAACGTGAACCCTATTCGTTAGGTACTCTTGTAATATAATAATACGTCAAACTGACAATACCTAGGTGCTTAAAATTTACAACATAGGCTTCTAATTATTTTATTACATATCATCCAACCTGTAATCCCCGAAGAGTTAGGCAGAGATGTAGGTACCTATAGTACTACCACATTTCTCCAGTTATGTTTAAGTCTCATGTCATAGGGGGCGAGCCTATTGTCAACCGGGCACCAATCCAAGCTCCGGGCTTCTACTGAAAAACACAATAACACTGCCCGACCCGGGATTCAAACCCAGGGCCAAATGCTCAACAGTAGTGCTTGCGACCACTAAACCAACGAGGCATTCATCATTCTATCTGCTAATAATAATGTTGAAGAGTTTGAGTTTGTTTGAACGCCCTAATCTCTGGAACTTCTGGTCTAATTAGAAAAAATATTTTAGCATTTGACAGCTCAGTTTTTGAGGAAGGCTATTAAAATCTTGCTAGGACCCTTAGGAGCCGGACGAAAAGAAAAAAAAAGCGATAACGAAGTAATAGGGCAGGCGATGCGATGCGACGAGGTGGGTCGGGGAGCAAGAAATTCCACGCGGACGAAGTCGCGGGCAGAAGCTAGTACTTACTTAAAGTTAATGAACCACATAAATATTATTATGTGGTTCATTAACTTAAGGTTGAAATTGTGCATGTTATCAGGACTCAGGACGCCCATAAAACCTTAAAGTGTGCAGCACTTTAAGGTTTTTTACAACAATACTCTCGTTTTATCATTGTACTTAAGTACACACGTTTATGTAAGCACCCTATCCTTACATTAAGTTGGTGGGAGCTACAGAGGAATTTGTGTATGTCGTGTACTTTATGTAGTGTTGAATGTCTGCTAATTTATAAAGTCCGCCGTACATCAGTGGTAATTTGCATTACAAAAATCGCTAACCGCCCTTACTGCTATGACATAAAGGTGCTGTCACTGTTAAACTGTTCCCACTGATGTGTGTGGGTGTAAGTACTAAGGGTACATCTCTGCCTAACGCTTTTGGGGAAAACAGTCGTGATGTTATGTGTGTGTTTATTTAACCAGGATATCTAGATTTCTTTTACACACCATACAAATTTTTGAGCGCTTGGGTACCCCGCTTGGCCGTTGGTACCTACGCTGGTTAAATATACAAAGTGGCAGAGACAAAAAAAAAATCAGCTAATTCATAGAAAAGTGCAATACTTACGTGGTTAAAATTTATGAAACACGGCACGGTTTCTTTAGGGTACGGACGGCGTATAAACCGCGACATAGGAAAAACGTGTCCCTCAACAAGCTTCCATAGTGATCCATACAACAGTGACGACCGTGCCTACACAGCAGAAAAACGTGTGTGTACAAAGGGCCGACCGGTCATTACTGATTTCCCAAACTTTTTAGACTTTTCAAGTCTTGTTCACAACACCTTTCTGAAGTCCCGATTTCAAAATATATGTGTCTTAGACTAAGCTGAAATCGATTCAAAAGGTACATACTATAGCTAGACAGGCCCCGTGTCAACCGCGGGTCACGCTCGAAGCTGGAATTTCATTTAGTTGTCGGCAACCTTAATCTGGTTGCCGCCGCGACCAGCCAGCTCGGCAGTAATTACGTTAGCTAGACAAACGAGGTATTTCACCGTCGAGTAGCCAGTATACTATCGTAGTCTTTGCCGTCGAGTTTGTAGGATTTGACAGCTGATTGATAAGTACTTCGGTACTTACGTAATACGGTCTGTATTGTTTGTGGTTCGGTCCTTTAGCGGATTGTGTAGCTCGTTGAGCAGTGGGAAGCTTTTAGTAGAATTGTTTGTGTAATTACTGGTATTAACTTATTTAGTCGGTGCCGACATAGAGCTTAAACATTTGGCTTATTTGAAACTCATCATTGCCTAGGTAATTGTAACTGTTAACAGTTAAGTAAGTACTTAAATAATACACTTAAGTGATAATACAGTTAAGTACCTAAGTACTGTAATTTGCAGTTCCTCATTATTAGTTAAAGCCTCAAAAGCTTAGGAATGCTAGTGTGCATTTTGATTGTGATGAACCTATCTAATGAAAACTAAACTGATTTTTAATTTCCTAGACTAAAATTAATGACAGCTGCTATCAACCTTATTGTCAACATGACATTGATGTTTAGTCGCTGCTGTCATTTTGGCTCACTTTATCCAAACAGCATACACCTAATCAAAACTCCAAAACGGGGCTAGGTATAGAGAGAGAGATTGAAATCGGAAGGCTGAATCTTCTTCTTTACGACTCGACAGCAAAAGTAAAGTTTAAATTCAAGTGGATTGAATTTCTAGACCTCACACTAGGATTCTCTGTGTTGTGAGATACAGAGAAGTGCAGGTGTATTACTTTGGACACTCCAAGAACAATGACCAAGTAAATCTGTCTCTACAGATTTCAAGACTTCACACCACCTACATCAATGTTCATTTCAGTTAAACATCGATTGCCAAGTACAGTCAGCGGCGCTGCGGTGTATTCAGCCGCGGATTTACGCATAGGGTTACGTTATTACAAAATTACTATAAATAAGTTGTTTGAAAAAAATAAGTTGGTTCAAGTAGGTACGTAACTTGAGTGGTAAGGATTACGAGGAAAAAAACTTATTGGTTTAGAAACATCGATTTAAGACGACCGTTGAAGCACTTAAATATGGTGACATACATAGCATAGACTGCATAATGTCTAATGTTTATTTATAGTAAGCAATTAAAAATTATATTTTCTATACTACTTAGGGCGATTTTCACCAAGCTTTTATACCTAGAAAAAATTAATTTATCCTGAAAGTTATTTTTAAAATTTTGACAGATATTAGAACTACTACTACTACTACTAGATAATAGAACTGTCAGACGTCAATATTATTTCACGGATAAAAGATATCTGACTTTGGTAAAATAAGCCCTTAGTGGATTTTATTTAAAATAGCAAAATTTTCAAAATGGCTTCGGGCTACAATGTGTGCCTAGAGGCCCTGGGTCTTTAAGTCCGGGCCTGGGTGTATTACAACTACTTAGGTACTAGTAGTGGCTACTAGCAGGGTAGTAACACGAGTCCATCGCACAGGCTCATGTCGTGTCATGTCTCGGTAAACTGCACGTTATCTGCTAAGTTAGAGCGCCATTCACGACCAAAGCTCGGCGAAGACCCGATACTGTTGGTTGGCACGCGAGTGTACACAGCTCTGTGGAGCTGTCGTGTATAGAACAGCTTAAAATGAAGCTATTTAAAGCACAAAGTTAAATAAAGAATTTGTTAATGAAGGCATTCCAAATAGGATATGAGTATACTTGAAACTTCTAAATTAAAATCAAACCAAAAGTGAAAAAATAAAACGCGATCCATAGAGTCTAGAGTTCTTTTATTTTTCGTTTTTATTATAAAACATGGCATGGAAAAGGTTTTGTTAAGAACCCTTTATTTATTAGCGTTGCTTAGAGTTAAGATACGTTTAAAGGAAAAATGTATGGTTAAATAAATAAATAATTACTTAACTTTAAACAATCTTTAACCCCCTAGTAAACTAGTTAACAATTATTAACCTTGTTTTTTTTTCACATAATAATTATATTTCTTTTCTTTTTAATTAGTTATTTTCAAATTAATCTCTCTTTGCATAAGTTTTGTAGCTATCTGTTCTTTTATTTTTATACGTAAGTAGATATAATAGTTGTTTATTCTAGCTCATTTATGGTAAACACAATAAAAAATAATCACTAACGTGGGTACTTGTTTATTGTTTACCGACCGTGTAGGCTTATCAATGTTTATAAAACTGTTATGAAAATAGGATCGCAAATTGGAAACCTGTTTTCTATAAACAAATACCATCTTGTTGGAGGAAATTGGAAGTCAGAAGTTTAATTTCCATAATGGATCTCCTATCATCTCTGGGTGGGTCTAAAATAAGACTGAGTTATTTTACGTTACGAAATGGTTATCTTAGATATTATTTTTGAAACAGTGCAGTTTTATATTTTTATTCATTAGATACCTAATATTAGATATTTGACAAAAAACATGGCTGGAAAATAATTAGGTAGGTAAGTATACAAAAGGTTTTTGTATTTGCAAGGAAATTAATGCATTGTAGGTCGTAGGTTCGAACCCTGACAGGCGCTTTACTTTGTGTTAATTATTTCATCAACACTGCTCTCAAAAAGGTGAAGGAAAACATTGTGAGGAAACCGGCATCACCTACAACCAAAAAAAAAAAATTAAACCTGCCGACCCGCACCGGACCCGCGGCCGCGTGGTGGTTTACGGCCCACTCCCTCTCACAAAGGAGGCCTGTATCCCAACAGTGGGAACATTATAGGCTGATTATGCTTATACTATGCTAAGAAAATTAATTATTGTTAAGCAAACTTACTACCAGCTTAAATTGTCTGTATATTCAAATCACAACTGTCATTTTTTGGCAGTTGTTTTAAATGGCTACTGGCTATTCTATTCTATTTTTCTCTATGGCAATGGTGCCGATGTCGACAATTATTCTGCCAATGGCACAGATGATATGAGAAAACGTATACTCAGTAAGTAGTTCATTAATAAAACTTTGAATTTAATGTGAAACTTGTTGACGAGTTATAAGTTATAACACGACAAATTGACGCAGAGTGTCAACTAGGTAACCGATTTATTGACCTACTTAATAATATGTCATAGTTTATATTAAAAATATTTACAAACATAGTTTCGACAACACAAACAGCATACAAACCCGTGGGCGGACTATTTGACACAGAACTGCTTACATAATTGCCATCGCCGATTCATTTCATATAGACTGCCATTAATCATATCACCACCAGCCTGGCAGTAATTTATGGAGCCCGAGACACTGATAATAGATTTTAAGTGTTATTTACTATGTCGGACCGGCCCTTCAAGTTATTATGCATTATCAATAATGGTAGGATTTATTTTGCAATATATAGAGCAGTCATCATGAAATGTATTTATAAAGAAGTTATCTAAGGGCTAATTTTTCAATCGACAGAAAATTTTTTTCGTGGAATAAAATTGACGTCTGACAGATTTTGTATGGAAGAACTGTCAAAAATTCAAACTTATTCCTCGGATAAAATTACCTGGCGTTCGAAAAATCAGCCCTCTAAATATGCTATCTAATAAACAAAAGCACAATCCTTCCTTAAAATAATCAATAGTACGTTTTCTTCGGACAGACGTGCAGAGCTTTTTAGAACACCCACATTTCGCTAGTTATGTTTAAGTCCCATGCTAGATTTGCTGATAATGCCTATTAGGAAATTTAGACTTCAGGCTGCTACTTAGAAAATCTAGAAAAACTTTGCCCAATCCAGTGATCGAGAAGGACCCCACGCTTGCAGTCAACAAGCACTCAATTTGGAACAATCATAATCTTAGACCATTTCTTTGTATTTAGTATGCAGCAGAGTATATGAGAGTATATGAGAGTATGTGAGAGTATATGAGAGTATATGAGAGCAGTGGTGGCCCAGTGGTGACGACCCCGACTTACGAGTTGTAGGTCGTGGGTTCGAACCCAGACAGGCGCTATACTTTGTGTAATTTATTTCATCACCATTTGTCTCAAAAACGGTGAAGGAAAACATTGTGAGGAAACCAGCATGTCCTAGGACCAAAAAATTCGAAAACATGTGACATCAACCAACCCGCACTGGGCCCGCGTGGTGGATTACGGCCCATTCCCTCTCACAGAGAGGAGGCCTGTATCCCAGCAGTGGGAACGTTATTGGCTGATTATGCTATGCTTATACTATGCAGGGAATTTGAATTCCCACGCATTGTGTAGGTAATTATAGATCCCGGAAATGCCGCTTTCAAACAAATCTGTGCCTACTTACGTAAAGCATTTTCCAATGTGTCATGACTTCTAGCTAAGATAACAATCGTGGGATAGGTCTAAGGAGAAGCACTTACCTGTGAAATACACGGGTGAGTTCATTAGGGTTCAAGTATCACTGTGTGTCCTCCGGCTCAAAAGTCTAGACCTCTTCTTGGCCGTGCAAGCTACTTGCACGGTGTAAACGAGGCTTAGTCTAAAATAAGACACCCTTAAACAAATGCAGCGCTGTGTAAGACTTATCAAAGATGTTAAAATGGATTTAGCTTACATTTAGAAGTAGTTTTAATGTATGTAAAAATAAATATTTAAAAAAGCATACTATATATATTTTTTCTTTTTGGTGGGAATATCGATCGAAATAATTTCAAGTATCGATTATCGATTAATTATAAAATACTAAAATGTAAATCATTGTCGGGTGGGAAATAATTTCCCTGTTTTTGAATAAGGGTTAAGGGTGGCGCTCTAAACTCATATTCACTTACGTTTTTTTTGCAATTTGCAGCGGGGTAATTCCGTAACGCACTATCAGTAGCAATGGGTTTCATTTTGACAGTTCAACAATATTCATTGCGTTATTTACGCTGTTGAGCAGACACATTTTTCGTACATATGAAGCAGTGGATTAGCAATATCCTTCAAAATTATTCAGATTGAGATTTATAATGTGTTACGCAATTTCGGTGCTGGTTAGTATCAGGTTGTATGTTGTTTAAAATATGATTCGCGACCGTAACAAATATGGCTTTACAGAATTATAATCATTAGAATCAGCAATACAACTCCTTGAGTTAGAATTGGCCTCAAATGTCATGATTTCATGAAATAGTCATTCAATAGGGTAATATGAACTTGGGGGGGCTCCTCGGCAAGTCCTGGGGGGCGTACATATTCTATAGCTATACATATTTTATAAATTGAGGCTGGTTTTCGGGCTTGTCTGTGTGGCCGCGAGATTTTACTAAATTACGCAACGGATTTTGATGCGGTTTTCACCATCATTTAGAGATTTTATTCCGGAAGGTATAGAATACTTACATTAATATTAAACAAACATTTGATAAAAAAATTTCGCCCTCTTGTCAAGTCTAAAAACCGTGCGAAGCAGAGGGTTCGCTAGTGAAACATGAAACCCAATACATAGGTGCAAATAAAAACGTGTGGGGTCCGGGGACCCCCGACAGGAACGAAGTTCAAAATGAAAATCCAAGATAGCGGCTGCGAAAATAAAAAAATGACGAAAATTTGACCTCATTATCGGCATCAGCATCATCGAAAACCATGAAAATGACACTCATACCGAAAATTATAAAAAGTTCGCAGCCTTCATCTTGGATTTTCATATTGACCTCAGTATTCGCATCAGCACATAAAAACTATCTCTCTCTCTCTCTCTGTCTCTTTCTGTGTAAAAAAGTCGCATGGAGTCGCATAACGCGTTTTCGTTACGTGACGATTTCTCCAAGTATACTCCTACCGCAAGTTCCGTTATAGAACTTCGTTCCATCAAACGGTCTTTCGAAATACTCTCCTCTGATTAATAGGGGTGACATATAATGCTCTAAGTGCTGCAAACCAATAAAACCATTCGCTAAGCTAATGGAGACTCAATTGACAAGATTTTTACATACATGCGGGACACGCCAAAATCATTGAATTAATCTGCCGACTATTATGAGGGCGTGAAGAATTCTAAAATAATTGTGTCAGATAGCAATCTATAGTATTTTATTGAGTGATGGATTCGAAATCTGCGCCTCTGCTATCAATTACAATCTGAATTATTTTGAAGGATATTGCTAATCATTGCTTCATATGTTCGAAAAATCGGTCTCCTCAACAGCGTAAATAACGCAATGAATGTTGTTGAACTATCAAAATGAAAGTTACTGTTAGTGTGATACGCAATTATCCCAGTGGCATTAAAAGAAGTAAGTATTATTTAGGCTGAGTTTAAGTTATATTTAGGGCTGATTTTTCAATCATCTGACAACTTTATTCGAGGAATAATTTTGAAATTCTGACAGTTATTTCATACAAAAACTGTATCTGGCGATGGTAAAATCAGCCCTTAAACATATAAAGTGTTTAGTCGCGACAGCATAATTTATCCGATCTTCGTCGTCTACAAAATGTCGCTTGTCTATAAAACAAACACGATAAACTATTGGTTTAATTATGTCTCATCCGACTGTCGGATGAACGAATGGTGGTCACTTGGTCTGCGTTTAGAAACTTCAAAGTAACTTTCCAAATACTTCTGTTCTCTTTGATTCTATTTTGACTAATGACTTTCCTGTGAGACTACTTGATAGCCTTTTTTTTTGTATGTTATACTAGGTGCGCCCCGCGGTTTTATCCGCATAAGTGTCAATCCCGCGGGAATATCGGGATAAAAAGCATCATATGTCTTAATTCAGGTCATGGTCTACCCATGTGCCAACAATTTCATCAAAATACGTTCAGCAGTTTTTTCGTGAAAGCGTAACAAATAATTAAAAAAAAAACAAATATTTTTTCTTAGAAAAGTCGTAGGATCAAAATTTTTTGACAAAATAAAATAGTTTGAAATTATTCCATGTACGCATAAGTATTCAACATTCAAAGATCTCTTTTCCAATACCTCTTTGTTTTATATTGAAATACTAAAAGTAAACTGGCTGAATCAGACCAAAAAAATAAAGACAAGCCATTTAAAAAAAAAAACTCTCTAGTTTTTTTTCTATCTTATGGCAGCCATTCCAAACTTTTGAGCCTTCTTGCCAGGATTTATTGGTTTCTTAATGAAAAGAGGTTTCACAACGAGTGATGATAATGTAACCTTTTTTTCGCGACTTTAGTTGCAAAAATGTCAAGAGTTATTCATTAGACATCCAAATGACTCTGGTACTTTTTTATTAGGGACACAGAGATTAGGGTTCCGGAAAATTCATTTCCATTTCATGTCATGCCGCAGCCTGATCCATCACTTCCATCAGTCTTACAACGAATTAGACGCCCAACGAGACATTTAGGGGAAGTACCTAACATCATTTCCGGGAAATATTTGTAATTACATTATTTTTGCTTTATTTGTCGCCGAAGTAATTTAAAACACAATGAATTCAAGTTCAAATCTCTTTAAAACCGTCTAGCCACCTTTATTGTTGCAGCGTAAAAACGTAAAAAAGACAAGAAAAGCAAACATAAATTGGCTTTCTCCATTTTATTACGTTCGGAAACGCGTTTTATAAAGTGAAATAGTCGACGTCGTAGGAATCACATTACGATAATACGTTTATTGATGAGCCGATAGGCTTTCATTGACAAACTGTTTATGAATGGCTTCAAGGCGAGGCGGCTGGTTGGCTAGGCGACTAGCCACGAGCCACGTGCCTCGCCCACGGATGGCTCCGCGTTTAGTGAGAGGCGGAGCGGAAGTGCCGTCCGATTTGTCCGTCCGTTGCGCTACTGTAGGCGGGTAACGAGGTGGTATATGGCATAGGCGATAGCGATTTAAGGTTTCTTGTTATTTTTATATCAAGATTTCAAGCAATGTTGTGCATTAATAGGAAAACGGAAAATCGTGATATTCTATGTATTTTTTTTCCGAAACAGCGTAAATGTTTCTGTACACATAGGTTATCCGAAAAAACTACTGAGGCGTTTCTTGCAATTAAAACGATTGATAAACTACTAGTTTGTGTGAGAAATTCGATTTACAAAAGATTTCAATATTAAGTGAAAAATTGATGCAACTTTAATATTTCAATTCTCTCCATCCTATGCCTCAGACCGTACGCCGCCCAAAGGTGTAAGTTGCATGTGATTGCGTGCCGTGACCTGCGTGGGCGCAGCGACTATAAATCGTTGAATTATTTACACGCCTTTGACAACACCGACCATTTGAATAATGTTTCGTTAACCAATATAAATTTTATCGTGACAACATGTACTTTGTAGTCGTTATGAAATATTATCAGTATAATAGGTATAATTGTTATTGTATTAATCAATAAACACGTCACGCCATATTGCAACTAAGCAATATGAATAATAGTCTTAATCACAATTAATATCTCGTTAAAGTCTTATCGTGATTTGTAATTTTCTCATGTGACGTAGCATGAAATGTATTTCCGTTCTCTTAGTTCCATTTATAAAGTAACGAGTTCTCTGCGTGAGTTGGTAAGTGATTCCAAATGTATAACTATACAAATAAATAAAATTAAAGTGTCTGTTTGTAATGTCAAAATAATAGCTTTTTACTAAATGCATATGAAAGTTAATACGGTAGATACTTAGTATCACAAATTTTTTTTTTTTAAATTTCTGCCTATCGGTCTGGCTGGGTGTCTGTCTGTTTGTTCCGGCTAATCTCTGAAACGGCTGGACAGATTTTACTGGACTGTGAGGCAGATAGGAGTAGGTACCTTATAACATCAGCTATCGTAAAATCGTATCTAAAATAAAAATATAGTTACTGCTTAGGCTTATTTTTATTTTAGAAAAAGAATTAGGTTCCGCCCAGAAAAAATAAAAACCCATGAAATCCAGTTTGTTTTCCGACATACACACGAACGAAGTCGCGGGCACAGCTAGTATAAATATAATTGTCTATGGGCTTGACTTGACGAGCTACCGTGGAGGATTCATGAAGAGCGCGTCAAGGACGGTCGCCTATTGACAGCTCAATTAGGAATACAATAGTGAGGCGGTAGACGAGAGGCGAGCTGGTATAAAAACTGGATCTTGCCTCAAGTGGCACAAGCAGTCGCTGCAACTGCCGCGCGAGTATCAATCACAGACATTAATTGGTACAAAACGATTAACAATCTTGACAATAACATTTTTTGTAATGTTAGTAATTACATCGTTTCTAATTTTATATGACTAGATGTTGCCCGCGACTTTGTATGCCATCCAGGGCCCTAATTCACTTTCTAAACCACGTCAATTCCTTAGCTAATCACGGCATCTGCTAATAATGTATTTTCTATGACACAATGAACGGAACTGCGCGAAATAAACACGAAGTTGGCGTGGTTTGAACTGTCAAAATCGGTTGCTTGACAACCGCACGTAGTTTTCACGTGGTAAGATAACGTGGGGAATAATAATTACCATACAGGTTTGTTGCCCTTGATGAAAAGTCTAGTTCTACTTCTCTAGGTTAAGGTCTACCCATGTACAGATTTTCATTCAAATCCGTTCAGCCGTTTTAGCGTGAAAGCGTAACAAACAAACATACAAAAATATCAAATCGTTTTTCTTTATAATAGTAGTTTAGATATTCAAAATCACTTATAAGCTACGTGTACCAAATTCCCAGAAACCCGACGCTCTTTGATCCATTCGCTAATAAAAAAGCTTTGCAAATATTCCAGCCTGTATTTACAGCTACGAGCTTCAGCGACGCAAAATTTATTTCTGAAAGCGCCGTCAGTTATTACTAAAAGACTAACACAATACCTACACCTGAAAATATTTCCTATTTCCCTTCAGTGGACACATTTCTATTTAGTCTGCAATCTGTAATATTTCGGCTCCGTTGGACAGAGCCGCCAATAATAACATTGGGTGTTTCTGCTCCAATAAATTCACTTATAAATGAAATACTGTCTGGTATTCAATTCAACTATTCGATCAAACTACTTTGCATATTGGCTGGCTCGGAGATCTGTCCCAATAGATACTTCATTTAAATAATACAGTATTCGTTATGCTTGATTTAAATAACTAATTTGCCCTTAATTCAAGCAATATTGTGTTTGCTTATATGTATGTATGTATCTATCTATGTATTAGTATTTATTCTTGTACCTATTTTATCTGTGTATTTTATAGTCATTTCCTAGCTACGTTTTGTCTCTGCATCACCCTAAGGTTGACTGGTAGTAAATGCCTCAGGCATTAAGTCCGCCTTTGTACAGTATTTTTATTACACTTTTGCATAAAGTTTTAATTAATATATAAATATCGTTTTGTTTATTATATTTGCTGGTGTAAGACATCGTTGTCATTAAAGATTCTTACGAAACGTGTCGCTAAACGGTTGCCTCATGTTGTGTTACGCACTTATATGACTTAAAATACCGCATACACTTAACTTTTACAACTGGTGAGTGGTGTGGGCGGCCCGCTGCTTTTCATTCATACTTTATCACGATCAATGAATGAACTACCAAATAAAACGTTTATTGATCGTCATTTACATTTATTTCCATAATATTACGTGTCTTCTAATGCATTATGCTGCTCGAGACTTGAAAGGGTATATAGTGTAATTGTTAGCGTTAGATAAAATGGACTAAAGTGGTTTACAGGCAATCAAATAAATATATTTGATTGTGTAATTGCATCTAATTCATTTTGTGAACACGTGCAATGTGCGAGTTCAACTAATTGATGGACTATCACACATGTTCATTACACATGTTTAATCACAATGTTAAAGTGCAAAATAGTACAATTTTAAAATTAGTTAAGTCACAACAGCAAGTAATGACGTCATGCACTACAACAAGAGTTCAACGAACATTCTTCAGAGACAAGATGGCGATTATTTCCATGTCTAATAGTAAAATAACTTTCAAAATTGACTAATAGCATTAATTTCACGATGGTGTGGACAATGAATTAGTCTCTATCCGGTCGTTAAGCAGGACATCCAGAAGGCTATATTTTTAACAGAACAATTGCTACAATTGGCCTGTCGTAAAATTACGACGAGAAATCTTCAACAGACAGACGCAATTATGAAAAAGTAGAATTATATTCAATTAGTGACCGTTGTGTGGGATGAAGCTTCCTTGATTTTCTCGCTCATTTGACATTTCTAATGGGGTATTCAATTGCTACGAATTATTCTTTAATGACCGTTGTTGTCTATGGGAGCCAGGCTGGCATTTGAATTTGGAAGGGCTTCAATTCGGTTTGTAAAACTTTTACGCTATTTATAAAGGTGACTGATTTGGCCTTTGAAAATCGAAGGGTTTTCTTTGGTCTTCGTTAGGTAGCTAGAGTTCGTTTCACGAGAGAAGTTACAGACGCGGCGCTACGCCTACATGCGACGGAGACATCAATCTTTATTTATTTATTTATCTCAACCATATTATAGGTACTGCTAATAAAATGCACCATCTTAAATAGAGAAAGGTGTGTGAGGTAGGAGAGTTGTTGTAGGAATATTTCTAAAGTAAATAGTAAGTTGTTGTGTTGTAGTAAGTTGAACTAATTTTTATTGGAATATAATAAAAAATCGCTTAAGGACTTCTTTCGTGAGACGGACTCTATACCCACCCTTACTTTGCTTTGCTTACACATTTGTATACTAATAATAAAGTTAATATAAAGCTGAAGTTTGTTTGAACGGGATAATTTCTAGAAGTTACTTAAATTTACTGGTAGCAGTAGGATTCGAAAAAATCTTTTTGCATTTGATAGCCCAATTCTTGAGGAAGGTTATTAAACATCACGATAGCCGGGTAAGGAGCCGAGTAAAAAGAAAAGAGTAAGGATGAACGCGAAAACGAACTAACAGCGCATGCGATGCGATCTGACAGAGTCGGTCGGGGGATCAAGAATTTTCACGCGGACGAAGTCAGAGGCAGAGTGCAGAAGCTAGGAGGTTATAACATCGTGGTATCACGTGACGATTGTCTAATTAAGTCCACGCTAACAACCCACATGAATTTCCTAATAAGGCAGATAATGCGTTTAGCGTTTGAACCCACTTATAATTTAAATGTTTAATTAGATGATGAGATTTTAATTACTACGTGTGTTATGTAATGTTGTGATAGCAAAACTATAAATAGTATAAGGTCATATAATAATAATGTAATACAGACTTCTCTTATTACCTAAATTAGGTTAACATAGCTCGGGACCATGGGGTCCCGATCCTGTAGAAGGCGTACAGGGGCCGAAGCCAACTCGCAGAGGCCCGTTACACGCTGTCAATGAAATGAGACACCAACCGAAATTATCCCTGTATGCATTGTGCAAGTGCACCCAAGGACAAGCCCCGGTTGGTGAAGAACTATTGCAGGATATAGATACAAAAATAATTATTGAACTTTGGTTTGAGTGGCTAAGATGGACTAATTACCAAGAACTAAACTGCCTGACCAAATTATTAGCAATTTTTTTTAAAATTATTATTATCAACCCATACCTACAGACCCATTACTGGGAAAGGCATTTCCTCGTTCTTCCATTTCTCATTCTCACATTTGCTCTTGTGAACTAATCTTTCATGAAAAAGTTAGTCAATCTTCGTCTGAGCCTTCGTCGTCTTCACAATTATCTACATATTTCCAATCAAAACTTGATTTCCAATCTCGATAATGAAGCAATTACTGTCCCTTGACAACATCTTAACATCCTAATGAATTCTGTGCGTCAAATGAAGGTACCTGACAATCTGTGACGCGTCACTTCCGCCTCACTAATTGCGTTTGTAATGAAAATCTACTCAAGTTCACGGACGACGATCTGACTGTTTGGACATTCCAATGTAAAAATAAAGCTCGGAGTTATAAAAGAGACGACGAAGAGACATATCTAGCACCAATTAAGTAATTTCCATGTTACTTATTTATTATTTTAATGAGTTAGTACCTATTTAGTTAGTGATGGATGGCGCTGTGAAAATGTTTTGTGTACAGTCACCAAAGGAGATAAGTAACCAGGGTCGTCGTCTATAGTTGAAGTTTAGTAAGAACCCGATGGATGTTTCCGAATAAAATTTAGTTTGATAAACTTTTTGTTTTCTATTAATTAAATAAAAATTTATGTGAAAACATTTATCAGTTTCTTACTAAACTTTAACTATATCCGACGACTCTGGTTACTTATCTCCTTTAGTGACCGTACCCCTGATTTTGCATCGCTGTCCAAATCACAGTGATCTTTATACTCAATCAAATAAGGTTGCTGTTGGGTTGCTGCTGTCAGAGGTAAAATAACTGTGAACAGACTGTACCTATGTATGTATGTATGTATGTTCGGGTGGACTCTTGCAACTCAATTTTGAAGCAGATATCTTCAACCGATTGAGCTGAAATTTTGCATGCATGTGTAAATCGGATGACAATGCAAAATTATTATGACATGGAGCTGCTCTGATGATGGAGCTGGAAGATGGCCATAGGAACTCGGTAATTAAACGACACAACGCCATCGAGTTTGGGCTCGTATGATTCGTCTTGACGAGTACTTTGGTGCTAGATGGTAACAAAGGTCTGATGATGGAGCTGGAAGATGGCCATAGGAACTCGGTAATTAAACGAAATAACCCCATCGAGTTTGGGCTCGTTTGATTCGTCTTGACGAGTACTTTGGTGCTAAATGGTAACCAGGGACTAAAGATGAACAGGTAACTCAAGTGCCGTAAACGCATATAACGGAAAAACACTGCTACGCGCTACGAACTACGCCGTAGTCAATCTCGCATCAAGAATACAAAAAGATTTTAAAAAAATAAAACTTTTTAAAAACAAGCTTTTATTAATTATTAATAAGAAGGACTAAAAAGTTAAAAAGTTTTTTTTTCTATTAAATTTCTTGAAAACATTTTCATTTTCATTAGCTAAGGCACTAGGAAGTGCGTACATACATACTTCCTTAGCTAATCTTTGAAAACCATTGGCTACCTAATCGCTTACGAAAACTTCTCAAACAGCCTGCTCCTTCATTGAAAAGAAAATCCGCATTTTCGCTGTAAGACTGAATTTTCTATCAATACTAAAAAGAGGTAAAATTTATGAGTTTTTATGTAGGGGATATTATGTAGGGGATATTCTTCGAAACTACTGATCCGATTCTGAAAATTCTTTCACTACAGAGAAGCTACAGCCGCGTGTCACAGAATAGAATAGAATACTCTTTATTGTACACCATACAAATTACAGAACATAAATATACAATAAAATTTTACAAAGGGTGACACAATGGGCGGTCTTATCGCTAAGAGCGATCTTTTAAAGACAACCAACAAATATAGGTGGTAGTCTGTGGTGTACCATTTACATTATACAATTAATATATATACATATAGTATATTTTACTCGTCTAAACTCGTCACAGACTCTCTGACTCACATTATTTTATATAAGATTTTATAAGTATTTTATATTAAAACAAGAAATTGAACACGGACGAAGACGCGAGCAGAAACTAGTCATCAATAATGGATATACATTACATTTCTTTTAAAACTTGACAGTCAAAATCACAGTGATGTTTGATCACCGCGTCGTATTTGACCCGCGAGTGCACTGTGCACCCACGACCTTAGGGAAGGGCCGCTAAGCGTCGCCCCACGCAAAGCGGAGTCTTGCGAAACGATTCGTGGTAACTAAACGTTTCTCATGCATACAACCTCGAGGTATTCGGAATTTGTTGCCATGTTGATACGAACGGTGATATCGTAAATAATTGAAGCTTCATTTGTGGCCGGCTTGTTTGTTTATTTATAGGTGGAACTTGGCTTCATTTAGTTTGGTTTTAGGGTGATTAATAGCAGTGATACAGACATTTCAAGCCTAGTTGTATATGGTAACAAAATTGGTCGTTAATTCTGCGCAATTTTATTCTACTCCACACAATGTTGCTCTAGTGCTATTGTTTAAAAAAAAACTAAGTGTCTGTTATTTTTTTTTTTAAACCGAAATCACAGTTTGGCTAAGACATCGACGAGCAAAGTGTAACCAAGATTCCAGATTCTATTCCACCCAGGGTAGAACATTTTCGTCGGTTATCAAAAAAAAAATCTGCTGTTTCATAACAAAGTGCAATACGGTATGTATTGCACTTTTTTCTTTTCTTAATGAAATGGAAAGAAAAAGATGCACAGACCTTAAATTTAGTCTAGTTTGTGAACAAGGGAATCAGGGCCATTGGTCGAATGCTTATCAACGCCAAGAATGTGTAAATGTCAAAGAGTGATGCTCGGAAGAGAAAGAATGCGAACATTTCTCCCGTTAGTATCAATACGGATGCAATCTACAAGATTAACCGACACCATAAATGATTATATTCGAAGAAAATTATGATCTCTCACGTTCCCTCGCTCTCAACCATCTCAACACTTTAAAACAAGCTGATTCACGTAGTTCTGTATAATTATATGAAGAATAAAAGACCCGTTACGATAAGCTTTCCAAGTTGCATTGTAAACAAAACCGATACGGAAAATGTACACTTTTATGAAGGTTACGGCTTTGCCCGCATGGATGTCGAAAAACGTCCCACAGGAACAGCCGTTTTTGGCACACATTCAGACAAACAGACAAACGGACAAAAATTCTTCGTTACTATTTTATTATATGTATGTATAGATTTAATATTCAACTAGCTGTACCCGCGACTTCATTCGCGTGGATGTCGGGTATCAATAATGTGCCGCTTAGAGCAAGTCTAGGTAGGTACCTACCACTCCTCCATTGAAAAGGAAGAATCTTTTTTCGCCTCCTTTTTGCGCGGAACCGTAATTCTTTTTCTCAATAATGTAATAATAATAGAAGATGTAGGTACTATTAATATTGATTATAACAAAGCTAGGTGAGTTCATTCTCCATCCTGGCTGACTTACCAATTACAATTTAATAGTTACGACTAGCTTTTACGATTACAGCTTTACCTTTCATAAACGAAGCATTATTTGCACTTTAACAGCCGTCAATGTAAAGATATAAAACGCAGTCCCTACCTACATTGTAAGAAACCACTTGAGTACCTTAAGGGAAAGGTCATGCCCTCCCACACCGCGGTGAAGAGATGATAATCACTCTTGGCACGGAGGGCCTGCCCTGAGCTTGGATAATTAGCGGGTGTTCACACACCTGGCCACTTTCCCTCCGTGCTGCAATGCCGAGAAAGTTCCTCAGTTGAATGCAAACAGCCTTTAGTTACACGTTATGCACGCGCGAGCGAGCGAGCGACCTTTTAACATCTCAATAAGTGCAGTACTCAATAGGTATTCAGGGGGATTCGCGTCAGTACCAATTTGAATGTCCGATGAGGCGTTTCCAGTGAGTTACTTTGTAAGTCAAGTGTCATTCTGTAGCTTGTAAACACCTGGAAATCTGTATAATGTAGAATTGGTTACAAAAGTTATCTTTATGTTCTTTAACAAGTCCTATTCGGATGTTCAGGGTTGGCAATCTTTTATACTCCCTGTATTTCAACACAGTACCGGATTTGTTAAGATTTTAAAATTAAGAAAACCAACCCTCGGCAATTCTGGGCATGTGATTGAGTTTGTGTCAGTTTCCAGTGAGTTATACTTTGTAAGTACAGTGTCATTCTGTTTCTTGAAAGCAATTGGAAATCTGTTTAATGTACAGTTGGTTGCAAAAGCTATCCTTATGTACTTTGACAAGTCCTATTCGGATAATTAGGGTTGTCAATCTGTCAGGCGCCTTGTATTTCAGCACTCCATTTTACAGTACCGGATTTGTCAAGTTTTCAGATACTTAGCCAATTCTCGGCAATTCTGGGCATTTGATTGAGTTAAATGAACATACTCGTTGAAAAGAAAATGAGGAATTTAACGTATTGAATGCTAAATCCTCCAATGACAGTAACCAGAATTCCACAAGTTACTCTTTCCATTCATAAACGCTTTCCCATGGAAGCCGACACTATTGTTTGTAACAGGTAATAAAAACGCGTGGTTATCAAATATCTTACGTCCCCCACACGAGGCGGTAGAGAGGTGAGCTAGAGGTGTGTATAGACAACACTTGGTAACGTACACCGGCTGAACGAGACCACAACGAGGTCACAGACTCGCAAGTAGAGATGCTCCTTACTGCACCGTTAGGGTTGCCCGATGTCTATCATGTTCTGCTGAAATAACGGTTGGCAACACAATGTGTTGTTCTGAGATTAATGCGGAGTTATACGTAAGATTATGATACCTGATTGTTTTATGTCGGTAAACATTTTATTAGTTATCGATGTAGCCGTTTTTGCTAGTAATATTTAAATACAAAGACGCAGCCGCTTCTGATTTATCGATCGTTGTCAAGCTATAATTTACTGTCCAGGAAATGGCTACAAGTAGGCATAACGGCTTAGCTCAGACATGCCACAGATTAATAAGTTTAATTACGAGTTTTATGAGCAAACGCTTATAAAACCTCTCGGTATTTATAGCACCATCACATCTAGATTTAATAAGTTTAAATTAGCTTTATACGTCGTGTAAATTACGACACAACGGAATTGGTAATTATCAACACTAGCTGGAAAATTTATCTAGACACAGGACGTGAAGTATGACTGACATATTTTATCGTGGCTGTAATTAAATACAACATTCTAAGACTGAGTTATGCTATAATGTTTAACATTTATTTGTTTTAAGAGTAACGAATACCTGTGTGATGAAATACCTACGTTCAGAGTTTTGAGGTGGTTTTTAAAGATAAGTGTATTGTACAAGAGAAGAGAAAATTTGAAAAATTATTTACAATTTGGAAAAATAACCTGTGTGTAGGTAAACAGGGATGAATATGACCTTGTAGAGCTCTTATGTTTTTATTACATAAGAAACACGATCAATTAAATCAAAAATCTCAATTGAATCACAAATCTCACAAAACGGGATGTCTTGTGAGATTTATGAATCAATTGAGTTCCAATTCTGGACTATCAAGGCTCAAAAACTTTTAACGCCATCGCAAAGCAGTTTTCTATCTTTTGCCATTTTTATTCCAGCCTTTCCGTATCAGGGATGCATTTCTGCATATACCTACTTTGTTAATAATAATATAAAATAGATATAGTACATACGTAATCACAGCCCTGCGCTACTAGGATGCGAGGTACTCGGTCGGCACTGGCAGACGGAGCGGCGCGCCACAAACTACCCATTTTATCGTGCACCGACCAGCGCAGGCGCAGCGACGCTCGACATTCATTTCCTTTACCTCATTGTTTGCTAATACACGTGCTAACGTTTTCGGAACTTTAGAAGTTTGTCAGATTTCTAAATTAGAAATTGTTAAAGGAAAAGATGGGATTCCATTCTAAGGTTATATCTATAGAGCATTTGATCCAAAACTCAAAACTGGAATGACGTGTAAAACATCCTAAAACGATTAAATTAGAGTTAAGTTTCCAAATTTTCAGTCATATATCTACATATTTTCTGCAGGTATCAGTAATGGAACTATTATCAAAGTTACCTTTAACAAACACACCTATCTAGTTCCAAGCTCCGGAATATACCAGTGGCGGACTAAGCCTGTCGGGGGCCCCGGGGGCGGCAAAACGAAATGCAAAACAAGGTTTCTCGAAAAGGTTAGGTTTTCTTTTGACTATTGATACAAAAATAGGAATTACTTTGTCGACTTATGCAGAGAAGTCTGAGAAAATAGTAAATATGCGTTGCAATAGAGAGCGAAGCAAGCTCCAATTTTTTTTAACATTTAGCATACGTAAGTAAAAAGCTGATTTTTATTTTGAGTAGATTTTTACTTACTGAACATATTTTGGTCTTGTTAGGATATGATCAAAAAGGTATTTCTCAAGTTTTCGGGACCCCCCAGGACCCCCCTTAGTCCGTCAGTGAAATATATAGTGCATAGTATAGAATAGAAAATTTTAATACATATTTATTACGTTCCAGTTATTAATATTATTACGTGTATTTACGCTGTTACCTATTAAATATAAACTACATTGTGTATGATATCTAGTTACAACACGGTGAATATTCCGTGAAATACGTTAGAGCGATGATAATTCAATCAGCGAAAACTAATAGGAGAGGCAAACAGCTGCGGCTTCAGTAAACATAATAACATAACGGTATTCAAGTGGTTTGATGGGAAACACGGATTTATTCAAACATGCCCACGATTTTACTAGACATTCCTTAAATCTCTCTCGAATCATCAGTAATGGATTTAACAATCATACTAACAATAAAATTATACTCAACACGTAAGTACCTACCTGCGGGGTATTTGCGTAACACACTATCAGTAGCAATGGCTTTCTTTTTGACAGTTCAACAACATTCATTGCGTTATTTACGTTGTTTATACATTTTTCGAACATATGAAGCAATGGATTAGCTAAATCCTTGAAAATGATTCAGATTGAGATTGATAAGTAATTATGAATTATGATATTACGTAATTAGCGTGCTGTTTGGAAATTTCACGGGCAATCCATTCACTAGCTTATGAAATTATTTTTGTTGGCGTATACATATACCCCACGCCATGACTATCCCAAGCTGTAGATAAGCTCGTGAAGCCGGACTGCAAAAATAAACCTCTGTGACAGACGGACAAGAAAGTCATCTTATACTTAATCTATTTTCCTTTTAAGGCCGGAACGCCTAGTCATTTTATTCTAGGTGCATCGTCTTCACATATAATTGTATAATTAATGTATACAAAATATTGTAAAACATTTTAAAAGAGTGACGGTGGAGTTTCTTGCCCATTCTTCTCCAGACGAAAACTACCTGTTGGAAGCGGCGAATAGAATCAAATATTTTATTGTAAATTTTGACGTCCAAAACGTGGCGACCAAACGTGGCGACTAGAATCAATTATCGTTAGAATTTATAGTTCAAAAGTGCCTTTTATGTGCCTATGTGAAATAAATGCTTTGACTTTGACCTAAAAGTACAGACGAACTTAAACGAAGAAATCCTCTAATCGATATTCAAATCTTGTAAAAAAAACAAAACACAATCGGAACCGTTAATCACGCCAATAAAATATTATCACCATGACTTACGATTTCCATTCCGTGTTGGTAGGTTGTTAAACAAGCCATGATGTTCCGCAGGTTGCCTAGACAGTTCGGCGCTGCGCCCACGCATCCACGCACACTCGCTAATACACTATTTATAACTATTATTTATTGGCTCCATTCCATCAACATGTCTGTGGAAAGAATTAATGATGGCGGTGATAGATATAAAACAAATTCAAACTTTGATAACGATGAAGTCTGTTTTGGGAATGAACTTGACGGACAAACATATTTAGAAGAGAAAACAATAACATACCTTAATATACTTGGTTGAAGAGGACAAGCCTGGTACATAAGTCTCTCGTCACCCCAAATTGGCAGCAAGAAATTCTTTAATCTTCAACAAAAACGTCGATAACGATCGCTATCTAAATCTAAACTAATAATAAAGCTGAAGAGTTTGTCTGTTTGTTTGAACGCGTTAATCTCTGGAACTACCACTCGGATTCGAAAAATTATTTTTAGGTTTAAAGAATTTATTCTCATAAGAACAATATATAGGTTCACTTACAAAAATACAAAGTAATTACTTAAATCTAAATGAAATACATATTACCTCAGGTGCGTGTTGGTGAAGTTATACAAATAAATATTAGGTAGGTAAGAAGTTGCTCACATTTATTGATAAGTATGCGGTATGACTACATTTTGTGAATATAATTCTTTAGTTTCATTTTGAATGAGTTAATGTTGTTACAATCTTTTACGTCATTTGGCAGGTCATTAATTCATTATATAGCTGTGCTCCTGCGAACAATACGGTTTTTTGCATTCGAAAGCCCAATTCTTGAGGAAGGCTAGAGGATATATATCATTACGCTAGAACTCTTAGGAGCTGAGCAAAAAAGTCAGAAAAAGCTAAGTGAAAATGAAATAACAGCGTGACAGGTGATGCGATGCGACAGAGTGGGTCAAGGGAACAAGAAATATCACGCGGACGAAGTCGCGGGCTGAAGCTAGTTTATATATATTAGGCTGCTGATACTGATTTATTGTTCAGAAGCTCTTAAAAGCCACCGTTATCTAGAGCACTAGCGTACCAACCATACCCATAAAACTGAAATATACATATTGAACCATGCTGCATTAAGCCTTGGATACACTAGGGGACATTTTGTGTCGCAACATGACGCGCAACACTCAATCCACGTGTCGCTGCAACGTTGCAAAGTGTCCCGCAACAAGTTGCGCAACATTTTACGTGACACGGGACATGTTGCTTGCTCCCGCTCCGAGAGCGAGCGCAGACGTCCCGCGTCAGTGTCGCTCCATTTGTAGGCCTGCAAAATGTTCCGCGACATTCTCTCGGGACATTCACGTAGTTGTCGAGCGACATGTTCCGCAACATGTCGCTCCATTTGTCCCCTAGTGTATTCGTGGCTTTATATTCAAGGTGGTACAAAGTCCTAAAGGAAGCCTTGAATTAATGCTACTCTCGGGCGCTAATGTAGCCATAGCGTTCTTTGTTCAAGTGATATTCTTATTAGACACTTGTAATATTGTAAGGTACTTATCTGCGTCATCGACATAAGATACTCTATGGTGGTATTATCAATGTCAAATTGAATGTGTTGCTTCTTCTGTGTTGTCACTGCTATCTTATTGTTTGTATCTTTTTTATGTGTTGTGTATTTTTGATATTTTGTTAGTATGTGTATTTTGTTGGTATGTGTATTTTATTGTATGTTTCGTTCTATGTTTTGTAAGTGTACCTATGGACGTACAGAAAGTCTGAAATAAACGTTTATTATAATTATACTTATAGGATACTAGCTTTTGCCCATGACTTCGTCCGCGTAAAATGTCTTGTTCCGCCGACCTACCGTGACGCATCGCATCGCCTGCACGCGGTATTACTTCGTTTTCGCTTAGCGTTCTTTCTTACTTTTTTATTTTAGCTCGGCTCCTAAGAGTCCTAGCGTGATGTGAACCAGCCAATAGCCTTCCTCAAGAATTGGGCTATCGAAGGCAAATAGAATTTTAGAAATTCAATTGGAAGTTCCAGATATTTAGCGCGTTCAAAAAAACAAAAAACAAACAAGCTTTTTTAGCTCTATTTTTGATATACAGGGGACAGGGAAACTCGACGTATTCCTTGAAAGGCGTTATACTAGAGGACATTAGCAACAAATTTAGTCCAGTCAACTAGGGTTCAAAACTGGATGGTTACCGAGCTGTGTCGGCTCTTTGATTGTTTATAAATTTTCTGACTTGTTACCAAAAACTTTAATTATTAGAAAAAACTACACCACTCCAAACATTTAATTGATACTTTTCTGAAAGTTGAAAAAAGAGTGATCATTTAAAAAAAAATGTTTGCAAATCTTACCTACATAATCTCAGAAATAAAAGATCTTTAATAGCAACATTTTTATTTTTTAACCATCCAGTTTTTACCCCTAGTTCACTGGACTTATTTTGTTGCTAATTACCTCTAGTATAACCCCTTTCAAGGAATACGTCGAGTTTTCCTGTCACCCTGTATAGATATATATTGTAGCTATGTATTTTAGTGTACGGATTTCTGTAATTATTCGAGTTCAGGTTTCTCCAAAGTTTTTTAAATATCTAACAACTTTGAAACCACAGTGAACTACTTACCTCTGTTTTCAACCAAGATCTTGTTAAATCATTAGAATGATGTAATGTGTGTTGACAATGCACTCCATTAGATTTTCGTCTTGTTTGAATAAACAAATTATATACACAATTTCTGACTCTGGTTCAAACTAACTGGAATAGCAACGGGGGAACGAAAGAAACTCAAAACACAAAGCCTTTATTTCAATTAAATCATTTAAAGGCGCTTTTGAAATGTCAAGGATTCGGTCTGTCAGAAATATGAAGAGGGACAATAGTTTGTTGAACAAGAGAAAAGGAACGAATGTGTTGGGAATCAAGATGCAATAAAGACAAATAGTATACATTTCACGGGTTTGTAACCACAAGTGTAAGGATTCGTAATCAAAAGCAATAAAGGGCTTCTCCTAACAATCGCCGGAAACGTATGAAAAGGTGTAAATGTGAAATAATGTTACATTTTAGTTATAAGCTATGGTTAAATCCTAAATTATAGGAGCGTGAATTTAAACCTCACCCGCTGTCTAGCCTATTGTGGTGGGTTCATCCTAGCATATTTATTTAGCTTAGTTAGAAGCGTAACACGAATCCAAACACAAAATTATTCGCCGAAATGCCAAGAAAATTTACGACGAGATAATTCGGGAGAACAATCGTGTTTCCTTCTTGAATAAACTAATTTGGCTGAATAAACAGCTAAACAAGGCCGGTGTTAGCAAGTTCTACATCCGAGGAACACAATGGGGTGTAACGTGGCTGTGGCAGCCTGGCAGCCTGGCAGCCTGCACGTTGCCCTGCAGGCTCGGATAATAAAACCTCTTTATTGTGTTTAACTTTGTACATTCTGTTACTTTGTTGCAGCTCTGGCGATTTAAAAGCGACTCGTGCACTTGGAGACTTGTGTAATTAAATGAGCAGTTACGTGGAAAAGGCGCTAACTGTTACACAAAGGGACTCGTTCAACAGATAATGCAGTAAAGGTTTGTACAACATTACACATGATCGACAATGTGTTCAAGTTCCATTCTGTACAATAAAACGTAATTCTTGCTGTCTGCACTGGGTGTATGGGCGGGATCGCGGATCATTACAGTAACCACAGCTTGTTAACTACTTAGTTACATTGGACTCTCTTGGAAGGTCGCCATCGTTGGCTAATATAGGCCTGTAGGTATTAATAAATCACTCTAATTTGGACGATGAAATTTAAATATCTTTGGAGATTATAAATGATTAATTTGTCAAAATTACGAAATTTACATTTGGACAGTTACGCGAGGAATTCCAACTAAATGAGATTGGTTATAAACTGAAAACAATAATACCTGCCACAGGAGCTAATTAAGAATTTAAGTTTATAGGTGCCGTAAAGACAAACCACCGCAAACTGCTTGTTTAGACAGAATGCTAAACACAGGTATCCTAACTTAGTACCTATTAGTTCTAATTACCAAGTTACAGCTAAGTTCAATCAAGGCTTTGCGCCGGAGTTGTGAAGTTTCAACAAGGGGCCGTTACTTGCAGCTGCTAATCTCTATATTCATTACAGTATTGTTGGCAGCGAGCTCAACGCATTCCGTTTTACGTAAGTGTCCTTTGAAGTGTTATTTCACAGTAAAATTCGTTGCGTTATTTGCAGCAACATATTTCTTTTTTTTTTATCTTTTAGGGTTATATTGGTTTTGTTGCGATATCTGCCAAATTGTGCCTATAGAGCACGTATCGACGTCGGGATTAATGTAGTGGAAGTAATTTGGGATATTGGATTTGTACGCCGAATCGGTGTAATGACGTTTGCAAATTACAGGCGGTATGAAAAGTTATGCGTACCTACCTTGGAGAACAGTGGTGGCCCAGTGAACGCCGGCGCGCCTTACGAGTTGTAGGTCGGAGATTCGAACCCAGACAGTTACATTTACTTCGTGTAAACTATTTCATCACCACTGCCCTCAAAACGGCGAAGAAAAACAGCGTGAGGAAACCGGCATGTCCTAGAACCAAATATTCGAAGACATGTGACATCTACCAACCCCCACTGGTCCAGGGTGGTGGATTACGTCCCACTCCGGAGGCCCGTGTCCCAGCAGTGGGAATATGCTGATTATGTAGGTACCTTCATAATATCTAGAGTATTTAGAGGATTGACCAAATTGAGGAGACGGAAGCCAGAGTTGAGCAACAGGCAAGAATAGCAGTAGAAAGAGTGACCGAGCAATCAGAGACAATTTGCACTCCCACACGTCTCAACTTTCATCTCTGGACGGAAGAGGCAATATAAGTGATTAGGCTTTATCACCGGCCACACGTTGTGCCAGCCAAGCCCGTGGGTGTACCGCACCTACCGACCGGCCCGGAAGGGAAAGTAAAGGGACGAATTTATGATACCTCGTTTGAAGCATAAATTTACAAGCCAAATGGATTCTTAAGAGAACAGTGATAAAGTGCCGACACGTGCTTTGTGTCCTAAAAGGCACTTCTCTGAATATTTCGCTAGGAATGCAGAAAGTGCAAATTCTTGAGCACTTGTGCAAAACTTGTAGTTCGCACCTGCTTTAATTTCATTTGAATATCATTGTAGATAGTTGACATACAATCCGTGTATTCGATGTCACATCCAATTAACAAATCTTCCCTCAACTGAGATAAATGTTAGCAACAATGTAACATGTGATAAATGATACGCGCCATATTTGCTTCATTTGTAAATGATGCAATCGTTAAAACCGCTGGAAAGCTCGAGCATATTGTAATAAACACTCTTGTTTTCATGCACTTTATCAATGTTATAAAAATAAAACAATATTTCGGGCAAAAAGAGAGAGCTCCGAGTGAACTCGGCAGACGTAGGTCAAGACAGACCGGACAAATCTGAGGTACCTACATCAGCCGGATGGAGATAGATCGCCCGATCGGTCTCCCCAAATACCGACAAGGACACTTCCATCTACATTTATTCGTACAACGAGTGATGCGATCAAATGGACGTCGTCCGGCGACCCACGTGCACCCACGCCGCACAACAAATGATATTTAGAACAAATCTTAGAAGATGCATAGTGCATTGTACAAATTGTAGCTGTCCGCTGCTGTGTGCTATTGATTTATGGTCGATGTTAAGTAGGAGATAAGGACGGTACGATTCTATTTAGATGTTTTGCACTGCGCGGCAACAAGCTGCTTCCGCGATTTTGAGATGCTGAAGTAGCTAGCGGTTAATGTTTGTCTTCTATTTGAATATGGTATAGAACTTTCGAGAATAAAGTGGTCAACAATCTATCAAAACTGATGAAGCTTCCATCTGAGTTTCAAGTTTGCCCCAATTTGGCAAGTTCGAACAAGAAACTTAGGTGTAGAATTTAGTGAAACCTGAAATCTAAAACAGAACTGAAGTAAAATCTTGATCTTGTTTTGGACGTGACGCAAAATTTTAAGAAAAACCTTGTAGATAAAATTACGGCTTTAAATTAATAGTTTTGAAAACTTTTGGTGGCAAACTGGTTAATCTAGCATAATTTGTGATACATAGCCGTCTTAAATAGTTTGTTATAGAGATGAAGTCATCTTATCTGCGGCCTAGTTTCATTTGTGGGATATTTTTAGCTGAACTTTATACCTAATTGAAAGAATTTAATCGTTAGTAAAATTGACAGTTGTACTCAAATTGCACGAAATTAAGTTCTGTTCGAGAATTTTAAAACACATAGGAACTGTATCCTTTTTCAAACGGTAAAAAGGTAAAGGACGAAGGGGGATACACCTATTATCTCCTCGACCACGACATGCATAGCCAGCCTATAATGTTCCAACTGACATACACTGACACATGCCTCCTATACCCTTCCCTCTATGAGACGGTGGGCCATAATCCACCACGCGGGCCCAGTGCGGGTTGGCGGTTGTCAAATGTCTTCGGTTTTTTTTTTGGTTCTGGGACATGCCGGTTTTCCCACGATGTTTTCCTTCACCGTTTTGAGAGCAGTGGTGATGAAATAATTTACACAAAGTAAAGCGCCTGCTTAGGTTCGAAACCACGACCTACAAGTCGAAGCGGCGGATACTACTGGGCCACCGTACCTAATATTATCTTTAGATCATTTTTGGAATCAATTTTAACGATGCTAAGTATGGTATAATAATAAAAATCCCTTTACACAAATATTACTTTACCGTGCTTATTAATAACCATATAACAACAAACACATTAACGTGGTCGCTGGTCGCAGGACAGGAATAACCGTTTGTGCGACCACCCCGCGCTCATTAATCTAACACAAATAGAAAGTGGCACATATCTCAAACAGCCGGCTCTAGCCGTGATTATGCCACTAATCCTTCCTGGCTATAGATCAATTAAATTGCAGTTTAGATAAGACTAAGGTATGTATTACAATTGACAAGTTTCCAACACCAGCGTTCGGAGAATCACAGGAATGTTACCTCCCACTTGATAAATCTTAATTCTCTGTAATCATAAACTACATAATATGGGAACTTGATAGATTAAGGCTTTGTCGGAAAGTTCCAGTTTTAATAAAGGCCAGGGTCACCAGGGTAACCCGCGAAATTCTATATTCGATTCGATTTGCAGGTCAGTGTCATCAAATGTTGATTAAAATATGATTCACGAGCGTAACAAATATGACTTTCCAGAATTATAGTCATTAAAATTATTAATATATTCATCATTTTTGCGGGTTACCTAGCGCACCCTGTGGATGCTAGAGGAACGCACTAATAAGGCACGGTAGTGCATACTCATCACATCAGAATAGGCAAACGAGCTCTTTTTTGGGAGAATACTGTATTCTGCAGGAGGATTCATTAACTAAGATATTGGTATTACAGATGCAAATATTACATTTATCAACTTAATTGATTTTCTCTACTTTCCCCTAAAGCATTATTGAAGATTTTCAACATCTTTATTTTACAATGGACCATACCTACAGAATATAACAATGGCTGAGTAATATCGCCACATCTTCATCTGATGACTTTATTCGAGGTATAATTTTGAAATTTTGACAGTTCTTCCATACAAAAACTGTCAAAAGTAAATTTTATTTCTCGAATAAAAGTATATGGCGATGGAAAAATCAGCCCTCAGTAAAAAAAGTGAACTCCGATAAGATTTTTCATCTAAGCTTTTTTCTATTCAGTGATTAGTGGTCCCTTGATTGGATGCTTCAAAAACTTTGATGAAGCTTAGCTTACAACAATGAATTTTGTACCTTTAAGTAAACATTTCTCTTTCACCGAACCCTACCATATAAATTCGTTTAACATTTAACAAATTGTGCAAGTTACAAGCTCGTAGCTGTGAGTCAGTCGGCATTCCTGACCTTATTGCATCAGGCGGTATCTGCCGGATAAGCGTTCATCGCTCCGCTCTGCAGGTATTACCGGGAGGGAGAGTATTACGTCTTCATAATATACTTGAACACCGCCTCGCCTTGGTAAGTACAGTCGGGAAGAAAATGTTCAACATTTGTGGACGTGTTTTTAAAATGTTGCACTTTGAGATGGGTATTTTTGAGCAAAAGTTTCCACATTGAGCAGATGTTCGCTTTTGAAGCTGTTTGTTTGGAAATCTAAAGGGTGCTGACCTAACTTTGTGGCTTTAACATTTCTATTGACGGGGATATGATCAATACTTACAAGGAAGGCTTTGATGGTTAATGATATTAATAAAATAAATGTTCAGACCTTAATTTTTAATCTCTTACTTTCCATTTCAAGATTGTTATCTTTTGAGTCCACTCAGAAAAGCAATTGACAGTTTTCTTAGATCAAATTAGTGTCAAATACATAAATTCATAATCAAGATTTGACAACTATTAAGATATTAATCTAAACATTTATTAAAAAAATGTGTGATCATATCTTTATCTACTATAGTAAATCTAAGTTCACACGTAAAGCCTGCATGTTCTCCGAAATAAATACTACTAATAGATCCTCTACAAAGCTCTTAAACATAACGTTTTATAACTGTAATAAAATAAAGCCTTCTTTAACGGCACCTCACTGAATTCATTAATACATTAGAGAGCATTCCCATAAAACTTTGTTCTTTGAAAGTACGTTATAAGTATCTAGACGAAGTGCATTCCCAGGTGGTCGGGTGTCGAGTTACGATGGCTTGTACTCTACATAATAAAACAACTCCTCTGCCAGACGTACCGTCGATCATCGTATACGTCGGCAAAAGCTATGGACAAAAATACCCACACCGGTGCGCATAGAAAGAGTTCTGCGAACTTATATGTACGTAAGAACCAACAAGTTTGAGGGAGCTTTTAGGAGAAACTCGAAGAAGCTCCTGCATACTTGACTTTAATGTAAGAATGCCAATTTGATACCCTACGGCAGTCATGAGTTTAACAAACGATAAATCATAACTGGTAGTTTTAATACCTAATCCCAACTCCAGGTTGCTCTAAGCCCAAGTTCCGCATATGTTTCAAACAGAAACCTTTATACGGATGATGAAGGACTAATGAACGTAGCAGGCACTGTAGATATAAGCTGAATGTGCCTGAAAGTGCGCTCGTAATTGCGATAGTTCTCATTCTATTGGACTCGCAGCTCGCAGCCTAGCTTCTAATCTGTCTCGATTTCAAAAGCGCCAGCAAATTGCACCGTGCATGTGCCAACGCAAACGATATTTCAGACTGCGAGGCGTATAGACTGTAATTTAGATCGTCATTTTTTTCTGCTATCTATCTTATTTAGTCAATGGTGAAATATACAAAGATAGATAGAAATACAGATACGAATTGGAGTAATAAATAAGGACGAAAGTTCTTTCATTAGTCTTATCTGAAACGTAACTTTGTAGGTAAATAATAGACTTCACAACTCGAAGTAAATGATTTGGCACCATTCCCAAAATATAAATTAAACGATAACCGTTTTATTAAGAAATGTCTAATATGTAGTTTAGTTAACTTAATTTTCCGAATCTGTCCCATATTCAAAATATAATGTGCATAATTAATTTGAATGCCCCAACAAACAGTTATAATTAAGCCTTGAAAAACTTAATCAAATCGTTGATTAAGTTGAAAAAATATTCTACATATTATAAATAATTCACGAGTTCCCAGCGTCTGAATCGTTTAGTGATTGCAGGCGGATGATGAATGACACTAATTACCATCAATTATGCCTACCTGAATAGTTCCAGGCGGAGAGGTGCTTACCAACTGGTAAATTACTATGTAAATCATAGGCAACTGACGTGACATTTTACTTTTACGTAATTTTGTCTCATTACCGCAAATTGGAAGCGCGTGGTCATGACATAGTGCGTGGTCATGACATAGTGCGTGGTCATGACATAGTGCGTGGTCATGACATAGCGCGTGGTCATGACATAGTGCGTGGTCATGACATAGTGCGTGGTCATGACATAGCGCGTGGTCATGACATAGCGCGTGGTCATGACATAGTGCGTGGTCATGACATAGTGCGTGGTCATGACATAGTGCGTGGTCATGACATAGTGCGTGGTCATGACATAGTGCGTGGTCATGACATAGCGCGTGGTCATGACATAGTGCGTGGTCATGACATAGTGCGTGGTCATGACATAGCGCGTGGTCATGACATAGTGCGTGGTCATGACATAGTGCGTGGTCATGACATAGTGCGTGGTCATGACATAGTGCGTGGTCATGACATAGCGCGTGGTCATGACATAGCGCGTGGTCATGACATAGTGCGTGGTCATGACATAGTGCGTGGTCATGACATAGTGCGTGGTCATGACATAGTGCGTGGTCATGACATAGCGCGTGGTCATGACATAGTGCGTGGTCATGACATAGTGCGTGGTCATGACATAGTGCGTGGTCATGACATAGCGCGTGGTCATGACATAGTGCGTGGTCATGACATAGTGCGTGGTCATGACATAGTGCGTGGTCATGACATAGTGCGTGGTCATGACATAGTGCGTGGTCATCCAATCTATTTTATTCCGTTGTTGAGAAAATTACGGGATTGGACATTGGTCAGTAAGAAGTATTGGTTTTCTCTCGTTTCTACGTGAGGTACCAATTATAAAATAATGTCTGATCCAGAAAGGAGAAGTAAGGAAGACACTTTCGTGGTCTCTGGTGGTGTTTGATGACAATTTTACTAAAATTTAACAAACAACACTTCAGAAAACAGAAGTCTAGTTTACTAAACATACATACATACGAACGCTACACAATAAGTGAAATAAAATGACTCACCAGTCCGGTAGCCAGCGTTAGAGAGGTAGGTAGCGAAGGTGTTGGTCTCATGCGTGGCCTGCCACGTCGGAGAAGAGCAATTGTCATTGTTGGTGTAGACGTTGTGATTGTGGACATACACGCCGGTTAGCAACGAACTCCTGTAGAAGATATGGCAGTTGATTAACAGAAAGTGGCGGTTGATAAGCGAAAGGGGAAGCATGACCGTGTAGACTTGCTGACGGCAAGCGTAGTTTAGGCGCAAAATATGGCCGAGTACGTGTTGTTCCCGAAAACGATATTTTAAATGCAATAATTAGAGTGAGAGTGTGGTGTAAAAAGACTTAGGAATCCGTGCAAAAAATTAAAACCCATGAAATACAATTTGTTTTCCGAAAAGCACGCGATCGAAGTCATCATAGCTAACAACTAGTAGATAATAAATCATTAGAAACTTGTTAATAAGAAATTGAAACTGAGCAAAAATACTTGCACAGTGTAACAGTTATGGGTTTTGAATTTCTATTACACGATCTGAATTTATTACAGCCATAAAGGAAGTCACTATTAATCGACATAAACAACAAAACAGGCTTTTCGCAACGGCCTTTAGGACAGCGTGAAAGCAGTTGCATTAGCCTCCAATTAGTAATATAGTCGTTGGAACCAGTTGCAATTGTAAACTGTCAGTCAGTCTAGCATTGCTTGAAGTAATTTCAGTGCAAGCGATAATGGTGCGGGATCTATGTCATTTATATTCTAATGGCACTGTACTGAGTCGTTATTTGCTGAAAGGCGTCAATACTGATCGGAATTGCTTGTAGATTTTATCGCAAGTGCCAATAAGAACTAGAGCTGATGAGAAATATAGAGCTGCATATGAATTGTGAGTTGTTTTAGGTTTATGTTGGCAGATTTATCTTTGAACTGTCAAACTAAGTGGATATTAAACTATCTTAAACGTTTTAGAGAAAAGTTAGAGGATTGCAATGAAATACTGCACCTTGACGGACAACACATAGGTGTGGTGGTGTAGGCATGACGGAACTCTGCCCCTGCACTCCTTACGGCCTTCATAGTCCTTGGCATAAAGTTCAAGCTGCCCAGCTCCACATCCTGGTCATCAGTCAAGATCAAAATGATATTCGGTTTCCTTTCCCTCGGCTGCGGGTATGGAATGTAGCCGCCAGTCTGCCATTTATTAGCCGACTTCAACTTTGATCTAGTAGAATTCTCCCTCACAGGCACATGTGGCCTCTCAGGTGCTTTACTCTGAGGAATCGGCCGCCTTGCAGAGTTCCATGGTTTCTCCATGTTACTTCTGTTCCAGTGTTTATCTGCCTTCCTTGATTTCTCATCCTTTTTCAAACTGTATGGTTCTATCGTCCTGTTGGCACTGTCTTCTAGTGAATGGGCGTCAGTTCCTTTCCGCCTGTCTCTTCTTACTTCATGTTCTCTGTCCCACCTTCGTCTGTCTCCACGATACCTGGAACTGTTCTTGTGCCTTAGATTCCTTCTCTCGGGTATATCGGTAAGAGTCCCATTGAAAGTTGTTCTATTCCGATTGTTCTCTCTATTCCTCAATTCCCTGGACCTTGAAGTTTCTTCGTCTTCATACGAGTCTCGTCTTGCAGATATTAGTAAGAAATTCCATGTCAAGACTAGCGATATGAACTTTAAATTCATATTGGTTTATTATTTCAAGTTAACAATATAACTTTTTGGAAATTAAGTATATTATAGTTTTGACTGTAAATTGTTTACGTCGCCACATAAGTTGTCGACTTCAAGGATCGCCTCGGGCACCGAATCACCATTTTCGTACACGAACTGCAACAAGAGAGACAAATAATTAGTTTATGAATATTTAGCTATGCCAACAATCTAATACGAAAGTCAAAATAATAAACCGCAATTAGCAAGTCATTGATTCAAAGTCATTTCAATAACTTGGGACGTTTATATTATCTGGCCGAGGACGCCTATTCCGTGTTTGCTCCGGGTATTGAAATATGTTTCGCTTGGTCCGCAATCAATATCGAACCATTTAATGGCATTCGACCAGGGCATCAATCGTGAATTGCTTTTAACAGAATTGGAGTGGTATCGGTCGGGACGACTGAATGAATGTTCAACTCCCTTCACGAGGTTTTTTTTAAAATAGATGTTGGTCAATCTACCAGCATTGGCGATGCATAGGATTTCTAGAACGAACTCTCATTAATAGTTGAGCTCTAAAATCCTGCAGACACAGCTCATCAAATAAACGAGAATATTACTCACGTATGTCGAGACTAGGAATGAATATTTAAGCAGATAGCTAAAGTGCAATGCCGCTATAAACTAGTACTAAAATACTCGCCGAGTATTTATGGATAACATTAACATTTGATAGAGAAGTTTAGTGTTCATAGGCGAAATTATGGTTGCAATATAAACATTTATTTATGCTGTTGTTTCTGTGAGACGCGAGAACAATATTGAAAGTGTAAGTAAGTACAAACAGCCGCAGAGTGTGTGCGAAATTAGAGATAAAATATAGTTTCTATTGCAGACATCATAGGTATCCTCAAACTTTTGTATACCTAATACAATGGCAAAACTCGCAGCCAGGCAGCGGGGTAATTATTGCGTAACACACTTACAGTAGGAATGACTTTCATTTTGACAGTTCAACAACATCCATAGCGTTATTTATGATGTTGAACAGGCAAATTTTTCGAACTTACGATGCAATGGATTAGGAATATCCTTCAAAATTATTCCGAATCTGATTGATACCTACGCAATTAGGGTGGGCCTGAAACCAATATGTCGGGATTCAGGATACCAATTGGGAATACAACTTCTAAAAGTAAATACATTTTTATTAATTCCTCAGTAAACTGCGTTGTTTACAAAACAAAAATACCGTTAGGTACTATCGGTTTTTCAAAGCTCAATGTTCATTAATTCGTGGGGCGTTAGCGCGCGTGCGGCTGACCGGCCGGGCATTCGGGCGGCCGCCGCGCACGCCGCGCGTTCATCTTGATTTATATCCCCAGCCTAATTGATAGGGGACGAGATGCGATCGATGACGTCACGCCACCCCGTTATATTGCCCCTCTACACTATTTATTATTCGATAGTTGGTCGCACTGCTCGTAAAACAATTCAGTCTAAATGAGAATGGCTGTATTCACGTCCACGCGTGCGTTATATGTAGTCAGAACACTGAACGAGACGAGTTAAGTTGAAAATACATGCATAATGCTGAAGTACTGCATTTTAAGATGCCAACGATGTGAATACTTAGTTGAGTGTGAATGGTCTTTGGCTCCGCACTCAACTGCAATGTAATTTTCCACATACAAAATTGTCATAAACTAGATTTTCTTGGAAATGTAAATGAAGATCTTCCGTGGAATATTTCTCGTCATTGTAACAGCAGCTCAAGTCACATTTCGAACAAGAAAGAGTTCGGTATTTTTCCTTTCGGGTTTTTTTTCGTTACCGCGTAAATAACAATAGTCCAGTGCGGTCATAACATAACTGGGTCACATATAAAACGGTCTAACACTACTCTAAATGCACAAAAGCTTCTTGAATTTAATTAGATTTCTAATTTTAAATGGCCCAGTGCTGTCCACAAAAAGGTCGTATGAGATGGCAAAATTATAAACGTTGGCGAGTGAAGCAGTGAGTGTCCGCTGTCCGCGTGCCTCTCAGGATTAAGGTCCACTCATTTATTAAAAATGAGTGTTCATACAAGTTAGAACAAAGCCAACCCCAGCTTAGCATCCTATGCAGCATTTTTATCCGGATGACCTTTTGACCTGAGGTGTGTTCAACGAATTAATTTATCTACGAATGACGTCTTTCATGTTTACCGTAACTTTAATTTGCTTCATTCTGAACGCTTCACTACTGTAAAATTTGCTGCCGACATTTTCGCTCAGCGTTTTCGTTGTTTATGAGAAGAAAGCACGCAGAAGTCAGCGTTACAGCATTAATAGAACATTTCCTATGTTTTGTTTTAGCAAACAGTGCAATAACCTATAATATAATATGAAAATAATATGCAAACGGTGACTGTTATATCTGTGTTGATTTGATGTTTCGCCTACGTTTTAGAAGTACAAACACTCGGTATGTCGCTATGTGCGTGTTATGCGAAGCATGTGCCGAATAATAATATTTATTTACAGTGGGAATGTAGCGCCTCGTCGGTTGCGCCGCGAGCTAAGCTGCCAGTTTCAATTTAGGGATCAAGCCCGTTTAGAGGATTTCGTTCGCGGAGCTCACGGCTGCGATAGGTAAGTACCTCGACGTCATGATAGGATTATTTGATACCTTTGTCTACTTCTCTCTTAGCGAAAGCTTATCTCGTATAACTAGAGGATCTTATGTCTATAATAGCAGCCCGATGAGGCTGTAAGTATACTTTTCATCCTAGATTAGTGTGTATTACCTACGATCTGCGAACCGGTTATGCAGTCTCGTCCACACCGTAATGTAGATGTAGGTTTTCATAAAAACCTCCTTTAATGATTTCATCGATATCCTCAAGTTGCTTATTAGCAGGTAATTCTATGCTAGCTAATATTGCTGCATTACGATAATACCTACTTGTGCAGTATGCACACTCATTTGCTGGATTGGTGGGGAATAAAAGCCCAGAATTCTTCCTAGTGGTTTTTCTTTATTCGTGTTCTTCCTGTTGTTTCTGCCCGCTGACTGTGTCGAAATCGAAAACCCGGCTTAATTTATACTAAATTTGCTAAGAAAATGTAGGCCCTCTGATTGGTCGACCAATCAGAGCACAGGGATTTTAGCCAATGGGCGTACAACGTCGATCTCGGCACAGTGAGCTTAAGTACAATGCAACGTTACCGTAATGAGAGCCGCGTAACATTAGATCTCGAGACCGTAAGCTTAAGTACAATGCAACGTTACCGTAATGAGAGCCGCGTAACATTATTTACATTTCTTGTTACATTTTTACTTACTACGTACTATAAACTATGTGTTTTTTAAATCTATGAACTATAATCTATACAAGAAAAATACAAAACTATCAATACTAATATGTAAATACTACTATTAGTTACACTACTATCCCGCACAATTAGTTGTCCCGCACATCACTCCCGCCGTGCGACCGCGTCGCATCTCGTTCCGGTGCGGGCACGTCGTCCGTAGGCAGGGGCAGGATCACCAGCTTCCTCACAGGCCGGCGTAGGACACCTCCCTTGGTCTGCACGTCCACCGTCCGCACGATGTTGTCGGGCCCAGGATACGTCGCGATGATCCGCCCTCGTATCCACACGTTGCGGGGTAGGTTCGGGTCGACGACCTGCACGAGGTCGTTCACTGCTACTGGTCGCCCTCGTCCGTGGGGCTCCCGCCGGTGTTGGAGCTCAGGGAGGTACTCCTTCATCCAGCGTAGCCAGAAGACGTCCGCTAGCCTCTGAGCGGCTCGCCAGCTGGACCGTGAGATGGCGTCTTGTTCTGTGAAAGTGCCTGGCTGCGGCACGCGCCCTGGTCCTCCCAACAGGAAGTGGTTGGGAGTAAGGGCTTCTGGATCTTCTGTGCTGACTGAGACGTGAGTCAGCGGGCGACTGTTGACGGTGTTCTCTACCTCTGCCAGTAGAGTCGCGAGGACTTCCTCTGTTGGATGACGTTCATGTAACGTCGCGGTGAGAGCGGTTTTGACGGAGCGAACCATTCGCTCCCAAGCTCCGCCCATAAATGGAGCTCCAGGCGGTATGTATCGCCAGGAGATGGTTCTCTTTGCAACTTCCTCTGCGGTTGCTGCGTCGATCGCCTGTCGTAGCTCTTTATCTGCGGCCTTCAGGTTGGTGCCGTTGTCCGACCATATTTCAGTCGGGCAACCTCGTCGTGCGATCATTCTCCTCACTGCCATCACCGCTGAGTCGGCGTTAAGCGAACCAGCGATTTCTAAATGTATAGCTCGTGTCGTGAGACATGTGAAGACGGCCACATATCTCTTTTGTCGCGTTCGTCCGACGGTCACTGACAGGGGTCCGAAGTAGTCGACCCCGGTGAAGGTGAAAGGTCGCTTATGATGAGCTAAGCGACACGCTGGCAAGTCCCCGGTTCTCGGATGTGGTGGTACTTGCGTCTTCATTCTGCAGAATAGGCATCTTCGCAGTATTGTGCGTGTGATAGGGCGCAATCTTAGTACCCAATACTGCTGTCTGCACTCGTTGACTGTAGCTTCTACACCGGTGTGATGGAGTTGCCGATGTATAGCCTGCACCCAGAGCTTGACCGTAGGATGATCACCGTTGATTACAAGCGGATTCTTAAAGTCGTCCTTCATGTCTTGGATGGCTCGAATGCGTCCTCTAAGTCTAAGTGTGCCGTTTATCGACTCGACACTGAGCTGGTGTAGGCGGCTTTCTTTGTTGATCGATTTCCCCCTGTTCAAATTATCTATTTCTTCCGCGAAGGACTCTTCTTGAGACGACCGCATCAGGAGTTCTTCAGCTGTCTTGAGCAGCTCAGCTGTTACTGGTAACCACCTTTTCTCTCCTTGTGATGGTTTCTCCGTTGCTGCGTGCGCCTGCCCTTTCACTGTGGTTTTATTTTTCTTCCAAGCGGGATCGGCCTCTTTATTCTTCCTCGTTCTTCTGTAGTTGACTCTTTGTTTGGTGGCTCTGCAGAGTTGAATAAACTGCAGAACACGGGCTGTTGAGTATCGGAGTCGGTCCCAGTTGGAGAACTTCGTCGGATCAGGCAGGCCCTCTGCAAGCCTCAATCTTCTCTTGTCGCTTACGTGATACGTCTTCTCTTCATCGGAGGGTTCTACTGGTGCTACTTTTGTAGCTTCTGTTGGCCAGGCGTCTTCTGTTTGGTATAAGAAGTCTGGTCCTTTGAACCATCGATGATCTCTGTTGAATGTGGCTGGTACGTCTCGTGTGGCGTCGTCTGCCACGTTTAGCTTCGTCGGAACCCAGCGCCAGTCGTTGACCTTGGAACTCTCTTCTATTGCTGCTAGCCGATGAGCTACATAGGGTTTGTATGAACGTGACCCTGTTCGTATCCAGGTTAGCACTGTTTTGCTGTCTGTCCAGAATACTCTGCGGTCAGGTTTCCTCTCGTGTTCTTCGACCACTGACTCTGCGAGTCTGGCGCCCATGACTGCTGCCTGTAGCTCCAACCTCGGGATCGATGTCAGCTTTAACGGTGCCACCTTCGCCTTGGCCATGATGAGCGATAGGCCGACCTCGCCGTCTGCCGTCACCGCTCTCCAGAAGAGTACTGTAGAGTAGGCTGACTCGCTGGCATCGCTGAAGACGTGGAGTTCTAGGGAGGCGGCGTCGCTGTAATATAAATATTGCCGCGGGATCGCTACTTCTTGGAGGCTTTTCAGATGCCCCGTCCATATTTCCCACTGCTCCGCCAGGTCTTCGTCGATCTTGTCGTCCCACGCTGTCCCTCTTCGCCAGACTTCTTGTAGGAGTTGCTTCGCTCTTATTGTGACGGGCGAAGCAAACCCGAGTGGGTCGAATAGCGACATCACTGTTCTTAGCGCTTCCCTTTTTGTCGGCTGTTTACCTTCTATTAGTGTGGAGGTTATTCTGGCTAAGTTGAGGTTGAAGGTGAGCTCATCTGAGTTGATTTTCCAGATGACTCCCAAGACTCGTTCAGTCTTGTCGTCTGTTTTGTAGAGTTCCATGTCTTCCGTGTGATGGTCTTCTCCCAGTGATTCTAGGAGTGATGCTGAGTTCGACTTCCACTGTTTCAACTCGAAGCAGGCATTCCTGTGTACTTCACGTACACTATTCGTGATACGCTTGGCGTCTTCGAAACTTCTGAAGCTGTCGAGGTAGTCGTCTACGTAGTGTTTGCCCACTATTGCTGCTGCGGCTTCAGGGTGAGCTCCCTCATGTTGTTTGGCGTTCAAGTTCTTCACGTAGATTGCTGTTGATGGTGAACTTGACGCGCCGAAGATCAGAGACGTCATCCTGTATTCTGTCGGAGGTTCGTTGTCTCTTCGATTCCCACGCCATAGGTAGCGCAGTGCATCTCGGTCTTCTGTTCGTAGCTTGATTTGCATGAACATTTCTTTGATGTCTGCTGTGACCGCGATCATATGCTGCCGGAACCTCATGACAACGCCTGGTAGCGATTGTAAGAGATCAGGCCCTTTGAGCAGCATGTCGTTAAGAGACACTCCCCTGGTCTTGGCTGCCGCGTCATGGACGACTCGTAGCTTATCTGGCTTCATTGGATTGATAACAGCAAAGTGTGGCAGATACCAGGTCTTGTTCAGAGTCTTCTGTGTCGGAGCTGGCTCAGCGTAACCCTTCACGATGAGAGCTTCCATCTGTTCTGTGTATTTCCGGTTTAACTCTGGATCACGATCGATCTTCTTCTCTATGTTGAAGAGTCGTTTCAGCGAGCTGGCATAGTTGTCAGGGAATACGACATCTTCTTTGCGCCAGAGAAGACTAGTTTGGAATCTTCCTTCCTCTGTTCTGATAGTAGTCTTCTCTAGTATCTGGAGTGCTCGCTCTTCTGGGTCGGTGTTTGGTCTCTTGGGGTTGATGCATAATGCGTCCATCTCGAAGTATTGCTTCACTAGTACTTCTAAATTATCTTCTGGCTCTTCTGTGACATGAGACACGAAGTCAATGTTGTGTCCGAAAGTTCGTGTCTGGCTGCCGTGGAGTACCCAACCTAGTGGCGTGAGGGATGCCACTGGTTGATTCTTGTTTCCTCTTCTGACTTCTGATGTCAACAGAAGATGCCAGTTATCCTGTCCTATTAGTACTTGCGGCTTTGCAATTCCATATGTGAGGTGGTTGCGAATGTCTGTCAAGTGATTGCATCCTTCTACTGTTTCCGCTGGTACCCGTTGAGACGAAACATGCAAGTTCTTTACTGTGCGGGCTTGTACTTGCTCTTCGTGGTTGTTGAGTCCCTTCAATCTAATGTTGACTCGACGTGAAGTTGATTCGGACGCCTTCAACTCGTTGATGGTTTCTATTTTCAATGGATCGGTGGGTCCTGTTGCTCCAATGCTGTTAGCCACGTTGTCGTCAACTAACGTGACCGTTGACCCGTCGTCCATCAACGCGAAGGTGTCTACTGTACCCTTTGGACCCTCGACTTGTATGGGTAGGATCTTTAGGTATGACTGTTTCTTGAATGTCCAAGCTGAATTAATGACTTCTGTTGCTTCTTCTGTTACTTCTGCCTTCTCTGTCTTCTTGTCGTAATGCAGCATCTTGTTGTGAGAGTACTTGCAGCCGTTGATACCGCATGACTTGGGTCGGCAGTTGTGTGTCTTGCTTCTGTAGCGGAGACACCTGAAGCAGAGACGTTTAGCCTTGGCCATGTCCCATCTTGCATTCGCATCCAACTTCTTGAAGTGTTCACATTCCGTTGCGTTGGTGTGCCCTGCGTCTTCACATATGAAGCACTTCGGTGTTTGTGTCTTCTCAGTCACATTGTTGACCCTTTGCGTCCTCTTCTGTGGTACGGCTGTAGTAGGTGCGGCCATCTGTTCGGGTAGCGCGTAAGGTCCGCACAACTCTGCTTCTCTTTTGAAGAACTTTTCAATCTTGATGAGACAAGGATCTTCACGTGGCTGCGTGGCTGAGAAGTCGTAGTATCTGTATCGCAGAGTCGGTGTCAGCTTGTCCACTATTGTCTTCGTGAGTTCAGGGTTGTACATGTAGTTGAAACAGCCCAAAGTCTTCAGTGTTGCCACTGCGTTGGAGACCTTAGTGGCGAATATGCAGATGTCCCTTGGCGACTCAGTAAGGCGCGGCAGACCTCGAAGCGTCTCCATCTCCAGCATGGCTATTGACTCTGGTCTTCCAAATCTTGACTCCAAAGTCTTCATCACTTCAGCTGGGTGCGCGTTGGTCATTAGTAGACCCTCAACCGCTTCTTTGGCCTTGCCCTTCAAGTTTCTTCTAAGTCGGTTCGTGTTTTCAACTGTGCTGAACATCGCTTCTGTTTCATGGTAGGCGGCGCGGAAGGGCAGCCACTCCTGATAAGCCCCACTGAAAATCGGTAGTTCAACGAATTTGGGTCGCTGTGCGGCACTGACAGCTCGGGTGATGGCTTCAGCTAGGAGGGCTAGGTCGGTCTGACCTCCCGCCGGTGGCTGACGTGTTTCTTCATACTTCGCTGGTATCGGTTCTACTGTGTGGACGACTGCTGGCTCTTCTGGCAGGTGGTGAGGTTCGTTGGTGATCGCTAACACTGGACGACTCACTTGATTCTCTAACCAGTTGTCCACTCTTGCATTAACTTCTGACTTCGAGTAGAGGGAGACGTTATCTTCTTCCTCTTCGGAGTCTTCTTGCTCCAATACAGCTAGGTGTGCTGCGGCTAATTTTACTTGAAGGCGTAGTAAGTCTTCTTTCGCCTTCGCAAGCTTGAGTTGCTTTGTTCTGCTGTGGGTAGATCCCTTGTTGCTAGGAGGGCGGAGCTCCTGTGGTCCGGTCGGCTTTGATGGACCGGTGGCATTCTTCTTAACTCGTTTCACTGTAGAGGTTTCTGTTTCTTGACGAGTTTCACTGTTGTCGACGGTCGCGGGTGCCTTCGTCAGCTGTTTGGCCTTCGCACCCGCAGCTAGCGTCGTCGCAGCGGAAGGGGTTACGGAGGGGGCGGCGACGCTGTCGAGGTACGACGCGAGGGAGGCAGGTACGGCTGAGGCGGGAGCGGCGGCGGTCGAGGTGCTTGCGGCGGTCGCGGAAGTCACATTGGATGGCTCGGTTGCCGCGGAGGTGTCTGTCTGTCCTGTAGTCTCCGTGGCGGTCGTCCCTGTTACTGTTGTGGCTTCCGTGCTGGTACCGGTCGCTGAGGTAGTGGCCTCGGACGACGACGGCTTCTGTTCACCCGACGCTTTGCGGCTCCTACCAACTGAGCGCGTAATCGGCATGCTGTCAGCTGATTTTACTGTCGATAGGTTTGACCGCTTTCACTATCTTGAGTCTTGAACGCCGTAGTGCTATTTCTTCGAAGTCTTCAGGAAATATTCCTCACACAATCCGGCTCGAAGGACCATTAATGTGCAGTATGCACACTCATTTGCTGGATTGGTGGGGAATAAAAGCCCAGAATTCTTCCTAGTGGTTTTTCTTTATTCGTGTTCTTCCTGTTGTTTCTGCCCGCTGACTGTGTCGAAATCGAAAACCCGGCTTAATTTATACTAAATTTGCTAAGAAAATGTAGGCCCTCTGATTGGTCGACCAATCAGAGCACAGGGATTTTAGCCAATGGGCGTACAACGTCGATCTCGGCACAGTGAGCTTAAGTACAATGCAACGTTACCGTAATGAGAGCCGCGTAACATTAGATCTCGAGACCGTAAGCTTAAGTACAATGCAACGTTACCGTAATGAGAGCCGCGTAACATTATTTACATTTCTTGTTACATTTTTACTTACTACGTACTATAAACTATGTGTTTTTTAAATCTATGAACTATAATCTATACAAGAAAAATACAAAACTATCAATACTAATATGTAAATACTACTATTAGTTACACTACTATCCCGCACAATTAGTTGTCCCGCACACTACTACATTTTCAAACGGCATCATGGCTTCTCGCAAACCGGCTTTCATCTCAGAAGTTTGCAAGCGTTTATTAACTAAACTCTTTAATTAAAACATGGGATAAACTTCTTACATCCTGTTTGCCTTAAAATCAGGAAGTCGGATGTTGCACAAACATTGTTAATGAGCGCTTATAAATTAGAAGGTAATCAGCCGATCGGCGAAGTTCGCGCCAGCCCTGCGCCGACCTTCCATGTAAATCTGTGTAATGGCGCCGCGGCAAACTTTATTCTTTACTTATTCTCTCTTGATAACATTTATTCCCTCGTAAAGTTGAAATGAGCGGGTTTTTTGCCGCTTATTTAATTACTGTTATAAAATTATCCTTTCGAGATGATTAACGTTTTAATCTTTATTTACGTTCGTTTCTCGAGTTTCTCCACTAGCTCACCACGCGACGTTGTTAAGAAAATTGCAAGAGGAAACTGAATGAAACTTCAGCATGATGAAGATGATGATAATGAATTGTTGTTATTCTAAACCAAAGAACCGGATTTTTTGGTTCTAGGACAAGCCATTTTCCTCACGATGTTTCCCTTAGCCGTTTTGAGAGCAGTGGTGATGATATTAAATACACAAAGTAAAGTACCTGTCTGGGTAGTAGCCACCACTGCTCCCACCCTATGTGTTAATCCAGCTTATAAATTATCTGTGTGCCAAATTTCATCCAAATCCGTTCAGCCGTTTTTGCGTTATTAAGTAATAAACATACAAACTTTCACATGACACTGCCTACGAACCTTACGAATAGGGTAGTTGCCTGGCTAAAAAAATAATAATTATATTTAGTCCGTCAGTTAGATTATCGAAAAATAATGGACACGTGTTTTTTCTTTTGCCAATCAAACAAAATATGACAAAGATAAAGCGCGTCAAAATTTGGGAGTGGGGGTCGTGACGTCACTTGCTTGCAAAAGTGCGCAAGCAAGTGACGTCACGCGGGACTTTAACGGGCGATATCTTCATATTTTTTTTATAATTGACAAAATAAAAAATATGGGTTCAATATTTTTTGATAATCTAACTGACGGACTAATTAGATTTTTTAGGAAAACAGCCTATTATGACCGACAACGATAACAACCCGAAAAAGATAGATATAGAGAATAGAAAGATATAGAGAAAAGATATGACCACCATATGTAGTGTTAAAAATATGAAAATACTTTATGTTTAGGTTTCAGTAAAAAACATTTGAGTTGAGATGAGATTGCGACTAGATTTGGGAATGTTTCTAATTATATTCAGATGTTTGAACAATGTCTACCATTATTGGGAAACAATCAATAAGAGAATTTCTCTGAACCCTAGAATCTGCGCAGTCCGCCAGCTACGTAACAGTAGAACTCCCCGAAAGCTCATTATTCGTGAAGAGCGAATGCATCCTTAATCCAAATTCATTTTACCAACGTAAGTTTAAGTGCACTCGTTTAACTGTTCGTTAACGAGTCGCCGACAATACGTCCCGGCGTCGGTTACTAGTGTTTCTCGATGGGAGGTGCAGATAAAACTAAGGAAGAAGGGCTCTGTTGGTCGTTCGTGAAGTTTTATATTAAAAGGTTCAAGCAATCAATGATCAATCAATTAGCCAAACCTTTTCCCAATAATGTTTGAGTCGGTCCAGTCTAACCGAATGCCGCTGAATTGTATATGGAACGACAGCCTATCTGAAGGCCAATTCTCGTAACTTAAAACGTCCAAAATGTAGTCGCAGTCTCATCTCGGCGACAAACAAATGTCAAAAACTTGTCAAAAATGTAGGAAAATTAGAGAATATTTTGACAGATTGAGACAGATCAGACTGTGAACGATCGTACAATTACCAGAATTGCCCCTCTGATCTCCACAAGCCAGCAGGTTGTTACCCAGTCACTTGGTAAGACTAATGAAACACCCCTTGGTAAGATTGGTTGTCAGACTTTTAGGCTTTTGACTACCCGTACCGACTGTTAAATATCTACGAACGACAGCCGGAACAAACGGCTTAACGTTTTTTCCGAGGCGAGCGAGACAAGCGTATCTGTGGCTGTTATCATTTAGCTACGATTTCGCAGTGTGATGACTGATATGCCACAAGTACCTGCTAAATCCTTATCCGATGATGTTCTTCAATAAGGTGAATGCATAACAACACATACAGACAAGCGACGGATGATTACAAACAAAAGGCGGTTGCTGATCGTGGCACATAGCGTTATGTACCGTTTCCTATATCTCCATGGAAACAAGGCGTGGAAACAAGTATGCTATCAAGATAATCCTACAGTATCGAAGAGATAGGGACCTAATTTTAGTTTGTAACCACGGAAACGACAAATATTAATATAGATATTACGAAATACATGCTGCAAACCGTTATGTCTGCCCGATATCGGAAATAGCTGAATGCAAATTGCCGCCAGCAGACACATTTATGGAGTATGCCTAGAAGTGTCTCACGTTTTAGCATTCCAACGAGAGCGTGACACATTATTCTGGGCTAGAAGCATTCTAAGCAATTAAGTGCAAATATGTAACATGCTAATTACGTAACACCTCTAGTTCGTTGGTTAAGAGCCCGATCACATGTACCGCACCACACCACGAGCACAACCACGCAACAACCACAACCACATCACAACAACGACATGTGGACGGGCGCTTATTTGTATGAAAATGAATAGTTTATTCACACGGACCACATTTGGTCGTCAAAATCCACCGTATGGGCTATACCTACCACATCAATGTCACGTAGCAGCTACAAGGCAACAGGCCACAGGCCAGTGAGACGTGCACAACGATCTTTCTGTCTGCAAATACTAACCAGAACGTTACCACATCACAACTACTAGCGACAACGCAACCACAACGGAAGCGCAAAAATCAAAATCAAAAGTCATTTATTCAAATTAGGCTGAGAATCAGCACGTTTCGAACGTCACAATTACAAAAGACAGTCCCCCAAAAACGCCCGCCCTTCACCGTAAAAACGTTGCAAAAAGCTGCAGCACTCGTAACCACTGCTTGCCCACATTTTGTCGCTGTGATGTGGCGTGGATGTGGTACGTGTGTACGGGTCCTAAGAGAGCGGAGTTACTGAATGAGATTTGAGTCACGTAGACGAGTATTCGGGGATATTTCTAAAGAACTTTGTCATGTTGTAACAATTTTATCAAACTCTTAATTTTGCACTTTTAATGATTCTAGTTTAAGTGTGATTTTGACTGCAATAGCCACTGCAAAGTAAATAATGAAAGCTATGCTCATAAGTACTCAAGATACTTCCTAGGTAGGTTCTTACGAACACATATCATCACACCTATATTCCCCGAAGAGAGGCGAATCTGAACCGATAGTACACCCACATTTCACAGTTTAAGTCCCATGTAAAAGGGTGCGAGTCTATTGCGAGGTTTGCTATGTAAAGCAAAATACTACCAAGTATAGTAATTTCGCACCCATAAACTAGATACTTACGTACGATAAAGTAAAATGATGTCTATTTTAGTCCCCGTCCCATAACATTGGATTACCAACGCCCACGGTACTAAAGTAGGTACCTATTGAAATCAGGTCGAGAACCAGTCGCCAATGATGTTCTAGTTCAGAATGTTAGCACATTAAAATGTATACGTAGTTTCAGTTTGTTCTCATTAGTACATGACATAAAAATGTTTACGATTGGTATTAAAGAGATACCTGCTGTACAGTCATCCGCACGCCGCTGCGCAGGCGCCGGTGGTAACACTTTGATATTGAGCTGATCTATTGTAGTACACAGTATTTAGTAGTAGGTATTCAATAGAATAAGATGCTAGCTTATACCCGTTTTGTTATGAGTCTGTACCCAAAGGGTGCCAACAGGACCTTATTTAGTAATAGGGACGGACAGCGGAGGCTTACTTAGTAGCCTCCGCTGTCTTTTTTTTTAGTGTGTATTTCTACATAAAAATAAATAAAAAATAAAATAAAGTTAAAAATTAAAGGGGTCCATACAAAAAACGTGTCTTTTTCGGCGTTTTTTGCCTTGTGGTGTGAATCCCTTCGTGTGCAAGTACAACTCGCACTTGGCCGCTTTTTTATTTAGTAAACTATAAAGTGCTGTGGTCTTCTGTAACTATAGGTACGTGGTTTATTAATGACAGCCGAGACGCCCGCGCCGGTCTATGTGAACCGCATAGTACTTTGAATAATCGAAACGGAATAAAACGGACATTTATTTTGAACATTTTATTAATGTTGGTATGAGAAAAGGGCCGCATTCAATCGTGAACTAATTTAGGAAATCGGATTTTTTATGTTTTAAGTTCTTGAGTTACGACTTTTATGAAGTTTGCTGTAGATAGAGGTTGGTTCTTTTTCTTGGGCTGTTGAACAAATGCGTCAAAATGATAAATTTCTTTACTATTTATTCTCTGGGAATACTCAAAGTAGTTTAATTAGAATGTTTTATTCTCTTCGGGCTGATTTTTCAATCGACGGATAATTTTAATTCGTGGAATAAAATTGACGTCTGACAGTTTTTGTATGGAAAAACCATAAACTATCAAACATTCAAATTTATTCCTCCGTTAAAATTGACTGTCGTTAGAAAAATCAGCCCTTAATAAGAAAGAAAGAAAGAAAATGCATTTATTTGCGGCAAACATGACGCATGCAAAAGGACATAACAAAAATATATATATATATAAAACAAACAAAAAATAAAAAATGCAAATGCTTAAAAAGCAGCATCATTATTCAGCTTTTAGTAATTATATTTTACAGCATTCTCATCTAGTTTTCTTCGACTAACAAACTAACTCCTAATAGTCTAAAAGAATTGCCCTGCTCCTTTTATTGGGTTAGTACTGATTTCCCCCGTTCTTGATTCCGCCCGAAAGTTAATAAAAAAAATGGCATTTAATTATATTCTCGATTCCCCCCGAAATTTATAAATTAAGTACAGCTAAGCGAGAAAGTACAACTTCGGAAATATTTTTTTAAACATACTTATTAATAATCGCTTAGTAGGTAGTTTTTTCTTTGACCGTACCATCTCGATTTCATCTGATAAAACGGGATTACAAAGCATACCTATTATTTTTCGGTTGGAAACAAGAACGGGAGCAATCAATACTAACCCTTTTAATTTTAGGTTTCCATTAAGGATTTTTACTTCATTTTCCTTCGACAACTTGCAGTAGGGGATACAATTGGCTTCATATGGTTTCGGTCACGATTTTCTTACCTTCGCCCTAACAACATCTTCACCGAGCATCTGAACAAGACATCGTTATAATATTTTAATCGTGATGCTAGTATGCTACATTTAAAAAAAAATGTTAAATACTTAGTTATACAAGCGACAGAAGCATAAAGTTAAGAAATGTCATAACAATATGAAATGTTTTGAATTTTAGAAGGACTAATTAGAGCTTTCACAAAAAGGTCATCGTCATCATCTGCCTAGCCTTTTCCCAACTATGTTGGGGTCAGCTTCCAGTCTAACCGGATGCAGCTGAATACCAGTATTAGTACTTAAATAGTTTCATATTGTGTAAGTTATTTTGTCATCACTGCTCTCACAACGGTGAAGGAAAACATCGTGAGGAAACTGACATGTCCTAGAACCTAAAATTCGAAGACATGTGACATCTAACACTCCCTCTTACCGAGAGGAGACCTGTGGCCCAGCAATGGAAACTTAAAGACTGATTATGCAGTTTCATATTGCAGCCACCTATGTAAACCAAAGTTTATAAGTTTTTCATGATTCTCATGTGCCTAAGCCTACTTAGGTACACTACCTACGTCAGGTTAAACAATGGTCCATTGTTTACTTCGTTGGTTTCTGCTTTTTGTATTGGCTATATTTAATTTTTCTATTCTTTTAGGTTTTTTTTTTAAGTCTGTGTTGTCCCACTGCAGGGCGAAGGCCGCCAAATTGGAAAGAGGGAAGCTTTTCCCGGTCTACTGCGATTGTGGGCCAATCCTTTAAGAAGGGGTCCAGCTCAGCCCGCCATCTCTTTCTGAGCCTGCCACGCAGTCGTTTCCTGCCGTTGGGGATCCACTGAGTGGCGGCTTTTGATATTGCTGCTCCAACATGCGACAGATATATTATGGCCAGCCCAGTTCCACTTTAGTCCAGCAGCTGTGCGCCCAGCGTCCGCTATTTGTGATTTGGAACGAAGTATAAAGTTTTTAATGCAGTCTGTGAGGTTAACACCTAGCATACTTCGTTCCATAGCCCTTTGGCAGACTCTAAGTGCGGACTTTTGACGCTTTGTTAGAGACCATGTTTGAACTCCGTAGGTGAGGGTGGTAAGAATGCACATGTCCATGAGCTTTCGTTTTAGCGAAAACGGGAGAGGTCCTTTCAAGAGATGTTACATCGACCAATAGTTCTTCTTTTAGATGCTAGTATTGTTATAATTCAGTGTACGAACAAGACCCCTCGAGTAGCAGATATATCTATTGTTAGGTACTGACTATGTCGCCGAACCTACCACAAAATTGATTAAATTCTTAACCACTTAGTCATCCTACCACATTTTAATCTAAACATTTTAATCAGTATCCATTATCAGACTTAGTTAACATATTTCTCAACATCTTTCGTGCAAGTAAATTTAAATCCAATCTTTCGAGCTATTTATCCCTAACATATAATTCAGTTGCCCACATTTATATTAAGATTATAATCAAATAGACGTTTGTACTGGGCAGTGGTGGGCAATACTTTCAAATGTGCGAGCAATAAATAAGATTGAAGGCGTGGTCGTCAAAGGATATAACTTTACATAATCTGGTGGCTTAGTTGGTGTTATAATGTCTGTTATAAAATATTGATAAATACAATAATGTAAGGTACCTACTCGTGATTTGATTGCCTACTAATATATATATTATATATCCTACTAATAATTTTATACGGACGGATGTTTGTTACTCTTTCATTCAAAAACTACTGAAGGGATTTGGATGAAATTTGGCACACAGATAGTTTATAACCCTATTTATCCCGATATTCTTACGGGATCGACACTTATGGGGGTGAAACGATGGGACGCAGCTAGTAATATTTTAAACGCGAAAGTTTGTGAGGATGGATGGATGGAAAGATGTTTGTTACTCTTTCACGCAAAAACTACTGAGTGAATTTTGATAAAAGTTTACAGTAATATATACCTACATACATCACAATAACACATAGGATACTTTTTATCCCAATATTCTAACATTTTGACTGTCACGACACTTTTAGTTTTAGTCATTCAGTTACTCAAACGTTGTTTATTTATTTCTGTGTAGGTACCTATCTGTTGTTTATTTAATCCTTACTAATATTAGAAATGCGAAAGCGTAACAAACAAATAAACTTATTATTTTTTGTTACGCTTTCACGCTAAAAGGGCTGAGCGGATTTGGATGAAATTTAGCACATGGGTAGACCATGACCTGGAGAAGGAAATAGGCTACTTTTCATCCTAGATCGCAAACGAAGTCGCAAGCAACAGCTAGTACATAATAAATACAGCGAAACGAACTTTTCTTTTGCCTTTGGCTTTGTTATTTAAGTCCCAATTACTCCCTCAATTAATAAATGAACATCACACATCTATGTGTTAGCATTGTATTCATAAATAAATCATAATAACAACTGCTAACAACATAAACATGAGTAACTTCCGCAAATTCCAGATGGAAACCCCAATATGATGATGGGAACCCGCAGTTTGCAACAATAATCTTAGACACATGTGTTTCAATATATTCCACGTAATTAAAAACACATTGTTGCTTATTATCCTTTAATTATCTGCCATGCCGTCCTTGTGTGTACGTGGTAGACACGTAAATATTATGATGGTAAATATATTGTGTGTTATTATTGTTAAAATGCAGGCATCATGGTATCATCAAGTACGTTACTGCATCGTCATTATATGCAATTGCTGTGGTGTCATCGTCGTAATTAAACTTTTATGGAGTTGTTTTTATAAATAACATCCTGTAGATGCACAACTGCGCAGGCGGTACAATTGTTTTTCCCGAATTAAATTGCGTTATTCAGCCACACAGAGCAGTGGTTGCGCAGCGGTAATAGCAGCGACTTACGAGTTGGAGGTCGTGGGTTCGAACCCAGACAGAAGCTTTACTTTGTGTAAATTATTTCATCACCACTACTCTCAAAACGGTGAAGGAAAACATCGTGAGGAAACTGCAGCATGTCGTTGAGCCTAAATTTTGAAGATATGTGACATCTACTAACCCGCACTGGGCCCGCGTGGTGGGTAACGGCTACCCCCTCTAACAGAGAGAAGGCTGTGTCTCAGCAGTGGAAATATTACACGCTGATTATGTATTATGTTATGTAGTCAACCACAATAGTATAGATATGTTTGCTGAGTGGGAAGTCCTAGGTCGATATCTATGTCCGTTAATTATTATTGGATGTTTCTATTATGAAATATCTGGTAGGCTAGACGTCTTAATAATAATATACTTTTGTAAACCATTGAGTAACCCAGAGACACGTGTGTTTATATTAGTCCAAAACCTATTCAGATCGAATAGGTTTAGTCAGTTAGTTAGTCATTTAATTTAGTACCTAGTGTACCTACTTAAATACTTAAGTAGTTGCGTTTTAAATTCAGTTCGACAATATAATAAGTACCTTCCTATCTACTTGTGTTATTGTTAATGCTACATAATATTTAACTTACTTTTTGTAAAATATTTATTGGGGAGACACATGTAGGTAGAGCACAACCCTGTTATTAAGACCATTATTGTACCATGTTTTAATGCAAATAAAAATATTTTTCTTATTTTTCTATTTTATACTTGTGTAACCTAGACAGTAGCTGAATGTAACTAAACTGTAATTCGGTTTAATGCCGAAAATAGAATTGTCTCCTGAAAAAAGGCTGGTGTAAAGTTTTGTGGCTAACTTGCTTGTAGATGTACAGACATCACTTTAGGGAGTCGAATGAAAGAACTTTGTTACGCTTTGGTTTCCTACGACCGGTGGTGGCCGCCACAAAACGGCCGCAAGGTCGTCATGATAATAATGGCACCGGGGTTAGACCTAACGGTGTCAAATAACGCTCTCTAGGGAAATACCCCAACTTCCTACTTCCTACTACAGTGCAACCTTAATATAACGTACCTCAATATAACGAATTCCTAGATTTAACGAATTCTTCGTAATCCCATTGAATTGTCTATAAGAGTCAATGTAAAATATACCTGTACATTGCGAAGATTTTTTGCGAACAACCCTCTTTATAACGAATATTCAACTATCAAAAAACAGTGTAAACCTCTAATTAACGAATTTTGTCAAACTAAAACCTTTAAATAACGTTCCCAATAGTATGTGATTCAGTCGCGACAGGTTTCGACACGTTTTTACCTCTTTATAACAAATCTTAGACCAACCTAACCTCAATATAACAAACCTCAGTTTAACGAATTACTTGATATAACGTATATTTACTTGTTCCCTTCCCATTTGTTATATCGAGGTTGCACTGTATAATATTATAAACGCGAAAGTTTGTGAGGATGGATGGATCGATGGATGTATGTTTGTTACTCTTTCACGCAAAAACTACTAAACTGATTTGGATGAAATTTGGCACACATATAGGTTCAAATTCAATTTCATTTATGGTTTGCTACAGTTGGAAAAGCAGTTTATAACCAGGATTAACACATAGGATACTTTTCATCCCGATATTCCCACGGGATCGACACTTATGCGGTTAAAACCGCGGGGCGCTGCTAGAACTTTCATAGATAACGTTTTAGGTACATACGTCATTCTACGGTAAATTGCGGACGATATGTGGCGTTCGCCGCAGTCTCATGAAAGCCTAGCTTTACTAGGTACAATTTTTAGACACCCAATCTAAGGTCAACGGCCTCTCTGATATGTACAGTCACGAGCAAAAGTATGTATACACTCGGCTTTATTCAAAAGCGATTTACTCCTTTATTTTTTAATGAAATTTTATTTTGTTACGAACATAGTATTTTCGAACCCATCGGTTTATGTAATGTGTCGTATTTCAACGTTGTATTCGTTATTTCACGAAAAAATCGCTATTGAAAGTTGCCAAGTGTTGACATATTGGTGCTCGTGACTGTACTCATCATTAGGTGTGGCGCTTGAACTATTAGAACTATCAGTCAAGTGCTAAAGACTCAATGTATGTTATTGAATTCACAGCTGCCTTTTGATGTCAATGAAATGATATCAATAAGGCGATGACATGTAACCAATAATTTAATTGACACAATATCGTTAAGAGTTCAACTACAAATAGAATCTTAATAGAATCTTCATAAATGTCTTTAAAATACAGTTTATATCAGAAATGTCTGACCATATTTAAGGGTGTGGTACAGACCATCAAAGTGAACAACTTTCTCCATGGGACCAACATTGTACCTAATCGCGAAAAAATAATCAGCTGTCCCATACAGAACTTCAATACCTACACGACCCAAATGTATGGGACAGCTGATTATGTTGGTCCCATGGCGAGAGTTGTTCAGTTTGATGATTTGTACCACACCCTTAAATATGACTACACAACGTGTCTGATACACGGTGCAAGAATTTACAGTTACTCGTACGTTGCTTAGGTAATAACAGCCGCACGGGTCGATCGATCAGGTTAATCTACGCTTGCCGCGGTTGGTCCGTGGATGGGTGACCGCCTTTACATACCAAGACTCCTCCGAGGCTCGGAAAGCACGTTAAGTCGTTGGTCTCGGCTGTCATTCGTAGATCTTTGTCAGTCTTTACGGGTCCACAGAAGCCCAAAAGTCTGACAACCAGTCTTACCAAGGGGTATCGTATTACCCACTAATTGGGTTGTGGAGGTCAGATAGGCAGTCGCTCCATGTAAAATAGAAAAATGTTAGACTGGAAGCCGACCCCAACATAGTTGGGAACAAACTAGGCAGAAAATGATGAGTTACGTTGCTTAGATACGGTTTCCTTACAACTTCATCCGCGTGGATTTTACATTTTCACTTTCAAGCTGCCACACCCCCTTCCACCCCTTTAGGGATGAAGACGCTTGGCTATCAGCGCTCTTATTTTATTGCTATTTAAAATTCACTTCAGTACTATTAAATTTAATTAGAAAAAAGAGGCTTATTTTTACCCGACCGTCCAGTAGGAGGGTAAGGCTTGTTAGCTAGGCAGTTTAGATTAATTGGTTCGTCTATCAAGAACCAAGAACTCATAAAAGATGTCTGACATTTAATGACAGGTGCGCTAACTGTTACTTGAGTACATGCTTGATAAGGTTTCGCCATAAATCTGTCAATCTTTCCTGATTCTTGATTAACTTGTTATGATGAACCTGTGTGGAGTGCAATTTATTCTAAGAAGCAATCTAGACAAGGTTGTATTAAAATATTAATAACGTTTTGTATGGACAGTTGATTTATTTTCAAGTTTTTTATTAAATTTTATCTACAAGATAACACTAAAATAACAAAATAATATCCTAAATTAACTAAATAAATATATACCTTAAACAATAAGGTAAAATAAATCAAAATGGCTTCTTGGAAACTTTGACGTTCCATGGAATGTTATTGTTACGTAAATAATTATGTATACAATTATACATATTTTAATATTCCACAGCTGATAGAATCTAAAAAGCACGCTAGTCTTATACAAAAGCTAATTTAATATTACCATTTGAACATTGGGGGAGTAGTAGTGGTGCAGTGGTAGGTATCGGCCTCAACTTACTTTGTGTAAATAATTTTATCATCACTGCTCTCAAAACTTTGAAGGAAAACATCGTGAGGAAACCAGTATATTCTAGAACTAAAAATTCTATGACATGTGACATCTACCGACCCGCACTGGGCCCGCGTGGTAGATTATAGCCCACTCCTCGAAGAGAGAAGGATTCTGTCCCAGCAGTGGGAACATTGTAGGTTAATTATGCTATTTAAACATTACCATTAAGTGAACCAAGATTAAATTCACAACTTCGACGTGAACAAGTTCAAGCTGCAGATCAATGACAGGTTTTAATAAATGCCAAACGAGTCTTGCTCAAATTAGTTCACAAACACTTGAAACATGACACATAAACATGACAGACGTGTTACAAGCTCCTCATTACACAAATCTATAACCATAATAATTTATCTCTTCATATAGAAGTCGTAAAAATAACGTCTCGAGTATCAATGTCAAGTGCCCGAACGCACCACACTCCTAACTGATTGGTAGTGACGTGCACACTCGTTTAAGGTATATTTACGAGCGTCGTGTGCACTCGCCTTGTCTCTCTCATTGTATATCATTGGCCTTATTGGTTATGTCGTTTACTATGCTTTGGTAATTGACCAATCATGGCTTCTTAAGTTTTATTAATGCATGGAACTCTTCATGTACCTCTGCTTGCGACTAGCTGTGACCATCCACTGGAACCGATCACATTTTCAATCACAATTCAAGGGTTTTGAAAAAAATTACTTATCCATTGCTTCATAGGTTTGAAAAATCCGTCAACTTTAATAACGCAATGAACGTGGCTGAACTGTCAAAATTAAAGGAGTTGCGATCAGTTATGTCATTCTATGTGAGTTATGCAATAACGCCGCTGGTTTCTGAAAATCATCCTTTCAACCTCTAAAACAAATTGTACTTTCTCATGTTTACATCTTTAATGGTTAAGGCAGTGCATTGTTCTTTCCTGTTCGTCAGTTATTCAATCAGTCGTGAAGTTACTTTATAGCTATAGCTTTAATCCTGTCTGTACCTACCTATAGAAAGCTAGGCTAGATGCGTAACGAATGTATCGCAATGCGCAATAGGTAACTCCAACAGAAAAAAACCTGTAACTGAATAAAACCTTTTACATTTTATTCTGTTTGTGTGCAATACCTAGTACCTACAGTATCGCTGCATTCGCTGCACAAAAAATATGAGCGAGCTTTTGTGAAAAAGCTTTTCAGAGCAGAAAACATTGCACAATATACCAACATAAATTGAATAAAAAAGGTAATTTCTGCAAAAAGTTTATACTTCGTGTTTTTTTGTTAACTGGTGTATGAGATGTGGACCTTAAATCCGGGCGTGAGGCGAGAGTTTCATTAGAAGTTACATACCGCCGGCCCCTGAGCCATTGTGCGCGATAACTGCGCTGTAAATGAGCTAATTCTCGTCCGCCAACAAATAGAGCTGCAGCCGGTAAACCGCGGTAAACACACAACGGTCGGTTAGAGCAGTAATAACTCACTGCGGTGCAATCTGCCTTATTACACGAACAGGTAAATGGGAGTATTTTTACCTCAGTTTACTTAATGAAGAGATTTCTTTTTTGTTTACATATTACGCGTGGCAAATACCATTATTCTTTTAATAGCGTGGGTGTACTATAAGTAGGTACACCTCTGCCCAACCCTTCGGGGAAACAAGGGCGTGTTATGATTATGTTATGCTTTACTAGTAATGCCCCACAGTTTCACCCACAGAAGTCTCGGTCCCGTGGGAATATCGGGATAAAAGATTATTATGTGTTAATCCAGGTTATAAAAATCTGTGTGCCAAATTTCACCCAAATCCGTTCAGCCGTTTATGCGTGATTGAGTAACAAACATAAAAACTTTAACATTTAGTACATATATTATTAGTAGGATTTTCCTTGCTAACAAAAGATGGTCTCTTACACAAACTAAAAAGTGAACTTCATTAAAACCATAGAGAAATAGTCTTTGATTAAAACCTTTGATTTCTCGTTTGAAATCCACTAATTCAACTTTACCTTGAAAAGGCTCTAACGTTACAATACAAACTTATTGAGAGTCCACTTGACCTAAACAAACATGTTTACATAACTTTACAATAGACAATGACGCATCCCATCAAAAACAAAGATAAAATCTAGAATAAGTATTATGAAAAACATTACTAAGAATCCGCTGATGCGTAGAAATATTCTATTAATGTTACAATAGTCGGTGGTAATGGAAACAAACTGGTTGCACACCTGACAGTTGGTCGGCAGCCGGTGCGGCGCAGGCGCGGGTGTCACGTTACAAGACCTACTGAGGCGAGTTAGTCCATGGAGTGATCATGCGCATATTTTTGCGACAAATCTCAGTTTACTAACTAAACGAGCGAGAGAAAGATACTGCTCCAATTAAACAATTACCTGCGATTGGCAAATATCGCAAAAAAAAACAGCATAGAAAGGTGTGTACGTTTTTTAAATAATTTTTTTCATGACCTTTTTGCAACGATAAAACCTGTGAAGGAGTCAACTGAAAGAGTTTGAAGGAAATTTTGTTACCTACAATTTTAATGCAGACAGGTCAGACAGAAGTTCTAATGGCAACGACTTCTCGGCATACCTATACTGCGTGAAAACACGCTGATGTTCCACATGCTTGCTCTGAAACAAGTTCTTTATCGCGTTACTCGTATAGGTTCGCAATTGCTCCATCTGCTGCGTACTCTGTGAATGACACCAACTGCGCAGACGCAGCGTCTATGAGTTTCATTTTCATTGAGTCATCTGTAATTAACGACTCGTATTGAGTACAATCATGCTTGATAGACATTCAACTTGCTGAATGAATGGGATATTAAACTTTAATGGAAAATGCTTCTAACAGTGTTGTTCTACCTCATGGGGTAAGTAGGTATGTACCTACAGTAATTCCCGAAGAATTGGGTAGGGCACATTGCTCGCAGAACAGATGGCCGATGAGCCGAAAGGTTCTGGAATGGCGACCGCGTACCGGAAGACGTAGCGTTGGAAGGCCTCCCACAAGGTGGTCCGACGACCTTGTGAAGGCCGCAGGAACCCGTTGCATGCGAGAATGCACAGAATCATTTAAAATGGCGATGCTTGGTGTAGGCCTAAGTCCAGCTGTGGTCGTCTTTCGGCTAAAGCTATACCATGACGCTGGAGCTAGCTATTGGGCTATCCCTATTGCCAGTTGTTCGCGACGCTTCCGGATTGCGATTTTTTTTTTGATTCTACTAAAACAATAATATAATTAATGGATACGATGTAGAAATCGAAAGCCAGTTTACCGATTCCTAAATTAAGTTATAAATAAACATGCTACTAGAACAGGTGTGCACTGTGGGCAGACAGGATATCATTATAAAACAATAGACAAACAAGTTTTAGTTTTTTTTTTTTAAAGTTTGAAATCTGTATTGGCTATATTATATTATAAGAGAGCAGTGGTGGCCCAGTGACATCAGTCGCGACATACGAGTTGTAAATCGTGGGTTCGAACCCAGGCAGGCGCTTTACTTTGTGTAAATAATTCATCATAAATAAATCACCACTGCTCTCAAAACGGTGAAGGAATACATCGTGAGGAAACCGGCATGTCCTAGAACCAAATATTCGAAGACATGTGACATCTACCAACTCGCACTGGGCCCGAGTGGTAGATTATAGCCCACTCTCTCTCGAGAAGAGGAGGCCTGTATCCCAGCAGTGAGAACATTATAGGCTAATTATGTATGTCATGTACAATATTATAAGTAAAAGCAAACAAGAACTCTTGCGAATGCCCATCCTCTTCCTTTTTTAAAGTAGTATAAAAAGAGAGATTACAAAAACGTCATCAAGTTTTGGTCTTTATCAAAGTCTGGCGCTCTTCGTAGTTTTCGTTCAAAACAGGCATATTAAAAACATAAGGGTACTGGATAAACATGTAATATTTCACACTACCTGGCAACGTTGTGTAGGTACTTGTGACTATAGTTATTAGCTGCAAGCTGGGCAGTCATTAGCACCACGAGTCGTAATAAAGATAGAGATCGTATACAAGCCTACAACTTAATCCAAGCTAAATAATTACGTTTAAATGCTACTTTGTATCCTTTCTGCTATTCAACTTTATTTAACTGCTGAAATTATAGTTATTTAAGTACCGACATAGTGTTAAACGTTGGCACTTACATATACCTAAATGGGTCTGTTATTGATGAATGTAAAGTCAGGCAAATGAATTGTTAGTTGTATAAAATTGTTATAACACGTAAATTTTTTTATAAAATGGTTATAACACGTCAAATTTGTACGCAATGGTTAAAACACATCAAATTAATATAGGGTGTCTATTTTATTACAATTAATTTCCCTAAATAAAACTGAAAGCCAGAATGATTTTCGCGACAAGCACGAAAGTTCTCCACAGAGCGAATGGGATAAAGGCATCGTCAGACAGGCGCGACGCAACGACGCGACGCGACTCTGGTGGAACAAGTTCTATGAAAACTTCATGAAATTATTGTACCGGAGTCGCGTAAAAGTCTGAGAGAGACTTAAAAGCTTGAACGACATAATGGGAGGATATAGTAACAAATCGTGACTGTCTCTTTACGGAAACTGTATTACTTAATATGGCAAACGAGGACTGCAATGTGTCATCCATCGATGCACAACCAACAGTTTGACGCACGTCTACTGTACAAATCAAGCGATGGATGCTGAATAAATGTTGTGTAAAGAAGCCATTAGGCACATACACGGCTAAGAACAGTTTTATGGAAACAACTTTCTTAATGTGGGTTAAATAGGCATTGTTTGTTGTAGACAAGAGCATTATGAGCTAGAGACAAGATGGTAATGTAATCGCTTCGTCTTTCTAAGATCTGGGTAAAGTACCGTGCCACTATTAAAGTCTATTAATAACAATTACGTATCTCTCTCTACCTACTGTCTAGTGTCTAGTTAGATTTCCAAGAACTCACTTAACTACCTATTTTAAAGCGGATTCCATTTGTAATCTAAAACTAATTCGTCAGTGCGAATGTTTTCATGCGAGTGTTGCCTGAGATATATTTCAGTTTAAACAGACTGCTGTACAAATAAGGAGCTTTGAAATTTATATTAGCTTAGGACGGGCTCTGCGCCAATATTACGCTAGATATTTAGATTTTTGTATTATAAAATTGACGTTTGACAGTTTTTGTATGAAATATTGTCAAAATTTCAAAATTATTCCTCTAATAAAGTTATCAGATGATTGAAAAATCAGCCCTAACACTACTAAGTTAGGACAAAGTTGTCAAAGATGAGGCTGACGTCTTGGTACTGGTAAAGAGGTTTAATTCACTTAATGTACCTACTTATATCATACATAATGTATGCGTCGTAACTGGGTCGTGCCGACGAAAGTAAACGTCGAAAAACTAGATGCAACTGTCGGATTCTAGGTAAATTTTGCAAACGAATATTTGTTATAAAAAATACAGGTTAGCTTTCTCCAGAAATATCGGTGTTCTTTATGATGAATTATAAATAATCACCAAAGATATCAATGTAATTAATGCATCGCGAACCACATACATAATTATGTCAGTACCTGAATATCCTTTAGATCTTGCTGTAGTGAGTTGATAAAGAGAAAAGATTTGATATTTTGTATGTTTGTTTTTTACGCTTTCACGCTAAAATAGATGAATGGATTTGAATGAAATTTGGCACATGCTTAAAACATGATAGGACATAGGATACTTTTTATCCCGATAAACCCACGGGATCGAGATTTATGCGAGTGAAACCGCGGGGCGCAGCTAATGTAAAATAAAGTGAACCCGCACCAAATCATAACATAAAACTATCTACTAAAATACCGTCGAAAAGTCCAAACTAATCATAATTACAGTGTCCAACAGACCACACCAATTATGAAATGTCAATTTTAATTACACAGGAATTTGGAATGCCGATGGCGGTAACGTGCAGTGAAACGTTCGTGTGTACGGTCGGCAACACATTGAGCTTTAAGGGGCTTATGAATGAGCCATTCTAACTGTAAATTGTTGAACAAATGTGGTAGGTAGCATTATAAACTTCACGCTTGTATGTACTGAAGGGATAGGCATTGTAGGCTAACCATGGATTTGTTCGTTGTTTGTTGTTTGGTCATGATCATCATTATCACAGGCCGACCTCAACCACTGCTGGTATAGGCCTCTCTTTTCTCGTGCCAATCCCCACGCTCCTGTGCCAGCCTCATCCAGGTCTGCCCGCAATGGCAACAATATCGTCCGCCCATCTCGCCGCCGGAAGATAAGATTTTTTGTAGTTGTTAGCCAATAGGCTATTTTCCTAAAAAAATCTAATTAGTCCGTCAGTTAGATTATCAAAAAATATTGAACCCGTATTTTTTCTTTTGTCAATTATATAAAAAATGATGAAGATATCGCCCCTTAAAGTTCCGCGTGACGTCAGTTGCTTGCGACACTTTTGCTAGCAAGTGACGTCACTCCCAAATTTTGACGCGCTTTATCTTTGTCATTTTTTGTTTGATTGACAAAAGAAAAAATACGGGTCCATTATTTTTCAATAATCTAACTGACGTAAGTACTAAATATAATTATTATTTTTTTACCCAGGCTACTAGGTACCCTATTGTGTTTGGACCCAAATCAAGACTTTCGGCTATGCCGGGAAAAAAGTAGGTATGTACTGATTGAAAAACCCAATAACCTAGACTTATCGTTCCCCTGCCCTTATCCCAATTTATTTGGGGTCGGCGTGTCTATTTCTTCCATACCTCTCTATTAGTCGTCATCTCGAGCACCGCCAGCCATATCATCTTTATCCATCCATCGTTTCTTTGACCCAAATTATGTTTATTAAATAAATATCGCAACTACTAACTCCGCCCCGCGGTTTCACCCACGTAAGTTTCGAACCCGTGGGAATATCTGGATAAAAAGTATCCTATGTGTTAATCCTGGCTATAAACCATCTGTGTGCCAAATTTCATCCAAATCCGTTCAGTAGTTTTTGCGTGAAAGAGTAACAAACATCCATCCATCCATCCCTCCATACAAACTTTCGCGTTCATAATAATATATTAGTAGGATATCTAGGTACTTTAGATAAAAATCAAAACAATTTTTTTGTCATGATGACAATTAAGCAGGTGGGTAAAGTGTGTTTATTCCTCTCAAAATACTTCGTATACCACAACGTAACAATGTTCTTACAGCGAAAAATCAAAAAGTTTTCAAGTATGTAGGTATCGACTAAAGTGTTTCAAGTTCGTTCCAACATATAAAATCAGGTACTTAAACACTACGTTCACTAGCTCACCTAAATAGTAAAGCAATAAAAATATCTCACATATTTTACGGCCAACCATTTTAGTATCTCTAAAATATCTACAACATACTACGCCGTAATTGAATCTTTAACATCACAATAAAGCAAAAAACAATGTGCACAAATCTGCAACATGTAAACACAGTTTGTTTGTCCATTCCCACGGTACGAGCGCGCGCAGGCCATATGGCGTCTAGCGCCACAACTAGATCTAGAATACTGTCAAATTTAATCACACTATTATAATCTTTATGTGAGCTGCGAGCTGTTTTGAATCGTTTAATAATAAATCATAAAGATTAAATCTTGCCAACGTAAATAAATACGTCCATTATATTGACACAGTTGGGTGGCACCTCTGGCAACACTGGAGCCGCACACGTCACGCAGCGCCACAGACTAAACAATATGTGACTTCTAGGCACGCTGATTTGTTTGTTTTTACTGGCTTTGTTTTATCATGGACGACCTATTCCTGAAATACTAGCTAATGGTTCCAGCTATCCTATCTACCTACATAAATATTGTATGTGTGGTTGTTTTTATTCACAGTCGTTGTTAGCTCCGAGTGACTAGCACAATAAAAAAAGAAAAATAATGTTATATCACTAATCATTATTAGTTAACCTAACACAGCTACGCGGCACCTACGGCGTAGTCTCCGTAGTAACTTGGAAGGCAAATATAAAACTATCAATTTAATTTTTACAGACCATAAAATAATCTCAAAGCTAATAAATAAAAAGTTGAATAGTACCTACCTACCAAAAGTTTCCAACCTCTAAAACAATAGATATTTGGCCGAAACTCAAGTATAGGAAAACTCACTCGTCGAATAGTGCAAACTTTAAAATAAAAAGTTCTAAAGTCGTTTTAAAAACCGAACTTCATTAGGTACTTAACTGTTCCTTTTTTTAAACTTTGTACATTTGCAGTTTGCCGGAAGTTTAACATTTGTTTTTAAATATACGAAGGAGGTCATCGCATGTTTGTCTAGTGTCTATGCTTGTAGAATGTATTGTTCAGATACTCAAAGTCTAGCTTAAATACAGACTATGCAAATACCCGTAATCGATGCCGGTTTGATAGCCTCAATCATATCCTAATAGATCGCCTTGCTAATACAGTGCTGAATTGAAATAACTTACGTAACCAACAGGGTAATTGCGTAACACACTCAGTAGCAATGGCTTTCATTTTGACAGTTCAACAACATTCATTGCGTTATTTAAGTTGTTGACAATTTTTTTCAACATTTAAAGCAATGGATTTGCAATATCCTTCAGAATGATTCAAATTGAAATTAGGGTACAGTTTAGGTTGAACCAATAAGAATATTTTAAACATGGAATTTTATTTAATAACTATCTAATTTAAATAAGAATTAATAATTTAGTAGATGCTTTAATATTCATTCAACTTTGAAATTATTTAATTAATATTTCTGTATGTTCACGGTAATGTTTTCCGTACAACACACGACACCGGTTTCTACTTCCCCCACAATACTCCTACAATTATGAGCCTTCAGTCCAACAGTCAAAAAACACAATTTATATATGGACTCAATCAAATACACCAGTTAAAGGACTAAATATAGGTACGAGTCAAACTATCCGTAATAAATCAAAACCGGCGATCTCTGACGTTGAGAAAACCAACACGTTCACATTCGTCTTAAACGATGTAGCCTAAAGCCATAAAGTTCCGCATAGCAATCTAAATCCCCACAAACATCATGTCTTCACGGAACATTACTGAGACGGTAATTTTCTCACCAGTCTAGGAGAATCCGGGGAAACTAAACAAACAAAGTGAACCAATAATACCAGGAAATCAGTCTAGATAGGAACGGTTTCGTCCTGAATCCTTCGAGATTACCGATGTTATTTTGTTCGTATTTCTCCTTCGTCGCTCTCGCGTCGCCAAAACTCTAAAATACACATTTGAGCGTTCATAGAGCTAATATTAGATGTTCACAAATGTGCATACGACGAATGATGTCAGTGACGAATTCACTTGCTTTCCTCTTACAGAGCTACACACAGCACACACTGCCGTCGGTAATTGTTGTGTATGTGTGACTGCTCGTCTGGGAATGGAGTCAGTCACCAGATTGCTGTAGCTCGCTGAATGAACAACTAACACTAACACGGTCTAGCATTCGCGTCTTTCACGTAAGAGTAGCACCCTATTAGCGTAACACACTATCAATCACAATCTGAATCATTCTGAAGGATATTGCAAATCCATTGCTTCATATGTTCCCAAAATTTGCCTGCTCAACAACCTAATAACGCAATAAATTTTGTTAAACTGTTAAAATGAAAGCCATTGCTATTGATAGTGTGCTACGCAATTACCCCGCTCTTATATCCCTATAAACACCAATGTTAGCACATGGAATTCCGTGTTAGAAAGAATTTTGTTATGTCAGAGCTTATGCCATATACGCCTACAAGGACCACCAGCAGGAAGGCTCGAGAAGACCCGGCTTTCATCCAAAGACCTTTGCGCTTGGTAGCCACGCTTCGGCAACCGATGATGTCTTTGCTGTTTTGTAGATTAACAGGGTCATTATTTGACCCTTAATAATATGCAAGCAAATTTTTATCCTCAGGTTTTCTCGGCGTTATGCTTAGATTTTGCTTGGTGGCCTAGGGTTATCTATCTATTTAGGCGATACTATTAATAAAGCTGAACAGTTTGTTTGAACGCTCTAATCTCTGGAACTACCAGTCGGATTGAAAAAATATTTTTGCATTCAATAGCCCAATTGTATTATAGGCTTTCAACAACACGCTAGGACTCTTAGGAGCTGAGCAAAAGGAACGAAAGTCAGAAAGCGCGGACGGATGATGCGATCCAATGGGCCGGGTCGGAGGAACAAGGTATTTCACGCGGAAGGAGTCGCGGGCTGAAGCTACTAGTCAGTATAAGTCTGAAATCGTCAACCCGTTTTGAGCAAGCGTGGTGTTCACTGTTCGTGCTTTCTCTGCACTGACCTATATTATACAAGCACGCTGGACTAAATATACTATATGAAATGACAGTTGTTTTTGTGCCGATTCAAAGCGGCTCGAGCGTCTCAGAAACTAAATTTGACACATTGCCGCAGATGGCCGTCGTTTAGTTTTGGTGTATCTCTGACGATTTGGGTCTAAATCGTGGTATAAGAGTTTTTTGTGTTCACTACGAGGTATTTAGAACGTTTTTATCATGAGAGTATGCGCATCTTGTAAAACTAGCTATCAAAAATATTAGTTTCACGGACGCTCACGTTGCTGCCAGCGCCAAAATGGCGAAAATCAAATGTCTTCATTTTGTCATCGATAGAATGAAGTACAGCGTACTTGTTTATTAAGCAAGTTCTCATTCTTAGCTGCAATGTCTCGGCGTATTGCCAGAATCGTCTCCGGTTAGAGGAAGCGGTTGTGCGCTCATTAGTTTGCGCACGCGCTTGCTTCGCTGGATCCCTAATGTGCCGAGTGATTTCACGCGGAATGTCAGTCGTTTGACATTTGCAAGATTGAGGTCTTCACATGTTACTAGTCGATGTGTAGTCTACCTAATCAACGATCTTCAAATTGCTTTAGACCTTACAGCTGTTTTCTGCCTGGTTTCTGTAGAAAACCGAGGTGAGAGGTGTGAAATACATTGTAGGACCAAAACATCGTATGATTTTATACTAGTGTCAAATTATGATCACGTCGTCATCACGTCAACGCCGGCTGTCGCTGAAAACTAGCGCTGGGTCTCTGTTTCGTACAAGGTCTTAGCATTATGCTGAGCGATGGCCGTTTTGCGTGGATGTGACGCATGTTTTTTTATGTTTTTGTGCTGAAATAAACGTATTTTCTTTATTCCTTTGACATATAATCTACACTTCTCAATATGAGAGAGTTTTAAATTGCAACAGCATAAAATTAAATACCGGTGGAAACAATTTTTAAGTTTATAGTTAAGCAAACAAGCTAGTGCTTTTTGCATTATGAGCCATTAGTTTCTAGCCAGGAGTAATCAAGAAACTTCTAAGGTAAAATGCGCATTGTGCGGCCCATTGCATTGTTTTAATCGAACATTTTGTGCGTGTGCGCTGGTCTTGTGGATGCGAGGACCAGTCTGTCGGCATTCCATAGTAAAGCGCTTATCCCCTCGGTTTTACTTCGCCATAATAAAATTCGCTATTTCGCTCACATAGCCGCAGCATCAATGAAAACTTTAAACTAAATTTTCTATTTCAGTCACATAAATATATAGGTAGGGCTTTTATTTCAAATTGAATTCTGCTATTTTGTAAGAGGTAGGTAAGCTTGCAGCGGTTCGAGAAACACGAATCTGCGTAGGAACATTAAATCCAATTATTGCCATATTTTTTATATAATAATGACAAGTTCAGTCATAATCATTAATTATGTCACATAATAATGTCAGAGAAATATATATTATTCATATTTGTATTCACAAGTTTATGTATTACTACCTACGTTATAACACATTGACATTTACGTAAATCATTTTAACCGATTTCAAAGCAAATATCGGTAAGTCGTAGCTGCGCCCACGAACTTGTCATGTTTGATCATCATTGACATGTTTCTGTTTGATGGAGCATTCAAATAATAAGCACCTAAGTACCTGCTAAGCATATCAAAGTATTTTCAAACAAGTTCTTACCATAAAAATGATCATCATATGCCTAGCCTTTTCCAACTATGTTAGGGTCGGCTTCCAGTCTAACCGGATGCAGCTGAATACCAGTATTTTACATGGAGCGGCTGCCCATCTGACCTCCACAACCCAGTCGCTGGGTAATACGATACTCCTTTGTAAGACTGGTTGTCAGACTTTCGGGCTTCTGACTACCCGTAACGACTGTCAAAGATTCAAATGACAGCCGGAACCGACCGCTTAACGTGCTTTCCGAGGCACGGAGGGGTCTCGGTAAGTAAAGATGGTCACCCATCCACAGACCAACCGCGGCAAGCACAGCTTAACCTGATCGATCGACCTGTGCGGCTGTTACTATTTAGCCAAGGGCCCCAAAACGGCTTACCAAAATGATATTTATAATAAATAAATTAATATGCTGATGAAGTAAACCAGTTCTGATCGTGTACCAATCGGGCAGGTGACGAATTTGTATATTTATTGAAGCTCCGGTTTGTTATTATTTGCCTTGAACGTCGGGTTAGGCCTCTGGCGACCTTGCCGTAAGTCAATAAACCCATCCTAGACAGGGGTCAATTTATGTGAAAGCATTTCCTAACTTAGGTAGACGGCGCGCATCTATCACAAATCCCTCGTAAGACAGGACACAAACAGCGCCGCCCGGGCCCGCCCGCCCCGGACTGAAAAGCTTTTAAGTTTCAACTTTTGAGTAATGGCTTAACCCAGACACATAACTAACATCATTTTGTTGAAAACGTAGACTTTCTCATAAAATGAGAACCTTCTCGTTTTATGAAAAAAGTCCATTTTTTTTTATCTCTATAATGTTTTCTAAAAATATACTCAGAGCATTCCCTCACTCTATCTTTTTAAATTCGTTTTCAGAGAATAATAGACCCAACTACAAACGATTGCAGTAAATCATGAAACTTAACATTTCAACGACATATTGTTTAGGGCACCTCGTATTTAAGCCGTACGGTGATAAATGTCACTTACCCTTAATCAGAGTCAGTAAACTTAAACGCTGCTTAACAAGAGACAATAGACAATTGCATGTCCACAATACGTTTATGACACATTGTGCATGCTCGTCGACGTAATTATGGAGAGCATCGACGTTTAGCGACCACCAGCGGTGACTATTGGGCAATCCACTGATCATGGAAATTTACCAGCGCGTGTCTGACTTACGACAAACAAAAAAAAACTTGTCTTCTATTACTTACTAAGGACACGATTTACACAAGCGCGCGCATGCGGGCTGGCATACGGTTGAGTTTGTTTATCCCAATGAATAGCACCCAGGATTCACCACATAGCACTGTATTTTGAGAGATAAGAGTGTAGTATATATATATATATATTTGCCATGTAATTAAACGTGCCCTAAGAGTCTCTTATATTAATTTCTGAATTTCAGGATGCAAATGTAAAAACACTCCTGTCTCGCAGAGTTCGTGTGGCCATCTCTGGCAGACAAACTTGCTTAAATCTTAAATTGTAAAATTATTTAAAGCTAAATCCAGCCGCCGCTGAATCCAGTGTGAACAATTGTTGGTAGACCTAATAAAATAAATAAATAAATAATGAAATGCGACTGTTATAGATTAAGTATTTTTTTTTGTTTTTTTTTTTTATACAATACACATTGACATTAATGAATTTTATATATACAATGACATTTGCTTACTTTGTAAAGTTTTTATATATGACAAGTGCTTACTTTGTAAATTATTCTATTATTTTATTTATTGTAAATGTGAAGACTATGTGGGTCATTCTATTTATTTTTATTTTTCTCTGTTCTGTTAGTTTTGTCATGGTCTGGCAGTTTGAGTAATTTATGTGGCCTACCCAAATGTCCTTTCTTCGGTATTGTTCGTCGAATCGTTGAGCTCCTTAAGTTTTGAGTTGAGCTGCACGATTTATGACAAATGCGTGCACTGACTGGACAGGTCCTCTCAATCTGTGTGGTTCTTTCCTCAAAAGACCATCTCTGATATCGATCGACATGTACATCATATGATCTGACCAAGATTATGTCTGGACTTTAAAAGAGACTGTGACCTCTGAGTTTGTTTCGGCCTTTCTTCTCAGAGTAGTCAGATAGGAAACACCGACCTCATCTAGTTTTTAAAATATGATTGACGTGTAAAAGTGTTTGTACAAACCTACTTACAAAATAAAATCATTTATCATTTGTTTTTTGACGTATAAAAGTATATTTATTTTAGCAGCCTATTAGTGTAGTGTAGTAGACGTTATATGCCCTATACACAATAACGAATCGCCAAACTATAAATATATATAAATATATTCGTAAGATCATTTTTGCCTGTGATAGATACTTTGATATGGGAGGGTCTACTATGCAAAACTATATGGTATTTGCTTCATTAATGGTAAAGTAAAGATACAATAGTCTTAAGGTGCATTATTGGCTGTCGCTAAACAACAACAATATTTTAAACCGTTTTTTGCCAGATGGAACTAGTGATTGCAGCAACAGACAATATGTACATTGATTGATGCACTTACGGTATTATAATGTCTGTTAGAAGCCATAAATAAGATAATTCAATAAGATAAGGCAGTTTATTATTTTATTACGCATTTTAAAGTTAACTTTTACGTAATCTGGAATAGTTACGTTCTAAGACAGCGGTCAAAAAACGGTTAACCTATAGACGGGTATAAATAAAACACCATCGCAATATTATCGTACACAGCATCACTGCTTTTTGTACAACGAACTTGTAGAATGCGTTTCAATGTTTATGGTTGATGCCTCTCCTTCGGGATAAGGCGAGGGTAGGAAGGTAGGAACTATTTATCTGCCCCTTATATGGAGGGCAGGCAATATCAGTCAGTCGTCAAACACGTCCGGCGGGGACCGAGAGGCTGTAACACCAAACATGGCCGCGTTTCAGACGCAAATTATACTTCTCTTGCGTTCTAATACGGTGTGATATTGCCACGGGTTTTTTAAAGGCTTTTTGCTGCTAATAAGACATAATTTAGACCACATTAGTTATTGCAATTAGGACTGCGATGTGCGATAACAATCTTTTCTTTTAATTTATAGACTGCAGCTACGGAAGATATTTTTTATTTAGTACGCGCAATGTCGTCTAGTTTATTTATAATGTATATTGCTATTGAATTGCTACTGGCATATCTGCTAATCAATTTAATCTAGATATCATATTAAGACAATCAAGCTTATTGTATTAATGAATTCTACGATAGTCCTGCTAGTAGTAATTCCTGGGAAGCATATGATATACGTACCTACAGCATTGTATAGTTTTAGAGGCCTCGATGAAGCAATCCATAGAAAAGCTTAATTTAGTTAATCTCTAGTTAAGAACAAGTAATCATGTTCAGACGTTAACGGCGTTTTGACTTCTAATCGCACATTATTTATAACCGACCGCTGAACTTGGTTACTTGGCGGCGAAACTTAATCTGCGTTTACCGAAGTAAGTAGTAAATAAGAAAGTGACGTTTATGTTATTATTAAAGTAGGTTTAAGCATATCCGTTATAGTGAAACTGAATATATGAATTTATGTAAAGTTTTCTTTAGTCGCAACATTTTAACTTGTCTTTTCCATAAGTATAACCATAATCAGCCTATAACGTTCCCACTGCTGGGACACAGGCCTCCTCTCTGTGAGAGGGAGTAGACTGTAATCCACCACGCGAGGCTGGTGCGGGTTGATCACATGTCTTCCAATTTTTGGTTGGAAGTACGACATGCCGGTTTCCTCACGATGATTTCCTTTACCGTTTGAGAGCAGTGGTGATGAATTTATTTACACAAAGTAAAGCGCCTGTCTCGGTTTTTTCACTTCTAGTCTGCATTTACCAATTTAATAGCGCTCAATCGCTCATGCTAGTTGGGAATTGGTCGCTTCTTCTAAGACACAAAAGTTATAAATCTACAGATCTCTGAGTCTGTCCTACAGATGAGGACAAATAGACTTATAACTACTGTAGACCACCTGTAGGTATGAAGTACCTGCTCGGACGATAACATCAAGCATTCAAGCTGATCAAACCATCTGCCGGACGTGATTATTTATGCACTCCCCAAGACCATCTCTTGTTGCGGAAGTACTACTCAACAATGCATATCTGCGAAGTTAATTTCTTTTGTAGCCGTAGCTCCAATGGAATTCTAACTATTCTTTTATCAATGTAGATAACTAGACTCGTTGGTCTAGCGCATTCTGCTGAACAAGAGGTCCTGAGGTCGATTGTCAAGTCGGACAAATGTTAATTATTTTATTTATTGACTTAGGATCTCCAACTAAAGATGTACACCACACATAAATAAAGGGCAACATCAACTCCTTCACTTATAGGATATTATGCTCCCTTTTTGGCTTATTGGGTTTTCCATTAGGAATTCCTCAATAGTAGCCTGGAGGCTGGATTTATGACTGGTTGATGGTATTAGGCTCACCCCCTATTACACGGGACTTAAAAATTACCGGCGAAATGTGGGTGTACAAGTTACACTTCTGCCTAACCTAAACAGGCATGATGTTATGTTATAACTATATTAAAAATGTGACGGCTCCTTAAAAAAGCCGTCTTAAGAAAGAGTAATGTTTTATAACTGAACTTTACGGAAAACTTCGACGTAAGTGCCCATTAATTGGACAAATAACTTCATAAAACTGACTTGAAGTCCATTTATAAGTTAAAATGCTCAACGTTTTAAGTATAGAAGTGGTCTAATATTGACAAAAGAAGGTAACGAGTGGGTCTATCCACCAAGGTCTGTCCGTTACCCATGAAAGTAGTCTAAGATTATATTAAAGAGATCTGCGAGGTAATACACTATCAGTAGTAATGGGTTTCATATTGACATTTCATCAACATTCATTGCGTTATTTACGTTGTTGAGCAGACATATTTTACGAACGTATGAAGCAATGGATTAGCAATATCCTTCAAAATGATTCAGATTGAAATTGATAGTTACGCAATTAGGGTGCTGAAAGAAAGAAAATACGTTTATTTGCGGTAAACATGACGCAGAGAAGGAACAGGAACACAAAAAATAATAAGTTGGGGGAAAATATTATGTCCCTATCATGACAGAGCCCCAGCCCTGGTTGTCAGTGACAGCCGGCGTTGACGGGATGACGTCAACCGCGGTGCAGCATACGATAAGATAAAAAAAAACAACAATCAAAATAAGAAACCGCTCCGATCAGAAGGCCAATTCTCGTAATTTAAAACGTTCAAAATCTAGTCGCAGTCTCATCTCGGCGACAATTAAAGAAATGTCAAAAACTTGTCAAAATGTAGGGAAATTTGAAGTTTTTTTTGACAGATTGAGACTGAGATCAGACTGTGAACGTTCTTGAAATTACGAGAATTGCCCCTCTGATTATGACTATGGGGCCGAAAGGTTCTGGACTGGCGACCGCGTACCGAAAGATGTAGTGTTAGAAGACCTTCCACAAGATGGACCGATGACCTGGTGAAAACGGGAGGAAGCTACGGGATACGGGAAGCTCAGAACCGGACAAGTGCGATGCTAGGGGGAGGCCTATGTCCAGCAGTGGACTTCTTACGGCTAAAAATAATGACGATGAATGATCTCTGATTCTATTTTTCTTGAATCCGAATCACGTAGAGACGGGTATCTATCTGATCAGGCAGTCTAAAAGTACTTAGTTCTGCTGTCATGAATACGTCAATGATAACTTGATATACCTACCTACTTAGCAGGTAAAGGTGTTAATTTGATGTCAAATGTTAGTTCTTTGTCAAAGTCAAATCATTTATTTCAAATAGGCATATAAAAGGCACTTTTGAACGTCAAAATTTACAAAAAATTGAATTTATTCTGGTCGCCCCTTCCAAAAGGTAGTTTCGTATGGAGAAGATTGGGAAGAAACTTCAAGGTTACTCTTTTAAAAGGTTTTACAATATTTTAAGTAATGTATACCATTATTTAATTATATCTGAAGACGATTCACCTAGAATAAAATTACTATACCACAATAGGTAAAAATATTTAAAAATAAAGACAAATGACCGGAAAATAATTATGTGATAGACATATTTACAAATATTGTAAAAGTGGTTGGTGGATAGTTTTCCTAAAATTTTAACTAATGTGTGAGTTAAAGTAATTACAGAAAACTAACCAAACACTAGTAAGTATACAATGTGATTGATGTAATTGCATACTTTCATTAATTTAATTTCCTGCAAGACTTTGAAAAATTTGGGTTCATATTTTCACAATGTCGGAATCAGAAGTTGGTTTTGGATTAAACTCTTCGTTGGATTCCTTCGTATCTAAGTCGATGAAAACAATTTTTTATCATAAGGTTCAAGGAGTTTTCAGCTTCATTCACATACTCGTACCTACTCAAATCGTTGAAATTCCGGTCAACCACACGCTGCCAAATTCAGGAATTTGATCCTTTAAAAGCTGTATTGTGTATTTTCAAGGATGGTATATTTCGTCAAAGAGAAACCCCTCAAGGTTCCGTGAGATTTGAGAGTACGGGAGGGTCCGGTGACCCCTCACGGCCCTCACGGACTCCGGTCATTTAATATCTGTACAGACTTTTCCAAATATTTGCGTTGGGATTTCTGCCGGTGACACATAAGAAGTTATTTTATACGTGAGTGTATCTTGGATATAAATCGAGATTAGGGGCTAATGAATGCTTTGCGTCTAAGCTCGATAATATTATGAAGGTATTCGAAACATGCCAAGGCGTTCTTAGAGAGAAATTGTGGAGTTAGGTGCGCTATTCGCTGAAATATTTGCCGTACCTGTAAGAGAGTTTTATATGTTAGAGAAAGTAAACAATATTATGTCATTAAAGGCACTTTACTTTGCTAATCATGATTAGATAGAATACGTCTATAGTTTATCTGCATGCATAATGTTAAGAAAAAAAATGTAGAGCTACAAAATTTACAACTGAGTTATAGGAGCTGCAACAGCAACCCACACTGGGCCCGCGTGATGGTTTATGGTCCACTCCTTCTCATAGAGAGGAAGCCTGGATACCACCAGTGGGAACATTATAGGCAGATTATGCTATGATAATAGGAACTATAGTATGTATTGCAAACAAAGTCGCTTCATCAGTCGTTCCATTGTTTCGATATCCATTTCAGTTTCAAATTGTATCCCTGATCCAGCAATGAACATGTCAATAAAAAGCTTGTAAAAAGACCTAAATTTTAATACAGTTAAAAACGAAACGCAAATTAGAGGTAAACCCGGTAGGCAATATTTTAACATTACCAACCATTATAATATGGTAAGGTATTTGGAACATGACAGCCTACCTTGACAGTATACCTTGACAAATCACAGCGACGTTTGCAAAGGCTAATTATGTCAAAATAAGTAGGTACACAATAACTTTAGTTCCAGAAATCGCCACCCGCCAAGATATACTGGTCGCGCCGTAAGGCAGTCATTTCGACGACCACCTGCTGTTCTCATTAAAGTCTGGTTCGTCTGGCGATAAATTCGCAAGACATTGCTTCTCCTCTTACGTAGGTATAGGTAGGTTTGGCCGGGGGAATATTAGACCGGCTACAGTTTACGGTTACACCCCGGATTATATTTAGAGGGCTTTTTGTAAGCTTAGCCTACAATTATACGAGTTTACACGTCACAGGAGTTGACAAATTGGTGTCGTATGTTTTGTTACACTGGCGTTGTTTTGCAAAAAAGTTCCGGATTTTTCCGAATTATGAGTTTATGGTATACCTACTTAACCCTATATAAAAAACTCATAGGTACCTAATTCATAAAAATAGAGAACTTTATAGGAATAGATAAATATCCTATAGCCTTCCTCAAGAACTAGGCCATCAAATGCAAAAAGATTTTTTCAAATCCGACTGGTGGTTTCAGAGATTAGCGCGTTCAAACAAACAAAAAAACAAACCAACTCTTCAGCTTTATTAATATTACAAAAGTAGCTAGAATTTAACACCACTGCCACTAATCAAGGTCAACCGAGTGCATCAAAAAATATTAATTTTGTTTCCATACTTATAATGAAGTAAAATAAATTCACGTCATGACAGCTAGATCCGCATTCGACAGTGCAAAACGATGAATACATTTTAGCTTTAGATAATGTCGGAAATCTAAATACACTTCCTTTCCTTTAATTTGACTGCTTCGCATACCAATTAAGCGGAAGCTGTCTATTATTTTTTTGGCCAATAATTCAGCAGGAATAATAAAATATATATTATTTACTTTGAAGTTCTGGAAAGGTGGGTTCAATTACTAACGAAGATCCTCTACTTTTCAATAAGACAAAAATTCACTGATAAAAGAACCTACCAAGTTCTGATAACCGACAAAAAAAAAATCTGCGCTAGGGGACTTCTCTAGCATCATGCGCTAAATTCATGGTTACAGTTTGCACGGCGATATCCCTGCCAACCTGTATTAGAGTTAACTACAAAAAGTCCACCTTCACCAAGAAGGTTCTCTAGAAAGTATCCTTTCCTTCTAAGTAATACTTACTAATAAACATAAACATTCAAAGTCGACGCAAAGACAAAAAGTTGAAATAGCAACCACCGACCATACAGTGCAACGCTTGCCTATTGAAGACGTGCCTGTACTTTAAAAGATTTTCCACGGTTTATTTTATGTGAGCACCGTACGGAAATGGTTACAAATTTTATGTTTCGCGAGTAAAAGCTCAGCTTGGCACAAATCCACGTTGTCGTCCTGTCCGACATTTTCACTTCTTTGTACACTACAAGACTGTTTTTAAAGACTAAAAATACACGTAGGTAGTTAGGTTTTATTATCAAAGAACTAATCTCGTGACTGCTGGTATTAGGTTGATGTCTGTATAAAGACACGAATAATAAAGTGCTAAAAGTTTATTGGCAAGTCTGCCCCTGTTTATAGCCCACAGTAGTCGATACGTGCGAACGTACAATTTGGAATGTGTACGGAATAAACTCGATGGTCACGGTTCGCATAGAGAACGCGGTTAGCGCCGAGATCCAATTAAACACTGGTTTAAATAAGTTACCGCCTTCAAATAGCCGCCGGATTAAGATAAGACCCACTGCGAAGCGTGGTAATCATGTAATTGGTTAGTTAGATTTGATGATTATCTATAATAATAATATTCGTACGTGTTAACGCGCAAAATGGAATGTAATTTTCTCCGAGGCCTTCTCGGAGGCGTGGGATTATTCAGAATAGGAATTTAAATTTTCGTCAGCGCCTATTCCAAGCTGGAACGAATCAGAAATGTTTTACATATTTCGTTTATATTGAGGGTTAGTATGTCTCAAGAATGTTGTTAATCTTTCAGCTCAGTTTGTTACGACGAGCTGACCGACTTCATATTTTGATGGATGCCAGGATGTGAAAGGCGGCCGACTGTTCGGTATCCTTAGTAACAGACATCAAAACTGCACTGTAAGAATAAATTACGAATTTAAAATATTTTTATGAACGAATATTTTTATGCTTTTATTTGGGGACGGTACCTTCAAAAGGTAGACTTAGGTCAAAGACTTTTTATGGACAGTTCATTGTACAGACGCCAGCAGGTCAAGCTACCCAAAACTGTCAAATCTTCCCAATCAACCTTGAACCTTAACGCTTTAGCGATAAAATTGAAAATCTATTAAAGAAATTTGACAGATTGTAGTAGCTTGATGTGCTGGCATCTGTACCTATTGGGTGAGGGTGTCCCTATTTATTTATGTGCGATTTTCATATTCCTCTTTCTTTGTCTGAGAAAAGGTGAAGGCGGAAGTACGTCAGTCTCCTGCTAGCTAAAACGAAATGAAAGCCTTCATCAGTGCCTTCATAATAAAAGCGACTACAAGAAGACCACAACATAACATGAACTTATGCCTTCTTCCCATGGGTGTAGGCAGAAACTACAATACGCTACCTTCATAGGTTCTTCGCTCCTAATTTGCTTCGTTTACGTTCATAAATCTGCTCATACACGCCTTCCGGCTGCGAGTAGGTAGGTACTAGGTAGTAGGTACGCACCTGACCTTTCAGGATAACATCGCCAATAAGGTCATATGTCCTCCTGCGGCTTCCTCTCCCATCGTTCCCATTCTTTACTTTTAGGTACCTTCTGTTAGTCACCTTTAATTCATCCCAGCACCGAACTATTCAAAAATTATAATCATTTATATTATTTCTGGACCTTCATTAATTTCCTTTATAATGAAATGAGCCATTGTCGTGGTACACATAAAAGACTAAGACCGCGTCTCTCTGCGAGACGGACGGCTGTGGGGCTACAACGATTTTCCATTACGCTGGCCGGCGATCCATCGCCGCGCGATAAGTGCCGACCGCTCCGAGGGATAAGCCCTAGGTCGTATGGACGGCTAGCTACAAGCTTCTCTATATAAGAACCTAAATATACTAGAATTCGGCTGGGAAAGTTTATTGTTAGGCAAATTGATTAGGGCCAACTACAATTTTGCGTATATTCAAATTACAGCTGTCATTCTTTGGCAGCTGTACAAAATCGCTATAAACACGGCAAAGTGACGTAGGGTGTCAATTTATCTTCTTGACTGTACATAACTTCCTTCCTTCCTCGTGGTCAAACTTAATGGTCAAACTGATTTGCCCACGAGGAAGTCTGTTCCGGATAGTCAAACTACTTAGTTAAACGAAAAATATCCACCCTTTGTTCGTAAATATACTTGTACAGTCATTAACAAAAATATTTTTTTCCCATTATATGTATTATCATTATCTAAACTGAGTTCGAATTCAGAATGCAACTAATACAGGGGGTATTGAGACTTACAACTGGCGGCCCTATATATTGTAATGTCAACAGTATACTGAAGGTAATAAATTGTTCAAAATAAATAAATAAATTACTGCGACGATGAACAGTTACACCAAGCTTGGCAGACAGATCGGCAGGAAGCAGCAGCAGGAGGGTACTGGATGATGGTAAGTGGCCAACGCCATAGGTATAATGACAACTGCAATACTAGAGGTATCGCAGGCCATCCCAGGCTGAAATGACTCATGTGCCTGAGAGGGTGATATGTGGCCTGTCATTACTGATTGATCGTAAGAGTTTGATACTTATTGAATTAACCATTCTCAGGCATGAGTTGGTCAATTCGGTGCCTAGAATGTTTGGGTGCTATTTGCTATGCTTGGGAAAAATATAATGGTATGAGGGACAGGATGTAAAGTTCACTCATCCTCCATAGAAAATGGAGTACACTCTGACCTGACGGGTGTTTTGTCTACTGGGCTACTGCCCGACGACTGATTTCGGGACGTTGAATATATTATACTAGTTGGGCGGTAAATCCTGCTTGCGCGTAGTACAGAAATATTATAAATTGAGAAATGATTTGATGGTTAAATGAAGAAATTGGTAAATCAAAATAGACACGCAGTGACTTGACCAAAACATGACAGACTGGTTTTAAAATAGATTTAATGGATTTATTAGCTAAAGCTTTTGCAAACGTTACATCATTCTGCATAATCATCTCATTTTAATTTAAACAACTTTTCTCAAAAATCTGTCGGTAAACTTTAAATAAATTGGTATATTCGTACAAACATACTGCATAATCAGCCTATATAATATTCCCAAGCTGCGACACAGGCCTCCTCTCTGTGAGAGGCAGTAGGCCATAATCCACCACGTGGGCCCAGTGCGTATTGGTGGATGTCACATGTCTTCGAATTGTTGGCTCTAGGACATGCCGGTTTCCTCACGATGTTTTCCTTCACCGTTTTGAGAGCAGTGGTGTTAAAATAAATGACACAAAGTAATGTGCCTGCGTTCTAACCTCTAGTTCTAACCCACGAACTACGACACGTAAGTCGGGGCCACCCCTGCCCCCGGACCAAACATGTGAGTCTGAAATAACCCCAGGAACGATCTCTAGTCAAACATAGACCACCCATTCCAATCTGAATTAATACAAAATCCTCCGGGACCATCCGCTCCCAGTCTAAATAAATCCAATCCTAGCGGCTGCGCTAGTCGGAATTAATTAATTATTCAAGAGCGCCGATGTGCCATATTTGGTGCACCGCTCCCTACACCGCGCCATATTTGTCACCCTCTCCTATGACGCGGCAAAAAACTATCTACCAGTTCCACCACATAAGGCTGCCTACAATTCCTGGGAGAGACGTAAAAGTTTACACAAAAAATCGAATAAAAAGTTGATTAAATCGTTGTCATGTAGACTAATAAATCGATGTAGCGGACTCTTTAAACATCGAATGGCTGTCATTAAACATAACTGAAACAAAATCAAACCGCTTTCTATGTAGTCTGTAGATATATTGAACTGCATTCCACGTTTGATATCCGTCATAATATTTGGCGCCGGCAATTTGCATAGTACCTAATTAACAAAGACATAAAATAAAGAGGTTTATTATGGTGCAAATTTTGCGAAAAACATTCGTGTAACCTTTAGTTAAGTTAAGACGTATGATAGCACCGACCTCAAAAAAACCTGTCGCAGGCAATGTAGAAAAAAGGCATATCCAGTTATTGCACATTCCTGGCAGATAGTTTAAGCTGAGATAAGACGTAGTAGGTAACCTACCTACCTAAGTGTCTGTCAAATAAATGCACGTGTTTAATTTTTTTGCCTGCATTCTAAAGATAATTGATGACTACATTATTTATGTAAATACTAGGTCCGCTAAATGTTCACATTATTTTTATCCAATGAATATGTCATGTAATTATTGAGATCGTGTCTCGCCGTGCAAAAAGTTTCGTTAATGAATGCAAAACACGCGTATTTTGAATTTTATTATAGGTGGACAATCAATTTAAAATTCATAAACAGACAGTAGGCAAATTAATTGAATATTACTATAGCAATTTGTACATGCACACTGATTGCTGGGCCCAGCCTTAAACTTTATCGAAATTCTGTATACTTACCTACATTTAGAAACTGTCTCGCCGTCTAAAAGATATCAAGAGGTCCCTGTTGGTATATAATAAAACAAGCTTTAGCCTGCCACTTGAACCGCGCTGACTGCAAACAATCCAGATGGAAAATCCCCTGTCCTCATAGATGACCATTCGCTAAGCTGCACAGGTCATCTTTCACCTATCCGTATCAGGTCCTTGGGTCACAAACACAGTGACATTGAACTGGGCAGGGTTATCGGCTCGGAGCGGCGTGGCGCCACCACTTCTAGTCTAAACAGAATGCGCCCGACTGACCAGGGAGCCATTGTTCAGACTCGACTGATATTACATAGTAAGATACAGATACACACCTGGTCAACGAAGATGTTAATTTTGTGTTTTAATTAAATCAGAACACCTGATTAGATAGTAGGTATTCTATTTTTTACATAAATGAAGAATGAATAAATAAGTTTCCTAGAATTTGATACTCGTGAGAGAGACAGTCGTCGTAGACTATACGACTGGCTCAGTGGAAGTAATAAGTCAAGGTTACATCCTTCTACACATAGATCACTAGAAGTTTAGAAGAAAAAACCGCTAAATACTTACGAGTAGTTCTAGGTTAGCTTAAAACAGTTACAGCAAACCCAATACAAATCCCGGTACTGGGGTCTAGTCCCTAAGCACGAAATCCGTAGTTTCGGCTGAAGTTACGGGAGTATCCTACTCCGTATCATCTACGGACATTAGACTAGGTCGGGGCCCTAACTAAGAATGACTGACAACAAGATTTGACAGTCGTCCTTACTACCGTGTACCGTGTACTTGTGTTTTCGCCCGTCCGAAAAAGTTAATTAATCGGGAGCAGGGTTCATTTCGATGTATCGAACTACTTTCGGACGGGTCTGTAATCTCGTGGACGAACTTAAAGTGTAAGCCCCATGGTCTGGTGAACACATAAATACTTCGCTTACAATGAAAGAAAGAGCACTGACGACAAGGTGTAATTGTAAGGTACATAATATATTATTATTCTTACATAAACTCGCAAAACGTTGCCACTAATAATAATACAAGTAAGATGGCGTGGAAGGTAGACAACACGGCCAGTTCAGCGTGAATGGGAGAATGCCAGTCATTCATAACTCGAAGCATTCTTTTGTTACCCGCCGCTAGCGCACCGCGATAAAAAAGGGTTGGCGCCCTTACCGCCACGGTTACACGAAGATCACCATTATGGCTCGTTATAGATTGAAACATTGCTCATAAAGAATTTCTTAGAAAGCTTACTCGTTTTAAAACATCGTCCGATATTTTTTCTATCAGGTATTTCGTTCTGAAATAGTTGCTCAGACATGCTTCGCTATTATTAATTTAATCAACCGTTAACGATCAATCATTCGATACCTAATCGATTAAAATTCCAAGACACACAAATATAAAAATTATGTGTGCTTTGAAACATTGTGTTGACCCACATTCTGCAGTATTTCCATGTGTAAATAAGCCACAAATATTCGCTCCATGCAGTTTAATATCCGTTGCAAAAATGTAACTCATAGTCATGATCATACTCGTAAGATGTCAAAAATACTGCGCAACATTAGAAGATATGAAAAAAATCCAATATCCACCAACAAGCCGTTGAAATACGCCTTTGTCTCAGGAATTCATGAATACAATCTTCATAAATATGTAATAAAATGTCGGAAAATATTCTCCTGTGGTATGTGTTCAGGCTATGTGTTAATATTTGTGCCGATGCGAACGGATTCGATCGACTGTGAAAAGTATGGATTTTCATTCCACTACAAAATATATATTTTCTTTCACTGTGTTCTTTATTAAGGCAGTAAACTAGAAACTACTGCTCATTGGAAACCACCACACCGAGACTGAAGTTAACGAGAGAAATATTTCGATTCAGTTTCATTTTCTCTATTGTTCGAGAAACGATTATTTTCTTAGAGTTGACTATGCTCGTAACTACTCGCAATACAATAAAAAAAAGCTTTATATGTATAAAATATATCTACAGATAAAAAAAGCCGCTGTTTTAATAGCATGAAAATATAGAATTATTTTGGTTGAACGATCGCTGAAAACGTCGCTGTTTATATCTAAGTAAAACATACAAAACTAGAAACATAGGTAAATGAAACAAAAGGCTATCTAAATAAGTGTAAACAAAACACAAACAAAACTACATCGAGATAGACAATAACAGACAGTGTTATTCGTAAAGTTTTCCCAAACATGAATATTCACAGATATCAACATGAATGGGTGCCCTGAGAAATCCAAGAAGATCAGAGCATCAGATAAGCGGGAGAAATCCCATAAACGGACGCAAGTCGTGCTACTGTTGCCATCCCTAGACAAGATAAGACTTGTGTACATAGATAAGGGTCCCTTGCAATAGACGAACATACGCTTGCGACAACTATGGACTGACTTGAAACAGGATCATCATTCCAATATATTAGTCTATGTATAATTCGCTGTTCCGGAGTTTTACACGTGATTTTCAAAATAATAAAATCGATAAAGCCATCGAAATCTACGGTACCATCATTTACTGAACACAGAAATTACAATATTTTTTAACTCTTGTTTTTTTGTACCATGTAAGTTTAAAATGATAATGAAAATGGCATAAAAACTATCGAGTCTTTACCAAGAAAACAAGTAACTTCCTCGTACCAGAACGAGCCATAATAAATTACTTAATTAGTTCTTCCATGTTACGTAGAACGCAGGTAGCTACTCAAATGTTTCAATTAAAAAAACGACAAACAAAAAAACTAATAGGCGCATAAACAACGTAGCTTGTTAATAAAAACTTAACCAATGAAGGTATAAGATGTGCTATTTACGGGATCACAGTAATTGACGCTGATCGAGCGTATCATTATCAGGAAATCACATAGGTGCCGTTTTTTATTCAGGAAAGCAATTAACACTTACCGTGGCAATTACTTAAATTTTGACAGTTCTACAACATCCACTGCTTTATTAACGTGGTTGAGAAGATGAATTTTCAAACATATAAAGGATTGGATTAGCGACTTACTTCAAATGTTTCGGATTGTGATTGGAAGTGCGGTTTCGGTTTCAGTTTTAACCACCAATCACTATGTTTCCATTACTTGCGATCTTTGCCTATCCTGAAAAAGCTGAAAAGAAAATAATGTGTTCAAAATAATAGTGTTTTTAGGGTTCGGTACGTTGGGGCTGTGTCGTAGCTCGACTAGTCAGGCCCAAAGACGCAGTGATAGATAACTTCAAAGACGCAGTGTTGCATACATGCGCGCCTTTATGGGAGAATGTGCGGTCATGGCATCGGCCGCACTTGGTGGTAGAGCCCGCTAGGCTTGGCGAGCTGATACCAGTCGGGGGTGCGGCGAATATACATGGAACTCCCGCCCGGTCCCCGACTTATGGCAGTAGATGGAATCGTGGGGGTTTAATCGATAGGAGTCCGACATAACTCTCCGTTCTCCCCAGACAGAGGGTATCCATGAAGATTTCCCCACGTAAAAAAAGGGCGCCGTACGTCTTTCAATCACTTGATCCGTTTTTTTGGGTGCTTATTGCATAATTATGTCGTATTACACTTACAAGTTAAACGATGACGCATGAAATGACGCTTACGTTAACTGACGACAAGTTAACAATCGGCCATTCTATTGCCCAACGCTCAATGCACTTACATTTAAGTAACAGAATGCGTTGTTGCGGCGTAGTCAGAGAAACAAAGTAAACAATATTTTGAAAAGGCTGATTGTTTTGCGAGTTATTCGCCATTTTGTGTCAAGACATTTGGCAGCAGCGTCCTTCTGTCTGTTATTAACAACTGACTGCGATAGGACAAACGAATTCTTAATGACTGGCTCTTGAACAGCGTAGGTGTTGCCATGTTGTCAAAAAATGTTACAAGTGGTTATATTTATTGCGACAATTGAATAACTGACAATGAGACATATTTGTCATAAAATGAAAAAAAATACACATTTTTACGACACTGCTGTTTAATAAAGTAGAAAACTAAAAATTAAACTTACAAAACTGTCAAATTGTCGCCTGTCATCTGTCACCTGATGGTTTTATTAGCACAGCAGTGTCCATTGTGTTTTATGTCATACTTATATGAATTTGGTACAAAATAAAATACCAAACGCCGCTTTCTTTTCCACCAACAAGATCACCAAGACCAATCCCGAAATGATTCAGCAGCATAATCGAGTTTTAATAAAGCACCCGTTAATCTTAAGATAAAACGGCTACAATTTATAACTAATTATTTATGGTATAGACTGCGTACGGCGCCAAACGACCCGACCTGGCTGTGGCCATTGACTTGATGTATTGCACAGAAAATAATCTAGCCGGCATAAAAACTGTAATCATCCTCCTCTGGACCTAGGTGTTTAATTAAAATCACATTTTAGGAGGTAGTTTCTTACGATCATTGTATATTTTTTGCTCATCTACTAAGTGCTTTTATTTTCATTTACTAAGAAGATCATCTATACGAGTATTCTAATAGAAAATCCATCAGAGCCTACAGAAGTCACTAGTTAAGTAAGAAATCATTTATTTACCAAAAATCATGGCCTGGGTAACATTAGTGTCGTTTCAATGAAATATAGGTATAATGGCTATTACAGATCTTAGGGTTTGGAAAGTCTCGATAGTCTCAAAGTCTCGGGACACAAGGCAACCCACGATTAAAGTCCCGGGACGTCTCGGGACTTCGAGACATCCCGGGACCGAAACCCTAATAATAGATGAGTAAGATCCCTGTCCTTCAAATTAGAAAAATGCATTTGTATCTTGAAGGACAGTGTTCTTTAGTAGAATATTTATAATAAAATTGCGTAATAGTTTGGACGTAAACATATTTATTAAGTGATTTTATTGTGAGGAGTGTTGATGTGTGTGTTGCTATGGGGTTAAACAAGTCTGTTGGGGTTTGTGTGTAGGTGGAGTACCTACACTCAAACCTCAACCGACTAGTACTGCATAAGAAAGGTCTTCTTCGTGGTAATTCAAGATAGTAGTAATTGAAGTCAGCGGAGTCAAGGCCCCATCAACGACTTGTCCTGTCCTATCAATGAGAAGTAATGCCGATATGATAACGAAGCAATTAGCGAATGACAGACACATTTTTCTTCGAAATCCTTTTTATGCACCGAGCGAGGCATGTAGAGACATTATCATTGGTCTTATCGCTGAGCACATAAATTACGAAATGATATCGAAACTGTCGTCAATTTGCCGTTATTCCTTATATTTTGGTTAAGCAGAATTACTGGCAATCCTAAATCAATGTCGTTTTATTTCGGCTTCGATCGATGGTTCCATGTTTTATCAAATGTCTACCAACAAGAATCTTATTTGTGAAGATTCTTAGATGGGCTGGCCGACTGATTCATTATTTAATAAGATAAAATATTAGATGCAAGTTTGTATGAAAACTCGTTATTTTTTAAGTAAATTCTACTCCCAAGAGGTAAAAATGCTGATGAAAGCTGGCATAGTAAACTCTGAAATCCACGCGGATGAAGTCGCAGGAATAGTGCTGATACCTACTAATTATAATGGAAGAGATTAACATAAAGCAATAAATACATTTTAGAACCCAGATCTTTAATGAAGACGTAGGAGTAATTTAGCATGTGACCTATGTAGCTGGTGCCAATCTAAATTTTAACCAAATTATAAACAGTGCAAGCTCGATTAACTACATGATCTACTTTACAAACCACCTTAAATCGATAACTGGCCATGGTAATTCGCCAATTGCTCACATAAATGCAAATAATATACGTTCTGCGACACTTCGTTGCGAGCTGTAAGCGCCATTTGCATTTGCTAATCGTGCGAGAGTTACAACGCATGCTCAAGCGATAACGTTCACTAATCCGGTTCACCACTCGATTATCTGATCTGAGAATATAGGTCTACAGCCTACAGCTCCCCGTCTCACTTTCGTCTTATAAATGTACACAATCATTATTCTTATCTCGTCTGTTCAGTGTATCAGGCCGATTTCCAGGTAAAAACGTTTGGGATAAACAGTTCGCCATCTTGAAATATGGAAAGAAAAGTAATTTAAATATTGACTTTAGAACGTTCTTTTTTTCCTTGGCAACTGGCTCAAAGGTTACTGCCAGTGTCAAGGCATATCCTTAAATAGAAATTGCACGGGACTTGTTGCATTAAGGATTATTTGATTGGCCAGGAGTACTTTATAACGTTGATTTTATACAATTCTACAGAATACATTATCAATATATCCGTATCAACAAGTTCTTGTCAATCGCTGCCCATTAAACAAGGTACACTGAACGAAGTAGGCCATTCTGATCTCTTATGACAAACGCATCCCGAATTGACCTACGACCGTGACAATCTAAAATTATTTCAACGTAAAACTGGGTCAAAATGAGCATAAATTTATACAGCTTGATATTATCTAATGGGTCGATGTACCAGGGTCGCAGCGGAGCGCGGCGGTGGACCGTGGAGCCTATTGTCATTCAATCGGGCCATTGTGGGCTCTTTGTCGGCCGCGGCCAGAGCCCTGCCTCGGTCATTCGACATGGGGGATGCGGGACATGAAATATCTTAAAATTTTTGGAATGTAGCCGAACGGTTAATGAATTCTGGAGCGAGGTGCAATTTAAATGCATTTGAATTAAAAGCAGGGGACAGAACTATTCCACGTTGTTTATCATGATGATAGCGTTTTTAAATTTATTAAAATTGTTTGTCTATTTCAAAATTAAAAACTAACCAAAATAGCTGAGATTTTCTTTCAGAAAGGTAGGTACTGAACGTGATGAAAGCTTTCCTCGCTTGAAGACGATTCAAAACTAGAATCAACCAATCTAGTGGCCCTAGATTGGTTGATTCAATCTAGCAGTTTTGAATCGTCTTGAGTCTGTCAAGAATAGACCAGAGTGCAGAAGAAAGCAATGAAAGCCGAACTCTGGCAAAAACCGACAGCGGGTAATCAAGGATAAGCATTCTATTTTGAACAACCAAGATCCAAAAACAACATCTTCAACCACTTCTCGATATCACATAACATCGTTCAGTCAGTCGCGTGACTTCCTACATAACATCATCCACGTAGATATTAAGATGCATGTAACATAACACATTAAACGCACATTATCCGCAATTATCGGCCGCCGCTTTTAAACTCGTCCATGCACCGTGAGAACGACGAAAAAACTTGCGGTTGCGCATCTTGACAACACTATGCGTATATACGAGATTTGTTCTATATCTTTACTAGATCTAAGTACAAGAGTTTAATAATGATCGCCTTAAAAAAAACTTATTAACTGATAATTAACAACATTTTGATTATGCTTCGTATTTTACAAACCTAAGTACATAAACTGACGGTTTTATCCCATGGGTCCCCATGGGCACAAACTACAGATGGCCGCCTGCTACGATATTTCCATACTCCTTTTTTCTGCTTCTAATCATCCAATTATTGATATAAGAAAGACAATTAAAGGGAATGCCCTTTTAATTCCAAAAATAACATGCCTTTGCGACCAGCGGCGCCATAATATTCGCCAAAGTTAATGAATCATGTTCATTCATAAATTATTCCTCTTGCAGATTATCCTTTTTTGAACAATGTTAATGTTGCCAGGACAAAAATAAATGAAAACGGTACTTCCTTCCAGCCCGAATTCGGAGAAAACGTCGAAACTGTTCGGTGACTCAGTTTATATTGAATCCTGCTGCAATCCGTTAATGAGTTTTTGATACTAGTCATTTTGAGTCTATTGAAGGATGTGAAAAGGAAAAATATATAAAAAAATCTCTACGTTTACGCGAAATCATCGATTACAGTGATTAAATAGCTGACTTATAGGGCCGGTTTTTTGATCCGTAGTTAAACTCAACCAATTGTTAAAAATAGTAACTAATGGTAAATTTTTTGCAAAATGTGTTTTTTGATAATTGTTTAGTTTATCTTAAAAATAGTAACTAATTTAACCATTAGTTACTATTTTTAACAATTGGTTGAGTTTAACTACGGATCAAAAACCGGCCCTAAGGAGCACTTTATCTTAAAGGAAGATGTTCAAAGTCTGATTCCCAAAATTCGACGTCCTTCCTTCATATCGTTTGAATGAGCTTCTCGCCAGCCCCTGGTTACAACAGTTAACTATGAAGTACCTGATGCTTTACCAAAATCCATTAAAAACATTTTTTATAATGTAAGCATTTGTTGTGCTCTTGTACCGATTCAGTAAGTTGAAAGTTGTTAGACACTCTGGCGGCACAATTGTTTTCTTTGTTTAGTTATCTTTTAACTGACCAGTATTCATGGAAACTACTTTTGGAATCTACAGTTTTTCTTGTCTTGTTTTGACTTGACCAATTACTTTATTAAGTATTTTAAAATGATGCTTTAAAACTTCCGTTATTGGAATTTACATTCTTGATTTTTTCGTCTCTGGGACCAAACATTTTTGGTATCATGTAGATTTTATAATATAGATAAAGGAGTAACCGACATAGCTTGCAGAGTAAGCAAACTGAAGGAGTTGGCTGGCCATATTTGTTGAAGGACCGATGGCCGGTGGAGCAGATGAGTCCTAGACTGGAGACTGCGTATTGGCAAGCGTAGTGTGGGACTTCCCCCAGCTAGATGAACCGACGACCTTAAGAAGGTGGCTGGGACAGATTGGATGCGGAAGGTGGAATACAGGGTATTGTGGCGCAGCCTGGGAGAGGCCTATGTCCAGCAGTGGACTGCGATATGCTGAGTTGATTGGTTATAGGTGACCGCAACTGAGACAGAACATTCTTCGTATTCCTAGAAGTAGTGTAGATATATGAATACTTCTAAAACAACCGACTTTCAAACACTGAAATACTCACGCCCTTCAAGTACCGACTTGCTAATCTAATAACAAACAAGAACTATTCTGATAAGATAGATTATGTAATCCTATGAGTCAATAGAGACAATACTTAATTAAGAAAGCTAATAAAGTAAGAAATGCATTCAATGAGCACCTGAAAGTGTTTAAACTAAAATTATCGTACAACCAGTCGCCGTTCAAGAAAATTTTTTGAAAGAATCTACGAATCTACGGCGAAACCCGTGAAACATCGCCAGTGTCAAAAATATAGAAAAATCTATCATAACTTAATATATTCTTATATGTACTTAAATACGTGGAGCGTATATCCACGATCGTTCCGAATATGACACATATCTGAAACCTGAAACCTTATATCCATCGGATAGGACACGGTTCACGCGTACTACACCGCACACCGGTAGATAGGATCAAAACGCTCAGAGCAATCTGCAGTTTGTCCCTATCGTGTCTGATCAGTTTCTCAAATAGGTACTATCGTTCAAAATAGTTTTCTAGGTTCCTGGTTTCGGAATTTTCATTATAATACAATGCTGGCCTAGCTATCTGTCTGAGAATCTTTTTCCTGGAGGAAGCCTAGTATATGAGATTTTTTGTCAATTATTCCAGTACATAAAGTAATGGATGAAGGAACAAGGCTATGTGAGGCAATAACTTAAGAGGGTAGGTTGAAAATAAAACAAGTGGGTCAGTCTCTTTTAAAGTCCAGACATAATCTTAGTCAGATCATGTGAGGACCAAACGTATATAGAATAGAATGCTCTTTACTATGTACACCATATATATTACAGAAATAAATATATAAATTTTACAAAGGGATATAGACGATATAAAAAACCTACGATAATGGCAGTAGTAGACACTATGACAGTAAGTATTAACAGCGAGTGGTAATAAACAAACATGACGAATTAACCGCAATACTTATATCACCTAACAATTTTAGGGAAGGATAATGCTGGAGGTCACAATCATACAGTCTGTCGGCTTTTCTATAAGAATAATGGTTATCCTTTTTTTTTTTTTTTTTTTTTTCTTTTTCCTCCCGCTCTGGGTGGAGCAGAAGGGAGTGTCAGACTCTTACTGACTAAAACCCACCCGTGTTCCTTCCTTAGCCCTTTATGTACCAGGGCAGCGGTAACCCTTTCGGACGATTCCGCTACCCCGGCAGGATAATGGTTATCCTGAGCTGCTTTATTTCAACATTTTGAAATAAAGCAGCTCAGGATAATGTTTTTGTTTATTGATCTACAGACAGATCGGCGGGTGTTGACATTTAGAACACAAATTTTGTGTTGTTGGTGTCTTGCAGTTTAGCAAAATAAACAATAAATACAGGGATGAACAGCAATATTTATTATACTAACAATATATACCATACCAACCAACGAAATACTTATAGTCGCCATATATACTAGCTACCTTTATAATGCACCTTATTAAATTGATAACAAATGAATCAGTACATTATTCAGGAATGCTATGCTACTGAAGAAAAAGCAATGCGAGGTAAATACAACATCCTCCCGAAAATAAGTGAAACTTTTTTAAGTTTAAAAATACTCACCGTTATTAAAGGTGCAACAGGATCTTCCTGGCATGCACTCGATACCGATGCTTTCCACAAAACTGAAGACACGATCTTATTCCTATCAAAACTGGTCAGGAGAACTTAATTAAACGTAAGCGAAAAGCTAGCTACAAAGTCGCTAAATACACTGATACAATATTTACAGGTTTAGCTAACAACCACAGGTGGATTAAATATTTACGTAAAGTTTTTGACGTTACAAGTTGTCTACCGCGACGTAACGCGACGCGATCGGCTCCCGCTCGAGCCGACGCAAGACTATCTCGGATACACTCCATCCTCGAGCTTTCGTACCGCGGCGCCCGTCCCGCTCGCGCAGGCGGTCACCTGCCGGTTAAAAAAATATGAGAAGCCTCACATTTCGGCGAAATGTGAACCAAACCAAACATTTTACATTCAGTTAGACAGGTACGGGACTACTTTATGTGGGGGGGTCCTCTACGTGGGCCATGTACGTTCAGATACGTTCACGCGATACATGATTGACGTATTCCCTGAGACTCGTAGACAGTCGGATGCGTGTTCGCACGCCTAGGCGGCAATTTTGCTAGATTATCTATTATTGCAGCTTCGTAAATTACTGCATCGCCGCGAGAGATTTGTGGCTGGTCAGTCTACAGCGAAGGAAACATCGTGTCGTCGATAATGACCCGAGCAAACAAAGAGAACATTTTAGCGCTCCGACTGTAATCACCGATACAAACTAACCCATCGTTTCCCAGTAGTAAATTCAATTACTCGTTGTTTTCCCGCTTTATCTCCGCTAAGAACCTCCTACGTCAATATTTGAAGGCACAATATAAAGCAAGCACGGTGTCCTGTTGACTCGAGCACAGCAGATAAACAAACTTGATTCCACTGATATGCCACCCTGAGAGATTACATCCTGCTGTAATGGTTACTGCGCGAATTAATTCGTAGAACTATTTGGGTTTAATTCCAACAATTAAACAATTTAGGTCGACCATTATTCAGCAAATACGCAAACTGGCGTCCATTAAATTTTATGATATCCTAATTTGAGATCCGAGCTTACAACTTCAGCAAAGTTACAGAGTACGTGGAAATAAATCTGTAATGAAGAACTTTTGAATGTTGAACCGGCAACGTGCGCAGTTCTGCGCGCTGCGGTCTGATAGCATCAGCGAGGATCCGCGGCGGCACTTCACTGCCCATTTACTTTAGCCTTCGACAAAATACATATTTATGTATAGCCACAACGTAGTTAATGTAAATCTTCGTTCCTTTTTGGGCTCAAAGTAAGACGAAACAGAGTTAGCATGACGCGACGTCGACGCAGGCATGACACGGCAAAGCACTCAAAAAGTCAGCACCCCCAGGCTTAAAATAGAGTCCGAGCACCCGCAAACCGCTCGCAACTCTTAAATCCTATTAAAGGAGCTCGGGTGTACCTTTATTCATAGACTTCACCAATAATTTAAAAGCGCTCCCTAATGGCGAGTTCGCACTGGCGGCCAACTACAAAGACCCGAGTTTTTCCTCTAATATTGACTGGAGCATTTATATCGAATGATGCAACAGTTCAATTGAAAACTGTAACGGCATAGTGCTTACGTGATAAGATTACAACATAATATATGCTCATGATGTTTGACCGAGGACTACGTGATATACTGCAGGCGTCAGGTGTCTTTCATAGAATGAATTTTATTATATTATTGTTCTTGTGACATGGCCATTGAATATTGTGGACTTCTGGTGTGAGTGTGATCAAAGGTTGAATCACACATACATAAAATAAGGGAGAGAGGTTTAAGTAATTCAAATCATATAATAATCGCTTGTCATCTGACGTGGTAAAGGTCAAGAGCAGGCCCATTCTGCAAACGATATAGAAATCAAACTTTCAAGATTTCTGTCTGTACTAAACTGCCGTTATCCAAGTCGTAGAGTGTATTACTAACACCTATTAATTTGATCAACGTAATCCACCCACAAATCCTTTAGGGCAGAGAAAATTTCTATTAAAACTGGGCTATAAATACTGCTCGCAGTTTCCTCGCTCTGTGTAAAAGCAAAAAGACATGCACTCCGCAAACTCCGCAAGCCTGCGCACTGGTCCTTGTACTAATATTTTATTTTTCAAATAAAGCAGTCTGGGGTATCCTGTTCAAACTAGAATTTAGTTCAAAGTAGCTTAGAGTCGAATAAACGTGAGGAATTGATGGTGTATCTCGTTGGGTTTAGATTAAAAATAACTGGTGGGTAGGTACTTTAATCTCGTTTGCTTTCTTCGTCATGGTCAGTTAACTTAACAGAAAATGACACTCAAGTTGTTGGATCAAATTCATGTAGGTACAAATTAACCAATTGCTGATTTCAAAATGTCCAGATAGTATCTAACATGATGTGAGGAAGGTTCCACGAGGTAATGCCGCCAGTGTCTTGGGTACATTACAATTTTTCGACGCTATGTTTTAGTTTGTGAATAGTTTTAATTAAGTTAGGATATAATTTTATTTTTATATTATTATATATTAAAGGAAGATCTTGAGTATGAATGTGAATAGCTTTAAAAGTAGAGGGGACCGAAGAAAGAAACGATGGAAAGATTATGGTTGGCATCGACTCTTGTAAAATTCGGAGATTACACAATAGTAGATGGTTTGGGAAAACTCATCCAGAGTTCGTTAACCAATGACGAGGTGGATAAGATTATGAACCTACAAGAAAACCTTATTCCGTAATCCTAATTAGTTTTTTTTACCCGCTCCCTGGTAAAACCATTTTCTACACATTTTGCGACTTTATACCATCTGTGCCAAGCTTTATTGTAGTAAAAATAAAAATTACATAGGTACCTACGAAAAAGTCCAAATATAATTCTTGCAACACGCATCATGACTTTTATTGACAAAGGCCAAAAAAAACTATAACGTCAAACGTCAAAGTGTTCAAACGGATTTTCTCGAGTTTCATGTTTACTAAAATTTTGTACTGACAGGTTTTTTATTTATTTTAGTTTGTATTATAACAACATTGAATTTTCTTTTTTTTTTCGAAGTGTAACTTATAATAAATAAATTAAAAATATGGCGGCTGCTGGTAAATATATCTTTTGCGATATATACATAGAGTAGTGTTAACGAAGTCATGTTATTTCATGAGACATGTTTTAAATTTCTTAGTCTGCCTTTAGTTCAATATTCAATAAAGTTCCTAGTTAAGTAATTCAATATCTAGTCAACATCTAATTTATCAATACTTGCTATAAATTATTATTTATTAGAAGCCTGTGTGGTCCCACTGCAGGGCAAAGGCCTTCCTTCCGTCTTTCCACTTTTCTCGGCTTACAGCGATTGTGGGCCAATCCTTTTTAGGAAGGATAAAGAAGAATGGAGAGCTATAAAGATAACTCATAAAAAACTGTGTCATTTATAAATGTACTAAGTACTATTTACCTGGGAACAATGTTTCCATGGGGCTATGTTGTTTTTCCTACCATGACATTTATGTAACAACTTCCCATGCACAGACGCCAGCACATCGAAACTACTATAATCCGTCAAATTTCTATAATAGATTTTCAAATTTATCGTTAAAGCATTAGGTTCAAGGTTGATTGAGAAAATTTGACAGTTTCAGGTAGCTTGGTGTGCTGGCGTCTGTACCCTACAATCAGCCTCATTAAAAGCTGATTAGGCATTTTGGAAGATTTGTAAACATCGACAACCGACTTAATTTGATCTCCACTCGATTTGAACGGCAGAGAAATAATTATCTGGGCTCCATAATATTGTCCCAACTATGTTGGGGTCGGCTCCCAGTCTAATCGGATGCAGCTGAATATCAATATTTTACATGGAGCGACTGCCTATCTGACCTCTACAATTTAGTAACGGGGTAACACGATACCCCTTGGTAAGACTGGTTGTCAGACTTTCGGGCCTCTGACTATCCGTAATGACAGTCAAAGATCTACGAATGACAGCCGGGACCAACGGCTTAACGTGTTTTCCGAGGCACGGAGGGGTCTTGGTATGTAAAAATGGTCACCCATCCACGGACCGACCGGGCAAGCGTAGCTTAACCTGATCGATCGACCCGTCGTTTTTTATTTTGCATAATAAGTTTTGTGGCTACACATTAGTAGATACTATAGTAACAATGATTGTGGACAATGATATGAATTATTGTCTTTGATTACACCTTTTTGACTGACTGTAATCTGTATATACCTCTTTCAGTAGATGATGCAGTTCTTACGAATATATCTGAAATGATCGATCTGGCTATCGGGACGCCGGAGGTAAAACCACAAACATTTTATTTCCATTAAATAATTTAATTATTGTATCCTTAGTAGGTATAGCGGTTTAGTTCCTAGATTGGGAGAGAGCAGGGGCCCCGGGTCTGCGTGGTGGATTACGGTTCATTCCTCTCACAGAGAGGAGACCTGTGTTCCCAGCAGTGGGAACATTAAAAGCTGATTATGCAAGTAGATATTGTCTGAAGAAAACAGCAAGATTTGGGATGAAAATTAGGCAATGAGCAGGCAATACAGTGTTTAGTCACCATTAGATACCTGAATGAGTCTTAAAAACTACCCTAGCTTAAAGAAAATTAAAGAAAATATGTTCATTTTGCGGTAAACATGACGCGTAAAAAGAACACAAAAAAATAACAAGTTGGGAGAAAAATGCATCACATCGACGCACGGCCGTCGCTCAGCATTATCCTAAAACCCTATACGAGACAGAGCCCCAGCGCTGTTTTTCAGCGACAGCCGACGTTGACGTGATGACGTCAACCAGTGCAGCATACGATTAGATATAAATAAAAAACAAAAGCAAGCAAGCTTAAGACTTCGGTGGCCACCACATACTTAGCGTCCGCAATTTACCGTCGAACGACGTCACTGAAAGTTTATTTATGAAACTATGGCTTGTTTTCCTAGAGAGCGTTTTTTGACACCGTTAAGTCAAACACCGGTGCCATCATTTTCATGACGGCAGTCCCTGCGGCCGTTATGTGCCAGTTCTAGGAAACCGCGGCTTTACTTCGTCATCACTGTGTTGATAGAAAGATGTCCACGACGGGACTTGCTTCCCCCAGAATCGCACCACAAAGACTGAACAATTTGACACTATGGCTGCTATGACGCTTTTTTTTTTTGGTGCGCGGTAGAAATCCTCATGGACTTCCTCCATCGTGGGGGTGACAGAGGGATATTACCGGCTAAAACCTATGACCGATGGTGCAGGATTCGCATAAGCATTCACCGCTCCCAGGCTGCTATGACCCTGCAATAATTCAGTCTAGCTCCTATGAACTGTAGTATAATTGTAGCTGTCCAATTTGTTATCGGGTTTTCTTATTTGAAAATCCTTAGATACTAATATCGAGAGGTTGGAACGTTGCCCGGTGAATGGGGATAGGCGCCGCCCACCAAATCCGTATGACATGTATTTATACTTTCATTAACGATGTTTGAGTAGGTACAGGTGAATTTTCTCATTCTTCCCACAGTATTAATCAACAATCGCTAACGAAAACAGTGGGAAAATATTCTTCCTTTTATTTCCATTGATTTCCTTTCTTGGCGGATTATAGGCAGATGCAAAAAAATCGGAGACAATGCGAATATTTTGCACAAAAGGGTGATACAAAGAAACAGATCTATTCTTTTATCATTTCTGGGAATAAACAATTGTGGTCTCTAATTGTTCTTGATTTAAGATCGAAGTGGTGGATCAATCAATGGTGTAGAGTTGTAGACTTAGCTGTGACCACATTAATGAAAAGGAAAGCAATTTATAAAATCGGCATACTTGATTATTCCGTTTATCCACCCTAAAACGACCAGCCTAGGGTGGATAGGTACTCGGAAACGCGTGTTAGTCTATCCACCCCAGACGAAGTGGATAATCGGAAGTCACTTCTGATTGTCCTTCCGACTTTTTACCCCAAGTACAGTCATCAGCAACAGTACAGTACAGTACTAAATATACTTACACACTTTAATAAATTAAAAATTCATTTTTAATAACCACAAACTTAACAAAAAACATATTACGTATTGCATTTAAATCAAATTAAACTTCCTCTTCAATATGTCCAGGACATGACGAACACTAATTTCATTATTGAGTATACGTAATTGTGCATCCTCAATAAATTCGTCCTTTTAATGTACAATTCCAATGGTTTTCTCAATTTCTTTACTACAACAGGTGTATTAACGAAAAACGTATACTATAATAATTATAATTATTTATTTATTTTCACTTCAAGACACAAACATCAGTGTAGCCCTGGCTCTTGTACTAGGAGGTCCTGTATCACAAGAGCCAGACCTCTCAATTTACAGAAAATATGATATAGAAGCGCGATAGACAAAAATGAGATTCGTTATAATTATGGCATGCATTAGAAGGTAAGTTTACAAATATAAAAGATAAAAAAAAAACAAGTAATGATAATAAAAGAGTTTAATTTTTTTTTAAAGTATGCTAATGTCTACTAAGTATCTTGGGCCAGTTTCTATACATGATTGTACACAGCCGTAGGAGAAAATCGGATGAAAAATAATAACGAATTCCGATTACCCCCTCTGTCTGCGGTGAATTTTGGACATGCGTTTCCCCGTATCCACTTTAGGGTGGATTTTTTTGGGTGGATTCACGGAATAACCCGTCATACTAGTCTCCCACGTCCTGACCCTGTAGCAAAGATAAAAAGTATCATTTGTCTGTCATTTTGGCAGCGCGCCTCAAACCAAATCACAGCAATAAACTTGGTTGCAGAAATAACTGCTGGGAATTAACTTTTACTTTAGCTTTTTATAATAAAGTTTATGAAACAATTCAGAAATCTATTTACTTATGTACTTTCATACAAATACTTAAACTCACGCATTTTTCCCATGGGGGTGGGCATAAACCTCAGAACACCTTACCACCTCCTTTCCTAACCTACCTAATAATAAACATATGGTACATATATTTTATTATGTGTGTATGTGTGTATATCACTGTACTCCTAAACGGCTGGACCGACTTTGTTGTTGTTTTTTTTTGTGTGTTTGAGCAGGTCCCTGGGTGGCTTTGATTTACTATTGGACCCAGTAGGTGCTGCGATCGAGTTCGAGGAAACAGGACAATTAACATCTGTCCGGTCAGCTAGTACTATATAATACTTTGTTGTCTAGGTTGGCGTGGTGGACTTCAGCATGCTGCAAACTGTTCTGCACTGCCTTGCCCAGCAGATGCGCGTGTTGGGCAAGAACGTGGAGTTGCGAGGCAGCATGGCGGCGCTGCCTATCAGGTCCACGGAGAACTCCCAGACTATAGCCATCAGCGAGTTCATCGTTGATACAGGGGTAATGCATTTAGTCTGTAGTAGGTAACTATCTTACCTAGGTAAACAATTTTCAAAATAAATAAGTAGATAAATAGTTGTCCAGTCAACCCCAATCTACACTTTTAATAATTTTCTTCCGTATTTTCAGGTTCCTGGAAAGTATGAATTAAGTAAGTAATTTTTTTTCGCTCTGCCATTTGAAAACCTTTGTCTAACAGTAGGACAGTAAGAAAGGCTAGCAAATATAAGTACCTACTTAACTATAAATATTGTTTTTAAATCATTATTGTAAGTTGATTAAAATTTTCAGCGACCGAGCCGCCATCACCTGATCAAGAAAGTGTGCTAGTCGGTAAGCTTTCAGTATTTAAACATTTCTATGAGTTCATAATATTAGTGCTTATGTTACTGGCCGTTCTTATCACCTGGATTATATTTTCAGTTGAGCGCAGAAGAAGGAATGAACCACAAGCTGTTTTTGTGATGAGTAAGACATAATGTTATATACTTAAAAAAAAAGAAATATATTCATATCGTAAAATAAATAATCTAAATTACTTTCGAATGTTTTTTTATTGAGTATGAGTATGTATTAACAACAACTGTAGAGCCACCTTGTGTATGATGAAACCTTATTTGCTTTTCTTTGGCATTAGCTGGAGAAGGGTCAGCCCAGCCTACTCCCGCTCCGAGAAGTGCTGGACGTGCCAGTCCGCCTTCCCCCCGTACGGCGGTGCCGGCCGCCAGCCCAGCGTCCCCGTCAACGACGGCGCACGCGTCTCGGACAGCTACCGCCGCAGCAGCCCCCAGCGTTATGGCACCCTCCAGCGCCCCCAGCAGAATCGCACCCGGCGCCCCCTCCGCAACCGCAACTGGAACAGCGCACGGACCGTCCGCGGAGAAGCTGTCCCTCGTCACACTCAGCAAATTCAACTTGTTAGAGCACACTGTTGCAGACCTTAAGGACCGCGTATATGGAACCTCACCCAAGAACGAGGAAATATTGCAAGAAGTCAGGTACATTTGATATTTATTGTGATAGATATGTGTAATCAGTTGAAGTTCAATTAAAACCTCTGAGCACCTCCCGTGTTTGGATATTTGAATGGGGGTTTAATAGATTTTGCGCTTCTCCACTCAATGTATCTGGCAATCGCACAGACCTGCCAATCAGAAAGGCTACTATGTCATGGCTTGGGGAGAAGGGTGCAAACGAACAACATGCACTAAATTGAACTTTTAATTGAATTTAATATAATTGCATAATATAACCTGTACCAAATGCATATAACCGCCGCAGTTATCTCGCAAATCACATTATGATTTTAATTATGTACCTAAATTCGTGTATGTCACAGATCATCAGGCAATCTGAAGGCTATCACGGACATGTGGACGAACATGAACGTGGCATCTCGTTTGGACGCTGCTGAAGAAGGCATCAGCAGGCTAAGCTCGCTTATTGAGGATCTTATCGGAGAGACGGTTGAAATTCAAAAGGCGCTTGGTGCCCCTCCGTAAGTTACTACATAGTTACTTTCAATTGAGATAAGGTAAGGTGAACCCGACTCTGCTTATTTAAAACCTTTAAGCTTCTGAAGTATACCTAACTTATTCTGACCTGTTCGCTCAAAGCTTCGTCTAATTGATTCTTTTTTAGGAGCCCTGCGACAATCAAAATGGCTGAAAAAGCCAACGCGTTGTCGAAATCGGCCATATCTCAAGCGCCACCAAGCAAACAAGCTCCGAGTATGGCACCGCTTCCGCCCCCGCCTCCGCAAACCATAATTCAGGCTGCACCTAGTTTTGATCATGATATCTTGGCAACTAAAGATGAGCTCTTCCAATTGCTAAACCACGTGCAGTTTATGAGAGACGACCTCAACGAGCTCACTCAAGCCTTCTCCGATGCTATGAAGGCTGTCAAGCCTGACTTTGGTATGTTGCACTATAGAATAGAATAGAATAGAAAACTTTTATTTCAGACAGGAGTCCATAGGGTTAGACTGTGTATTTTAATGAAAATACATTGATTGGTCCTTATGTCATACACGCTATTAAGCAGAATATTATAGGACTACGCCTGGGCTGAGGTCATATGTACAATACAGTGACAATTACTCAAAAAAAATCCCTTCTCCTTTCAAATTATATATTTCATTTTCTATTTTACTACCGCTCGCTTTTTGCTTTTGAATTACGCAAAGCGCCTGCATTTAGCCTCATCGACCCTTAACAAATGCTTATACTGTCATCGATAATACCAGTATAAATTCCCAGGTATTATTATCAACAACGTCCTGGGATATATTACCTAAGAATCGCGATTAGAAACTATTGAATTTAGCAGTTAAATCTTATATTCGTGGGAGACGGTGGAACCGGGTTTCTCATTTTATCTACATGAATATATTGACTGTTGTTACATTCTGTAATAGGTTGGTTGGTACCTACAAAAAAAAATCTTCAAACGATTTAAAGCTTCATCTACAATGCAATATGTAGGTAGGTATGTAAATTCCTACTGCCGAAAACATACAGCACGTGGTGCTTTAAACTCTCTCACCAGCAGCACTGTAGACATCTAATCAAAAATACTTTTTTAGTGGCACCTGAACCTACTGCACCCTCAAAGATAGAACTGATACCGCCGGAAGTGGTACAACAACCCCCACCCGCTGTAGTGATCACACCTAGTGCCGAGGCCGCACCCGTACCCGCTTACAGTGCCGTGGCCGCACCCGTACCCACTCACAGTGCCGTGGCCGCACCCGTACCCGCTCACAGTGGCGTGGCCACACCCGTACCCGCTTACAGTGCCGTGGCGGCTCCCAGTGCAATGGTCGCACCCATTCGATCAGCAGCAGGTAACCTTAGTATGTACCCATTTGTACCAAATATTTGAGAAACCACTTTATTTTACTAACCAGATACCAACTTACGAAGCGAAGCTTTACGAATATATATAAAATAAAAAAATTGTATGTTCCATTATATGTAATCCACGTATCACGTTGCTAGAAAAAAGGCTGATCCATAAATTCTAACAGCAATAGGTAATACTAAAAAGGTGCTTCTAATTATTTATAAGCGTAATAACTGTAAAATTAAATCCTACCATGATTGTTTTAAAATACATAAATACTTGAAAGTTCTGGTTGAACTAGTTGCCACGACTTACTGGTCCAATCTTATTAAACCAATGCAGATTACAGGTATTGGCGATACTTTAGACTCATAGGATCAAAGACCTGCGATCCTGCATTTCCCAATAAACATCCATAATATGGATGACGCCATGACAGTTACGGTGCTTTTTGTAATACGTTAAGCTGTAAAGAAAATCTTTCCTTGCTGTTAATAACGCACGACACCCTTCAGTCTCGGTTTCAGATTTTCAAAACAGGCTCATGATGATCTTTCTCACAAAGTCACAGCAAATAAAGTATAGTATCGTATCCAAAATGCATCGCGCTGTAGGCTGCAACGACCAACTGGTCGCACGATGTGCCTGCCTGTGTCACACTAGTTGCGGCCAAACTTTGTCTACCTAACTTTACTATGGACGTACGCGTCTTTGTCGGAGCTCCTGCGACCAAGACCATAATCAGTCGTTTCCGATGCCACGTGGAGCGTGAATTAAGTCCTTTAAAAATGTAGGTGGGCAGGTGTATAAACAAGAATTATAATAGTCTTTCGGTAAAGTCTCATGGTCACCGAAACTATATTTTTCCTAGTGCCTCAAATCCAGCAAGATCAGCTGAATCAGTTAGAAGCTCGTTTGCTGGAGAGGCTCGCTATGCTGGAGAGTGAAATAAAGAAGTGCTGCGACTCTGCGAAGAAGGCAGACGGAAAGGTTCAAGACCAGGTACTCCCCTTGGAAGTTTTACAAACCCAACAGAAGCGTTTTTATTCGTAGCAGGTTTCGTCAGTTAAGTTCAGTGTTACTCAAACTCAAAGCATTTGTTTGAATTTAATTCATTACCATTATATCGTTTAATTCAATTAAACCATGTAATGGTAATTTTGAATTGTCAAGGAGTGATGTTACCCATTCCAAAGCGTAGTAGGTAGGTTCTTACGGAGAGGAACGGGCAAGAAACTCCATGGACTTCCATGTCCCCTACTGTTACAAAATATTGGTTAGGTACAGTTACCAAAGGAGATAAGTAACCAGGGCCGTCGGATATAGTTGAAGTTTAGTAAGAAACCGATGGATGTTTCCAATGAAATTTAATTAAATTAATTGAAAACAAACAGTTTATTTATCAAATTAAATTTCATTCGGAAACATCCATCGCTTTCTTACTAAACTTCAACTATATCCGACGTCCCTGGTTACTTGTGTCTTTTGGTGACTGTACATCATTAATGATGAATTTATACTTTATGTAATAACGACCTAAAAAGACGTAGGTACCAACTAGAGTACCTACGTCTTTTAACATCGTGTGGGGCACCGTACCATAACTAAACTGGGGTCTACTCCCTAAGCACGATATCCGTAGTTTCGGGTAAAATTACGGGTGCTTCCAACTCCGTATTACTCACGGACATAATATCAGTTCGGGTCCCGAACTAAGAATGAATGACAGTATTAGTTGACAGTTGTCCTTACTCCCGATGTGTATTTGCCCGTCCAATTATTTTTATTTGTTTCTTGTTTTGACGGATCGACTAATTTCGCATGCTCATATCTTCGTTGACGGACTTTGAGAGTAAACCCGCTGATCCTTAGGCTAGCATGCACGTTAAACAAAGTGTAATTTTGTTACAGTTGACTTCATTCCAAGATCAACTAGAGTATATGGGGAGACAAGTCGCTGGTTTGACACTTCAGGGCGACGGCGGGCAGCTGTCGCCAGATCTTGTTAAAGATCTACAAGGTAAACTGCAACGAGCGTTTGTCACACTAGTCGCCGTGGAAGTGCCGAAGTTTTGGGCCATTCAAATTTAACAAATTTAACTGTAGTCCCATCGGCACGATGAAGAAGAATGCTATACGAGTATATACATAATAGGCCGCACGTCTGCGGTAAAAAACATATATAAGCTGGCCCCTCAATGTTTTGAAGCTATACGTAGGTACTACTTACGCCAGCTTAAGGTCAAAGAGGTACCACAGACGTGCGTTGGCCTGTACCTAGGTACTTCGGTATAGGTATTCGTAAATTATAGTCAATAATCATACTGCCTAAAAACAAAATCGAAAGATGAAAATAGATATAAGAAAACTAGTATCCTTTACCTAATAGGTAATTATAACATGCGGTAATCACCATATTAAATTGCATGATTTAGTTGCCAAGTTGTGTTAGTAAGTAAACTAATATTATACCTACGTAACACCAGCATCCATTGGTAGAAATGGTAGAATACCTACGTCGTGTTTGAAACTAAAGGGCCTATTATGTACCTACAATAGGTGGTATCAAATCTGTCTTAATAAGACTGTTTGTTAACTAGCTGTAATCTGAGTAGGTAAGCCTGTTATTCGGTCGGAGCTTGTCGAGTAGACTTTAAGACAAACTTAATGATACCGCGTAGTGTAAAAGGCCCTTTAGAACACTCGGCACTAGGCTAGTGAAAATACTTATAAATAACTATTCGGCATTCGGTTATAGGAAGGTAAGTATTTTTGACAAATTAGTGATATCAACTAAGTACTCTCTACTGCTTTGGTACTACCAGAAGACAGTCCACAGTCATACGTCAAGTCGTCAACATAGTAGACACCAAATCCACTTATCTCTATGCTGCAGGTTTGATGAAGCTATTCGAAACGGTGAACAACATGCAGGCTCAATTGCAGCAAGTCCACGAAACAGCCCTAAACCTCGCCGCTGAGAAAGAAGACCGGCAGAACCATATCGACGTAATTACACACCTCAAGGCTATTTTTATTCAGCTCCTTACAGCTTTTCAGCTTCAGGAAACCTAATTAGTTTCAATTTTCATGAAATTTAACAACAGATTTAAATTGATATTGTTACGAGCTTCGGGTTCGTGACAATAAAAACTGCCGATAAAAATTACCAAAATTTACACTTTAATTAAGCAACACTAATAACAACTCAAACACACTAATTATAAAACACAATTGCTCTTAAGTCGCACTTGAAGATCGCTTTCGATGTATTCGCTTCTATCGCCGAACCAAGACTGATTGGTCGCTTTTTTTTTTTTTTATATATGGCATCTCGTAGTTGACCTTGAGAGGTCGTGACTACTTAACCGGACTATCCTGTGGTTGCCTTAAGAAATCTTAAAGCCTCCAGCCAGGGCTAAAACTAATTAAAAACTAGGCGACTGCACGCTAAGGGCACCCCTTGTGGGGTACGAACCTCGGCTTAGAGCGTCGCTGGCGACCGGGCTAGTCCCGGCCTTATATAGTGCCGCAGATAGTTCCAGAACCTTCCATTGTAGAAACATCTAGAATGTTCGAGTACCTGTACATACCGGCCCCGACTGACCAGATGTCGATAGTTCTAGTAACTTCTAGCATCGAGATTTCTACTCGATAATAGATGACGCTAGTGACTCTATTAGTTCTGCTACTCGAAACTAGATTGCGCTAGTGGTAACTAATGTCACCATGTATCAGGCATTAATTGTGGCGCGCAACAATATAATTCATACACTTTCTAACCTTAGTTAGTAAACCTCGACAACGCCCTGATATCATCTAATGAGGCGTTTACATGGGGAACCAAAAATGCGCTATTCTATTCTTGGCAACGACTACAATCTTGGAATTGCCGTAAGTTACCTACTCGGTTTTGCCGAGACATCATATTGCAAGAACTTCAGAATTGCCCGTAGAAGCGCATCTTCAGCTATTATCTGTCAATCAGACTGGTTTATCAATCTTGATGAAGATGGTGTGATAGGGATCGATCTCTCCAATTTTAATTTCTAAGGCACTTTAAATAAAGCCCACATTATAATTTCAGGCTCTTTTGGAACAAATCGAACTGCTGAAGGTCATCAAACTGGACCGCGAGGATATGGTGGAAGCTCTAGCAGACAAGGCTGACTTGCGCATGTTGGCACGAAAGGTGTCCCACGACCAATTCGAGAACGCCTGCGATGACCTCTCCAAAGGATTGGAACATGCTCTCGGAAAACTTAACGTGCAGGTCCGTGATTATTGACGTATTTCCAATGGGTTTCCTTTTGACAGTTCAACAACATTCTTGCGTTATTTACGTTGCTGAGCAGACACATTTTGCGAACATATGAAGCTATGGATTAGCAATATCTTTCAAAATGGTTCTGATTGAGATTTATAGTGTGTTACGCAATTAGAGTGCAGTTCTTAGGATATAAAATACAACATCGATTCCGAAAACGTAGTCCAACTACGAGCCGTAGGACTAGAACAATATCTCAGTCATTCACTAACTAAACACGAAAATGAATGTTCCGGTCAACAAGGTTCAGTGATACCTCCAACTCGTTCCGGTATTTAGATAGGAGAACGTCTGAATGTTACATCGTGCAAGGTCAACGAAGCTCATGACACGGACACTCATTCAGCCATAGCAGAAAAATTTCTCGTGATCAGAAACTGTACCTCACACCGATTCAAGCCTATTATGATCAAACGAACTTACCTGTACTTACCTTAGTGAAGTTCGACGGTAATTTATACGAATTTGGAGAATGCAATTGTAGTCCTGGCGTTATGTCACTTCCTACCCCCGTTGGTCTCGTGGTTGCAAGCGCGACTGCTAGTCCTGGGTTCAGTTCCCAGGTCGGGCAAAGTGTTATTGGGTTTTTCCATTAGAGTTTTCTTAGTAACAGCCTGGGATTTGGAAGTCGGCAGTGTGATACACGCGTGGCTTGAAAAGCATGTTAAGACGTTGGTCCTGTGGCCTGAAGGCCAATTCTCGTAATTTAAAACATTCAAAATCTAGTCGCAGTCTCATCTCAGCGACAAACAAATGTCAAAAACTTGTCAAAATGTAGGGAACTTAGTATATTTGACAGATTGAGACTGAGATCAGACTGTGAACGTTCTTAAAATTACGAGAATTGCCCCTCTGATCTCTTTCCGGTCGTGTCGGATTACGTGCCGTCCCATCGGACAATGAGAGTGAGGGACGAGAGAATGCACCTGTGTCTCCTGCGCCGAAGTAAGTCTCCGTTGAGATTGGCCGCCATGGCCGAAATACGGTTTGGAGGACTGTTATTACTACTTGCCATCAGATAATTTTTAAGAAATATAAATATTAACGTATATAATGTTACATACTTATGTAACGTTATATTAATGTTCGTTCCTTCCAAGGTCTATCTGCCAATATCATGATATTTTCTTTTAGGAATCTCTATGGCAACAAGCGTTGGATGACATCCAGCGCGAGATCGAACAGAAACTGGACAAGATGGAGTTGTCCCCTGTGAAGGACTTCTTCAATAACAAGCTGAAGCAGCTCCAAGAGAATCTGAAACAGATGGCCGCGCTGCGCCGCGAAGCAGAAGCTGCAGGCACTAAGAGACGACTACTGAGGTGACCTTAATCTTAGTAACATTTCAGCACCTTAGGGGTGCTACACACATATCTGGCTCAGCATGATTCGGCACAGGCGGCAAGCAAAATCGAATACCTATAGGTATGTAGGTAAGATACCTGTATGTTCGGCAAAAAGCCGCTCAATATAGCTCGGATTGTGCTAAGCCGACCCCAACATGATTAAGCGAGGGTAAATGCCGAAAGGAGGAATCCGAAGAAGCCGAATATTGTGTAGTAATTGCTTCGGGTCAGCTTTGTTGTTCAACAAATACCGCCGAATGGTATATGCCGACCCGAATATAGATATGTGTAGCACCCCTTTTTTTTTTTTTGAGGATGGGAAATCATCAAATGACCCCTCCCGCTCTGGGTGGAGCAGAAGGGAGTGTCAGACTCTTACTGACTAAAACCCACCCATGTTCCTTCCTTAGCCCTTTATGTACCAGGGCAGCGGTAACCCTTTCGGACGATCCCGCTACCCCGGCAGGCTTCGGCCCTGTCGGGCCCCGTCAACTATGCTAACATCTCTTTGAGGCGCACGTGGAACACATACGCGCCGTCCGGCACGGGCCTGGTCCTGATCGGACGGAGAGCTACCCATTGCTCTCCGCCCGCAGGCCCGCGCCTACGGTGGCCGGGAGTCGTCACGCGGCTCCCGACGCCCGGAGCGTCTCCCTCGGCGGCTGAGGCGTGAGGATCTCTCCCTCGCCCATCCCGCCACCTCCTTCGCTAGCATGACTGCTTCGCAGAAGGAGGTGACCGCCTCCCACTCCCTCTCGCCCCGGACCATGGCTTGCACCAGGGCCGGGCGCGAGAGGTCGCCGCCGCTGCCGATCGCCTCTACGAGGACACGGCGGTGCTCTGCCCAAGCGGGGCAGACCTCCACCGTATGCTCCACCGTGTCCTCTGGGCGATCCTCGCAGTGGTGACACCCGGGCGTCTCCTCCCGCTGATGTGCAGATGATGTGCAGGAACCTCCCGAAACATTCGTGTCCGGAGAGGACCTGCGTCAGGCGGTAGGTGAGAGCGCCGTGACGCCTCTCTAGCCACTCCTCAAAGAGGGGTCTTATCGCCGCTATCGTGGCGTCCCTGCGCTGGGTTGCGATAGTCGCGCCTTCCATTCCACCATGAGATCGCGCCGGAGGTCCGTCCGCTCCGCCGCGATTTGCCGCGGGTGCGGAGTTTCCCCCCGACGTAGTGCCTCCGCGCGCCAGTCATACAGGCGCGCGAGGACTATCGCCTCCAGATCCCATGGTGGCAGTCCGGCAAGGAGGCTTGCTGCCTCGCCCGAGATCGTGCGGTACCCCCTTATAAGCCTTACGGCAACCACCTTTTGGGGCGCGTTCAGATAGTGTGCGGCTCGAAGCCGCAGTGAACGCGCCCACACCGGGGCCCCGTAAAGGGCCATGGACCGCACGACCCCTGCGTAAAGCCTCCGGCAGGAGGCGTTTGGCCCCTCAGGTTGGGCAGGAGCCGCTTTAAGGCGGCCCCGGTCCGTTCCAGTTTGGGGGCCAAACGTCGGAAATGCTCGACGAAGGTCCACCGGCTGTCGAATATAGGTATGTGTAGCACCCCTTACGTATAACTTAAATGTACTTAAATATAGATCTACCGCAAAAACATCGATAACTATTTGACTTTGACAGCATCTTTATTCCGTAGCTGTACCTAAGAGCGGTTTTCATAGCTCAACTGTTAGGTTGGTCCTTACAGTTACTGGCGAGCAGTTTCACGTTCCTGCGATATTGCTGTGTTATTTTAGTAGGTCAAAGAGCAATAAAATTGTATCCTTGTATGTACCCCCTTTCTAACCATATCATCATTCACACATTCCATCCATCGTTTCTTTGGTCTTCCCCTACTCTTATAGCCATCGGCATTCATACTCAAAACTCTCCTCACGACATTTTCCTCATTTCTCTGTAACACATGCCCATACCATGACCGATTTCCACACAACTTTTCAGTTACCGGTGCTACTTTCAGACTTCCTCTTATGTAGGTACTAATTTCTTATTCTATCCATTCGTGTAACAACACCACACGTTCCTCTTAGCATTCTCATCTCAGCTGCATGCAATTGCCTATCATACATCCCTTTTGTGGCCCAACATTCTGATCCATACAAGACAGCAGGTCTAATCATGGTTTTATATATCTTCCCCTTAAGTTTAAGGGGAATGCGGGAGTCGCAGATGAATACCATGTCCTGCCGCCATTTCATCCATTCAATGTTAATTCTGTGCTTAACCGTCCGATCTACTTCGCCATTGCTTTGCACAAGTGAACCGAGATACCGAAGTCTGAGCAGACTGGGAGAAGCGCGCCATCAAGCGCTATAGCTCCAGAACTGGAGAGACCGCCGAAATCGCAGAACATATTTTCCGTTTTGGTTCTCCAGATTTTCAAGCCAACATTCTCCAGCTTCTGTTGCCATTTCTCAAATCTGCTCTAGATCTCAGGTCCATCTTCACCGACGAGAACAATGTCGTCGGCAAACAACATGCACCAGGGTGCTTCCTCCTGGATGTCCGATGTAAGAGCGTCCATAATCAACAGGGTAAGGACTTAAAGCCGATCCCTGGTGCAAGCCTACAGCCACACTGAACTCGTCGGTATAGCCCGCAGCCGACCGGACGTAGGTACGAGATTACATAGCACGACTCATACTCATACATAACTCTACATACTTCCCGGGCAAACCTTTCTCTTTCAAGGCCCACCACAGCACATCACGAGGTATTATACGATTTCTTTCAGGTATTCTTGTATCAATGGACTTAAAAAAATATACACTGACCAAATGCATTTTTTCGCTAGGGATGTCAACTGTATATCGTGTGATGCGAAGGCTGTGATGGCGATGGATGCGGCCCCGCCGCAACCTCCCAAGCCTCTGCCGGCCAGCTTGTCTATGAAACCCTATCTCAGTTATGAATTAGGTATGTACTTATACTACCATAATCAATTATATATGTCCTATGGGTCGAGTTCAGATTCGCTTGTAGGTATAAGAAGGTAGGGTTCCATGCACATTATCTTATATTATTCTGCCAGAGTTCAAGTTGTTCGGCGGCAATATCACTTCCTTAGCTCCATTTTATATAATCGAGTAAATAAACAGCTCAATATATATCCCAGTGGATATATATTGAGCTGTTTATTTCTGTTTATTTACTGTTTATCCGTGATCCTTCGATATTCTTGCAAGGTCAGTACCTTGCAAGAATATCGAAGGATCACGGATAAATGGCTTCATATACTTTCTTATGAAGAATTAGAATCATATGTAAAAACGTAAACTCACTTTCAATTGCCCTTTATATGTATAACATGCGCAAACACACCCCCTGCACAAACGGACACCTCACTTCCACACACTCGCACACACCCTCACACAGACACATATACACCACACGCACAAATCATACACAATCCTTCCATACAAACACACAATCTCACATAAAATTACATAGTGGAAATATTTTGCTTTAATGTTAAGTTCTAAGTTTTAATATTTTGTTTAGTTTAGGCCCTAGGGAAGGGCCTTAACTAAGTAGCCATTAAAGTAGTTTTCTACTTTGGTTTATTTTATAACTAGCTTCAGCCCGCGACTTCGTCCGCGTGAAATTTCTTGTTCCCTAACGAAACAAGATATTTTCGCTTTCTTCTTTTTGCTCGGCTCCTAAAGGTAGCGCAGCGTGACGTTAAATAGTTGTAGGCTATTGCATCAAATACAAAAAGATTTTTTCAAATCCGACTGGTAGTTGTTTGTTTGTTGTGTTGTTCAAACAAACAAACAAACTCTTCAGTTATATTATATTAGTAAGTATAGATTTAGGATTACTTATGTACAAATATAGACTAGTTTCCTACATATACCGTGTTATAATGATGATGTATTCTCGCAGACTCAATCCGTAAGAATCAAGCGAGCAGTTTACCGCAACGCAACATGCACGACTGGGAACACGTGCAGCAACAGATGCAACCTAATAAACCTCACAAAGTCAGGTAGACACGTTTCCTTTAAATAAATAAGGATCTTCTTCGTCGTATCGAGGATTCCATTACCATAATTTGAATAAGCCTCGGCCAGAATTCGGCCATTTCGACAGTGTTAACATTGGCCTCGCAAGGGTCCTCCATAGTGCAGGTGTTATTGCGCAGAGAGAACGAAAAGAGGTGAGGCATTGCTTGTGACGTGCCGCGAGAGTCGCATTGCGGCTCATCGGAGTACACCCATCTGACTAATATAGCATTATAGCATAATCAGTCAATCACTTGAACTTTCAAACAAAATTTCTTTAATCAATAAATTCTCGTCTCACTTAGCGGGCGCCAGACTCATGATATGATTCCATTTTACTAAAATACTTGTCAACAATATACAGGGTGACAGGGAAACTCGACGTATTCCTTGTAGGGGGTTATACTAGAGGTCATTAGCAACAAATTAAGTCCAGTGAACTACAAAACTGCATAGTTCAAAAATTAAAATTTTGCCAATAAAGACCTTTTATTTCTGAAATAATGTAAGTTTTGCAAGCGTTTTTTTTAATGATGACTCATTTTGCAATTTTCAGAAAAGTATCAATGAAATGTTTGAAGTGTAGTAGTTTTTACTCATAATTAATTGTTTTTGGTAACAAGTCAGCTAATTTTAAACCGTATTATACTTGTATTTAGTAATAAAAAGCTTTTATTTTGACATTACATACAGACACTTCAATTTTATTTATTTGTAGGTACAGATAGATAAATCGATAGTTTATCACACACATCACAAGTCAAATTCCATTCCATTGCATTTGACATCTATTAGGTACATCTTTTAAGTAGCTAAATAAGTTTTTCTTTTATCGTCTATGTACAGATCGGATACGGACAAGCATTTGTGCAACCGTTACTGTGGCGGGTCGCACACTGTGACGACTCCTGCTCAGCGCGTCGCACGTCTCGGACACTTCATAAAGCAATGGGGGCCAGAGGTGCTCCCACTGTCTTCTGGATTTGCAGCTGGTGATGATGGCAGGGTAAGTATTGAAAGACACTGAACGAGATACGGTAGAAATTTTATTTTTATTACGTCTGGGGGCATTAAGTGTCCCACAAAGGGTTGGTGTGTGTTGTGTGGTGTTGTCATTATCAAGGCTTTACACACGACAGGAGTCTGTGAAACTTAATTTTTAAGGTTCCAAACTTAAACGAAAAAACGGAATCTTTATAATCTCGCTTTTGTGTCCGTCTGTCGCATAGGTTTTTTGCCTGTCATCACGCCAGTAAATTATAATAAAATGATATTACGACAGCAGTGGTAAGGGCCGCGACTTAAGAGTTGTAAGGTCGTGAGTTCGAACCCAGACAGGCGCTTTACTTTGTGTAAATTATTTCATCATCACTGCACTCAAAACGGTGAAGGAAAACATCATAGATATAAGAATGAAGGAGATATGCCCCTGTAGTTGAAAATGTATCAGAACTCTATGTCGCTAAGACGATCCCACTACTGCGCCACTACTACACATGTAGTTGAGTAAAAGCAATAGATACAAAGGCGCGCACACACTTGTTCATAAATCAGAACGTACTACACAATCAATTATAAACCTTAACTCATCAAACATAGCGTGCATTTACCATGCACCGTACAACTTACTCACGCAAAAACATCTGTCGCTATCGTTGTTCTGTGCAAAACCCATTTATTTTACATACATAAACTAGTGATTGACTAAATCGGAAAGTTATCGATTCTCCCATTAATTATTGTACTAAAAAAAATTGGGGTTCTTAAAATAAAATAAATAAAAACCGATATGTCCAGAAAATATTATATTATAAACCAATAAAAAAGCAAAAAAATATTAAAGTACATAAAAAAAAATTAAACATTATTTTACATCTTCTCAAGGGTCTTCCAACCAGATTTAAACGTCATCTTTTTAGGTCTTCCAACCGGGTTAAAACGGTTAACAAATTGTAAAATTAACTATATTCGTTGGGTAATCGACATTGTTGTCGATAGCTTACGTTAGTGGATCTGCACAGCCACATTACTAGCTAGCCGCAAGAAGCAGCGGCCGTACCATGCGATGCACCGCATAAATAAAGTATCTTTTTGTGATTTTGACATTACTTGTCTAGGCATTTAGCGACATACTTAAGTAGTGGTTAAAGAGCAATGTATTTACTGCGAAAATAGTACTATTTTCGCAGTATATATCGTAGCGACTGTACAGTCGCTACGATATTTGAAAACAAAATTAACGTGGTGAAAGCGAGAAATATCTTACAATTAGTTGTTTTTCATGATTTTAAAGACAAATATAGTAAATTACTTTTATTTATATATGGTAAGTGATTCCATGATCTACAATTTTTTTATTTTCGCTTCGGTTTTCACAAGAAACCACTCACCAACACGGCATTCTTATATTTATTCACGATCACGGTCGAAAGCGCACTAGTTCGCGGAGACGGCCATTTCACTAGAACATGGTAATTTTTAACATACCGCGACGACACAGACACGCCCCCTTGCCACTTCTCCTGTTTTTTACATTTCTATGGAAAACATCGTGAGGAAACCTAGCGTGTGTGTCATCTACCAACCCGAACTGGGCCCGCGTGGTGGATTACGGCTCACTCCCTCTCACCGAAAGGAGGCCTGTGTCCCAGCAGTGGGAACATTACACGCTGATTATGTTGCGAATAGCCACGGCAACAATTAAAAACATAGACGATCGATATCTAGACAAGGTCTGAAAAAATAAGATTTATTTTTATTTAAATGCTTCATTTTTTTTTTCACAATGATAGTTTACTTTTTTTGTTCTTTCAGCTTTATAAAATCAGCACGTCAGAAGCCGCTAACGTTGGTCCAGGTAAGTATTTCAGGTGTTTAATTATGAAATACACTGAAGTCTTAGGTACTTTTCAAAAGTACCTAAGACGGTGCTTTGAGCCCTTGAGACCTCTACAACATTATGGAATGCAAATAGATATATTTATGAATATGAATATGAAAGTGGCTCTGGGTCAAAACTGCCAGTTACCATCAGTTCCGTTTTGGACGCACTGTGATGGGAGTCACCATGTATAAAAACTATGTTGAACAGCATCCGGAATTGAATGCCATCAACATTTAAGTCATCGTTCCAATATTGGAAATGACTAGCCTTTTTTTTTTTGGTTGGGTGTCAATAAATAACTTCTCCCGCTCTGCACAGAGCGGGAGGGCGTGTCAGACTTTTACTGACTAAAACCCACCCGTGTTCCTTCAGTTGCCTGTGCCAGGGGCCACGGTACATCTTTCGAACAACCCGCGACCCTGGCAGGCATGGGCCCTAGCGGACCCCATCACTTTGTGCTGACATCTTTGAGGCGCACGTGGAACACAACGCGCCGTCGACCCAGGCCTGGCCCTTACCGGGCGCAAGCCCACGCCTACGTTGGCCGGGAATCAGCTATCGATTCTCGACGTCCAGGGCGTCTTCTGCGGCGACTAGTGGCGTAAGGGCGCAAAGATTGCCTCTCCCTCGAGCGCTTCGCCTCCTCCTTTGCAAGCATTACTGCTTCGCAGAAGATGACGACTTCCCATGCATTCTCGCTCCATACCATGGCCTGGACCAGGGCCGGACGCGAGAGATCGCCGCCGCCGATCGCCGCCACGAGGACGCGGCGGTGCTCCACCCAAGCCGGGCAGACCTCCACCGTGGAAATGACTAGCCGGGCATAAAACTACCATGCAGAGCCTAAATGCAGTTTCTAGAAACAAAATTTATAAGATCTTGTAACGCGCAGGATTTCTTTTATTATAGTCATTATAGAACATTGAAAAATAACATAGTAACTATTTTTCCCAGAGGCTTAGAGATGTACCTAATAGTACACCCACATTTCACCAGTTGTTTAAGTCCCATGTATGTGCGGCGAGCCTATTGTCATCAACCGGGCACAAATCCAGACAATAACATTTTGCCTGACCTGGAAATCGAGCTCATGCTCAGCAGTAGAGTAGTATTACAGGAGTGACCGTTTTGCGTGGATGTGACACATATTTGCCCCTAACTTATTCTTTTTTGGGTGTGTTTTTCTTTGCGTCATATTTTACCGCAAAAAATCTTAGCTTTCTTTTTTCTTCTTTTTATTAATAAATAAATTGTTTTTAAAGGCGGTGCGGTAGAGGGCGCGGGCGCGGTCGTATGCACGCCGAAGTCTCCAGTCAAGAAACCCGAGACGCCCAAAGGGCCCAAGCCTATTGTTATCAGCGCTGTTAGTTTTATTTTATTACTTCACTTTTCTTTGTTCTATTATTTATTTTAATCAGGAGGATGGGTTTCTTTTTTTTTACTGCACACTACAGTATGGTCTAATTTATATTAAGGATACATTCTATCTCCTTTCTAAATTAAATCGAGCCCTGAAGTCGGTGACTTATCGGAAACTACATTTTAATGAAAATGCGACTTCTATGAGTCAATATTGCGTTCGTGATTTACTTGCAAAACATGTAAACAAATATAAGTTATTGGAAAAATTACTTTAATTCCTGCATGATAAAGTTCAGATTACGCTACAACTTCATAAAAAATTAAGACTTTTTAAATAATGCTAGTTACTCTGAAATCAACTTAATTACCACTAAAATAAAGTTGATATTTGTTTAACTTGAAATAACATCAATTGGAAACGTAAATTTGAATAGACCTTAGTTTTAAATAACCCATTTTCATTTTTAAAAAGTAGCTTACGATAAGTCGGCGATCGGCGGCGGACTTTTGGCGTAATTTTCTTATTAATATTTTGGTACTTATGCTTCCAGGAATGTCGCTGTTTGGACCCCACAGCAGGTACGAAATCTTTGGCTACTTTAGACCCGTAATCTACCACTCTCATTTCTGTTATTATCACAAGCATATTAAGTATTGATATGAACCCAATCATCGAACCTAGTTAATATTCTGTTAACGGTCTGTCTCTATTTAAACAGACTACATTCAGGTGCTATAATCTGGCAAGATCATGCGCAACGCCCCACGGAGCGACGAAGCGTTGGCGAGATGTGACTCAGGCTGGCTGGACAAATCTTCAAAATAGCTCGCAGTTAACTACGTCAATAGGGCACTTTATGTGACGGCTAAACACCCTTATTTCAGAATTTGTGACGCTACAGAATCTTAGATAATCGATCGAAAACGTGTCCAGCCAGCTTGAAAAACCACTTTTCGCTGGTCTCTCAATCTCGGTAACGGAGTGCTTTTAACGACTTTTTGCATATCAACGGGCGTCATATAAATTTGTGACAGGCATCGAGCTAAGTTTTGTGATACGTACAGCGGTTTAGTAGAAAAATGCAAAAATCTGTGTCCAGTCAGCTTGAATTTACGTATAAAACTTCTGGCTGGCACTTCCGAATCTCAATAACATTTTCGAATATGGTTCCTTTACTAACATTTAGTGACGCAATGTGTGACAGTAACAATGTTTGATTTATGGCGTCACATGTAAGGGTTTACGAGAAATCAATAAAAACTTAATGTCCAGCCAGCCTAAGTTCAAGCTGGCTGGACACATGTATCTCCGCTGCCTGATGATCTACGGCCTTCGAAATGTGTTCAAAATTTTGTGACGGGAACGATAATGATAATCTGAATTTGTGAAGCAGTTTGAGTAGTTTCAAAGATATTGATCTATTAAATTTTCCCATACAAACATCCATTAATATTGTGAGATGACCATAATTTTTACATAAATAAAGGATTTCTTTTTATCGGCCGGTAGCAGCCACGCCTGCTTTGTATTTGATTTTCCCGTGGGAATAAAAGGTTTTCCCGCAGTAAAAAGCGTAAGTTTGTGTTAATTCAAAATAATAATTGACTACCAGCGCTGCAAAAGAGAGCCCACTTGTATTTCGCGTTTAGTTCACTAACTTGGATAACTGAAAATGAGAACTAAACTCGACAGTCGGCATTGTATGTACTTTTCGAAGTGTAATCACTAATCAGAGTAAGACAACTAATTAATCTGTGGTAAGACAACCTAAATAAGAGTTAAGATTCGACCAGTTTTCCTAGTAGTACCAACTTTAAGCAATAGACGGCGACACCAACTTCAGCTATCTTGGAAGTATTACATTCCGTTCACAGTTATTTTGTCCTTGCAATTTATTGATATCAAATTTTGATTATTTAATTATTATACTGATAATTAAATAAACAATACTCGTTTCAAAATTTGAACGCTTCAAACACTTAGGGCGGCGGTTACTGAAGCGCAAATGGAGTTGATCGTCGTCATTTGAAACGCTGTATAAGTACAAATAAATAAATGTCATTTTATTTACAGCACATTATTTTTTCATTTAAATACCTTCGAGCATTAGTTATCCTGACACAATATCTACCTATGTACTTACCATGAAAAACACCAATACCTTCCTACTAAAAAGAGTAGGTATCTGCACGTAAATAATCAACAACATTAAAAAATTACCCCCCCCCCCCCCTTAACACCTTAAAATATACTTAGTCCTACATAAAACCTACAATATTGGTAACCCTACTGCAGTGTTTGTATGGGAAAATTTAAATGATCAATATCTTTGAAACTACGCAGTTTCTCCGTCACAAATTCAGGTTATCATTATCGTCCCCGTCACAAAATTTGGAACACATTTCGAAGGCCGTAGATCATCAGGCAGCGGAATACATGTGTCCAGCCAGCTTGAACTCAGGCTGGCTGGACATTAAGTTTTTATTGGTTTCTCGTAAACACTTACATGTGACGCCATTAATCAAACGTTATTAATGTCACACATTGCGTCACTAAATGTTAGTAAAAGAACCATATTCGAAAACGCTCCCGTTATTGAGATCCGGAAGTGCCAGCCAGAAATTTTATACGTAAATTCAAGCTGGCTGGACACAGATTTTTGCATTTTTCTACTAAATCGCTTTAAGTATCACAAAACTTTTAGCTCTATGCCCGTCACAAATTTACGTGACGCCCGTTGATATGCAAAAAGTATTCAAAATCACTTCCGTTGCCGAGATTGAGAGACCAGCGAAAAGGGTTTTTCAAGCTGGCTGGACACGTTTTCGATCGATTATCTAAGATTCTGTAGCGTCACAAATTCTGAAATAAGGGTGTTTTAGCCGTCACATAAAGTGCCCTATTGACCTAGTTAAATGCGAGCTATTTTGTTTGAACTTTTGAAGATTTGTCCAGCCAGCCTGAGTCACATTTGGCAAGAAGTATTCCGAGACTGAGATAGTTGTGTTTCATAAGAAAATGAACCTTATACGTATGAAATCAATGTGCAAATTCTTAGAAGAATCAAGCGTTTCATAGAAATATGAACATTACTTTTTACGAATATGATTCATTTTTGTATAAAAAGCTACTGAACTTAGCTTGAGTAAAGGTGTAAGTTCGCGCTCAAGATCTCAGCCTCAATGTTAGGATCCGGATTAAGAAAGTTAACTGAAATCTCACTGCCCCGCGGGACCGTCGCGTACGATCTCATCGGACTATAGTGTCATCAGTAAACGTAAATAATTGTTATATATCTAGGCAACAATTAGTGTTAGGTAAGATTTAGTGGCAAGGGATCTATGTTAGTGTTAATTCATTAATTAAGCTTTTTATATTGGAATAGTATCGAACTTGTTCGTGAACGCTATTCTTCATGGGAAGAGTATTAAATCTACCGATTACAAAATTTCTTGATGTCGGGCGCCCCTAAATTGATTTCAGATTTGCCTATTTCTGTTTCAGAGCGCACTCCACCAAAGAACTGAATGGAAGTTAACGTTTCGTCATTTTCTTATGTAATCCTTTTTTTTACTTTAAAAAAAATATTTTTAAATCGTGTACTTAATTAATTGTTAATCATTTTAATGTACTTACGTAAGATTTATTTATTTATTTATAAGTAGGAGAAACAACAGCTAAATCAAATTAATAACAACTGTATAAGCGACACGGAGCCAATTACAGGTTCTCACGAGTAGACACAGAGAAGGTAATAGAAATGTTAGGATCACTAAGCTAGGATCACGCAACTAAGTAGCAAGCACGATGAAACACAAATAAAATGAATTAAAATAAGCAATAAGTATTTAATCCTTATATTATATTATTGTAAACTAGCTGTTGCCCGCGACTTCGTGTGCAATCCAGGATGAAAAGTAGCCTATGTCCTCGTCCGTGTCCAGATCATGGTCTACTCATGTGTCAAATTTTATCTAAATCCGTTCAGCAGTTTTAGCGCAAAAGCGTAATTCTTAAATTTCTAATTTTCTGCGCAACTTTCTTAACTTTTTTTCGTAAGAAAACTTTTAAAAAAATATGGATGAAATCGGTAAAGTCGTTCTCAAGTTATAGCGTGACCAAGGGAAATAGGAATTCATTTATATATATATAGATTTTAGTTTTGTTTATGATAAAATTAAAAACATAACTTTTATTATATGATTTTAATGGTAAATTAATTACCATACAATATTAGCTTAGATGTAATTCGTATCACTAGGTATTCAAAAAAATAAACTGTCTTTTGACCAACTTCGAAATTTTTTGAAAGAAAATTATATTATTGAGAGCAGCACAACCTCTAGATAAAAGATATCTAGACAATTATACAAATTTTCTGTGATATACATATTTAGCTGACACATTCAGGTTGTTGCCAAGCGATTATGTTTTGATAATTAATTTTATTTACAAAATGAACACAATATCACACGTCAAAGGATAGCGTAAGGATAGGCTGGCACTGAAGTAATGTCATTCTTCACCCATAACCCAAGTATATGTGCACAAATCACACTACGCGTCGGGCAACTCATTTACACGGCTCTTAACCTTCTACCAATCAGTCTTTCTCATCATTATTACACAATATAAAATTACTTATTATATGCGCAATATTTTACATCCAGTTATCCAGCTATACAGGAGCTTTCCTTTTTACAAGCATACACAGAATATATTATTTACCCTGCACTCTCAAACTGAACTACTTTCTCCATGGGACCAACATCGTAATCGCGAATAAAAATTCAGCCGTCCCATACATTTAGGTCGAGTAGGTATTGAAGTTTTCTATGGGACAGTTGATAAAATTTTCACGATTACGCTATTTGTCCCATGGAGAAAGTTGTTCAGTTTGATGTTCTGTACCACATCCTTAAATTTGGCTGGTCTTTAAAAAATCAGCCTGTATTTGTAATTTTTGTGTTACGCAACTTTTTTTTTTCTACAATTTAACAATTTTGTTAGACTTGTAAAATTTTGTGGTATTGGGCCCAGGTTTAGCGATGAACATGTATTTTATTTATAATTGTTAGGAGCGGCCTGTGTCGAACATTGAACTGCGAAATACTTAAAGGTAAGACTAATTACGCAGGACCAGGCTAACGTAATTTACGTCGTTTTAAATGAGTCAAGGAATTTTTATATGGCAAAAGATAGGGAGTCACTAATTTAACGTAGGTCATTTCGGTGATTCACTTTTGAACCGCGTAAATTGCTCTGAGTCGGCGGAGAGAGGCTAGCTAACGCCGTCGTTACACCTGTTAAATAATCATAGTTTCATAGACAAGTCTTGGCCAATGCAATTTTCGATATATTATGCGTCTGGGCAAGCAAATCATGTATTAGTAGGAACTACCCCTAGTCCTAGCCCTAGTCTCAAAAGCACTGATGACAAATCTGAAGCAGCAAGACATTGCAATATTATTGTCTTTAAAGGTTAATGTTTACTGATAAATATTATCAAACATGGACATCAAACTACATTCGGGCTCGTCCAGGTCCCACAGAATCAATGTTAAAATCCCAAACTCTAAATATAAATAACAACTCCACTTTCTACATTTTTATTTCCAGAGTTATTAATTAATTTCTCATGAAATTGGACATTTCTATAATTGGACATTCGGAACCTATACATGTATTATATCTACCTTACGAATTATAATGCATCACTTTCCAAAACACTGTTAAATGATGAATACAAAATCACGATAACTTTTTAATGCAACCTCTTACTTTGTAGAGAACATAATCCGAATGTTCTATTGTATTCACACATCTTGAGATCTCTTTCTACCAAGCGCGCTACACATGATTAATGTTATTCTTTGAATTTCTAATAAGCAAGTATCACAAAGAGTAAACACATAAAATGTTTCACATTTACCAATTCAATAATTTGGAGTTGCAACCAACACCTATGTCTAAAGTTAAAACTGTGTGGATTCCACCACATTCTCGGGCTATATACAATAGTTATTATTACCTATAAATCAGGAAAACTTGAAAACCGTAACAAGAGACACATTCGACAAGATTCAGTTGCATTATTTTCGAAGAACGGAAGTACAGTTTAAAAAGTTCTTCTGTTATCACACGGCACCGTTAAGTTAACTATAAGAACTTTTTTTACGACATACAATCAGTTTCACAAGAGCTGCATACATATCGAGTTACGACTATTTTGTAAAATACGTGTTCCACCAATCGCCTTCAACCCACGTGCCATCGACTGGCTCACTTAGCATAAGGCAAGGGATGGGTGGTCACTTATAGTTGCACGAGTGTCCTCCGAGGCTTCACTAGGATCACATGGAGGACTCAGCGAAGTCCTCCGCATGGCGTCTAGCGGTGCCGGCCGCGCGAGTTGTAGTGGTTCCCACCCTCGCGGCTGTAGCGCCGCTCCTTGCGGTCGTCGCGGTTGCCGCGCGACCGGTCGCGTCTCTCACGCTCGCGCGAATACTCCTTGTCTCGTGGCTCGTGGTTCCTGGTGATGACGATGTTAGTATTAACATCATGCCCGTATTTCCCGAAGGGGTAAGCAGTATGCAGTAAAGCCTCATTTCGCCACTTATAAGTCCATTATTTTGCGCATTACCTTTATCACTGAAGGTTTACACTAAACGCAGAAAATATCGTCGCAGATTGGCGGCGCTTACATACATCGACAGATCGTCTTTATCGTCCTCACAGTACATCATCGCATTGTTTTCGCAAAGCAATTGTGCAGAGCTTGTAGTAATTAAAAGGGTTATTACGTCTCGAGTTGCCTTATCATATCACGCGTGTGGCGCTTAATCATGACGGGTGTTGTAGTGCTAGGAACTACGATGTAACGCATAAGCATATTACTTGCTCAATATCTTCAGGCGTTTCTTTCTATTTTCTAACTACTTTAAAAGGGGGTATGAACCTGGCCTCTCCTGCTGAGCGGCTGTCCCGCGACTTGCGGCGAGTGGGTGCTCGCGAACGCGGCGAGCGCGACCGCGAGCGCGACTTGCGACCCTTCGACGGGAGCGGGGACTCGCGCTCACTGTTCAAGTCGAAATCGTCGAATCTGTTACACACCACATTGTTTCATAAAAACAGTGCCTTAAAGTAAAAACAGTATTATCGAGGATAACTTCATAAAAAAAGTAATACGCTTTAAGAAACTAGGTAAGTAAAATGTTATTTATTTTATTTAATATATGAGGAATGTACTTACCATCATTCCATGTAGTAGCGTTCATAACATTGATAATAATACAGATTAGAGCAAGTCTTTATTTTTTAACTAGTTGCACTATTGCACCTATACAAAATTGATGTAATTGTGATTTTACAACAAACTGAAGGGAAGGACTCACTTGTTTTGAGGAGCTGTAGAACTGTGACTAGAACTGGAGCTCGAAGACGAGCTTGATGATGAGGAGGAGCTCCTAGACCTGGAAGACACAAACAGTTGTTGTTATTATTATATTAGTTTTTTTTTTTTAATCATCATTCTCTTTAATTTTATTTAACATACACAGATTAATTACTATTTTTACAAGCTAACACTAATACATACTATATAAAATTATAATCAAGTATATAATACGAAAAAATATAGGAAAAGACAGGAGCTCATTGGGCATAAAAAAATTCGTCTGCATCACTGTCAATGGGATAAGTGCCCAAAAGGCTGTCAACATTACCACGTTGGATGGCAATGCGGATTCTTTGGGCTAAAAATAGGCCAGCCTTCTGGTCACGTGAAGAGTCAACCAACCGCATGGCACTGTCCCGAAAAATTCGATGAGCACTCGGACCCCAAGGCCCAACCCCAAACGGCTCAAACGTATAGCTCCCAATAAGGTTGTTATTTTTGCGCCGTTTGAGGTTTTCTGCTCCTGTAGCAGCCGCCCAAGTACAGCCCACCGTGCTAGGAAGATGGGATGGCGCGAGGGTGACTGTTTCACTGCATTGACAGTGATGTGGAGCTCCGCAAAGAGCGTCCAGACGCAAACATGAAGCAAGCCGGAATGTGGTGTCACCAAGCATAGTGCCTATATTGGGTGACGGTAGTGCCTGAAGCCAGGCCCTACACCCATTCACCCACAGCCAGCAGGCGGGCACGCTCAGCAGTATTGGTGGACGTATTAATAAGTTTATTCCGTACCAACCTGCAGAGCGGCTCATTCCACTGTCTCTGGGAAGACGGGTTCTCGGTCTGAACCGTGTCCGGGCAAGTTGTTATGTTCATTTGAATATTCAGTCAAATATTTGAAGATACTGCACTACAAGTTAACATGCACAAAAGTACTTGTAGATATTAAATGCTGATAATAATACAGGAAAAAGGGAACAAAATTAATTTAAATGGTGATCTTGAAACCCTACTGAGTGATTAAATACAATGTTAAATAATTACCCACATCTAAGACCAACCTTCTCTTACTCTTGTTGTTTGGGGACACCTTATCATTCTTATCCTCCTGATTGTCGGACCCGCCCTCTTTGGAACCTTCGCCATCTTTTATTTTTTCTGCATTTTCTGGAAACCATAGACATAATTCTATGATAAAGGCAATTGCTTCACGCTCAAAAGTTCTAAAACATTTTGCAAGGGCGTGAAACAGCAATGGGACAAAAAAAAATAACCAGCCCCCTTTTTTTTTTAATTAATTCGGGACTGCCAGTCGGTTAAAAAAAATCTTTTTGCATTTAATAGCCCAAAATTCTTGAGGAAGATTATAGGCTATTTAACATCACACTACCCTTAGGAGCTGAGCAAAAATCAGAAATAACGCTAAGCGAAAACGAAGTGCGGGCAGGCGATGCGATGCGGGTCGGGGGAGCAAGGAATTTCACGCGGACGAAGTCGCGGGCAGAAGCTAGTAAAGAATATAATAAGCTTTTCAATTACACTGAAAACCTGGTGCTCAGAATAGTAAACTCATCTGCCCTACTAACCGGCTTTGGACGAGTTGCCTTGTTCAGCGTCGCTGCCCCATAAGTCATACTTGGAGAGGTCGGCTTCGTCGCCCGACTCCTCGTCGTCGTCCTCCTCGGCCGCGGGCTGACCCGGCGCCGGCGCCGGCAACGGCTTGCTCTGCAACAAGCATGCATCAACGTCATCAACGTGACCGGCCAGCCCAGCACACAACACTCACGTTTAGTGCCAACCCTCGCTCATTAAATTCAAATACAACGTGCGATATTAAAATTAAAATAAAAAATAACATGTTAAACCCTCAATTAGTTCCCTTAAATTCCGAATATTTATCTTATAAATCATTAATACAAACCTTATTCTTTCGCTTCACCCTTTTGCCCGAGCTTTTCGTAGGCTTCTCGACAGTTTTCACAGTTAGTTTTAACCTATTCAATAATATAGGTTTTGGCAAAGCAAAACTTTTAAAATTCCCTATAACAGGTGCATTGTCATTAGAATTTGTGTCAGTTCCAGTTCCTTCGCGGTTTGGCGAGTCCAAATTTAACTTTCTTATTACATTGGCTGGTATAAGTACTGGGCCCGGGTCAAAAATATCGCTTAAAAAAGGAGTGTCGCCAGTACCATCCATTTGTTCCAGCTGTCTTTCGATGCTCCCATCTCTATTAGATTCTTTCTCCCACTCCTCATCATTTGTCAAATTAATCGTTTCCGCAACTTCAGCCTGTTCTTCTGTACTTTGTTGATCTGTATTGATTTCTTCATTATGCTTTGGTGAAGAACTTTGTGCTATTTGCTGAAGATTTTTCAATGCCAATAGCAAGTTGTTCGTATTTATCCCAGCCAATAAATTTGATAAATCTACTTGGGCCAGGGGTTGGTCTATTTCTGGTGGCTTTTCAAGTGTGTCTTGTTTTTCATCAACTTTTGGGCTTGATGAAACGAATTTTATATCATCTGTTTGGGCTGCCTTAGGACTTGAATGTTGACTTGTATTTTGCTGGTATGATGGAGTGATGTTCTGATGAGGTGAACCTGGCTGAATGGTGATATTTTCAAGGATATGCACGCGCTTTGATGGACTTATAGTGTTAGAAGCATGTTGTGTACTCTCACAATCAACATTTCCTTCCGATATGCGTAAAACTTCATTTGATAATTCTACAGGAATTGGATCAGGTATGTTCATAGTAAGGTTTGAGTTTAATTCAGATCTAGTCATAGCATGATTAGGAACGCGATCAACGCTGATCGTGGGGAGATCAGAAATGGGCTCAGTTCTATTAGATGTAAGATTTTGGGTGAAATCTGATCGAGAAATCATGTGATCCTGATTAGGTCTAGAAAGGTTTGGATTTGGATCAGGTCTAGTCATGAGATTTGCTGTCAAATCAAATCTGTTCATCCTGAGATTTGAAACGCGGTCAGGACTGGTCATGCTCTGCTTTGGTATAGGGGAAACTCCAGACATGAGAAGATTAGGACTTGGATCAGGCCTATTCTTGTTATGATTAGAAATCAAGTCAGATCTATTAACTCTAGCATGTCTGCCCATGGGATATCTTGGAATTGTATCAGTCCTATTACCAGTGTGATTTGGGGTAGGGTCAAATCTGTCCAAGGCAGGTTTTGTAACTCTATCAGGTCTAACCATGGAAGGATTTGGAATTGGGTCAGGTCTAGTCATGAGAAGATTTGGCATTGGATCAGGTCTAGGCGCAGGTAGTTTAGAGATTGGTTCAAATCCAGTTATGGCAATATTTGGCATTGTATCTGCTATGGACTTCTGATACACATTATTGTCTTCTGCAGATTGCAACTGTGGTGGATGCTTTAGTGGTGACACCATTTGACTTATTTCTTTATTTTGAAAATCTTTTAGCATATCTAAAAGCAAATCATGTTTGTCTTTAATGAAGTCCGGTATTGATTTGTTCTCACAAGTTTCTTGTGACTGGGAATCCTTCTCTGTTGTGTAGAGCATGTCTGAAGTGGGACTCTGAGTTCTATTAGAGACAGTCGGCGAAGGTACCCGACGTGGCGCTGTTTGCTCTCCTTCGCAATCTGTATTTTTGTAGAGTGCGTCATCATCTTCATCCCACTCATTCTCATACATTCTTCTGATGTTATCATACTTGTCCAAATCATTGTTACTTTGTGGACTCTTTTGTGCTGGGTCACTAATATCAAAAATATCCAAAATGCTTCTATTTCTTGAAACATTATTTGATTGAACTTGAGCAAAAATGCGATCAGTGTTTTCAGAACCTGTATCTTTTAAACTGATGTTTTTAACTGTCTGGATTGGTTTATCAAAAGGCAGGTAGGACTTTGTGCTGCTAATATTTTTGATATTGACTCTAGTGAAATCATTACCTTGATTTTTCATGGTTTCAGTCTGTACAGTATCATATTGGTGAGTTCCCATAGGTTTGACTGTTTCTTCAACAGCTGGATTTGGTATCCCTTTTGTTTTATGAATAACATCCATTGACATATTATGTCTATTTATTGTTAAAGAAGATCCGTTACCCTTTGCCCAATAACCTTTCTTCCGAACATTGTCTTTAAACTCTTGGTAGTTCTTTTTAGCTGTGGACCCTATTTTGGTAGGAACATACTCACTGGAACAGCCATCAACGTCGACATTTTGGCGAGTTCTTGTATTCATATTACGCAAATTGTTTGTGTAGATATTACCAGTCACTAAAGGAGACTGTTCTGATTTTTTAACAGTATTATATCCTTCAAAAGTGTTGACATCATTTGAAGCATAATCACTAATTTTCGGTAATGCAGCAGGAATAGAACGCTTCTTTACTTTTCGTCTCTTCCTGCCCTCCCCAAATACTCTTGATAAGAAATTATCCTCCCCACTGTTGTATGACACTGACTCTGAATCAGAACCATGGACTGACTGCCGTGCCGATACATTAGTTGATTTTAGAACTTCTTTTGTGTTTGGTTTTGAGCCTTTTTCTGATTCAGTATCTGGATAATGAGAATCTTGGCTGTCACGAGAATTTGAACGGGATGGTAGGTGTGTGGATTGCGAGCAACTTCTTGCTCGTGAACCCCTCCCATCCACAGTACTTGCTAAGCTTCCTGCTGCTTGTAGTTCTGTGGTACCACCAATGAACAAAGTTTCAGTGCTCATACTTCGACCTGATTTCTCTAAGTTCTTACTAGATTCTTCTTCTTCTTCTTCTTCTTCACTCTCTGATGGAATGATTATTTCTTCAGGATTTGGCAATTTGCTAACAATTTTAGTCCCTTTAGTATTAATGTTATCAGTATTAGTTACAGATTTTGTTTGGAAAGATTTCTCTGTTTCTTCATGTGAATCAACTAAACAGCCTGTGGTCATAAGCCTTTGTCTCCATTCAAAGATTGTTTTAAAATCTGGGGCTGCTTTTTCAAATAATGATTCAAACTTATCAGCAGTAATTTTGCAGTTATTGTATGCAACGGCAAAAGCTGCACACCTTATTCTTTCTTCAAGAGTGTAGGTAACTTGAATATCTTCAGCTGGATTCAGTTTGCTTAATTTGACAATCATCTCAGTTTTTGTGGAAGAAACACTATTTTCCATTACAGGGTTACACATTTTAGCTATGGGAGAATCTGTGCTTTCCCGTTTACTCTTCTTTGTGTTGCCCTTATAGTCTGATTTCTTTGTGTTACCCTCATAGCCTGATGAACCGGATTGGTCTCTGTCACTGCTACTTAGGAACCGTTTTCTGGATTGTGCACCATTTTTCTTGTAGGTCGGCAGCATATAATCTTGTCTAGGATTGGATATCTGTTGATGTCTACTGACTGCTGCTTCTGTGAGTGAAGGAAGTTCGCACACGGAGCTGTCACTAAGACTGCCGTTTTTGTTCACATTTGTATTACTTGTGTTCATCAATAAGTTTGGCCCAAAGAATGGCATGTTATGTTCTTTATTTTTTTCTTTCTGCAGCACTTTTGGTGGCAAGTTTTTGAATACTGCTCCTTCAGTGATGCCAACCTGAAGGCAGGAAAAATTATCTCCACTTTAATAATGATGTGCTTCAAAAGTTATTGCACTTATAATATAACATCAAGTCTTCTTAGCTTCAAAATCCATTACTCCCTGAATATTTGTTAAAAAAGAAAAAATTTACACAAAAAAGCTGTCATTATTGAACTTAAATGAAAAGACAGATATTTTATTACAAGATGGTGTTAATGATATTCAAAAATATAGTTTTACTTGTGTGATTACATTTTAATTAGAAGAGATGTTATTTTAACTAATGCAAGCATTATCATGGCAATTTCTACAAAAGAAGTACGAGTAGTAATATTAGTACCAACCTTTTCTGGCCTCTCTCTCTCTTCAGAGTCCGCTTTACGTTTTCGTTTTTTTCGACCAAATTCGTCATATTCATCATCAGAGGATGGTTCGCGCCTTCGGTACTCCACAACTCCGCGCTCATTGTAACCTCCTCCGTAACCGGTGCGAGCTTCCACCTAGAATCATGCACAAGAAACGAGTCACTTATCTCATTTTCATATTAGTTCGGAAGTTAAAACAGAAAGATACTTACTTCTCCGTATTTTGGTGCGTTGCAAACATTGCAAGTCTGACGCCGGGCCCAGTTAACATTAGCACATTTATTGCACTGCCAATCATCGGCATTGAATAGACCACGAGACTTTTCAGCGGCAGTTTTTCCTATTTCTGTGCCTAGTTTCTTTTTAAACGCTTTAGAAGTGTCGGGTCTCTCTTTATTACATCGATAACATGAAACCCTGCGTGCAAAATTGATATTTCCGCAATTCGGATCACTGCATATCCAATCCCCGTCGTTCATTTTGTTATGGATTTACACCTTTCTATAGAGCAAACAATACATATCCTCAAATGAACACTCCCTTTTATTACAAATAACCAAACATGTTGAGTTCTGAGTCAAAACTAGTCGAAACGTAAATAAAAGTCAAAACATTGGCAGAAACCTCCACTTTCAAAGAAAACCAAGCTCACTTTTGCAAGAAAAGTAATCAAGCTTCATGCCAGCCATGACGTGACGCAAGTAAAAAAAAAAGAATTTCCTTCCATAAACTATCGTATCGAGACTTCCGTTTCTTGTATAGAACTATTTAGAAATAATTACTATTTTTAACATTTAAGTAAAAATATCGAAATATTACAATTTGATTTGTATTAGAATTAAGTAAGCATATAAAATAATTAAAATATTATTACTTTCATGAGCCAAGCCAATACACATACGTATTCTAACAAGTAATATTGAAACAAAAAAAACATAAGGCTTAAATTTTAGTCCAAAAGCTTTCCTATTTGTTTAATTTAAATAAAAATAACTTCGCAAGAAATTAATAATATAGTTATTTTAAAAATTATGTTCTTTTACAATGCTATTTAGAGCAACGAAACGTAAAAAGCAAAAGCGGCCAGTTTCATAGAAGTTCGAGCCTCGCGCGCAATTTACTACTGTCAAAATTGTTTACCGTGAGGTTACTTTTAAAGAAATTCAATGATTTACCATCGTTTCTTACTCTAAATTAAACTTATACTATGTTTTTTGTTATTATTCTGCTTTGTTATAATTGAAGTTCTAATACAAAATAAGCCAACTGGATTTGTGTTTGACTGTCAAAAAGTACGCGAATATTTTGTAAAATAGGATTTTTACATAATGTTATCGCACGATGTATGAAGATGACAACTTAACTTGTACTCCAAAGCGCTGCGTGCTTACTGAAGTTACAAACTCAGCCAACTATGTGTCGCCGACTGCTAACCTCAAGTTACTGACTAATGTCGCGTTACAATATCCCACACCGCCACAAAGTGCTGTACACCGAAAAGAAAAGTCCCTTCAGATATTATGTGACAGGTAAACATACATACGCGTAAAACTGCACTTTACGGGAATTTCAATAAAATATTACCATTAATTTATTGGAAATTATTACAGATTCCTCAATCTGTATCCACTTCATGGCGATGGTCCAGTGGAAATACAACTGGATAGCACTGCAGCCCGGCTAGGTGTCGAGAAGCGCCGAATGTATGACATAATAAACATACTTGAAGCTATGCAGTGTGCAGTTCATAAAAGAAAGAACACATATCTGTGGCACGGAGGATCTCGGCTGAATTCATTTTTGAAAATGCTGAAGAAGCAGGGGGAGCATCTCAAGTTGTCAGAGGCACTGCGTGGGAAGGCTCCCAAGCCCCCAACACCCAAACATAAGACTTTGGGAGTGTTAGCACAAAGATTCCTTATGCTGTTTTTAGTAGAACCTCCTGTGAGTATTGCTTAACAGAATAAAATTAATCCATGTTTCCATAAATATGAAGAATCCAGTTGTTTACTTGTTAAAAATTTTAGTCATTTTCATATTGTATTTCCCCTGCAGAATACTCTAATAAACCTGGAGATGGCTGTGAGAGTCTTGATAGACACATCCAATAAGAATAAGACTGTCCTCACACCGGAGCAGCAGGACCGTCAACACAAGTCCAAAGTGAGGAGACTTTATGACATCGCCAATGTATTTATTTCTATTGGTCTCATTGAAAAAGTATCAGGTAATTTAATATTAAAGAAGCCAGTTTTTAAATATGTGGGGCCCTACAAAATGAAGAAGTGTGACAAGACAGTAGTGACAACTCCGTCCCCTATCACACCTCTGTCAGTACTGGACAGTGAGCAGAGGAGCACAGCTTGCCATGTGTTTGCTGGACGGTCCAAACGGAAACTGGAGTTCACAACTCCAACTTCCACCAAAGAACTGAAGCTTGGTATCACAACCCCACCTCACACACCGTCTCACAAGTGGGATGAGATCCTGCTTGTGGCTGACATGGAACTGACTAGAATTAACAAAGGAGTAGTCTTGTGATTAATATTAAATTCAATTGTATTGTAATAATTCAGATTTTTATATAGTTCTTTTTTTATTCTATTTTTGTCTTCCAGGAATTATTATAGAATGTCAGAGTGACTATTATTATATAGACAAAATTATAATGTACTTTGTTCCTATATTTAAATTTTATTCAGTTGTTGCTTAGAGCAGATTAATTTTATTTGATGCAATAATATTTACTAGCCTCGGGCTCTGCTAATAAATACATAAAGGGAGTGCTGTATATGTTGTACAGCACAGAAACTATGTTCATGTGTGAGAGATTAGACTGGACTCCATTTTATTAGTATTTATATCATTTTCTAATCCTGGTGTCTATGTCTAGGATTCGTGTTTCTATAAAATCTATTTTATGACAAAAAAAAAATTATGATATAATTTTTTGCCTGGAGTATAGTATCTATAGCCTTGCCGCTAGCTGTGGACATGGATTTATATAGTCTAGCTTTTATTTTCTATTTGTTTATCCTGTAATCATAATAAATGAAATGGCCTTTATTTTTATTTTTTTGTTTTTCATTGAGTTGTGGCTAGTTTTATAGTAACATCATTGTGTAAATTGAATTTCCTACTTTCCCCTTGGAACTTCAACACCCCCTCTACCGCCTTTAAAGCGCTGTTTTGGTAAATTAATCGAAAGAATAAGTTTTTCATACAAACTAAATTCTCCCTTTTCACCTTACGAGTAGAAGTTCCAAAAATCTTTTATTAGTGGATGCGTCTACGTTCTCACGACCCTACGCCCCACGTCTCATACAAACTTCTGTCCAAATTTCGAAATTCTACCCGAAGCGGTTTGGGCTGGGCCATGATGTCAGTCAGGACACTTTCCTTTTATTATACATACATACTACCGCCCCGCCCCTGCTTAGCACAGCTTTTTCGCAAAACATAGAAGTGTCTTTAATATATGGAAGTCTAATATGAGCGAATTATACAGATAAACCTTCCGAAATAAATTCTCTAAATCAGTGTTTTTCAACGTGTGGGTCGCGACCCCCTAGGGGGTCGCAAAGCCTCTAATGGGGCCGCCGTTTCTTTAAAATTATAGGAGGTTCCAAATGTAATCAAACACTTCAAAGCTTCAGTGGTTGATTGTGGGAATTCTATTTTTCTGTTTAACCAAAAGGTACCCAAAGTGACACTTTAATTCCAAGTTAGAAGCAGCGGAGGAAAGGGGGTCGCGAAATATTTTCCATACTAAGGGGGCCACGTCATGAAAAAGGTTGAAAAACACTGCTCTTAATGATTGTGAAGACTGCATGAAAATCCTTTGACTAATTTTTTGTGTTATCAAAATTAAAATCCTTGCCAGTCAGTGACACGCGTAATTTAGAAGAACCACGTGGTCAACACAGACACGAAATGCGAATTTATAATATGTATAGATATTGTATAAATAAGATAAAGAGCACTCAGTTAGGCTGTAGGTGGGGAAACATGTCAATTTTATTAGGTATAAGGAATACAGCAGGCAACCAGTGTAACCAATATCCGTGACTGTAACCAATGAACAGTAATAAATACCTAAGTTTAAAAATGTTGTACAGGCTACCTCGTCATTAATGATCTACGATCATTTTTACCTTTAGGATTGTACAAAGATATCCCTTTCTACTGTGGGTTTTGGTAGTAGGTTTTTTGACATTGTTTATTTAGAGAAGTTAACAAAGTAAAACAATGTTATGGAACTTAGGTTTTATTTACATTAAGATGCAATAGAGAATATTTACAGATACACACATTAAATAAAACAGGAATATAAATAATTTTATTAATATACACACAACTACTAATTTTATCATTAAAAAAAAGATACAGTAAAGCTAATTTAATATATTAAATACATCTAGGTCACTATAAATCATTAATCAAATCGAATTTCAAGGATTAAAAACTAAAACCCGCTAGTGTAAAATACTAATTTTCACAAATTAAGAAGGGCCTTCTTAATTGTAAGAATGAATTATTAGAACATATTTCTTACATTCTTCGTTAAGGTACAAAACTGGCCTAATGCTGATAATTTTATGTATTCCAGCCTCATTTTCGTTATAATTTAAATTGTCACTGATAGCGACACAATTCTATATAAAATACTGCTTAATTAGGTATATAGTGTTATATCTGAATATTAGCCAAAAATGTTAAAATTACACACATATATAGAAATGAGCAAAAGCTGATATTTAGCTTCAATATGAAAAGATTTCCAAAGAGTCAGCTGGGCCCAACTGAATCATGTGACATTATTGCTAAATGCAGAGCTCCTTTTTATTAAATACAATGTTGGAGCTCAAAGCATAACACTGCCACAAATGCATGTACTTATATTTAAAAATCGTTAATTGTTTATAAAAATAAATAACGTGTCCGTCAGTTAGGTTCGTTAAGTCGTTGTGTGATGCGTCCGGGCGGGGGCAGGAACAGCGGTAGGTGCCCGTGTCACACCTGCTCTATCATCGGGAACTGCTCCGGGTCGTCGGACGCAGGGAGTGCCTCCGCGTCGAAGAAGCTAGCGTGCAGAGCTACTACTGTCACCGTGGCGCCTGCAATATTGCAAATAAAGAGACCGTTATATGAGATGAGGACAGTAGTTTGTTTAGAGTTGTAAAGAATGACAAATTTATAAGATACTAGCTGTGCCCCGCGGTTTCACCCGCATAAGTCTCGATCCCGTGGGAACAACCATCCAGGATATAGTCTATCCATGTGCTAAATTTCATCTTAATCTGTTCAGCCGTTTTAACGTGAAAGCCTAACAAACAAACGCACAAACAATTTTTTTTCTCATTATAATATTACTTTAGATTATCTTAAACAAGTAAACTTTATTTTAAGTTTTTTACCTAAAACCCAGAAGAGAACAGCTCCAGCGCCGGCCAGCCAACACAGAGCCATGGAGCATGCCGCCGCCACTGCGTACTGCTGTGTTTTGCTCAGCTCCCAGCCACCAACCTAGCAAAGTGATAGTAGAAAAGTTAAATCATAGAGAAGAGACTATAGGCAGTCAGGGAAATTAATTGTTAAGCAAATTGATACCCTTCGTCAATTTGCCGTGTTATAGTTATTTCATACAACTGTCAAAGAATGACAGTTGTGTTTTGACTATAGAGTGGTATATGGATCCTTTGGCGCCTGACTGATATTGACAGGGGGCGTTGTTGGTACAGTCCAGGCGGTTTTTTCTACCTCTGATTTTTCATCACGGTCCAAATCATAGTGATTATTAATATAATACGGCTGCTGTTCAAAATCAGAAGACATTTATTCAAATCAGGCTGAGAATCAGCACTTTCGAACACTAAAATTACATAAGACAGTCCCCAAAACGCCCGCCCTGTTGGGTTGCTGCCACTTACAAAATCATTGTGATCTTTATCTCTGTCAGAGGTAAAAATAACTGAATGGACTGTGAACTACACATTGGTAAAATTGTCACTGAAATTGTATAGAAAAAACAAGATGGCGCCGTTAGTTCCCATTATGGCCACGCGCCAAAAGAACCTTGTAGCGTTATACGAACAATTTAAGTTGGTAGTCAATTTGGTTAACAATTATTTTCCTTGATTTTACATAAACATAGTCATAGATTAGAAAACGTAACATTTTACAAGTTAGGAAAAAGCCAAATCACTCATGAAATGGAAATAAAGGAAATAGTCTAAGCAACTTACTTTTGGCTGAAACAACAAATAGTAGGTATCATTACATTTTGTACATTCCTTCTATTCTGCAATAATTAGTTTCTAGATAATAGGCAATCTCACCTTCCAAGTGTTCGGCCCAGATGTAAGTTTTCTATATCCAAAGAAACTGGCCACCATAGCAACCAATAGAAGAGGTGAAGTTATTCTAAAATGGATAAATGACATTATTATTACAATATAGATTAATTTTGTCCTAGCTAGGGAGTACAATCTCGATTTTAGACGTCGAGCATTTTTTCGAGATTCAATCTCGTTCAAAATGTCTAGGTACAGCTCTGCATAGCCCTTCGAGGAGTACAGGCGTGATGTTATGTCAATAAACGTTGATTTTTGTTCGGAGATTCGATTAATGCACCAGTTTTAGCAAGCGAATCTCGAGTTGCAAATTTCGCCCTAGACATAAAATTCTACTTACAGGCAATATGCGAACAATCCAAGAAACACCATCAGGTAGTTAGCTTGAAAGTACTCCACATTTCTATAAAAACGTCGTGATAACCGAGGTATTGATGGAGGAGCCTACAACAAAAAGATTAAGTATAAGCCCCAGTTCGCAAGGGCACGTTTTTCCCGCGGCGATTTTTTTTCGCGTACTGATTTTTAACGCACGGCTTAGCGCCGAGAGTGGAAAATCCAACAGTGTGTTCTTTTGATGCGCTGGGATGCGCTCTGTTGGATTCTCAACGCTTACACAGAGAGCTGAAAACACAGTGCGCGATAAAATACCGCCCCGATATTTTTACGTCCGTTCGGACATAAAAATACAGACATCGGAATTTTATCGAGGGCTTACTGTTATTAAAAAAGAAACCCCAATTTTTTGAAAACCTAATTTAATTTTTGAAAGTATTTAACACAAATATAATTACCAGTAGTTGCAAATAATTGAATTTTCATAAAATTGTGCATTACATAAAAATTGCCATACCGCTTATCGGATATTAAGAAAATAACTTTGTAGAGACAAAAAAACAACATACTGAATAATAATAATAATGGTAAAAACTATTTATATGTTTTTGTTTCTAAACATAGAAATGTAATTTAATAAGTAAGTATTTAAATATTTTAAGTGGAATAAAGGTTACTACAATTATTCAGTAGCTTTGTACTTAAAACTGCACCATGGGTACTTAAAATAATCAATAAACTATCATAACAACCTTGAAGTTATCAGTGGCAACAAATTGCGTCCATGGTCTGCGCGATGCAAGGACTCCCATGAGCAGGGCTGGTCCAGCTCCGCTGCGGACATGCTGAAGCAACCTTCACAAACATTATATTTAATGTTATGATTCTTAAAAAAGCAAGCAATTACATTAAAAAGCTAAAATGTAATGATCACTACAATAATACAGAAAGGAAGGTTTGTTAGTATGAAAGAAATACTAAAATTAAGTACTAGGTGGTGTGTTTGAATAAACATATTTAAAGTTGAACTTCACAATTTAGGTCACCTGTAGTTTTCAAAGTAGGAAGTCATAAATCTTTCTTTTCTATAAATAAATCATCATAACAACAAAGTTATGAAGCAAATGTCGTCTATCGTTTTTACATGAATATTACAAGTATTTGCTTATATTGAAATTGCATCACTTCACGAACATCAGACCAAATGAGAATTTTACTCATAGCGTGTAATAGTGACGAATGATGTAGCCTAAACAAATCCCAAAGCAAAGAAAACACCACGTAGCATTGTTATTGTTAAGACTTACAATTCCATATCATTGACATACTTTTGAAATCCTTTCTTTTCTATGGTGGCATTAATGTCTCCTGAGAGATCAATATTCACATTTTCAGACATTTTGAAAACGAAATAGTATTTACATTTGCAGTAACAAAACTAACAAAATACTCAGTAATAAAATTTTAACGCAACGTCGACGATGTGAATTTGATAACAAAATGTCACATTTGTTGACACTGTCAACTGTCACGTAGTTGACATTTTGTACTTTTTTTTTTCTGGCTTCGCACGGTTTGTGCATTTTAGCCAATGTCATGTTAGTATATGATTTTTATGGTAGGAGACAAAGGTAGGGAAACTTAAATTTATTAATATTATTTCAAACGGAATTTAGGTTATAGGATCAGTAGGATTATAACTAACTATAGTAATAATGAATGGTGATATACAATAAGTTGACGAAAAAATATATTACAATTTAATATTATTGGTAATGAATGAAGCTATACATTTATATACGGTAAACTATTTGTACACAATAAAGAAAGAAGTGAAGTAGGAAAAGGAATACGGAGAGACAATAGGTTACTGAGAAAGGAAGAACGGTCATGTAGATGACAGGAGAAAAGAATGTGATTCAAGTCGCCCACATCTGTGCCACACGAACAACTGGGATCGTTAGTCAGGTAACGTAAGAAAAAATTACCAAATAAAATGTTTAGAACCAACCATAGTCAGCTCCAGACGCTTAGCGAACGTCAACTGTTCTACGAAAACTCGTCAACACGACCCCGAGACCATTCAACCCTAGGAAAACTCGACCCGGACAACTCTACCTGCATAACTCGTCTCCGTAACAAATCAAACACAAAACAACTCGATTCGGACAACTCAATACGGATAACTGTCATGTAAAAACCATAGTCGAATTTCAAATGCTGTGACGGGAAACAACACAATGCATCACTATCTCACATCATGTCACTGTCAATTTGTCACCCGTGACTTGTGCAATTTGTGCATGTCCATAGAGTAAAATATGTGTCAATCTGTACGTGTCACTTTCAGTCTTCAGTAGTTTCAGTTTCAGCGTCACATTTCTAATCACAAGGATTGAAACGATTGTATTATTTATAATTCGTTTTTTCAATTATCTGTATTGTAAACCTATATTGTAAAATTAAGGTATTATGTCGTTTATAATTCATTTTAATGTTTCGTATCTAATTTTTGTTATAGCTTCTATGATTGCATTTGAAGACGCTCACCAGATGCCGCAGAATATGGGTAGATAAACAAATAGATAACTGGTTGACAGATTGTACCTGATCGTACGAACTGCAGAACGTTTTGTTGTTATTTCAGGGAATATTCTGTGCCGCAACTGTGGCGGCGACGTTACATCAAACGGCTCTCTAATTTCGAAGTCAAGTCCGAAAGCTCAATATTCTTTCAATGATACTTTGTTTTATAAAGATGACGTCCTAGTGCAAGTGTTTGCCACTGATGTGTTTTTCCATTATCCCTTGGTATCATTTACATATTCTACTTGTGTTCCAACTGGGGAGGTAAATCTTATTTATTCACAAATATTTGTCTCATTTCATGGTAAGGAGACTGCTATAACATAATAAATTAATTCCAGTGGGAGGAAAGTACATCTTGGTTTCCTGGTTATCTTTGGAAGCCATGTGTATGTCCCGATTGTGGAGCATATATTGGATTTGCCTTTGAACCCATCTACCCTAGTTTGGTACAGCCATCTAAAACATTTTATGGTCTCATCCTAACAAGTCTAATCAGCGAAAATTGTAAATATTATCAGTATTCTAAGGGTTTTTGGGATTGATTTGTGGGTTAGGTTGTTTTTTGTGTCTAGTTCAGAGGTTCTCAACCTTATTTTGCCCAGCGCCCCACTTTGAGATTTTTTGTTTTCTATAACCCCCCAATTTTTTTACTTACCATCTGTCGCGAATCTGAAACAGCTATTGCCACAATTATAATTAAATGTGTAATATCATATAGTCGTAAGATATGATATATGATTTTCTCTAGGTCTTCTACTGCCCCCCTGAAAGTCTCAAACGCCCACAAGGGATGTTATCGCTCACAAAGAGAACCTATGCTACTCAATATTGCATATTGTGTTGTCCATTGCAACAAGAGATCTTCTGCTCATTAATTGAAATTTACTTCTAAAATATTTCCCAATTCATCTCAATAAGAATGTTTATTATAATATAATAATAGGCAACTTCAACACTAAGCCATTGTTCAGAATGTTTCTTGCATCAGTGCAACAAATCCTATAAAAATCATTTCAGATCACTGACATTTGGTTTATCTTAAAATGATGTGCATACTTCTCCATGTCCTCGTTTTTCTTGTGTTCCTTTGTTGTTTTGTTTTTTTCTAAATTTTTACCCAAAGGTGTGTGGTAATCACAATTAAACTTTATACTGTGTACATCCATATGTATACAGTATAAAGTTTAATTGTGATTAAATGGACACTTGTAGTACCCATGTACTACAAGTGTCCTTTTAACATCTGCATTGCTTATTGTGGTCTAATTCGTTTTAGTATAGAATATAACTGTTTTGTGTTTTGTGTAATTCCTCAAATAATGGTCCTGGGGAGAATGGTGTCTTTGTCTGTTTGTTACTGCTGTTGCTGGTAGTTTCAAGTAAATGAATTGGGTTTACTATAGTTTCACTAGCCAAAATGTATAGTAGAATGTAAAATTGATTATTTATTTATTTTCAGTTCTAAATTCCCTGACTGAGTACCCAGTAAATATATCAGATTAAAGATGGCTGATGTTACACTATCAGCTGAAGATAATGAATTCTTAGCCAAATGTGAGGAAGAACTAAAAGATAGGTTTACTGAGAAAGATGAAGATTTTATGAAAGTATTTAATGAGTTGCCCTCTACGCCGCCGGTGGTGGACCCATGGTGGGTTCCCAACTCGGCTCGTCGTAACGACCGCCGCGGTAACAGACGGAGCCATCCGTACCAGCGTGATGGCAATAGGGATGGCAACAGGGATGGAAATAGAGATGACAACAGAGACAGGAACTACGACCGGCGGGACAACAGAGGATACAGCGACTACAACAGGGGCTACGACGACAGTGGCCCAGGGTACCGGCCACGACACAGATACCAATACTGATGGTTCAACCTAAATTGTATGTTTCTTATTATAAAAAATAAAACATTCACTTTCTCAAAAGAATATATTCTCAATTATTATGGCTTGATTTACATTTTAACAACTTAGAATTACATAATAAATCATCACCGATAAAGTAATGTAGCTACAGCAACCGTAAGATGGAAACCATAACAGAATAAATAAATATTTTAATTCTCACTGCTACTCAACAAGTCTAATGATTATAAATTTATAACAATAATTATGCCGATATAATTTTAAAACCTAAGTTCATCTATTACATTCCTGATGTACACAAACAATAACAACGTCAAAATATTCTGCATGAAGACGCACGCGCTATATTCTATACTTCATTAACAGCTGGGACACATTTTGGTACTTGTACTTTCTACCATTGATATACACAAAAGTTATTTCGCGTGGCCTTTCACAAAAATATATATTATATCTCTTCTAATCTCACATAGGAATATGTTGTATTGTATATACAGTAGATATATGAAACAAAACAATAGACGACGCCATTATACTGGCCATAGCGGTAGATAGATGCGCGGCGCGGCGGCTCTAGCGCGAGCGTGCGTGCGCACGCGCTTACATAGGACAAATAAATAATGTTATACGACCATATAGATCTGAGTAACATCATGCTAACGATTACTAAGCACAATGACGATTACATTCATCAAGCATTCTAAGATAACTATTTAAGATTATTTTTTTTACTATTTAATTAATAATATTCATATATTGGCTACTCATCTCTGTACTGAAGCGTCACATCACAAAAATAATCTATGGTTTATTGACAACTATGATGATTGCGTGTTCGTAACCTGTGGACTATCGTAAACATTCTTACAAATGTGTGACTTGAATGAAGATATGTTAGATATTCACTAAACTCCCGATCGGCTTATTGTGATAATGCTAATATAGGTATTCAGTGACAACACTCCAATAAGTGAAAAAATGCAACCATAATAATCAAATCACAGTACAAGTGTAACATAATTATGCTCACTAACTTAACATTATTATGACTCAATACAATCAGACACGACAACATAACATACAAAATCTACACAAATTATTAATAAATAAAATATTTATACTGACAGTGTCACCGACCCTTGCGCGGGCTACACATGAATGGCGCGAGGCTCTCGTTATTTTGGCAAGAATCAATCCAGCTTCCGCCTTCTGCCAAATACGAGCGAGGTACCTCCAACGATAAGTCATGAATAAACCAGAATCACTTTCATAAAATTAATGTGTTACATTGCTCGGTTTGGACACGCCAATAAGTCGGCCTCTAAACATATAGGTAATGATTGATTCGTTAATATATAAATTTCTACATAACATACAGATTTTATAGTTACAAATATGCTTTTAATTTCCTTAACAACAATGCACAATATTAATTGTATGAATTGACACGTAATAATTATCGGCCTGTCCGGGCGCACGCGAGTGTGCGACGCGACCCGGACGCCGCATACATTGTAGACGCCTCCTAGAGCCCACAGCGTGCGGTGAGCTCTGTCCGACTCCGGGACTTTCAACTTACAACATACAAATGACAATTGACTAGGATTAATGCACTTGCTCATTAGAGGTCGCGGGCAGGCGCCCGCGCCCGAGCGGCGGCACTCGTATCCGAACACGCCTCTAAATTCGGAGAGGATGAAAACATTGGTCAGGTTTCAGTACATTTGACTAGAAATGCGCGTAGACGTTAATAATATTGTCTTCATATCGGCCGATCGATGTTGATCCGCGCCGCTACGTTTCGAGTCACAATGCGAGTACAAAATCGTTTTCAGACTCTTCGGTACTAAAGTCGAAAAGACTGACTTGTAAAAGTGTCAAATCTTCGTAGCAAATTTCATAAGATAATCTAAAGCTTATTTTTGATTTGAAAGTAGAGTAGTGGCCGGCGCGTGGGGCGAGTCCGGGGCGGGGGGCGAAGGGCGGGCGAGGAGGGCGCTCAGATGAAGGTCCAGCACTCCATGATCTTGACGATGAAGTCCTCGCGCGTGGTGAGCGGCTCGTTGCCGTACGTCATGCAGCGCTGCGTGCGGCCCAGGTACAGGTCGCCGTCCAGCCACAGGCCGAACTTGCCGCTGAAAGTTGGACAACCACATTAGTAAATCGATATGATATAAACTCTTTGATCATGACGAACACGATCCATTTTTCAGATGGGTGAAAAAAGTGTTCATCCATGTGGCTATAGGTATACGACGAATGACTTTAACAAGGGGCGCTTTTGGTAAACATTTGTGAAATGTATTGAAAACACAAGAGATGGCGGCATTAGTTCCGATGTTGGCCACGCACCAAAAGAACCATGTAGCACTATAACTATGTCATTTTATTCTACTTATCGGACTGTCAAAAGAACTAATAGCGACCATAAACCTTCAAGACCTATCATTGCATCATTTGAACTTGTAACAATACTTACTCGCCGGCGCCGATGGAAATGTTATCGTTGCTACCGCGAATAAAATACATGTTGTCTCCGGTCCAGCCCCAATACTTGAACTTGGGTTTCATCACTGGTCCTGTTGCTGGTTGATCTGTAATTTCATTAAAATTGTATGAATTAATTAGGAATATAGGGTACTATATTGCTACTAAGGCTGAGGGTGGTTCGAGCTTTTTGCGGTCTTTGCACATTGGCAACCCTTTGAGACAGACGATGGGAAAGGCGGAAGACAGGGTGTTGTGGCGCAGCTTGGGAGACGCCTATGTCCAGCGCCGGTCTGCGATAGGTTGACTTGATTGATTGAACCCTTAGGGTTTCGTTTCAGTTCGAAATTCACCCGTTCTCTTTCTTGTATTGGCACACGAAATTAGTTTCTGTGAAGATACTGTTATAGAGCAGATTAGACCCAATTTTTGTTAATGTTATGTCCTGGGTTCGATTCCCAGGTCGGGCAGTGTTATTGGGTTATTCCATCTTGAATTTCTCAGTAACAGCCCGGAGTATGGATCTGTGCTCGGTTTATCGCAATAGGCTCGCCCCCTACCACATTGGACTATTATTATATTTCACAATATAACTGGCGAAATGTAAGTGTACTATACAGGGTTATTGGAAAAACACCAATAACCTCTTAAGAGGAAAATCAGCTGTTCCCTACATTTATGTTCGGTTAACTCGTCAAAATGTAGGGAACAGCTGATTTTTTTTCGCGATTTCAGGTTTGGTCCCATAGTAAAATTTGTTCACAATGACGAGTACAATGACCTCTTAAGAGGTTGGTGGTGTTTTCCAATAACCCTGTATATTGGGTACACCTCTGCCTTACCCTTCGGGTAGTACAGGCGTGATGTTATGCTAGTAAGGTATGTCAGAGGAAAAGATATAACGGAAGAAAAACACGTGGTAATATCCACAGACATCGATTCCTTCAATTCTTACCATTTTTTTCATCCTTATTGTCGACTTTAGGGTCTTTATCATTGGCGCCCTCGATGGCGGGGTGCGACTGGCGCCGCGCCTCGTCGCCGCTGCATTGGAACGAGAACAGCAGCGACTCGCCGGTGCCGTAGAAGTGCTCTGAAGGGTGCAGTGCAGTCGATGTCAGAGCTCCAAACACCTGATAGACGTGATGTTCTTATTATCCTTGGTAGATTTTTTTTTTACGTTGAGCCGAAGTTCCCGGCTGTTATTTGTAGATCTTCGGTCAGTCGTTACGGGTAGTCGGAAGCCCGAAAATCTGACAACCAGTCTTACCAAGTGGTATCGTAATGATAACCAGTTATTGGGTTGTGGAGGTCAGGTAGACAGTCGCTTCATGTAAAATACTGGAATTCAGCTGCATCCGGTTAGACTGGAAGCCGACCCCAACATAGTTGGGAAAAGGCTTGACTGACGATGAGGCATTTTTATGTTATTGGTCATACTCTTATAGTCAAACTCAAAGATTAACAAAACAAAAAGAGTAACAAATTCGAAGCGCTGTTTTTATTTAGAAATAGTAAAGTTAGTAGGAATTAAATAGAGATTATGTAGTCTTATATTTTTTTTATTGCTGAATGGTGCTGCTTCTGACCTCGATCACACCTGATGGAAAGCGCTGGATGAGGTCTATGATTAGGTCAGGCCAGGTGTTCCGCCGGTCAAGCGTTATTGTCATGATTAGCACCTGACGAAACGTGAGTGTACAAAACAGTATATACTTCTGGCTACCCTCTCGGGAATACAGGCACAATACAGTTGTTTTTGTTACGTTAACACCAATCCGTTTCTAAATAACGGTGTTGATTAAAACCTTCATCTGTATACAGTTCTTATATAATATTTTTCGATTCGGTGGTTAAACCGCTAACCCAGAGCTTTTCAAATAATAAATACCTGTGTATAGGTATATATTATGTGAAACGACTTGAAATAATACGGTTATGCTATTTTAATCGTACCACATTTTTAATATCAAATCAAAATCTAAAGTCATTTATTCAAATTAGGCTGAGAATCAGCACTTTTCGAACGTCAAAATTACAAAAGACAGTCCCCCAAAAAACGCCCGCCCTTCACATGAAGAAAAAATTATATTTTTTTTAAAGTTTTTTGGACAGTAAGCCCATTGCGATAATATTATTCATGGGGGATAGCTGTCTCCGGTGTTATCAATTATCATAATGAGTCAACAACTCGATGTAAGTTCAAGTGCTCAGTTTTATCAAAAACAGTTTACGCTTTTCCTGTTATCGTCAATTTGTTAGACGAAACAGTAGTTTGATTTTTTTCGTTGGAAAACCTTATAAATATTTTCTTAGTCATGCCTTGCTTAGATGGTTTCTAGGCCGGTTTATCTCCCTGGAGGGTAGAATGGGGCTTATTAATTAGAACTTTATGCAACGATGAACGTTGCATAAAGTTTAAATACAAAGGCGAACTTAATGACTTTCCTTTTAGAAGTATAAAATTCCTTTCAATCCGTCATTGTGAGAGCAAGATGCAGAGGGCCGGAACCTATGCTCCAAATTGTTCTACTACATTTGGGGGATATAACATTTCGATATGTCACAATTGTTGTAAGTTCTGAAATCCTGTCAAATTTTGGGCGATGATCCACTGCAAGGCCCACTCACTACACCATATTTAAAACATAATTCTGTCTCTGGACAACTTCAAACTATTGATGAAATTGGTACAAGCTGGTCTAAAAGTAGTGGATACGCTATGGTAGAGTCTGGTGCAGTGAGTACTCACGTTGTTATCCGTGTCCTGTATGACGAGCAGCACGGGGCTGTTGACGCGCTGCATCTTGCGGTACATGGAGGCCAGCGAGAAGCCGTGCTGGCTCGTGCTGAACGCCAGCGACCACATGTAGCCCTGCGCGCGCGCCGGCAGCACCGCACACAGCTTCTCTCTGAAATATCACCATGTTATGGTCAACAACTAAACACAATAGAAAATTCCTACAAGATCCAATCCGACTTTATCCAGTTTTTTTCTTGTGAATAAAGCATTGAAAAGGATAATAAACCATTCAATTATCGACATTTTAAGCATAATATTAAACTTGCCACAAGTACTAAAAGAGTTATCGCTATCGAATTGTTAAATTATAATTTTTATAGTGAAACATAATTTCTTTTATAACTGTTGTTATTAGGCACAGACGCCAGCAGGTCAACCTACCCGAACCACTCAAATTTTCCCAATCAACCTTGAACCTTAATGCTTTAGCGATAAAGTTGAAATCTATTAATGAAATTTGACAGGTTGTACATAATTGAAAAAGTAAAGTTACTTTAATTTCAAAGGGAAAATACAACTACAATGTGAAATTATACAATGATTGTTCTAAGTGGGTAACCATTTTCCAGTTTTTACAACAGAACGCTTACATTCGTACCACACCGTGCCAGTTGCGACAACGGCATAACAAAAGTTGGTAGTAAAGTCGTAAGGCGGAGTCTCCTATAAACGCCGTCGACATGACATCTGAGGGGCAATTCTCGTAATTTTAAGAACGTTTAGTCTGATCTTAGTCTTAATCTGTCAAAAATACCTCTAAATTTCCCTACATTTTGACAAGTTCTTGACATTTGTTTGTCACCGAGATGACACTGCGACTAGATTTTGAACATTTTAAATTAGGAGAATTGGCCTTCTGATGGCATCGGTGACATCTGGAGCCAGCGGAAACTTCACACAGTATTTTTTAAGTTGCAGTGAGCGTATCAAAGGGACCACATTAATATAATCAGACTCAAAAAGATCTACACAAATTCATTGAATTGTTTACGATCTTTGTTCAATAATATTGTATCAATGTGTAGCCACAAAACATATTACACATTGGGTACTTAATTATAGCTACACATTGATACAGTATTATACATAATATACCTACATACTATACATTTTCAGTGTAAGCTGACTCGCGTTTACTTTGGTCAGCATATAATACTGAAAATGAATAGCTAGATAAGTCGTTGCCGTTGCGTAGGTACAGCCAGCATATCAAGCTACCCGAAACTCAAATTTTCCCAATTAACTTTGAACCTAATGCTTTAGTGATAAAGTTGAAAATCTATAGAAGAAATTTGACAGATTGTAGTAGCTTGGTGTGCTGGCGTCTGTACATTCCCATAGCAGGCCTCTTGATGCCGATGATGATAGTAGGATATTTCTTCCCTTAATAACGTGGCAATTACCTGTGTTCCATGGTGAATATCTCCGAGGTGCCGATGAGGTCGGGCGGAGAGAACTCCATGTCGATGGACGCGCCCGACGAGTACAGAGCGCGGCGGAGTTCATCGCTCATGGACAACACCTACACAACACACACAACGTAACATTACATACTAACAGTAGATATGTACACGCTAATGGGATGCCATATTTGAAATGCAGAATCTCAGATAATTATTAACAAAAACCTCTATGTCTTACATAGCAAAGTTCAAATTCCATTGTCACCAAAATTTATTTAGGATCTTTTTATTACAAATGGTCACTCAAAAATCAACTTTAGAATACACAATCCTAAAGTAGATAGTTGAGTAAGTGTCAATAGAAAATAAATTATCTGCGATTATGAATGAAGTAGTAGTAGAATGAAATAACCGGATCAATCATGAAAATGATAGGCCTCCTCAGATTGTACAGTCAATCGAAAAAGTTCGGTTTATAATAATGTGCAAAATCAATTACTATTTAATGAGGTGATAAGCTGAATGCAAGTGCAGTTCTAACAAGAAATTGCTTGTATTATGCAATAAGTAGGAAATAAGATTATTCGATTATTATTTTAAAAGCTACTCTGTGAGGGCTTATAATTCTGATTCTGTTCACATACATGTCTCAAGACTATGTGACAATATGAGGTATGAACTTTTATATATTTGTGTATATGGAAAATGAATCATGCTAAAATTTAATGCATATATAAATGTGATAAAAATATTGCAATGATTAGTGAAGTGAACAATAATTTACAGTGTTGACACTTTTGGAACCAAAACTTTGATTCTACTAATACTGTAATCTGCCAAATGGTAATAAAATGGTCGTAAAAAGTGGCAACACTGAACAATTCCATGGTACAGTCGACAAGATGCACTAGCAGGTGATGCATTCCCGATCTACAGTTCACATTCAACATTCACAGTGAACAGTGCGAGTTCGTGCGCACTACTTCAGCTAATTACAATAATTATAATACACAAGTACACAACACAACCGGTGTTCAACGATCCTTAACAATGTTAACATACACTAGTGTGTTGCCGCTATTTCTTGCTGCAATACTATCTACTAATATTGGAATAAAAAATCCTATGAAAGTGTTTTGAAAAACCTACGGAAGCTTCTGTAGTTTATGGAAGAAGGAAATTCTTAGTCGTGGGCATAGAATTATTTACAATACTTACAGAAGTAGGATAGTAAACGCACAAATAGGGGTAGTATACAATCCCTTGCATCCTATTAACACGCTCAGAATGGCAATCTTTTTTAAGTTTGACTATACAACACCAATGCATAATTTCTGTGAAAATTTCGACTGCTCTGCAGCAAAAATAATGTAATGGATGTCGTTGAAATGTCAAAATGGGACTTTCATTCTGAACGTATTCATAGTGTGCGTTCCTGAATGCCTGTTAAGATTTTATCAGTTATCATGTGCCATCAGCCAATCACAACCGATTTACACACGTATTCATGATTTGACAGCAATTTATTATCCAGGCTTTCGGAAATAGGGGTTAAACTATTAACAAAATTGTACAATATATATCAATGAACACTTAGCCGCTAAATACGGTATACATAGGTACTCATATAAAGTGAATTGTTAAACATTAATTAACCAGCGTGAATGCTTAGCAGCTACCGGTCACTGGTTACCAGTGTTTAGTAAACTCAAGATAATTACTCAACACAAGTTCCATTGCAATGTTAATTGGCCATCAAAGTCAAATCACAATTGCTAATAACATTTATATCATAATGAGACTGTTCTCGACTGCAACACTTAATTATTTAATAAAAAAACAAGACAGCCGTAGACACTAATAAAAATAAAAACTTGCCAGTGAACTTGGAATTATGTAAATCAGTTTTTTTGGGAATATAAGTAGGTTTAGTTTATTATGTTGGTCGCTTCTCACCTCACGTATGGAGTGTATGGTCGCGCGCCTGCGAGCGGCGTGTCCTAGTGTTCCCCGGTCGCACACTGAGTGTATAGTCCCCCTTCTTTTCAAGTTTGCATTAAAAACAATAATTTCAATCTTCCGCACCTTCGCGGCTATTATGTGCGCGAGTCGACGTAAGAGGCGAAACATTTTGTTTTTTTTATCGATCAGTAATTAAAACCTTGAACACCTGTTGGTAAATGTTTACTGGGCACCGTGCTACTTCGCTTTTTGAGATTACTTGTTTATTTGCAGTGCAACTGCAAGCTAAGGCTGCATACCTACGCGGGACATGATGGCATTTTTTTTGCACTACACAGTTTTCCAAAACAATTTGCATGTTCTGGGTCATGCAGGTACTGCGAGCGATTGCATTCGCGGCGTTGAATGAACTGTTTCCTGTCGGCAACTTGTCCAAAAAGAAATGTCGTCATAATCTCAGTTTATCGCCTTTATCTTAACGTATAAAACATGAATGTAGTATACAACTACCTCTGGATTAGAGCTGGGATTACTTATTATTTACTATAGCAGCTAATCGGCAATAAATATGTAAATATGCTGATAACTTTTTAGCTGGGGGATAGGCCAGTCAAGTGAGAGACGAGTGTCGTCAACAACACCACAAAAACTAAGTACACGTCTTTTAAGAACTAAAATTATGTTCTGCAATATTTTGTAAAGTAATTGAATAATATAGATTACACCTACGTAATACAGAAATAACTTAGGTAGGAAAAAAATATGGGAAATGAAAGAAAACCCAGCGCACGTGCGTGCGCGCACATGATGCATTTTCTTGAGACGGAAGGTAACAGTACCGAAGAAAGAAAAGTGGCATGCTTGTTGAATTCGTGCTGGTTTCAAATAGGGATCCCTGCTTTTCGCATAATGTATTTTTTCAATTCACACACCCAATAATATTTACTATAATTTTCTCGGTTTTTTCTAACAAAAAAAATGCTTTAGAATGTTATACTTAAACATTATTATGACTAGAGAAATTATGCGTAAATATAATTAGGATAAACAAAAGTACGCCATGTTATTATTATGTCTTAAAATTTTATGCAAATGGGGATGGAACCTTTCAAATATACCAATGGGCCAATAAACGAGAACAACAGTATGAAACTAATTGAGACGACTTTCGGATTGCCAACGAAAGTAAAACTTAGTTTGTTGAGGAAAAATTATTAAACTAATTGATAGAAGTTAAACACAATATGAAAGCAATGAGCGGCAACAGGAGCAAGGCTATCACGATTAATAACATTACCTACAAATTGACACGATCGTACCTAGTTTATATTTTCATAAGTAGTGTACATGACATACAATACAATTTGTTTGTTAGGTTGATCATAGAAGACAATATAATGATTCATATAAAACTTAATCCGGAAGGATTTTAGAGGCAAAGGTAAATCCTAATAAATACCCAGGATTTTGTAATATCTTGATTTAAAAGAGTGTCCTTCTCCTTGGAGTTTCTTGCCCGTTCTTCTCCATAGAGATTTACGTTTTGGAATGGGCAACTAGCTTCAAGTTTAGGACTCACTGACAGACTATTTAATTTTGACAATTCATAAGTGCCTGTTAATGGTTTAATTGAAATAAATGCTATGAGTTTGAGTTTGAATATATTTGTGATCATAATTTTATTTGTCTTCAAAATTACTTAATTAAATTTCGATGGAGTGTTGACCACATACTTCCAGTATTTTCGAGGAAAATAACGCATTTGTCATGACATGATTTATTTACATACTAGTTACAACTAGTTTCAAACATGATGCAGGATAATTATTTGTCAAACGGGTACATGGGCAATTCTCAACATCATTTATTGAGAAATGTTGTCCTGTTTCATTAAATACGTACATACAGGCGCTGTAATTACTTCTGTATGAATAATATATTATTACGTTCGTAAACAAGAACATCCACGTTGACAGGTATTTTTTTCATGTTATAAATAACATCAAGCAGAAGAGTTAATATCTAAATAGCGGGGCTGATGGCGATGGCTGCTCAATATTTATTTTAGAAATATTGTGTAGTCCTTATAAAAATGCTACCTAAGTATTATTTGTCTTTTAAAGAATTTTGATAAAAAATATTTTGTATATATTTATCGTTTAAATCTTAATCAGTCGGTGGTAGACCGCAGAATATTATGGATTTCTGAAATTAATAATTACAGAAATCATCATCTGTCTAGCCTTTTCCCAACATTGTGGGGTCGGCTTCCAGTCTAACCGGATGCAGATTAATAATTACAGGAATAAAAAATAAAATCTTCTATGAAGCTGTTACAAGAATTATCTTTTTTTTAAATTTTATATAGCAAGCAATCTTTATACATTGTAATTGAACCTACTGTAATTGTGGTTTTGCGATGCTTTCTTTACCGAAATAAGCTAAATAGTACACCTAATATAAAAAAAACGTTTCGCATTGCTCAGAAATAGGAACTTTTAGGGTAAACTAAACATCAAATACAAAACATAATCATCAAAAAATGTGGAAGATATTTCTACACTCATCCAGATGTTCTCAAAACAATCGAAGAAGTTGATAAAAAAAATAAGGAATTTACATAAATGATAGAAAACAACGAATGTTTTAGTTTGATTTTACGTCTCTTACTGTTTTTTTTTCTACAACGTTGTCCTTAGCTATAGATATCCGTGCCCTTAGCCCTCCACCCTATCTACAACAAAATACAATACACTGTTCAGAATGGTGAAAAAAGTTAGATAATTATGGGCTTAGTGATTAATTAAGTATGTCTCCGCCATTAATTAGTTTATTGCATTATCTTCAATCTTCAGTAAATACCTAGTTAATGATTTAATGAGGAGACACGTCTTATAAGCATATCAGCTATTGTTTAAATTCCGGTACATTGCACGATAATGCAGCACGATGCGGCTTTTAAGATGATAAGATATTGTTATTGGTATTTTTAGTAATACAATTTATTACTTAATAAATTCCTAAAGTACCAATGTAACATTGACTTTGAAAGGTTAGTAGAAGCTTGTTTACAGCTTCTATATCTGCGATGGCATATTAAATAGCAGTTATAAATAATTGGTTGAGAACCCTTATTATTTATGTAAATTTTATTATAAGTGTCGCGAGTCAACGGAATTTTTTATGTCAAGATTGATTCTACGCTGCGCTTGCGCCGCTTTATAAACGCTCGAATGATTTTGGACAAGGCGTCGACGTCGACATTGCGATGACTTTACCAAGTTGAAATAAAGAAACATGCCTCATGAATAAACAGTGTTATGAAAAACAATACGCCATCAGTCTCTATACATGGTGTTTCATGATCCGCCTGACCCTTAGAGGCATATCTGGAGTAATAGATTACAGTTAGAATAAATAAATAGTTCCTAGACCTTGCTATTGGACACACCACGACGGTTGGTCGCCTCTCTCTCTATTTATAGAAGAATTGGTTACTAATTGCTACCTAGATAGACTTGGCAGTTTCTGATCAAAGACAGCCTATCGTTGTGCAAGACATAGACAAACTTTGACTACACGATGTCAATCTGTACGTCACCATCATAATCAACAATAGCGTGGATTAACGTTTTTAATCTATGAACTAGTGGCAGTAGACTATTAACACGTAATCGAACCTTTTTCTAAACAATCTTATCGACGCATAATCACCGATCCGCTGTAGCTAGTGGTAAGGGGAACACGTGCCTTGCTCTGCCTACGTTCAATACTTTAAGTTATGCTCACACGAGATGCGTCACCGTCCATCGGATTCACGGTCGAAATAAAAAAATAAAGGAATAACCAAAAGTGTTTACAATTTACAATGTTAATTTTAGTTCTGTATTCAGCTTTCATGCAAACGTATCTATTTTTAATCAATTCGGTAGTCGTTAGTTAGGTAGGTACTTGACCAGTCAGTGGCTCTATTTTTTACTTGTGCATAAAAACAGACCATGTTATAATTATAATGATATTACGCCTCTATCTACAAGCCCATTATAAGACCTTGTTAAACATATTGGAATACGCTCTATAAGGGGCTACCTCAAGACAGTATCTTGGGACCGGTGCGTTTTTACAAAGTTTAAATTGAATGTCTTGATGTGTACCTATGTAGTCTTGGGTGAAACTTGCTATTTTAATCTTGCTTTAGGTATTTTGATTTAATCAGATTTAAGTATACTAGTCAAGCTTCCTTGATAACACAGTTAACACCAAACAAGTTATTTCTCGCCTACTTTTTGTAGATGTGTAGGTATAAATAGTCAAAAAGTTTATTCTCACACGGAAAAGTCACTTCGAAATGCTTACTGAGTGGAATGTTAAGAACGCGAGACGAACTTCGTAACCAATTAGATAATCTATCTACTTATCTTCGTGTAGTTTATGCTCCAGTTGAACTTTAAAAGATAAGAGCGTGGTGTGCCATAGTTATTGATTAATAACGTGCTTCTAATCAGCAGATAGCACAAAGATGAAGTTGACACAGCCAGAAACGCAAATATTTAATATTAAAGTGCATGCGCGATGCTAAGTAATTATATGTTTTAAAACTTGTTTCTTCGTAAATGATACGTTGTTGACGTAATCCCCACCTCCAAGTAAATACAATGACATTGAACCGCTGTTAATAAATAAATATATTTTAACTTTAACCAACAATTAACGTGCGAGCGTGCATGCGCAAGTAAAGCTAACGGTACACTGCTCACCTTTTCGCCGTCGAAAGTGGAAGACCTTTCGGTGGCAGTGGGCCCGAGCCGCACCATCTCTATCCATTTAACAGTCTGCATCGAGTACACACGTTTTTACGAACTAAACAAAGGTTCGAGTGCATCAACGCTCAGATTTGTACACACAAGCGATGCACCACAAAAAACACGTCGTCCACATCACAATTGCCAGCGCTTAATTTAGAAATCACCCACGCGATTACAAGGTTTCATAACTAAACACTGAACACTAGCGTCGCAGGCTTCTGCTTATAAACAAATGTGGGTTGTATTCGTTTGTAAGTGCCAGCCGGCTACGATGAGTGTGTATTAATCGCGGAAACACTCCGAATGTGCAGTTGACGGCCTGTCGTGCTGACGCAGTAATGAATGCACGAACACTTTGATCAAAGTATTTCAAAGAGTGCTGTGCGCGAGGCGAGCACGACGAAGCGACGTCGCTTGGAAACTAGAGACTAAAAGAAAGGAGCGCAACATGCGGCCGCTGACGACCCCACCGCACGGCGCGCGACAAATATGCGCTACTCTGAGACCGAACACCAGCACCATACGCGCGGAAACGACTATAAACAACCAATTAGCTGTAAACTGAAGACAGCACTGAATACACCAGACTGACGCTTGTTTACGATACTAACAACGCAACTCTGGGAGTCTGGCCAGAACTCGAGATCATTACGACTCTATTGCTAATGAATAATGAAGCATATAAGGTAATTTTTGTTAGTTATTTATCAGGTATCAAAATTGTGATAAAGTTAACGCTACAGCTGTAATGTGAACAGTAATAATAACAGTTACAATGAATCTACTGTTTCAGGAGTAGGGATGTTAACCTTGGAAGTAATGTCAATGCTTTGGCTCGACCCGCGGTTGAAGGTAACGATACTGTGCCCCGTGTTTACGAACGAGGTTCAAACAAACTAATGAATTATTTAATTATTAAAAACACTAAGATACTCAACTTGTTCCAAGTCATAAACAAAATATGGCGGAAGCACCAGAGAGCGAAGGATACTTTTAAAGAAAAGGTGATACAGCCTTCTGTAAGGACCAACACAAGGCCTTGATTATATATATCTATATCCTACATTACGGATTTCATTATTATAATGATGAGAGCTTTCAAGAATGTTGTCACGTAACCTGTCGCATTAGCTCGGTGATGTGACCTATTGCACATTGTCAAAATTACGAAAGGAATGAGACAATTATAAATGCACGCCCAATTTAAAACAAAATAATGATTTCAAAATAAGCTAAGAGACCATTACCTGTTACTTTGGAAGGTCTTACGTACAAAAGTAGACAGCGATCTTGGATCAGGATATATTCGTTAAAACAAAATCACTGTCCAAAATTGTCAGCTACACAAACATTCACTATTTCTTTAATTTTAAACCTGTTAATGGATGCAACGGTCGTTCACATTGTGGCCCGGCCGGGCTGGGCGCCGCGTGTGTTGAGTATGCAGATGTATGCGCCTAGCCTTGCGATGCGAGAGTGATTATTGTCTTATAGCTCGAAAGAAGTGCAACATAGTGCGTGCGTGCACAGCAGCATGTGGCTCACTGAGCTCTATCTTAATAAAATATCTCGTGTGACAGGCTGTGTTGCATAAATCTCCAGATATTTATGCACGTCGGCCAACAACAACCTTACAATTAGTCGCGATTAACATCTCGGCTAAACGCGGCGATTACGACTATGTCAACTGGGACGCGTTTAATTGAAATGTCTCACACAGCATGCAAATTAATGAACGCATCATAAAATATATTGTATGACATAACTGAGGGTGACACATCTATTAACTTTATGACATTTCTTATGTGGTGAAATCGACACCAGCTATATTAAGAGTAATCTCCTGGCATGCCTGTGATGTGTTGCTTAATCTATTTGATGCATTTATTAATAAGACCTCTCAGGTTACGTTTTTGTCAGAAAGTTTCTAGCACCGTTGAATATAAAAAAAACTTGTTTATAATACCTACATGCAATGCTAGGCGCCAGTTTTATGATAATTAGAAACGAGACTATGCAAGATCTTAAGAATATGATACCGGTTCCAATTGAGACAATTATGTACCTTTATGTACTTCAATTTGGTAACCTTCGCATTTGTGCTAAAATAATACTCGAAATAGTTGATTGAACAGAAAAGATAACCTCTAAGATAATTTTATGAAATGACTTTTATGGCAAAGATACAGTACGCACAAAATCAAGAGTTGAGCAAAATATTGACACACTTGTTTGAGACACAATACAAATATCTATTCTTCTTCGCAATGCCGGCCGATGCCGTTAACTGCAATTCTATAGAAACGCCGTCATTTAAATCACCGCTGCGCGGTTTCCTTTGTCATAGAAGAATGTCAACAACGGCTGGAAAAATATTATGAACTCTCACAAAGCCAATGCAACATTGGTTGTAAGAAAATTAATTCTTTAGAAAAATACTGGTATTGAAGTATGTCTGGCGTAATTGCAATAGCAGAACAGTATGATGGGATTGTTATTGCCTCCATCAATCTAGTATTTCTAACAGGTGATTTCTAATAGCCTTGCTTAGCATATGGATCCTAATTTTAATACTGTAATTAAGCTTCATGCATAATTAGCGTCCAACGATCCCACTGGTGGGAGACTGGCCTGCTCTCTGTGAAAGGGAGAGGGCCGTAATCCACCACGCGGGGTCAGTGCGGATTGGTAATGTCACTTGTCTTCGAATTTTTGGTTCTAGGATTTGCCGGTTACCTCATGATGTTTTACTTTACCGTTCTGAGAGAGGTGATGAAATAAATTACACAAAGTAATGTGCCTTAGAAGTTAGAACTTACGACCTACAATTCGTAAGTCGGAGCCGTTGACACTGGCCACCACTGTCTTCAAGGTAGGTTCTTAAATTAGGAGAGATGACCTGCCTGAGCGTGCCAGGATTGAATATTTTAAAAGCTGGCTGATATCAATAATTTAATTCAGAGTGTTCAAGGCAAGCAGGTATTACGCTTTTGTCATCGCGGAATTTTGCCAGTGGCGGAAGCGTCTGCCATAACAGAATGTGTTACAGTTTCAGTACGATACGGATCAGCGTCAAATTAAATTGTCTGTTTATTATTATTACGCACGCGATCGAAATAAGAGCACGCTGTAGCCACGATCATTATCATTTTGTGTACAATGTGATGATTCGGTACAATTTACGAATTGTCGTGTATTCGCATCAAAATGGGTTAATATCGTTCCGGTTCCCCAGCGTTAAGTAATTACTTGGTTACAATTGAGTCTTTATATGCGATTGTGGAATATCCCAGAAGCTATCCATCACGAGTACAGCGGTGGACACATTGGATAATCTCGTTGGTACTGTGTTACGTACTACGGGTAGCTATCAGACACAAAAGGTTCACCTTTAATTCGATTTATTCGCTATAGGTACACAATTATATGTGTGTATCTAACACACATATAATTGAGACACACGAGATTATCCAATTGTGTCCACCGCTGTACTCGTGATGGATAGCTTCAGGGATATTCCACAATCGCATATAATATGTATATCGCAATCGAACTTATTGTATACGAGGCTTTTTGTAGGTTTTCTGTTACGCTTTCACGTTAAAACAGCTGAACGGATTTGGATGAAATTTAGCACATGGGTGGACCATTAACTGGATTAGGACATAGGCTATTTTATTTTATATTTTTATTCCGATATTCCCAAGGGATCGAGACTAATGCGGATAAAACCGCGGGGTGCAGCTAGTTTGTAAATATGTATACTACTACACTTACAAATTATCTGTATCCTGTATATCAATGCACCTCTTATCTAGAATATTTGCTTAACTTGTTGTTTTCGTAAAATTTGCAGATTACTAAACAAGAGCCAGGCTCAATATTAACTCGTTAAGATACGATTACGGAACGGCCTATATTATTATTCAAAATAACATCAAAAAATTCCATTATGGCTGATTTGCAATTCCAATAACATGTTTCTATTATCGTGTTTTAGTTTGAAATTGAGGAATTTCTATGCATTGGCCTTTTTAAAGTGTGTATAATTCCAGCTTCCTCATATGTGATAGAATAATTCTACCTATGCCAATATTTAAGGCATAATAGCTGCAATCAAAGTTTCCAGTCTTAATTTAGCTGCCACAAAAACTTCGTTAATATGAGTCGTTTAGTGTGTGTTAGCTGGAGTGACGTCACCCCGGCTTCCTCATTCAATACAGACAAACCAGTGAGGTTAGGGTTTTGGACTATAGTCAGAAAAATAAGGCATAATAGCTGCACAAGGAAGGAAAAAACTGAACGATGATATACTTAAAAAGTGTTGAAACTGCGATCATAAACGTGTGTGTAAGCTGGAGTGACGTCACCACAGCTACTCATTCATATCTTCCAAACGAAAGAAGATATGATTATGTATTATAGCTTAAAAAATAAGGCGTAATAGCTGCCAACGGCAGCAAAATTTTCAAGTCTCTGGTCAAAATACTCTATGAGTTATTAAACCGATAAATATGTGCAAGCTGGAGTGACGGCAACCCAGCTGCTCATGTCATATCTTCCGAGTTCAGTTTTTTCCTTCCTTGTGCAGCTATTATGCCTTATTTTTCTGACTATAGTCCAAAACCCTAACCTCACTGGTCGTCACTCCAGCTAACACACACTAAAAGATTCATATTAACGATGTTTTTGTGGCAGCTAAATTAAGACTGGGAACTTTGATTGCAGCTATTATGCCTTAAATATTGGCATAGGTAGAATTATTCTATCACATATGAGGAAGCTGGAGTTATACACACCTTTTTAAAAGGTTGTAGGTTGTAAAGTTGTCTAAAATAACAAAATATTGGCACGTGAATTTGGATACAATCTGCCAGGGTCGCGGGTTGTTCGAAGCAGGTACCGTGACCCCTGGCACAGGCAACTGAAGGTTCACGGGTGGGTTTTAGTCAGTAAAAGTAAAAGTCTGACATGCCCTTCCGCTCCGCCCAGAGCGAGAGAAGTTACTTGAGTATTTCCAACCCAAAAAAAAAAGCTGGATACAATGTATATCTTTATGATACTGATTTTCACAATCATGGTGAAGGTTTGGGTCGTTTATCATACATTTACAATGCTCATATCACGATTTTTGTAAATTATGCGATATCGATGTGTATACGACCAAACAATCGTATTAAACAACTATTTATTATTATTTATTGCTCATTGATTTAAAGGCACGTTTCTTATTATCATACTTAGATAGAGCCCTGCGCACCTACGGCAGTTACCCCTGCTACCACTCATCCAACTGGCCAAAATTGTACCATGGCATGAGCTGGGGAAACCGACCACAAGGCCCTTTGTACATGGCACGGTTTCACTACGTTACAGGGTATAAACCGCACTGTAGAAAAAACGTGTGTGTCAACAAGCTTGTTGAAGCAGCCGTAAAGAAGCCGTGAAAACCGTATGTGTAAGGGCCTAACACCACTTTTAACATAATTAGGAAATACGAAAATTTGACCAAACTAAAGTAATTTAGGAATACTTCGTGGCGGTACAGCAGAAGATTATAATTCGTCTGAAGCTTACGTTTAGCTCCATTGCGGGGTTTTTAAATTCTTCTCCTTCTACTTTCACTGACATTTCGAATTTAATGAAAAATGGTTTGATTGCTACTTGACAAGCACCATAGAGTATTTTATAATTAGGTTTTTAAAGCTTGCCTTTTTAACTTTGAACTCGAACTTCTTTATGATTTTAAATAGCGCTCTACTATACAAGGCTTTGACTTCTACTATTTATTTCAGTTTTTAGAAATAATTTCATATCTCAATTATGTTGAATCATTTCAAAGGGTTAGGCCCTTTGAACAACTTGGTGACTAAACATTTATTAAACTATACAGGGTGGCAGGGACATCGACGCGCAAACTGTAACCATGATTCTAGACCCTCAAGAGAAGACATTCATAGGTTATAAAAAAAAAATTGCTGTTTCATAGAAATGTGCAATACGCGGTCAAAACGTATGGAACATAATTATTTTGTTTCAGAATCATGTATTGAATCCATGGTAACAGGTTACGCGTCGATGTCCCGCCACTCTGCATACGTGACAAAAAAATCCTGTCCTATTTGATATTCATTAGAAATAATGTAAACATCACTAGACACAATAACTCATTAGATAAGTATGAAACTGTATGCCGGTTATGAATAATGTACCATCAGGCAGGCGAGCACCGTGTGTCGGTCTGTGGTAGTGCTAACCACGCAGTTAGTAACGCAGTGGACAAACGCCGCGTCAACAATAATATACCAGCGACGGTATTGGAACGCGCCGTGACTTTCTACATTGTAAATGACGCTTTCCACTAAACTCTTTTCTATAACTCGATGCAAGAAATTTGTGTAGTAAACACCTTTGTTGTCTGTTGTTTAACATTTTAGGTATTTTTCTTTTTACGCTTGAAAACAATGGACGATTGACGCGTAACACCATCCGGTATGACTAAAGAATATTTTTTGACATATTTTTATAGAAAAATACACCTAAATCCTGAGACGATTGATTTTTTCTTGACTAACTTTTAACAGCGGCTTCGCCCTCGTGGAGGTCGGAAAACAGGAACGTACTACCGAGATAAATAGTCCTATATGTATAATCCAGGTTATACTTATAAACTATCTGTGTCAAATTTCATTCAAATCCGTTCAGCCGTTTTTGCGTCATTGAGTAACAAACATACAAACTTTTACATTTATAATATTAGTAGGGTCATACATCAATGCCTAAAACAATGAAAACTAGACAAATGCAGGCGCAATTTCATGAGCAGTTCTAGAATAAGTAATGAACTACAATTTTTCAAATAAACTACATGAACGAGAAGATTACACAGCGACCAGTCGTGCGGGCATTGTTCGCGATCCATTGTAATGTAACGATAACCATAGGTGTTCTAACATAATGTGTTATGTACTAACACTAATAACTGACCCAGGGTTTGTACCTAATAATGAAAAAAATGCAAACTCTTTTATCGGTTTTAATAACATCACATTTACATGCGAGTGGTCATGCGCTTTAATTTAATATCGATACTATGAACATAATTATATTATTTTACCGCCAGCAGTGTGGCTAATCAAGCATTTCTCTTCAGAGATGTAAAAACAAAACTATACCTTGATTATTCTTAGACACAAGTTTATGTACACAAAATTGTTTTATATTTAACAGATAGTGCATTTTCCTAATAAACATTCTATAAACAAGAACGTATACAGCTAATGTGCGTACTAAAACCCCGTATTTATGGTAAACAGTAGTTGCAGAACATTGTTTTACGCAACACTGGCAACATGTTTCAGCAACTTAAAAACATGTTACTGCAACAATGTTTGAGCAACTTTTGTTTTTCATGAATAAGGTTTAACATCAACATTTCTAGCCTAAAACATTTCGTATAACGAAAACATTCTGAACATCGCAAGTTGCTACATAGTTTCGGATGCAATCTAAGGGCAGTGCGGTCAACATTTCACTAATATGTGCTTTACAATCGCACTACGAGGTATTTACATAGGCTGAATATGACTTTGTGTGCTTATCTCAACTCCCATTATAGAAAAATGACATCTGTCTAAAATAGTTAGTGACTTGTGCTTATTATATTGTTCTCGAACAAGGTAATCATGGTCGGTCAAGGTTGCATGCACAATGGAGACAAATTAGGAAATTCTAGCAGTTTCCTGTCATTCAAAATTACCGAGATATGGAATCGAATTGTGATCTAGACAGTCTGCCTAAAGACGGACTCACAGTCGATTGTCTCATCTTTATTACTATTGCAATAGAGAATATTTTTTTATCAAATATTATGATTTTATGAGAATCTTTAGTGCATTTGACTGTGTAAGGTGTGCAGAAGTTCAAGTACTAAGATATCATAAGAAACAAGGTCATATTCGGCCTGTGTAGTCATCATGGTACCTCCGGGCGCGGCTCTTCGCCGAGCGAGTCGCCCAGCGCCTCTGCCTGGCTCTTCATTATCGAATATATTTTCACGTAGGGCGCCTTCAGCAGCTACGCGTAACCGTGCATTAGTTCTTATATGTATGTTTGTAGCTTTGTATTGTATGCCATCGTGTTTTGCCTTTTGTGTTAAAAAAACAAACATGGGAATTCCCAGAAGTACATGAACCTATGTTAAGTATTAATACCAAGGCGTGAATACAACACATCACACTATTGAATATGAAAGAGACTTGTCGCACAGGTATGAGTACAAGAGATAACCCTCTAAAAATTAAACTTTTCCATAAACTTGATGTGCTATATTTACGGCCGGGTACCCTACGCTACTAATTGTGAAAAATAATTGTATAGATTATTTAACATGTTTTAGTGGACGGTGGTCTTAATGATAATAAAAAAACACGTTTAAAGAATTCAGAAGTGCCGAAAAGATAAGTCATTGCAGCCATTATCTTGAATAAATTGTAAGTACAGACTTGATTAAACGGTGCCAAAACATCAAAGTTAACCCCCTCTCATCCGCCACATAAAGAAAAAGATAAAAAAATAAAAACAAACAATTTGTCTGTTTACCTGCCATGCTGCTGTGGCTGATAAGTAAGTCGAAGTACAGTAAGGCGGGCGTAAATATAACACATATTTTTATCTGACGAAGCGACGCACGCTTTATTTGTGGTTACCAAGTGTTCAAATACGCTGTGAACGTATGTGTGTAGACGAGTAGCGTCAGCACATAACACACCCACACACACACATACACACACACTTCAGACTTCGCCATTGTCTCAGACGGTACCGAGAGCTCCTGCGCTTACAAACACAGTCACAGCGTGTTTGTACACTTGGTAAAACCACGAGTACAACGCGCGTCGCTTTTTGTTACATAAAAATACTATACAGTAAGTAAGCTAGTACGCACCGCGGGTACCCTTATCTTGGCAGTGACGGGCAAACATGTCACAAGTGTTATGTCTTGCATAACCAACCTTGAACAGTGATAGTTCACAACTGTGGCACTAAAGAGTTTCAATAATATGATACTGACGGTAATTTGGCAATCGCACCGCAAAAGACTTTTCGGTACCTTTATAGGCACAAAAACATTAGTCTGGCTACGTCATAGGCTGCATATGTTATGATTAGTAACAGTTAACGCTCCTGCAGCGTCATGACAGCCTAGTAGTATCAATGTACTTCACGTCTACTTAAAAGGAGAACCATAAATATTCTGTTTGTCTCGTCCTAATGCGGCTAAACGAAGTCTGTATGATAATTAAATCCATAAAGATAATAATTGACGGTGCCAAAAAAGGATTTCAATAAAGGTACATTTGTAATATAAAAACATCCATGTTCAATGTGTACTGTAATGTGGGATGTGGGATGCATTGCCCTTGATATAACAGTGTGTTAAAAAAAGCGTTTGTTAGTTTATAAAAGGTGTTTAATTTTATGTAAATAAGGACTGTTTTTGTATAAATGTGAGGACTTACCTCCCAGGATTCGCGGGTAAGGTCTGACACGTCACCGGTGCTGCCAGTCCGCTCGTCCTACGAGTAATTCGTCATTAATTATTTTAGTTATGAAATCAACACAAAATATACCTAATCATAAAATGTGCTCGGAAAATTCTTATCTTAATGAGTGATGACAGAAGACGAGATAAATCTTTGTTTAAAAGTTGACATAGAATGGTTATAAATTCAGAGGCATTTTTGGTGTCGACAGCATTATGTATTCTAGTATAATGGCGCAATTACACTTGGTCGTGAACCGAGATTAATTAACATAAATTTATCTTTTTGTAGGCACGTGTTTCCACGACAAATAAGCCTATGTTATAACTATTATGTACTGCAACAGGTCGCAGAATTCGAGTTAATACATTTGGATACTTGAATGCGGGCTAACGGCCAAGTGTAATTACACCTTTAGACAAGATATCAATCTGCCTAGCCAATAGGCTACCGTTATGCTGTTACCGTGATAAACCGAGGTAACTGTTACCAGTATAAACTGGAAGCTGACTCCAACATAGTTAGGTTTTTTCAACTATGTTAGGGTTGGTTTCCAGTATAATCGGATGCAGCAGAATACCCCTATTTTACACTGACTGACTGCCTATCTGACCTCCCAACCCACTTACTGAGTACCCCTTGGTAAGAATGGTTGTCTGACTTTTGGGCTTCTGACTAACGTAACGACTGTCAAAAATTAAAGAATGACAGCCTGGATCAACGGCTTAATGTGATTTTGTTAAAATAAGAAATTACTGCTTACTTTTAGTCCAGGTTTAGCCTCATCGTCGTCCCACTCGGTGTCGCTGTCGATGAGCTCGTAGCCGTTGACACTGACGTCGCCCAGAGGACCATACTGGTCGGGCACCCAGTGCGTTAGGAACTTGAATAGGTCGTCCACCCTATAACAAATATAAAACAGTTACTTAGTGAAGATCTCATATTTATACTAATAATAAAGCTGAAGAGTTTGTTTGATTTTTTGTTTGTTTGAACGCGCTAATCTATGAAACTACTAGTCGGATTTGTAAAATTCTTTTTGCATTTGATAGCCTAATTCTTGAGCAAGGCTATAGGTTATTTAAAATCACGCTAGGATCTTTAGGAACCGAGCAAAAAGAAAAAAAGTCAGCCACCGAAAACGAAGTAATAGCGACGGGGATATTTATAAAAATACGGCCGTTATTTTAGTTTAGGCATTGTGATTGTGAGTGTGATTACGACTACCACGCGAACGAAATCGCGGGCAGAAGCTAATTAAGAATAAAGTGGTTTGTAGACCAAGACTGAATTATTTTATGCTAAATATAGCGGTTGTGTTAGTTGGTATGACTACATTATTAGCGGCATGCTCATATCCGCTAATTAGGATTCGGGCGACATAGAACAATCATAGGTAAGATGAATATGACATTCGGCTGATTGTAATTGTAGAGACGGCTGCATTCATTGAATAATCCTCGTGTATTAAATGCCTTAAAAAGGACCCATTGCACAAATGCTTAGGTACCATGCTATAAAATGCCGAGAAATTTATAAACTTAATACACCTTAAATTAAGGTCTAAAAGCTTAAAACACAGGGCCCCATGGTGGTCCAACGACTGTGCGATTCTCTCGAAAATTCGTAGGATGCAGGCAGCTCAAAACAGGCATTGTGACCACGCTTGGGGGGTGGGGATGTCATACCTTTGGGCTGATATGATAATGTAACGATTATCCAGACATTCAGATGTTTATCAGATAGTATTTGCTTTCATAAAAGCTTCAAACCCCAAAATACCCATCTTTAAAAGTGTACTTGCCTGTTCCTGGGCACTCCGAACCAGTACTCGGGCTTCATCCGCTTGCGTCCGTAGGACATGAGCGGGGTGGTACGCGGCAGGGGGCGACCGATAGGCTTGCCCATGCGCAGGCGCAGGTACAGCGGCGGGTCGTCGCTCGGCCTTGCCGGTCGTGGGATCAGCTCTGATAGGGGAAAAAAATATTGTGTTGAGATTGATTGTGGAGATATATAAATGATCCCAGATTACGTTGCTTAGAGGGTGTAGAAGTAAATGATGTAAAGTTCCGTGATCCCCGTAGATCGTATTTCATTTCATTAAACGGTCCAAATTGGACGCTATAATGGACTGGAATGGATTGGACCTTCCAATCCAAACCCTGGGCGTAAAACTCCAATATCAAATTGTTCGACCCGGGGTTTGAACCCAGAACTTTATACACAGCAGTCGCGCTTCCGTCCACAACAACAACGAGACAATCTTGTGAATCTATAGACGTTAGATCAATCGTAGGTTATTGTTTCTTTTGTGTTATCAACATGGGCCACAAGGTTAATCAGGCTTTATATTGTTGGCATTGCGATTAACTGTTTTATTGCTGGCGATTAAGAGCTAATGATAAAGCAACAATGATTATTTCAGAACGACCTAATAAAATTGTAGTACAAAAAGTTAGGTCAATACACCAGACTATGTCTGGTTAAAGAACTACTTTTGGCCTCCAGTTGGATCAGCGCTATCGTACGAAAGGGAAAGCGCCAAGGTAGCCCGCGAAATTCAAATTATCTTACTTTTTCTGCAATTTGCAGGTCTTTGTCAGGTTGTATGTTAAACAAATAATGATTCGCGACCGTAACACGTATGTAAAGTCATATTCGTTACGCTCGCGAATCATATTTTAATCAACGTACAACCTGACACTGACCTGGAAATTGCAGAAAAAGTAAGAAAATTTGACATTCCCGTGTTACCTCAGCGCATCTTCCTTAAGAATAATTCAGAAGTAAAGCTATTTATGAAGAATCTCTTTCAGGAAAGAATACTACCATAACTATTTTTGCCACAAAACAGTCTTGCTGTATTCCAGCTATGTTATTACAGCTTCATAATACATTTCAACTTTGTCTTTGGTATCGCAAAGACGGTCGTCATCCATCAGGTGGGTCATTCAACAACATAATAAAATAATACAGGGCTTCGAAGATATTTTGGCTCTTCATAATCATCCTATTATGTTCCCGCTAGTAGTAGGACACAGGCCTCCTCTCTTCGAGAGGGAGTGAGCTGTAATCTACCACGCGTTTTGGCGCTTAAATGACATTAATAATAATAGTCTTCCAGACCAAATTCAGCCATGTCGGCCAATCTCAGCGAACACTAGCCATCGACGCGAGAGATATTATAGTGCACAAGTGTATGCGCACTGCGGACACACCTGCACTCACTCTTCCGTCACTCTCATTGTCTGATGGGACTGAATGACATTGACAAGGAAGTGTTGTCAAAAATTGTATTGGAAAAAAAAAATGGCTACGTTTTACGATTGTTACCAGGCGCCAAATGATTCTTGTATAGTTAGTTAGTAGGTATACTCACTATCAAAAGACGCGAACAGATCCGGCATGTCATCCACAGACACCATGCTGCGGTAGTCGAGGCGCGGAGGCGGGGCGCTGCCGCTGCTCGAAGTCGACTTGGTGTGTGAGCGACCGAACCCGCCCAGCGAGCTGCGTCTATATCAAACAGTGTTGTTTAGACAATAGCTTGGATAGTGGTCATATAGCACAGGCCACAACGCAAGTCAAGTTAGTTTAGCTTTATTCACCTGCAATATTTAATCTTAACTCGTTTGTTTGAAGTGCAGATTCCACTGGCCAAATTCAATTAAATAACTTAGCCTACCTAGCTTATAGCTTACGTGACCGTTGAAATTTGCACGTTAAACTAAGATATTACGTTTCAAAATTGTAAATTAATAAAGCTCAACTCGCGGCGTGGCCTGAGCTTATAGCTTGAGTACATTGGAGGCAGGCAATAAGTTGAATTTTTTTAAATGAAGTAAAATTTTTGTCCGCCGCTCATGTGCTTTTGCTATATGTATACAGCGTTTATATACGAACAATATACGACTAACTAAACACCAAACCATCTCAATAAGTTTAACACTATACAACATATAAATAAAGATAAATTACGGGTAATAGACAAGGTAGACTTTACAAAATTCCTCATACTTAATTTTTAATTTACGATTAAGTACTTTAAAGAAAAATAAAAATTGAAACGATAATAATTCCTGCACCTGCAAAAATCAAAGACTTTTAAATTAATCTGTCAGCAAATGGAAGAGACACGCAAGGCACGTCTTAATAAAAGACGTCTTAAGCTAAACATGCTAAAACAGTAAATAATACATATCAAAGGGTGCCGGTAAGAAGGAAATGGGCGTGTTAGTGATCCTAGAACATCATATTCCTAGTAATGGAGGTGACATGATTCAGATTGTAAGACTATAAGGTTCTATCTTGGAAAATGATGACTAAGTTCCTCCTAACACATATACATCATGCTCTTTAGCTTTAATAGAGAACAAATGTGGACTTTGAAGGTGAAGAGTGAAACAGCCAATCGATTTTCATGTAAAATAACTGAAGGCCAATTCCTGTAATTAAAAACGATCAAAATCTAATCGCAATCTCATCTTAGCGACAATCAATGTCAAAAATTGTCAAACATTTTGGAAAATTAGAGGTATTTTTGACAGATTGAGACTGAGATCAGACTGTGAACGTTCATAAAATTATGAGAATGATCCCTCTGATTTATCTATCAATGTTTGTTTACATTTTATAACAAGAAACATGGCGTGAAATAGTTGGCTGTTTAACCCTAAATGAACTTCAAAAATCCGCCTGACAAGACGTAAATAAAAAACAAACACATTTATGCCGGTGGAAATGCCTAGAAGAGTGATAACGAATAAAAGGCCAGACAGTGAGACCACGGCGTCATAACAAATACCTTAACACTTTGACTCACGACTAGCACTGGGAAGTCAATACATTAATCATACGTTATCAATATAAGACGATGCATTGACATTTATACTCCATAAGCGGTTTAAAAGGCATTGAAAACAACAAATGATGTTTATCACACGATAACTTATCGTAACATATATTTACTGCGTTATAGTTACAGCATATTCTCCGCGCTTCATAGGTATTAAAATTTATTTATCATGAATCATAAGTAAATACAACAAACAAATGCGAGAATATTCAATTTTAGAATAGATAGCAGTTTTTGTGTTTATAGTGCAAGAGAGTCAAAATATTAAAGCTAGCATAAATATATATGGCGCTGTGGTCTAGTTGGTCAAAGGCAACACATTACAATTGGGCACATCGACACTTGCAGCGGAACGTGGCATCACGTACCCCGAAGTAGTAAACACGTCCTGGGGCGCCTCTTCAGAAGGGGTCTTACTCAGGAACAACCCAGTACCGAACTCCACTAGGTTCATTGGAGAACTATCAATGAATTTAGCGGAGTTGTGTAATGTCGGTACGTCCCGGTAAGCATCCACGGTAGCAAAGGAAAAATTCACGATTGCAATATTAATTGTTTTAGTTCCAGCATGTGTATATGTGTGTCGAATGTTAGTGGTATCGGTTTATAGTAGTCAGTAGCGACTAGAGTCTGTGCAAACATCGTAAAGATAGAACAACACACAGATGAGCGCGAAGCTCGTAAAATACTCAGTACATCACAATAAAAGGGTTGTTTGCTATGATTAGAATATACTGTTCGTGACTAATGTCAAATAAATCTTATATTACGAGTGTTCATGCCAATTAACTTGATTTCGATCGAAGTATGAATAACTCAGTGAACTGTTTTGTAAACAACGTGAAGTGTTTACAATCAATAGGTAGGTATTATAGCGTAGTGAATGTCGCTTAAAAACTGTAGCTGTAGAAATGTAAACATGCTGTCAATGCTGCCATGACAAATATTTGCGTATGCTATGATACAATTTTTATGACTAAATACTGTGTAGATGTGACCTTTTTATGTCGCTGCGTATCCACTCAAGGGGAGAGGAAACGAGATATACAGGTAGATACATAATAGATACCAATCAGATTATTTAAAATCCACATCACCTATTCACTAATTTAACCGATTGGTACACTTATGCAGGTCGTCTCTTTTCTTCTATGCTTAAGTAAAAACGCAGCATAATATTCAAAGTCATTTGCGTTATAAAGGATTATTCTGAGTAGGTTTATTCAAACTGCTTTGTGAGCATTTTAGTTTCGTTATAGACTATTTAATTAAGATGAAATCAAGAAATATATAGGAAGAGCCTCCCTGGAGCTTCCAATCAAACTGTCAAACTGCTAAAGACGACATTGACAATATTTATTTATCTCGCACACTTGAGTTTATCCTTCTCTTTTTTCATAAAGATTTATCTAGGGTCATCCCATTCTAATGTCACTCAATGTGACACAAAAGTGACTAACCCTATTGACATTTTCACCTTCACTTAGATATTAAATGCGAAAGTAAAGGCTTTCTCTTTTCCGCACTACGCATTTAATGATAGATATCACATCTATCATTTGGGTTGTAACTCAATTTGACGGATAAAAACTTCTGATTTACTGAGTTCCTAAGCAACATCGATGTAAGTATGGACTTAATCCTAACTTATACGTTTCAAGCTTAAAGCTTATTATTCAAAAGATTCACAATATTATTTCAGCAACAAGTTTTTGTGTTTTGGTTGTAACATGTTGCTGGCAACATTGCATAAATTCATCATCTGCTAGCTTAACCAACCATGTTGGGGTTGACTTCCAGTCTAACTGAATGAAGGTGAATACTATTATTTACAAGGAGCAACTAACTGCCTATCTGACCAGGGGGTCAGATAGGCAGTTGCTCGTATTACCCAGTAACTGGGTTGAGGTCAACCCAGTTACTGGGTAATACGATACCCCTTGGTAAGACTGGTTGCCGTAAATTAATGTGTTTGATTTGTGTTGCCAGCAGCAGTTTTCCAATAAGCCCACTGCTAGGTCTACCCATGGTACTATCTACGTGTGCTATGAGTACGTACCTATTGAACACCTTGGAAAACACGCTTGTGTTGTGGCTGTCGGCGGAGGTGGGCAGCGAGTCGCTCTGAGACCCCGGCGCGGCGGCCTCGCCTGTGAATCCTTCCACCCAGGACAGCGGGTACGAGAGCCGCTTCAGCATCTGTTCGATGTCATCATAGTGATAATTTTTATAACCTATCGTGTATATCGGTAGACTATGAGAAGTAGACATCACTTGTGAAGGCGAGATGTCTTGTTAACTGATAAGTTGGCTTAGAGCAGTAGTTGACTGACTACTACTAGTTTAATGGTCTTTGTGAAAACTAGGTACTTTACCAATTTCTGCCACCAAGCATTGTGGCTGGGTTTGAAGGCTATAGCTTCTTTTTTCGTGTCAATGGTTTCAATCCAACAGTTATTCGAGTAAAATGGTGCCACCTGGACATCACAGCATGTGACCACATACAAATAGTCCCTTGTAAACTTGGTTACCACAAGTAAAGCGCGTGTCGCTTCGTGAGATTAAAATACTGTAGTGTATAGTATTTAGCTATTAGGTAGATACTTAGTGGCTTTCGAGCCGTATTTAAAATAATTTATTAGCGAAAAGTAAAGTGTTCAATAATGAAGGAGTCCCGACCTTGTTCTTCTTGTCCGGCTTGGGGTCGTCCTTGCCGGGCGCGTTGTCGAGCGAGAAGGACACGGCGTGCGGCTTGCGCGCGCGCTCGGCGTCGGCGTGCGGCGGCGCCGACAGCGGCGGCTCGCCGCGCGCCAGGCACACGGGCGGCACCCAGTCCGCCGACAGCACGATGTCCGCGTCGCTGTACACCTGCCGGCCCACACACTGACTCTTAAATCCGATGTTGTTGTTAACACTACGCTAATCAATGTATTAGGGTTAAAGGTTATCCGTATTAGAGTTTAAGGGGACATTAAAAGAAAAGCCGAAAGGAAAAGAGTTTATTATCATTTTCTTTATGTATTGGAAGGTGTATTCGCAGCGACCACTAGACTAACGAGACACAATAATCAAACAATCTGATAATATTTACGAGAAATAGCAATGTTTTCAACATTTTCTCGCTTATTACGTTATTTTAATTGTTGTGACTATGAATATTCTCTGAAGAAATGAATTGAAAATATTGACTTGCTGGCTTTTATTTTTTTCGGCTGAAAACGAAAACTGCCGAAAACCGAAAATGAAATTCGGTCGGACTCTTTATTGTGCCCACATTTATGCGCACAATTTTTTTGACGTATACGTAAACAAATAGAAACACCATAAAAATATAAAAAGAAAGATTATCAACCACCGAAGAAATAAACAATGATGCTATAATGGAAAAAGAAGTGCAGAAACGGAAGAAAAAGACAACAACGGTAGACCCCATCCATTCGGAAATCACAGTGAACCATCGACATAGACACCAGAAATCCAGAAGTACTCCTAGAGATTCGACGTCACGACGAAGAATCCAAGAGATGACGTCACTGGCTTACAGACACATGTACCATCACGTCACCACATCTCACCTCGTCGCACGACGAATAAACAGAATCAGATCGTGCGTCTGCGTTCCTATGCAAGACTACGAAACACTGCAGCGCCTGCGCCGCGTCCCGGTGCCAATTCTGGCCGATCTCCAGCTCGCTCGACTCGTATATCGTATCTATTTCGTGGTAGTAATCGCAATCACTATCTATGAGGGAGTCCTAGAAAATCATGCGGGTTAGTAGTGTGGGTGTAGTGGTGCTAGAACAGATGTTTGTTAGTAGGTGTTAGTGTGACAGTTGAACTCCAAAACGATAAACTGTAAAGCTAGGCTGGAAATATCATTTCCTAGAGGTATTTCTTATACATAACGCTCGTACGTGAATTTTATTTGCATTCAAACTATTTTAAGTTTTCGTAAAGGTATACATTTACACATGTACGACGTTGTATAGCACATCACGCTTTAGAAAGGGACTTCGTGTTGACACACAAATGTGAGTGTCAGAGAGGACACTTCAAAAAGCTACGGGGTAATTGCGTAACACATTATCAGTGGCAATGGCTTTCATTTTGACAGTTCAAAAATATCCATTACATTATTTACGCTGTCGAGCAGACAAATCGAACATAATTATGAAGCAATGGATTAGCAATAGCCTTCAAAATTATTTAGATTGTCATTGAAAATGTGTTGTGCAATTAGGGTCCTGATTTATTTTCTAAAACTGGATGATACATATTTACGGCGGGGTACTGTAATTTCATGTAACACTAACTTTCTTGGAATTAGCAGGAGTCACATGCAGCAGCGGGTCGCGGATATCGATGCCGGAGTCGTGGTAGGAGAGCTTGACGAGGTGCTGCGCGTCATCGTCGGGCGCTTCGCCCTCCGAGCCGTCGGCGGCCGCACCTGCGCCCGGGTCTACGTCACCGCCCACAGACTCGTCTTTGCCAGCGTCTGCGCTCGATGATACCTGGCAAGGTAATAAAATGAACTAAACTTCAATTCAGAATCTCGGATAGTTTTGAAAGTTTTGGAAAAAGAAACTCAATATTGTACCAAACAAAATTCAAAATCCATTGTAACCAATATTAATTATTAGTTAGAAATGGTTACCTACTCAAAAGTCTACTCATGACTATAACTATAAATATAAGTACATATATTCAAATTTTATTCATGTTTCAAATTGACGTTATTTTAAGTTAAAAAAATATCAACTTTATTTTTATGACATTTAAGTTGATTTCAGAGTGCCTAGCACTATTGAAAAAATTATAAAAATGTTTGAAGTTGTAGCGTAAACTGAACTTTATTGTGTAGAAGTTAAAGTTATTTTTCCATAAACTCATATTTGTTTACATTTTTTGCGAATATGTCGCGATTCAAATTTAGTTAAGTTGGCGTTCTGAATTCAAATTGAGATGAATGTGACCACGGCTAATGATTGGATTCATGGGAGGATTTCTAGATTTTTGTGGTCACGGGCTGTGCCATGGACAGAGAGGATAATAAAAGATACCAACGACTACTACTATAAGAGAGAGAGAGAAAGTTTCGAGCATTCCAAAGAACTGTGTTTAATATACAGGGTGACGGGACATCGACGCGCAACCTGTTACCATGGATTCAGTATATCATTCTTAATTCCGAAACGTTGAAATTTTTCTTCGGTTATTAGAAAAAAAATAGCTGTTCCATACATTTTGACCACGTAGGTATTACGCTTTTTTTTATGAAACATCAGATTTTCAGTTTACGCGTCGATGTCCTTCCCACCCTGTATTAATTTCTAATGGTATCCTTACCTCACTTCCTTGATCAATGGACATCCTGTCCTTGCTCGGTATAGCCCAGTGTTGGTCCAGTAGCGATTTTCGCCTGTCCTCAGTCGATTGTTGCTATAATGACAAAAACAAGGATTTAAGAATATTTTATAGATGCATTGTTGAATGCATGTAGACAGTGATCATTCGGGAGATGAGATAATATACTTATTTTTAGGTACTCTCGTGACAATGTAGCTACGATTGTCATAAGGTGGTCTCCACGTTGGTTATTATTATTACTCTGTGAGCAAATCATAACCTTTCTTTTGTTTTAATAAGGAACAGGAATGGGAAACTCAGATAATTTTTAATCATTGCCACTTATTCAATTATCAACTTTAGCGTTATATAGTCTAAGATGATTTTTGTGTGACCATTTATAATAAGTAAAAAATACTTTGTCATGGTGTTTGTTGTTCCAACACTTGACAGTTATCTGATATTTTAAATTGAAGTTTAGCATGATGTAAGGTCAGAAGTTAGTACTGTGTTTACCTGCAGATTAGTGGGCGTGACAAGCTCCCTATCGAAAGCCTTAGGGAAGGCGGCTCCTCCGCGGTCCTCGGCCTCGTCTCCCGGACGCGCGTCCGCGGCCGACTCGCCCTCAGCACCTTCGCCCGTCGCCGCCTGCAGCTCGGGGAATGTTTCATCCTGGAACGTTCAATTATTATTAAAAACCGAATTTGGCACACTTTTAGAGAGTTGCGTCTTTGTGGTGCAAGTGCCTTCGCTTGCACCACAAATTGATTGGATTGATAATAAGTTCACCGCCAAACAAAATATCACTGTTTCTGCGAATCGTTTTTGTTTTAGATATGTTAAGCGGTAAACGCATTACTGATTTGTGGTACCAGCAGGCTTTAGACCGAACTACCGTGCAAGCGTATTATTGAAGTGAAGTACGGAGATTGCCTAGTTTTCAAAACAGGCGTCATGGATTATTTTGACAATTATACAGGGTGGTAAGAACATCGGCGCACAACCTGTTTCCGTGGATTCCATGATTGATGAAGATGATTCTGGACCCAGCGTTGAATTTTTTCAACGGTTATTAAAAAAAAATTGCTGTATCATTGTGTATTCATTTACTGAATCCATGGTAACAGGTTGGACGTCGATTACCCTACCACTCTGTATGTCTCACATATTTTTATTGCCTTTCAATCAGAATATGAACTCTTAAATATCTTACTTTGACTAGTAGTGAATCCTTTCCGGGTGAAAGTTCCGACTTACTCATGTAGTAGATCTCAGCCGTTTCGGCTCTGAAAAGAATATAAACAAACAAATTAATTGATTATTCATTTCTAATACTAATGTTAAGGTATTGATGAAATTATAAAACAATGAAACTGTTACGTAACCGTGAAAATTACTTTGGTTTCAGTTACAGTTACCTACACAATATCGTGTTGGAAATCTGTTAACCTTTATTTAATTTTAGCCATGCGCCCATGGCAAAGATTAACAACAAATGAATTATTCTTATTTGCATGTAGGTATATAGTTCAGTCAAAAATTTTAGCGGCTTTGAAGTACGCTGCTGACTGCGCAGTACCTCTCACCCCCGCCTGACAGGTGAATTTGTTACTGGCAGCAACTCGCCTCATGTTCCGAGCCGCCATAATCGGTCTGTATAATATCACTATTTTATTTATAAACATACAAACTGAGAGAGATTGAACAGGAAAAGTTTTACAAAAAATCCTGATTCCTAATTAGCACCACACATTGTATTATCAGCGCTGTTTAGTTCAATATAATAGCAGGAAAAGTGACGACACCGTAATAATATACACTATACACAACATACACTAATATATTTAGCTAATTTATATATACAGCTGATTTCGGAGTTTCCTCAACTCGCAAATTATTCAAGGAAGCCGCTGTATACTTCACGCCTCGTACAGCCCGATTTAAATTTTATGGCTGCTCGGAACATGAGGCGAGTCGCTGCGCAGTAACCAAATCACGTGTCAGCGGGGGTGATGGGTGAGGTACTGCGCAGCGAGTAGCGCACCTCAGAGCCGCCACAAAGTTTGACGCGAACTATACTTAATCGGCTGAATGCCATCATTACGTAAACAATTAAAAAGCCATTGTGTCTCGCGTGGATCTACGTTCCCACATACGAACGGTTAATCTTGCAATCACCGGCATCAGCCTATAGCAGTTCACTGCTGACCTCACGAACTGATCCGAAATCGATCTTCGGCTCTGTTCGTGTCTCTCTCACCCAGCTGCTTCTTCACTCACCGCAAAGATTTTCAATCCATCACTCCACCTAACGTGAAGACTTATCCCACGCTACCTTGAAAAAGTAGTTGATGTAGCTACGTACTTGTGCGTATTATGGTCAGGTCCGTGCGTGCGCATGTGCGCGATGTCGTAGAAGATAGCGGCGTTGACGACGTACTCCATCGGTGCGATGACGCCGTACGACTCGGGCCCGTGCTCCATCACTAGCGTGTCCGACACGTTCGGGTCGAACATCACCGCGTTCGGTGTCACGAGCAGGACGCCGGATACCACGCCCTGAAACAAAAATGAATAATTTGGTAAATAATAGATGATATTTGACGATAACATGTGACATTTACCAACCCGAAAGCAATGAAAGGAATCTGATTACTGAACTTGAAGTCACTTCTGTCAAATTATTAACTTCTTAATTATAGCCATCTTTGAATCCATTTATCTTCGTGGATGGATATGTAGTATTGGTCTGAATACGACAACTCTTAATTTTGTATAAAAAACTGGATGATCTCGAATACTCTGTCAGTTTGAAGGACCGGTTTGTTGGCACAACTGGACTATTTCGTAACGGCATTGTTGAGTATACTTGCAGTTGAGACTGCATAAATATACTTGACCGACATACTTGCGTACGGCAAATAAAGAAAGACGTTGTTTATTCTATTTATTTGACCAGCTTGTTTATGAAGGACTAGCTGCGCCCCGCGGTTTCACCAGCATAAGTTTCGATCCCGTGGGAATATCCTACCCAAGTGCCAAATTTCATATAAATCCGTTTTATCGTGAAAGCGTAACAAACACACATACAAAAAATCGAATCTTTTCTATTTATAATATTAGTTTAGATAAATACAGTTTTTAAATTCTAAAAGGAACCTTTGGTAAAAACAACCACAAAAAGATGTAAAGATCGACAAGAATTGATTTGATTGTTTACAATTTATGTTCCCTAATACTGTATCGATGTGTAGCTCTCTACAATTAATACAATATTATGGAACAATGATTGAAGATAATTAAATGAGTTCTTGACGATGTATACATCTTTTTTTTAAATATTTGCCTTATAACAACTAACTATGAACAAATATTTGGAATTCATATTATAACTTCATGCTATAGCCATTATTTTTCCAATCATTAATTAGTTTTTACACAACATTACTCTCTAGTAATGTGCCAATTCTAAAAGCCTTATCAGCGAAACGCTACAAAAATGATAACGAAAAAAGTGTGTTATAAAAATAATCTGTGCACAATAATATAATGACAACAAACAATTAATTGGAATGTGCAAATATTTGCGCTGGCATAATTGATTGTTGATGGTAGAAATGAAATGTATCACTTCCTATGTATACCTACAAATTATACCACAGACGGCAGTTCATCGACATTGATATGGACAGACCATTGCCATGTTCACAGGGTCGCCACAAAATAAAATCATACGTCAATCGACATAATTAATAATGATTTAACATTATTGTCGAAACGACAAAAGGTCAATATGATATTCAAAATATTATATGCTACTCCAAATATGGTATCCGAAGAGGAACTTGTAAAGTTTCTTTTAAAAAAATGTGCCCGCTCTCGGCCTCGATCTTGCCTGGTGGAAAGCGATGGATGAGGTCTATGATGGTGCATCCGTACCCAGATGCCTACTCACTCTTGCTTTATAAGATTAACAAGTTTGAAAGTCCCTACTAAACCACTCGCCTGCTTTACAAAATCGTTAATGTTGTCCTTTGGTCCAGTGGTCCCAGTACTATGCCGTAGTGATGTATGTCTATGCCGTAGTATATGCAGTGATACAGACCTGTCCATCGGTGATGTGTCTCACGTTGATCTTGAGGAAGCGCTGCGGTGCGCAGCTGTTTGTGTTGCTGCTTGCCTCAGGCGACCCTGGCCGTAAGCTGTCCAGGATCTCTGCAATAACAACACAAGCCAATGTTTAACTACTACAAGACACGTGTAGACGAAAGCTTTACTCTACAAACACACAATGGTTATCCGAAAATCGGTTGTAAAATCCCAAGTTACATCTTGTGATTCATTCTACACCCACCCAATCTAATCTTAGAAATAGACATGAGACACCAGCAGTTTAAATTGAATTGCAATTTAGGTAATTGGCTCAGAAATACCTAGGGTTATCCCGAGCATTTTGTTATTGTTCAATCAAAGACGATTGCGTGACCGTAGATCTACACTTCTACTATCTACAGCTGTTGTTACAATCGAAGGATCTAGTCAAGTGACGTCATAGCGCATGTCTACAGATTTTCGTTGTTCGAAATACTAAACAGCTGCAATTTATCTACAGCAGGATTAATACCTATTTCTCCTTTGTTTCTATTAAGGACACATACAACGTACGAATACACTCAGGTCTTTGAACTCACATAATTCGCGAGTCATGTGTTGCATTTTATTACATTTAACCATGAGAAGGCTGACTATAAACAGCTGAGGTAGTGTACTTATTAGTATAATTTGCTGGAGGTATTATTTGATGAGAAACGTAATTAGGACACGACAGTGGTCCGCGAGCCTGAGGTAAATCATCTGTCATGGCCGTGCCTCCGGTGCATTTATCTTTTCATCATCACTCATTGAGATTGACACTGACAGACCGCCTTCATTGAATACATAACCTATATAGTTTAACCATGTTGTATGTTATTGTCTGCCCCGAGGATTTCAAGACAGACTCTGTCATAGTGTATGTTTGTTTTGTATTAGCTTGAACAATATTCTAAGTTCCTCTCGTGGGAAATTTACAAAACCACAAGTGATTATTGTTGTGGAATATTTTTAATGACGTTGTTCTTTAAGCATCATTGAAGACTGAACTCGTTGAGAGTGCTTTTCGGGTGATTAATAAGTTAATGCGCTATCGCCACCACTATAAACTTTACTGCTTGAATTGTTATTGCGCAAGTTAGCATAAAATCAGTGTAATATTGTAAGCGTTTATTGCAATCATCCTTATTACTGAATAAGTCTTAGTTTGTACTGTATCAAACTTAGTCGATGAATAGATAGGTGCATAATTCATTCGTTATAATCATAAAAGCCGCAAGGCCCATTCTTGCATAACACCCTATAAGTTTAAATGATTTATGGGGCATTCCAGTGTCGTGCACTGTTGTGGGTCGTTAAAAATATTGCAAACACTTGTTAGCGCTCGATAACGAGTCGGCTTTAACGTGATCTGATAACAGATCGCTACATGTTGGCTGTTTCATAATTCATCCATTGTAGGTACTAGCATTCAATATTTACCTAAAGCAGAACAATCTATCTATAGTTTCTGTCTTCATTAATGACATTGTTTTCTTACCTTTTTCGTTAGCGGGCTCGCTCGGCGGGCCCTGTGTTGATTCAGATGTGTTATCGCCGCTCTCCGACGGACCATCAGAGTCTTTATCGCCATCTGGAAACCGACACACCACTTGTTATTTACACCTGTTTGTTTACTTACACGTCACGCGAGCCGTTCGCGGTGACGTTCAACAATATTATAATGCGAGAAATAGCACGAAAACACACCGTGATACCACCGCTTCAGGAATTCAAAACTGAACATTGTCGAGCTGAACCGACACTAGGTCCATATCGGCACATTTATCGGTTGTGATAAACCGAATCCATTATTATCTTGGCGCCTATAGTTGAGTCGAGAAGCCGACTGGCCACAGAATTGATTCCAAAGTGGCGTAATTACAAATGTAGGACGAAACGTAATTTAGTGACAAATTAAAATAGAATGAGTGAGCGCAATGCGTTCGCTCGGTGTGGCGGCCGCGACAGTACTCCGGCGCGGCTAATGTTGTAACTTTTGTTTGCCGTGCAAATAGGAGAAAAATTTGTTCCATGTCTACGTCATGCATGAATGAATAACACCAAGGCTGAATGTTATTGTTTTGTTTCACGCCTTGACAATGCAGCATCGTGTACACACTGCGCAGGCTTGAGATGCTGGTAATGCTATGTGCTGTGCCACTTATTGGCACAACTCTAAAATTATTATCATGTCTGTATCTAAATATAAACTGTGAATTGAAAACGTAGGATCCACATGCTTCAATTCAAATGTAATAGATAAACGTAGGAAATGTCCATGTGTAGTCTGAGCAACAATAGGAGCATGTGACGAGCGTGGAAAAATTTGAATTACAGGCAACGTCAAGAGGTTATTGAAAATAAATAGCGGCATTAGGTATTCAGAATTCAGATTACCGTCTGCATACATAAACTACTCGATATTTCCTGAACACGATGTCGATATATATACGAACGTCGTGGTTAGAGCTAATGTTTATTACATGTCTAAAACACAGAAACCGAATATAGTTCTTAGTTATAAGGATTTCGGCATCAACTAAATCAAAGCTATAACAACGTAGGTAACCTACCTTCAAAGATATAAGTTCCGATTTGTGTTAGCGCCATAAATATTATATTTTACATTAAAGTTTGATTTAATACGTAAGCTCCTTCAATCACAGATTAAACTCCAAGATACTCGAGTGAAAATTATTCGTTAGTACATTATGACGCGAGATTTGTATCGCATATTCAATTTGATTAAACCATATCCTTATATTATTTAGATAAATTGAAGATAAAACTCAATTACTTTCAATGTGATAGTACCTACAACTTATTTCTATGTTGAATTTGGTATTAAAACTGCTCTAATGTCGTTTTAAGTATTACCAATAATAACACAATACGATTCACAGTTTGAAACTAACTAAATAAGGAACGAGAAGCAATACTTTCAGTTCTGGTACTTGCCAAATAACTGTACAATATCGAAGGTCGCGTTTCGTCAGATGCATTTTCTCATTAAAATAATCCGTCGCTATTGCATCGATGACTTAGTGCTGTCTATTTTGTCAAAGTGCAACCTTAATTTTGTCGTTGCTTGTGGCAATCATGACACTAATGAAAGTCCATGTGTATTCACATCATAAATGGGAAAATAAAGTTAAATTGACGATTCGGTTGATAATAATTAAAACTTTATTGTTTAGAGTTCGCGCGGCGTCTGTGCGATATCTACGTGACTGTTACGCGAGGCCTTCACCTATAAACACTTAACACACGCCTACGCGTTTGCTGTGCAGCGCCAACGCATTTGCTACGCGAGGACTACGCGTAAGCTACGGGACACCGACGTGTTTGCTACGCGACGTCATTGCTACCTCAACGAAGAAGACGACACGTCTCTAAGATTTATGTTCAAAGTATTACATGCAACAAGACATGTCTGACACATTACGTCAACTGGTTATTGGTCTTAGCTTACAACACACTTTTATTTGTAAACATGAAACCGGTTGTCATACTTAGGTGTTTCTTAGCACTTGACTTTAGCTTGATATTAATCAAACTGCACTAGTTCCATAATTTAATTCATACTAATATCATGAATTCGAAAGTAACTCTGTATGTTACCTTTTCACGCCCAAACCAAAGACCGGATTTCAATTTTTTTCATTTGCCAAGGCGATAGTTGGCATCCTGGGGAAGGTCATAGGCATACTTTTTGTCCAGGTAGCACGTTCCTGTGGTATAATTTTTGACATACACGCGGGCTACGCCGTGGGCGGAAGCTAGTAGTTAATAAATTAAAGATAAACCTTACGAGGCAGACCATTAGCCAGATTTCTTTTATATCAATAAAGCTGTTATTCCGATTTTTTTTTTTTTATAGCACCTCACTTATCTTCCGTCAAAATAATACATAACTCCAAATGTTAATTTAACATTCGCATATAAATAGTGCTTTAAACTTATTATATGTTTTAATGAAAAATATACAATTTATAAAGCAATGCTGAAAAACTGCAACTTTATACAATGTTTGTATGTAATTATTTAATTCAAGAAAAACATTATAAACATTTCTTGTTGGCTAAACATCAAATATTTAAGCTTCAGACTACCAACGATTTACGAGACAATCGTGCGCGCTGCATTGCGTCGCCATTGCATTTTTAATCCAAAACGTTTCTTTACCGACATAAATATTTGATGTGGTTGTTGAATGATAATGTGTTTTGTGCAAACAAATGTCTGTGACCTTCGCACGACCTTTCCCTGCCCGTAGCTGAGAAATTCAACGGTGTTTTCACGTTATAACGTTACGCGATAGGTAACGTAGGGACATGTAAATTATATTTGTTTTATTAAGGGCTGCTTTTCCCAACGCTAGATAATTTTATCCCAGGAATAATTTTGACAGTTCTTCGATACAAAATCTATCAGACGTCAATTTTATTCTACGAATAAAAATTATATGTCGATTGAAAAATCAGCCCTAAAACTTCCTACTTCCTCCTAATATTATAAACACGAAAGTTTGTGAGGATGGATGGATGGATGGATGGATGTATGTTTGTCACTCTTTCACACAAAATTACTGTACGGATATGGATGAAAGGACAATGCCCATGGATGTATAGAATCTCGTACCATGCTGCATCAAAGTTAAACTTTGGATTTTATAGACTACACTTATCATATTAGCTCCTACAAAAGTTCTTTTTGTAAACAAAACCCGGATATCGGAGATTTAAAACAAAATCGAAATGACCTAAGCACTAGATACTTACTTTATTTTGTTTGACATGTCATACACAAACGGCCATTATTGCTCTAAAAAAATGATAATCGTTTAAGTAAAAATTTTATTCTATTATATTCTAGTCATTTTTAATTAATGTAGAATCGGAAAAGTATAATTTTTTTTACATGTTTCTTGAAAGACGTGATCATGACACTTTTAAAATCCAATGTTATATTAATCATATAATTTGAAACGGAACGTCATGTAAAGGAAATAATACAATATCAACACTTTTTTACTTAAAATTAAATTCCCTGTTTAAAAAATCACATCCCCGACGCGTAATGTCGCAAAAAATTATGATAATGATAGTAATCATTTTCATAATTCGTGCAATAATATTTTGATCTTGAGCATGAGACTTTTTGGTACGACTTTTGGTCATTCTCCTTTGGCACACAGATAGTTTATAACCAGGATTAACACATTTGATATGAACTAATTATCCTGATATTCTCAAATTGTTTATTCTATAAATAGGATACCGGAATTACTTTTACACGTCATATTATAAATAATAAATAAGCTAGATGAGGTCGGCGTTTCCAATCTAACTACTCTGAGAAGAAAGGCCGAAACAAACACAGAGGTCACAGTCTCTTAATTTAAGTCCAGACATAATCATAATCAGATCATTTGCAGACCATGTAGATTAAATGCCTGCAATGGTCTTATGAGGAAAGTACCACACAGCTTTGAGTGGACCAGGCCAGTCAGTGCAAGCATTTGTCAGTAATCGTGTAGCTCAACCCAGAACTTGAGAAGCTAATGCCAGTGGCAATTTAAATCAGTCAACTTTATGCTATAATGGTATTTTATTAATCATGTGCACAGGAACGAATATTAATTTATTGTTTTGCTTCTGCTTCGTATGTTAATTGATAACTGTTCTGTGTGTACATAGAAGCCCGTTTGTTTTGATCATAAAAATCCCTTATGACTTATAGTAGTCGGTCGTCAATATGACACACAAATTTTATAAAAACTTAGACAAATAAAATATTTTATATCAAGAAATTCATATAAGGGGAGACACCACTGTCAATTGAACACGATAACTCTACATATTAATGAAAAAATAACATGGTGTCTTGGTTTCAAAAGGAAGCTAATTTCTTCCAGTATACCCCAATAAACTAAGGTTTTTAACCATAAACTGTAATCTTCAGAAAGGTTTAATATTAGAACATCAAAACTCTATGAAATGGAAACTTTTGAAATAGCCGAGACATTATTTATGATAACTTTATAAATAAACAACACTCCTTTCTATTTTGGTTTGAGGGCGTGTATGTGCTATTTTCGAACTTCAGACTGTAGACTGCCTCGTTGCCTCGACTGCTGAGCATATAAGGAAAACCGAATTACACTTTGCTCGACCTGGGGACCAGACCCAGGAACTTATGCTTACAAGTCGCGCATGCGTTGGATTAATTCAGTCCGTATTAAGTGATTTCCATCTAATCTAGCCTAGTGTCCTACATATGTAACGTATGTAGCTTTTTGTGAAAATAGAAAGCGGGCATGGCACAGCACTAACGTCTAACAGTGTTGCCATCCGAAAACTAGAGGCAACAAAACACTTTCGCTTTTCAAAATATGCAGCAGAGGTCGACATTTGTACTCGTAGACATGAGAGATGAACAGAGATGTCTATCAATTCTACGGAACACTATATGTCTGATTTCTTTTGCATATCACTCCAAAAAATGACAATCTGTTTGTAACTATCAGATAGCTAAATGTCGCAAGTCACGTGCGGTATACGCTAAACAGCAGACTGCGAATTTAATTATATAATATTGAGACTATAGTTTACAGTTAGTTAGGTTTCTCTACCTTTTCAATACTCTATAGTATGTACATGACTATGGCTTTAATAGACTATAGTGTAGCTCCAGCTAGTCATCTTGTTCTTAAGGGAAATTACATGGCAAAGATGCCTCACTGCGATACCTCGCGATAGCGGTTTAGCTTGCTACCTCCATGTAAAAGAAATGCTAATACCCACGCACGAACATGCAGAAGGATACCTCACCGCGATACATCGCGGGCTGCTTGGGGGTTTACCTCGATACCTGGCATGTGCGTGTGTTTATTAGCATGCATTTATTTTACAAGGTGGTGACATCAAGGTAGCAAAACCGCGATCGCGAGGTTCCGCAGTGAGGCATCTTCGGCATGTAATTACCCTTAGGAACGAGACATAGGTAGACTACTCAAGGAAAGCCATCCTTGTACCAAGTATTAGGCTTCGTTCCTCTGATAATAAAGTCGAGAGGTGTCCCGGTTGTAACGAAGTTTCGATCGCTTTGACTTTTGTTACGTAACAAAAATGTCGTGACAGTCAAATTTACAGTTTTTTCAGGCTAACTCTCATTCGATAAGTATGTAGAGTATAACCTCGTTCCAAAATCTGAGGCTCGCCTAGCGATCCTTCTATCCGGCATGCAACCGATCGTAGGATCCCGAGAACTGGACTTAGTACCTTTTGGACGAAGGGCAAAAGTTTCATTTTTAATCTCACCTTTCCGTTTATCCGGCACTAAAAGCGTCTGCCCCGGGAAGATGAACTGCGTGGCGAGCCTGTTCAGCTTGGTGAGCTCCGAAGGGGTGGTGTCGAACCGGGCCGCTAGCGATGTCAGGGTGTCGCGGTCGCGTACCTTTGCAAAGTAAAATAATTATGTTTGTAATCTTCTACACATATTATAAAAAGAAGGCAGTTACGTGTCTGTCTCTGTGACTGCATTGTTCTTCTAAACTACGCAACGGATATTAATGCGGTAGTCATCATCATTTCAAGAATTGATACCGGAAGGTTTATTTGTATAATACATTCATATTAAACTTGCTTAGAGCTGATTTTTTAATCATCTGATAACTATATTCGAGGAATAATTTTGAAAAAAAAGAAACAGTTATTTCATACAAAAACTATCAAACGTCAATTTATTTTATATTATTCCTCGAATAAACGTTATCTGGCGATGGAAAAATCAGCCCTTAAAAGAAACAAATATCGATGTTTTGTCAAGTCTTAAAAACCGTGCAAATCAAATAAAAGTTTGAAGAACAATGTTCCTTAGTGTCTATTACAGAATGTGATGGATCAGCAGATAATTAGATCTATTTATTTATGCCAACTTATTGAACAGCATAGGTTTTACTCTGTTCCTAACCACATCTAATAATCTGCTAGATTCCTTCTATGACGCCAATGGATGTTGTAAATCGATTTCTGTCCATGCAATTCCATTATTTATAAACTACAAAACAACACAGTTAAAAAATAACTGGACGCTGCTTTCAAACCCAGAAAGGTTGCTACAATTCTCTTGGGACAAACGTAATAGTATTCTGGAATACATGACACTCTATTACCCTACATTTTCCCAGGAGAGCTTAGGATATAATACTGTAGGTATTTGAAAAGGTACGGCATATTTATGTAAACAAAACATTAAAATACCTGATTAAACCTTTACGTATTATAAAATACGTCTATTAAATGTTTTGATTCTTAGATTATTTCACACATACACATGCACATAATAAAGAGTATTCTATTCTATTATTTTCTCGGCCAGATACCTTATACAAGGTGGAGACGACAATAAATTAAAACTGCGTATATGTCATGCCGTCCCCAGACTGCATACGAAAATCCAATTGAATATATCCAATAGTTTAATCATTATAGCAAGTCAAAGATTGGCAAAACCCATAGTCGGCCCATCACTGCTAAATAGTTTGTTTGAAAAAACCATTTTTTTAATTTCGGTGCTAAGATTTGTCTGATAGTTCTAAAATACTCTTATGCATTAGTCTTGCCAGTGTTTTCATTTATTGGCGTATTGTTGTCTCCACATTGTATATTAATCCTAACGAGATAATCTAAGTATTTGCACATTTTGCTTATCGGGTTAATGCACGGCGGTGACCTACTGGGCATTCAGCCGTGGGAGCTGGATTACATTACAAGTGGCCGAAAGTGAAGGTATCTAGTAAACCTGTCATTACTATACACCATTGTGTAGCTAGCAAGATGAACTATAATATTGATATACAAGGTGTAACAGAACAAAAACTAGTTTGTTCATAATTGACTACTCAATGGATTTCAGTAACTTTTCTATATGGAAAGTTATTGAAATCCATTGTGTAGTCAGTTCAGTTTAGGTAATTTTTCAAAAATTATGTATTTTGCCATACTGACCTCCGATTGGCCAAAGGAATTAAATCTTATTTCAAGGCGATAAGACTCAATTTTAAATGCATAAAAGTAATGCTAGAGTCAACACGATTTTGTGAATAATAACGGTTAGCTTTAAAAAAAAATAGTTTTTGTCATAGTATTTTTGCTTTTAAGTCAACACTCTAATTGGTGTATGACATCTTACGTTTATTATGTTACATATTGTATATCTAGACTCGTTCCGTTAAAATATTGTATGAATAAAATACCGTAAAAGTCATTGTTTTAATCGGTGGAGGAGGCGGTAGTCTCTTGGTGTGCTCGTCTTCATCTGCAACAAATAAAAATATAGTAAATAAACGTCATGGTATTGATTACAATGATTACGCAATGTAAACACCTGAGCGTGTTCCAAAAACGCCTTACAAAATACTATAGATGTGAGTTCACAACACGCAAATTGCTCTGCGCGCAATGGTCGGCGTTGCGTTGGTCAAGAATAAATGTAGGTATACAAAATGATTTATGATAATTGTAACGGTTTCGATAACAGAACGATTTTTATTGTTGCGTAAGTTATTGCAGTGTTCGATTCTCAGTAGTTTTGTTACGAAGTGGAAGACTATAGATCGCTGCAGTAATTTACTGAAACTGAATTCCGGAAAGCCCTTTACATAATTTAGCGTTTATTGATTCGGTATTCATGGTAGCTATAGGTACAGTTTTATAAAGCATAACTACAATAACTAGTCATAAAATCCAATTAAGGTTGAAAACGATTAAACTCATAAATTACTGAACGGACTTGAACAAGCAAGACGGCAAGTAAATAAATGATTTGCATCAAAAATGATTACAAAGATCATGGCTGCACGCAAATAGCAGCCCTTTTTAATCAATCAACAGTCCGAACTTGAACGAATATTTTTTAAACAAATAAAGCACCATAATCGTTAAACCATTGATAATCATAAATCAACTGTCAAAAGTCGATAAAATTCTCGTCCGTTCATTAGAATTTTAATAAGCTTATTTAGTTCAACCCAAATGTTACAGTCATCAGCATATAAAAAGATTGCACATGAAGATTTATCTCTAGTTACGAAACCATAAATCAACATTATGATAGAATAAAAATGTACCAATAGAATCGTAAACAGACAGTGCAGTGTTTTCACAGAATTTACTGGTTTAATTATGTGTTTTGAAAGCCGGATGTTAGTTTATAATCCGGCTGTTTATTTCAGCTGTCGGTTCAAAATATGTCTCGATGCCAAGGAATGATTCGCGACAAGCAAGGATGACGTGACTCCGAGAGATCGTTCTTTGTCGTGGATTTCGTCTCTCACTACGTATGCGGTGCCTGCAGCCGCTGCAGCTCACCATACGACTTTTATTATTACAAGTAAACATTACGGCTTCTTACATCAAGTTCATACACGTCATAACTATCAGAACTAATTCATTAAAGTCACGGTAATATCAAATAGTTTTTCTTCTGAATATTTTTTTTAAGTCTGCAGAATATTATTTATTTATGTTGGAAATGAAGGCTATTCCGCACGAGAACTATGAATTCTGATTATTGCTGAGTCAGCGGATACATCCGTATCAGCCTAACCTACATTATTTTTAAATAACTGTTATAATTTTTAAATGAGACAGCTATTTAATCCATTTTAATCGTCTTACTGTCTCCGGCCGTCTGGTCTACAGAACGCGAATGAAATCCTCGGAGGTCACAGCCTCAGAGCAACAGCTTAGTGCAAGTTTTGTCCGTAGGTCGATTGACCAGTGCGATAACCGAGGCAGGTATATTGCTGCATGAATATTTCGAATTCCTTATTGCCGTTAATGTCAATAGTTACTTAGTTATTTATTATTAAAATATATAAGTCTTTCAATGCATTGAGATAAAGCTGGCAAGTGTTGAAATCATTTATTACATGAGCGTAGAGTTTAATAGTTTATCAGCTATTTTTCAAAACGTGTTCTTTGAAACAGTTCCACAACGCTATTTACGTAATTGAAGATGATGACGACAATATTTCTTAAGTGCGTTTGCTCCTGGGCCCGTCATCCGCCTCTAAACATAATCGCCAGTTTGTAATGTGTGTTAATGAAAGGGTTTTAAGTTTTAACACGGTTTTAATTTCGTCACAACACGACAAATTAATGTTGGTTTAAGTAGGGGTTGCGCAACGAATGGGCAATAAAACCGCTCCGTGCCGCCGTACAAATGGACATAGCTTTAATGTTATTCTCTATTTGTTGTTACAACTCGTGGGAATATGTGCAGTTGAATTGAAAACAATTATTTAATTAACAGATAATAAGGTAAACTATCTCAATTATCTGAGTTTCTAAAAGCAATAACTAGAATTCTAGTTTTTGTGGTACCATCGTTTTCAGAATAGGAAATCAAGTTTTTTGTAACAATCGTAACGTTTATAGCAAGAATGTATTTAATTCTATTTCACTTTAATTGCATTTCAGAGTGAAATGTGTTTGATTATTCAGTAAGTACATTAATTAAATTAATCGTATAGGACGTGTGCATTAATAAAATGTTTCCGAAATGCGCATATTCGAATCAGTCACTATTTATTTCGGTACAGAAGGACTTATTCAGGCTATTTCTGAGTTACTCCAGATAATATAAATTAAAGTTTTGTTTACCTCTGTGTACAGCATCAAATCTGCCTTCGACCTTCGAGCGGAGCGCTTCCAAGTCGAAGGGCGGCGAGAACCCATGATCAACCGAACGACTTTTCGACCTGTAACATAAGAAATATGTATTAGCAAAGAATCCTTGGTTTCAGCGCGTCATTTTTATAGTTTCAGCTTGCCTGAAAATAAAGCTCATTTTGATGAATTTGCGGGACTGATCTTACAGTCATCGGGTATTTTTAAAAGGATCCCAGTTCTTCACAAGCATTCTGTTTATCATCGAAGCATGCGCAGAGTGCGTAAGCACATGGGTCAACGTACGTATAATTGTCCACACTCCCAAAAGCTGTCGTCCCAAATAACTGTCGTAAGACTGATACAAATAGAATGAGCCGAGGCCTGTGCGACTCACCTAAATACGATGCCGGTGAGGGGTAGCTAAGCCAAATGCGCCCATATATGCACAAATAATGCGATAGAACTGGTAGTTATGTACTCAGGTGTTTACTATGTAAATGGACTGAACTGCGGAAACGTTGAATATTGACTAGAAATTACATACTCCTTGATTAAGTCATCGTAAAGGAGAATACAGTGTCTTAAGATAGATACTCGTAGATTAGACACTCTTTATTATTTACACCATAAATATTACAGATATATATGTATGTAGAAATTTTACAAGAGGATACAAAATGGTCGGTCTTATCGGTAAAAGCGATCTTATAAAGACAACCTTTGGAAGTTTTTTTTTCTCCAGTTTACTTGAACAAAACTTGAGCATACCTTGATGAAACATAATGTCACAAGTATGATAGGAAGTGCCATTACCTTTCATAGCCTTAGGTGGACACGACTGTATGAATTTCTTTGGCACTGGTTTATGCCAGCTCGCATTTCTGCATTAATTATTTGAATAACATTACTTAAGGTCAATCTCGTGTCTCCTGTGAAGGCCGATCACTTGCTATTAATTCACCGTATGGTATGAGTCATGAATCATAGCGAGATAGTTTGTTGTGCTGCTCCAATGAATATCGATGGGATCACATAATTAGACCAATGTTTATCTGCCGAATCGAACGGTTCACTGACGAAATATTTTGTGGAGTCAGGCGATGATATACAGATATTAAGATAACCCAAAATAGTTCTTAGTAACAAAAATCATAATCGTGTATTGACGTAGACATTAGTGAAGTATTTATTGTACCTCCTGCTGTTTATTAATTAGGCCAATGTGTATCTGCCGAATCGAACGGTTCACTGACAAAATATTTTGTGGAATCAGGCGATGATATACAGATATTAAAATAACCCAAAATAGTTCTTAGTAACAAAAATCATAATCGTGTATTGACATAGACATTAGTGAAGTATTTATTGTACCTCCTGCTGTTTATTGGCAATGCCCTTTACTTAATTAAACCTATCTGATTACAACGATATTTACAACCTGATGTAAATATGTGATTATTACCAGTAGGTACTAATGATTTCACAATTTAAGCAAAACACAAAATAACAATACAGTACTAGGTGGGTAAAAAAACCCGAGCAGGCGAAAGATGCATTTAATTACTGCTTAGAGGATATCTAGGTGCCAAATCTGTCGGTAAGTCCATAAGATAACATTGTTGTCATGTCTGCTTTAATCGACTTATTGGTACTAATCGTTTAAAAGACGTAAGCGATAAGACTGTAACTAAGTACTTTCAGTCGTGATTTATTTTATGGGTTTACCAATTCATTAGGTGCGAGATAATGTAATGTGCAAAATGTGAATACCTCTTGAAAGACTGGTCGATGCTCTCTGCGCTCCTGGACAGCTGCTGCGAAGCTCGCCTAGACCTGCATGCAACAGAGACTTCGCTAGACACAGGCATACGCATGCAACATCAAAACCATCCAGACAACTCTAAGCTGTTTCTTTTACAGTCGAAACAGATCGACTAAGTAGCTGTTGACTAGGTTCTTATGATATGAATTATTAGAACTGTCTGGACATTTATCAAATTAATAAGTTTCCACTCTGATTTATCAAAAGAAAATCTTCAAAAACGAGTAGGTACGATGTAAATCTTATCGTTCTAAAAATAAACGTACATCAGAGTGGAAACTTACATAAAATTAACAGTGCGGTTGGCAAACAAAAATATTTACGTAAAAATTTTATACACCAGCAAATAAAATGTAAACCATAAAAATGCCACATCGATCCATGCGATGGGTCGTTTGCGAATCATGCAATGTGTAATTATTGACACGTAGTGAATAATGTATGTGACACTGACATTACAAATATTTGTGCGAACAGTTTTTTTATTAATTGTGACTTTAATTACGACTGGAAATCACTTGACCTCATAACTTTGAAGATATATTGTCGGGTGACAACATATTGACAGCGCTGCCGATACTGAACATACATCCTCGCAATGACTCCCGCGACGAAAACAGTCTTGATATTTCATGTAGTACCACCATCAATTTATTAGGTATCATATCAAAATTAGAAACCACAAGGTACTAGAATTGTATAAAATATTGTGGTTCTATACTTGAATGCTGTAGCACCTTGCGAAATTTAATTTGTTCCTACGTAATTATTGTCAAAGACTTTGATAAATTAATTGAAGTCCTCAGCGGCAGGAATAGGGTTAGTGGAGGCCGCGCCGATCAAATTAACGTCACGGTTAATAGGATCGATACCCATCGATTATGGGCACCGATAAATGTGATAGTTACGTGATCGTAAATATTTATTAGCCAACAAATTGGTTAGGATATTTCAAACTTTGGGGCAGAATTGACTCAAAAATAAATCAATGTTATGGTCGTAAGTTGTCCAGGAAGAAATGTTCCTATATTTTCCAACACTAGTCAGAAAATAAGAGAAAATATCTAATCATTGTTAGGCCTTTTCGCTTTAGCATTAGCTTATGTTTTCGGTTCATCGATTTACTAAAATGTAATATTCCCTCATGTGACTTGTACGTAATTTATACTTCTTTTCCAAAACTATATATGATGTTGTTCAAATAAAATTTTTGGAAGGTTATCAAAAATGCGTTCACAAACCTGGGAAAGCAAAATGAGAATCAACTTACACCATGTTTCTTAATTACTAGACTCACAGTAATCCGCTGCTAGGAGCTAATTACTTAAATAATTAGTGTTAATTTAAAGAAGACGTCTAAGTTTAAGCTTATATAAAGGCAATGCAAGCAGAGCGCGGCCCGCGGCCCCGCCCGGGAGTTTGCCGGGCGGGGAGGTTCACTGGTCCTATACTACGGCCGCTTGTGGAAGAGCTCCTACGTTTCGTTTTTCCGTGCTCGTGTTTGCGGGTATCGAACAATGTAGTGGTTCTTCTTACATTGGCTGTTTCTCGGGCCGTGACAGCGAAACGAATGCGGGGAGTGAGCGCCGCCCTTGACACTGGGTGGGCGCCAAGCCACTCGCATATTTACCAACATCCGTGTCTGCCTGTCAGATTTTTCGCAGCACTATTTCCATAAATTATGTTCTTGACACACCAACGTACCATTACTCAGTTTATTAAATTCTTTTCAAATACGAGAGATCATTAATTAATGATACGAAACTGCAATCAATCTTGAGCGACCCCGTTCGCGACATGATAATTAGGTACCTTCGAATTTAATCCGCTCCATTACGTTTAAATTTATATATTATTTTGGTTATAACCAAAGCAATAGTGTGAAAGATTCACAAATCTTAATTTACATGAGAGTCTGAGCCAAATGTTTGTCAAAAATATAACGTAATATTTGCAAATAGTGCGCCGTAGTATGTTTTCGTCGCAAACGTCGCTATTCAACAGTGTCATGCTCACACAAGGCACTAGGTAGTTAGCAGTGTCTGTAACAAGATCTACATCGTCGGATACTGTGACAACCTTTTATGTAGAAGCCTTCGATGTGTGTAGCAATGCGTTGATTATATTACAGAAATCCTTGTTGTTTATGATGCAAAGTGAGAATATTTTTCTCTATTTAACGATTATGGCTTTTCCGTACTTATAAGCTAAGACATAAATGCGAAGTTTATGGAAAGGAGAGGTAGATGACGTAGAAGGAAAGTTTCTTAGGGTTGGTCCGCCAGTTTTGCTCAAAATATTCTGATATACCCTTGAGGAAAAAGTCGTGAGGAAAGATGTCGGTGGCTATATGAGTAGGGAAGACCAGAGAAACGATGGATGGCATGTGTGAATGATGATATGGTTAAAAAGGGGGTGACTGTCGAAATGACAACTAATAGAGAAGTATGGAAGAAAAAGACATGTTGGGCCGACCACGAATACATTGGGATAAGAGTAGGATAATGATGATCCCACATTATTCAAAACCTTAACTAGGTCACGATTTAAATTTATATCGATGCCCCAGAATATTTTCGATACTTAAATAAATATTATATTTATGAATTTGTTTGATCCCCGCCTAAGAATATACCGCCCACTCATCTCAGGGCTGTCATAAGGGAAAATTAACGTTTTTAACGGATCATTGAACAATAATAACACCTCGTCTATATCGATGACATCATTGCCCAATTCTCCCACCCAGCGATTTGATCGTAACATTATTTTTCCAAGAGAATTATCCTGACGACTTGTGATGCCAACGTCGTATATAGCTTCCAGATAGATTTCAGCTGGACAAGGTCATGTAATGCGTATGAAATAATCATAATTTTCCTACTAATCATGTTCAGCGTAAGCAAGGAATATCTTTAAAAAGATCAATATTTGATCTACAGATTTTTCGAAGAAGAAACAATACTTTCTAGTTTTCCAATACTTAAATAATTTAAAAAAGAAATATTTTCAAGTTACCTCCAAGAACTCCTTGAACTTATCTTGTTCTTCCTATTGCATTACTCTGAGTCATACTAGTACTGTGTATGCAAATACTTTGATTATAATTAAAGCCAAAGCGGAACGAAACTTGGGCCGGAAATAATTTTGTTACAAATAGCCGCACAATTACAATGCAAGAACTAAATAAAACATAAATGTACCCATATAATCCTATTGCCTTCGAATTAGCATTTTTAATAACATGTAGCTGTAATTATGTACATTATCTACTAAACCAAAATGCAATTAATATGCAAGAAAAACCAGTTTTTAATACGCATTAGAAATAGCCGTCACCGCTGCTCAACATCTCAGTAAGAAAGATGTGAGGTTCTATTTCAGTCTTCGCCTTTGTGTTCTATCAATAAATGCAAAAAAAACAATGACTTAAGTTTTTATAGCTTAAAGTCACGCTTACGAATCTATAATGACATTTTCCGGCGGCTACGGGTTGGATTACACGTTCAAATAGTACGTCACTCTAATCCAACTTTTCCTTTATGCGTCAACGACTTTTCCTAAAGACGTCGAGGCAGTTAAGACTGTCGAACCATTACATCCATAATTGCAGTTATCTATTGTCATAAAAGTTTACTAGCGACCAGCGAGGAAGTATCAGTAATCTACTAACCTACTCCGTGGCGAGGTCATTGTACGGTTGCTGTGGTTTTGAAATGTGAACGAATAAGTATACGCGCGCAGACATACGTACCAAGTACCAGTCAACGAACGCACATCACTCATTGCAACAGTGATTGAAATATATGACAATGGCAACCATATCTATATCGCCTTATCAGAGTCGGAAACACAAGCGAGATTTAGAATTAGTCAGTACAGTCATCCAGTTGAAGTGCCTAACAGTTAAAGTGAGTCATTCTGCAGTGAAAGGTTTATCGCCATGAGAATTTAAAATTACGGATTTATTATTGTTGTTGTATAAACACGTTAAGTGCTCGATTCAACGTTAAAAGATTAATTTTGCAGATTTACTGATTGTTTATCTTACTGTATAAAATAAAGTGCAGTGATATATTGCGAAACTATTTTAATTCTGAATTCCCAGATGCTGGATTTCAGTTTCATGGAAATTTAGAAGATACACCTATAAAGCTTGTAACAGATCGGAGCTTTTTCGAGATCTTTTGCGGAGGCGCATACGTCTTGAACTTAAATCCCTTTAGTTACCTTACGTATAGGTAGTATTCGCACATCGGTATACCTGCACACAGATCGATGTGGTTTGAGACAGGGCGGCGACAGCGATTTTTTTTTTTGTAGGCACTACGTCAGCAGTGGGTGTGGCGTGCGCATGAGTTGCACAAGCGCGACCGTGATATGATACTACTGCACGTGTATTGTATGCAGTGTACCTGCAATACGCACAATACAACTTTTTACATAATAATAAAACCTCTTTCGTTAGGTTCACACACGCATTTAATTTACTTTTTATAAATGATTACATTATAATGTTAGACAGTGACGTCAAATTCTGCTAAGTAATCTTTATTTTATGATTAGTAGTTTGTTCCTGACTGCAAGGCTTCTAAAATGATAAAGTGTTATATAAGCTTTTATCTATGATAAAAAGTAATATGATAACTATGATAGCTATCAAACCCGTGTCCATGTGATTTCTTAATAATTTGATTAGTGAAGATGTTTATTATCTGACACAGTCAGCCTCCCGATGGATCGTTAGATAGTTATCTTGAGTAGTCTAAACGTGTATGACAAAATTTGTTCTAAGATCACCGAAGCAAACATCGCGTACCAAGTGGAGTATGTTTGGCCAACAGAGTATGACGAATTATACCTACACAATTATAAAACACTTAAAGTGTGTTTGCGTTGCAGATTCGCAATATTAAATTACCATTCATTATGAAACAACATGAAGCGATTATAACACACACACACCTAGATATTGTAAGACGAAATAATGAATCAGGTTTAAGGTTACTTTGGCAACAAGTACAGCGGTGCCATTCTATAAAATACAAGTATGACCGTGAAAACTTAGGTGAAGAGAGCTTAGTGAACTCTCATTCTACCTAATGCTAGAGATCGACACTATTACTCACTTCAGGTTTAGGTACTTCACCAGTTTTGACGGTGAGATTTTTACAGAATACTTAGATCGTCTAGCTGTGCACTGCTCAATTTGTGCTAGGGTCGACCAGCTTAGGCGTCAGAAATATGCACTGTTTTTTATGCCACACAAAAGTACAGTTTCTAAACTTCTTACTTTTTTAATTAAATACGAACGGACATGTTCGTAGTGACGAACATGTCCGTTCGTATCTATTTATTATTGAAATAGGTGAAATTATAAACTCAAACCAAATTTCACTCAAGGTGCCAATCATGTGTTCATTTGATAGCGTGAATTATTGGAAACATATTAATAGACATCCAATCAAAACAAATTCATTTCAAATTAATTTCATGGAAGCCAAAATTTCGTGGAAGCCTCAACATTTTGATTTTGAAGCTTCAGTAACATTTTTAACTGACTTAAAAAAAAGGAGGAGGGTCTCAGTTCGTCGGAATATATATATATATTTTTTTTATGTATGTTCCCCGATTACTCGAAGACGGCTGGAAAATTATTTTTTTTGTTTGGTAGGGCATACATCGAAGGTGGTCCCAGTGTCATCAGGTCAGGATCCTGGAGAAATCGAGAGAGGTCTGCAAATATTATAGGCACACCTATAGCGACTTAATTTTTAATTGTGGCAACAACTAAAAACAGGTTTTTTTTTTTTCTTCTACAAAACCGAATATACACAACCAAAGACACCGGCTTCCAAAATGCAAGATATTTTTCACTTTGTAGTGTTTTTTGAGAAGTCGTTTCGTTTAGTTTCCCAAGTAGAAGGTAACGCCATATCGTTGGCGGTCGGTGTTAAAAGTTAGATGCTAGTTGACCCTAATGACTACAATGGCCTTCTGATGCTACACATAATATACGTACGAGAAACGCAACAACACGTTATTGAAAGACCGCGCTACTCATGAGCGAGCACACATTTAATATTGTCATATCATATTAGGTAGCAGCCTAGCACACAATGCATTCAATACACGATTTAAATTAATATCCTCCTGTCTTCTCATTACAGACAGCTGAAATTAATTACAGTATAGATGATCATGAATAGATTTTAACAATCCGTTGCTAATTAAATATGCTTGCTATTCGTAAATGTCGCTCTTTGAAATCAGCGGGATGACTTCATCAGATAACATGAGATTTCAGAACAATTAATAATTACTATGTGTAATGAATTTTAAACGCTATTCAGGCTAAGTGAATAAGACGCTAATAGGCCTTGTCCACTATAAGGAAAAGCCAGAGTTGTCATCTAAGAATTCAAATGATTCATATCATGGCATTTATATGAACTTGTTAGTATTGTAGAAATGCGTTCTATTAATAACATGATCAGTTTCATCAGCAAGCGTTTGTTTGGTCGCGAAAACGTCAGACCGTCATCAAAGGATGAGTCGGCTCACCTGGACGGACCAGACGGAGTCCGTCACGGTGGACATGTCAACTCCCAGGCTCTAAAGGCCGTGTTTATTTTCATTGTGTTTATGCCAGGGGATCATTAGTAGCGTTTTGTCCGGTGCTAAGACGCGCAAAATACTAAATTAGCTTAACAAATATCTAGCTACTTTCACTTGAAGTATTAGTCATGTTCATTCATGAATGCTATTTTGCCATAGTTTATGCCATGGCTTGACTAAGGTATCGATTTTATGACACAGGTCCAGTTTTCGCTTGAATTTAATGTTCATATGCGATGTAGGTACGTTCGCGTCGTGAGGTGCGCAGTCGCCTATCAGACTCGTTTGTTAATTGCGGAGCTTACAATTAGTTGAGTGCCATCCGCAAACGAGCGCAATTGGCACAATGGGGAGGAAATAGACATCCATCCTCGAACACCTATATTATAGCACATAAACACTCATATGAAGTGGCAGCAGCACAAACAACTACAGTTTTAAGTACTCCTTTATTTATGTTAGACTAGCTTCTAGCTTCCTTTTCCCAAGTGTTTCTACTCGAAACGAACAACAAATAACTTTGATCAGCTTTTTGGAATCTATCGTCAAAAGTGTTGCCACAGGAAATCATAATCGTGCATATTATGTTAGCAACGTCTTCATACAAACCATTTTGTTGTTATTATTTATTCAAATAGATATCTATTTGAGTAAATACTTAAATAATTATATATTTCACAAGGTCTGACTCGAAACCAATTCAAATACGGTATTACGTAGCCATGCCTTGAGAAATGTAGTACATTTAGGATGTATTCATAGGTTCAGTTTCAACGCTGCAGAAAGCTCGTATAAAATATCGATTAACAGATAAGTTATCATGTGTGGATTGAAATAAAACGATAATCAGTCGTGCATGACTCATTAAAATTAATTGCATTACTTGTCGCCTGAGCCAGTCTAAAAATGGTATGTTATAGTCCGTGCACTAAACGGTCGGAGATATAATGAAAACGTGACCGACGACGATGATGGCCACGGACCACTGGGATCGTTGAGAATTCATCTGCGCACTGATATTGAATAGTTAAATGTTTCTGTGTACACCGGTCATAAGTCTCAGATCAAACAAAACTATAGTTATTTATTCGTACGAGCTAACCAAATTCGCATTCTAGGCGCGTAAAAACGAAGCACTGTGCAAGTGGTGCAAGTGAAAGTGTAAAGAAAGGAAGCCAATATTCGGTAACATAGACGTAAATGAAACGCAACGAGTTCGGCAGTGGAGCCATGAACGAGTGTTAATCACCATCTGCCTAGCTTTTTCCCATCTATGTTGGGGTCGGGTTCCAGTCTAACCGGATACAGCGAATACCAGTATTTTATATGGAGCGACTGCCGATTTGACCTCCACTACCCAGTTACTGGGTAATACTATACCCCTCGGTATGACTGGTTGTCAGACTTTCGGGCTTCTGGCGACCCGTAACGACTGTTAAAAATCCACGAATGACAGCCGGGACCAACGGGCTAACGGGCTTTCCGAGGCACAAAGGGGTCTTGGTATGTAAATTTGGTCACCCATCCACGGACCAACCGCAGTAAGCGTCGCTTAACCTGGTCAACCCGTGCGGCTCTTATTACTTAGCCACAAGCGTTAATGTGCAATAAAATAAACACGAGCGCCACACATCTCGGCAAGCAGTGCATGAATGTGGCCGTCCTTGCACAAGACGACATTGTCATGGCACCGACCGGCCACCGCACTGCGCATACATCTGGGTCAGGTCTCTTTCCGCACCTCATTCGGAAGTGAGCATTTATAGTTAACTAGAAACATTGAAATTGACACTCATCTGATAGTATCTACGGTCAGGTGTGTAGAAAACTAGGTATACGTGCAGCCGGAATTAACGACTACTTATATATGTTATTACTCAGGTTTACTCTAACTTGGTAAATAAAATAATTAAAGGCTAAATTGCTAACAGATTAAGACTAATTCTCCTTACACACAAATTGTTTTGTGTACTAGGTACCTATTTCTCAACAACCGGACAGCGCCGGTACTCACGAACAATCGACTAGATGAATTTTCAGCGGTTTTCATTATGTTGTAGCCACAAAACGTTACGTTAAGCTTTATGTAGGCGGGCTAATCCTACCGCTATTTGTGTTCATATATGTATAAACAACTTTGTCTGATGACCCTGTTACACAGTAGATACAGGGAGCGGGCTCACAGTGCATCAGCTGATACAATGCTGGGATTGATGTGAATGGCACTTACACCGGATTTATTGTGACGATTTTTATTATACGCTTTCAATGTTACTGATGCTATTTTATTGATAACTGGCAACCCGCCCTGTCCCGCACGGGTGCAATGGCGACATGTCACAACATCTAGATTTCTGTCCTGTCTTAGTTCTATATTCATGAATTATACACATAAAACTTGCGGTAGAAATACACTAGCTAGAGGATGGTGAAAACCGCATCAGCAGGCAGACCTAGGCGGTCACACAGACAGGAACTGTCAAAGGACACGACAAGCGGCTTTGTTTTATACTATGTATAGATAGTCTAAAAGCGTTTTACGTTTTTAACCTACTCATTCCCCTGCCCTTATCCCAATGCATTCGTGGTCGCGCGCATCATGTCCTTTTCTTCCATACTTCTCTATTAGTCGTCATCTCGGTAGCCCCCTTTCTACCTTTCTAACCATATAATAATTCACAGTCTTAACTGTCGTCTCTTTTTGTCTTCCCTATACAGGCTGATTTTTTAAAGACCAGCCAAATTTAAGGATGTGGTACAGACCATCAAACTGAACAACTTTCTCCATGGGACCAACATCGTAATCGCGAATAAAAATTCAGCCGTCCCATACATTTAGGTCGAGTAGGTATTGAAGTTTTCTATGGGACAGTTGATAAAATTTTCGCGATTACGCTATTTGTCCCATGGAGAAAGTTGTTCAGTTTGATGGTCTGTACCACATCCTTAAATTTGGCTGGTCTTTAAAAAATCAGCCTGTATAGTCATCGACAGTCATACTCATACGTTTTGAACCTACTATGTTTTTGAATTCGGGGTTAGACGACATGTGCAAGCAATGTAAGTTTTACTAGTACTAGACATGAGACATCAAAGACAGGCGATAATGGGATATCGACCAGCATTACGTGATGCCAACACATATGGTTCACGATAAGCAAATTGTTAGGATATTTATTTGAAACAATTTCGCGGAATAAATCGTTTGAGGCGTAAATCAATGCCAAGGAGAATTGCACGTGGACGCTAAAAGCTCTTCAGCATATTCATGAAGATAGACGCGTATAATTTGAATGCTGACACATGGCGTGCTGTATTTATCCGAGGTACGCGATTTACTACGTCTTACATTATGTACAGCTTTGGATAGTTTGCATTTGCTTAAAACGAAGCATTGCGTCGATGGTTTTAGAGTTATTGGTTATTATTATATGGTTAATGTTTCATATAATGATGTTTTCAATTTATCAAAGGGAGTTAAATGCTAAAGCAACAGTTAAAGATTTTGAAAGATTCTTGAGAACCTGATATTGTTTTTAAGTATAAGTTAAAACGATTCAAGATTGGGGGTAGCAATTTCAGCAAACCTAGTTCTATTCTATGAAGAAGTAGCTACAACTATTAAGTGGCATGTCTTATAAGTTAAGATCGGCAGTATTGTATAATAGGTGACTCCTATAGAAAATATAAAATTCATATGGCATGAATAAAATGAGAGTGGTGTGAACACGAGCGGAAATAAGGATACGGCAGGGAGCAAAAAATCTCTGAAAGCAATAAGGCGGAGACAATTTAGGTATGTGCGGAGAACTTAGGATATTGCCATATTGTTTAATAGCTTTTGATCCTAACCCCCTCGAGGACAACTCCTTACCGACAGCCAATGAAACAGGCAATGAAACTATGACTCAAAAAATCCAGTCAGAATTTTCAGAACTATTTGAGCGGTGGTATTAGACCAGAATGCCTTTTTTTTTTGGGTGGAAAAACATCAAATGACCTCTCCCGCTCTGGGCTGAGCGGAAGGGCATGTCAGACTTTTACTGACTAAAACCCACCCGTGTTCCTTCAGTTGCACGGTATCTCTTTCGAACAACCCGCAGCCCTGGCAGAGACCAGAATGCCTGGAAGAAGGCTAGGAAGGCTTTGCTAAGAAGTGGGACCGTATAGGCTTAACTAAAAACAAAAATGGTGCGGTACATATCTACCGGATCGGATATCAATATAAATATTAATAAGCCAATGGGTATAATAAATAAAGCTGGTTTGAATTTGCTAAGCATGTTTTTTTGTGACCACGTCTGCTGCCAAAGTCACAGTGGGCGTGGTCATTACGTTAGTCAACTAGTCTGCAGATTATTGTTTCTGATTCGCCTTAAAACAAGTATTTGTTTCTATGTATTACCATTTTTTTATCATTAAGAGCGATAAAATAGTTCAATGTTTATGTTGGAAATAGTGCTCTAACAGTTACATCACATATTTTACAGTTTAGTATGTTGCCTTTGTATTTCCCACAAGCAATGTAATGTGTACTAAAAGTTTCAATTTTAGTAGTCTTTGCATTGACTAGTACATTTTAACGTGACTTTAACATAGGAAGATCTCGTATGCCGTCATCATCGGTTTTCCTTCTCGTAAATTTTCAAAACAAGAACGCTCTACGTGTTTACTGGCTGGTCATAAAATTGAACGAAACTCATTACAATTTTCTTATTTTTTTTTATCGTCTGTGCCATTTGCACAGGCTAGCATGTGCACATAAGATTTTTGTTTTTCGCGATTGGCTGATGTACTATCTAAACTATATACTATATACTATTTGCATAATGTTACAAAAAAGTCTATGAGCTAAGATTTTGTCATTTTTTTCAATAATAAATATTAGAATACAAAAGTTTCTATTAGCTCACAATGATTGTCAGCGATATGTAAATAAACTAGTAAGAAGAACATATATTTAATTGTAAGCAAATAAGATAATGTGTCTGTCTGTACCTAATGTATTGTGTATATGTATAATGCATCACTGTGCTAGTTTACACTGTAGCATTATCTTTAAAGAATTAATGAAGTGGCTCATAAATCTAATGAACAAACGAATCAAATACATATTATTGCCTATCAATTGGAGTATTGGACTGTTCAAATAAGTCTTGTTCAGGCGATAGTTCACGTTTTAATCTGGCGTTATTTTATATACATCCTTCGAAATTATTAATCTAATATGTATTCCCATATCTATTTAAAAAGAAGTAAAATCGTGTGCAGTGATATGACAACAAGATTGTGCAACAATGGGCGGCGGGGCGCGTGGTGTGCAAATGTGCGGGAGGGACGAGACGGTTGTCAGACGCTCATGTTTTTGTCTCGGAATAGTTTTTAATAACAAAACGATGTGGTGGACGCACGCGACCGCGTGTACTTCTGGCCGCTAGCCAGCCTTGAGATGTAAATCAAAAAGATTTTCAAGGTTTTGCTATCCAGAAAAAAATATTAACTAATTTGCAATATCAGTCCAGCGCACTGCGCAAATCGAGTCAAGTTAATAACCTTAAGAAAACGCGTTCTTACAAGTCGCGATATTACAAGTTATGAGAATTAAAACAAACTGTAAATTAATAAGTAACTGCACATCAATATTGTTATTTCCTGTCATAGAATTCAACTTGTAAATATTCTTATTAAGAATTAAAGAAAATGATTAACCACCTAAGTAACTATTGTTTGTTTATGAAAAGTCGTTATAGAAATAGACGTTGCTTTATCCTGTTAATTCAATTATTAAAAGGTTAATGTACTAACGAACTATGCGCATACGACGATGTGACCGTCCTCAGGTTTACGGTTACGAGAGTTTGGTTAGAAAACGGCGACCCACTCCAAATTTCATGGAGTCTTTTGTTAGCCATTGAAACCGATCTAGCCAATGAATATATTAAATCATCATTATCATCACCCTCCGGGCCTAATTAACCAAGCCCGAGTGACTTGGTCGGCAGTAGTTAAGAATGTCCTATTTTTCAAACACAGTCAGGCCATCATTTTTCGCAGTCCTACCGTTTCTTTGGTATTTCCCTACTCTTGTAGCCATCTCCCATCCCATCTTTCCCCATCTTTCCTCAGGTCAAGGCCCTCATTCCTACACATCACACAATGAATAGGTAGGATACTCCTAGTCTCCGCCAATGCCAATTTTGGGGATACTTCAACAATTGTCGGGTGACACTGAAAGAAGACGTTGGATTTCATCTGAGGAAAACCCTTGGGCTTTGATGGTTGAAGAGCAGATTTGGAAAATCCAACAGTTCTGTGGTCAACCGGTTAGGTAAGTAGGTAAAGATATTGACTAAGTATAGAGATTTTTTTTATTTATACATTATGTAGGTACCTATTCAGTTTTAATGTCGCAATCGTTATTTCTTGAACTTGTACCTACAAAATTACATTAGCATATATTAAATAACTAACTTCTTCAAAATTTTGGTTGTGCGTCCAAATTAGGTAATTTTATTCAATATTAGAATTATAGCACTGGTTCTTACGAAAAAGCTAAAGCAAAAATAAATTGATTAGCTTATTGACATCATTTCTTATTTAAGTTTTGATCAGTAATTATTTCGTATTGTTCTTTGGGTACACATCATCGTCATCATGTTCATTTGTTTACTCAGGACAAAATTGGCAAATTTCCAAAATTCCTCAATATGCACCAAGATAATACGGACACACGAATAATTTATATTGTAGTAGTAAGAAGCTTATTATTATACAATAAAGGCAAGTTAATGTCGAATTTGTAAGTATAATAATATAGGTATTCAATGTAGGTATGTTCTGTAATACCTACAGAACATACCTACATTTTTATGGTATTTTGGACTATGTTATTGTGTACAAAATATATCCCGTTTGACCGTCGTGGTTTTTCGTATCATACATTTTATTCATGCGGACAGCCGCGCGTCGCAACTCTGGTAGAACAATTTCTATGAAAACTTCATGGAAATTGTTCTATCAGAATCACGTCGCACCGGGAGCTTTTAATAAATCCCTACGAAACTTTAAAATAAGAATATTTCGACGGAGACATTAATCATTGCCTTTATGCTCCATAAACACTTGCGGGAATTATAATCTAATTATAATTTTGCATTCGCAAATACATTAAATGTTAATAAGCCATGTGTTGAGAATATCAAATAGAGGACAAGACACATTGACTGCCTGCCGGTTTCCGGTAATATGCGAAACGTCGGTTGTGACTTGTGTCTACTAAGGTCATGCGCATAACTGTAAATCAAATTTAGCACCATTTGCATATGAGAACTCAATTTGTTTTAACGTTTTTTTTTTCATATACTACAGAAGGTTAAAAATATACATGAGAAAACAAAGGGTTTTGACTTTTTACAGACAAAGGTGAACGTACGATCGCGGAAGCTGCGCGGACGCTGCATGACGAGCATGATGAAACCTTGCTCCATGACGTGTAGCGGTGCCTACGACGACTGCGACGGGTATAAAACGTTATTATTCTTATAATTTAATACAGATTTCCGCATGACTAAAGACTAAACGAGTAGGTAATACAACGCCCACCCCACAACCTTTTACTTCTGTTTATCATCAAACTGTCCACTGTTGGTAAATGGGTGTTTGCGGAACATATTTTGCGAGTAGGTAGATATTAGAGGTCGCTACAGAGTAGCAATTATGAATATGATCGGATCGTTTGTATAATTTTATAATTTGTAACGTTATTGAAAATATTCGGAAGTTCCTAATTTCCTTCTGTTTATATTCATAATTATTAGGTATTTAATATTGTACAAATCAAACATATCGACATACAATTTAATCGTTACATAATATTTGGGAAAGACCATCTGACGCATGCAAATAAAAAATCGCAAGCGCTTAAACTACGTAATGTCCATGACGAAGTTTTAGTTATAATACTAGAGAAACATACATAGCATCAAGCGTGTAATCCCCGAAGGGTTACGCAGTGGAGTACCTATAGTACACCCACATTTCGCCAGTTATGTTTAAGTTCCATGTAATCGGGGAACCCATGGAGGTCCCATGTAATATTAGAGAAACTTATTAATATTTTGAACCAACTATGTTTAATATTGTAGACGAAGGAAAGACGAGCACGGGTAATTAGATGTCAATGTGATGTGACGATGAATTTTAAATCTTCCTAGAAAAATTATAATGAATCAGGATGACAACCACATCAATATGCATAAAGACTCAATGAAATAAAGGTATATATCTGATCGGAAGATTTTATTCAGCTAGAGATGTACGTAAGTATATCAAGAATACATAGATGTAAAAGATCGAAGAGTCAATCTTCCTGCAAAAAAAAATTACAAGTTGTAAGTATGTCCGGGTAAATTCGACACAATATATCAGGTGATGTAAAGAGATCGTGAGGCAATATTGGCGCTAATAGAATGATTAAACTATCGACAGACCTTAAGGCAACATAAGATGGTTAAAATTTCCAGAGCAGTCATCGGACAAGTGTTAAGTTTGTGTAAAAGTTAAGTGAACCGAAAATATTAGCGCAGTATACAATATTTCAAATGAATACGATTAACTTTAAATGAAACTAAGCTTGGTTGCTGAAACCCTCATTTAAGCTGCTTCCAAAAATGTCATGTAAGTTGGTGACCAATAAGTAACAGCAGCCAATCATAATAATCATGATATGACAAATGACGAGGAAAATACAAACTAAATCAAGAGGTCATAAATAACAAACATATTAAATTCCATGACATTTGGCAGAAGATAAAGAATGTACGAATTCAGAATTAGTGAAACAGCTTATAATGGTCCTCTGGTAGAACAATTTCTATGAAAACTTCATAGGAATTGTTCTACCAGAAAAGCGTCGTACCGTCGCGGGAGCCTTTAATACCTACGTACCTAATTAATTCCAAAGAGAGTCTTGTCATAAATAACGAGGCATGAATCGGTATTAGACTCAACAAATACGGGAAACTGATAAATAGAGCACGGAAAAAATGTTTTCAAACTATATCTTTTAGAGAGATTATGGAAATATATGGTATGTTCTACTTGATATTCGTAGATGACGATACGAGCATATTGTGGGATGTTTCTTGTTTAAAACAAGTAATGAAGATTTTGGTTAATGCCTACTATTATTAATGTTGTATTATTTATAGATTAATACCTACTTAATGTGCGCTTTATAATTTTTAAACTGATGATATTATCGTAGACTTCCACGTCCACGGCCATAAAATGTATGGGGCCGCACGTTATAACGTTATAGTGGACGGGAATTTAAACAATAATATCTTATATGTAAATTATAAAAGCACACATTCATGCATTTCTTGAATGTCAGTCTCCCATATACTTCGGGATATGTGTTGTCGGAAAACTAAATCGTAAATGGTTGACTTTATTAATGGATTCTTTCACAGCAACAGTCAACTCGTAGCAGTCGTAACGTGACAGATCTATTGATGTTTTCGGAGCTTACATTACACGTGAAACATTTTATTATGACGCGAGTTACCTCACCATATTTCTCTAAGCAATTCGAACCTTTTTATACATTGTGTACATATTATTTGAAATATGTAACGAAAAATTCAGGCTTGATTTCCATGACGCGTCATCACGCACAATTTAGAATCTGTATTATAAATTTTCATATGTCAGATATTTTTGATCTCGTCGAATACCTCGTTGATATCAAAAATATCTATGTAATATTCTTCTGAATTTAACAGAGTAGGCAGATATTTACAACGCAAGACATGTCCGATATTATTGCATTCTAAGGGGCGTCTCATCTTATTGAAGCCGATGCAGCATCCTATATTTTGGCGTCGCTTTTCGCGTCAGATAGTTATGGTCTTCCTTCGATGTTATTTATGCTGCCACTTGTACACCTTCCACGACAAATAATCACATATAGTTGCCATCATTTTGACGATTCTTGAGATATTATTGGATGAATCATGAAATCAGATATTATTGCCGAGCTGTCCATCTTCATGGTAACATATTTATGGTCGTGTCTATACAGACATATATTACTTAAACTTTCAGACTAAAGCGATAAAATCTAAATTTTTTCGATATTGCGAGTTTACTTGTTTAAACGATAACGTGTAAGCGGCTGCTACTATAACTTATGAATTAATAAAATAATTAAATATTAAGAAATTGATTGATGAAATATTACGTCTGCACGTTCATGCGTCTCGATGACGTATTACTTATAACCGTAGGTTCACGTGAACGTATCTTGTATGGCGGAATAAGCGCCGTGATATCAGGTGATACAAAACAAACTGAACAGGCTTCAGTGGTGTTAACGTTAATGATAAGTGTTATAAATTCAGCAAATATTTGGGTAATATTGTAGGTAAAAATATTGTTTTTGATAAAAATAATATACACGTAAATCTAGATAGTGTTTGTTACTGATTTATCAAAGCAAAATACTTATAAATTTGTCACCTCCCCTTTGTACATAATTCTACGTAGATAATGGAATTTTTAGGTGTTAAATAATAACCTATTGTTTACGGCTTTAGAAACTCATTCGTATACTACGCACACGCACGAAGAGATTACCTAGCACCTTGAGAAATAACGTTACCTACAATATTTCTTTGGTAAACTAAACACGGGGAGTTTAGAAAGAATCTTACTGATATACGACCACATGTTTATACATATGTAGATGAATTGATGATGATGGCTAATGCATATAAATAAAATGGTTTCGTAGTACCACCCGCAATGTCAAGTAACCATGAGAGTTGCACACTTAGTTCACAAACAAACAATCGGACTCCGAGCATTAGGTCAAGGAAATCATGTGCCCTAGCCCCCACAACTACCTATACACATTCTAATCCCGTAAAAGGAATCCGAACATTATATCACATTGCATAGATTAGCTTTGGTTATTTCAAATAAATGAGCTCTTTCTAAGGGTTGATGTTGAACAAAAGAAGTTAGTAGCTTGTGAATGGTTCAAAACAAAACGGGTAAGTTTATTTGACAACGATACCTGTTCTTCAGCATGTTATCTGGCACGAACACGTTCCACCAGGAGGGTCGTTTTTGCCGGACGTATGTCGGAGTGTCGCTTTCTTCGTCGGTGTCGTTCCCTCCCGACTTTCTTCTTTTTTTGCGTTCTAACTGCAGTCTGGCGGCCCACGAGCGCCGCCGACCTTTATCGTTAGGAGCAAAACCTTCCGCGCCCACTGGCACAGCCAGGGAGGCACGTCGCTGTCCTTCGGGCACAGGACCATCAAAGTCTGTCAATTGTCTGTATCGTTCGGCGAAATTAGCTTCGGACGACCTACGTCCGTTGGACGTGGATAGAGGGGGTTCCTCTGATAGTACATCATCAGCGAAAGCCTCGTCATCGTCCGTGTCGACGGCAGCAAATGGTTCCCCACTGTATCGTCTTGGACTCTCGTCGGCAGACTCCTGCAAGCTGGCGAGAGTCAGGCTGGGGCGATGCGTGCGCAGGCCGCGCGGCTGTCGCCCGGGCCGCGTCTGCAGCCGCGACAGTGCCAGCGGCACCGGCGACTCGGTCAATGTCGGTTCAACACTCATTTTGCAAAACACTTAGAACTCGTAAACTGTCACACTTTGTTTTTACTTTACGAAAGCCAACATGACAATCACGGCTCCTTCATTTTCGGACCCATTTCATCGAAAATTTGTAAAATCAGATCACTATTCAATTAGTCGTTATATTACTTAATATATTTGTTATTAACTTTTTGCTCACCAACACTGTAATTTCATAAAGGAAACCAGTTTTAAAATCAATCCCAATTCACGTGACACCTAGATAATATGTATCCCGAATAATGGAGTTCGCGAATCGACTGGCCACCGAACAATCTAAAAACGCGATGACCCTAGGTATTTGTGGCGCGATCTAACTGTCTTGGAATCGGCAATGAATAATACGAGCAAAAACAAGCGTAAAATGCAATGTAATGGCAAGCCACAGACTAAATGTGCGCACCGAGGGATCCGTACAAATTTGTAGGTACCTATGTAACTACAAATTTACGGTTTTCGGATTTTTTTCCTTTACTTGTACACACGGCTACAAATCAAGTTAGACACCCTATATACGCATAACTATTCTACCAGCAATACAGAGAATTGTAAGAAAGGGACTGCGTATCGAGACATTGGCCAATCACAGCATTTGCTGCGTTGTGCCTACGCACACAGATGCACTTTTTTTGGCAAAAACATTCGCTAGTTTCACTCGTATTCAATTCACTGTTCTATGCCAGCCAGTTCCTAAACGTCGCCCAGGATTCACGACTATTAAGTTACGTTAAGTTAGGCAAACTAATTAGATTAATTTTAATATTGTTACTAAATTTTTGTTTTTGTATCTATGTTGATTTCTATTACTCATTTAGGAGTTTAAATTTTAAACTATTTTAATTGATAATTTTTATATTTGTTTTTATTTTTGGCTCCCGAAGTAACTCGGAGCCGTTAAATTTGATAGTTGTCTGTTATCTAAGAATAATATTTAATTGTTTTAAATGTTAATAGTTTACAATTTTTTTGAGTGGATTTAGATTCTTTGTATGTCATAAATATAATTTATGTAACTACTAGCTGCGCCCCGCGGTTTCACCCGCATAAGTTTCGATCTCGTGGGAATTTCAGAATGAAAAGTATCGTATGTGTTAATCCTGGTTATAAACTATCTGTGTGCCACATTTCATCCAAATCTGTTCAAAAGTTTTTGCGTGAAAGAGTAACAAACATCCATCCATACAAACTTTCGCGTTTATAATATTAGTAAGGATTTACATAATAATTACTCTAGTGTGAGGATATTTCTCATACCTATTAGTAGCATAGACCAATAAACCATATCAAGTTTTATTTGCCATATTCATTATCAATATAGAGGGTTGTCACTGTATGATTTTTTTTTTTAACTGTCTTGTTTATAATATGTTCATTGTTGATTTAGATTTTTAGCTTTTGCTGGCTCCTGAGGTAACTTGTAGTTATGTTTAGACTATTATAGTTATTTCGCGCCTTTGAAGCGTAAAATAATTAGTCAAAATTAATAATGAATCATTACATTAAGTATTAACTATTGTTACGCGGTCAGCCGACGCGGACGCCGCACGGAGCTTTGTGAATTGAAGTATATTTAAATTGTTAATTCATTTTAGGCTTTCTTCGACACTTTAATGATATACCTATGCAAGGCATGTGATGCTAGCTTAGGCAACATGTATAAAGGCCTATTCAAATATAAGTGGTATTTGTATAACCTCCCGTGGCTAGTGCGAAACCAGAATACAAAATATACCTACCCGGCGGAATACCGCTCGTATTTCGTTGTTACCCACAACCGTATCTATCGAATATCGCTTAGGTGTAGGTATCTGAATAGAATAGGCCTTTAACTAATGATTTTAGTAATTAAATTTTATTTGCTATAAGTAGATATAATATAAGAACCCATTTGATAAAAAATTTCGTTGTTACCCACAGTCGCATCTATCGAATATCGCTTATAGGTATCTGAATAGAATATGCCTTTAACTAATGATTTTAGTAATTAAATTTTATTTGCCATAAGTAGATATAATATAAGAACCCATTTGATAAAAAATTTCGTTGTTACCCACAGTCGCATCTATCGAATATCGCTTATAGGTATCTGAATAGAATAGGCCTTTAACTAATGATTTTAGTAATTAAGTTTTATTTGCCATAAGTAGAATATGAGAACCCATTTGATAAAAATCCCCTAATCGATTCTGTAGTATTGCTATGAAAGAGCATCACACACTTTATACTCAGCCCACGTTCGCACGGACGTACAAATATCCCGGTGATTTTTTTTCGCGCACTGGGTTTTCAATACTGATATTTTCAACATTAGCGCCGAGAGTCGAAAATCAAGCAGTCTGTTTTTTTCGAAGCCCTGGGATGCACTCTGTTAAATTATTAAAAATCATTGCGCGATAAAATCCCACCGCGATATTTTTACGTCGTCCGTGCGAACGTGGCCTTACAGGCAAACAAACATACATTTTAATATTTTCCAGGCTTCCAACTAGTCTGCGCAGAATCACGTCGATGTATTGATTGCTTTGGTGTGTCGTAAAGAAGGGGCAAAGTTTAAAATGTGTGATAAATATTATGATTATTTATAAATAAGTGTTTCAGTGATTTTATAAAAAGCAGTGCAGTAGAAGTGGTTGAAAGTTTGTATGAAAACCCGTCGTTTTGAAGTTAGATCTATCAAAATTCGTATTTGTTTTTTTGGTTGACAAATAAAGTAATACGTGTTTCAGTGTTTTTGTTATAAAAATGGAATGAAATGGAATGGGTGGTTGGATGGCGGTGTTGGTTGAAAGTTTGTATGAAAATCTGACAGGATGTAGATTTCCGAATTACCTACACGTATGCGGACCGCAAGCTCGAAATATAATATAATAATATACTTAAATGATAATAATAAATACCTAATGGTAATGGATGTATTAGTGCAAGCTCATCTAAACTAATATCATAAAGCTGAAGAGTTTGTTTGGTTGACCGCGCTAATCTCAGGAATTACTGGTTCGAATTGAAAAAATATTTTTGTGTTGGACAGTCCATTTATCGAGAAAGGCTTTAGACTACATAACATCACGCTTGGTCTAATAGGGGCGGAGCATCAATGGACAACGTTGCAAAAACGGGTAAAATGATTCCTTTTTGCGAGCTTCCGTTGCGTACGCTGCGTAAACGGTTTAAGTTACGCAAAAATCATGTATGAAAGAATTATTCCTCTTTTAAAGTTCTAAAAAAGAATCCGCAACACCATATGTCTATCTTTTAAAATTGACTCACTATAGCCTTTTTTATGGTAATCAAATTTGTTCGAAATTAATGCATTATCTGCGAAGGTGTTTTATCAACATGATATTAATCTTTATCCCAATAAATACGTTATTCATCACAAGTATTTAATTGTGAACCAAATTGCCCTTGACATCACTTGATTTCAATCAACATCTTAGGAGATGTCATAATTTTAAAATAACTCCGCAACAAAATAGGTATGATAACGTTCGGGTCGGTTCAACATCACGCTAGGTCAAAATGAATATAGTCAGAAAGGGAACTAAGCGAGAACGAGAAGCTAGCGACGCGATGCGACGGGGTGGGGCGGGGGAACAAGAATTTCACGCGGACGAAGCCGCGGCCAGAAGCCAGTATTATAATACGAGCTCAACTTGCTTACAAAATAATATACATGATGAGCATCTACGAGTGTCTATGCGCATTGATGTTGGTGCCACGCGCTCCGCGCTGTCCTGCGACGTGCGTGAGTGAGACGAAATAACAAAAACATATCGCACCCTCTCGCACGATTCGCAGCGTTCAACTTCTAGTAGTCCAAAGTCCAAACAGTCTAGGTTGATGCGTAGCCGTGTGTACATGACATTGCTTCTTGCCAATGTTGTATTTGATATTAATTAAAACTTGATAATACCACGCGTTCCTGAGAAAAAGGGTCTTGACAGACGGACAACGATGTCATCTTATAAGGGTTTCGTTTTTCCTTTTGAGGACTAGGACAAATCCGGGGAAACCCGGACGGATGGCAACCCTGAATGCAACCATAGTTAATGAACAACATTTACTGTATTTCATCGAATGAGAATAATGCTCGACATGAAGACGAATCTGTAGAACATTACGTAACACTACTTGGCATAAACAATAAATGTAGCCGTAGTAATCTAAATATAAAATTTTCCTTATTTTGAAAATAATAAATCATTTATAGAACGTGTAGCGAAAACAACAGGCCGTGGTATAAATAGCTTGTGGTCGTTTAATCGTAACCTTAGCGACAAGTGTCGGCGCTATGCCATATAAGCAGGTGATTGCAGCTTTCGTAACAGCGCGCTGTCCGTCATCAACTCACGCGCACACAAGCTCCGCGGAGCGCGGGGAAAGTTGCCACCGTCTTGCATAAATACGTATTGACTATCTCATATAATCACCATCGATTTCATTATCATTTTGATTTTGATCTTAAAAAGTTTATACGTATAAAAACTTGGAATGTGGCCAAAATTTCGAATCCGTTTTGGATTTTACGATTAACCAGTGCCATCGCATTACTCATAAACTTTATAAATTATATATTCGTAGACACATTTATACGTCTACTAAAGCTGTTTTTACCTTGAATAGACAATAAATATTTACCCTATGTATTCTGATTATGCTTCACCTACCGAATGCTGTCTTGCTGATATGATGAAAGAAATATAAACCACATCATGGGACTTCCGGCATGCACTGTCAGTCAAGGTTGCATTGCAATCAACAACAAACAACATTAAATGTAATAAACCATAATGTTTAAATTAGCTAGAGCGAACGAACGTTATACGACATAGGTAGGTAGTATAGTAAGTAAACAGTGCACAGGAAATCAAATCCACCATTTCGCAACGTGGTATGTAGGTCAAGTAAGTGCGTATTAATGAGACTCGGAATATTAGTCTAGGACGCGAGTAGTGTATATGATGAAGCAAAAACATTTGATTTTAATAAAGTATTACCAATTAGTATAAATATGGCCTCAAGTGTATCAAAGTCAACCCACTAACGTCAATCAAGCGGCGAAATGTTAGCTCAATGTCGACGAGGAGATTAACCTCTCACGAGAGTGCTCGACATCCGACCCTTGCATATCACAATTTCTAATCAAAACTATTCGACCGTACGTACTAGTTCAAAACAAGGATACTAGGTAATGATGAACTCGATCGAACCATTACGAATTGACTGACTGAGGCATGACTCTCTATCATGAGATAATACGGTCATCCCATAAAACACATTGCTACTTGTGGACGTATACAAATCATTGTTGTTTATAAAAGAGAGATAAAACGCAAAAACAAGTTATAAAACCATGCCGTTTCCACTTGTCGTAATTCATCTAAAGCTTTGATGTTTGATAATCGTCCACACTTCCTTTGAAGAGCCCATCTCTGATGAAATGACTTGGTTATTTGAATTCACCAATCAGAAAGTCGAATGAGATCTTGTTGAAAGTTGGTTAAAAATTGATCACCATAAATAGATTTAGCCCAAATTTTCTGATATGTGACTTACAAATAATTCTTTATAATACATGACTGTCGTGACTGCATAATTTTTTACCTACATTTATAAAATAACCTTTTTGTTATAAGCAAACCAGGTGAAACATAGCAGAAATCACATTCAATAAGAGAGAGATATGATATTATCATTCACAAATAAAACAATAAACACGTGACTACACATTACAGATACTCAACATTAAATATACCTTACAGATAGGGCGGGACTAATCGAAAAGCCTTGAAAACAGCACATAGTCTCACTCGCAGTGGAAAATGTCTGGCTAAATCATTACGCGGTTTATGTTAATAACGTAAAGGGTGATAAAGCACGCACAAACGCTCATAAATGTGTTGGAACCATTACTGTTCTAGCTACTTCGTAGTTATCTCACGTCGTGTTCTAGAGACCTTCTTCTGTATCAGCGTTGAGAAAATAATATTCATAACAGGTTCTAACCTTAAGACAATCAATGAGTGTTGATGTTGATCATGTTTGAGTCAAACTGAATAGCTCCTTGGTTTTTGAAAGATTCTTATAGTAAATCAAAAGTAACGACTTGCAAGTACGTTTTCATGTTGGTTGGTAAATCATTGAAAACAACAAAGGAATCTATGCAGATACGATCGAACACGTCGATGGGACACGACGACGCGAAAGCATGCACAATCTCAAAGTCAAAACGTCGGGTATACAAAGGGGTCAGCGCACGCGGCGACGCCAGATTTTATATCAGACACAATCCAACTAATGCAATGTACTGAAATGAAAGCTCTCAAAGGTATGTTAAGCAAATTTTATAAAAAAGATTTGTAAATTTCGAAGTTCAAGCAAAAAGATTGTAGAATCTGGTTCCATACTTTTTAGGTCTATTTCATTGTATATAATACTAGCTGGCCCGGCAAACATTCTTTTGCCATATAAATTATTTCTAGCTGCCCGGGCGGCGCTACTTCGTTCGCGCCTACTCGCGCTATTCCTACACTACTCCTACCCTACTTCTACCCTACTCCTAACCTACTCTTACCCTACTCCTACACTACTCTTACCCTACTCCTATAAGTAAAACGCTGATTGATTGATAGAACTATACATGAATTATTAGGTATATTCGATTGCCATCTTGCGGATCTGGATGGAACAGAATAATATAAAAATCGCGATTAAAATACAGGGGTTAATCGTATAAGGGTGAAAATTTGGAATTTAATGTATTTTTCAATGCTGAATCATGAAAAAATAAAAACAAAAATTTTTGTCTAAAAATTAAAAAAAAAAAGGGTTGGACCACCCTTGACATTTAGGGGTATGAAAAATAGATACTAGCCGATTCTCAGACCTACTGAATGTGCATATAAAATTTCATAAAAATCGGTCAAGTCGTTTCGGAGGAGTATGGTAACTAACATTGTAACAAAAGAATATTATATATAAGATCAAATATACGAATTATACTAAATACAGGACGTAAATTGCCATTTTAGTAGTATACGCTCGTGTGAATTTCTACAGCACGATTACACAAGACAAACAATTCGTTTAGATATGCTTACGATTTCTTCTCATAAATTATCATGATGTCTCTTTAAACTTAGAATAAATGTGAATTTAAGTGGCGAGAGCGCACAGTCAACAGGACATTTAGGGAGATAGGTAAATGGCCATTTTGCAATAGTATTTTAACTAATTTGTCCTTCTAAGCTAATCCAATCACATGTGTTTTACTAAATTTGAAGAAAACAATGGAATCGACCAAGAAATACAAGCTATAGAAGATAAAAACAAAGTAGAAATTGGATAATTAGGAACTGTTAGTGGATATTATATACCGAATGATAAAACAAAATAACGTTCTCTTTAAATATATGCAGATTTATCTTTACACAAACATACAAGGAGAATAGATAAGTCCGTGTCATGGGTCATTAGTTTCAATGTAACAAGAATGCATTTACGAGAGCTAGATATGACAACATGTACACAAACAATGATAATTGAAACGTAGAACAAACGTCGCATGTATAATAAGATGGTAGCAAGAAGCAAACGCACTGAATACAGATTAATTGGTAACAATAAATAAATCTACAGACAAAGAAAATACAGAGTTCATTAATACAGACGCTGTGAACAAAGATTCCGGTTTAAAACTGACTGGTGATGTTTTTGAGATAAATAATTGGCATTTGATAGTTCGTAGACCCCATGATTAAGTTTATGGGTGTTATAAAGATTTCATATGAATAATCATACTACCTACTACATACTCATAGCAGATAGTATAATAAGTTATATTTTTATTAGAAAAAAATATTAAAAACGATAATCTAATGCGTAGCTAAAAACATATATATGGCAAATCCAAAACGTTTTAGCACTGGGACGGTGAAGTTCCACACTGCGGCGGCGGCATTGATACTGCGTACGTGACGAGAAACATTCATTTACAAAATTATCGGATATTCTAGACTGATAATTATGATTCCAACTATTCCATGAATGACTAATGAGCTAGAACCAACAGATGGTTCACTAAAGTTTTACCAAAACTCCATTGACAAATTTTCATTTTAAAACCAACGTTTCGTATACTATTTATTTCGAAAACAACTTATTCCGCAAATATTTTATTTTATAAACACTCGTTTTACAAACATTTATTTGGCAAACAATTCTTTTAACAAATGCATCAGATGATATTTAATAATTTATACATTTTTCATTTCTCATTTAGATTCATTAGGATAAATCACGTTTCTACTAAATATCGACGGAGCCCCGCTGCGCGGGGCTCCTATTTCTGTCTGCAGGGTTTAAAGGAACATAACCAACCGAACCTCGGGGTGCACCTGACGTCGACCGTCTAGGGATAGGGTTTCCGTCAGCAGGTCAACGGAGCCCCCGCTGCGCGGGCCTCCTATTTCTGTCTGCAGGGTTCAAAGGAACCTAACCAACCGAACCTCGGGGTGCCCCTGACGTCGACCGTCCAGGGTTAGGGTTTCTGTCAGCATCTGTGTTTTTGTGTAATGTCTCTGAATTGTTTGTCAAATAATACGTTATTAAATAAAAGTTTATCGGATAATTATTTTACTGTGTGTAAAAAATTTTGAATTAATGTTTTTTTTTTTTGTTTGGTGCACTGACTGGTCACCACCAACAAATACATTTGAGATTATATGACGCGAGCGTTAATTTGACGGATATTTAAGCAAACCAGCAAATGGAAACGTTCAGGACCGCCACATGTGCAACCGTTAAGAGGAAACTATCATTATCTAACACCGGAATGACATAAATCAAAACCAATTACATTCAATTAAAAGCTTTTATTACCTACCATGAATGACTTAGTAATTTATAAATTGTGTAATTGATATTGAAAAAATTAAATATATATAACTGTAGCAGCTCTTTTTTGAGCTAGACTTGTAAATTTTCCTGATGTCACGCAAAAGCAGCGGTAAATACATTTAGGTAGAGATAATTACTAAAAACTATAACATTGACCAACCATGTCACTAATTGACGCTTAATAACACACCGCTGTTGTTTTCAATTTTAATATAATTTTATGAGTCGTGTGTTGATATTACTAACAAGGTATTATTGAAATGGTTCCGCGACATTAACAGAGATAATGTACACGACACGCCAGGATTTAACCAAACATTTATGCAACACATTGTTTAAATCATTACTGGTATTTAATTTGAATATCATAGCAAGTATGCGGAATTAGTTCTTGCAAAAACGAATATGTAATGCAGAGGGCAGGTAACTCGCCAGCAAAGCCCCGGTTTCATTGGCCGGTCTAGCCACACCCTTTAAAACAATTGACTTTGAACACAAAAACGTAGAATGCATTGCAAATTAAATAAGCAGAGATATTTTAATTCTCGTTTAACCTGAGAACTGATTAATAATCTTCGGTATGCTAATTCCTTTAGAAAATAATGAACTGACACTGAGATGGATTCTGTCGACAAAAAAAGAAACAATTACAAATGATAAATTTTATAGTTATTATACGCTTCATGTTACAGCTAATTTTCGAATTATTTCAGGAAAGATATTCAAAAATATTAAAATCTTACGATTACTCGGGGGCACTTTGTGAGCTGTTAGTATCTTATATTATGCACTTGAGCACCAGTACCAAGTGATACTTATTATAATAATGTTTGAAGATTTCTTCCTCGAATTCTGTTCCTCTAACATTAGGGTTCTGATCGATTTTATGTTCAATACATCAAGCTTTGGGTAACCGCTACAAGTGATTTAAAGAAATATGTTCGTCTTTCATTACTGTAGCGTTTGCATCCGCAGTGACCTAATTCTGAATTAAGAATGGAATATTATTATAGTAATAATCGTGCCGGAATCCGTCCCAATGATACGTGAAAGATAAAAATATACTTTCAAACATAATTTGGGAAAAGTTGGAATATATAGTAACACGTTTTGTCTGTTGTATATTCATGCATTCGTTACAAGTTACAAACTTAGAAAATAACTTAAAAATAACAGCATTCTTATCACAGAGAAACAAACAATATACATCATTGTGCAGTACAACTGTTAGGTACTTGTTGTTACGTACTCAATAAACCAGTGTCCTCAATTACATATATCATATCGATCTTTTGATTCACGGAAGAGTGCTTGATTAGATACTTAAAGAAAATATGTGGATTACTTCCTCAAATCAACTACACGCTTAACTTGGTGTTAACATTACCAAACATGTTTTGGAACTTAAGGAAAACGAGACTTGAATCCGAGCACGAGGAGACCACATTCCTAAACTTGATACTATACTTGAGAGTAAAAGATGCTACGTGCGCGAAATAACAACATATACTAAATTGTGAGGAATTTATCGAGAGCAGCTCTGGCACCTTGCAAGTTGCAGCCGAGAGCGGTGCTGTGCATAACACAATACTCAAGTTACGTCTATTGCCGAGAAAAATGTAGGTCATGTCCGATTTCAAAGCGCAGCGGGACTTGCACAACTTAGTTCTAACTGCCAATGGCACATCAACAACAAACTTTCGATATTTCTAGTGTTTAGTATATTTCACGCTTCACCGATTAATTGTAGGTATACATCGGCGATTAGATAAAACATAGAATCTGACTTCGATTGAATCACTGCATGAGTTATCTCATATCATGGCTTTGAATTGAAATACGAATTCATGGTCAAGAAAGTAATTAATTTAAATCTCACTAACATCCGGACCACGGGCATATATGGCAACTGGTAATCATTATGCACGGAAGTTATAACCTTAGCTAAAAATATTTTGTTACGGTCAATAATTTATTGTTTTTAGACCATTTATGGACATCGGAAGACATTTATTATGACTTTATGCTACCAAAAGCCCAAATAAGCAGGTATTTAAAAGGGGATCCCCTTTTACTGAATGGTAAATAAACATATTTCGGTTTTATTCGGAGAGGCATCCACTGGCTATGGTTTACTAATTACTGTTATTTTTATCTAGTGAAACATTAATTATTATGTATAATGTATTGTATAGTTTTGTAATGCTCTCATGTTTTAAGCAGTGATAGAATTAAAAAATAACAATTAAAAATCCAATAAACAACAAGAAAAAAAATCATTAATTGTAGCTAGTAAGAATTCATTCGTTGGTCAATATGTATTATGAAAGAATAAAACTTAATGAAAAGGTGCGTAATGTGGGAAAGGCGTAAGAGGTCACGGACGTGCACTCAGTTCTCGTTTTCACTTGCAGTTGTCTGTGGGTGCAACTTGAGGCAGCCCACCACCGTTCAACTGGCGCCTACCGACAACTGCTAACTTCTCGCCGCTTGTTGTTTCTCAACAACATCGCCGTCCAAGACAGTCGTTCAAGTTTCCACAAGAACAAGCCGCAAGTTCTACAACTATCTAAGTATCTAGTATCTACGTACTACGAGATGTCTACGAGCTCGTAGTATTTAAGTTTTCATAACTTGACTTCAATGGTTTATCTTTGTTGTGACCGTTCAGTGCTCTCTTCAAGTACAACTTAAGAAAGTTTAGAACTTTAGAAGGTAATTTGAAAATACTTTTGCAAAATAAAGGTATCAATTTTAAAACAATATTGTTAATATTTTTGTAAATTTTTGGACAAACGTATTCAAAATGTACTTAAACAAAATTTTGAAATAGGTTTACAAAGGTTAAATAAGAGTAAAATTTGTAAAGTGTCACACAAACATGGGGTCGATTTAAAACTTCAGTATCACAAATCACGGTAGTGCTACGGGCTTCGGACAAGCACCGACCTCCTTTCCCCGTTGCACTGGCGCAACGAACAAACAGAATAACTAGACGAAGATGTCGGCGTACGAAATCGTAGCGGAACCTGCGCTCGCGACTTTCACTACCGTACGTACACGCGTGCTCGTGCGCAGCGTGCGAATCGCGCGCCGCCGTGAATGCTACTGATGACAAACGCCGGCCGCCACTCGCGCCGATGGTGGGGCAGCTGGATGTCTATCGTCAACATCTGATAATAAACATACCTACTGAAACCTACCCCCTCGCTACTGACAGCGTTATCTGTTTTCAAAGCCTAGATGTTCGTTTCGCTCATCTGTGCCAATTTCTTTATCGTTGATGTCACTCGTGCCCCACATTTTGACTCATCAGTAAAAAAATGTGTCGCAAGTATAAGTATAAATAGTGTAAGTATGAATATGTAATTAATTTTTTAGACCAAATTTTTATGAAGTATCAAAACAAAGTATGTAAATAATTTATTTGTGGTACGCAAAGTACACGTTTTTAAGTTAAAATCGTGTAATAATTCAGTGTATCTTATTATATAACGTTAAACCGTAATAAATAACATAAGGTTTGATGAATATAACAACCCACACAAGTGAATTGCGTTTATTGTATTCAAATTACAGCGGCTCCTATTTGCTCAAGTGGGCAGACTGGGCCACGTCGTAGGGTGCCCTATCTTTGCATTATTAAATAATAGCGCAAATCGATCTGTTCGACGGCCTGCACTACAACCAAACAGAAGGAAATATTGATTTTCTAACTAAATTATGAATGTGCTGGTTACTAGGTCAGTTCTTTGTACAGCAAACACTGTTGTTAAAATAATACTTTTATCTGTTTCACCGACTCTATTTGAAGCCAGAACTCTAATGGAATGTGTGCTCATGATAATAAAGCTTTCGGTACAGAGTAGCACTCGTTAGTCCGACATTAAATTTAAGACATCCGCAGACTACTATTGTAATTTTTATAATGTACCTATGTATTTTCCTGTTCAACATTTCTCATTGCTGTCATTTTTATTTTTACTGATTCAACGTGATAAATGGAATGTAAAAATAGTACAAAAACAATAAAGTAGAAAATAGATGATCGAAACGCAGGCATTTATGATTATATACGCATCTAACAAACAAGACCAGTGAATCATGAAATAGGAATGATAAAAGGAGGTGATAGTTTGTTTATCCTCAGGTGTACTACAGGCAATACGGTCGATGGCATTAGAATACGTTCAGGAGCCTTTCAATCAGGCGACGACTCGTCTAAACGATAATGAGCACTTAGTTGACATGTTGGCAATATCGAATGTATGATAATATAAGAGAGTAGATTTACAGTTTCTGGAAGTTTTGAAATCATATATAATTGTACATTAATTTTGTCATGAAATTCACATAATAATTATGTATTTTACAATGGCAAAAAGTTTTAGAATCTTCGATTTTAAAAAACCTTCAAAATAAAGCCCGGAGCAGTTGCATCGCTATAATCACCAATGTTATGACCGCATTTAATAAATATCTCTCATAAATTAATCATTCAGTGCGGTTAATGATCTGAATAATTTTTGCACGTAACACGGCACGCATAAAGGACTCCATGTTGGTATCCATGGCGTGTTTACTGATAAATAGCCGATAAACATTAACGAAGAAAAACATAAAACGTAATGGATATAAAAACACAAAATTCGCGCATCATAATTTTAAGTAGACCCTGGTTAAACTGGCATATTGCGCAATCCTTGCCCTTTCATCTGACTTTGACATATTACAGTGATGCAAGTCTTCCATATGTTTCTTATACATGCTCCGGCTGCACAGTCAATTACAAAACTTGACTTTAATTCCATAATTTCTAAATAACGTCATATGCTACGCGTAGGCTACTGAAAGTAGCACATAAACACTAGCCACAATATGGTTCTCCGGTGAACAAAAGCATTACGTAAATAATGGCACAAAGACTAATTTGCCTAATCGAGACTAGTGCCACGTCACGGATGAATAACGGTGTATTTGTGGGCTGCGCTGCTTCCAATTGAAAGTGTTCGCAACGGTACCTCCGATTGTAACAAAACTTTGAACTAATGGGGCCGTCACGGACCACAGAACTTTAATACTGGTAACAAATCTATTCAATAATAGCGCCAATCAAATGACCTACCATCTCATGAAGAAGCAATTTTAATGATTTATATTTAAATGACTGATGGCTGCCTGCTTAATAACAAAATAAACAGTCAAAATAATATTTTAACAACAATAATGTGTGCCTCTCTGCTGACTAACACAACCAATAACCACATCGACACCAGGAAGTTTCGCAGAAAAATTGTCAATGCCAACCCTAAATAACGGTACCTTAGTGCATCATAGGTAAAACACCAGAATTCCAATTGGTATTAATGTAAATTAACAAGGAAAAAAATCCCGCAATAGACATTCGTATTGACCAGCAGCGAAACGAGGATACAAAGTAAAATTAAATAGACAAATTACAGTATATCCATATTCATTACTACACATTATTATAATGTACAAAAGCATAACCCAAGTCATGTTTCAGAGAAACTTAGTGACAACGACATCGCGGCGACGACGTATAGCCAGTCAGGTCATAAGCTTTGTATAGTATTAGGGGTTAAAGTATGAAATTGCCGATTTGTACTGAAAAATTGAAATTCAATTCGTTTTTTTTTTTTAATTAACATATTTATTTAATCAAAATAATAACCATTATTATCTATACATTGCTGTCATCTAATAGGAAGGTCATTTATGCCTTTGCGATAGAACTCTCGTGATCTAGATTCGACAAACTGTGTGAAAGCATTTTGTACTGCCTCCTGAGAAGAAAACTTTTTATTACGTAGAAAATTGTCCAAATCACGAAAAAAATGGTAGTCCGTTGGAGCAAGCTCTGGCGAATACGGAGGGTGACGAATGGTTTCTAATTGCAGTTCCTGTAGAGTTAAAACGGTTTCTCGTGCTGTATGAGGTCTCGCGTTATCATGGAGCAATAATGGTATAGATAGATTCATTAGTCGCGGCTGTTTCAATGCTAGTTTTGCTATCATTGTTCGGAGTTCGGCACAGTAGACATCTGCCGTTACTGCTTGACCAGATCGGAGAAAGCTATAGTGAATAACACCATGCTGAGGCCACCAAACAGTTACCATTACCTTTTTATTGGTAAGCTTTGCTTTTCCATCACGAAAGCGTTTAAACCAAAATCGCACGGTGCGTTCATTAGCAGTCCCCTCTCCAAACGCAATATTGATATTGCAAGCTGTTTCTGCCGCGTTAGTTCCGCGTCGGACCTCGTATTCAAAAATAACTCGAATTTTCGAAGTATCCATCTTTCTTGTCTAAGCTGAATAAAAAAAACAACCGAAAGTCGATAATCGAATGTTGCACATTTTTTAAAAGAAGAACTTCATAGGTACCATGTGAAAAAAGTTTCACCCAAAAATCTCAAACCATGAAGGTTCTATGTCAATTCGAAGTACCTATTACAATGAAACGGCAATTTCATACTTTAACCCCTATTATATGATAATGAATAGTATGATTATAATAAATTAATAACTGCAAGAGATGCAACTGAGAAAGGAAAATAGTTTTAACACTCGATATATTTTCTGCTTCAGAAAATATTATGCGCTCTAAGCATGTTTACTTTGCCCTACTGTAAACATACATAGTGACAGTAAAATATACATAACTATATGCATAATGGCGTTCAAACTGTAAGATTAAACACGTTTAGCAGGAAACAGTATTTTTATGAGCAGTTTCTAAGTGCACCGAAGTAATTAGAAAACGCACAATTACTTTGCTTGCATACGTCACTATATTGTGTGCATATATCGTATAGGCGCAGTGCTAGCCTTCCACTTAAGTACGGCTTCCAACAAGGGCTTCTGGTGTTGAATCAAAGATAAATCTATTTGACACGCGGTATAATGTTTCATTGCATTATCGCGGTTTCGCGTGACGCCATTATCAGGAAATTTTATATGGAAAATCGAATAGATAAGTCTTTACTATTTTCACTACATGGAAATGTGCTTCAATGAGTTTTGATGTGACTCTAGCCTTTGTGCCTATTTATTTGGGTCGGAGCAACATGTCTTAATACCTCTATCAACCGTCAGGTCGTCGTCATCGTCTCCCTTTTTATTATTTTTTATTAGCCATTAATGTCCAACTACTGGGCAAAGGCTTCCCTACTCTTTTTCCACCTCTCTCTAACCAGAGCTGCCAAGAACCAATCTTTATTAAAGGAGTCCAGCTCATCCCGCCATTTACGTCTGTGCCTGCCGCGATGTCGTTTGCCATTAAGCGGGACCCAGGGGGTCGTAAGTTTGGCCCTGAGTTTCGCCGGACATGCGGCAGATGTGTCCAGTCCAGTTCCATTTAAGCGTGGCCGCTTTCTGAGTGACATGTTATTTTAGTTATAGAACGGATTGTTGTATTCTTAACACGATCCACAATTTTATTCCCAGAATACTTCGTTCCATAGCTCTCTGGCAAACCTCGAGCGTGAACTTCTGCTAAATTGTTCAAGACCATGATTGAGAACCACATGTGGATGAGAAGAATACACATGTCGACGAGTCTTCTCTTGAGAGATAAAGGAAGATTGCCCTTCATTAGATCTTTCATCATGACCCAATAGCTCTTCCAGGCATATTGGGTACGTCTTGCAACTTGTTTGTTTTATCTTGCCTGGAAAGAGACTATTTGACCAAGATACTCAAGAGCTACTCGTCGACATATTCAATCTTTTTAATAGTTCCCTAAAAATAACGAACAAATATTAATTCCACTTGTACCGAAAATTCGTGTTCAGATAATATTGTAAGTTTACTAATTGCGAGTCGGAGTACGTCGACGTTCCTCATCAAAACCTGCGATGTTTTGGCTAAGCTCCAAAAAGTTAAATCATCGACCGTTGCTTTTATTATGAAACTAGCGACCAACTCCGGCTTCAAGGCACGGTTTTCACGACTTGACAAAACATCATGATTTTTTTTATAATTAAGTTTAATATGAATGTATTTACATATAAACTTTCCGGAATAAATTCTCTAAATTATGGTGGAAACAGCATCAAACTCTACTGTTTTGTTTAGAAGGACTAAGCGGACGCACATAAAGACGGGAAGAGCGACTTTATCAATAACGGAAAGTAGGTTTTGTAGTATAGGAACAAGTGACACTGATAATGGTAAATTGGTAATTCGTGTAAGTAAATAATTCTAAAAACTGATTTTTAGATAACTTTTCTTTTTTGTAACTCCTATCACAGTAATAGAAAACATCGTGGTGAGAACGGTGTAACTACTCGTACTTTGGTCTGAAATACGAAATCGACTTTTGTCCGGCAATAGCCTTAGGATAATACTAATATAGTGGCGGGTATAATTACAATTAATTAACGATTATTAACGAATACTGTTGGCTAAATAATAAGTCGCACGGGTCGATCTTAACGGTTAAGCATCGCTTGTCGAAGTCGGTCCGTGGATGGGTGACCATCCATTAGATATCGAGACTCCTCCATGCCTCAGAAAGCACGTTAATCCGTTGGTCTCGGCTGTCATTCGTAGATCTTTAACAGTCGTTACGGGTAGTCAGAAACCCAAGTCTGTCTGTCACATAATAAAAAACCTACAATATCAGTTATTGACAAAAATATGATCAATATAATAACCTGCCAAGTCTGGACTAATGAGGCACAATTAATTATCTTTTGTGACGTTACTGCGGGGGACATGTGCGAATATACACTGGTCATCAAAAAAATCGGCCCACCTGCAGTTTTACCGCAAATCACGTTTTTTCTTTAGCGAAACATAACAAAATGGTTTAGTAAAGACTGATATGTTTAATTTGACTTGTTTATTTACACCAACTTTAGCACAATACAGGGTGGCAGGGACATTGACGCGCAAACTGTAACCATGAATTCAGCACATGAGTTTAGACCCCATTGCGTAGAAATTTTCGTCGGTTATCAAAAAAAAGTCTTCTGTTTCATAGAAAAGTGCAATCAATACCTACGCGGTCAAAACGTATGGAACAGCAATAATTTTTTTTTAATACCGCGGTACGGAGCTGGTTTTTATAAGAAGTGGTGCTTTAACTGCTGTCAGATAAAGCACCACTTCTTATGAAAACCAGCTCCGTGTGTCCCGTTAAAGATATCCCAGCCCAAAACATTATAGAGCCCCCACCATACCTGACTGTTTCTCTTATGCAACACTGGGCATAACCTTCACCTGGCCGTCGCATGACATTACTGCGTCCATCAGGACCGTATAAAGTCATCTGACTCTCATCGCTAAAAAGAACTCCCATTGGCCGATAGTCTAGTTGACGTGATTCTGCGCAAATTGAAGTCTGGCTTGTCGATGAGATGTGGTCAATTGTGGCCCTGTTGCTGGCTTATGTGGTCTTAAATTCTGCTCACGTAGTCTCCTCCTTACAGTACTGTCACTTATAGCCACACCCCAATCTTCACGTAAGCGTCGCTGGAGATCTACGCCAGAAATGTGTCGATTTCGTAAAGTGGATACCACTATGAAGCGGTCATCCCTTTGAGTTGTCACCCTATGTCTTCCAGATCCAGATCTTCTTCGATACTGCCCAGTCTCCAGAAACCTTTGGTAAGCTCGCCGAACTGCAGAACGGCTGAGATTTAACCTCCTGGCCACTACACGTTGACTTAAGCCTTGTTGCAGCAAAGCCAAAACTTGGGCCGCCTCAGCTTCAGTCGTGTCCATTATAATATCTGTTACTCACTGAAAGAACGGGACAATTTGCTCCGATGTTTAACCGTCAAATCAGGACTCAATAGTATTTCTGTATAAAAAATGGTTAACCTTCAAGTGCAATAAGATTTATGACAAACAAGACGTCAATCATCATAATATCGAACCTCAAAATAATAAACAAATATATGAAACAGCTTATCTATGAAACAGTCTATCATTATTGAACATAAAATGGGTGGGTCGATTTTGATGACCAGTGTAGATTAAACCATAATTCTTACTAAGAACCATATTCTAGTTGGAAAATTATGCACGAGTCCTTCTTCTGGTACTTTGCTTTGGGCGTTTGTACACCGTAGACGCGAGATGGCTAGAAATCGCTTGGACGTCTCTTAGGCTCTCGTAGCCGTCTCTTTGAGGTGTCGATGTCGTAGCCGTATCGTAGGAGCCTCATAGGCATCTCGTAAAGGTATCAAGCCATGTCGTAAAGGTCTCATAGTCAAGGCGTAGAGTTCTCGTAGTAGTGTCGTAGAGGTCTCGTAGCTTTGTCATAAAGGTCTCATAGTCAAGACGTAGAGTTCTCGTAGTAGTGTCGTAGAGGTCTCGTAGCTTTGTCATAAAGGTCTCGTAGTCATGGCGTAGACGTCTCGTAGTCGTGGCGTAGAGGTCTCATAGCCGTGTCGTAAAGGTCTCGTAGCCATGGCGTAGAGGCCTCCTAGTCATGGCGTAGAGTCTCGTAGCCGCGACGTTGACATTACTGTGACAAGACCTTTCTTGTAACAGCAGTGTTATTGAAAAGAGAGCTAAAAGGCAGCTCGTAGCCGTATCGTAGCGTTCTCGTAGGCCCATCGTAGACGTCTACTACGCGCCTGATCCAGACGTCTCGTAGCCGTCTCGTAGAGGCCTAATAGACCCATCGTAGACGTGTCGTAGGCGGCTGATCCAGACGTTTCGTAACCGAATAGTAGGCCCATAGAAGACATCTCGTAGAAGTCTCGTAGGCGCCTCATCCAGACGTCTAGTTAAGGTCTCGTAGCTGCCTCGTAGAGGTTTCGTAACCGTCACAAGCTTATAACGTAAACGAAGGGAGACAATAAAAAACTATGACTTACTTATGTTTTGTATTTTTCCCCCTAAAATTACGAAAACGTGGCATAGCCGTGGCGTCTGCACAACGTTGTGGGTACGTCGCAAGTCGCAGCAATTGCGTGGAGTCTGCGGTGGACCAACGCCCAATGCGAAGGCGCCCTTACACTTTTACTACTTGAATGTTTTCCTTATTTCGCTACTGCGCAACATTTCTAGATAATGCGACGTGTTGACAATGTTAATCATTCATATCACTGCTCTCATCACACACACGTTGTAAAGGGTGCGTAAATAACGAAAGGCAATTGTTACTGATCAGGAAGAACGACTGAATTGTTTATTAAACAGACTCCAACTGCGAGTCATCTGTGCGACTGCAACACATTTGTTTACTTTCGTCTACTGTAAACTATCCTGAAACAACTACTGTCGCGACGCACTTATCTGACGACTCAAATACACGTACACGAACGTACACACTCACATCTCGCAGAAATTCAGGTGGAAAATTATTACATCAGAAAATGTTACTTATACCAACGGATAAAAAAAAATGGGTACTTCGATGGTACAATGTGCTCAAATCTAATATTATCGGTGAAAATCCACTCACATCTGCAGACAAGCGCCTCGTGAATTTTGTTTTATTCACTCGTCTTCGTGAATAATATTTGTCGCTTACCTATTTGCTCGCCAAGCTCGAGTTGATGATATGAATATTCATGACAATGTGGCAGTAAAGCAAACATACGCTATGCTAGAGGAGCGACGGAGCCATGCTGGTGACGGCGTGGGCGTCGTCGGCGGCGACAGAGATACATAGCTGAAATTTTAACAAACTTGGATTTCATTGCGATCCGAAGAAAAGAAGAAGACCACTCGCTCGCTCCCGAATAAAATGAGATTGATGATATGAAATGTATTTGAATACCACGAAGTGAACGCAAAACATATACAAAGAAGAGAGGAGATATCTCGGTTGATGGAAAAGTGGCTTGCAAACACGTCCACATGACATGTGAGCGATGAGCTCGGCAAGAGTTCGTTGATTTTGATAAGGATTCCGGTCAGAGGCCCGAGGAAGGGCTTCACAATGAGTACCAAAGAAAAAACAATTCAGTACGCGTATATTAATTGTATTCGAACAAAACTGTATATTGCCTTGCCATATAACTTCAGCTGTGTAACAATAAAAAATTATGTTAATCATATTTTCCTTACCGATCTTCATGACATGACTAAAATAAAGATGCAGTACACAGCAGCCGAACAATAGCAGCGGCGCGGTATGTACAAACATACAGTTTTATCTTGACAGGTTTGCCTACTTCAATGTGATAAATAAGTTTCTAAGAAACATGCGGTAGTCTATTATCACAATTAAACTGATATAATGTTAATTATAATTATCTGATGATCGGAAGAAGGTCACATGTTATTTTGACAATGAATGCAATTGAAAGTCAGATTGGAGATGCCAGCGAGTGGTTTCTGTGTTATGATAATGCGATCGAGTACTCACTCGATCTCGGCACTCCACAGTTGGTCCTCGTCGTCTTCGATATTTTGCATTTTAATAATTAACAAAGTATTTTATATGCTTCTATCTTCGCGCCTGGAATAAACTCTACACCTGAAAATAGGTATGCCGATGCTATCTTTATTTATCGATTTATCAATTATCAGTTTCTCGTCTTCATACAATTTTGCGGTTTATATCGAGAAAGTTCTATGGAGTAACATTTCAGAAGATTTTCTCAGTGGCATGGCATGCCTAGTGGAATGTTTTAACAAACATGACTCCTCAATAACCTGCTAAAGGTGCGAGTGCCGTAGTTCTTTACAGGGTGAAAAACTTGGCGACATGAGCTGCTTCAACGTTCAACTGGTAGCGTGAATTTAACATCAGTCTGCAGCAAGTCGTATCAAAGGTTAACTAAGCCAAGCTTTAATAAATCAAAGTGAGGAAAAGCGATTTCATATTTCAATCAAACACTCTCTTTGGAGTTTAACACACTACAATGATCCAGTTCAAGATCTGCATGCGTGATGATGTCATCAATTAATATTTATTGGGTTTAAGCACACTCTCATACTTAAGTATATGAATATTCATTTCTGCCAAAAGAATGACTCCCGCGACTGACTGAACATAATGGATAAATAACTTCCCAACCAACATTGGTATTATTGAAAGATATGTGTTATAACGTATCTTTAACAATGGAACATTTAATTGGCTCAATAATTCATGTTTTCAATGGTCGTGACGTAAAAATGTTCATTCAACGTGAACAGCGGACAGCGCAATTTGTTTTAAATCTTCTGTGACTACACGAATAAATAAATCAGAATTGAGTTCTCATTAAAAACGTGAACGTGGCATATTATCGCTTTACAATGGTTCCTCATTAACAATGATATATTTAATACCTTATGTTATCAGATAAAACTTCAGAATATTATACAATCTAAGATATTTTGAGCGTTGCCTGTTCAATAAAATTATATTACCAGAACATACGCAGTTATAAGAAAAATGTAGTACATACCTGGTAATGAAATCAAAAAAACTCATTGAAAACGAGTGCACTTCTCGATGTTAACCGACACAACAATTGGGATCACTGAAACTGTGGAATCAGACTCGAAAACTTAAAAAACTGAAACAATAGTGTATCAGCAAAGCATTGCTATCAACTGCCGCACTAGTATCGAAGGACCAACACTTATCTTGGAAACATTACCAATACGAAATTAGTTATGATAACAAAAGTTGATTAATTGTACCGATATTTGCTTTTTTGTTAAATATCAATAGCATAATGCTATCTTAAAACGTCTACAACTGAAATGAAACGAATGAAATTGTAGTTATAGTAACAGAATCATAGAAAACAGTAATTATCTTAGTTTGCATTATAAATGCTTAAACTAAAAATCTGAAATCAAAGGTTGACGTTTACAGAATGTTCATAGTAACGAAACTAAACTGAGACAGCAGTAGTTGCTTACAGTAACATCAGTGCGCGGTCTAAATTAAAAAAAAACACGTTTCATGTATGGAGACCCCCTTAATTTTTCAGGCGGACGGACGGATGGATGGACGATCGGACGGACGGACGGATGGACGAACGGACGGACGGATGGACAGCGGAGGCTTAGTAATAGGGTCCCGTTGGTACCCTTTAAGTACGGAACCCTAAAAAATAACAAGCTAAAGTGGAAAATCCTGAAAAATTCCATACATCTCTCAGTCGGACATCCTCCATATAATGTAGGTACAAGATAAAACGGGATGTACTCGAGTCGCGGCTAACAATGTGATGCATTACTGTCGGATGCAGCTCTGCGCAGCATCATACATCGTCAAGTGTCCAGCTGGCGCCGCCGCCAATCATTCAATTACATGCAGAGCATAAACGATTCAATTGCGGAATTCGCTTCAACAATGTTAAAACTGTACTAATAAACGCCCGTGCGTTTGGAGCGATCATTTGAACGGTTACGTCACTTCATTAAGTGCATCCGTCAAGGTGCGTAGAGGCTAATTCGGTCAATGAAGGCAAATTATTTCGCTAAACCCAGTAAACAGATCCAGGCGAATAAACGAAACAGTAAAAGCTAGCTGGAAAACAAACTTTGAAAACAGGAAACAGTTTTCATCAATTGACTCAAGATAAATAGCAAGACATTAGTTCCCCTCTTTGTTAACTTCTTCGAACGTATTCTAGAATTTTCAACGATGCTCAAGCACGACTCTCGATTTAAAACAGACAGATTTTATACTAATCTATCTATATTCAGTTCTAAATACATTATTGAGCTCCGTTTTAGAATACGAGCCGTAGCGTGGACATTAAAATGCAATAAAACGTTTTTGCGCACATTTGGCGTCACATAAACACTATTAAATGGTATTGTGCCAGTATATACTTTTATCTGAAAACCAAGTATAATACTCGAACTAACTAACATTGAAAGTAAAATAAAAAACGAATTACTTCCTGTGAAATAGCTAAGTTATATATATCTAATGATAAAAAATTTACCAGTAAATCGCTTGTCGTAAATATTTGTATAATATAGTCACAAAAGCGACAGATGACAGTAAGTACAGAATTTAGGAAGATAGTTGTTAACAAAACAAACTTATCTCGTCCTTTTCACTTGAAATAGCCAAACAGAAACTTGATGGGACAAACAAAAAGCGGGGGCTCGACTATTATCTAACTATACGACAATCTGTCTGTTATCTGTCTCTCTGCACTGCGCAGTTCCTCAAATTATCAATAAACAATTCAATTGAATTACCTACCTACTACAAACACTACAAACATTAAAAGTGAAACCAGGAAGACAAACTGGAACAAATTCTATGTATAATATGTTTTATCAAGTAATATTAAATCGAAATCATTTGTTGTGTAATATTTTATCACTTTCCTGTCATATTCCGAGAACATTTCACACATCTCAAGAGACTGACTCTTGACGAAATTACATGAGTGTCGGATTAGATGTAATGATAAATGCTATCATATCAGTCTAAGCTCCTACAGTAGTGGGTATCTGTATAGTTGACACAGACACATTATAAGTATCCGTGAATACAAAAATAACCTGATAAATATCGGACACCAAACTACATCATCTAAGTTATTGTGCTTTTAGTTGTTATAACTCTGCATTTCCTGTGAAGAAATTAATTGAAACTATTGCTTCCTTCAACTTGTTCTTTTTATAAAAATTACACCCAAAAAAATAGTATGAATGTAAAAAGCCTAAAACAATTTAAAGAAAACTATTGAAAAAGTAGCCACAAATAGAACAAAAAAGGTATAAACGTGAAACCCTATAAAAAAAAAATAACCTTGAAATTATGACCCTACGTAAGTACGTATGAATTTTTTTTATTAAATGTTGTCCCGTCGGGGGGCCGCTCTAATTATTAGCCTAACGTTCTGTTAAAGTTTAAAATAGTAGCGGTCCCCCGACGGGATAATATATTATAATCAAAACAATTTCATACGTACTTACGTAGTCATAATTTCAAGGTTAATTTTTTTTTATAGGGATTCATGTTTATACCGTTTTTGTTCTATTTGTGGCTACTTTCACGTTTATACCTTTTTTGTTATATTTGTGGTTCTTTTTTCAATAGTTTTTTTTTTATTGTTTTAGGCTTTTTACATTCGTACTATTTTTATTATTATTTTGTGTCGGGGGTTTTTTAATATTTAATTTAATTTATTATTTCATTTCTTTTATTTTCTTGCGTTAAGATTCAGGTAATTTGATGTTTAATCAGGTTTTTTATAATTCGCCGTTTTATGGTGGTGGCCATCTTGGATTTGAAATTTTTCATAGTGTATAGTATTTTACTAGTCGAGCCCTTTCATTTGATACCCATATTAAGGGAGTTGTGAAAAAAAAAATGTAATTCGCCATTTTGTGGTGGCGGCCATCTTGGATTCGAAATGTATCATAGTGTATAGTATTCTACTAGTCGAGCCCTTTCATTTGATACCCATATTAAGGGAGTTGTGAAAAAAAAAATGTAATTCGCCATTTTGTGGTGGCGGCCATCTTGGATTCGAAATGTATCATAGTGTATAGTATGCTAATAGTCAAGCCCTTTCATTTGATACCCATATTGAGGGAGTTGTGAAAAAATATGTTATCCGCCATTTCGTGGCGGCGGCCATCTTGGACCGATTTTCATCAAACATAGCTAAGAACACTCCCGACAAATTCACCTTTCAAACAAAAAAAAAAACAGAATCTAAATCGGTTCAGCCGTTCGGGAGCTACGATGCCACAGACAGACAGACATACACACACACACACACACACACCCACAGACACGTCAAACTTATAACACCCCGTCGTTTTTGCGTCGGGGGTTAAAAACGGAAATTGCCGAAAACGAAATTAGGTCGGATTCTAACATTAACAAGTACCTCTTGCCGACCTCATTGAAAACACCGTGATAAGAGTAATAAATAGAGACTAATAAATGCGGCGACGGATGTACAAGTGTAAGCATTCAACCCTCAGGTTGAATGCTTACACTTGATATTCTCGCAGCTGCCAGATCCGCCAGCTGCGAGAACAAGAAGTACTTAATCAACATGATGAGACAATAGCTGCCATCTTATAAACCCACATTGAGATGCTAATAAGAAAAGGGAAAATAGATACGTTTGTAGCCCGCAAACGTTCGACTGTGAAATTGATTTGTACGCGCTAATGCGACGACAAAGCGATGCGTTGTGTGTTTCGCGGGCGACGCGTGACAGCACGGTTACGCGTACAATATCACATAGCCTCGAGCACCCATCGCCGTCACGATCCGAGCCTGCAAACACTATATTACTGTACTACTGCCTGTCCACACACACAATACTCCAATGAAACCAAGTACCTACATTGTCAAGACGTCTCACATTAATAGCCGTTTCAATCATTGAAGAACGCTCGCACAACGGAAAATGCAATAAAATGAAACTGGATGAGTAACCTCTGCATATTGGAAAAACAATCATTGTTGTTAAAAATGCAAATTGCTGGGAGCTCTCAGCGAGAAAGGTCTTTGAAAATAAATAATTTAATAAAGAGGAAAAAAAGGGGCCAAACAATAATAAAACACATTTGCATTTTATTTGTTCTTTCTTCGTGTGGAACAAAGAAAGTATAAAAAGATTACTGTAGGAGGAACTGTATGAGCTTATAAGCTTTTTCAAATTTGCATACGTTCATATTATATTTTCACGTTACGCAATATTGGTGACTCCACTGATATACGTTCCAGACTAGCTTCAACTCTTATAATAATCAAATAATCGGCGGTATATCCATCGAAATAAAAGCTACCAAAAACCCGAGATTAGGAACTACTAGTAAAGGATCCGAACCGAAATCAATACCGTTGTGCAATCAAAAACTCAAGACACAAGTGGAAGGGCCTATCGTAACCGTAAGTAACAAGAGCCAGACATCCTATACTAAGAGGCTATAGCTAACCGCAAACATGCTCCGCCGGCGGTTTAGAATAGATAGCACAAAAGGAAACAATGACGGGGTGATCCGGCCTGGCGCCCCCGGTCCACCCTCACCCACACTGCGATGGTGTTGTCGCCTAAACGTTTTATATCGGCCAAGGACGGCCTGCGACATGCACAGCGGAACTGAGCACTGCAACGATTCCACCAGCTCACCAAATATGAGAGACTGACGAGAATGAATTAGCTCGCCGAAACTGGGTCGACGAAGCCTAGCCACTCAGATTGTGATTCACGATGAAATAATTTTATTAGTCGACTGTGCTATATTGTTCCAATGTTCTACACTCGTTGAGTGTCGGCTTGAGTAATTGTATTTTTCTTTCTGCCTTTCTGTTTATCAGCCTGTTTATATTGTTGTTGATTTTGCTTATGTTTAGCATGTCGAAAATAAAATGGAATTCTTTAAACAACATATGAAAGACAGGCTGGAAACTTAATCAAATAACCGATTAGTTGATTACTTTAGCATTCAATGTGCGCATATGCCAACTGATATCTTTACTCACGTAGCAAATTACGTCAAACACGGAAAGCAAAAATGTACAAATTCTTATGATATGACATTAAAGTGCACTTAAGAGATAGGCAGCGAGATGTCGGCAACACGGTGTAATTTCTCAGTTTACGGCGCGGCGTGGCGCAAGCTTTTTAATTAAATGACGTTATAAAGGGGCGCGGTAAACAAGCGAGATTTAGCATGGAAGGCCAGCGCTACCGTCGGAGGCTGCTCGAGTGGAGATAAGGAGCCAGTAGGTGGAGGTAATGTACACACCTGAGATAGAGAATGTTGCACAAGGCAAATATTTGCGCCCCGACCGTCGGTCGGCTGCCGCTCAACTTGCGTACTGACAGACATGTTATTAATTAAAGAAATGCTCGTTTCAGGCTAACTGACACTACACTCGGCTATTAAACAAACCATTCTTTTCGAGACCCCCATGCAAAAATCTTCCCCGATGTTTTGCGATCAATGCAATAAAATAATTATACAATGATTAATCTACACATAACCACTAAGCAGGCACACAAGTAATAGTTACTCTATGTCACATCACAAGCCTCGAAAATACATCAACCTTATGTTTTCATAACATATTAGGCGTAACATAAGATTATCGACAAAGGATACAAATACAACTGGCTGAAATTATTACTGTGTTTATTGCTACAATATGATTAATTAACGAGACGACCATGTATCACATTTCTTTATCGTAGTTAGATATTAATTAGGTAAATAAATGGCGAGTGAAAAGCGCCGGCGCCGCGACCTTTTGATAAATATGCCGAGTGGAATAATTCCACGAAGGAAAGAGGAAAAATAACGTTAACGTAAGGCAACAAGCGGCTAATCCGTGATGCATTCGCACAAATTGCGCATCCCAGCTGGGCACAAATTGGATTCCCGGTGACGAGACGCCAGAGCCGCTCTAGTGCGGGGCGAAACCGCCCGCGGACCAATCTACGTCTAGCAAATTGAATACCGTGCGCCCACGACTATATTTTTTTTAGTTTCCCTCTTCAGCAACCGTTTTGTAGCGGTGTTGCAAAACCTTATTCAAACAATTTCCTTAATAAAATTCCTCTCAATCAAGTTAAATCAAATCTTCCAATACTGTGCCACATTCCACTAGAGCTACAAGCTCGGTGGTTGTTTTCAGAAATCCGAAGTAGGTACCTGTCTTATGCACACGCAGGCTCTTTTGCTTTCCACATATTGAAAATAGCAAAACGTTTGTGTATACGGTTACGGTCCTATACCGCATCATAGATTAAGTATCACATCGTTTCCATTATCTTCCTGCCCTTATTACGCCCCATTTATTTTCCTTCCATCGTCGGTACTTTTCCTCGAATACATCTCTATTAGCCCTCATCTCAGTGTTCACTTACTTCCTAGCCGTATCATCTTTCGCACAATCTAACCATCTTAAATATCTTCATTTAGAGTTCATATTTATTCAAAAATACCGTTTACAATGAATTGCCAACAAGGCTACAGCGTTCAACACCCTAATTGCGTAACAGTTTCAATCAAAATGCGAGAGTTTTGGACGAAGGATTTTTCTATCCATTGCTTCATAGGTCTAATAAATTCGTCTGCTCAACAACGTAAATAGCGCAACGAACGTGGTTGAACTGTCAAAATGACAGAAAATGCGATCAATTGTCATTTTATATGTTATGCAATAACTCCCGCAGTTTTAAAGTTTGCAAGTAATGTCGGGAGCCCACGACAGTGAGAGTGTTCAACTTATACGTTGTTTAAGTTTTCCTGTTTCGCTTCGTCCGATAAAAACACGTCTTCCGGTTGCAACTTGACAACTTCCATTGTTCGCAGAGACAAAAAGTTAATAGTTTTCTTTGATTTTACATTTCCTTACAATAATACGTCATTGTTTATTATTTGACGCGCTGTTTATTTTATAAAAGTATCAAATGGTTCAATCACAGTAACTGATAGTTCATGTACTCTGGCGACCTCAATGATGCTGCGAGCAATGTCCACGTCCTGTCATGACTTTGCAGTAACTATATTTTGCCCATCACCATGTAACAATTTTTCATGTGGTTTTATAATCAGATCATTCTAGTGATCGAATAGTAAAGATTTATAAAATAGATTAAAGTAAAGAACTTATTTAAAGTTTGTATGGTGCTATTTAAAATGGTTAACTATAGCAGACCAATGGAAGGTTTTGCTGTAAAGGGTGTATTTGTGTTCTACAACACCTTTAACCCCGGGTTCAAATACATTTATCCTACTAATATTATAACTGTGAAAGTTTATACTGGATATTTGATTGACTAACAAACATCCAAAATGTTTGTTACTCAATCACACAAAAACGACTGAATGGATTTGGATGAAATTTGGCACACAGGATAAGCCGCTGCAAAAGCAAGTGTTATCATAAAAGGACGCTTACACATAGCCGGAATCACGGCTAATCATCAGCCTATAACGTTCCCCCTGATGGGACACAGACCTCCTCTCTATGAGTGCTAGTGTGCCATAGTCACTACGCGGGGCCAGTGTGTTGGTGGATATTATATATGTCATCGATTTTTTATCTAAAACAACCGGAACTAGCGGTCGGTCTCCTCACGATGTTTTAACTCTATAGGTATTTAACGTCAATTCACCACACCAATTGGTCGCCTATTATTTGTACTTAATACGCCAATCTAGTCTATAATAATTACCGATAAGTGTTCGTGCACGCCTTCTGCAACTCTATGAAAATTGGTCGCGCCACTGAATCTCACGTCATACCACTTTATACCAGATCGTGGCTTTATGACAAATGTATAATACAGATATATATATAGGTTCTCAACCTTATTTTGCCCACCGCCCCCCATTTTGAGAATATATTTTTTCTAGAGCCACCCAATTTTTTTTACTTTCCATCTGTCGCGAATCTGAAACAGCTATTGCCACGATTATATTTAAACGTGTAATATTATATAGTCGCGCAATAGGAGAGGCGCATGTCCAGCAGTGGACTGCTATAGGCTGATGATGAAGAAGATATATAATTTTCTCTAGGTCTTCTACTACCCCTCCTGAAAGTCTCAAATGCCCAAGAGGGGGCGTTATCGCCCACGTTGAGAACCTATGATATAGATGAACTAAAAGGATGGGTTAACAAATGGCAAAGCAGGGGGAAATGTGAAGGAAACGAGCACTGCGTCTATTTAACCGAGGTTTTCCTTTCCATAAAGCAACCTGATCTATTCTTTCAGGAAATTGAAAACTCACAGCGAGACAGCGCGGTAGCTCATTTGTCATTAAACGACCTATCAAGATGTAATTTAATAGATACAGACTTTGTGGCCGCTTCTGTATCAATTTTGTGTAATTTAAGGTCAGAAACGACAACCATCACCATAAATTACGGTGATACAATCTAAAAGGCAATTTTACATTTTTAAAGTTTACGTTTGACATTGACCTTTAATGGCTAATTTTCTTATCTTCGGCACTGAATGACTGGTTTACCTACAATCACGGGGAATTTATAAATCTACCACTTCGATAAAACAGGTGTTATTAGGAAGTTTAAAATGATGAAACTTCACAAAATTGGTGGCAAGGTAAGTCAAAAACTCAAGCTTTCGTGAAATTATCAGATTGCGATCCAGCCTGTCCCTTGCTGCCCTCTCCCAGCGACGCCCTAAGCCGAGGTCCGTACCCCACAGGGGGTGCCCTTAGCGTGTAATCGCTTAGCTTTAATATGCCTTGGCTGGAGGCCTTAATTTATTAAGGCATCCACAGGTAAGCCCGGTTAAGCAGACGACCATCTCATAGGTCGAACTACGAGATGCCATTCCCAAAAAAAATATATCATCCGTTTTAGAGATCAAGCGTAGCCCGCAAGCCGCACGTAACAATATACTGCCTGTTCAAAATGTATGTCAATTATGTCACGCACAAATATATCAGTGTAATCCAATCACGGTACAATAAACCTAATTCTTTTTTGCAAGTAGCGTGCTCGCAAGCTTCAGCCTGCAGGTAACGATTACCTAGCTGACACGATGGAAATATTGACTTGCCAACAGGTTAGGCGCTGAGAAAACGATGGAAAATTTGTCTGCGACGATAGAATGTATGATACACGGCGGACAAAATGACCGCGCCGAAGATGCTTACCGGATAAGCTCTCTCGCGGTCATTCGCGGACTAAATGTCAGCTGTCGTGGCAGCCAGCGGTCATTTTGTCCTCCGTGTGCGTTATTGCATAGATTTCCATAAGATCAATCGTCGCGGACAAATTGTCCATCGTCCGCTTAGCGACTAAATTTACGTTCGGCAGATTACGACCTTTGTAGCTGTTATACTTGCAAGCAAGCTACTTGCACAGTGAAAACGCGACTTCGATGTCATAAATACTGTGTTGTTACCCAAAAATAATGAAAAGCATGCAATATTTTCTAAATAAGCTACAATTAAATGACATTATTTAAAAAACAGCCAGCCGAAGACGCGTAGACCTGGAATATTTTTGAAAGGAAATTAAAAGAAGCACTCACTGCCAGTGGAAGGGTCCTGTAATGCCTTCTCTAAGGCGATCCTTCAAAGAACGTTGTCTTGCAGGGCCTGGTCCGGGGGGCAGCATGCCCGCGCCAGCCGGCACCGGCACCGGCACCGGCGGCGGGGGCGCGCGCGCCGGCGACGACATCACTATGAAACACGGCGCACGCGCACTAACACCGCGCCCTCAACATCACACCACTGCACTACTAACGCGAGCTGCAACAAAGCAAAAACAACCAAAGCCACATAAATAAAGCAAAGCGATACAATGAGCGCAAAATATAATTTGCAAAATTAAATTGTCACATAAATAAAATTATAGTAGGTACATCGCGCATAGGTGAAAAATATGGGGAGGTACAGTAGGCCACACGTCAGTGGCAACAAAACCAGTATAAGCTGGCCTTTTAGGGCCGTCGCCCACTGGCGTTCGGCATAGCAATGGGTTTTTATGCGACAAATAGAAATATAACTTTAATACGTATGACAATAAAATTTAAATTTCAATGATGATGCCAAAGGACGTTGCGGCATGCCTAAGGATGCCGCGGCATCGTTGCCGTTAAAATTTCAATTTTAATGTCATACTTTTAAATTATATTTTCTATTCATCGCTTAAAAATCCCTTGCAAGTGGGCGTCGGTCATTATTCTATTGAGACTCTGTACTACGGTAAGCCAGCCTCAATGTCAAAAGTGTTACCACAGACGTGCGGTCGACTATACATCGCGCAAAGGTGGAAAATATGGGTAGGTACTGACCAGCGTGTCAATAAAAAAACATCATTTGTACAAAAGTGAATACAGAAAATAGGATTTATTTCTATCTAGATCTTCCTTTATAGGGCACAGTAGGCTATTTCCACTACAGCTTTCAAAATAACTTCAAAGAAAGAAGATAATAAGTACTTTTTTATTATGTCATTTTGAAATCTGTAACGCTATAATAGTAGAAGCTGAATAGAATAGTAAAATCAAAGCGGGTGCTATTTTGTTTGTGCGCCTATTACTTTTATAAAACTAACGACTAGATGGGAGTTTGTTCATAACATTTTCATCAGGCGTTCATATAACAAATCTGCTAAAAGCAAACACAAACATATCGCGTTTTGTGTTCATATCAGTAGTTATTATTATTGTATTCCGCGGTAGCTATGTGTGTTTCATATAAAAACCAAAGAGATACGTATATACGTCTCATAACGCCCTTGGCACAGTACTTACTGGACTGTACTGCTGTGTATACCTACGACTTAAGACATTTATTTCTCAAAAATAATACAATTCACTTATCATGAAAAATACAAGTTGATACACGAACTTATGAAGAACGGTAGGGACTCGTTAATAAACTATTTTGTAGTAGATGCGGAAATATTTATCTTACAATGTAAGTGGGTACCTAACAAGAAAAAGTTAGTGTACCATTACATATCGTTTCTTGATAGCAAGTCAATAGCTAATACCTAGTGTCACTAACAATAATATTTTTTGTCTTGTAGACTATGCTTCTATAAGATTACATACTTCTTCATAATTTCTAGTGAAAAAAGTCTCGGATAAATGTATGTCTGTCACCGTATATTTATGAACATCGTTAGTTTATAATTTATCTCGCGAGATTATTAACTATCGAAAAATTGTAAACTATAACAAACCATTTACAATTTAACGCATTATTTTTCGATCGTTTATTATAATCTATCCATGACAAACCCACAAATTGTGAACAGAAGGCCAATTGCCGTTATCAAAATCTAGTCGCAATCTCATCTCAGCGACATTCAATGTCATAAATGTAGGGAAATTAGTGGTATTTTTGACAAATTGAGACTGAGATCAGACTGTGAACGTTCTTAATATTAAGAGAATTGCCCCTCTGGTATCAAACTTGCATGCGACGGATCGCACCTTGCGGTGATACTTAGGTCCGTATTACAAAACCTCTCTCAGAACTCTAGCTTTACTTAAAACTCGTTTAAAGCCATATGATTACTTGAAACTAGTTTTAAGTAATGCTTGAGTCTTGAGTAAGCTTCTGTTTCTGTAATACGGCCCGAAATAACAAAGTAACTGCAACCAACTTGGAAGTAGCGCTCGCCGGCCGCTGCCGTGGCACCGCACGCTTTGCTTGCTCGGCTCGCGCGTGGTTGGTTACAATTCTAACCTAACCCATTTGGTCAGTGTGCCCTTGCTTAGTTACTTCGACCAATTAAATTTTTCACAATTTGACGGTTTGACATGGTTAGATTATAAACTATCGAAAATTAATACGTTATATTGTAAGCAGTATGGAACAATCCACAATTTATCGACAGTTTACAATCTCGCGAGATAGATTATAAACTAACGGTGTTCGCAATCATACAGTGGTATGTCCATATTGTGGAAATATGTGTAGAAACAACTACATAACTATGCTTTTCCTGTACTTTTTTGCTATTTGAAATTCATGATATGCAAGAAATGAGTAACGTCTCGGTCTCGTGACACAACCGAGCTCCGTGGAATCAGGCGACAGGAATGCCGCATGCGCCTGTCATAGCAACTGTTTAAACAACATCGTCCTTATTCCAAAAAGTGGTTTTACGATAGTCTTACTTAATCTTAAAAGATTATTGCTTAAAGTTTGTATTCTGGGATAATCCTCCAAGATGAAATCCGATCCAAAACTAGATTTGTGGAGAGTATAGTATTAATAAATCATGAAACCTGTCAAGTTTTGAATCGATATTCATGCTGGCGCATCGTTCTAGAATTGGGTTTAAGTGAGAACTGAAGACCAATGATATCTTTATCGAAATGGCGATATGCAATAGCAAGTCGAAGTGTATCGAGTACGATCGGAAGCAAAACGGATCTACTGCCTAACAACTCAGGTAACCAGTGGTTTTGAGAGCAGTTTTGTACCATTAAATCAATAAATACGCCAAAGTTAGTATTTATATTTCACAGTCAGATTATAGATTAAAGCAGAGATTAGATTTTAGAAGAGACAGCGATCAAATCAGTTTTGGATATGCGAGACGTTTACAAGGCGGAAAAGCTCAGGAAGAGTTCCCAGAATTCTAGAGTAGGTATGAATTCAGGGTTACAGATCAAGACCCTAAGTGCAGCCTATCCTATAACAACTTCCGCTTCGGCATGCACAGGAAGATAAAAATCAGAAACCGTTAAAAGGACATTCAGTCTAATTAAATGTTGGCAAGCGGGGTAGCTATGCCTGTTACGATTACGATCCCGTTTGCATAGACTTAAATACATTTATATATCTTATAGTTGGCAATCAAAGCTTCAGGGTTAACTTTCCAGCACACAGATACCATTTCTTTCCTTCAGTTCTGTGACAGCGACAACATAAAAAATAAGAATATGAATGAGTAAATGGAAATTCATTTTACCTTGACCTAATTTGATTCAGTTCAAATTGAGTCAATAGATGATCAATAGAACACTCTTTCTGGCGAAATTCTGTGTTAACAGGAAGCCAATAACAGGAAACTTGGAAATTACTTTAGGACGTAAAAAAGTAGGTACTTAATAGTATTTTTATTTACCAATCTCAATTGTATAGAAAACATGTATTTGTTGGGTTGGAGAACTTTCGGGTTACTAGTTAAGATCCTTCTGAACAGTAAAAGTTTTGTTGAGAATACACTAAAACGGACAGGGCGATAGCAAGGGGCGAAAGCGGCTATCGATCGGCCCTAACCTCTCCCCGCGCGAACCCCGCGCCTCCCCGTCGTCCCAGCTCACCTTACGTAAGTCCAGCTGATCGCACCCACCCTGTAACCTTGGCAACGAGCCTTATGCACGCATTTCTGTACATTGTTTGTTATACATTAACAATGCATTATTTGATTACCCATAATTCCACATTTTATTGTCACGACATTGACTGATATGTCGTATCTGCCGTCACGCGAGGAACTAAGTCTTAAAGCCTTAAAACTTTCTGTCAAACATTATATACGTGGGCAATCTAAAAGTTTATTGATTGCCGTTTTATTAAATACAGTAACACGGTTGTCGGAGAATTGTCCCCTCGGGAAATATCCCGAGGGGACAACTCCGACGTGTCCCATATTCTTGAACGGCACGTAGACATGTTAATTTCCTGCAAATAAGTGACCCTTCAGCCACCTGCCAATATGCTACATAGGTACTACATGTGTGACAATTCTATAGGCTACCTACAAGAAAATATGGATTTCGTCATTTGTTTCGAGTCTCAAAATCGATTCAGTCTTCAGCTTTGCATAACATAATTTTTTACAACACCTTCAATGCAAGAGGACGATGAATAAAAATAATTTGAGCACTTTAAAAGTAATATAAATAAAAGTGACGAAGAAATACCGAGTTTTCTAATGCACAACATAAACAACAAAAATAATCTAAAAACAAAACACCTTAAACAAAGTTATGACATCGTATTTCGAACTCAGTGCTGGTGAGTATTCCAAAAGTTTATAATATTTTTCTTAAGAGACTGAAACACATGACTGTAGCCACAGGAAAATTAACATTGCGGTCATAAACATGACTGAGCACAATTCAAGACAGTTCTTAATGACCACATGGAAAACAAGATGGAATATGAATTCATTTATTCTTGACGTGATAGTCTTTTTATTTTCGACACGTAAATTGCAGGATAAAGCTTTTTGTCTCGTGATACTTCTTTTGCGCGAGACGAAGCAGTCAGCTGAGATTTATTTCATGAACATAGAGCGCAGGTAGTACGCATCGGACATATAAGAAGCAAGGGAGAGAAATAACAATTCCACAAAAGTATGTACCCCTTTTTGTCTGTATCATAAAGGTACACCTGCTACCAACACAGCGAACACTAGAAAAAAGTGTCCCACGACGAGCCGAGATCGAGGGAGGCCATACAAATAAGGACAGTTCTAAGGGTTCCGTAAATTTGACTGTAGGGAAGTGATGGGTCGGACGCGTACGGTTCGTTAAATATTTGACCGGTACCGCTCAATACGAACGACCTTGCGACCGCGAGGCGTCGCGCTTGCTCGCTACCGAATAGCTACCAACGTGGCCCTAGCGATCAGCTGTTACTACTTTTTGTCAACAATTTGCTATGGCACTAGATAACATTACTTGTATGGTTCTATTTTATGCAGAGATGATATATGTACTATGAGATTCTCGTTTTATTACTATCTTAAAAACACAGGAAAATGAGTTTCCAAATCAACATCACAAATGGACAATTAATTAAAGCACTCGCAGTTTCTAAATATCGTTAATTCTTCAAATTAAGTTACACTCAAATTGTTTAAACAGACATCTATAGTATTTATAAAATCTAGCTTTTACATGTGAGACTAATTACACCTATACAGCATTAGTACAACAGTGTTCCAATTAATTTACCGAAATAAATGATTTACGACACACAATGAACCATTCTATCACTTTCGTGGTAGCAAATTATGGATCTAAAAACCCTAAACAAAAGTGAAATGAAGAAATTATAATGAAAACAGTTGATGATAATTTCATTGCGACTAATGAATGAATAGTGCACGTAAGCGTCTAAGAGTGGTCCATGCATATATGCAACGAACCGAGGAAGAAGTACGAAATTCATGTGAAGAAGCGCTGACGGAAGATTGGATGACATAACGCGCACGCGGTTTACTCCGAAGGCTGAAAGCGTGCAACTGAACCAGCGCTAGGCGGGTGGAAGTGGGGCGGGAGCGGAGCGGGGCGTAGTGAGTTGGCGCCCAACACGGGCCCGGCTTACCCCTACAACACCTCCTTCATATAATCACAGGACAATTTCTGTACACCTCCGTAACGATATATAGGAAGGTAGAGTTTTGGTGTGTATTCTTTCTGTGTGAAAAATCAAAATGAGCCGCTTTAATCAATAACGCAAACAGGAATAATAATTATATAACGTTCGAAGCTAGTTTCAGAAATACAAGCGCATAATGGAATCTTTCTTTTCTTAACGAAAAAGAAATGCTGTTATCAGTATTTTCAAATCCAATCCTTCTACGTATACTACGCAGTGCTCTGTTGTGATTAATAAATCGCATATACAGGGTATCGAAAATCCGGCACAGTTAATGGGTTCTAGGAATTGTGCGTGATTAACGAGAACTGGGAAATGCCGACTTGGCGTGTCGGCACTATATGTTCGCCGGAATTAATTCACTAACGAAAATAAATAAAAATGTATAAGGTCGGGGTTATCACTTGTTTTATTATTTAAAGCAAAGCGTACCGAAAACTTAATACGAATGTTAGATTTCTAGATGTTAGAGTTATAGTAACAAATATTAGTTTCAAACAAGAAAATTTTGTTCACTTCGTTATCGATTAGAAAATAGCAGTAAATTGCACTGAGTGATTCACCACGCTAGTTCAACTAAGTTCAATATAGTTTTTATTTCTTTCGCGATATCTAGGTTAGCAGAGTAAGAAAAGAAATAGAAAGAGTGCAATTGAGGACGCCATAATTAATAAAAATGGTACAGGTCATTTTATAATAATCTAAACGGAGATATGCACTTTCCAGAATTCCAGATTGAAGTTTTGGAGTAGGAACCGGGCTAAACGACCACCGGCAGAGTATAAATATAGCTAGAATTTACCACATGATGTGTGTGAAGTAATGAGTCGCTACCTATGCACACGTAGTTGGTAAAACTAGCAGCTAATTCCTTCTAGCAGAGACAATATAGAGATAAAATACAAATAAAACGAAGCATTCAGATTTACTCTTATCAAAATGTAAAGCATTAATGTTCAAGGAGTCGAAAAATACCGAAATTTCATGTTTCTATGAGCGCGAAGGTATACACGAGGCCTAACTGGTTTTGTAAGTAGAACATTGTATTCCGCGAGGTGGCCTTGACCCGTGTTCTCTTAAGGCGGCCCTCGAAATACTTGCCAGAAGCAAAACATCCCCAGGGAATTACTCTCATGAAGTTTCAAGTACATCATTCCAAAAAGGATTAGGTACTATATAAATTGTTTAACTTACCTACTGGATCAATTTTAAGCTTTCAAAGTTAACTAATACTCCTACTAATATTATAAACGTAAAAGTTTGTATGGATGGATGAATGGGTGGATAGATGGATGGATGGATGTTTGTTACTCTTTCAGGCAAAAACTACTCAAATCAATCAAATCAAAAATGTTTATTTGTCAGAATATGGTACAATAGATGTTACAATTTTGGTTTCAGCATATCCTGCCATACTATGGCGCCTATAAGCCTTCATTTATAATAGAAATATTTGTAATATTTCTATTATAAATGAAGGCTTATTTATTAATATTTGAATTAGTAAACATGAATCACTTAATGAAATATAAATATTATTGTAATAAAGATCGAAATTGTATTGTGTTTATAATATGTCATGTCATTAATACTGATCGGATTTAAGTGAGATTTGGCACACAGATGGTTTGTAACGAGGATCAACATATAGGATACTTTTTATCCCGATATTCCCACGGGATCGAAATTTATGCGGGTGAAACCGCTGGGCACAGCTATTACTAAATTAAATAAATAAATAAATAAATAAATAAATAAATATTGCACAACTATCACACAACGCCATCTAGTCCCAAGCTAAGCAGAGCTTGTGTTATGGGTACTAGACAACTGATAAACATACTTATATATTTCTAAATACATAAATATTATAGATAAATTACACCCAGACACAGAACAAATGATCGTGCTCATTACACAAACATTTGTCCTGGGTGGGAATCGAACCCACGACCTCCGGCATAGCAGTCAGGGTCACTAACCACTAGACCAACAGGCCTGTCAAATATATTTGCCTTTTTTAATCAAATATTTATTTTCGTAAACTTTTTAACGAACGAAAGCTTACAAAACAGCAATGGCAGTAAGAAGGGTAAAATACTACATTTTACCCCAGTAAAATGCACGAGACGTGACAAAACAACAGACAAAACGGAACTATGAAACAATTGCCCAGAATTTTGTAATAAAAATATATTTTATCACAAGATTTGAGTTAACGCCAGTCATTGCTTGCAAGGGTTCAATGGCCAGTGAAGGTTGCCTTTATTTTCAAAACAGGATCCTGCACTGCGCGTGAGTCAACTTCCAGACCATGCAGCACCGATACTGACTAGTTTCTTGTTTCATTTCCCTTGTTATAAAGGAAATTAGATTTATGCTACATTATAAACACCAATACGTCAATAAACATATTTATAATTAATATTTACGTCGCTGTTTTTTTTTTTAGATAGTAACAAGTCTTTCTTATCTAAACTTCTACTAAGCCTCGTCACGAGCAAAAGAGAAATAATGATAGCGGTTATCACCCAAATGTTTACCCCACTACGAAAGATCTTGGAAGAAAGTGTTGCCTATATTTTAGCAGCCTATAATATGTACGGTAAACCTAAGAAGAGGTCACGAGTGGTTTTTGTAGCGTTCATTTAGCGGATTATGGCAATTGAGGTGTCGCTTGATCCCAATTGAATTATACACGAGTCATACATGTCACAGACTCTACATAATACCTACAAAATATTAATTTATTCAAGCTGTAAAAATATATGCTGTGCATAGAGCGCAGCACAACCGCATGTCATAATTCCGGTATGTTGATGATGACGGTAGATTTGATCTCATCGTTGTTTTCGACTTAATATTTTTTCCATTATTTTTTTAGACTCAATATTTTATCCGTTATGTTTGTCTAGTTTGGAAACTAGGTGCTAATACGCGCCATTTTTTACACCTGCCTTCGTTGGAGTAACTGAACTAGCCACGTACGTATTTGCCGATGTTTAGGGAACTAGGATAGGTCGTGCAGATAGGGTACGATCAAACAGTGGAAATCTCAAGAGTGCATCAATGCAAGCAATTCTCAAAGAAGAGGACGACACAATGAATGAACGAGATTACAAGACAAAGTGGCAAGTAACACCTAGAAGAAAGACGCACAAAACCGAGGAGACTGGCAGAAATGCAAGGAGACCTGTATCCAGCAGTGGGTGATTCCTCGTAAAGATGATGACTAAATTATTGCTAACATGAATGAAACGATTAATTTTATAATACTATTTCAATATAATGAATAATTTGAGTTTGCCACACAATCAATAACATGTTTATCAACGCATGTGTTGGCCCGGACGGTGTCTGCAGTTTGGCTCTCGTTTGTTATTATGTTTATGTATGCTCACCGCCTGTCTGGCAACAAGTCTGTCTAGGTTTTCACATTTTGAATACCTAACCGATTCATCTGAGACTAATTGACACCAGACACATTTGAGTATTTTCATAAAATTCGTGTTAAATTGTCATTTATGACGTTAAGGCTAAGATTTGTCCTTGCAGATTTTAAACGTTTAGCTATTGATTGACATGTCGTGCCTTTTTGTATTATAGCACACTAATAACTGATTATGTTTACATAGCATGTGGTGGGGCCCTGGTGATCTGGTATACTCCTAGTGCAGACACCAGTCTCTCACAAACTAGGGTCACATTGTTTCTAAGTTTGTCTAAATTAATAAGATGCCATTGTTCGTCATACTACATTAAATAGGTCAATCAATTTGCCAACCTGTTCCCAACTATGTTGGGGTCAGCTTGCAGCCTAACAGGATGGAGCTGAATACTTCATTATTAAATAGGTACTAAGCACATAATTCAAAAGATTACTTACTGGCTATTTTCAGCTTACTGCCAAGGTAATGGACAACAGCAATGATTCCAATAAATCAATAAAACGAGCAAGCGTTTATTCGGGCGTTCACTTGGGGAACTTGATCTGTTGAAGTGTGAACCGCACAGGTGTATCTTTGAAATATTACTAAAATATATTACAATAAACTGTCAGACTGTCAGTAACGAAGAGAAAACAAGTACTGATAAGTTATTGTAGTAGATAACCCTTTGTTTATGCCGAGATAAGGCCAAAATCTGTCCATGATGTCAATAAGTTTGTTTTGAATAAGACCAACTGTCATAAAACTACGAATGTTGAATTTATAAATAACTCCATTCACTGTAATCTTTACACTGACCTTTTACAATACCTATACGACAAAGACCACTACTCAAAATGTACTTTTTAATACAGAATCCTTTTGTCCGCCCGCACTAACAAAGAACCCAGAAGAGGTACCTGAATAACAATTAAGAGGGCCGGACCCAATAAAAACAAAGGAAATTACTGTTCGGTTTTTGTTTAGCTACAAAGTAAAGGAGATCAACAAAACATAACTTTTAACCTTTTCGACTAAGGTCGTGTGGAAAAGCCTTTTTCGTCCGTGGTAAAACTGACCTTATAGTTACTTTAGTTTAGATATACATTTATTTTTACACTTGTCCGCTATGTCAAGATTAGTATAGATGATCTAAAAATTTACGAATGAATACATTGATAACATAATATCTAAATAAATCTGTACATCGTCCTTGAGGCACACCTGATGGTCCGCAACGCAATAGTAAACTACCCACAACTTGATAATCAAATTTGTTTATCCAAATTTCGATTTGTGGCCTTTCTGAGTTAACCACAACGCGTTTTAGCTATTTTTTACAAGTACCCACAACAGTAATATCGAGTTGTGGACGTTTTTGTCGCTTCATTACAGTTTTGAACTTTGACCCTTACGTTTTAATAGTTTTTGTATATTTTGTTTGTGCTGTAGGTATATGACCACACCTAATATGCATAAAATGTTTTGGCTCCATATTCTACACATTGGATGTACCACTACTGTATTAAAACAGTACAATTTTTCGTACGGCAAAGAACTGTTAGTATGGTGTGTTCAAAATGCTTTCATATTTAGTAGAGAAAATACAGGATGAGTAGATTGTTTTGTCGCTGTCGTAGCACAGCCAAAGATCCCCTTTACTTTTGGGTATGACGGTACCCTAATAAAATACATATATTATGTATATTCTGCGCATGTGCAAACATACGCGTTGTTCTAAGGACGACCAGGAAGTTTAGCACGGTAGCATTAAACTTACAACGTGTTTGGTAATTTTAGGGTAGGTAAGTATTGGGTATACCTTACATGAGAATGTATGGATGAACTAAAGGGCAATGGAAAGGGCGGCGGCCCCTATTATTGCGCGATCGAATCCTAAACGAAGAGTCCCGCAGGAGAATCAAGGGAATCGACAAAACCCGAAGAATGGCAATGGCATACCGCTCGTTGAACGAATGACCGATGGGGCCGAAATTTACTGGACCCGCGCAGCGTCTAGGAGCCCACTCGGTGGACCGACGACCTGGAGAAGGTTGCGGTCCGCCAGATGTAGGAAGCGCAAGAACAGTCGTTGTCGCAAGGGACATACGTCCAATAATAGACGAGTGTTGATTATGAAAATTATCTACGGAGCCCTCGGCGAGAGTCTACCCTCCACTTGTCTTACACAATTTTATTATTGGTACAAGTACTTAACACAATGTACTGATTCAACAAAATCAACATGCACAGATATAGGTAGATGATGTGATGTCACAAGTCAACAGAATAGGATATTGCTCTAATGTTATGTTTAACATTCTTCACACCACACTTGGTTACATACAGTTGTTGTTAAGGTTTTGAATACAAGATGCTGCTTTGAATAGTGATGATGTTTAATTTTTATAGCATATGTTAACCAGCTAAGCATTACATGTCACGTTTCATGGATACTTCATCAGACTGATATAAAATACAAAATTAACAACTTTTTCTGACTAAACCACTTATAGACTTAGATGCTCTGATCCCAATACCAATTTTATTTCAAGAAACACAGGGTTTTTAGCTGAACAAAGGAAATTGGGAGTAAATCTTACTAAAACATGAAGTGATGAAAAAAGATGCGAAAATATCAAACAAGTTTTTACCTTATGTTTTTACTGAAGCAGAAATAGCCATCAATAGCCAGAGGGTTAAGAGGTCCCTTGTGGGGTTAACAGGGACAAAAGAAGAAGTCTTCTGCCTTCTTAGATTTAATGTGTCTTCTTTGATTTATTCTTCTTGGATTTTATGTTGTAGATCCTAACTAATATTATAAATGTTAAAGTAAGTTTGTTTGTTTGTTACACTTTCACGCTAAAAGGGTTGAACGGATTTGGATGAAATTTGGCACATGGGTATTTATAAATGAATATATATATTATTTATAACAACATTTCTTCTTTCAGTTTTAATGCTACAATAATAATAACAACATAAAATCTAAGACATGTGATGTTCGAATTTAAGAAATAAAACATTTTAATAGACTGTTTATGGGTTGTTAACAATATGAACAAGAATGATGTTCAATAAATACCATAAGACAATAGCTTAGGTTCAAAAACAGCTATTGTTACTCCTCGCAGGAAACTCATAAACACATGTGCATGACAATATCTAATAACTTTAGAAATGGCATCAAATTTTCATAATAATTATTGTATGGTCATGTTTCAAAGCACAAAAGCGCAGGATTTAAAGGACTTGATAACTTAATGCTGAGACTGATATATTGTTTTGCAATGCCAACTGCATTGCAAAACGATATATCACCACCTGACGTGGGCTGGTTCGGCTTGGCTTAATATTTTCATGCACAATCAATCAAACAAAAACCAAGTCATTTATTCGTAATAGACTGAAAATTAGTACTTTTTGAAAGTCAAAATTACATGAGACAGTCCCCAAAACGCCCGCCCTTCACCACTTCCTTGTGCTTTAGCTAGGAAGAGGAGTGGTACAACAAACTCCTCAGCACCTCCCCAGCACAGTTTAAAGGATGTCTCTACAAATTTTACTTCTCTTCTTCATATGGAATGAAATGCAGTATTTATGAAACAAGAGGTATGACATATAAGTAGGTACAGGCTGCAGAGGACTTTTAAGAAAAAAATAAGATACAGTTGAGATTTAAGACAGTTACTTAGCAGTATTTTTTTTTATTATATAAGCTTTATCTAGATATCTGTACACCTATTACTGTGTAGGCAATATTAGTATGCCTTGCAAGGCAGCACATAGTGATGCCATACTTTTTATAACACCATGTAGTATGTACCACAACTTCATACCTGTGCCACAAATTCATAAATTTTATTTTAAACAATTTCTTGCTTATGTTTAGACACAGTAAACTAAATAGTCTATAATGTTGGCTAAGATTCTCAAGGTAATATTCCTTGTGGAATCTTTGCTTCTGAGGGTAAGAAACTTACAATGCAAGGGTAAAACTAATATATTCTTTAGTTAAGTAGAACCAACAAGCAGGTACATACAATAAATACTTATTTTCAATATGAATTAGACTTTATACATTGAAATTTATAAAATAAGTTTTTTTTTTGGCAGTTTTGTGTTCTTGGTACAATAATAAAAATCTAATTGCAGTTGGTAGAAATCTTTTAGAATTTTTTAAACATACATACCAAGGTTTGTGGTGAATACAGTTATATATGCAGGTGGGCATGCCACTCGCCTAAAAGATACATAGTACAAATGAATACTCACATTATGAAGAATTTTCCTCGCCTTATTCAGGAGGCCGGAAACTTTAGGTGTACAGTCAATTCATTTATTTATTTATTGTGACGCCGCAAGTCACAATAACAACTTACGTCTCAGACAATGCAATAATAACTGGTAGAGCATACAATGTTTTTTACAGATTTCAAGTAATCGACAGCAATAAAAACCAAACAGAATTTTCAATCAATACTAATCTTATCTTTAAAACTATACCGATACAATCGAGCAAAGTCAGTCCCGAGTGCAGCGATGTTTAAACCATTATAATGTTACGCACTTCAATTATTACGAAAGTAAATGAACATATATTTTATAAATAACTCAATGAACACTATGAATTCCTATTATTTTTATAGAAAAGTGAATAAAAGTTGAAAGATTATGAGGCGTTACACTAGTGCGCGCATCTGTCAACTTTTTTCTGCGCTTCAAATCAAACTCGATCAAAATCAAAACAATGCTATGAGAGCCATCTAGTGGGACTTATTTGAAATAGGCCGAACCCGACCCGACGGACGACAACCGACAACGAAAACTGTTCGCAATTTTTTTTTTTTTAAGTCTCCCAACGGTCAGGGGCTTTACTTTTTCAGTCTTTCGACCATACCGCCTCGTCTTACGTAGTAAGTTTAAAAACAATAATGTCATTCGTTTAGATACTCATTATATTATTTATTTTATTCATTATGTCTTTCGTAGTTAATCCATTTTATATTATTTAGTCATTTTATTTTTGTCTTTACGTCAAATCCAGATGAAACGTTATTTTACTGTCAATATCAATACATGAACATTAACGTTTTACATGTTTTCATTCAGTTTTCAATTGTTTTCATTTTATATAAGGTCTTGGAAGAACTCGCCTTGAGGATGGTCCTGCGTTTGACCTACCAGGCATAATGTTTTTAGTACACAATTCCTGCCGTTCATACCGAACCTGAAAAAGGAAGCTATAAAATTTGAACATGACAATCTTTAAAACAAACTTTCCTAAGGAAAAAATTGTGAAACGATTGTGGAATTTAGCAAAGCCTTTGGCAGAGTCAACTACACAATACGTTCTGTAAATGAACTCTTAATTTTTGCAACAAATTTGGACTATAGCATAAACATTTTTAAAGAGCAAAAAACTATAAAATATATTTAAAAGGTGGCAACAATGAGCTTAATAAAACAGATGTGGGCCCAGTTAACCATTATCAATTTTTAAAAGGGGTAACTGGTCCGCGGTACCAGTTTCATAGTGGGCCGAATGACCCCTAACCCCGCTCGGCTCGTGCGTAGGAGGTCACAGTTTTAACCTAACGACCCCGTCTCACTGCACTGACATTCCGACAGGGAGTCCCACATACCCATGTGGGACTCCCTGTCGGAATGACAGTATACCCACTAAAACTCAGCGGTGTTCCCACCGTGATGGGAGGGCCATGGGAAACCGGCATAGCCTTTACTTCCACAGCCCTCCCGGCGCATGCCCGCCTAGATGGTATGGCGGGCCCCGCATGGCCCCCATGTTGGGGGGCTACGGGAATGGCCGAGAACACCTGGCCATTCCCGTCCCACACTGGTGGAGGCCTGTGCGATACAGGCAACGGTGCCCCCGCACCCGTTGCCTGCTGACCTCCACGCCCGCCTAGCTGGCGGGCCCCGCATGCCCCCCGCGTTAGAGGGGCTACGACCGCAGAGGATAGGGAGAGCGACAACGTAACACCGACACTCCTCTTCCCCTGCGGCCCCACCGCGTCCGCCATCTAACGGTGGCGGCCCCGTGAAGGCCGCGGAAGGTAGGGAGAGCGGCAACGTAACACCGACACTCCTCTCCCGCCGTGGCCTCCAATCCTCAGCCGCGATGTCTCCCACACGGGGGACATCGCGGCCCGCCTCAGGTAGGTTGCGATGTCGCCCAAGCGGCACCGCCACCTACCCGCAGGCCGCTCGTCGTCGGCTAAGCCGCAAAGCCTTGACGAGCGGCCCCCGCTGGGGTTCCTCTTAGCTTCACCGTGGTCCTCCGAGCCACGGCTACTGAGCCCCCCCGCCTCGTCAATGCGGGAACCCACCGGGGGGGAGTTTTAACCTAACCTAACCTAACCATTTTTTTAAAATTAACCTCGTCTAACTAGTTTGATTCTTGATAGCCTGCTAACAATAACCTCTTTTTTTTTCCTTATTTGTATTAATTAAATTATATTAAAATAAAATTGCATTTTTTAATTATATAATTCCCAAAAAATCTTATTTTTGCCTTTATATTTTTTGCCATAGCAAATAATTTGACCAATCGTTTATTGTCTAAAGATTGTTTGCTGTAATAAATCATTTGATTAAAGACCAAATGCCTAAATGACATTATCCTTGATAATATTCTGCCAAGTAAAAATTTAACCAAATGAAAATGTGCGTACTAAAATTATTTCAAACATTGCATTGGTATAAAAAAAGGTTGCTAAAATTTGTTTGGGTAGTGAAATTTTGGCAAAATCTTTTCGGCAAAACGGCAGGATCCTCCTAGAGAGTTGTGTTGATGACTTTAATGATTATAATTCTGTAAATACATATTTGTTACAGCCGTGAATCATATTTTAATCAACGTACAACTTAGTACTGACCAGCAAATTGCAAAAAACGTATGAAAATTTGAATGTCGTGGGCTACAGCATCCACCTTAATGTTGTATTCAGTAACTTGACAGTTGAAGGGTTACCAGGTTTTGACAAAAAAAAAGGTAGTGAGGTGGTGCAAGAATGAACTTAAATAATGCACTTAAATGCAAACTTTTTATTTTAAATTTAATGTCTTATAGATGTATAAGAAGAATGACGTCTACGTCTAGGGTTGCCAGAGGAAATACAATGACAGAAGTAAAAAAAGTAAAATAACATGGTTTTTATTTTGTTTCTATTAGAAGAAAATAAAAAAAGGAAATTACTATTTTACTAAACTAATAACGACTTTTATTATTAATTATTCTTATATTCCACATCTTACATACGGATATTTAAAGTTTTATTTAAATTAAATAATTTTTATCAGTCGTTGTTTACTCAAAATCATTCACTATCCCAACACTATAGTTTTAGTATGGTAACATGAATACGAGTCGAATACCCGAAGTTTAAGTCGAGGGTTAGTTCCTAGGGGTTGGTACCAACGTAGCAATCGGTATATTTTGGTAAGCGGAAAAATATGGAATAAAACGAGATTAATTAGATTGTTATTATTTTGAAAAATAATAGATTTGCAGCGCTAATCAGAATTATACCGAGACCCCAAAAAGAAAAATATATAGGTTTGTAATGATATTTTGAAATGTTTCCTGTTTTATCTTATAGTTGTTGTAACTTTACTATAATGTACAGCCGCCAGCAGGTCAAGCTACCCGAAACTGTCAAATTTTTCCAATCAACCTTGAACCGGCGTCTGTACTTTTACAACAATTAGTAGGTATGTAGAACGTTTGTACTTTCGAGCGTGCTTATAAAATAGTTCAAGCGATAACATTTTTTCTAAATAACTACAACTATTTCAGTAATTTATCATTGATGGTGTAATATGTAGCCGCAAATAACACATTGTTTATACAGGTATAAAAGCAAAACAATGCAGAAAAATCTAATTAATTCATCAAACACTTTTACTAGTGATCTCTGTGTTCTCTTTCTCTGCTCACGCGGTGCCGTTAGTATCGACAAAATGTCGACGAAAGTTTTAATTCTTCTCTCAAAACTCAAAAACTCAAATAATTTATTTCAATTAAACCATTTACAGGCACTTTTGAATTGTCAAAAAGTGATAAAAGCTATAATAATAATGGTGGAAACAATATCTTGGATCGTTGGATCTCATAGAACGTTGGATTAATTATTTTACGCATAAATACTGCCCGCACTCTTAAATAGGCATACAACAACACAATATATTTAATTTTAAGAGTTTTAAAATATATTGTAATACAATCGATTCAATAAAATAATCGACTACGTGCTACAGTGCTATCAAATTCGCTGAAAAAAAAAGAAAAGCGCGTATGTTTCAATAGACTATTCAAATAACAATATTTAGCATGTTACTTTCTGACAGCAGAACAGCATGACATAGATTTATACAAGAGTAAAAGTGATAGCAGTTCACAGATGTCAAAAAATTAAATTTTTGTCCTGATTATTGGAACAGAACATACAAACGATGATGGACACATTACTTTTCGTAAAAGAAAGAAAATAATCATTTTGTTTAGTGTACAAATGAGTAAATATTATGGTTTCAAAAATAAGTTTGTTACAGAACTAATTAGGAAATTATTCAATACAGTAAAGAACCGTCAAAATATGAAGCCGTTTTCTTATCGTCTTGATTAGATTATAATCAAAATTGTTTCTACTTCAAGTTCCTATAAAATTAGTTATCAATGAGAGTAATGAATTAGAAACAACCGTGTGTGCGAGATGTCTATTTCTAACTGCAGCGAAGAAGACGATGGGTTTCCACTCCACGAGTGTATATTTATTGGTGACGTTCGCAAGCTCTCGTCGTTACTAAGAAATCATGATGTGGCTCGAAAAGACAAACACGGCAACACGGCGCTGCACCTTGCCGTCATGTTGGGCCGTAAGGAGTGCGTGCAGCTGCTGCTCGCGCACGGCGCCCCTGTCAAAGTTAAGAACCTCGCAGGCTGGTCGCCACTGGCTGAAGCTATCAGTTACGGAGATCGTCAGACCATATCATCACTAGTGCGCAAATTAAAGTCGCAAGCACGGGAACAGATGGAACGTCGTAGACCTGATCTTATTCGAGCTCTAGCTCAAATACAAGATTTCTATATGGAACTAAAATGGGATTTCCACTCATGGGTACCTCTAGTCTCCAGAATATTACCATCAGACGTATGCAAGATTTACAAATCGGGTTCTGGAATCAGATTGGACACCACTTTAGTAGATTTCACAGACATGAAATGGGAAAGAGGAGACATATCTTTTATTTTTCAGGGAGAGAAACCTCCTAGTGAGTCACTAACTGTTTTAGATAACAAAGCTAAAGTGTACCAAAGAGTCCGCTATGAAGAAACAGAAAATGAAATAGAAGATGAGGTAGATATTCTCATGTCAAGTGATATACTCGCTGCTCAGATGTCAACCAAAGGGATTTCGTTTACAAGGGCCCAGTCTGGCTGGATATTCCGAGAAGATCGTAAAGAAACTGTTGCAGGAATATACAGGAGTGATATTTATACCATCACTGGTCTTGTATTAGAGTCACGTAAAAGACGAGAACATTTGTCAACTGATGACCTCCAAAAGAATAAGGCTATCATTGAAAGCCTTACTAAAGGAAATACACAAAATTTGGATACAAATGGGGAGCCTACCCGGCGTGCATCACTGAACCCCCCTCCTGACAACAATATTGATTGGAATTCATACATATCATCTCCCCCTGGGTATTACCCTAGCCTGGGAAGAGAGCTTGTCTACAAGGAGTCCTCAAGGAACTTCCGAGCCACTATTGCCATGAGTGATGATTTCCCACTAAGTGTTGACATGCTGTTGAATGTGCTGGAAGTGATTGCACCCTTCAAGCATTTTGCTAAGCTACGAGAATTCGTAGCAATGAAATTACCAAGGGGGTTTCCTGTAAAAATTGATATACCAATTTTGCCAACTGTGACAGCGAAAATAACATTTCAAAAATTTGATTTCCGTAATGATATTGCACCCGATTTATTTGTGATACCGGACGACTTTACAGAAGACCCATTGCGGTTCCCTGACTTATGACGCTTTGATATTCTAACACTGTTTGCAGTTGATGAAAGGCCTAATTGGCGATGTGAGGTCAGGCGATGCATAGTGAAGCGAAAGCCACGACACAGGCCCGTGAGGAATAGCCTACTCTCAATTGAATTCCCAATACCGATAGGTCTGGGCAGCTACTATTCCAGCCATTGTGTCCTTTTCGTTGAATAGCTAAATTTCAATGTAGGAATGTTAAATTTGTGGTGAATTGTCCTGTGTATGTAGTATTTTTGGTCAACAGTGTTAGAATGAAAATGTGTAATATTATTCCTTTATTGTTTTTAGTTACGGAAAGAAATGGCTCATGTTTTGATTATTAAATTATAGATTGTTTTTAATTTATTTTTTACTTTTATATATTTATATAAAACAACTTTGTGATTTTATTTCAGACAGTATATGTCACCTTTAAGTAATTTCCATTATGTTATATTATTTTCATATTATTATGTATTGCGTATGATGTTGAGATTCATTGTAAACTTGAAATATGTGTATATTATTTATTATTCAGAATTTTATCATATCTTAAATGATGTAAAAAGCACTCCGAAAACTGGCCTTCAAGAGTATAATACGTTTTTCGGGCCTCGGTATTAGCACCTATTCTGTAGTCCATGGCCTACACACAATCTAAGGTACACTTATGATCACTTAGGTACTAATTTAGCTGTAATAAAGTTGCAGACTGGAGCTTTTCAAGTAGGTACCTACCAAATGTTTTTGAAACATGACAATGCTCATTTATAGGTTGGAGCTTGTGTGGTGGTTTTATAAATTAGGAATGCTATATAATATTATATACGGTAGATCATCATAAATTAATTTCATAGTGATAATATTTCATGTAGAATACCATACTTGTGTCTATACATTGGTAAATGAGGTTTTAAAGGCTAGAAACCGACTTTTCATTTATACTCTCGTGCCTTCAGCATTTGGTAACTTTTTAAATACTTGTGTTAAAATATTGTTTAATTCAATTGTTCCTTCTTGTTGTCCTATATTTGTGTAAAATAAAATGTTTTGTTTAATGTATCATGTTTAAAATAACTTAGTCAATTGCCACATAAATTACCACAATATTTATGTGTATTACCACAGGTGTTCCTTTGTAAATATCAAAATTAATAAATGTATTTGAACTCGTTAGACTTATTGAAGTTTGAAAGCACAGCATGTACTTATTTGTACTGAATTTAGCACATAGTGTAAAGTAGAAGCCAGATGCTTGTGTAGTGACTTGCGCAATAGTTTCCTAATCGTAATTAGTATTTCGACAATAACTTTGAAATGACAATCCCACCAAAAATTAAGATTTTGTTTAATGTATGAAAGAATGATTTCTTGCCAATAGTGTTTGTTAGGTCAAAATATAAAGACAAGAGTATGTGTGACGAGCAACCTGTAAAACTGAAATATGAAAAAATGAAAATGTTGTAATAAAATTGAAAGTAATATTTGCAGTTTTCCATTCACATAACATCTCCTTGTATTACTTGAAAGGATTCAGAAGAGGTGCACCTGGCGCACATCTGGCGAGGTGTAGCGCGCTTGTCAATGCCAAACAAATATCGAATATGCGTCAGTTGAAATAAATAAACTTCTATGTGTGTAAATGAATAAACTTCAGTGTTCATTTGTTTGGCGCTGCGCTGTGTCTATCAAGATGTGAGCCGGCTCTGAAGTGATTGTGCTCAAGTAACAAATGACAGTAAAACTTTTTGGAGAGGTGCCAGGAGTTTCCTCTAGTGGAGTCGTAAGTGCAGCGATGCACAAAGCTCCATCCGATACGTGGTATCAAAGGTGTTCAGTAAATGTCTGAATCCATTGTGTCCAACCATTCGAATTATGAAAAGTTCTTACAAAAAGCCGGACATTGCCAGAACGGGCATTTAAGTTTTTTCAGTAGGTACTTGCTCATTAAATTATGTTGTTTTCTAAAATATCCCCTAGTCACAAGTTCGGACGGGGTCCAAAAACCAAGACATGTCCGGACAAATCGGGACGGATGGAAATCCTGGATGTGTAGATAATGCCTAAGTACCACTGCTGTTGGCACCCAACTCGAAGTCATTTACCAGTCTATCTATGTTTAGTGGCTCTTCACTCACTTAGCCACTGCTGTTATGCGGACGCCGATGTAGTCTGCGACAAAATTATCGGGAATCATCCAGATAATTTTCTCAGCTGTTCAAATCATGTTGATCACAACATGATTTGAACATCTGAGAAAATTATAGGCTACTAATATACCTACATACGCCAACCCGTCTAGAGCAGACATGGTGATTAACGGTCATGCCTTCTTTGTATGAGAAGAGGCCTTTGCCCTGCAGTAATAAGCTGGTATTAATAAGTATAAATTATTAATCGGATAAAAGATGTCAGAATGCAAGTTGTTATGTATTGTGCCGTCTTCAGTCTGAAACAAACCTTGTATCATTGAGATACAGTTTAATTTTCTGTTTCAGTGCAAGCTTTGATTAATTTTAGCAGTAAGTATGTAAATCCCGATATTTTCAACGCTGTGCGAGTGCAACATTAAGATAAGGGATTCAAAAGGGTTGAATCTTAAATAAAACGAAAATAATATTGAAATAATGTTTATTCCATTCATTCTGGGCAGGTAAAAACTGCATGTTATTTGCAAGGCAGATTTTACATGCAAGCAATTAATGTTTCCCAAAAAATCGCAATTTAAGTAAGTACCCACGACGACATATCAAGCTATAAATTTTCAGTACTTTTAAGCCGACTTCTCATTGTACGAAAAGGTCAGCTAAAACTGGAAAAGTTTAGCTTGATATACCGTTTTGTGTACTAAGTAGTAGCATTTGTCAAAACTAGCAATCTCGAAGGTCAATCATTCAGTGATACCTAGTCATTGCATTTTACAAGCGAGGGACGATCGTTGTAATTTTTACCTACAAGGACACATGACCAATTGCCCACAAATAATACCAACTATTACATGTTATTTTTTTTGTAATTACTATAAAAAAAAAGTTACAAACGTAAAAAGCAAGTACAAACTAAGATTAGTATGTATAGTCCATCCGCTAAAATACTGGCGCTCCCTTTGAAAACTACCGAAAGGCGCGTACAACCAACATACTGCCACTGACATATATCAGTTACAAAGAGGTAGATATTGTCATTAGATATTTCTGTTTTGCACGCCGTTCGGGTGAAACGCCACTATAAGAGTGGATAGACTATATAGATCCCCATTCCACCATCAGTTACATACAAAATCAAAACACAAATAATACCTTTCATATGTACAGTAAAGATGGTAAGTAAAAGCTAGTCAACATTGTTGTTAACCTGGTCACTTCATCACAAAACCCTTGCGTGTGGCTGCGCGGGGCTTGTTATCAGGCAGCATCAGTCCACCAGACTGCAGCCCCATGGTAACGACGTGCAGCGAGACAGTAGAACGCCGTGCTAGAGGACAGAACATTCAGTCAACATAGTGACATAACAGGAGCCTACTACAATCATTTAAAAGAAACACAGGATTACCTTGTTCAGCCACGTAAGTCTTAGGAATATAATTTACATTTAAGCAAAACTGTACAAATTATCATGCCTTATAATTTTTTGAATAAATATTATTATTATGGTTTTTAAATTTAATTTTCTCAGGTTATTATTACCTGGTATTTTCAGAATCTCACAGGTGTGAACCAAGGTGAGATTCTAGTTATTGTTTTGAGAAGGTAAATTGCTCTGTACTGCAGTGAAATTATTATCCAAGTCTAGTTGTAAAAATTTTCTTACTATGCGGCAAATGTTTAATATAGTTTTTATATTTAGTTTGTTTATTATTATTATTTACAGGGGTATTAATGCCATCATGATTTCAGTCTGAAAAAGGGATAGTGCTATCGGGCATGTATAGCTCCGTCTCTCTCTCTCGCACTGGAATCATGTTGGCATTACAACGTCATGATACGTCACCAGTCCGGTCGTCGAGAGAATGTGTTCTTGACACTTGGCAGTACGACAATTCTAGTAGCTCATAAAGATCAAATTCACAAAACACATATTCGCTTGTATGAAACTGACAGTAGTCATAAACGCATTCTCTTCTCGGCCAAACTGTAGGGCAGGTGATATGCACGACAGCACCCTAATCACGTAACACACTACATATATCAATCACAATCTGAATCAATTTGTGAATAACTAACCCTTTGCTTCAATGTTCGAAAAATGTGTATATTGTCAAACTGTCATAATGAAAGCCATGCCTACTACGCAATTACTCCACAGGTGACAACAGTTGGTTTCGCATGGTGCTAAATCGCACGACACTATAGCATGCTTTGGTGAACACCCGATAAACACCCAGAAAATTGGTTGCTTACCAAAGCACCGGGTTTAAGCCCGGTGGATTGCCCATCTATAGACGACACTCCACTTTTCGTCTACTGATATATGAGCGGAATTGTTCCAAATAAGTCAACACATTACAGAGATGAGACCTGTGTCCCAGCAATGGGAACGTTGTAGACTGGTTTTCCAACACATTAACTACATTTACTTATTTGATGTTAACTTAATTAGTTTAGATTAAATTTATGATAGGAATGTTATAAATACCTTCTTGGCGAATTTCGTCAACCAACTGGAATAGAAAAAAATATTAAGTTAAGTCGATGACAAAATAATTCCGGTTAAAGAATCATTGGAAATGTTGGGACAGTCAAGAACTCAAGCCCTACGAGCATAAATATATTAGTAATGTTCGGTTCAGCAATAATATCTGAGGGGCAATTCTCGTAATTTTAAGAACGTTCACAGTCTGATCTCAGTCTCAATCTGTCAAAAAATACTTCTAGTTTCCCTACATTTTGACAAGATTTTGACATTTGTTTGCCGCCGAGAAGAGACTGCTACTAGATTTTGAACGTTTTAAATTGGACCCTGTTAAGCAGAAAAGATCCAACCAGCAATTTGTCGAAAATCGAGTTCTATATATAGTAAGAATGTACACATCGAACTTAATATACGCAAAAAAGATCGAAGCAATCTGATCACTTCCACCAAACAAACTTCTATGTAAAAATGTTACCGACAATTTTCTTTTTTGCATATAAGATCCACGGATAGTTTTTTAAGAAAATCAGGAAACTTGCCTGTGGTGTTACATTTAAAATAATGCTAATTTACTTTGTTACCATTAGTAACTTTCCATTTTTGTATTCCTCTGCTTGTTAGTTTTATATTCACTCCTAAACTTCAAATCGTATTTACTCAAAAGTAACAAAATGTTGGTTGGATCTTTTCTGCTTAACAGGGTCCAATTACGAGAATTGGCCTTCGAATGTCATCATGACAAGACATGTGCGATATTTATGCATTATGTATGACTTATGAGAGATGACAACCTCTCTGGTATTCAGCTGCATCCGGTTAGACTGGAAGCCGACCCCAACATAGTTGGGAAAAGGCTAGGCAGATGATGATGAGAGATGACAACCTCTTTTTAAAGCCGATGCGGTATCCTATATTTTGACGTTGCGTGTTTCGTTAGATAGTTTTGGTGTTTCTTCGATGTCACATATATTTGCGGACTTCTTGAGAAAAAAATAATTAATGAATCATGAAATCAGATATTATTGCTGAACCGTCCATAGTGGATTTTTTTTATATATACATATAGTCAAATTTATAGATATAGTCATAAAAATGGCATGATGCCATATAAGTCCTTCATCATCATTATCATTGACAGCCCGACTTCACCCATTGCTAGGCATTTAGGTCTTGTACTTGGCTACAAGTATCGAGTTTCCGATTTTTATTAGGCTTCTTTCCGTCCGACCTTAATGATAATTACATTATAAAGTAGTGTGTTCCGTAACCGCCCAATAACGTAGTGTGTTCTAAATCCACACCCTACTACCAGTTTCACTCCTCGCATTGAACGCACGACGACATATCAAGCTATCAATTTACAGTAATTATAAGCTGACTTCTCATTGTACGGAAAGTCTATAGACTTCTATAGAACTTCTATAGAAGTCTATAGACATTTCCAGTTTTAGCTGACCTCGCATTATATAATGCGAGGTCAGCTAAAACTGTAAATGTATAACTTAATATGTCGTCGTATGTAGTCGTACTAGGTTGAGTTGATCGAGAAAAAATCGTGTGACGTCACTTAAAAAAAGTTATTTAGAAGTAATCCCTAGCCTATTAAAAAAAAAAATACAAATTATGTGTGTAGTTTCTATAATCCTATATAGTTTCCAACAATCTCATGATTGTTGGAAATCATTAACCAATAAACCGTCTGGTGGCGTCAGGCCGCTCCAGGTACAATCTTATCAAATAGGGACACTTCGACAACGCTAATTGCGACTGTATTACGCCGTAAAAGATGACTGTCCATCGATCGCTGGACATTTTTTTTTGGCACAATAATTATGATCTAGCCACACGACGAAGAAGGACTCGAACGCATAAACTGTTAGGACTGGCGCAGGACTGGCGCAGACCTGGCGACTCGCAGCTCATTTCGGTTTTACCTAACTAACAGAAACTTGGCGTCTCCACGAATAAATAACCTTAACCACGTACAAAAAAAAAATCAGCTGTTTCATAGAAAAGTGTAATACCTACGCGGTCAAAATGTATGGAACAGCAATTTACTTTTTTTATAACCGACGATTGTTTGTTCTCTACGGGGCTAGACATGTGCTGAATCCATAGTAACAGGTTGCGCGTCGATGTCCGTGCCACTCTGTATTTTGACTAGTGCAAGGTTGATATTCGTTCGCCAGTAATAACCGAGCTGCATTTGCAACACGAAAAGTCGAATGAATAAATACGTACAGCATCCTCCTCTACTTTGGGTGCCAGTTGTCTGCGGAAGCCGAGGAGCCGCCTGGTGTAGCCGCTGGCGATGCTCACGCCGCTCCGGGAAGACGACGACACGGACGGGAAGACCGACTCTGTGCACAAGAGATAAAGGGGTAGGCAAAACCGTATAGTGCGGCAAGCCTGTCTGTATCTAGCACGGCGGCTTTTAGCTACTCAAGCCTATAAAATACGAGTATCATCATCTGCCGAGCCTTTTCCCATCTAAGTTGGATTCGGCTTCCAGTCTAACCGGATGCAGCCGAGTACCAGAATTTTACATGGAGCGACTGCCTATCTGGCCTCCACAACCCACGTTACTGGGTAATATACCCGCTTGGTAAGAACTATGAAATATATATCTTTTATTTTGAGTATTTTGGCGTTTGCTGAGCTGACGAATAATTTAATGTTTTATGTCTCATAATGTCAATTACTTACTATTGTATAGAATCAAGTTCTTCTAACTGAACAGACAGCTGTGCTGCTGGGGAGTTCGTTGCGCCACTTCTTATTCCCAGATAAAGCACTAGGAAGTGGTGAAGGGCGGGCGTTTTGAGGACTGTCTTATGTAGTTTTGACGTTCAAAAAGTGCTGATTTTCAGCTTAGTTTGAATAAATGACTTTTGATTTTGACAAGGATCTGTCTTTTTTTTGCAACAGGACCTCCTTCACCAAGCTAGATTATGCTTTCTGCATTTTACTTTTCCAGTGATAGGTATTGCCGGTATCATGTAACAGGGAGCGAGCTTATTACTACGTACACTACACTACATACATGTATAATCACTATTACAGGCTGCTACAGAGAAATTCTGAATGGAAAAATACAACCGACCGAGCCGACCTAGGTATTGGACAGGGAATCCACTGCACACCCAATGAGGTAGTAAATACTACCTTCAACCAGTTTATAATAATGTTATATCAGGTGTGTTGGTCGCTGAAGGAACAGTCTATTGGGCATTGTTTCATACAGGCTGATTTTTTAAAGACCACCCAAATTTAAGGATGTGGTACAGACCATTAAACTTAACAACTTTCTCCATGGGACCAACATCGTAATCGTGAATAAAAATTCAGCCGTCCCATACATTTAGGTCGAGTAGGTATTGAAGTTTTCTATGGGACAGTTGATAAAATTTTCGCGATTACGCTATTTGTCCCATGGAGAAAGTTGTTCAGTTTGATGGTCTGTACCACATCCTTAAATTTGGCTGGTCTTTAAAAAATCAGCCTCTATAAAAATGTTACATATGTGCCGATACGGTGAAGGTCATAGTGTACGCATTCACGTCGATATATCACCCACATCTATGATCCTTAGGTACTACTTTTGCTTCGTTTACGTTCATACATCTGAGGGGCAGTTCTTGTAATTTTAAGAACGTTCACAGTCTAATCTCAGCCTCAATCTGTCAAAAATAGCTCTAATTTCCCTACATTTTTGACATTGATTGTCGTGGAGATGAGCTTGCGACTAGATTGATTTTTATTCTTTTTAATTACGGGAATTGGCCTTATGTCATAAACTCACGCCAGTTGCGAATACACACCTGCAGGCCAATTATCGTAATTTAAAACGATCAAAATCTAGTCGCAGTCTCATCTCGGCGACAAACAAATGTCAAAAACTTGTCAAAATGTAGGGAAATTAGAAGTGTTTTTTCACAGATTGAGACTGAGATCAGACTGTGAACGTTCTTAAAATTACGAGAATTGCCCCTCAGATCTTTCTGAAGAGCATCATCACTTAGGTCACTATATTATGTCCTCCTACGGCATCCTCTCCTGGCGTTTTCACTCACAACCACATCTACCTTTCATTCACCCTCTCAATATGACTAAACCATCTAAGCATACCTACTCTTTTCAATTTTTGTCACATCTTCTTTTAAACCGCAACGTTGCCCTATCACATCATTCCCCCCATTCCCATTTCTAGTATTAGCTAACCTATCATTGTACGGAAAGCCTATAGAACGCGAGGTCAGCTTGTGTAACATTAAAACATTCTACACATCTTACCATCAACGTCTAAGCTGGTTTCCTTCTTGTCCTCAACTTCTGCACCTGTCACGATCCTGCAAAAGAGGGTTTGATAAGTTACTGTCATGTCAAATTGCATGTCAGCTGCTGTGATTGGTTGGTCGAGAAAACGACTGCCAATCAACAAGAAAAGAGGTAAATTCAAGTCGAATTTGCGAACTAGCTTTTGCCCGTGGCTCCGCCCGCGTGGTTGTCAGAAATTATCCCACGGGAACTTACTACTGGGATAAAAAGTATCCTCTGTATTCATCCAGGTTATAAATATCTCTGTACCAAATTTCATTCAAAACCGCTTGGATGAAATTTGATACACGTGATTATTTAGTTTGTGATTATTTTTCTAAATCGTTGCTAATGTTCTGTGGATGTGTTTTAGTGAGTGAGAATTGAATGAGTTATCGTAAGTTTCTGAAACAGGGGGCGGAACCCGGAATCCGATATCAGCAGTCGGGTTGATATACGATGATACACTTTCGTACGTGACAATTTCTACATCAATGTTGTGTATTGACATCGACTAAACCACATTTTGATAACTTTCACGTTGATCAGATGTTTTACAGCCAATAAGTCCCGTCAAAATCGGTCCCGCCGTTCTCAAGTGATACGCTAACCAACGAACAGTACCTATTTTATTTTTATTTATACAGGATGGTAGGGACATCGACGCACAACCACGACTAACCTTGGATTCAATACATGATTAAACTTCCAAAGATAACCGACCAAAGATTTCAACGCCCCCTGCGCTGAATCCAAGGTTGTGCGTCGATGTCCCTGCCACCCTGTATAGATTATACAGATAGATAATAAGGGTGCCAATGATGATGATGAATGATCCTGACTTTTGCAGAAGTGTGTGCAACTGGCGCATGTTCTTGGGCACCAGCTGCTTCACGTCAGACGCGGACACGAGCACGGCCAGGCGCACGCCCAGCTCGGGCGCCTGCGCCGCCGCCTCGCTCAGCGCCGTTGTTGCCTTCAGCGCTGCTTCCCCGAAGTCGCGGGTCCAAAGTGCCACCTGTCATAGCCATTTATTGGTAAGGGATTCTAACAAGTTATCACAATAAACGTTTATTTATTTAAAGTAGGAACGCTAAGAGCAAATACATGTCAATTATTATGTCACACATTACGCTACTTGGGAAATGCCTAGGGAGACAGAATTAAAAAACATCTTTACTTTACATTGCAAATAAATAATTTTAGTTATGTTGTACCTAGAACTGTTGTAAGACGCGAGGTGCGCGCACGCCCTCTATTTGCCATTCCATCTTGCCGCACCAATGCTGGAGTTCGCGCACCTCTACGTCGCATGGCAAATAATTATAACACAATTTTTTCGGACCTATTTACATTAACACCTAACAAATTTCGAAACAATGTAACAATGTAAAAAAATAACAAATTAAATTTATTTATTAACTGTAATGTTAATAAATTATATAAGGTAATGTAAATTCACTCGCATGCCTACTTAGTTCTTATAAAAAATATTCAATAGGTAACATGTGGATAACGTTGTGAGTTACACATAAACTACTAACATTAGATACTAAGGTTTTATTAATTAAGAGACTTTGTGTAATTGTTTGTTTTCCCAAAGAAATAAATAAATATCGGTCAAAAACAAAACGCGACTACAACAACAATTTATTTATTTATTTCTTGGATCGCCAACAAGAAGCTACACAATTACATGCATGTTAACATAAACAGGGGCAGCCACAAGTGTGCGCTAGTAGTTAGTGTGCAACTAGTTCGTGGCAGTGATGGAACATTAAAGAACATTTAGAACACAATGTAACACGCTTTTATTTATTTCTTATCAGATTTAAATTATTTTTAAGTTTTTAGTTCTTTTTATTAATAAGCAATAAAAACTTGTTTTTAAAAAGTTTTTTTTTTTCTTATAATAAATCTTTTAGTGGCAACTGTCAATTGCTAATTGTCAACAGTTTCGTGTTTATATTTTCGATTTGTCTCTTCAAGCTGTGTAACTAGAAATAGTTTTTGACGACTACTATCCGTCATGTTGAATTTTTTCCAAATCCGTAATACAGGGAAAAATATTATCCAATGCGTAAACTGTAACCATGAATTCGGCGGGTGATTCTAGACCGACCCGGTTACAGTTTGTGCTCTGGTCGTCTTGTTCCTGTTTTCCTGTATAGCCAGTGTCACTCGCGAATATGAATGCAATGATACCTCATTTGTTCAAATCCGTACGCTCGTTTTGCCCCTAGAAGGGAACACAGAGCCAAACAAACATACATAACTGAGCATCATCTGTCTCCTGCCCTCATCATAATCTAATTGGGGTCGGCGCACCATGTCTGTTTGTTCCATACCTCTCATACATACGTACAAACATACATAACTACCAACAAAGAACATTAAACTCCTTTTCAGCTCCGCCGCAGTGGAGTAATTAAATTGGTCAGCAAGTAAATGCGGCGTAGTCGTGACTGACCTGGAACAGTCGCCACTCGTCGTCTCCCTCCACCAGTTTCTGCGCGCGCTTGGCGTTGGTCGCGACGACCTCGCGCGCGTGATGCAGGTGCACCTGCTGCCGTTCCATGCGCTCGCGAGACGTCTCCAACTCTTGCTCCGTTTCATTTCTTATGAACATTTTAATTATGCACAACATATACTAACAAAGTACAGTTACTGATCGTAAACTTGTCACGAAAAAATAACATGTAGTTTCCATTTTTCTTCATAGGAAACTACATTTTACAATGGCCACATCGATTCTCTTAATTTTCTTTTAAATATGACTAAGGGCTGATTTTTCAAAAGTCAGATTACTTTCATCTTAAGAATAAAACTGACAGTATGACATATTTTCTATACAAAAGCTGTCAAACCACAATATTTATTACTCCGATAAAAGTTATTTTACTATTGAAAAATCAGCCCTATTGAAATAAATTATTTGACTTTCGCAGACTTAGACTAAATAGAAACATGGAAAAACCAACTTTATAATAATTACTAGCTGCGCCCCGCGGTTTCACCCGCATAAGTTTCGATCCCGTGGAAATATCGGGATAAAAAGTATCCTATATGTTAATCCTGGTTATAAACCATCTGTGTGCCAAATTTCATCCAAATCCGTTCAGTAGTAGCGTGAAAGAGTAACAAACATCCATCCATCCATACAAACTTTCACGTTTATAATATAATATATATATATTATATAGTAGGAAGGATAAATTAAAGTCGCTTTACGTGTCTGTCTATGTGCGCGTATTTATAGATGCTATGAGTTAACCAAAAATAAAATGTTCACAAACTTCCTCGCATCGAGCTGCTTGTTCTTCTCGGCGATGAGCGCGAGGCGCGCGCCGGCGTCGCGGTTGTACTCCTCCAGGCGCGCAATGTTCGCCTGCAGCGCTTGCAGCTCCGTGCGCATCTCGTAGAACTGGTTCCTTAAGCTGTTCAACTCTTCTATTTCAGGCGCTAAATATATAAAAAAAATGTTGTATGTTATTTCATATTTACTTGGAGAAACTAACGCTCCATTAGCAACTGTTTAGACCAAAAACAAGCACTGTTTTTTTCAAGGAGTGAATCCAGCCTGTACAATTTCATTGTTTACTAATGATGTTTATTTCTGCAAGTAGATCTTTTAGAATACATTTTTTTATGTCCATTTTTTGTCAATATTTTAAAACTAGACGACTGGTTTCATTGTCTCTTTTATAGTCAGGACGTTAGAATGTATAAACAGTAAGCATACAATGTTCGCTGAGCGGCGAGATGTGGTGTATGAAGTGCTGGTGCGCGGCGTGCACGACGCGCAGCGTGGCCTCCAGCGCCGACACGTCGCGCTCGCGCCGCCCGATGTCCGCGTCCAGCGCCGCGCCGCGCTCGCGCAGCTCCGCGCGCTCGGCCGCGAACTGCACGTATGTGTATACGTACACTGCTTAGGCCGCGTCGACACCGAACTTAAAACTTGTCACAATCAGCAGTCAGTCGGCGACTGACGTTATTTTTTCCATTTTGAACTTAATGCTCATAGTCGGCGGCTTTTTTTTTTTTTTTTGTGGATGGGAAATCATCAAATGACTCCTCCCGCTCTGGGTGGAGCAGAAGGGAGTGTCAGACTCTTACTGACTAAAACCCACCCGTGTTCCTTCCTTAGCCCTTTACGTACCAGGGCAGCGGTAACCCTTTCGGACAATCCCGCTACATAGTCGGCGGCTGACTTCACGTTTGGTGTGAACGCGGCCTTATTAGTAAGGCCATATTTGACGTGGAGGCATGTCTGTGGCCTCGGTTCCGTAAGATACGCTAGCGCTGTTGATGCTCGCTCGTATAAATCGGCTCGACACAGATCGATTCATTATTTCACGCGCCGTGAAAAGCGAACTTTATATGTTACTAAAGAAATTTTGATATAGCAAATACTACTTCACCTGCAAAATACATATAATACAGTCTTCAGGAGAGAAATGTATAATGTTACTAATAGGATTAAGTACCTTGATTTTGAAGAAAGTCACCGTGAGCTGCTGCCCAGAATCATCTTTACCCAGCGAGTCAATGAATATTTCGTATCTGAAACATGGAAGAAATATTAAATACCAAATCCTGCAGTTTTTGTTGAAATAAAGAATGGAGAAAGGCGGTTATCAAGCTGCGCCGGACACCGCTCCGGTGTGCGGTACTGCTAGTTTGTTGAAATAAAGAATGGAGAAAGGCGGTTATCAAGCTGCGCCGGACACCGCTCCGGTGTGCGGTACTGCTAGTTTGTTGAAATAAAGAATGGAGAAAGGCGGTTATCAAGCTGCGCCGGACACCGCTCCGGTGTGCGGTACTGCTAGTTTGTTGAAATAAAGAATGGAGAAAGGCGGTTATCAAGCTGCGCCGGACACCGCTCCGGTGTGCGGTACTGCTAGTTTGACCCTACGCTTTTTGTATACAAATCAAGATTCTAAAGTCAAAGTTAAAAACCGCAGTACCGCACACCGGAGCGGTGTTCGGTGCAGTGTGATAACCGCCTAAATGCCGTTTAGGACCTAATGTTTTCACGACTGAATTTACAAGCCGAATTTAACCCATTGAAGGACACTGAACGAGGCACAATGGAAGATTAATTGTTATATATTGTAATTGTTATTATATGGGGGCGTTTATTGTCCCGCAGTCCCAACTTGGTATGCTGGCTGCTCAGTATCTGCATTATGTCATCACAAAACATGTTATAGTGGTGGTCGCAAGCGCTACTGCTGAGCATGAGGTTTCGGGCGGGTCGGGCAAAGTATTATTAGGTTTTGCCACCTGGAATGTATTGTGTACCTTTTGACAAGTTGATCGATGCGTTGCTCCCGCTCTCGTATCTCGGAGCGCAGTTTGCCGCAGTCCTCCAGCAGCGCGCGCTTCTGTACGGTGAACATGTCGCGCCGCATGCCTATCTCCACTGTGCGCTCGTTCATCGCCTGATGACGACAAAAATATAGCATTTAGTATGAAGGAAGAAAGGGAAAAGGGATTTCAAAATTGAAACTGCATCAAGTTGAATTCGCATCAGCGTCTTTACTAACTGTACCTTGTGGGGACGCCAGTGACTTCACGGACCTGGCCGACTTTGGGTATACTTAATTAAGAGATCATATTTTCGAGTGACTACCGCTACATGTACCTTACCAAGATACCGCTACTCGGGTATATTTAGTAGCACCAGTTTAAAATGAATCATTACTAAATATACCCTTTTTCAATAGAATAACTTGCTTGAAAAATGGCGGGATTGGTGCATAGTGCGAGTATTTAGGGTGGAGAAGATCACGTGGCGGGTCTAAGTTGGTTTACAAGTAATAATAATAAGCCCCTATTTCTGTCTACAGGGTTTAAAGGAACCTAACACGAAGGAGATGACGGGGACTCGTTCGCTCGCTTTGCTCGCTCATTTGAGCCCCGTCATCCCCTTCGAACTTAGCCTGTCCGAGTCGTGGTGCCTCAAGTCCCGAGCTCGCTTCGCTTGCTCTTGGACCGACACTTACAAGCACAAAGCGGTCCAGCACAGACTATGTATGTCTGTTGTAATATACAGTCTCGCATTACGCGGCCGGGTATATTTAGTAGTACGTAATCGCGCAACGCTAGGTCCTAAATATACCCGATTATGATACTCCAACTTGGGTATATTTAGTAGTTAGAAATTTCGAAAGCCTCATGCTAACTAAACCCGACCAAAACCCTATGGGGAGTTTCCACATGGTACATTTAGTATAAAAGCGTCGAATCAAGCTTACTTTACAGTTGGTGGCACTTGGCAGTTGTTTTAGTTCAGTCTCAACCAAGACCAACTGCATCAGAGTGCTTGAGAAGCGAGATTGTTTTGAACTTTATCTTTTTAGAGTTCTGTACTTCAAAAGGAAAACACGGAACCCTTATAGGATCACTTTGTTGTCCGTTCGTTCGTCCGTCTGTTTGTCTGTCAAGACCCTTTTTCTCACGTGGAGGTATCAAGCTGGAATTTATATCAAATACTCAGGTCTACTGACCCTTGGAGTTGTGATAAAATCAAACTTCTAAGCCAACGCAATCAAAAGATACAGCCGTTTATGCCGCAAATTGCCGCAAATTTTCGACACTCGCAAGGGAATCAAAACTTACAGGGTACTTTCCGTGAACTCAGAATCTTGAAATTTGGTACGAAGCAACGTCTTTTAGCACAGATAAAGGAAAACTTGCAAAAACAGTAAATTTTAGTTACATACCTACAAATTTGTACGAACCCTCGGTGCGCGAGTCCGCCTCGCACTTGACCGGTTTTTTTTTAAATTCTGTGATGCATTTCTCAGAAGCAGCTCGAAATATATATTTGTGTGTAAATCTGGCGAAATGTGGGTGTACTGTACATTTGTGCCCAACCCTTCTGGAAAAACAGACGTGACGTTTATATTATATTTTTTAAAGATACGTACGGCATCGATCTGCAGGCGCTGCTCGTCCAGGCCGAAGGCGGCGTCGTCCAGGCGGCCGACCGCGCGCGCCGCGTGCGCCACGCGCAGGCGCACGAGCGCCTCCTCCACGCGCATGCGCCGCCACTGCGTGCGCGAGCCCGCCAGCTCCTTGTCGCCGCCCTCCACGTTCAGCATCGCGGTTTTTAGACGACTTTGCTGTGATATGATAAATAATAATAATGTTAAGTTATGTTTGCTCAAGTAAACGGATAGATAGTGTATATAAGGCTTATAAAAAACGAGTCATGTTTTTACGCATAAAGCATGAATTTTTAAAGACTCCGATGCTGTCTTGTTATGGTCTTTCAAACACCGGTGCCGTCATTTTCATGACGGCCGTGTGTCAGTTATGTAACGGCAACCGTTGACTTATTAAACCCAAGCTATAGCGAGTAAGTATTGGAATTTATTTCATCGCCACTGCTCTCCAAACATCGTGAGGGAATCGGTATGTCTTCCAGGGGGCTTGAGCAGTGGTGGGGCCCAGTGGTAACAGCCGCGTCTTGAGAACTGGAGGTTTGAAACCAGACAGGCGCTTTACTTTGTGTCAATAGGGTAGTTGCCTGGGTAAAAAAGTAATTATTATATTTAGTCCGTCAGTTAGATTATCGAAAAATAATGCACACGTATTTTTTCTTTTGTCAATCAAACAAAAAATGACAAAGATAAAGCACGTCAAAATTTGGGAGTGGGAGTCGTGACGTCACTTGCTTGCAAAAATGTCGCAAGCAAGTGACGTCACGCGGAACTTTAACGGGCGATATCTTCATCATTTTTTATATAATTGGCAAAAGAAAAAATACGGGTTCAATTTTTTTTTAATAATCTAACTGACGGACTAATTAGAATTTTTTAGGAAAATAGCCAATTATTTCATCACTACTACTCTCAAAACGGTGAAAGGACACATCGTGAGGAAACCGGCATGTCCTAGAACCAAAAATTCGAAACAATGTGTCATCTACCAACCCGCACTGGGCCCGCGTGGTGGATCACGGCCCTCTCCCTCTCACCGAGAGGAGGCCTGTGTCCCAGCAGTGGGAACATTATAGGCTGATTATGCTTATGTCCTAGTAGCGGGAACATTATAGGCTATAGGATACAGTAGCTAGTGACCAGGTCGGCGTGCTGCACGCTGCGCGACTCCAGCTCGCGCGCCAGGCGCCGCATGTCGTCGTGCAGCTTGGCCGAGTGGCGCTCCAGCAGCGACACGCGCGCCGCGTGGCGCCCGCACACGGCCACCATCCTGCGCACAGTACACACATCACGCTACAGCGATACATGTTACTTATACTTGGCTCACGTCAAACTTTATGGCAGCTCTGAAGTGCGCTACTCGCTGCCAGTACCTCACCCCTCACCCCCGCTGACACGTGAATTAGTTACTGCGCAACGACTCGCCTCATGTTCCGAGCCGCCATAGTTTGAATCGAGCTGTGCAGGGCACGGAATCGCCGTACCGGCAGCGTCTACAAACGGCAGTACTAATAAAATTCGTGGCCCCGAAAGTGTGTTGAGCGCTACGAATAATATTCGTAGGTTGAGCGCACAATTTCTGTCAAGGACGCAATTCAAAGCCGCCAGTTTCTATACGTAACTTGAGTCGTAGTGCGGATAAACGGTTACACGCTTGGTTTGTATGGAAAGTGTTCACAATGCCTATCTTGGACTTTAAGCTCAGCGGGGCCGTTCTCGTAATTTTAAGATCGTTCACAGTCTGATCTGTCACAAATACCTCTAATTTCCCCACATTTTAACATGTTTTTGACTTTGTCGCCGAGATGAGACTGCAACTAGATTTTGAACGTTTTAAATTACGAGAATTAGCCTTCAGGGAGCATGCGCGATTTAATATTGCAGTTTTTTTCGCTCACTTCGTTTGCAACGCACTGCTTAGCGCTGAGACCCGAAAATCTAACAGGGTGTTTTTTGACGCGCCGGGATGCGCTTTGATAGATTCTCAATGCTCGGCTCAATACCGTGTGTTGAAAATACACTGCGCTATAAAAAACGAAATCCAAGACAGCAGCTAAGAAAATAATTTTCATGGTTTTAGTTAGAGGAGGTCGAAAATCCTGTTACACTGGAAGCCGCCCCACTCATAGTAGCGAAGTTCTGGGCACATGATGAGGATGTCGAAAATGAGGTCAATTCTCATATGCAAGAAGTGTACAATAGAAATGCGCGTTTGTCTACTTGTGCACACGGGTCACAATGACGGAATATTCCTACAATACCTGTCCTCTTTCTCTGCGAGCTCGGCCGAGCACTCCCGCTCAGACTGTGCGCCTTCCATGTGCGCCACCCGCGCGCCGATCGTCTCCACTTGGTAACACTACAACATAGATACCTCAATCGGCTTTAGTGCATAAACATTAAAACAAAGCTATATTTCACCGGATATCAACACCGATGGGTATCGATATCAAATATTGATGACATCAGGGGGGCAATTCTCGTAATTTTAAGAACGTTCACAGTCTGATCGCCGTCTCAATCTGTCAAAATAACTTATAATTTCCCTACATTTTGAAAAGTTTTTGACATTTGTTTGTCGCCGAGATGAAACTGCGACTAGATTTTGAATGGTTTTAAATTACGAGAATTGGCTTTCTGTGATGTGTCCCCAGGTAATTTAATTTGGCCTAGTGTTGTGTATACCTGTTTCAGTCTACGAAGACGGACAGGACCTACCATAAATTAAAAATATCAATTAAAGCTCAGAAACTTTTTAGTAGCTCATTGTGCACAATAAGTGTATAGAGGACAAGGAACTTATATCCAACCTGGAATGCGCATAGGCTGCCGATGCACGGTCCGAGCTTCGCGAGAGCCCTCTGTCCCTTTCATTAGGGTGACCAAACAATATGATGTACTAATATAATAGGATATAATATATTAACCAATAATTTGATTTAATAAAATAATAATAATTATGCTTTAAGGATGGATTAAAGTAAAACGCATTATGGAGGATTTATAAATATTTATTTGGTAGATATTTACAGTCAGCTTCACACATTACTAAATAAAACAGTTTTATGCAATTTCTGTCTTAAGGTTCATATTTTCTCACCGTTTAAACCTTTCCTGGACTACAAACAATTCAAAACCAAAATCAGCTAAATCGGCCCAGCAGTTCTCGAGTTTTAGCGAGACAAACGAACAGCAATTAATTTTTAAATATATAGATATACGAAGTGACGCACCTAAATTAACGATTAATATGGGAAGTTGAAAGTTTTGGCCCATCCAAGATCACGTCTAGTAAGTATTCGGTACACCATTCCCTATAAAGTTATCGTGGCGTGTATTACAGAACAGTCTCAACACACATATTACCTACTGAAATAAATGTTAAAATCAGCCTAGTATAAACATAAAATACCTATAACAGACATGCGTAATTATGCTTACGTTGAAGACTACCTCCTATTTATATGCTGCATTGTGTAAATAATCTTATAATTTCGTTCATTATGGGCACCCTACTTCAAGAATTGAAATATACTTATTTGAAGAAAGAAACACCGCATCCTGCATAAGATTCGCTTTTGCAACCTTGAATCGCACACTTTTTAACCATCTTTATTACGTCCGAATAAAGAAATTGATTGTTTTATCGTCGAATTGCGGTTAAATTCAAATCACCATAATTTACAACAAATTAATATGGCCGACGGGCTGCCAGTCTAACTTATATATATTCTACTAATAATCTTTTCTTTTTTAATTACATTTCAAAACAGTGTCCAAATTATTGCTAAAAAAATGTTCTCATTCTAACAGATAATTGAAAAATATTAGAAATATATCAGAACGAAAATTTATGTTTTTTTAATAAGACATGACAATATTATTTTTTCCTACCATTCCTATTAAATTCGGGAATAATCCTGCTAGCAACATTTTAGAAAGGGACACAGGGCTCTGGAAGCGCTTTCTCTCTCGGACCGGATTTCTCTTTGACCAAGTGATAGTCTATAATAGAACTTAGCTTCATATATATAAGGTTTATTTTTATATTGGTGTCAAATTGAAATGCACATTCCATGTTGGATATAAGTTCCTTGATAGAGGATCCTTTAAATATTTCCCTTTTTTTATTGCTTTATTATATTTTGAGGAGTATTATTAGTAAAATTCTGAACAAGGTATGCTATAAAATATACTGTGTCCCAGTAGTGGGAACATTATAGGCTGGTTATGTTATGTATGATATAAAATCTTACTTACAATGATATAGAGTGATTCTTTCTGAGACTGCGCCATTCTTTGTATACCTTTCTGTTTGTATTCCAGCTTACTACACACCGCCTTGGAGGCTGTGAAACAAAACTTGTACTTTACTAACTATACTTTGTTAATTTTTATTTAATTTCTTCAAAAAACTCACAGCTAGGATAGTGAACCATTAGTGCATAAACAGCCTATAATGTTCCCACTGCTGAGACACAGGCCTCTTCTCTGTAAGAGAGCGGGCATATTTACATGTATGAAGGTCTAAAACAGTGTTTTTCAACGTGTGGGTCGCCTCTCTAATGGGGCCGCCGTTTCTTTAAAATTATAGGAGGTTCCAAATGGAATCAAACACTTCAAAGCTTCAGTGGTTGATTGTGGGAATTCTATTTTTCTGTTTAACCAAAAGGTACAGAATGAATTTCCAAGTTAGAAGCAGCGGAGGGAAGGGGGTCGCGAAAGTACCATGCCATGAAAAACGTTGAAAAACATTGGTCTAAGACATCAAAATAATATTATAAGACAAAAAGAGTTTTTTTCATTTTCGCTAGTAAATAGTATTGTACCTTTGAGTTGCATATGAAACAATTTCTCTTCGTTCTGTAGCGCCAGTAGTTTCTGCTGTTCGTTAAAGGAGCAGTGCATCGCGCGCTGTTGATTGGTCGTGATCTGATTGGCGTAGCGCTCTTCTTCCTGATTATAACATTAAAAGTATGAATTATTAACATGAAGAGCCCACTGCTAGACACTGTCATAGACAAATAAATAACATTTTGTGTATAAGCTAAAAACGAATCGCCCGTTTGATGGCTATAGACTCACCCCCATTACTATTATTATATTATTATTATTTTTAAGTTATATTAATATTGTATTGTATGTGTTTATATGGGCCTTGATGCCTGAAATAAATGGATAAATAAATAAAATAAAATTACATGGGACTTAAACATAACTGGCAAAATGTGTGTGTACTATAGGTGCACCACTGCGTAACCCTCCGGGGCATACAGACGTGATGTTATGTTATGTAAATGCATACAGAAGATGAATATACAAGTTGAATTTCTTGTCTATACTACTAAACTGTCTCTTGTCTAAAGGAATGCCTAATTAAGCCGGGGATAGGCTAAGGTAGGCCGTGAAATTAAATTTTCTTACGTTTTATGCAATCTGCAGGTCAGTGTCAGGTTGTATGTTAACAAAAATATGATTCGCGAGCGTAACGAAATTGTACTTACAGAATTATAATCATTAAAATCATCAACACAACCCTTTTTTTTGGGTGGGAATTCATCAAATAACTTCTCCCGCTCTGGGCGGAGCGGTATTAGGGATGTCAGACTTTTACTGACTAAAACCCACCCATGTTCCTTCAGTTGCCTGTGCCAGGGGCTACGGTAACTCTTACGAACAACCCGCGACATCAATACAACCCTCTAAGTTTATTTAATCCTGTTGAATGACTATTTCATGAAATATCATACAATACCCTGGTACTTTCCCCATAAGTAAGTAATGAGTCTTACATTCAGCATATCTTCAAGTTCCTTAACCCTCTTCTCCGATGATTTTGATTTGTCCAAGGAGTCTGCCAATTTTTCTTTATGTTCTTTAATCTGAAAGGTTTTAAGAATTAAAGCATTTATTACTGAACATTACACATTCGAGATGCGAAAACCACAGAACCGATCGAAGTGGCGCTGCTTGGGGGAGGCCTATGTTCAGCGGTGGTCGTCTTTCGGCTGAAATGAAGATGAGTGTACATTCGTGGACGAAATCGTTAAGCTCCATTCGGGTTTTCTTTACGAGACTTATTATTTTTCTGACTATGATATGCCAATAATATAAATGCAACCGGCTGGTTGAACCGGTTGAATGCCGCAATTACAGAAACAATTAAAAAGCCATAGTGTCTCGCGTGGATCCACGTTCACGCGATACGAAAGGTTAAAGACTCTATGCAGGGAAGGAAAGTATTCCTCTTAGGTTGTTGCGGTCTTTCTGCTCAGAGTATTTAGTTATAACACCGAACTCGCCTAGTTTTAATTTAATTTTGCCATGTAAGAGTTTTAAAAAAACACTTATTTTTTAAAATAAATATTATTAATCATCATCATTTAAAAATAGCGTAACCTTTTCGTTCTCCGACTGTATAAAGACGATTATCAGAGTAGTGGAAGTAATAGTTTATACGTAAGTGTGATATTGAGCAAGCTACCTTGTTTTCAGTAGCGCGCAGCACCGTGTCTTTGCGGAACTGCTCATCCATGATGGAGCGGTTCTCGCAGTGTAGCCTCTCCAGGATATTGCGCATGTTACTCAACTCTCGCTGATAACTTTGAGCCTGGAACACAACACCGTATTATGTTACATTCGTATAATCCGACAGGTTGTTTTTAAAAGCGTTATGCCACCTCCATGCGTTGCTCTCTTTCTATTTTGTTATTTAAGATATAATGTGTTTCTACACGTTTTTCAAACTTTAATAAGTATTGGTGGCGATATCTGGTACCTCTGCAGAACGTATGAAAATCCTGAAAAAAACATTTTTCACTTTGGATAATGTGTACTATTTTTTTATGCTATTTTTACATCAAAGGTCTAATGTGAGAAACCATTAAAGTTTTTACAAACGTATTCTGTACGGAATTCATAGATGTCGTCTTGATGACGGTTCTTTTTAACCGACGAAAAAAAACGGAGTTGGTTCACAAGTCGACGCGTACCTATATATTTTTTTTATGTATGACCACGCATAACTTTTTACAGAGTAGTCCGATTTTGATCGTTCTTTTTTTATTGGAAAGGGTATACCCTAAAGTTGGTCCTAAAAAATTCCAACCCTAAGGGTGGGAAAATAGGGGTGATTTATTGTTCACTCACAGATTTGAATGCCGACTTGTGTATTATTACTCTACTCAGTGCCACATATGCCTGCCAGCCACAAAAAATTATAAAATAAAAACTTTATAATAAAAAAATTAAACCGCCGAAAAAAAATTTTTTTTACTAAAGAGTTTTTTTATACGCTGTATACTATGGTAGCTGTCAGTAGTATCAATCACTAGCACCTGCAGTGCGATTCTGTAACCATCTCACCGTGAAAACTTAGGTGAAGTGAGCGTGGAGTGAGCTGTCATTCCAACTAATTTTATAAAAATTGTCACTTCGTAAATCAAACATCCGCAAATCTTTCCGATGTTTGTAAGTCGATAAATCATGTTATAGATTGTTGTGATTATAGTAATAAGTATTTAAATCCGAGCGAAATACGGAAACTAATAGCGAGTAACAAATCAAGTTCCAAATTAAACGTTCCTACAGATAAACCCAAAAAAGGGACAATCCCTTACTACTTTGGTCGTTTTGAGGATACAACGCCCCACAAACATAGTTCCTCTCTGCAAGTTCTGCAACACAGCCCAAAAGGTCAAATAGGGACTATACCTTATTACTTTCCTGTGTTAAACAAGCGTGACTCTTTTTTTCGTATCTCAAACTAACAAAACACACCAGTTTAGAATACTCCATCAAAATATAGCGAGTTTATTATCTAAACAAGAACTACTAGAAATGACTATTCAGGAATTAAAAGAAGCGAGTAATGATCCTGATGTTATATGTCTATCTGAAACCTTTGTAAAAAAAGGCTATGAAAATTATGTGAAAATCTGCAACTATCAGTTGGCTACTAACTACTGTAGAGAGAAGCAAAGAGGTGGCACATGCATATTAGTGAAAATGGGTTTACTTTATAAAGAGCTATCATTTGTAAAAAACCATGCAACTCAAAATACTTTTGAAGCTTGTGGCATAGAGATTATAAATAATAAATTAATAGTAATATGTGTTTATAGAACACCACAATCTGATCCCAATCTGTTTTTGACAAAATTAAACAATCTTTTACACGATTTGTCAAACAAATACAAGTCTAAAATAAATATAGTTGTGGCCGGTGATTTAAACATAAATACTCTTAAAAAAGGTAACATCACAAATGGATTGCAAGATTTATCTAACAATCATAATCTACAAATCCACATCAATGTACCTACTCGCAAACTGACTTGTATTGACCATATTTTAAGCAACATTACCAACGCAACTACCGCTGTACTACCCCTGTATCTATCTGATCACGACACAGCACAAATGTTAAGCTTTCCAATCAAAAAGAAACCACAAACATCAACAATATACTATATTTATAAAAGAGACTATAACGTAGACAACATCCGGAAATTTAAGGAATGTCTGGAAAATCTATCTTGGTCCGATTCTTATCTCAAAACTGACACTAACTGTGCATTCAATGATTTTCATGAGCTACTGTGTCTGTTGTATGGCCTCTGTTTTCCTAAAGTAAGAGTTAAAATCAACAGTAATAACGAAAACAAACAAAAGTGGATAAGTAAAGGTTTGAGACAAAGTTGTAAAACTAAACGGAAGCTACGGTATAGATATTATAAAAATAAAAATTTAATTAATAAAAATAAATATAAAAACTACTCTAGTCTGCTAAATAAATGTATTTATAATTAAAAAAAAAGTGCAAATATAAAATATATTCATAATCATGATAACAAATGTAAAGCCACATGGAATGTCATTAAAACCGAAATAAACAGTAACACGAAATACACAGTAAGTTGACTTATAAAGACAACATAGAATGTATTAAATTTAATGATACAATAACTACAGACCCTGTACAAATGGCTACTATATTTAATAACAATTATGTTAACTTAACGCATGTACAAGGGGAAAAAAGCACAAATCGAAACAGGTTCAAAAGTACGTGCGTCAACTCTATGTTTCTTAGACCAATGGAGGTTAACGAGGTAAGACAGGAAATAATGTCTCTGTCCAACACTAGGTCGGAGGGCTATGATGAGATTAATACCAAAATCGTCAAAGCCTGCTGCAACGAACTGACCAGTATTCTGACGCATTTAATAAACACGTCATTTTCACAAGGCATCTTTCCTGAAAAATTAAAACTGTCTTTAATAAAGCCCTTATTCAAGAAGGGAGATAAATGTGACATCAACAATTACCGACCTATAACTCTAATACCCATATTATCTAAATTTTTTGAAAAATGTATGTTTAAAAGGTTAACTGACTTTTGCAATAAATTTCATTTTATAAGTGACCAGCAGTTTGGATTCCAAAAGAATAAGTCCACATCGTTAGCTATTTTCTCCCTCATGCAAGCTATACTTTCAAATATTTATAATAATTATATAACTACAGGCCTCTTTTTTGATCTATCGAAAGCCTTCGATCTGGTGTCACATGACATATTGCTACAAAAATTGGAAGCTGTTGGTATTAGAGGACCGGCACTTCAGTGGCTGTCGTCCTATTTATGCAACAGAAAACAATGTGTCATCATCAATAAAAAATATGAAAATAATGTCATAATATCCTACTCATCAGAATATAAACATAATAAATATGGCGTTCCACAGGGAAGCGTGCTAGGCCCGATATTATTCCTCATTTACATAAATGACATCATAAAAATAACTAACCATAAATGCGTATTATTTGCTGACGATATTTCTATTATAGTGACATCTAATAAAAAATTAAATACCATTTCAGAACATGAACTTGACATTAATAATACAATTGACAAATTATTGCATTGGCTTGACATTAACCAATTGAAGATAAATTTAGACAAATCCGTTTACATCCAATTTAATCGATCAAATAATACCAAAAATGACATTAAACTCAATATTAATAAAATCAATTAAGTAACGCGTACTAGATTTTTAGGTGTAATAATAGATAAAGACATTAACTGGAAAGAGCATATAGATAATGTTAGCACTAAAATTAATAAATTTGTTTATGCATTAAAACAAGTAAAAAATGTAACTAATATAAAAACTGCTCTAATGTCATACCACGCGTACGTCGAATCGTTGTTACGTTATGGACTAATAATGTGGGGTAACAGCACTGACTTCCAAAGAGCATTCATCGCTCAAAAAAAGTGCATGAGAGCAATTTGTGGACTTAAGCCCGACGACTCATGTCGACCAATATTTAAAAAACTTGGTTTGTTACCGTTACCGTCGATTTACATTTATGAATTATGTGTTTTTGTTATGAAAAACAAGCAACTATTTAAGACTGCTAATGATGTCAATCCTCGGAACCGACGAGACCCATATAAACTGGTGTTAAATGATTTGCCTAGACTGTCTAAATACAATAGAAACTGCATGGCAATGTGTGTGCGCATTTATAATAAGATACCAAGGCATTTCAAAGCTTTAAATACAAAATTATTTAAAATAAAATTTCATAAGTGGTTACTCGAGTGTAGTTTTTATAGTTTACAAGAATTAATAGATAAAAAATGTTGATGTTTTAAAAAAAAATACCGATTATTGTTGCCTTAACTTTTCTTTTCTTTAAAATTTTGCATGCTATGTTATAACCTAGCTAAACATGCTTGTGCCTCAATTTGTATATTTAACACCCTTGTATACCATGTTTTACGCAAATAAATATTCTATTCTATTCTAATGCAAGGGATTGACATTATTGACAGCTCACTCTAAGCTCACTTCACCTAACTTTTCACGGTGAGATTTTTACAGAATTGATCGGCAGGTAGAATGAAGCTCACTTCAAGCTCACTTCACCTAAGTTTTTACGGCGAGATTTTTACAGAATACAGGGTGACAGGGACATCGACGCGCAACTTGTCACCATGGATTCAGTACATGATTCAAAACTCCCCTGCATAACCGGCGAAAATTATCAATGCTTGGTGGTCTAGACTCATGTGCTTAATTCATGGTTACAATTTGCGCGTCCCTGCCACCCTGTATACCGGGTGTGTGGGAAGTAATAAGAAATGTGTGGTGTTATACGAATGGATAGAATAAGAAATGAGTACCTAAGGGGAAGTCTGAAAGTGGCACCGGTAGCTAAAAGTTTTGTGAAAATCGGTTGTCATGGTATGGGCATGTGATACGGAGGAATGAGGAAAATGTCGTGAGGAGAATTTTGACTATGAATGTCGATGGGTATAAGAGTAGGGGAAGACCAAATAAACGATGGATGGACTGTGTGAATGGTTAGGAAGGATGAATGTCGAGATGACGACTAATCGAGAAGTATGGAAGAAAAACGACATGTTGCGCCGACCACGAACACATTGGGATATGAGGGCAGGAGAATGATGATCATGATGGGTAGTAATAAGGTGAGGCGCCCACCTCGCTGTCAAGCGAAGTATTCATGTCCATCAGTCGTTGGTGAGACAAGCGGATCTGACCGAGCCGATTGGCGAGCCCCATGTTCTCCAGTGAAGCGTCGTTGTTGTTCCCGCGCTGTTGATCGCAGAACGCTTGCTGCTCGCGACAGTTCTCCGCGAGCTTGTTTGATTCTCTCTCCAGTACTGCATAGTCCTGCAACATAGTATACATTCTTTTAAGCCGTATACAAATATCAATTACAATTATTGCAAAAACTCGAAAATGGCTCGACCGATAGTTTTTTTTTTTTTTTTGTTTTGTTCGCCCCATTAGCCCCCAGTAGCGCAAAATAGTTTTATAAAAAGATAATTTTGAAAACCCCAAAGGAACAGCCAAAAAATCGAAATGAACGAAGCCGCGGGTCATCTAGTAGAAAATAATATGGATGGCAGGTTAGTTGGTAAAATGTCACTGAAACTTATTTGGACATCTGCAATAACGATGCTGCTGAAATGTTTACGTGCCTGTAATTACACCGGCAGCCCCTCAACCCGGTACCCGGAAACGTTGCTTGGCAGTAGTTCAAATTCATAAATGATTTTAAGAGAACTGCTTCTAAGGTCTTTCGTTGTTGGTTGGACGTGAGATTTGGACTATGAGCGACGTGGTCTATTTGCGATCCAGTCATTCTGATACCAACCCATATGTATGTGCCATTTTTAAGCGCTAATTGTACATTATTAACCTATATAGATATTAGACCAACAGCTTTCTGAAGAATAATTCTATACTAATAATAAAGCTGAAGAGTTTGTTTGTTTGTTTGAAAGCAGTAATCTCTGGAAGTACCAGTCGGATTTGGAAAAATCTTTATGCATTTGTTAGCCCAATTCTTGAGGTAGGTTATAGTATTAACAGCTAGCTATTTAACATCACGCTATGGCCCTTTAGAGCTGAGCAAAAAGAACTTTTAGCGAAAACAAAGTAATACGTGGGAAGGCGATGCGATGCGACAAGGTGGGTCGGGGGAACAAGAAATTAGTTAGTAAATTAATAAATGTAGCATACTAACCCACACTCGGTTTTGTGCCTTCCACATTCAGTCTGTGCCAGTCGCCATTTCAAGCTCATCAGCCAATCTAGTTTCATCCCCGGTCCACACTTTACCGATTAGCAGCCTCCAAGTTATTCAAGGCCTCGTCAGTGCCAGCTATCATCAGTCGTAGATAATGATAATTGCTTACCTCTCGAATGTGCTTGATGTCTTTGTCGCGCTGCCTCAAGTTCTCAACGGCGGATGTCCACATGGTCATGATTTGTTTCCTCTCCTCCATGCCTTGGACCACCTGGTGACACCCACATTCAATTATCTTAACTTTGGAAAAAAGAGAAGTGTTCAAAGGAATTATAACTTTTTTTTAAAGTGTTCTGCATTCGAGACTTATTTGCTAAAAATGAAAACAAATATGAGTTTATGGAAAAATAACTTTAATTCCTACAAAATAAAGTTCAGGTTACGCTACAACTTCAGACATTTTTATAACTTTTTCAATAGTGCTAGTCACTCTGAAATCAACTTAATTACTTTTAAAATAAAGTTGATATTTGTATAACTTGAAATAACATTAATTTGAAACATTAGTTTGAATAGATTTTAGATAAGTTAGGTAAGTATAGAATTAATTTTTTTTAGAAAATTATAGCCTTTATTATTTGTACTCAACGTGTGGAAGGAAGAGTACAAAACAAACAATAAATCGAAGCAATATATATTTCTGCAATATTCCTTCGTTTTAGGACAAGGACAAAGTGAAATTGGCGGTAATAAAAACACTATATCGACTTTTTTATATAAATGTGAAAAGGGCAGGCAGAAGAAGTGATGTTGGAATTGATAAGGTAGGTAGTGGCATACTATCGAATAGAATCAAGTTCTTCTAACTGAACAGACAGCTGTGCTGCTAAGGAGTTTGTTGCGCCACTTTTTCTTCCCAGCGAAAGCACTGGGAATTAGTGATGGGCGGTTGTTTTAGGGGACTGTCTTATATAATTTTGATGTTCAAAAGCGCCAATTCTCAGTCTAATTTGAATAAAAGACTTTTGATTTGATCGATTTGAGTTTGCTGGTGGTACCTGAACGGAGATCCTGTCACAGGCGCGCTCCTCGGCACTGAGGTTGGAGACCAGCTGCACCAGCCGGTCGTGCATGCGGTCATGTTCCAGCTTCAGCTTCTGTCTCTTTGTCTCTAATGCCTATAAAACAGTTCAACATATTAGTTTCATTATTTTAATCTGTCCGTAAAATAATTCAAAATTACAAGCTGCAGCGCTTTATGAGTTTCACGGAAGAACTCGCTCACATCATAAGCGAATTTACACCGAATCGACTACTTATACTATAAAGTTCGAAATAGCAAGTTGCGTGACTCGAAAACTGGTGAAGACCATGGATCTTAAATTTTGATCTATACATGGATATTGTAAAAAGTGCATATTTTCGCAAACTCATCCGCAAATTCATGCAGTTTGGGAAGCCACCTTAAGGCCCTTTGTACACAGCACGGGTTCTTTGCGGTACGGCGTATAAAAGGTGCCGTAGAAAAAAAATTGTTTTTCACGACACGAAAATCGTGTGTGTACAAAAGGCCTAAGAAGTATCTTGTCTCAATAAAGGTTTATCAATCACAGAGATTTTTATAAAAATCAACAAATTAATGTAAAAGGTGATTATGATTAAGCAAATAACAGTAGACTGTTTCTAATTTCAACCAATAATTACTTTTGCTTTGGAAAGATCTTGTTTTGTAAACTGTTCAATGGCCGAGATGTCGCAAGCATATCTCTCGAGGGCCGCTCGCCATTCTGCTAGGGCTCCTCGCTCACCACACACCTCAGCCTTCATAGAATCAGCCTTTTTCAAGAGGTTAGAGATCAGTTCTGAAATAGTTAAATTCTTATTTTAATTTATTTTTAAAGTCATTTTTTGAAGGTATGTTTTAGATTCTAAAAGGTAGCCATGTTAACATGTAAAGTTATATGCTATTAGTCATTCCACTTTTTTTTTTTGGGGAAATATTTAGTAGTTATGACAATTAGCCTCTGTCCTTTTCAAGGTGAAAAAGGACAAAGGCTAATGAGGGAACCTGGTTGTAATTGTACCTGTATCGAGCCTGAGACCTCCCAGGCTACCTATCCATCATATTAAATAACGATTGGTTCAGTGGGTTAGAGGGGGCGCAGTGAACAAAAAATTAACAGATCCAGTTATTTTTGCATACTTAATAAAGTATGGATTTTTTATAAATGATTCCCCACTATTAGGCATATTCTGTATCATCTGTCTGATCAGAATACCAATAGAAATATGGTCACATGCACACTATACAGAGTGGCAGGACTGGCAGGGACTAAGGACATTGAGTACATGATTCTGATATGCCTGTGTTGAAATTTATCATTGGTTATTTAAAAAATTGCTGTTCCATACATTTGACTGCATAGGTGTTGTACTTTTCTATGAAACGGTATCACAACAATAGATTTATTTTTTAGATAATCAATGAAAAATGTCTATGGTAGCGGGGCCTAGAATCATGTGCTGATTCATGGTTACAGCTTGTGTTAATGCCAGCCTATATAAGTTGCCTAACTCAAACTCCTATAAAAAGTCATTTAAAAACAAACCCCCTACAGTAGCATAAACATAATATGCTACACCTCTAAGTAGTAGTTCTAGTCTTCTAGAGAGCACACTCTAACTGCCAAATGTCTCATAACAAATCTATTTAAAGTACTGAAAATTAATTACAGATTAAAAAGAAAATATATGTATAAAATATCATTTCAACCGACTACTCTATAAATAAATACCAAATCTATGCTGCATTTTTAATTCAATACCAAAAAATAATTAATGAAAACAAACAAAGTAAACCAAACTAAAGAGAGTGGTAACATTGACTTAGCAATCTGGCATTACTTTGAAACCTTTCAATCCTAGTCTCGATGTCCCTGCTCTGTTTGCAAGTCTCAATCACATCCCGGTCAAGTATGTCCGCCTCATTGACACTCAACTGCCGCAGTTTCACTTCTTGCTCCATCTGCTGCTTGTGCGCAAACAGTAAACGCTAAAAAATACATACATTTATGGCTTTTTATTAACTATTACGAAAAAATTATTTATGCATTTGTGCCACAATGAATATCTATAATTTAAAAATAGAATTAATTTCTGGAATCTACCATATAAGTCAACACTTACAGTATTCTCCTGATATTCTGTAAGGACATGGTTCTTGTAGTTGTTGAGATCACCGGTTTTCTGTTTTTGCAAACTTAAAGCCTCTTTCAGGCGCTGTAACTCAGTTTGTCTGAAATAATGATGTACAAAGATTATAAAAATGATGAAAACTGATGAATACTTTCATTATAATGCCATAGTATACCTGTCAATTAGTTGAGTTTCTAGTTCCTGGTTCGCTGAATGTGCTAAAGGAATTCGGGTTCCTTGATTCCATCCTAAAGCATCTAAAAGTTGGGCCATATAGCCAGGAGGCTTTGCTCCTTCAGACATTTTTGCAAAAAAATATAAATTAAAGTTGTACACAAAATATATTAGCAGCCAGCCAAAACCGAATTAACAAAGTTATACGATATTGTTAAATCGATATTATAAAATGTATTGTATATCACTAGGCGTCATCACCAATAACAATAACAAACAAATTCACCGCCATTTTTCAAACAATAACAAATGACATCGGCTGGTCGGCCAGATTTTAGAAGTGATAAAAAGAAATGCAAGAAACCGTAAAATTCCGATAAATAATTTAAGTAGATACGTTAAAAAATTACCTCTACGGGTCACGACTCCACGAATACTTCTGTTTTTTTTTCTAGCCTGTTCTCAGTTCTGTGTCACGACTAGGAAAAGGCCTCTCCTCTCTTCCATATCCGTGCATAGTGCGTACAGGTACAATCGTTGGTTGGAGTCTTATTTCATTAAAAGCTTCTAACGGGTCTCTGCGAGTTACCTTGAGCCCCTCGTACGGCTTCCAAAGGTACGGGTTTCCATGATTCCGAGAAAAGTCAGAGACGTAAAAATAGAAATCTTTTACAGATCTTTTCCAGTTTGAAAGGAACATTATATATTTTTTAATATAAACATTTTGTAGCCACTTATCTGCCCAACGGTGGGTCGTTGCGGACTAAATACATTATAAAGATAGAGATTTCATGAGCAAAATATCCATAATATTGGCCCATTATTACTGAACTAAAAGTGCATTTGAAAACATTTTCTTTTCATTGACAAAACAAGATAAGTATCTGCACAAAATCAAATCAATCAAATCACAGCTTCAAAAAATTAATATATCAGTTTTATAAAATATCTTGAAAGCCCGCCAAAAGATTAGGTACGTAGCATCCATGGCAGCATCCAAAAATAACTCATCAGAGCTTTAGTTTCGCGCTATCGTGCTCGCATGTGGCGTGTTAACCCTGTTTAGTTTTCATTAACTTCATAATTGCGGAAGTCTTCTTTTTCTTATTAAAATGAGTGCTAATGCAGCTTCTTTACCCTGTCCAATTTGTGCGCATATTGGTGTTTTCGAATCAGTACAGTCATTAAGAGACAGATTGATAAATGTGTCAACAAATAAAATGCTGTGTCCAGTATGTCAGGAAGAAGTATTTGGTTTAGACAAACTTACGATACACTTGTTTAGCCATGTGAAACTATTGACCACAAAAGGAAGCAAAGAAAAAGAAAGATTAAAGGGTTCGGATGAAAAAAGTAATACGGAAAATCAATCCACAGCGCAGCAGAAGAAACCGAAAACGTCGGTGGTTAAAAATAAAACTTCGTCATCTGCAACAAATGCTCCAGTTAAATTTGTGAAAATTTATCCGAAATTACCAGTGGTATCGGTAAGCGCAGTCCCTGTTTTAGACATATCAAGAAGTCAAGAATGTGTTCAAGGCAGTGAACCAATGTTTGTAAAAACAGAAGCAACATTAGTACAAACAAACACTACTTGCAACATCTGCGGCTTACAGTTTATCGATGCCAACATTCTGAGAATGCACAGGTGCTTAATTCACAATATTGACGAAAATTCAAATCAAACTTTTACCCGCTATCACTGTCATTTGTGCCCAAAAAACTTTAAAATGAGAGGTTCTTTAATGGTTCATTTGAGGGTAGCACACTTTGGATTTTTGTCTGGAAATTCAAATTCTGATGCTCATGTAGACGAAACTACTGGAGGAAACCCAGATCAACAAGATGAAAAATTGTCTCAATTGGAAAGAAATGATAATAAACAATGGCAATGCGAAGTATGCCGTAAATGTTTTACGACTAAATATTTTCTGAAGAAACATAAACGTCTTCATACAGGTTAAAATAATAATTGGTGTTAGTTTTTGAGGTAATTCGTACTAACAGAATAACTTAAAATTTATTTAGGAAGCAGGATAAATTTTAATGGCTTCTAAGGGCCTGCGCACCCTGGCGGAATGGCATGGCAAGGGATTTTTATGCGATGAATAGGAATATAACTTAGTAGAATGACAATCAAATTGAAATTCCAATAAAATTTAAAAAAGACGTCGCGACAGTGAGGATACCGCATTGCAGTTAGTATGAGCTTGAATGTTGTGATGTCGAAGGATCTCCTGCTGTGCCGCGCCGCCAGTGGACGCAAGCCCTAAGCCATTAACGCTACATAAGGTATAGTCGACCTCGTAATTGCTTAACTACCTTATCGACAAAAACTACAAAGATCTATTCCGTCGTTAAGCCGATATGACAGTTAGATAGTTTCATTCAACCTTACTGAAGTTACAATTTATCGGGAATTGTTGGCAGAAGTGGTTCAGCAATAATAATTATGATTTCGACTATTACATTTTTGGTTAAATAACTATTCACATTGGCTAACTAATGATAACGCTCAATTCATTCCGATAGTTACTATTATTTTGCTTTTTTTAGCATTCAAAATACCACCACCATAAAGTCTAGTTTAAAAATAAACATAGGTTAAGAAAAAAAAATTATTTTATATTTTTATTACAGGTGAAACTCCATACGCATGTGCACAATGTAACAAGACGTTTACATTTCAGCAGTCGTATCATAAGCATCTATTGTATCACAACGATGAGAAACCTCACACATGTACCTACTGTGGGCGCGCTTTTAAAGAGTTATCAACGCTTCACAATCATCAACGTATCCATACAGGAGAAAAACCCTTCTCTTGCGAAACTTGTGGTAATAAACAATAATATCCAATAAATGATTTTATTTTTGTAAGTAGGCAATGACTGAGAAGTATGAAAAGTTATTATTCAGTTGCCTTTAAGAAGTCTTGTGTATATTTTGCAGGTAAATGTTTTCGTCAACGGGTTTCTTATCTCGTGCACAGGCGCATTCATACAGGTGTTATGCCATATAAATGTACGTCTTGCCAAAAAAGTTTTCGGTACAAAGTATGTATTATTATAACTTAAGTTGTTATGTAAAATCTAAACACGGCGACATATCAAGCTATACAATGCCAGTTTTAGCAGACCTCGCATTGTACAGGGTTTTCGTACAATGAGAAGTCAGCTTATACTGGAAATGTATAGCTTGATGTGTCGTCGTGCGTATCTACCTGAATATAGTAACTTATTGCTACTGTTTCTTATTTTAGGTATCACAGAGAACTCACAAATGCCAAGCGCAACCACCTGGCACAGTAGTAAGACAAACAGGGGAACTTGTGGAAAAACTTAAACAGAAACATAGTGAACCAGACACAAAGTCATCCGGTAAACAGATTTCAATGACAGAAAATTTAAATTATAACGATGTGTCTGAAGCAAACGCTGAGTTAGTTCGCACCGGAGCTAAGTTGTCATTGGAGGACATGGAATCCGAACACTTTTCGTTGATTGCCGAATCTTTTAATGAAAATGGAGTCTGTAATAATAAGTCTCCTACTTCAAGAAATATGCATACTGCTATATCGGACAAAAGTGATGACGGCATTTTCAATCAAAATATAGAAGAATTAATAGACTCCATACCAATACAGGATAAAAGCGTGCCATCACCTTCGGAAATTCTTAAAAACTTGTGCCTATCTAAGGAAGACGACTACATCGGAATTCTTCAGCAAACAGATGAAGAGAAAAACTACGAAATGTGCAAAGATTTCAATGTATTTCTTTAAATTGTGCGAATTTAAATTAAAAACATAAATGATAAAATGCTACTTATTATTAGGTTTCCTCATAATTCCCACATAAATAGCTACATGCGTACATAGGTACAGATTTTTTTTCACTGAGAATCATCAGCTAACATTGCTATCAGGCTATCATGTGGGTGGTCTTCTTCTTTTCGTGGCGATTTTGACTCAAAATCATCACGAGTGATGCTCATGGTTCACCTTAATTGATGTCTTATTTGCTTTTGAGTGTTGGGAAAGAAGAACGGATATCCTTTTTCACCCACAGAAAGACAGAATATCATCACATCATCATCACCATTTCGCCGAAAGACGTCCGCTGCTGGACATAGGCCTTCCCCAAGCACCTCCAACTATAACTTTTATCCAGCCAGAATAATTCTGCCAGAATAGAACTTTTTATTACTATCCGACTTCAAAAAAGGAGGAGTGTAGGCACGTGTACATGTGAATAAATAATAACAGCCGCATTAGTCGATCGAAGGTACAAGCTACGCTTGTCACGGTCGGCTCGTGGATGGGTGACCATCCATTACGCATTGGGACCCTTCGTGCCTCGGAAAGCACGTAAAGCTGTTGGTCCCGGCTGTCATTCGTAGATCTTTAACAGCGGTAAAGATAGTCAGAAGGCCAAAATCTCTCAACCAGGCTAGCCAAGGGGTATCGTGTTACCCAGTAACTGGGTTGTGGAGGTCAGATAGGCAGTCGCTACATGTAAAATACTGGTATTCAGCTGCATCCAGTGAGACTGGAAGCCAACCCCAACATAGCGCTCCATAAAACTAAGTAAAAAACTAAGTTTCTCTGTCTACGAGATTGACAAAAGACATTAAAACTTTTTTTTAGTATTACAGAAGTGGCATGTTTTTCTTTAATGTCGTCAATTCAGCCAAGAACCGACTTTTTCTTTCAAAGGTTCATTTCATAAACAATACATTACATTTATTCATTTTCGACTAATGTAAAAAATATAAATCATACATATTGGAAAACCAATGAAACCGAAAATATTTCTATTTTTACCGTATAATTTCCGGTTCTAATCGGTTTTTTAACGTAAAAAGGCATCCAATGCACTATGCTTTGCTTGCTTCGCTGTATGTGGCAGAAAAAAATATAAATGAGGAACCAGCTGTTTTTGTTCTCCAAGCGCTTGAAAATTGGTGAAAATCAGTATGAATCAAAATTAAATAGTGTCATTTCATCCTAAGTCAGTGACATTTTGTGAACTGAATGTGAAATTATTAACATTCTTGTAAATTCATGTGGTGTAGAAAAATTAATCGATTTGAAGTTTTGTCAAACATCATTCGCGATAAATGGACTGCGTTAGTGATTTTATTCTGCGTCTTACTTGAAGTACATTACAATGTGTTGATTTAGGCCATCAGGCTAAGTTTTAGTGTCCATTTCACTGCTGCAACGGGACTTCATGAAAACGTAAGTAATTTGATTATCGTAAGGGTGATTGAAAACTTAGCTATTGATTTAATTTCCATAAAATTGTACGAGTACCTACGTTTGTTTCGTGGTGACTACTTAATAGTGGAAGGTCATGATAATCTCCTGGCTTCAAATGACTTCCTCGTTAATGTGTAGAGAATTATGGTGAGACCTTACTCGAATCTATTTTATGTACACACTGCATCTATGTTCTTGCAACATGGAGAATATTGTACTTGAACAAAATGGAAAACGTTCTAGACAAAAGATTTTGCTTTTCGACCAGCACATTAATGAAGATTTCAACATAATTTGTTTGCTAAGACAATGGGAATAGTAAAATATAACAAATCATTGTCTGCTAAAGGTAATCCTTTGTTTTGTTTTTATTGAATTAATTTGACTGAATCTATCACTAAACATGTATGTAATATTACATTTTCTTTGGAGCATTAAGAATGTTTGAATTAGGAACATATTCTCTTAGATGGCTACGTGGAAATGCTTCATTGATGATTTATAGTATTCATGAATTATGGAATTGACTTTCTTGTATTGCAATCAAAATAAGGTTTGAACTCTTAAAATTATGATATTCATGATGGTCAGATAACTTGACACATTAGATAAGTTATTTTATATGCTGACTCATAGAAGTGAAGTCAGTATGGTTCTGGTCAAGGCCAGGCCTATTCTTATATTATTGTTCTCCATTGTGTAGGCTATACAATAATAGTTAATGTCTTAATAATGTAACAAGATTACCAGCAGATTGGTTGATGGGCTGACTACGCAGGCTAAGTACTGCTACTTCATGATCAATTAAGCAATATAGAGACTTGTGGACATTTTTAATGCACCCATTCTCTTAATGACTGAAGTGTGAGTGTCACAGCCTCGTGAATTGGCCGTACCACCGGTGGTATGCCGGGAGTTTGCAGTATTAGTGATCAAGCATTCCTCCAGTGGCACACCCCGGGGTTTTAACTGTTAAAGCCCACTCACTCTCGAAGAGAGGAGGCCTGTGTCCCAGCAGTGGTGGGAACATTATAGGCTGATTATGCTGTGTTTATGCCTTTCAATTATCTTAAACGGGAGTTTTCAGGATTTATTGGAAATCGATCAGTTTCTGCCGTTTAGCAATTTGATGAAAATAATTTTACTGTAATTCAGTTTATGGTCAGTTCCACAAGTATCTGACGAAAGTGTAAACAAACCCTGTTCAGGTTAAATTCTTACACAATCACTAAAACAAATAAGTAACATCTATATTCATCTGTATTTGGAAGGTTTCAACTTTATATCTCACAACTTTTGTGAAAAATTATTGTTTGTTTGTATTAAATTGTAATTAAAAAGTCATCAACCAAAATTCTATGTTATAAAATTAACCTCGATTGTCAAATGAAGAACATCTTTATTCAAATAATTTAAATCAAAGCACTCAATTTGTATAGTTACCGGCACGTAAGTTGGCAAAAGATTTACAGGTACATTTCCTGGTCCATTTGTGTACATTTTCATCAGTAATAACAGCTGCACGGGTCGGTCGATCAGGTTAGGCTACGCTTGCCGCGGTTGGTCCGTGGATGGGTGACCATCTTTAATACCAAGACCCCTCTGTGCCTTGGAAAGCACGTTAAGCCGTTGGTCCTGACAGTCATTCGTGGATCTTTGACAGTCGTTACGAGTCATCAGATGCCTGAAAGTCTGACAACCAGTCTTACCAAGGGGTATTGTATTACCCAGTAACTGGGTTGTGGAGGTCAGATAGGTAGTCTCTTCATGTAAAATACTGGTATTCAGCTGCATCTGGTTAGGCTAGAAGCTTACCCCATAGTTGGCAAAGGCTAGACAGATGAGGTATTTTTGGAACAGACCAGTCTCCGAGGAAAGTTTGGTCACCTTACTTTTTCGCTGCGACGGGAAAACTCTACGAGACACGTCACGTAGTGCTTTGAACACCTCGTCAGCTTTCTCGTCAATAGTACCTGTAGTTTCCAATAGGTCGAATCGATTTTAAAGTTCCAATTGGAACTTTTCGGATCCTAGAGCGGCTTGGAGCTGCGTAGGTCGGAGTGTATGCCTCATCATGCGGCGTCTCTCAGCTCGAAAATTGATATTTAGTGTGCCTCGGACAAGTCTGTGATCGCTTCCGGTATTAATCCTACTAATTACAGAGACATCTCTAAATTAATATATGCTTCCTATCCGTCATGATGAAGTCTATCTCATTCCTTGTCACGTTATCGGGGCTTAGCCAGGTCCACTTCCTTTGGGGTTTCTTTTCAAAAAACGAATTCATTAAGAAGAGCCCCTGCGACTCCAAAATGTTGACCAGCATTTGCTCCCTAAGATTTCTGCGCCCCAAACCGAACGACTTTCGATTCGCCGGGTTCTCGTAATGCCACTTTGGCATTGAAGTCCCCCATAACAACGTTGTAGTGGGCCTCTGTGGTACTATGCATTGCCTTGGCAATATCTTCGTACATGGCCTCGGCTGTCTCGTCAGAGCATGCCGAAGTAGGCGCATATACCTGTATCACTTTCAGGTAGTACCTGTCGGTGAGTTTCAGTACAAGGTACGCTACCCGTGTCGACACACTACTGATTTCCACAACACTGCTAGTCAGTTCCTTGTTGGCTAGAAAGCTGACACCGCCTTGGGAGAGGTGATCACCTTCGCGGAAGTAGAATAGGTGGCCTGACTCCAGGGTAATCGTGTCCTCCCCCTGTCTTCGGACTTCAGATAACCCCAGTATTGCCAGTTAATGCGAGCTAACTCTACCTCAAGTTCGGCAAGGTGATGGTCCAGCCTCATCGAACGTCCATTGTACGTAGCCAAATAAAGTCGCCGTTGGTAGCCTGCTGTAACCCGGGAATTCTTCGCACCCCCCGTCCCGCCGTAACCGTGACCGCTACCTTGACCAGGAACAGCGGGACCACCGGGAACTGGGGGGCGTTGTTTTGGCTTTTTGATCATGTGGGAGGTTTTATGCCCATAGTCACCACGCTGCTGGGCATGCGGGTTGGTGATCACGAGTCTTCTATTTTTAGTCTACTTATGTCACTGGCATGACAGCTGACTGACATTCGCACTATATAGTTGCCGACTGCTCATGTTTGCTCACTCGTTTCGTGTTTTGCGATGCGTTTTGAGTGCTTTCCCGATTATTCTTCATTTTTCACGACCACTGCTTTGTATTTTACGGATCCCGACCCTGCCTACCTTGTATGACCCTTTTTTTCACACTGGACACCGAAGATCGCTCACACGTTTGACTTGGAATTGTTATTTTGGATTTTACTGCCGGCTTGTGGATTGGATATTATTGTTCAAACTATGGATCGCTGTGTGAATTGTGGGATAACAACTGGTCACTGCAATACACTGGGCCGACGACCCTTATACGATGATCCAATACCTCCTGGTTACTTAAGGATCGCATACAATCCCGACGTATAAGACGAAAAACATTTATATTTTAGTCGACGGGTCTCGTAGAGGAAAGGCTATAATAATGCATTACTGTAATTGTTTTGTAGGGAGACGAACTGTAGGTTACCTACTGCGCTAACTGCTAGCAACCAAGATCATATCCACCACCACCTGCACAATTCCTAGACATTTTAATTATAATAGAAGACGAATAAAACACTATATTAAATGATTTTTTATTTTATTTCAGACATCCTTTCCATAACTCCATACCAGTTACCTACCTATGACTTGAATTCATTGACGTACATTCATATGATTTTTGAAACATTTTCTACTAAATATAATAACTATTAGTGCAAAAGAATATATTTTGCATTTCAGGAATCAGCTGTTAGTTAAAGATTGTAACATAACCTCACTTTTACTTAATCTCTTATATCTCTGTTCTCAGATTGACAAAATCCGCAGAATTTTCAGTGAAAGGTTGATAATATATATAAGCTATTAATTGACACCCACTTTCATCTTTTTACACCCAGGCCCAAGATTGTATGTAATCGTTTCAGTCTCCTTTAATAAATTTAAATGGGACCACAGCGCAAGCTCTATCTACCAAATGAAAAAAACATTTTTCAGTTACCAACAAACAGAGAAACTTCTCTTTTAATCCGGTTAAACATGTCAAATATGGGCAATTTGTCGTAGAGAACTGCCCATAATTGTCGTCATACATAACACAGTATTTACCTCTCCCAAATAGTAATACAAACAAGACCCAGGCCTCAGCCTCACCCTTCTACTATAAGTTTACTGCAGCTATCGAGCAGCCCAGGGGGGTGACCACCACCTCTTACACCAGTATTATTTTAATCTTACTTCAGTGTGAACAAAATGGAGCTCTACGGAACAAATAGCTACATCTCTTTCAGACACTGAAGTAAGATTAAAATAATACTGCTGTAAGAGGTGGATGTCTATAGGATTAATCATAGTTTTGCTCATTATGCATGTTTTAAAAAATATAGGGTGGCAGGGACAACGACGGGCAACCTGTTACCAAGGAAAAAAAGTAGCTGTATCATACATTTTGTCCGCGTATACCGCGTTGGTATTGCACTTTTCTACGAAATAGCTGATTTTTTCTTTGATAACGGACGAAAAATTTCAACGCAGTGGGGTTCAGAATTATGTACTGTATCCATGGTATGGTTGCGCGTCGATGTCCCTGCCACCTTGTAAAGTAAATTGAATATTATTATTTATTTTTATTTCGCACATGACGACCATCCTGCGTCATTATATTAAGTAGCCGACTAAGTGATGAGTGCCAATTTTAGCTGCATTGCTAACCGGTAAATATTTCACCGCATTGCGAACTTTCGGCATTGCTGATTGTTGAGTTATTGTCGTAATGTCGTTATTGGTTCTTAAGATTGCCTTTACAGAATTCTTTAGCCCTATATGTCTCCTAAACCGTATGTCAGACGTTCCTCGAAAAGTAAGATACAGTTGAAACAGTGGCCAAAAAGTGGCCATTCTGTGTCACTAAAAGAAAACCCATTGACATGTCTATCTGCTTTTACCGACCTATCTATGATGTTCATATTATATTGGTCTTTACCGAGTCTCAGAAATCCAAAGTCATAGTTGCACAGGGCCATGCACCGTATGATATTAAAAATAAAGCAGACCGGATTTGTAAAGATACACTTCGAGACCGGTATCGCCGATCGATGTAGGCAACAAGTCTGCCAGGCTAAAATGGAAGCGGGCGAGCCATATTTGCAGAATACATTCAGAAAAGTATAAGTCATCGGTACAGAACAGTGGATCCGGATCGCGAAAAAGAATATTGTCGAGACTATTTGGACACTTTTTTTATGTTTACAGTAATTGGCCAGAAAAAGCGATTTAAAGTGAAGTAGAATGTACAGGGGGAATATATTTACCATCCTAGCATCTCATACGTCGCCGTCGCTTTCCTTGTCGAGGGCAAGATGTCTTTCGTATTGCCAAAAATCCTTCTACTAAGTTTGGTAACCGTTGAAAATGTTGGTAATTTGCTGGCCTGGATTCCGGACCGGCTGTGCTGTAGCTTTTGTCTATTAATATCACCTAGTTATTGCTAAAAAGATTGCAAAGGGTTTCCATTTGCCCCAAACTAGGCAGGCTTGAATCTTGATCAATGCGTTCGACGGATTTGTGTAAAATTGCTGTTTGCGTTACTGAATTTTTATAGCCAGCGTTATTGAATATTTATGAACTGGAGTACTCCACCGTTGTCATCGAATGATTGACAAGACTCATTTCGCTAGTATGCGCCCACATCCCATTCTGCGTTACGCTCGCCAACGTATCTCGACACATTAAACGAAGCGATAACTTATCGTCAGCGGTGCAGCCATTTTGTTTACCTCTGCCGAGTGTGGACCGAATTTACAGAGGTATACCTATAAATACCCAGCGCCACGTTGCAACTATCAACGTAAACCACGGTTTCATTACATTTAAGTATCTTATGTCAGTATTAATTATGCTAAAGTGAGTATTCTTACGCATCTCCATTTGTGTTATAACGACAGGCCCCTCGAGATAATAATTATTAATATTAAAAACAAGTTGATAAGTCCAATATTGTTGTTGCGTTGTCGGGTAGTTCTCAATGAAATATGCCAATGTCTACCAATATTCCTATTTGTTTAAATTTTTATTTATGTCTATCAAACGTAATTCGACAATTATTCGCCTTTAGTATACAGTTTTGATCGTCTCTCTGGAGCTGAGCGGGTCTGGTGAATTGGCAGGGGTACAAGGTGGCAGGGCAGTGGCGATGGCAGCCGCGTTCGTATCGATCCGGCGGCGGGGGCGGCCCGGACGCGGCTCACCCGACACCTCTCATTACCTACTGTTACAATGCAGCAGCGCCATATACATGCATTATACAATTTTTTCATTTGAATAAGTATTCTTGATATTGTGGACGTCTAACCCACAGACATTGATATCGAATATAGGTAAGATTGGAGTCCTTATCGTTCACGCACATTCTGCATATCACGTTAGCTGGCAAACGTTATTTGTTTTGGAGATTACACTTACCTTGAAAAGATTAGATTTCATTATAGGGACATAAACAAACGTCTCTGAAAATGGAAATATTCATTAGGGGCGTCCTTTTGTCGTTTATAGGTCAACCCAGCCTGCAACTACGTAGGCGTTTTTCCTTTGTTACAAAATGAATTGCACGTTATCATTTGAGCTTAATCTCAGTTGTCGGGTGTATAACGATAGTGAGAACTCTCCAATTTCATGTAGAGAGGTAAACAATAAAGATAATAAAAAGTTTGAGAAACCCCATTTTGGTTGGTTTGGTTGCCTAGTCTTGGGGTTTGCATAACTTGTACATGCAATCAGTACTGCATAGTGCAATGGTTGTAAGAACATAAAAAACTGCTCAACAATCGATACGTATAAATGAGGACAAGGTTATAACTCATAACACTTGTTTGATTTAGCGGTTACTACATAATGAGCTATTGATGATCGCAGCACAGAACCGCCTCAATGGCTTGGACAAACAACATTAGTGTCCAGACCGCAAGTACCATGTCATATCTTGAACAATTTGTTGCAATATTTGAAACTATATCTGTACGTGAGTTTGCTTTGTTAATCATGCCGCTGGAAATTTCTCCACTACCTTACTTATAAAGGCTTAGTAATTGAATATTTCGAAAGAGCTAAACGCATCAAAACGTAGTTTACAGCACCCATACTTGAATTCGTCACTCTTTCATTGACAACGACGTGATACGTAAAGGACAAAAGAAAAAAAGGCCTACTCAGTTGAGGGTTGACCTATAAACGACAAAAGGACGACCTATTTAATATTTATATTTTCAAACAGCTAAGACGATCGAAAAATAACTACCTATGTGGGCTCGATTTTATCAAAGAAACTTTCATCACTGATCGATTTCATCATATCTTAGCTTATTAATATTGTACAGAAACCGGAAAGCTAGTTTTCCAGTTTCCATGCATTCAGAATTTTATTGGCTACCCAACTGAACGATGCGATAGCGCTCAAAGAAATATCTTGCAATTTTGGACCATCTTAAAATTCACAACATAACACAGTGACACAGACTCGTTGTTACGCAATTTAAATAAATTCATAATATTATGGAAATAAAATAAACACCATATCTGTGTTATTTACACACGGTTCATTGGTTTGTTGTGTGGACGCAGCACGTGGCAGTACTTATGTAACATCACACCGCTACAGAAATAGGCGTCCAACACCTGTCTGCTACTGACATGACACCCGACATGCAGGAATACGTCCGCATTCTGTCTGAATGTAACAAAATACGCTCTGTCTTCACAATGGCGTAATTATCTGTGGGAGGAATCTTACCTTCAGGAATGCTTGGTGATAACAAATTATTCACTATAATATAAAGGTCTGTATAAAAAAAAAAAGGAATTCATTATGTCATTACTTATTCACCACCATTTTGTAACGGTTGGAACTAGTTTGAAGAACGACATCCCATTTTTAGTGGCAATATTACAGAAACTACAATATAATCTCGTCGCCCATGCTTGATTATATTGCATCGTGTGGCAAGTACCTCTGTGGGTATAAAGCCCACAGAATCAGATACAATATTGGCCCACTTGCGCGTGTTGCGTAAACGGCCGTAGACTTGAACTCATTCTTTTCGCTGACACACTTTTGTTCGTACGTCCTCAATATGTTTTCGGAAATTGGCATAAATACTGAAGTAATTATATATTTTAAGTAGGTAATTAAATATTAAACTTCCTGGAAGTGTTGCTGTACCCTGAGGCTTAAACCGACAATGCTATGCTTTTATGAAAAAATTGGTTCAGTGAGAGCAGTCAATCTTTACTTTCCCAACTGGAGAAATCGTTTACATTCGATGTTAAGCTGCGCAGAGGTTGATCGTGATCGTAGTGAACGCGGAAAATTATGCAAGAGCCACAGATTGTCGTCACGAAACCTTTTGGCTACACGTCGGCCGACACGGTTGCAACACCATAGCTTTCTCCGCTCGTATCGAACCGAAAGCGATATTTATAGTTTTTCAGATATGTACACCGTCTTTCGCTTTATTTTCTGTGCTAGTTAGTGGAGAGCACAACATTCAACTTCGCTATAACTTATTTTGTTTTAGATTTCTAGCACCTAGTCCTAAACTGATCAATATTTTATTGACGATATGCCATGCCAGATGTTCTGCTAGCAACAAAATATCACGCTGTATGAAAACAATGTTCTTTCCTTTGTTTAGACCCGCATTGCATTCTTAGTGCAACGTTTGCATTTCATAAGTGCGAGTTAATTGGGTCAAATGTGCAGTCCACGTTATAGTCCGTAATACACCATTTCCATTTCTAACTATACACGGGTTATTTCAAATAAGAAAGTCTAATACAATGAAATATTAATATGTCCGAAAAATTCGCTTGTAACAGAACTTTATTATGCACAAATCTATTTCATTGAGCGCAGTTTATTTCAGTCGCGCGTGGTATGGCAGTCGACGCTTACCGAGTTTCGTACCTCGCTTCGGCTCTGGCCCGTGTTCCTTCACTAATACCTTCACGCTTCATGTGCATTACATCGTCGCTTTATAACATGGTTCCATCTCGGTGAGACTGATGTTTGCGGACATGGATGATCACAGTACTTGCGACACACATTCACACAAACTTGTTGGGACCGCTTGACGGCGAACGACGCCGTTTTATTTCTCGTATAGTGTGTCCGTGGCGGCTACTGGCTGTACAGAAATAGTCACAACTTCTTACATACAACCGACCTACAGAATCTCACCTGGTTCTTCTAACATTTTACATCTTGCATTATGCGTAAGTGCATTGTAAACTGCAAGGCCTCAAACATAAGCATACGCACAATGCTTACTTTCATCTACTCAAACAACGTCCGTTCCCCATAAACTGTTCCGTCTCCATGAAAACAAATATCGCGTATCTCCCTGTGACTGCTACACTGGCTATAGCTATTGCACATGTCTAGTCTGTATATACCGTATTAAATAGGTAGACAGCTACATACCTGTCTGTCTATGACGCCTATCGATTGTTTATGAACGAGAGTTGATCTGTCTGGCTCGGTAAAGGTTTTACAGGGGGTTCGTTGAAGGGTCGTTGAACCGCTAGGGCGCCGGAGAAGTCGCGTATGTATGGTCGCGGGGGCGCGGGCGCCACACTGGGCCGGGCGTTGACTCCCCGAGGGTGCACCGTGCACCCCAATTCAACTGCACATTAATTTAGTTGCACTCCCGCTAACTATTAAATGTATTCGTCAACTAACAATTTTAACAAGGAATTTAAAAAAAAAAGCTGTTCCCTACATTATGACGAGTTATGCGAACATAAATGTAGGGAACAGCTGATTTTTTTTTCGCGATTTATGTTTGGTCCATAGTAAAAGTTGTTCATAATGATGAGTACAATGACCCCTTAAAAGGATGCCAATGAATTTAATTTCAAGTATAATAGTAAGTTCATAAAATCAAATAGAATAAAAAATGAGCTATGTTCGCAAATATAAAAAAAAAAACTACTAGAAAAGGCTGACAAAGAAGCTATGTTGAAGATCTGTTGTTCCGTAATTACGTTTCTCGTTACTTATTCATAGTCCCCTGTACCAGGCTCCCCTGCCTGTTCCCTGACAACAATAAACTTCGTGCGTAACTGCGTACTTAACTGTTGTTAGAAACTTGAATTGTTCAGTTTTTGCAAAACCCGCGACTGATTGAGTCATAGAAAGCAAAGTGCTTGCCTTTTTTTTTAAATCTACCGGATGTTTTACCTGAACTGGCCACCAGGCTACCCCAATTCATTTTAAAACTAATCATAGAATTTTCTTCTAACACAACCTTTTTTTTTTTCATTGAATTATTTAATGGAGACATTTCATAATAACACACATTGACAAGTTTGTAATTTTTATTTTGCATGAAAAATTATTCTGGATTTTTCATTTCTAACTTAAGTACGTAGGTATAAGTTTTAATTTAAAAGTAATTGAAAACTTTTCTCATAAAAAACACTAACAAATCTTAAAATAATTATTTGGGTTTGGCAAAAAAATAAGAACAAATTAGGTCTTGTTTTGAATTAATTCAAAAAGTGAAACCTACATTATAGAAAATGAAATGAACTGTTGTCTATGCTTACCAAAATATATCATGGGTGTTGTGTTGCTTAGTTTCACAGTCCGCTGTCCGCAGGCTCCGCAACGTTGTTGTCGAGGTGAGCTGGTTTCGCACGTGGCTGCAGCAACGCGGTTGTCGACCCGCGGCCTTGTAGCATAGCCCCTCGATACGCATCCGAAATCAAACAAAAATAGGCCTTACCAAACCTTCGCCAAAGCACATATTCGCATAACAACTCTTCAATCAATCAAAAACTGATTCAGAATTCGCAAAACTAAATCGAAGTCGCGGTATCGAGTACGTACTTTAGAATTAGTTTCGTTTTAATAACACTGCCTAGTGCAGTGATTATTTCTTATCAACCGCACTGTGCCTAGTAACAAATAAAATACATAATATTGACCTACGCATCCAAACAATAAAATGTAACAATCCAGCCGTGACATTTACAGTAGGTAGGTATACGGGGTCGGAGCCAATGTTACGTTTTAAGACAATGAGCCGGTAACGTTTTTGTTAGCCGAGGAGAGGATAAACGTTCAGAGTCAAGGAAGGTCATGTTGGAATAACAAATTAGTTACTGCGCCGAGTGGCGACGACGGCGATTTGCGTTGTTTTTTTATTTGGTCAACTCACGCGCAGTTCAATAACAAGGCGTCACGTGACCAACTACTCGAGTTGGGTGCATCCCGGAGTTCGTGTACCTGAGTGATGAACAACCTTACAAGTTCAAAAGAAGGTAAACTTGAATTAATTGTTGTATAGCTACCTGGCAATAGCACCTGGTGAGTGCTGGTTGGATTTAATTATAACGACCTAATAGACAGGTTTATTTCGAACAAGTGCTGTTGTTCTTGCTTGCTTAGAATTACTTTTACCGTTCTGATTGTGATTCTGTATTGTTTTGAAATATATAATATGTTTTTGCACTAACTACGCTTCTAAGACCTACTTACCGATTAAAATAAATGTATTTGTGAGTCACAAAAAATAAGTTTGTTCATTTTCCGGGGGAGACAGATTAGTGGTCTCTACATTTTAACGTTCCTTATGCTTATTGGGCACGCGACGATTGTTTTGTTTATTTCCTGACTGGTTTAGTTGACTACCTAGCACATAGTCACATATTAATTAATGTCACAGGGTTAGCTACCTTCATTATTTCCTTTTCAAGTGTTGACTACGCGTACCACGACCAACTTTAGTGCATATTACAGAGCCGGCCCATCCATTTTATGGTTTCTTGTGCATTTTTTGACAAAACTTAGAGGTGAAAAACTATTAGATATTGTTTTACTACATTTTTTGAGGTTGTTTACGAATCAAAAGAGTGGGAACAGCCAGGTTAGTCAGATTGAGAACCTGGAGGACCTTAAGGCCTCCGTTGAGCCCAAAACAAGTCCTACCTCAAGTTAGGGTGGAGTTAGAACTCGATTGCATTAAAACTTAAAAGCTTGACCTGTATCTACTATCAGACTTCACGAGAACTGGTTCTGGGCACAGTCGGCAAAGTGCCACGGCCTGCTTGCATTGCAGTTCCGTACACAGTTGATCACCAAAGTGCAGCCGCCACTAATCACCTACCGTTATAACAAAGACCGTTCCTGTTATATTTTATTATGTATGACACGTCGCCGTAGTGCATCGGGTTTCCACATACATAATCATTTTCAAGCTTATTCCATATTAGCGAGGAGCGGCCGCGCCCGTCCGACCGGACGGCGTACACCGCGACAGCTCGGTCGTTCACTACTGGCCCTTTGCCCCGCCTACGAACCGCGATAGCTCATATACTTACATCCTTACCCACTCACCTATAAAGCAAACTTAAAATGGTGAAAGTGACCATAAACACTATTCAAAGTGTTCGTGTTGTACCATTAATTGTTGTCTACAAAGTATTACATAATATAGATAATTATGTAAATTTGGGTTGGAGACTATAAGGTCATGCGCCAGACAATGACGTCCTTGATCGCTTTAATTAAACACACCTTCAAACTGGTGTCGCCACTTGCGTTGCACGATTTGTGATGAGCACACGTCTGACTTGTTGTTCTAGGAAGTTACCAATTGACTTTTATGGTATGAAAATGATAATAAAGGAAAAATCCTTTTGGATTTTTGACTTTTCTAGTACTTTAACCTTAGTTGCTCTAGAAGAGTTTTTTAATTATTCTTCGAAACTTGCATCGATTATTAATATTGTCATCACAGGTGACTGTACCATTTAGCAATTACTCAAAAGTTAAGGACAGTCTCCTAAGAACACTTTCTTGTAGCTACAACGGTTATTGGTTAAGGTAACTATTGACCCGTCTCAAAAAACCACACTGTTAGTAAACCTAGCAATAATTCTCGCTAGAAACAAATAGGTTTGAACTTCGTCCAGTTCCATCTGCATTTGCTAATGTCCACTTATTCAACTCTAAATCAAACGTTGCCACTGGCCTTGCTTGTTGTTAGAAAATCATAACAACATAATAGCAATAAGTCTGCGCGATTGAGTGCAATAAATCATGCATGTGGAAGTACCTAGTGATTATTAGGTAACCTTTGTTTGCTATAGGTACCTTCCTGTTACCATCTGAAAAATGTGTTAGTACCAGGTACTTATTTACTTTAAATTTCTTCAACCAGTCCACATTTCGGAAATTCTTCCGCTTGATAGAAATTCATCTCTCAGGGTGTTTTCTTACTTATGGCGACATGGAGACTGCGATTGTCGCAACCCAGTGCTGGGCACGCCACGATTGCGGCGATATGATGCGGCCCTCTTTGAGGAGTGGCTGGAGAGGCGCCGCGGCGCCCTCACCTTCCGCCTGACGCAAGTCCTCACCGGACACGGTTGTTTCGGGTTGTTCAGGATAAAGCAGGAGGAAACGCCAGGGTGTCACAACTGTGTGGATCGCCCGGAGGACACGGTGGAGGTCTGCCCGGCTTGGGCGGAGTACCGCCGCGTCCTCGTTGCGGCGATCTCTCGCCTCCGGCCCTGGTCCAGGCCATGGTACGGAGCGAGAGTGCATGGGAAGCCGTCACCTCCTTCTGCGAAGCAGTAATGCTCGCAAAGGAGGAGGCGGAGCGCGTGAGGAAGAGGCAACGAGGCCTGACCTCACGCCCCTGGTCGCCGCAGGAGACGCCGTGGACGTGGGGAGTCAACAGCCGACTCCCGGCCAGCGAGCAATGGGCCCTGGCAGCGAGCAATGGGCAGCTCGCCGCCCGGTAAGGACCAGGCCCGGGTCGACGGCGCGTTATTTTCCACGCGCACCTCAAAGAGATGTCAGCACGAACTGACGGGCTCCGCTAGGGCCGATGCCTGCCACGGTAGGGCCGCGGGTTGTTCGACAGAGATACCGCGGCCCCTGGCACGGGCAACTGACGGAACACGGGTGTGTTTTAGTCAGTAAAAGTCTGACACGCCCTTCCGCTTCCGCGAGCGAGAGAAGTCATCAGAAGGCCAATTCTCGTAATTAAACGTTCAAAATCTAGTCGCAGTCTCATCTCAGCGAGAAATAAATGTCTAAAACTTGTCAAAATGTAGGGAAATTAGATGTATTTTAGACAGATTGAGACTGAGATCAGACTGTGAATGTTCTTAAAATTACGATAATTGCTCCTCTGATGATTTCCCATCCAAAAAAGGGTATTTTGTTATAGCGTTATGTCCTAAAATAAAGCAATAGGAGTATAATGCGTGTTGTTTTTAAGATCTTCCACTTTTGGTCCTAAGATATCTACGGATAAAGCGCACCATACCCGCAGATTATCTAATAGTTACAAATATCACTGTAATAATTATTTTTATTCGGTTGAAAAGTGTCAGCCCACAAACTGACTGAATAATCACCTACAAAGTCTAGCACATAGATATATTTCACGCGCACAGGGTGACATTGCCCCGCACGATTCCCGCGAATCGATATTTTGTGAATACTACCAAGTCTGGTGATTTATTTTCCTCTTTCAACCCATAGACGTGCAAACCATCCACCACGAAACTGATGCTAAGTAGAAAACTGCGAGACTTCGGTTGCATTATTGCATAGAAAGATTCAAAGCGTTCGGGAGAACTCGAGTTGACTTGCTAAAAGTCATCTCGAGTTCTCCCGAACGTGGTCGCCGAGTGATTCTTTGTATAAATCGAGCTATTCATGAGAACATCTGTTCCCTATCCCTATACAATAGACATCCTTATTTGGGTCATACTAGGTCATACACTAATCTTTATTATGGTGGTGGTCTTTCCTATTTTAAAATCATTCGCCAAAACACAGATTACCTAATCGACGCTTACGGTAAAGTTGTTTTATGAACACGTTATAAAAGCCATTTCACAAGGTAAACAAATATAACAATAAAAACTGTACCACTGTTTTGAATAATTCATGAGTAATATAATACAAATGCTTATTTATACTCACACAGTAAGCGGAAGTTTTTTGGACTCAATTCCAATTCTACGGGCATTTAAAACAAACACCAGTATAAATAAATATGAAAATCTGTCTCCTTCGTTCGCTTTGTTGTTATCTCTTCTACTCACTCGCACTCACGCTCATAATAATTACTACTAAAATGTTGCCGAGTTCAAAATTTCTCCTATGGATTTTTTTTATTTCCCTAAGTTCAATGGTGTTAATGTAATTGAAGATATTTCGTGAAGTTAAATTTCTCAAATAAAAATAAAAAGCGTGGTAAACGGAATCATGAGCTTATCAATCAAAGTTAAAACAGAAGCGCAAGTTGTGAAAACGTTGTTAGGACAGTCTCACACGAACGTTAAATTACGGAAAACAGTTTTGAAATGTTTGCTTGTATTGTATAATATTCCTATATTTCTATATAGAGGTATGTATCATTCGGACAATTCGCATGCTTAATGGAATACTGACTTAACTCAAAAAAGACGATTTTTGGGAAATCGCTAAAGGAGATCTTGCTATGAGGACTTAACCTACATACTTGTTGATGCATAAAAATAAAACTGATTTATATTAATCATGAATGCTTGTATTTTGAACGTCTATGTGATTAACTATTGATGAGATCCGAGTAAAAAAAAAACTGAAATAACATCTGACCTATCTACTAATGGGTCAGTGTTCCATTAAGCATGCGAATTATTATGAAACTGCGCAAGTTCGTACTCACGCATCAATACAAACAAACACACGATTAGGATGCCTAAGTTCTCGATCTGTAGTTTTAGTAAACTATAGGCCTCTTAATTATGCTGATGCTTAAAAATATTATAACAATATTTTTCTATTCTCTACTGAAAAGTTACCATAAAATTCTACCAAAGAAAAAATAAATGGTAGTAGTTCAGTTTTGTTTAATGGCAATACTGTACATGACAGCCAGCCAGCTGTGTAGAATGGATTGAAAAATAACTCGAAAATCGTACCTAGCTCTGTCCTTGATGTGTCATCCATTACAATAATTTCTATATAACGTGTTGCTTGAAAGTCTGGAAATTCTTAGTAATCATCGTGTTTATTTATCAGTGCGTTAGTGCCCGATTATTAGTTTGTTCAATTTGCCTGCTTCGGTGACAGGTAGTGCTAATTGTTAAAATGTTTATGTAACGCAGCATTGTTCGATCGCTGACTGTGTATTTCATCTTTTGTTCCAGATAGCTTCACGGTGTGTCATTAGTCGTGTGGTGATACGTGTTGAATACGGACAGCAAGTGCGAAGCAGACGGTGAGACTCGAGTGTGGACTGGTGATGTGGTAGTGAGTCAGTGTAGCGCAGTGGATGCGGAGACAGCGTCGTAGCGCTCGCCCTGGCATGGTGCCGGGCAGGTAGCGCGCGCGGGCGGCCTGCGCAGGCCCCACACAAGCAGCCGCGTGTGTCCCTCAGCGTCGTCTATGGCCGAGCAACACATCACACCGTCGTCGCACTCTGCACTCACGAGAGAGTCCAGCGGGTAACAGCTTTGATATTATATACTCAGAATTATTGTAGCAATTTCTTCAATAAGTGGGTTGTTTTATCACTTACTGCACATGAAATACACAAGTTCCCAACTGCGAGAATGGCACGGAACAGCAAATAATTTACAATATAATTAATAATTTGATGTACTCACTGTTAGGCATCATCAGCTGATTGTTTATTGGGAACACAACCTTGTGTTGCCTAATTCAGTGATATCAATACTCAATATTTATCTTATCAATTAAATGATATACACACAAGCAACAACACTGCCCTAATTTTACATTGTGATTTCCTGTGTTCAATAAATGACTTTGTGCTTAATCAACTACGATGGACTATTTCAAAATTTCGTTTATTCAGCTATTGAGACTATTTGACATCTTTGAATAGGATATTTGATGTACTTTTTATAAGTAACTACTATGAAATTGACTTGTGGTATTTTTAAAGTTTAGCACTAAAAATACCACATGAAAATTTCATAGTAGAAAATTCTAGAATCATGATTGTTCAAAACAAAGTATGCACTACAAAAATAACAGGCTAACAAGACAACAATGACGCATTAGCAATGTTGATTGTAACTGTTAAAATTGACAAGGATTTGTCCTATAAAAAATTCCATGCACATGCTCTCATTTGCTTGAACAAATGAAAATACAATTTTTTAGACAGACTGATGTTGACAGCATCTTGTACTTGAATTTAAAAAGAACAATACCATGAACATAAAGAAATATCTGCACTTGATAAAAAAACCTAAAAATATTTACTGAAGAGAAAAAAAATAAAAACCCTCCTGATAATGATTTCAATATTATTATCATAGTGTAAAGATAACAGAATTTTATTATAATTATTATGAATCAGGTATGTCAGAGTAAAAAAAAAACAATTATTCTCTGGAAAATAAATAACATGAGATAGCTTTAATCAATCATTTCAAATCATTCAAATCAATTAAAGAATATTTTTGTTAATGCATTAACATCATCATAATATTAACATTTAATTGGTATTTTTAATGACTCTAATGGTTAATGCAATCAACTCAGTGTGAAAAAAGAATATTGGAGCAATATTGGCTTGTAATTATGTGTAATAAATGGTTTTATTACATACTTACATAATGCCTGTAATCCCTGAAGGGTTTGGCAGATCATGTAATTGTGGGCGAGCCGATTGCCCAATGCTTCTATTAGTAGAGTATATAAGACAAACAGGGTGGCAGGGCATTGATGCACAAATTCTTACCATGAATTCAGCACATGATTCTAGACGCCCCAGCATAGAAATTTCTCGTTGGTTATAAAAAGAATCTGCTGTTTCATAGAAAACTGAAAAACCTTTCTGTCAAAATATATGGAACAGCGTTATTTTTTTAAATAACTGTCGGAAAATTGAATCGAAAGGGGCTTCAGAAACATGTACTGAATCCATGGTAACAGGTTGTGTGTCGATATAATCTGACCGTGTATAATCAGTCTGTATTGGCATATTGCAAGGCAAAAGCCTCCCTTATCTTCCTCCATTCAATTTGATCATTTTTACTTCTTTCAGTAAGGTGGGTAGCTAGGGTTATTCGCAACCTAAACATACATATTTTTATTATAAAAAACCTGTCAAGTGCAAGTCGGACTCGCGCACCGAGGGTTCCGTACAAATTTGAAGGTATGTAAATAGTTTATCACGGGTTTTTTTAAATAATGTGTCTACAAATTTACGGTTTTCGGATATTTTTCTTTACTTGTGCTACACGACATTGCCTCTTGCCAAATTTCATGATTCCAAGTTTTATTATATTATTCTAGTTCGAACGGGATACTTCCCGTGGACTCCGTTGTTCCGGAATCAAAACCTTTAGGGTACTTCCTAAGGGTTTATTTATGGTTTATCTACTAATTACATTACTTGGGAAAATATTTGTTCCCAGAAGCGGTGTTACCAATCAAAATGGTGGTAACGTTGACCACCATTTGCTAGAGTTTATGAACATATCTTAACTTGCTGTCTATAAAAAGCACTGTTTTTATAAATAATATTTGTTATTGTATTTTCAAACAAAAACACAATACCAATGGAATTTTATTGTGGTTAGAGATGAAAATAAGTGCACATACTAACAGACTATCAAAACTAGAGGGGCTTGTGGCTAAGTAATAACAGCAGCACGGGTCGATCGATCAGGTTAAGCTACGCTTGCCGCGGTTGGTCCGTGGATGGGTGACCATCTTTACGTACCAAGACCCTTCGCTATGGGTCGTCAGAAGCCCGAAAGTCTGACAACTAGTCTTACCAAGGCGTATCATATTATCCAGTAACTGCACACCCACACCCAAGCAGAGAGCTGGTGGCCCTCGTCACCGGGCTGCAGCCATGCCATCATTAGATGGCAAGCTAACCAGGCGTTTACTACGCCTTGACAGGAACAGCCTGCGCCTGATGACGGGGACCATTACGGGACACTGCTCTCTAAACAAACACTTCCACACAATAGGCATAACAGACAGTCCCTGTGAAACTGTTGCGCATGTGCTCTTTTGAGTGCACAGGCGTCACCCAGATTAGGTCAGAAACCCTCGGGACACCTAGATCTTACACAGATGTTCTCAACAGGCCAGGAGACGTAATCAACTTCTGGAGGGAGGTGGGCTGGTTAGAATATCCACCAACGGCCGCCATGGCTCACGCACAGTGGTCCACTGGAAGTACTAAGTGCGCCAACCAAATCCTTAACATACAACCATATAAAATTTATACCAAAGGACCTGTTGCTTTTTGAGGAGGTTATTCTATACTAATAAGAAAGCTGCAAAGTTTTTTTGAACGCGCATTAATCTCTAGAACTACTGTATAGTTGGATTTGAAAAATAATTACAAAACGCTAGGGCCCTTAGGTGCAGATAAAAAAAAAAGAAAAAATAGTCAGAAAGACGCTAAGCGAAAACTAAATAATAGCGCGAGCGGGCGATGCGATGCGACGCGGTGGCTTGGGGGAACAACATACAGTATGGCAGGGACATCGACGCGCAACCTGTAACCATGAATTAAGCTCATAATTTTAGACCCCCTAGTGTAGAAATTTTCTGTCGGTTAACAAAAAGAAATCTGCTGTTTCATAGGAAAATGCAATACCTACGCGGTCAAAATGTATACAGCCAACTTTTTTTTTTAATAACCGGTGAATGCATCAATCAATATGTTCCAGCAAATGTGACAAACTGTCTGTTTCCTGGCAAACAATAGTTCCCAGAACTAGATGTTGAAGGTGACTGAAATTTTGTACACCCAAAATAAGAGTAAAAAGTAAGAGGTCTATAAGATGGGTGTCAATACTGTGATTACCAATCTGTTTCACAGATAATAACTGTCAATATCCTAATGGTGGCCATTAGAGTTAGCTATATGTATAGGGCAATTTGGGCATGTGTTTTACTATGTCGATAAAAAGTCGTCTATGTAGGCGGTAATCTATATCCTTCCCCAGGGTTCAAAGTTTCGGAGATTAGCAGAACAAACAAACATACAGACAATTTTTTTATTTTATTTTTTTTGTTACAAGCACTGTATTAATATACTTTCATATGCCTTTAGTAAAAAGTTGTTATTTTGACATTACAAACAGACAACAATATTTGTAAAGATATGCTCATAACACCTGGGCATAACCCATTAAGTAATGTTTATTTCACATGGAATGGGCCCTTATGAGACATGAGAAGTTAGATGCTTAGTACCATTCGGTAGTTTCCTATGGAGAAGTGCCAGCAAGAAACTCCACAGTTATTTTATTATACACTCTTTTTTTATTGTAAGGTTTCAGAAGGAATGTAATTTAAAAAAAAAAAATACTTGGTTAAAAAAAAAATATGTTACAGTATATAAAAAATGGAGGGGAAAGTATCATATGTCAACAAATTCATCCGCATCAGTATCAACAGGAAAAGTGTAAAATTAATATTTATAAAAAAAAACCTAATTTGAAGCAGTAAATAAACGGTACATAACTAGCCCTAATTATGTACCATTTATGGAGCAGTAAATAAATGGTACATAATTAGCTCTAATTATGTACCATTTATTTATCCCACTGCTGGGCAAAGGCCTCCCCCATATTGTTACACTTTTCCTTGTGCCGTGCCTTCTCCGTCCAATTGGTTAGGAACGAGAAGACTTTTTTTTAAACACTTAATGTTTTTTCTCGTTTAAAAGTAAATTATTAATATTGAACCAGTGGACTACTTTAGAGATTGCGTTATTTATACGGGAATATCTGAAAATAAATTTTCAAATGCCTCGGCGACTTGTGAGTCTGATTTTATTATGTTGTCATTAATAGACAGGCTGCAGTCAATATTTCGGTTACTAGATCTTCCCGCTTCACTATTAATAATAGTCCAGGTTGTTTTAATTACATTACTGCTGTTTTTAATCTTTGAACCCAAATAACGTGACTTGGCCATATAACAAACTTTTTAAAATATTTCTGAATAATTTATAACATACAAATTAAATTCATCAGTGTTAACATAAGACCTTTCATTGTACAGTTCATAAAGCCGTGTTCTACTTTTATGAACACCAATGGTAGCCCAATCACTGAAAGATGCGTTACTAATGTTACCGTTAAGTCTTGGGAATTAAGGTGGAATCAAATTGTTTAGAGTATATATAAAAAAAATATCATATAGATGTGAATATCATATAGATGGTAGGATCAGCATTAGTTGACAAAACTGGTAATTTATTAATGAGTTTAACTTTAAAAGCCTCCAAGTAACTTGTAGTTTTGGGGTTAATGGTGATATCCTTTATAGCCACTTTTTTGTTTTGGTTTTGAATAGTAATCCTTTGCCCGCAATGATCAGAATCTAGTAAATTTACAATTTCTTTGTGGCTTGGTATAATATCTGTATAAATACTATCTAGGCATGTGGCACTAGTAGGTGTCATTCTTGTGGGCTCCAAAAATAGGTTTACAAGATTGTAGGACGGAAACAGACTTATAATTTTACTAACAGAACCTGAGTTTTCTAATAAATTAACATTAAAATCACCGCAAATGATAACGGAATTGTTTGAGTTACAAATCCTGTGTAACACTTCATCCATTATCCTTTCAAAGCAGTCATACAATCCTGAAGGGGGTCTGTACACACTTAATACAACCGAACCATCCCAGGCTGAACGAAGTTTAACTCATAATAGGGTAGTTGCCTGGGTAAAAAAAGAATAATTATATTTAGTCCGTCAGTTAGATTATCGAAAATAATGGACACGTATTTTTTCTTTTGTCATCAAACAAAAATTGGGGGGTCGTGACGTCACTTGCTTGCAAAAGTGTCGCAAGCAAGTGACGTAAAACGGAACTTAAACGGGCGATATCTTCATCATTTTTTAAATAATTCACAAAAGAAAAAATACGGCTTCAATATTTTTTGATTATCTAACTGACGGACTAATTAGAATTTTTTAGGAAAATAGCCTATTGGCAGTTGCTATTTACAGGGTATTTTGGGACCTATTTGCCTATGCTGCAGTTTAGCTTTTGTAAATGTAAAACTATAATTTCTATAACATAATTATCAATGGGTGTTGGTACCTCTTAAACCTTCATGCTTCTTTTTAGGGTTCCGTACCCAAAGGGTAATAACGGGACCCTATTACTAAGACTTCGCTGTCTGTCCGTGCGTCTGTCTGTCACCAGGCTGTATCTCAAGAACCGCGATAGCTAGACAGTTGAAATATTCACAAATTATGCATTTCTGTTGCCGCTATAACAACAAATACTAAAAACAGAATAAAATAAATATTTAAGGGGGGCCCCCATACAGCCCCCATACAACCGACGTGATTTTTATAGATAATGGTACGGAACCCTTCGTGCGCGACTCCGACTCGCACTTGGCCGGTTTTTTACAAGCTTTTATTTAGTTTCACCTGTCCCGATGTTTGTCTCTAATCAAATCTTGCAAGTTAAATTTGATCCACTTCCCGGTTACCGATTGAGCTGAAATTTTGGCATGTGTAAATCGACGACAATGCAAAATTATTATGACATGGAGCTGATCTGATGATGGAGCTGGAAGATGGCCATAGGAACTCTATAATTAAACGACACAACCCCATCGAGTTTGGGCTCGTGTGATTCGTTTTGACGAGTACTTTGGTGGTAGATGGTAACCAGGGTCTGATGATGGAGCTGGAAGATGACCATAGGAACTCTGTAATTAAACGACACAACCCCATCGAGTTTGGGCCCTATGATTCGTCTTGGCGAGTACTTTGGTGCTAGATGGTAACCAGGGTCTGATGATGGAGCTAGAAGGTGGCCATAGGAACTCGGTAGTTAAACGACACAACCCCATCGAGTTTGAACTCGTTTGAACCGTCATGACGAGTACTTTGGTGCTAGATGGTAACCAGGGCTTGATGATGGAACTAGAAGGTGGCCATAGGAACTCAGTAATTAAGTGGCACAACCGCGTCGAGTTTGATTCGTCTTGATGGGTGGTGAGTGGTGATGGTTTGGTGGACGTGAAGATGCGACCCCAAGTTTGGGAAAATAAGTTCGTTCGTTCGTTAGCGGAAACTGGAAGTGTAACCGGAAGACGGGGATCTGGCAGGAATCAAGCAACCACCTCACAGGAAAACCACTACATACGTTTGACTGCGCGAAGAGAGCGCGTCCTCACCGCCCGCGCTTTACAAAATCGCTTGCGCCCGGCGACCGGTACCCGCGTGAGTGACCAAACGATTAGAAATCGGTTACATGAAGACCAGCAGTTTTCTAGGAGACGCGTAGTGCGGATTCCATTGACTAGTGTACACCGTGTAAACCGATTATCATTCGCAAGGCGGCACCTGGACTGGGACAGAAGTGAATGGAGCACAGTATTGTTCACTGATGAATGTAAAGTGAAATTTTTTAGTGATGATCGTCTCATTAGAGTATGGAGACGAGAAGGTGAGCGATTTTCGGATGCTTGTATCCATGAAAGTGACAGATTTTGGGGTCCCAATGTCATGGTATGGGGAGGAATCTCTCTATTAGGTCGAACCTAACTCGCAATACTCAGCGGAAGCACGGTAACGGCTGTGCGATGCATTGAGGAGATTATAAGACCTCATGTGGTGCCATTTGCACAAAGAATTGCTGCAAGATTCACACTAATGCACGACAATGCCCGCGCTCATACGCTGGTATACGTCTCTTGCCGTAGCCTGCCAACAGTCCGGACCTTAACCCCATCGAACACATGTGGGATTTGTGAAAAAGAAGTTTCCGGGACACAAATCAACCCGTACATAATGAACGACAGCTCATTAACGTGCTCAAGTCAAGGTGGGAACAAATTTTAGAAGAGACAGTGCGACATCTGGTGGAGAGTTTGCCATCCAGGCTTCAAGAATGTGTGCAAAAAAGATAAAAATCGTTCAACATTTTTTTTTTTGCTGAAATTTCATTTTTTACAAAAAACCTAATCAGATGTTCTTTTATCTATCAATAAATTTAATTTTTAGGTTTTTGCATTAAAAATTAGCTAGCTAATTCAATTTAATTATTTATCTACCCTCAAACCCAATACATTTATTAGAATGCAGAAAATACACTGGTCATCAAAAAAATCGACCCACCCAGTTTTTGTTCAATAATGATCGACTGTTTCACAGATAAGCTGTTTCACATGTTTGTTTATTATTTTGAGGGTCGATATTATGATGATTAACGTCTTGTTTGTCATAAATCTTATTGCACTTGAAGGTAAACCATTTTTATACAGAAATACTGTTGAGTGCTGATTTGACGGTTAAACATCGAAGCAAATCGTCCCGTTCTTTCAGTCAGTTACAGATTTTTTTAGGGAGTTCATGTGAATATCGTTAAGTTTGATTGCTGAGGCTGTAGTTTTGACTAATTCTGTCTAAAAATAATGGACACTACTAAAGTTGAGGCGGCCCAAGTTGTGGCTTTACTGCAACAAGGCTTAAGTCAACGTGTAGTGGCCAGGAGGTTAAATCTCAGCCGTTCTGCAGTTCGGCGAGTTTACCAAAGGTTTCTGGAGACTGGGCAGTATCGAAGAAGATCTGGAAGACATAGGGTGACAACTCAAAGGGATGACCGCTTCATAGTGGTATTCACTTTACGAAATCGACACATTTCTGGCGTAGATCTCCAGCGACGCTTACGTGAAGATTGGGGTGTGGCTATAAGTGACAGTACTGTAAGAAGGAGACTACGTGAGCAGAATTTAAGACCACATACGCAACAGGGTCACAATTGCCCACAGCTCATCGACAAGCCAGACTTCAATTTGCGCAGAATCACGTCAACTGGACTATCGGCCAATGGGAGTCAGTTCTTTTTAGCGATGAGAGTCGGATGACTTTATACGGTTCTGATGGACGCCGTAATGTCATGCGACGGCCAGGTGAACGTTATGCCAAGTGTTGCATAAGAGAAACAGTTAAGGTGGGGGCTCTATAATGTTTTGGGCTGGGATATCTTTTAACAGGACGCACGGAGCTGGTTTTCATAAGAAGTGGTGCTTTAACTGCGGTACGCTACATCACAGAGATCTTGGAAGATCATGTGGTGCCATATATACCGGCTACATTGGAGGAAATTTTGAGTTAATGCATGATAATTTGATAATGCATGGCCACACGTAGCGCGCATTGTCACCAATTATCTTGAAGAGGTCGGCATTCGGGTTATGTCGTGGCCAGCGAGAAGCCCTTATCTTAACCCTATAGAGCATATGTGGGACACCCTAAAACAAAAGGTTAGAGCTCCTACCCGTAGCCCGTAGTCCAGCCCCTACATCCTTAGGAGACCTGGCAACCGCTATCAGGGAAGAATGGAAGAGCAAGAGTCATTCGAGCAAGAGGGGGGAACACTCAATATTAAACTGAAAAAAATGTGTTCATAACACAAGACTGAAAAATTAGAGCGTGTTTAAGATTATTTAAAAACAGTGTAAAATTATTATTTTTGAAATAAATTTTATTTTTTTAAATATTTTTTTATTTATATTGTGCTAAAGTTGGTGTAAATGAACAAGTTAAATTAAACATATCGGTATTAAACCATTTTGTTTTGTTTCGCTAAAGATAAAACGTGATTTACGGTAAAACTGCAGGTGGGCCGATTTTTTTGATGACCAGTGACCCTTATTTTGTTTTGACTAGTATAGATTAACAAAAATAATGCAGATGTTCGTACTTTACTGCGGGGCTACTAGCTGTGACGTTTTAGGGATCACAAATCTACATTAGAGTAGATGCCCTTAAACAAACAAAAAAGCATTTATTGTGACTCGCACAACAAGATCACAAACTAAACTAAACACAATCATAAACATATTGAAAACAAAATACACACACAAACGCACCCTCACATACATACATAATCAGCCTATATTGTTCCCACTGCAGGGACACTGGCCTCCTTTCTGTGAGAGGGAGTGGGCCACACCAACATACATTATAATTAATACATACATACCTTGACCTTGTAATTGTCAGTGTAACAAATGTTGATGGTTAAATTAGTATAATGGCGAAGTGTGTGTTGTGTGACAGGTCTTCTCCTAGCAGGGTGGTGGGCGGTCGGTGGTTGCGTCAGGTGCGTCGAGCGAGCCACAGCCGTCGGAGTAGACGCAACGTGACGTCACCCCTGCCGCGCTCCACCAGCCGACACTCCAGCAGCCGCGTGTCCGACGCCGAGCCCTACGCGCACGTCGAGCTGCGCCGGAGCTCGCGCCTCGTCAACACACTGCCCAGGTCGGACTACTCTATCACTGAGCGCTGGTCCTACGGCACAGACGTATACGAGACACGCTGTGATACCACCGAATTCAAGGGCGGTGACGCCCACAAATCCAGCGTTCACCCAAAACGAGGGCGGACTTCCTCGCATGACAGGAAAAAACGCAAGACTATATCGAACAACAGTGCAGAGGAGTGCGTCGCATACTGCACACGCTCACGGACTGCTCTTAAATCCAGCGAGAGTGCTTGTGAGCAAGTACCGAATAATTTAAAACCACAGACATTAACACAGTTGCCCCTGAATCAGAACGCCACAGCTACTTCCGCTCAAGCTACTCAGCCGGAGGGAGGATTACTGCCGCTTGACGAGAGAGACTTTGCTTACTCGCCGTACAGCTCGTCCACTGTCACAGAGTTACTGGACTCGGATTATTCTGTATACAGTCCGACAGCTAGTCGACGAAAAGGCAAGAAGAGAAAGCGATCGACACATCGCTCTCTATCGAGCAGAAAGAGCAGTTGTCTGCTCAACGTAGACGAGTGCCGAAAGAAATTTAAAATAGATTCTCACGCTAAAGACGAGACTGATACTAGCAGTACCGGAAGGTCATCCAAACACGAACTCGACAAAGTCGAACTCCCGTCGTCCACTCTCACTTCGTGCACATACCTGTTGCGGAACAGGCACAGCCACCTTGGACCCCCAACCTCTACGGTCATTAGTGATCACTCAGGTAATTTATACCTCTTTCTTTTTCATTAATTGCAGCTTTGGATATTTTGTTTACTTGTAATTTATTAGTTACTTAGTCCTATCTTAGACATAATCATACATATATAATGTCTTAGTCCATTAGCGACTTGAGGTTTGCTTATATATTTGGGAGCGATGAATTAATTATGTACTAGTCTATTCCAACGTATTAGAGCATATGTAGGTCTCGAACTGTAGCTTATCAGGTGGTGTTATCACGTGTATCAAGCGCAGCCATTCATCGCAGATAATGCATATTGATATTGCAGCAAACCCGCCCGGCGACTCGGCACACAGTCAATCAGTAGCGGGCCGCATCAGTAGTGCCTCCGAGAGCCTCGGCAGCTTCCCAAGTACCCCCAGTACACCCCCTCTACCTGACAAAGATATCCAAGGTGATTATCGTTATCGATCATCATTACTAATCGTAAAATACACTCGTAATAATCATTTCATGTAATGCGTGCACGTTTTTGTTTACAGAAGCAAGTTCGTCCAAAGCACACAGCTCGGCGAGCAAATTATTAATAGTTCCGCGAGATCTTCCTTATTTGCGTCAAACTAACGCGCGAAGGGTAAACTTCTTTATTCTTACTTTATAATTCAGCTAATGACAATGAGGCAATTCTAAAAACCAATTAATGCACTGATAATGTTCCTAATTATGTGGTAACTCGAACTCAGTTACTTAATGATTGTAAGTATTATTGTAGATTGACGTAATTAATTACCAAATATACCATGATTGTTTTTAACCGGAAACATAGAAATGTCGTTCAACCAATCTCATAAATACATTGTATCGAATATCATTATCAGTGTTAGTCGTGCGATCGCTCGGTCTTGACGTAGCGTCAGAGCTGATATCTTCGCGAAAATAAAATATACCTATTCATGATAGATTACATTATGAATAATTCATATGTGCATTGCTTGGTGGTAAATATGTGCGACGTGTTGTGTTCGTGTAAGTGAGAGTTGTGTTGTGTGCAGAGTATCGCTGCTGCGACGGGGGCGACCCTGGGTGCTTGCTTGACGAGGGGAGCCAGCACTTCGCAGCGTCAGCGACAAGACACTGCGTCTAAAAGACAGGTAAACATATCCATATCGATAATGTTTCTTACTGTTCTTTAAAAGTAACCTGGCTGATCTTTAGGCGCACGCACACGATAGTAATAATGTAAATAAATTGAATTGCCTTTAGTATAATATTACTTGTGTATATTTGGTTGATATTATAGTGCTACTGTCGTAATGTATTTTATTTTAGCTTCCACGTTTAACATGTTTCCTCAAGTTAAATTTCATAATAGACATATGGTTTTCCTGAAACAATACTTGATCCATTTTCTGTCGTTATTGTTAATAGATTTGTCCGAATTATTTCTAAACTAACTTAGAAACACTGTTCAATATAGTGATAAGTTCAAAATATAAGTGCTAAGGTTACGCTTCGTAGATAAGAAAGTACTTCAATACAATGGCTTTGCAGTTTGTTGTTTGTGAAGACAAATAATATTTTATTAGCATGCTAATTGCACATTCGTACCTTTTTAAAAAGTCGTTTGAATGCTGCTGCAGTGGTCAGATTGAATAAAACATGATAGTGTTGGGTGTAATAAGACCAGCGAAAAGAAGGATGTATTGTGTGAAAGATAATTTGGTGGCTGAGAGAGATGCATAGAAGAAGGCCTGGTTCTGTGCCGGCCTAAAATAATAAGGGTAGACTATGATGATGGTAGCCTACGTGGAGTCACGATCATCGAAGCGCGGCTAGTAGCAGCTGCATGATGAAATGAAGTATTTTTTTATGAAGTTTGGGTAACTAATTACTTAAACGTATAATTTCTGAAGTTTACATTTCTTAGCTGAATATATCTGACCGAAGCCGACCGTCGCGCCAGTATGCGATCGACGAGAGATAGCACGACTATGTTATATTCATATAAAAGAGCGCGACGATCGAGTACTGCTTGACGATTGCTTTTGGTTGGGATGCGACCTGAGAAGAAATACCGAAACAAACTTCGTAAATATCCAGCAGTGGACTGGTGAAGGCTGAGGATGATTGAGGGCCAGTGTTGACAGCAGTATTATGTCGCCAGGTATCGGGCAGTGAAGGCGCAGGCAGCAGCGCGGCAGGCGGGCGGCGGGCGAGAGCTCGCGACATGCCGCAGCCGCAGCCAGCGTCCACGCGTCGAGACAAACGAGGTACATATCATAAGCTGTCTCTTAGAGTCTCCTACTCCGGACGTCATTTGTTTTTTTTTTTGTAAAAAACTTTTTAATTTTAACTTTTTAGTTGTACCTACCTACCTACGCCACACAAAATCATATATACTTGCTAGATTAGAGGTACCCCAAAACTGAATTAAGTCCAAACACAAGGTTGCTACTGTAGTGTAGAGTACTTCCCTTAACTGTCCTTCGTCTTCATCATCAGACCCCTAATGACAGTCACAACCCATCTAGGTGTAAAGTTCTCATCAATACAAATTAATCAAGCCCAAACACAAGGTAACTGCTGTAAATCGTTGAGGAGTCCCCTCGACTTCTTTCGGCTCCATCATCAGATCGACTCCAGGCCTTAATTAAATTGTAGTGCTTTAAAATACTTAATGAAAAAATTAACAAACGCATTAGTCGCCCCTACGATTTTCGAATATTCCCTTCGATTTCTCTGGGATGCCATCATAATCCTGGCTTTCTTGTCATGGGACCACCCTTGGAATATCTCCTTTCCAACAAAAAAAGAATCATCAAAATCGGTTCATAAACGACGAAGTTATCCGCGAACACACATACAAAAATAATATATACGGTCGAATTGAGAAATCTCCTTCTTTTTTGAAGTCGGTTAATAAGAATAATGTACTGGCATAGCCAGTTTTTAAGAAGAAAACAGGGTAATACGATATTATGATTCCGCTTATTTTGCATAGGAATAATCAGTCCGAGCTACAGTTGTCATTTTCGCTCTCAATAACGGCGAACTTTGCGGGGACCTCACAGCAATAGATCAGTGAATTAGTTAAAAACCTATTCTTCAAATGTTTCGCCGCCCGCGTTTCCTCTTCAACGCTAGAGGTGACACCTGGCGTCACCTTCTTGGCATAACGAAAGACTTTATTAACCTACAGAGTCCATTTCAAAGAGACTACATTTCATTTCTAGGACTCATGATAGGTCAAAAACTAAACTGGGAATCTCCCATTGACACTATGTAAAAAAATTAGTAAGTCCGCATACGCTTTGCATACACTCTCCTCAATAGTACATATGGATGCGCTTCTCACGGCTTATTATGGCCTAGTGGAATCGCACCTACGTCACGGCATTATATTTTGGGGTAACTCTTCGGGAAGAGAAACAGCATTCAAAGCACAAAAAAGATGTATAAGAGCTATCTTTAAGTTGCAAACCACCGATAGCTGCATGCCATATTTCAAAGAATATAACATATTAACTCTACCCTGTTTATACATCCTAGAAGTAGCTTTATTTATCAAATCAAACCCGAATAAATTTCAACTCCTTTCCGATAATTTCCCACGGAATAGGCGCAACAATAGTTTACTGTGTCTACAAACAGCTAAAACAGCACTTAAACGCAAAAGTGTCTACTGCATGGCTCCGGTGATTTATAATAAAATACCCAACAGTGGAAAGAATTACCCCTATTTAAATTTAAAAAGAAGCTACGAAACTTTCTATTGGATAAAACTTACTATAGTATATGTGATACTATAGTAGATGTGAATTTCATACCTCAATGAAAAAGATTTTATTATATAGAGTATTTTAATTAGGATTGATAATAAGAATATTGAAAGACTTAAGTAATTATCTGTTTTTTTTTTTTTTTAGTTTAGTTTATTTCGTTAATTTTTATTATTTTTAATATTTGTAGTAAATTTCTGTGTAGGTCCTACTTATGATTAAAATTTGCATGCCCTCATGGCAAAATATGGCTGAACCATTAAAATGTATCTGTATCACCTGTATTATACCCATATTTGCGAATAAATTTTTTTTTATCTTTACATCAGTATTAGGGCTTCCAATACCGGGATCCCGGACATTTTTTGTAATTTTTCAATACCGGTATCGAAATATTCAATACCGGAATTCCGGTATTGGTGATTTTATTTTCAGTAGAAACTACTTTCCAACCAATTTTTTATCTGATAAGTTTAATTAGTTACATTTTACTACTACTTGCGCAGGTAAAGAATGGGATACAAAAAAAAGGTTGGTCTTTGTATTTTGCTTTCGGTCAAGGCGAAAGGTATACATAGAACAATAGAAGTACTATTCTGAGATATCTGAGGTGAGAATAAAGCTGGGAGAATGGCGGAGGGGATTCTCCCACGCGCTATAAGGTGCATCCTACGAAGAGTCACCCAATACATTTTTAAGCTATACCAAATTTGAGCGGCTGCCATAGCTCTGTAGGTACAACAAAAAATCAGTACAGTGCGATTTTTTGCAACCAAACGCGTACGCGCATTTTGTGTACGTACGTTGACGGGCCTATAATATATATTTATATTAAAAAAAGTGATTTTATATTTAACATATAAACTAAACAATAAATAAATAATAAACTATATTTTATTGTTTTGTGGTGAAACCTAGTAGTTATTTCATTTTTGTAGGGACTACAGGCAGCAATGTGCTAACGCTGCAAATGGTAATGTTCCCCCGCGCATATGGTTCAGCCGGCAGTCGTTTGCGCCGCGCCGAAACAGTAACTTGTGTACACTGTATTATCCCTGTTAACGTGAATATCGAATAGACTGGTTTTACGGACTTGTGCATTTTATTTACTCTCCTCACCACAACCACTTAGCAACCTCAACATTGGTGACCTAATTCGCTTTTTCCTAAATTTATGGTTATTCCCGCTTCACTGAACCGTTTAAATAGCTTACGGAGATGCTCCTTATGTATGTTTTCATTGTCTGAAGCTACTATTACGTCATCGATGTAACAAAAAAGTGCTGACTTACCATCTGTGTTCTCTATGCGCTCTATACCTCTTAGTACGTGTTGGTCCATGAACCTCTGAAATGTTTGTGCTGCGTTCCTCAATCCGAACGTCATGCGTGGAAACTCCCAGAGACCAAAAGGGGTTGCTATGGCCGTTTTTTCGATGTCCTCCGCTGCAACTGCTATGTTATGGTACGCCCTGTTTAAATCGAGTCGCGAAAACCAAGTTTTACCTGTTAAAATGTATGTGAAGTCACTTACTCGGGGAATGGGGTAACGGTCTGGCTTTGTTATCGCGTTAAGCGCTCTATAATCTCCACACGGGCGTAATTGCCCGTCCTTTTTAGGCACGACGTGTAACGGACTAGACCACTCGCCTTGCGACGGTCTGCATATCCCTAACTCATGCATTAGGTGAAATTCCTCCTTCACTTTATTATAACGGTCCGGCGGTAGCGGCCTTGGACGCGCGTGTACCGGGGAGCCGTTTGTTACTATGTGGTGTACTACTGCGTGGGCGGGCGATTCTCTGAACGACATTGGTTTAGTAATTTCCGCGAATTCTTCTAACAAATCCCGATAGGGATTATTAATATCATCTTGTATACTCTTAACCGACGCTTCGTCGTACCGTATGACTGACCCATTTGCCCTTAAATTAGTCAAACTATCTATAAGCTTCTTATTATGTAAATCTATCACTAATTTATGCGACTCTAAAAAATCTGCACCTAAAATTGCTTGTTTGACATCGCTCACAATGAACGGCCATTTAAAAACTCTGCGTAAGCCTAAATTAAGTTCTAGTACCTTTATACCGTATGTTTTAATCTCCGTGTTATTTGCAGCGTACAGCTTATAACCGCTTTCAGAACGCACACAATTTTTAACACTATGCACTGGTAAAACTGAGACGTTCGCACCTGTGTCCACTAAAAAACTGATTCTCGACTTCCGGTCCGTTACGCATAAACGATGGTTCTGTGTTGCGGCCCCGCTGTCTCCCACCGAACAGGACAGCACCGACCTCAGTTTCCCGCCGTTGAGCCTTCTTTCCAATTGCACGGTTTCGTGCACCTCCTTGCCTGCTTCCCGTACATGTAGTGGTAGCTGCACAACCAATCTGGACTCTGACTCTGGGGTGCGGCGTGGACCTCTTGATCTAGACTGCGATCTGCGCCGGTTTCCTCGTCCCCTACTGCGTCCACGTATTTCGTTTACTTCTCTTCGTAGCTCCTTCATTTCGGTGGTCATTTCGCTAATCAACGATGCTACGTCCGTTGCTGCTGAAGATGATGTTGTCGCAGAGATGGTGGCTACCTCTCCATTATATAAATTCTCCATGATTTTATCTGCCATTTCGGCCAGCTTGTCTAATTTTTGGTCTTGACATACCGAAAGAACGGCCTTCAATGATCCCGGTAGGCGCGCAATCCATAAGCGCTGTAAGGCCTCTGGAGATATTTCGGTGTTTTGCGCCAGCTCTGACATCCGCCGCAACAGGTGTGAAGGGCGTTGAGTGCCCAGGTCCATTTCTCCGACTAATTTTTGAAATTGTCTTTCGGCACTTTCTTCGTAGGCCGTCAGCAGTCTGTGCTTCAGTGTGCCATATTTGTTCTCTGTGGGGGGCTTATAAATCAAATCGCTAACCTGTTGTAGTGCATCCCTGGTCAGCCTTGCTATTACCAAGTGGAATTTCGCTGCGTCCCCCTGCTTTTGTGGTTCCATGGCAGACTCGAACTGTGCGAACCACATCCGCGGCATGTCGGTCCAAAACATAGGAATACGGTCTGTGACGTTTATGCTGGCCACTTGGCCTGCTGCTGGTGGCGGTGTCTGCATCGTGGGACCCTTGAAATTCCCGTAGATAGGTCCCAAGTCCACGGGGAGTCGTTCGCCGCGCCTATTTCCGCACTACTTATACACTTGCTGCTTACTGTTCGTTTACACTAACGCACTGTCCGAATTTATCCTACACAACCACGTCGCTAATAAGATCACGTCGGGGTCACCAATGTTGAGGTTGCTAAGTGGTTGTGGTGAGGAGAGTAAATAAAATGCACAAGTCCGTAAAACCAGTCTATTCGATATTCACGTTAACAGGGATAATACAGTGTACACAAGTTACTGTTTCGGCGCGGCGCAAACGACTGCCGGCTGAACCATATGCGCGGGGGAACATTACCATTTGCAGCGTTAGCACATTGCTGCCTGTAGTCCCTACAATTTTAAAAAGAATTATGGAAAAACAATGAGTCATACCGTGATCCCGGGATCCCGGTATTGTAAATTTTCTATGCGGTATTAACATCGCTATTGAAAAAGTCCGGTATTCGAAACCCTTAGTCAATACTTTGCCTTTGCAATCATTTTGACGCAGCATACGGCAAGATGTGTATGACCGATTGCGTTGTAGGAAACCATAGCCTGAAAACACTGACCAATCGTGGACTTTGTCACATTAAACTCGTTGCTTGTCAATTGATAGATGTTGCTGTCTTTATCACTATTACGTCGTTAAAGCGTCATTTTTGTCGTCACCATTTGCATAGTATGATATGGCAAGTTTTGCATAAACCGACTGTGCGCACAATAACACGAGACAAGACATCCTATTCATATTTGCTTCCGATGTAAAAGAGAAAGTGAAAAAATATGCCTTTTATAAAGGATCGGTTATTGTCAAGTACCTATATTCCACGGCTGGATTGCAAATAGTTGAATAGCATTTATGACCACCCCTGGAAGTCTTAAGTTTTTTGTAATGTCTAATGTTTATTCGGCGGGCAATAGACCATGAAACTACGCATTACAATGATACATTATCTAACTGTATATTCATATTAAATTGTGTTGTTATGACAGGTAAAAGCAGCCTGGGTTCGTGTGCCAGTACTGGAGGTGCGTCCAGCCGGTCTCACCCCCAGCCACTAACAACGGTAAATATTACATACATCATAGACAATAAACCTAGAGATCACGTCCAATAAAAAAACCCATTTGTATTTTATACACTTTTTTATCTATAGTGTGTTTTCCTCAACCTTATCTTATTTGGTAAACAAATACGGCGAACTGGGATTTATTTTTTTAGGAAATTAATATGTTTAAAAGGTTAATACAGATAACAGATTTTTATGTTGAATATACTGTATGTGTTTCTTTCTAGCATAGCTAAATGTTCATACCTAACTTAACATCTATGATTGATGTGAAAAGTCGTAATTTTCGTATCGTGTTTGTTTACCAAAAACTATAAGTAAGATAAAATACTCAATAAAGAGCAGGATTTTAAAGGTGAATGTTGTTTGGTAGGGTGCCGTGGCATCCACGTCGTCCACACCGCCGGCCTCAGCGTCCGCTTCAATGCCTGACAACGCTGCCAGCGATGCTAAGCCCAAGGGCAAAGGTAAGTGTACACCTGTTGAAAATCATGCTACATATAACTGCTTAAGTATGTAATAAAGCTTGATGTATTTCCGACTTCATTTACTCAAGTACTTCGAACTTCAATGATAACCTCTTGTTTGAAATCAACATTATCTTATTGCAAAAAAGGCTATGTTTCTATCATTTTACATGAGATTTTGTTTGTTGTGACTGACAATTCCCTATACAACTACAATAGACGAGTTTAGTAACTCTGTGCCAGTCGTTCTATGGCTAGATTTTTTTAAGGAACACAACATATCCTTTATGCGGTTATTGAGCATCTGCAGAAGATAGAACGAATAGAACAAAGCGGCTTAATCAACAATATTTATTCACAGCGTCGTCATCGTCAGAAGAATGCGCGGGCGGCGGCGGCAGCGGCGTGGGCGGCAGCGGCTCAACGGGCGCCGGCGCCGAGGAGTCCTCCTCCGAGGAGGGCGAGGTCGGCAGGCTTCAGGCGCTGCTGGAGGCTAGAGGCTTGCCTCCGCATCTGCTCGGAGCCTTGGGCCCGCGCATGCAGCATCTGCTCCATAGGACCGTTACTGCTAACTCGGGTGAGTCGAGGATTCTTCTGGTTCATTTAGTTATATTAAAACGTTCATTATACTAATATACCTAACCTGTACTGTCCCATTGTTGGACAAGGCGTCACGTCACGATGATGCTTATAATTTTTGCCAATTCCGCGGCCTGGTCTCGCGGCTTTAGAGATCTATCCTGTGATTTACTGGCTCATAAAACAAGATATTGACAGTAAATAACAAAGTGTGCCACACGTTTTTTTTTTGCCGTGAAAAACTACGGTTTATTCGCCGTGTGTTCAGTGTATGGTGGTCAGTGTTGTATGGATCACTATGGATACTTGTTGACAGACAGTGTTGACACGTTTTTTTCTAAGGCGCGGTTTATACGCCGTACTGTAAAGAGACCGTGTCGTGTACAAAAGGCTTTGCTGTTCATTGCACCCATCTCAAAATTCGTAAAGAATCTGAATCGTTATAATAAAACAGTTTCGTTTATTTTAGGGTTAACAAAACTTTAAGTAGTAAGGTGGCAGTCCACTGCATTATCCGCAGATAAGACATATTAAAAGATCAGTGGTTCCCACTAGACGAACATTACAAAATTTAACAAATAATTTTAAATTAATAAATAAGTTACTTTAGGGCTAGCTATAGTGACATAACCAAATAATCAGAAACAAGTTCATTTACTTAAATGATGCAATAAATAAATAATAATAATAAGATTACCAATCAGGCATATTATCTCCGGGTGTTCTCGTCTAGCTAACGGAGAGTACTTGCTTAGACACAACCTGGTACCCAGGATAATCCATCAGCAACTTGCTCTGAAATACAGCCTTGTGAAATCTGAGGTGCCGTACTACAGGTATGTGCCCGACCCAGTTCTAGAAAATGGAAATATCACATTGTACTGGGATCGATCCATCATCACTGACAGGACTATTGTTGCCAATAAGCCCGATATAGTGGTGGTGGATCGATCAGAGCGGCGCGCAATGATTGTTGACATAACCGTCCCGCATGATGAGAACCTCGTGAAAGCCGAGAAAGATAAACAAATCAAGTATCTTGACTTGGCTCGCGAGGTTGTCGACATGTGGCATGTGGACTCAGCAATCATTGTGCCGATAATCGTGACAGCCAATGGCTTAATAGCCAAGAGCCTCGACCAACACCTGAGGAGGCTCTCTTTGGGCAGCTGGATCAAGGGCTTCATTCAGAAAGCGGTACTTCTGGACTCGGCTCGCATTGTCAGGAAGTTCCTCTCTCTGGAACCCTGACCGCCGGTAGCTTGGACCCTGTTCCCGATACCGATGGGCTACTATATTTTATATTTTTAAATGATTTTTTTATCCATTTGCTTATAAAAATATTTAAAAATGTAATTTGTAAGTATTTCAATGAAATAGAGGAAATAATAATAAGCTTACAATTAAGATAAAAAAAATATAATTTTAGATTAAAATGTATGTATTGAGTATGCAAATATATCAATATCGATGAAATTGGAATTATAGGATTCCAACATTCTATGAATAGTTTATGAGATCATCCAACAACATCAATTCATCCATTCTTGTCCAGGAAACTTGTTGATGCAGTTGTTGCTCAAATAGTGTCAATAACTATATTCTCGTCCACAGCTGCATCAAAAGCCGCCCAACTGTTGGCCGGTCTACAAGCGACCGGTGACGAAGGGCAGCAGCTGCAGGCCGTCATCGAGATGTGCCAATTGCTGGTGATGGGCAACGAGGACACACTGGCCGGCTTCCCCGTGCGCCAGGTCGTGCCCGCGCTCGTCAACCTGCTCGCGGCCGAGCATAACTTTGATATGGTTGGTGCTACTTACTTACCATGACAAAAATAAAAGTATTCTTTATTATTTCATAGTAGAGGTAGCCACTGTTTCCTATATGACTACAGAACCCGACACGCTTTTCGTGTCTGTTTGTGTGACCGCATTGTTTTTCTAAACTACAGAACAGATTGCGTTGCAGTTTTCACCATAATTCACAGAATTTATTCAGGTTTCTGTGTATAATTTCTAAGTTTTCTCAAGTCGTAAAAACTATGCAAAGTCAGGGGGGGATCGCTAGTTTAATAATAATGCATGAGACTATAACCTTTTATATCTCCCCTAGATGAACCACGCATGTCGTGCGCTCACATACATGCTGGAGGCGCTACCTCGCAGCAGTGGCGCCGTGGCGCTGGCCGTGCCCGCCTTCCTGGACAAGCTGCAGGCCATCACGTGCATGGACGTGGCCGAGCAGAGCCTCACCGCGCTCGACATGCTGTCGCGACGACACTCTAAGGCTATACTGCAAGCGGTAAGTACTGACGTAGCAAGTTACCAGCACGTTACATTTCAAGTAGGGTCCGATCGAATTTCGTGTTCGGTTATCAGCAATTTTTGGCGTAAATATCCATAAAATAATGTTATTTTCAGCCATGGCCGTAAGAACATAAGTAGAGGCAAATCAATACTTACAATTAATTTATTCAGAGAAATTCGACAGTTACAAGAGCGCAATAAATGTAAAAATACTTTTTCTTGATTGATTGCTTGTTATTATTAATAGTCTTTGAGAAAAGTATAAAGTTTCGTATGATTTATTATTCTTTATTTTTATTCTCCTACTTTTACAAAGGAAAAATTTGTCGCCAAACAATAAAACATTTAATGCGTTTTTGGCCGAACATTTAAATCACTTTCGGTGTCAAAGGCAGGTACAGCCTGCAAGTTAACAACTTACAGATGAGGATGATAACATAATCTTGCAAGACCGGACCTAGATTGTGACCTCTAAGATCGGTAAAGATGCCTAACTACAACCTCTGGGCAGTGGGCCTCCGGACATATCACCTGGCTGGTCGCCCGACCATCTCTTTTCAATGGAGGAACATTCGTCACACTTTGTTTGTCCCACCTAGAAAACTAATTTATCGACATATATAACGCTATAAGTGTCGTGCTTCTCTGACGTCTCTCATTACTTTACAGCGCGGCGTATCAGCGTGCCTGACGTACCTGGACTTCTTCTCCATCAACGCCCAGCGCGCCGCGCTGTCAATCACGGCTAACTGCTGCCAGAACCTCACCCCGGACGAGTTCCATCTAGTGAGGGACTCGCTGCAGCTACTGGCTAATAGGTAACTAACACATACCTTTCATTATTACGTTTTATTGAGGTTTTATTCGTGTTTTTTTTTTTGTTTTACCCAATTAGTTTCGACCACTAAGAGAAGTCTTAGTCATGAGCTTATGATGAGGTGCACACTGTTAACACAGAGTCATATTTTACCTATAACTTGACATGTGAATCAATCATGACAAGCAATGTTTGATAAATAAGTAACACATCCCTGCAAGAAGTTCAATTTTTTTCCAAATAATTGCGCCGTTTCCGTAGGACATCAAAGTATGAATTCGACACACCCGAAGGACAAGAATGGGGCAGGCAATAAACAAAAACAATGAGAAGTGTCAAATTATGTTCTAACAAGACACGGGATTTCCGATTTGGGTCACATAAACCAACAAAGAAATCTGAAAGAATCTCTGTGTCCGACATGTTTCACTGATTTTATACTTTGTTTCAGACTCACCCAACAAGACAAGAAATCCGTGGAGTGCGTGTGTTTGGCGTTCTCGCGCCTCGTGGATAGTTTCCAACACGACCCGGCGCGCCTCCAGGAGATTGCTACACCGGAACTACTTACTAATCTGCAACAATTGGTGAGTGTTTGTCTCTTCTTGTGTATTCGTGTTACATGTTCTTAAAGTTATATAAACAATATCTACATACTATGCGCGTTCTTTTCCTATCATGAAGCAGCAAGTAGCCTGCAAGTTGCTACAACATTATAGAATAATGTAATTTATGAATCCCAACGGAAGAGCTAAAAAATAAGTAGGCAAACATAAAGACGCGTTTGCATTTGGTTTAGTCGAGTGTGGATTAGTCAACCGAATTTGTTTATTTACAATAGATCTGTTGGCCGTATTCTGGGCCGAGTCGATTTAGATTAATATCGACACGCTAAGAAGAAGAATAGGTCTGTTGCCGAATGCGTTGAATTCAATGGCAAGCAAATGAGTTTCCGACTTAACTAAGGCGCAACTTACGAAATGTAGGTGTACCGTATACTGCACCAGGGTAAACAAGCGTAATATATTTTTTATTTATTTAAGTATATAAAATAATGATTTCTTTACAGCTGGTAGTCCAGCCGCCACTGATCTCGGGCGCCACGTTCATCACAGTGCTGCGCCTGCTGTGGGTCATGTGCGCGGCGTGCCCGCAGCTGGCGCTGGCGCTGCACCAGCGCTCCATCGCCGACACGCTGCTGTGTCTGCTCACAGGCTCCAGCCTGCACCAGGAGGTAAACAAATAGACAAAACTTGATAAATAACAGATCTAAATCGTGTGCCAAACTGCAGTATCGCAGTTTGGTACTTCAGCTGCAACATCAACCGAACGGTTGCTCTACGAAAATGCTCGAATTGATCGTTCGTAAAGCCTACTAACATTTCTAATGTTAACGCGAGTTCTGAGAGTAAAACGACGTTATAACAACTAGCTATTTTTATTTTTATCATATCAGCGCTTTATGGCGAACGTTGATGAAATCTAATAAGCATTTTTACTCCGTGTCCATTAATACTTTCTAACGCATGACATCTTTTACAGCAAGTAGAATTAATCCCTCGTCTCCCACAAGAGTTATATGAGATCACCTGCCTGATTGGCGAGCTGATGCCGCGCCTGCCGACTGACGGCATCTTCGCGGTCGACTCGCATCTCGACAGACCCTGGTCTGCCACCACAGAACGTACTGCGCACTGGCAGTGGCGGGATGATAGAGGTGAGTTAAAAAACGTTACTGAAACTGTTGTATAATATCTGTCGAATTAGTTAGGTAGGTGCTTGAATAGCCTACACAGTAGCCAAGACTGAAGAAGCACACTGTTGGCAGTGGAGATCAAACTAATTGTTATCAATCTAATGAACAATCATTTCGATAATATTTCGTATGTTAACTTTTGTATTGTGTTTCTCACCTATGTTCTATTCATTTTGGTATTCTGAAATTATTGAAATTGAATTAACATAATGACGACAAAAAAATCAGTTGACAAGATTTATGAATCAAATTTCTTTAATGATTATAATTCGGACGCTATACGCACTTATCATGTTTTGATATAACTATAAAAGTATGTTATGTACTCAGGCGTATGGCGTTCGTACTCGTGGGCCGAGAGCCGCGCGCTGGAAGCCGGCGCGTCGGCCGGCGAGGAGGAGGTGTGCCTGACGACGCTGGGCCGCTCCTACACGGTGGACCTGACGGCCATGCAGCAGCTCAACGACCACACCGGCACGGCGCGGCCCGTGCAGCGCGTGGCGCCCGCGCCCGCGCCCTCCGACCAGCCCGCGGCCTCGCACGCGCCCGCGCCAGGTTACATAGACACGCGATGTCAATATAAACGCATGCAATATGGAGGGTTCCAAACTTTTTATAAATCAGTCTGTTTAAATATCCATCACCATCGCTAACTAATTCAATCTGATTCTGTATCGCGTACTATTGTTACTAACTCGCGGTGCTCGCTCCAGACCCGCGCATCGCCATGGTCCGCTCGCACCCCGGGCTGGCGCGCGCGCTGCTGGCCGTGCTGCACGAGGTGTACTGGAGCTCGGCCGGGCCCGCCGTGCGCTCGCAGGCACTCAAGGCCATACTGCGCGCTGTCTACTATGCTGACGCGCCTCTACTTAGACAGGTGCTAAAGATGCAGGTAAGAAACAACACTTTGTCCTTTCACTTTATCGTCCTGACACGAATTTTAAGGCGCTAATTGCTTATTTTATCGTTTGGTAAGTTTCAGATAAAATATCTGACAAACATATACCGGTTCAAATATAATAATTTTCTTTATTAATCTGGCTAATAAAGCCTCTCCAGAACTTCTCAAATAGGCAATAGTTGACAAAATGGATTAATTAGCAACTAGTAAATAACAACTCTTTATTTTTATAATATATATGGAAACCCTGAATGTAAGAACTTGTATGCTTACCCCGTAAATGTAGCAAGCAATAATAACATGGACTTCCACATCACTAATTTCTGTCATGATTCTTAAAACATCACAAATTTCTTGGTGCAGGTGATTTCATCCCACATCGCGGGCATGATGGCGTCAAGCGACTTACGCATAGTCGTAGGATCTCTGCAACTGGCGGAGATCTTGATGCAGCGACTGCCAGATGAGATGGGCGTGCAGTTCCGCCGTGAAGGTGTGCTGCATCAGGTGGCGCAGCTAGCTGAAAGGGTGCCGCCCGCACAGCCGCCTAGGCATCATCCACTCAAGGTATGTCAAGGAATTAAACAATCATCACTATGGAAAGTCAACGTCAAAATAATAGGGACGAACAGACTTAAAAATAATCTTAACAACTAAGAACATTTGGTAGGTTTAGACCAAACGCACATAGAACCAAAGTAAGGCAGATCTCATACTACAACGCGTCACGCGACGGGGAACGGCAACGGAGCCAAATGCGCGGATTATTGAATTTGTGTGTAGAAATCACGCGGGAGCGAATTAAGTAAGCGACAACGGAAGTATTTAAAAAATAACTTTATTCTGACAGAGTTATAGCTAAACAGTAATTAATTCAATCTAATAAAATATTCATCTTATATACTAAGTTTATTGCTAACGTAGTACATGCATAACGTGATCAGAGATGACGCATGTCCCAGATTATTCTGAGTGCTGGTCAAGCAATATAATATTTAGAAATAATATGTCTAATAAATACTTAATGGCTGACAAAGCTAATATTGGTAGATTGGGGTTCCTTAACTCCTCCCTCCCCAAGAGAGAAATTATCCGAAGGTGTCGCAGACGGTTTCGGAGAATTTCGACAAAAATTTATAAACTGAAATTTATACATTATAAAGATAACTACTGCTATTACAATAATCACATACTCGAAGATGGTCCCTAAACTAATTTCTATTGTCACTGTTTGGGTCGAATCGTCTATTTCACTAAATTTTGCACTTTGTAACACTTCTTTCACATCACTGAAGTCCACATTTTTCAGATCCACTTTCTTTGACCTTCTCTGGATGTCCTGTTGTAGCTCTGGCATCTGGATCAATGGCAGTTGAAGACTAGAAACTGTAGTGTTTGTGGTAGCGGCAACGATGATTTCGCCTATTAAACTAGCTGCTTCGCCTGATAACCTACTTGTTACCACATGAAATAAATATTCATTTTGGGCTACGGTTCCTTGGAACGTAGACAATATGTATTCACATTTTTTTATATATAAAGGTAACGTTCTAGTGTCGCCACTGAATATTGGTATGATGTTAACCAATTCCTGTGGGACACGGGTTACGTTTCCCATTGTGAAAAAGTTATGAAAGTAACAAGGAAAAGAGAGAGAAAAAAATCTCACTAATGTGCTATTAAAATATTAATACAGTTGAAATCTATGCAAATATTATTACGACGTTGTCCAATCCCTAATAATACACACACATAGACTTATTACAAGGTTGGGATATCAATGGAAGAGCTGAGAGGAAGGTGAAAAAGATTTACTCACAATTCCGCAGCTAGCTTCATGCTTCCTGAATTACTGCTATGGCTGGTCCTCTTCCGTAACTCGAAGTGGCTTCTTAATGAATTTATTTGTACGGCGATCTCTGCTAAACCGTAGACACGGACGTCGGCTGCTCCACGTAGAATTGTATACACGGCAGACTGACTATAGAGATCCTACCGGCTGCGCCAATTAAGTAAGCGACAACGGAAGTATTTTAAAAATAACTTTATTTTGACAGAGTTACAGCTAAACAGTAATTAAGTCAATCTAATAAAATATTCATCTTATATACTAACTTTATTGCTAACGTAGTACATGCATAACGTGATCAGAGATGACGCATGTCCCAGATTATTCTGAGTGCTGGTTAAGCAATAGAATATTTAGAAATAATATGTCTAATAAATACTTAATGGCTGACAAAGCTAATATTGGTAGATTGGGGTTGGGGCGCGCAGTAGTTTGAGATCCGTCTAAAAGGAATGCAATTAGCATTCTTCTCTTGATATTCTTGTACATTTTAGTATAGATAGACCAACGAAAGAATGATTTATCAGGAATATATCATTCTTTCGATCATTTTTACACATAAAGAATTTATTAGAGTAGGAATAGAATGTCTATTACAGTGTTGACACGCCCTTTTTGACGTCGCCATTTGCCTTACATAAGAAGACAAGATTCTCGTTTGTCGTTCATGACTGACGATGGACAAGGGATCACTGACAATAATGATAAGTGTTGAAGAAATAACTTTGGATTGTTCCACAGTCTCCGGGCGGTGGCAGCGTGCGCTCTTCAGGCGGGTCTTCTCCACCCGCCTCCACATCGGCTACATCGCTAGAACATCAAAACAATCTATCTCTGGCGTTCTCCGCTTCGGGATCATTCGTTGCCAGTACTTTGCGTAAGTAGATGTTTTTTTTTAAAATCAAAGTAAAATATACGTACAAACTCTTAATTCTTTAATAAACTTAAAATTTTTGAGGTTTTTGCAAAAGAAAATCACATTATCACGTACTAAAAGGAATACGACAAAAGTCACCCTGTAGAAGGAAGGAAATTCATAGAAGCGGTGTTTACTGCATTAGGATCGCCCTGAGTCGGACGGCACGGCCGAGGATTATGGAGTTCAGAATACATTTTTGTAATGATATCAGGGCGAATTCCAAAATTATGAAATTGAAAAGTATTCCAAACGGTATAAGAAAAACAAATAGTGTAAACTTCTAAAGTAAATCTTCAGGATTACAGTGGCAACGCTTCAAACTGCTATAAATTGTGTTATTTTACTGTTATTAGCAACTGGTAGCGATGGAAGCGGCTCCGAGCCTGGACAAGCGTCAGCGTCGACACACGCACAGATGTCTGCTACGTCAGTACACAGGTAAGAGTAATGTTATGACGTGTAATAATGGTACCTTTATGGTACTTCATCAAAAACCGACTAAAGAACCGACTGTCGGTTAATCAGCAAGTACACACGGCGACATTTCAAGCTATACATTTCCAGTTTTAGCTGATCTCGCATTGTATAGGCTTTTCGTACAATGAGAAGTCAGCTTATACTGAAAATGTATATAGCTTGATGTGTCGTCGTGCGTACAATACCCATTAATAATGACACTTAGTCTCTTAGAAAGAAACTGTCACACAGTTACGAGTGACAGATGTGGCTCTACAAATTAAATCTTTTTCTGAAACTCTATGCATACTGTAATTCTAATGCCTTCAGTAAAGGATATCCAAGATGGCCTCCCTCTTTGTCATATCAAAGGGTGGTTCCTATTGTGCTATGGAAAATAGCATCAGTCAAAATGTATGACTATAATTTCGACTGTGTCAGGTCCGGCAGTCCCTTGCAACTGGCCGAGATGTTAAAACGCAAGCGTGCAGTGAAGCGCTCCGGCGGCGCCGGCACGCGCCACGCGCGGCGGCGCGACGAGCCCGCGCCTGCGCACGCGCCGCCGCCGCACGCGCACCTCGCGCACCCCGCGCACGCCGCGCACGCCGCGCACGCGCAGCCACATGCGCAGCCACATGGTATGTACCTGTTATAACATTAATACTCTCTCTGTTCATTTCTGAGTCAAACATAAAGCTTGTCTTTTTTAATTTAGATTGGTCATTTCGTTTGATCGGTCAATAAATTATTTAAGTACTAGCTCTAGCCCGCGGCTTCGCCCGCGTGGATAACGGGAAATATCCTACGGTTAATTGACATTAAACAAATACATAATACAATATACTATTTAGCACATAAATGACTACCATTGTTCATGATGTGCAATATTTTTGATCTGCTTCTGCTTGAGATCTGCTTGTACCACAAGCAGATCTTAAGCCTTATCTACATGGTGCGATTTAATTGTTTGTGGCATGCCTTGAGTTAAAGCAACAATAAAAGTTGCACTGTCTGAACAGTGCTTAGACAGTGGAAGTAAATCATTGGTTGCTTTAATTTTAATATATGCCACAGACAAGAAACTTGCTTTGGGCTCTAGTTGATGAGTGACCCTACACTTGGCAGGTTCAGGCGTGTCGGTAGGAGCGCGCTCGGCCACGCGCGTGGGCGGCGCGTCCAAGACGTCGTCGTTCCTGTCGTCGCTGAACCCGTCGCGCTGGGGCCGCTCGCCGCACGCGCACAAGGACAGCGGCCTGCTGGCCTCGCCGCACACCTCCGCCAATCTCACTGTGCAAAACAAGTAAGTGCCCATTAGAAAGTACGAAAGCAAATTCTTTTATAGCATAAGTAACAATACATGATCAATTATTAACCAGTGTGCAAAATGTAACCATGAATTCAGCATGTGATTCTAGACCGCCTAGGATATAAATTTTTAGTCTCTTTTAAAAAAAAATCGCCTGTTTCATAGAAAAGTGAAATACCTACGCGGTCAAAATAATTCTTTTTTTTTTTTTATAACCGACGAAAAATTTCAACGCAGGTGCTTCAGAATCATGTAATGAATTCATGGTTACAGTTTGCGCACTGGTTCAAAACTTGTCCAGTATACAGCTCGAAGCTATTATCTTAATTTTTTAATACTATACTCATGCCTAAAGGGCCTTAGCTCAGCATACAGTTAGATGGCAACACACGGTTCTACGAGACTCTGATTTTCAGCTACAGTCGTGCCATACATTCGATTACGTCATTTGTAACGTGAACTTTTGTTCACCCCTACCTCCGTTGAAATATAAAAATGTAGGCAAAAAAATTAAATTATCACAGTATCCAGGCGTGAAGATGTGTGGACATTAACAGAATACTGAAAAAACTTAGTTTGAACTTTTTCTCGCGGAAAGCAAAAACTCGGCTGAAAAACGTTTCTTTAGGAACTTAATACTAAATGACACGACGACGACAAGAATATGCTGCCACTAAATGTATATTTAATATATAATATGCTGCCACTAAATGTATATTTAATATATAATATGCTGCCACTAAATGTATATTTCAAACTCCATATTGTCCTTCCAAACTTTGTATTGTTTTTATAACTTTGTTTTTTCTAATGCATACTAAATGCTTTTGATATTTGTGACTTCGTGTAAGCAAATCTGCAATAGATTATCAATCATTAAATTTATTGTGTAGATCTATTTAAGAACGCTCGAAATGGGTCAGAAGTCAGGTCATTTAGGTTAAGTTGACCAGCATAGTTGATGTTATGTAATAAACAAGGTACAAGACAGCCATAACAAGTGATAACACGACAGTTATCTCTATCAGACATAACTTAGATTATGTTATGATAGAGATTACGGTCGTGTTGATAAACCTAGCACGAGACAGTGCAACGCATGACTTTGATCATTTGTGCGATCTTGCCTTTCCTTTAATTTTAAGTGGGACTGACTAAAAATTGCACTGCAGATTGTCTGTTGTTTCACATATTATACATGAAATCTATGTTGAAAGGAACGTACTATACAAATATATGCAATGCAACATGAAATGTAACACTCATTGAAACAAATTAGTTACGTTTCACATGTGTGTACCCACCATCAGCTGCTGCACTAGACTTTATTTTTGAGAGATCAAACATATTATATGTATATTTTGCACGTCTCTTTTTATGCGCTGTATGCGATCGTTTATACAATTTAGGCGGTCCGCTGAGTTAGGCGGACTTGCGCGAAGTAGCCAGCGTGTGTCGTCTATTTCTGGAAAATCAAACACCGTCGCTTTCATCGCGGTCGTCCGCCAAATGCAGTGGATGGCCTTGGGGTCATTCGTTTTTAATCGCGCAAAGAACGTCGGTGAGGCGCTCAGCAGACGGCGCACATTTTGACCCCGAATGACTGCGGGAGAGGCAAGCAACAACGGCGCCGTCGTGGTACGAGCACGCTGCCGTTCTGTCGTCGCGAATAAATTGTCCATCGTCTGTCCAGAACCTAAACAGTGTGTCATCTGTTTTGCCACTAAACGTGCATCTGTTATGTGTACAGAGAGAAGGTGCGCGAGTGGATCCAATGGACGGCCTCCCGCGTGGTGCGCGAGTGGGGCGCGCTGGGCGGCTGCGGCGGCGCGCTGGAGCAGCTGGCCGCGCTGGCGGCCGCGCTGCCGCACCAGCACCACCGCCGGGCCGCGCTGCACACGCTGCGCGACACGCTGCTGCACCACGACGTGTCGCCCTTCGAGGTACGTACTGCCACGGTCGCACACCTACACTGTCTGTCATCGAACACGTCTAGGCAGAGCACACGAGCGATGCGAAGAGAGGCGCGAAGGTGCGTTGTTCTCTAGCTAGACTGTGGTACAGGGCTAGTGCGCGAGAGAGGTATGGTAGACTCGCCTTTCGAGGTGTACTGTAATGATTAGTGACATTTTCACGTCGATATACGAACTACGTAGCAAAAGTGCTGCTACAAGTTGCAGATGACAACATCACGTGACGTTAAAAAATTCTGCACCGCGCAATCAAGATAATCGCACAACATCAAACAATGGTATTACGACAATATCGACAGTCTCAATAAAACATCTATTCATTGGCAACACTTACTCCTCAGGTGAACCACTCGGGCGTACTCGGCGCTCTGCTACAGTTCCTGACGGGCGTGGAGCCCGAGGGCGAGGGCGCCGAAGCGCGGGACGGCGACGGCGAAGGCCGCGACGACTACGTGGCCGCCGCTGAGGACAGGCTGAGACTCTTCCTGCACGTCTTCGCTGACATGCCGCTCACTATCGAGTGAGTAATCTTTCTTAGTTTGTGTTATTGGCAACAAAAGCTCTTTCTAAAAATTTAACATTTTGAGTGCTTACCTTTATAACCTAACACTACCTGGCAGCTAATAGTGCGCTAAGATAGACGAATATACAGGGTCGATATTTCAGACAGGGTAGTAAGGGAACCTTAAACGTTGTAGGTACAGGAAAATGATCTTGGAAGACTGTTAACTTAATTTTTTTAGACATTTTTGATTAGCATACACAGATCGTACGTGACCTGTGACCGGTCTTTCTTCTCAGAGGATTTAGAAAAAATCACTATTTAGTTCTAGAGTGTTTTTTTTTAACAAATTTACCGATATTACAATCACTTACAGTCTTCAAGAAAATAGGTCATTTTTATAAGTCTAGCCTGTGTAATGTTTCGCGGGAATTTAAAGAATGTAGGACTTAAAATTTATACCCTGTCCGAAATTCCGAATGTATGTGCTTCAACTTTAGCACCGCCCGTCTTACTTACTATGTCAGCTGGAAGAGACTGCTCTTGTATCAGATGGCGTTTGCGTTTAAACGATCCTTAGTTTAGGCTTTATGTTTCTATGAGATAATAAGAATGTTGTGGTTGCAGTGCGGAGTGGAGCTCGGCCGTGGGCGCGCTGGGCGTGCTGGGCGCGGGCAGCAGCTCGGGCGGCGCGGGCGGCGCGGCGCTGACCGCGCTGGTGAGCAAGGTTAACGCGTGCGTGTCGCACCTGGAGCAGTTCCCCGTGCGCGTGCATGACCTGCCCGCGCGCCCCGCCACCTCCGCGCTCAAGTTCTTCAACACGCATCAGCTTATGGTCAGTAAACCCTTGAGCATACCTCCCACTTTTGACATACGGCATGCTTGCTTTTTATTTTTTCTTTCTATTCCTGGTATTCGCTTCTTCAAAAAGCGTACGTATCCGTGAAATCGCGCACTGTGGAAGTCCAGTTTAATATTTACTGCTTAAGCTTCATACGATGACAAAATATGTACTAAACCAAGTAGAGCCCTAGTTATCACTGAGGCTCTATTTGATTTAGATATTCAAAACGCAAACATATTAATTTATAGCCCTTCAAATTGTGTTTAAAATTCAATAATGTGTCCTATAGTGAACAAAGTGCTTCTCAGAATGCCTGTATATTCAGCAGATTTAATCGCACAAAAAATCCATCAGTCGTATCTTATTTTAATACAATGGTAATCTATTTTTTTTTTTTTTTTGTTACAGTGTGATCTCAAACGTCACCCAAGTTGCTCAAATCTGAAGCAATGGAAGGGCGGCGTAGTGCGGATTGATCCGCTAGCTTTAGTTCAAGCCATTGAAAGGTATGTTATGAAACAACAACATAGTAACTTTTACAATATTTGGTTAAACGAAGGTATTCATGAATAGTGTGTGGTGAATTAAATGTGGGATTATATACAAATAAAAGAGGACGACAGGAATGAAAATATTTCAGGTTTTGCATATCTTACCAAAATGGCATGAAATTACATATTTTAGTTTCGTGTTTGATGCGAGTGTATCGATCCTATATGCGTCTTGCCGCGCCGAGATGCTTGCTAAGGAAATATTCGTGACTTCTCTGACTGTCTTCTCTTCTTGATCTGATATTGACGCCAGATGTCACTGATAACATTAAGACTGCATTCTAACAGTTGGCAACATGCTATGGAAATATGAAATATGGTGATGTTCTTCAGAAAGGTCAGGTGCCAGGTACTCGCAACCGGTGTACGTGTATGACCAGATGTATGAACGTAAACTAAGCAAAAGGAGTATTTAAGGATGATGATAGATAAGGATGGATGTAGCGAGTGGCGTTCTGTAGGTTCTGCTCACCTCCATGGGAAGAAGGCAAGACTTTATTTATGAATGTAATATTGCTCTATAGTGCACTAAAATATTATTATTAAATGTAAGGCTAACATAGGACAGCTATTTGCAACGTTGCCAACTTATAGAATGCACGCTTAATAGGAGACTCCAGCCTAATAGGAAACGCAAACCCCATCTAGTTTTTAAAATATGATTGACGCGTAAAAGTGTTTCTACTAACCAACTTGCAGAAATAAAATAATTTTATCATTTGCGATGGTTCCGCAGGTATTTAGCACAACGCGGCTACGCCAGCGGGCGCGCGCGCTCGGAGTCGCTGGGCGGGCCGCACTCGGACGACGACGGCGCGTCCGACGACGACGTGGACGACTCGCTCGCCACGCCGCCGCACCACCCCACTGAGTACGTCACACGATCATTACGTAACACGGCAACGATTATTTTCTCTACAGATATAAAGTTATAAGCATAGAATCATTATTTTAGCGCATACATAACACAGTACTAATCTTTTCCAGTTCTGATCACAAACTGGAGTTCCTGATCGGCGACACCGTGCTGCCGTACAACATGACTGTGTACCAGGCGGTCCGCCAGTTCGGCGAGCAGACTGACGCCGACACTGACACTGAGACACCGCTAGGTAAGCAGCTATACAATACATCCGTACAGTTCGTTCACAGTTATTTTACCTTTGACAGCATCTACACAACAGCAACCTTATTCTGGCAAGAATAAAGTTCACAATGATTTGACAGACTTGTCAGTGACAGCAACCTTATTAGAATGAGAATAAAGATCATGTGATTTTGACAGTGATGCCAAATCAGAGGTAACTAGTTTTCCCACGGTGGGAACCCGAAAAAAACACCAGCCTGTATTATTGTAGTGAGCAATGTGTGGTTGATGAGGAAGGAATAAGACTGCAAAATAATGTGATGTGTCAGATAACAAACAAAATAAAAGCTCTACCCAGGACAATAGTGTCGTTAAAGTTTCTTGCTTGTTCTTCCCCATAGAGATCTTTGCTTTAGAATAACTAGCTTCAACTGTCTGAATAACTGACCAACTCCTTGACAATTCTAAAGTGCCTGCAAATGGTTGAATTGGAATAAATGCTTTGAGTTCGAGTTTGAAGTCGATATAATAAATAATACCAAAAAAGAATTATCCATCCTCCATCCACTGTAGTAGTGTAGTGAGCGACACTGTTATTGCTAAGGAAGAATGAATACTCGAAATTACGTGATGTTTAAAATTACAAGGAAATATATCCAGTTTAGTCCTATAAGCTAGTAAATAAACCATATGTTCCTATGTTTCCAGCAAACGCGGGTATCTGGGTGCAGACGCACACGATCTACTACCGCGCCGTGGAGGCGGGCGAGCTGCCGCGCGCCGACACGGCCGCGTCGCGCAAGGGCAAGGGGCAGCCCACCAAGCTGTCCTCGCGCCGGAAACCCGATCTCTTATGGAATGGTACGTTACAATTATACTTAGTTATTCTTGTATTATGAGCGTATCAAACTATCAAAATCTTTCTTCGTGTCAGTGGCCAATAAATAACTCGTATAATTATATACATTCCGGGATGAAACTAACATGATTATCGCTCTGAGACTTCAGAGGGAGATATAATTCACTCTATGATATTTTGAAGTTTAGGCAAATATACCCTATTCCGGTCTCTGGTTTGTTTTATGATTGTGATAAGTAATTGATTGTGTTGTTATTATTTGTGTACAGAGGGCATGGTCCCACTCCGCTCGGCCCCGCTGGTGGGCATGGTGCGCGCGGCCGGGCTGGGCGCGGCGGGCGAGGTGCGCGACGCGTCGCTGCCGGCGCTGAGCCTGCTGCGCGCGCTGCACGCGCTGTGCCGGCACTGGCACACGCTGTACCGGGCCGCCTGCCTGCCCGACCTGCGCCCGCTCGTGCCCAACCAGGACTTCATCAATGCCAAGGTAGCTATCTTATTTAATGTTAAACAAAAATCTTAGTTTATAATAATGCATAACTCCCATTTATCAGCAATTTAAAAGCATTAATTCAAAATTAAAAACAATTTTCTATAATTTAACTGCACATGGTAAACAATATTTGCACACCTTTTATGGTTATAATAAAGTGTACCTAATTCAATCTTTTGTTACACTTATAAACCTGTGTTATGCAAATAAATGGTTTTGAGAATCTATGTTTATCTAGCACAGACGCAATAATCATTTCTAATATTGTTTACCTATACAAAATGTTATTTAATTGTAAACATTATTATGTGCGATAACCATAACAGCGGAATATAGGTCTGTTGCCTGATGCTAATTTTCAATTAGGCTTTAAATTGTATGGTGTTACGGATGTAAATTACGTGCCCCGCGACCGTAACGTTCTACAACCGACCACACCTCCCAAGAATCTCGTTTTCTTTTAGCTAATCATTGAACTTTGTTTTAGCTTGCTGCCAAAGCCAACCGCCAACTTCAAGATCCGCTCGTCATAATGACCGGAAATCTCCCACCGTGGCTGAAAAAGATAGCTTACGCATGGTAAATCATTGTTTTGCAGACTGTTTTTAATTGAAACATTTTGATTATAAATCATGCGATCAATGTGTCGGAGCGTTCAGTCGTAACACTGTGTGACGTTCCAGTCCGTTCGTGCTGCCGTTCGAGTGCCGCCACCTGCTGTTCTACGTGGTGTCGTTCGACCGCGACCGCGCGCTGCAGCGCCTGCTGGAGGCGGGCGGCGAGCGCGGCGCGGGCGGCGCGGGCGGCGGGCCCGACGAGCGCGTGGCGCCGCGCCTGGACCGGCGCAAGCGCACCGTGCAGCGCCACAACGTGCTGCGCCAGGCCGAGCACGTCATGCACGAGTTCGCGCACTCCAAAGCGCTGCTCGAGATACAGTACGAGAACGAGGTCGGCACCGGCCTCGGGCCCACACTGGAGTTCTACGCGCTCGTTTCGCAAGAACTGCAGCGTGCCGATTTAGACCTGTGGCACGGCTCGGAGAACTTCAAACAGAAGCCGACTTCCTTCGGCGGAGAGATCGTGAAGAGCCAACCGCCGGTCGTGACCGACCGCTCGTCGGACGCGGCGGCACGCCTCGCCTCCTCGGTCCGCGATGCTCTGAACCTCGACGAGGAACGCTCCCCAGAGCCGTCGGAGCTCGAGAAAGAGACGTCCATCCCGTCGCCGGCGCCCGACGCCACATATGTGTCATGGCCGTGCGGCTTATTCCCGCAGGCCGTGGGCCGCAACGCGCGTGCCTCCCATGTCTCAAGGGTCAAGGCAAAGTTCCGCTTCCTAGGGAAGTTCATGGCTAAAGCTGTTATGGATTCCAGAATGGTGAGTCTAATACTCTACTGCACCTTGCCTAACAGCTTTTACAGTTCGAAAAATCTTGTCAATCTCCACAATATCTGCCAATTTCAACTGTTAAAATTATGTTGCACTGTTAAAATTGGAGTTATCACTGATTCCGATAGTACCTTTGTTTAGTTTGGGTGGAAACCTTGTTTCCACCCAAAGTTGAATTTCACAGTATCACAACTTGAATCTTGTAGTTATTTTATCTCACTTCATAAAATTATGTAACTCTCGGACACACCATTATTATAGCCGCGGAATACTAAAGTCATGGTCGTCTTTTAGGTGGACATCCCACTGTCAGTTTCGATGTACCGCTGGCTAGTGAGCGAGGACAAGTGGCTGTCGCTGAGCGACGTGCGGCACGTGGCGCCCGAGCTGTGGCGCTCGCTGTGTCGCCTGCGCCGCGTGGCCGAGCGCGCGCGCCTGCTGGCGGCCGACACCAGGCACTCGCCCGAGCAGAAGACGCAGCTGGTACGTCACACACACATACAGTGCTACAGGGTTCTTGTGGCGCGTGCCCAAAATTTTAACTAACGCCGCTACTGCACCCAACAAGCCTGAATTGAGTTATTTTGGAATAAAAACGAAATATTCTTATAACATTATACTGTTATGAATTTCCATAAAATAACGACTGATTCCATATCTTAGCATAATATTCAATATATGTAACAGATAAGCGCCCTGGAGCTGGACGGATGTCCCATTGAGGAGTTGGGCTTGGACTTCATTCTGCCGGGCGATGGCTGCACGGAGCTGAGGCGCGGCGGCCGCGACCTACCCGTCACCGCGCATAACCTTCACAACTACATTGATCTCGTTACCCACTGGCTGCTTTATGAAGGTAACATTCTACCTCACCCCAGCATAGCCATTCGACAGGCTGTCGTATGGACGTGACAAAAGCACCTATTATGAAAATGATAATTATGTCATTTTAATATTTCGCATTGTCAGTTATATTAGATAGGGCCCTGATGGCGCTCATGGTACAGTAATTTGGCTCCTTTATGAATTGTTGAAATGAGCTGTCATAAATACCGTGATTGGCAAACGGAAAGGTTGAACAAATATTTGGTTACATACCAGACCAAAATACATCGTAAAAGTGGATCTCATGACTTGATTTTACATTGCATTAACAATATTGTAAGAAGGTTAAAGGCACAAATACTAAGATGAATTCTGTTCCTCCACAGGTGTTACCAAACAAATGGAAGCATTCCGAGAAGGCTTTGAGTCAGTATTCCCACTAGCCAACCTCAAGATATTTTATCCAGAAGAATTGGAACAAGTGTTCTGTGGCAGTCCATCCGGTAAGATATTTATTACTACTATACACACATACACGTCACACACACCTATACACGACCTAAATTCTAATCCTAAATAAATGCTTTTTTTTGCATAGAAATTTCACTTCTTGTACCATCACATTAATTAATTAGGCCCTTTGTACACGGCACGGTTTCTTTACGGTACGGCGTTTAAACCGCGCCGTAGAAAAAATGTGTCTTGTCAACAAGCTTCCATAGTGATCCATACTACACCGACGGGGCCTACACACGGTGAATAAACCGTAGTGTTTTACGGTAAGAAAAACGTGTGCGTATAAAAGGCCTTATTGGTACTTCACGAGCATGCGTCATTACAATTTAAACTTTATGTCACGAGTCACGTATCACACGTTCGTGATATGCAATGACTGAAACAACAATATTGTAAAGCTATGGTTTCTTACAGGTGGCCGCGATCAACGCTGGGAGCCGCGCATGCTGACGGAGTGCATCCGCCCCGACCACGGCTACAACGCGGAGTCACGCGCCATTCGCATGCTCATCGACATACTAGCCTCATATAACCGCGAGGAGCAGCGTTTATTCTTGCAGTTCGTGACTGGAAGCCCCAGGCTACCCACAGGAGGTAAATAAATTACAAAAAGAATTCCTTCAGGAATCTATCTAGTCAATAATTTTGTCTGCCTTCGTATACTGAGCAGTTTCATGATGATGGGATTTCCACAGGCTTCAAGGCGCTGAACCCACCGCTGACGGTGGTGCGCAAGTCGCTGGAGTCGTCGCTGGACCCGGACGAGTACCTGCCGTCCGTGATGACGTGCGTCAACTACCTGAAGCTGCCGGACTACACCAGCGCAGATGTCATGCGCGGCAAGCTGCGCCTCGCCGCCTCCGAGGGCCAGCACTCGTTCCACTTGTCGTGAACGCCCCTCGTGTCCTCTCCCCACTACTGTGATTACGTATCGACCCCTCAGAGTTGTTTGTATACACGTGTGAATGCGGTTAGTGAAACCTATAATATGTGTTATTATTGACGGTGCGCACGCCCCGGACGACTGCTGTTTATGTGCAATCAAAGTGATTTTATTAACCTAAATGTGACAGACACTTAAAGTGCTGTGCGTTCTATAGTTTTGTTTTTCTTTGGATTCTTTTTAGATTACAGAAATATGTTTATATTATATTTTGTGTTAATTTAATGTGATAACTTGTATATTACTTTCTCTGTACATCAGAGATCTGCCGACTCTCAATATAAAGCTTATGGTAAATATGTAACATGGATGGATTTTGTTGGCTTCACTGTATGGAGACGAAACTGCACGAGTCGGTGTCGCGCCGCTAGCCACGGGACTGACCATCCATGCTGCCAAGTCTGCTGAACCTACATAATAATAATAATAATAGAGTGCCCGTTCACTTTCACTTTGCGAGTTATTCCTCAAATACCACCTGCAGTTGATTAATTATTTCTGATTAGATTGGCACGTTTATATTTAAGCTATTTGAAGGACCACTAAAACTTGTTTGAGAGTCCTATGAATTATAATAGCATTTATTACCAAACGGTGTATGTTTTAAGTATCATAAATGAGTAAAGAAAAAGTGCAAAATTTAATATGTAACAATTTCAATAAAACCATGTAAACAATATTGATCAACACTGGGTTTCATTTTTCACCTTTCTACTCTTATATCCAACAGCTTATATCTCATAAAGGCAATAGTGTTAAGGATGTTACAATTAAATCCAGCCAACTTTCACTCTCCACCTGTTGAAGATATTGAAATTCATAACTTATATAAAAATGAAACAAATTGCCTTATCTAACATGCCATTTGGCATTTTTACATAATTTAGAAATTATGTAGAAATGCCAAATTGTATGTTAGATAATGCAATTTATTTCATTATAATTTATGAACTCCTGCAACACATGGCAATATAAATAAAACACAACATAGATTTTGAACAATAATTAACCTTTATATTACTTTACACTGCCACCAAACTGTCCACAAAAATATGATAAATCCATAAACATTATGTAAAAAGTTGATTATGTTACTTTTCATTGAGTCCATATATTTCATTTATATTATATATATCTAATTACTCGAGACATAGTTAAACATGAATAAAAGTGTCTAATAATGGTTGGCACCAATAATTATATTATCTATAAATATTATCAGCATATTTTGGACTATATGTGGTGCATACAGGGGTCAAACTCAACACTGGAATTAGATATCATAATAAAATTCTCAATTATAGTTCTAAAACTAGTTTATAGCAGTTAATAATAAAAGTAACTGTGCAATAGTCTAAAAAATAACCCTACACTAGAATGTACACTTGACCATCTATCAACATAAGAACATCTAGGAAAAAATCACAAGGATTTACAGCACCATTGCAACCCAACCGAGGATGAGACACGAGCCACCAATGGGAGTGAGCCTGCGGAAGCAGCGGTCACCGGTGAAGGCGTGGTAGTAGCATGTGCCACAAAATAGGCTCATCCCAGCAATGAAGAATGCACCAGCCTGGAAATAAATTTTACTGAAGTCACTTATTGTGCAGAATAAATAAAATGTGAAATAAAGATTTTTATTGCGCAACATTTAATAAGTAAAGATTATATTGCAGTTTTTATTCCAACTCAACTTATATTTCAATCGGAACTAAGCTAAGGATTGCAATGATCAAGAAATTCATTGTGATAATAATATCAGTATAATCTTTTTAAAGCATTAACATTAATATGCTAATCAAATTTGTGACTTGTCATTCCCTCTGTAATTACTTATCACAACATTCAATGTCATAGTTAGCAAATTGTTAAAATCCAGAGAAATTAAGATCTATCTGACTTACAATAAACGGTCTCCGGCAAAGAGGAACTGTGACAAGTGCAAGGGTGTGTAAGAAATGAAATCTGTTGGCTGTGTCAAATATTTTCCTCAAGTCTTCTTTAGTGTCGGGCTCAGGGAAATTGCGGTGAGCGCCCATTGCTCCGAGCACTACAGCAGCAGCACCGCTCAGCCCGGCGAGGCGCACAAAGGGCCCCGCCTCCTGCGCTAGTTGCCACAGCGGCATTCTAACCATAACTTGTTGAACAGGTGGTGGAGGCCCTTGTTGAGACTTGAAAATACCCTGTGGTACGAAACAATGAGATTAATTTTGACAGCAAACAATGAACCCTTGTATTGGATGTAAGGAAGAACCTTCTTTATTACAAAGCTGAAGTCGGAACTTACAATTTGACGTAACAAATTCATAGCTCCGTCCGTCACCGTATTTATCATAAAGGCGTCGGCCAAATTTACCATACCTTTACACCTTTATTTTCTACTGTATAAAAAATATGCCCTGAAGAAATCCGACGACTTGTCCGACCAATATTGAATTATTGATAAAAATCTGTCAAACCAAATTTCAAACGTCAATACTAGAGATGTGAAATATCGTAAATTATAGTCGATTTTTTTGATTAATCGACTAGTGTGTATTTCATTTCACACGGAAGCGGCCTTTGGTACTACACATTATGCGTGGGCAAATAAGTGCTACTCCTAATTCCATGACAACAAGTTTCGAAGCTAATCTATTAATATTAATTTAACTATTAATTAGTATCTCTGTAATTTGTAGTAAGAAGCTAATCCTAAATAAACTGAAAAGATTCAACACTTTAAAATAAACCTTGTGATGAGGCATTAAGTCCCCTATCCCCTTACAAAAATCTGGTTCATCTGAACGAGAGAATAGCAACAATTTGCTCATTTACTGGACTCCAGTTCCGTTTACCGCGCGGCCCAGCGCAGCCATTAACGTTATCTAATAGATACGGTTCATTTTTCATTATTTTGTTTCTTGAAAAGTTATAAGTAGAGAGACAGAGTATATTTTAAACGTAGTTGGCTTCTGCAGTTGCAGTTCTAGCCACTGGCACTCGAATTCCAGGGGACACTTCCAAGGTCACTTGACCTTGACCTCAAGGTCCTTGTACAGCGGACATTGACTTTCACCTCATAGTGAATGCACCTTGGACATTGAACTTCGTGATCATTGACCTTGACCTCAAGGTCGCTGACCCTAAGGAGTGTACCGTGGACATTGTCCTGACACTGATGCTGAGATCAAGGTCGGTGACCTAAGGAGTGCACCGCAGACATTGACCTTAACCTCAAGGTCACTAGCCCTGAGGACAAGGCCAATAACGTTGACCTTGAGGTGTCCCGTGGTTTTCCTTTACCCTACTACTCCCTCATCCCACGGGACGTCCTTGGCGGTCACCAGTCTTAGGAAACCCTCGCTTTAGAGCGCAAGTCCGACTCCCACTTGGCAGGGTTTTACCTTCCCTTGTTTCATGGACTCACTGCGACACTGCCTCAGGGAACCTAATATAGTTCCTGGTCTTGGTTCTATAACAGTGGTGGAATGACGTTGGGAATGTGGGAATTTCGCAAAATAATAAAACTCTCCAATGAAAAATAATCTTATCTTTATTTAAGATTCAATTGTATAAAAACGAAAACTAGGTACATCTCACAACAGCAGGTCATGTTTAATTCTAATAATGGCACTATTGTAATCATCTAGCACCTTAAGTTTTCGGCAATTACGTTTTTTGCGCAAAACTAGTTTAAAACAACGTTATTTAATTACATAGTACCTAACTACGTCTAGTTAAAAGTAAGCTTTTAAAACTTGATACGTTTGCCACTGAAATATCTATCCATTCCATACTCTTTCGCTTGCTTCTAAACAGTCAGTTATTTTTTTGGCAGTTCATTACTTGCTCTTAGTGGGTACATCTCTGTTCGATATATACAATATACAAAAACAATACATTTAACTGTATGCTTGTCATGCCTGTAATCACAAAAACTCAAAACAACACTTTATTGTCATGGTTTCTTTCTATCTATCTTATTATTTTATAACATCGTAGGTAGGTACTTATTAATGTGTTAAGTCAACTTTCTTCTGTGGGCAGCAGACTCCCGCATATCTGAAAGTAGAAATGACATTGGTTACATAACAGCTATAAAGGACACGTTAATCTGTACATAAACTACATACAAATAAATAAAATTAGAAGTGTCTGTAATGTTAAAATAACAGCTTTCTACTAAATGCATTATTCAAATAAATACGGTACTCTTAACAAAAAAAAAAAACATTCTTAAAATTTTTGTCTGTTTGTTCCGGCTAATCTCCGAAACGGCTGGATCGATTTTGATGATATTTGGTATGGGGATACTTTGAACCCTGGGGAAGAACATAGGCTAAGTCGCGGGCGGAAGCTAGTATGACATATTTCATCAATCGTCGTTATTTCAAAGGTGGTTTTAAATTGAATTTTAGATGTGCTGCATCTTTGTTACTTAGCAATGCATAGTTTTAACCGGTGCTGTGCCTGACACATCCAGCGGATTTACGCAGCTTAAGCTCATTTACTAGTTCGTCAGCCGACTTTGTGGGGCTTACTTATTGCCTACGCTGTAAGTTTCGCACTTTCGTTACTAAGTTAGGGAGTTCCTCGGGCTATATCGTTTACCTTGGCTCTCCAGTGCATCTCCACATTTCTGATTCCAAACCCATCGATTAGTATTAATGTGAAAGCCGATGGCTGCATATAACGTACCCTTGGCTGACGGTGCAGTACGTCGTTCTGTAGACGTCCACAGTGATGTCCCGCGCGGCGTCGCACCGCGACAGGTACACGCACACACCCGCGCCGCCCTCCACTGCGCTTGCGCACTCCGCGTCACCGCTTGCCTCTTTCGGGGCCTGAAAAGGTAAAAGATATCTTTGTAATCGGTTTCTTGGCAATAAGTATTATGAGAGTAATATTAACCGGTATTACAATCGGCGGCAATAAATAAGGCGAGTTTTCTTGCGACCCGGAATATACGTTCGTTGGCAGTGGCACTTAGGGTTGCCAACTTTTTATATTTCAAATATAGTATTTCGAAGCCATTGCCTGTAAAAATATAGCTTCTTTGAGCTTTTTATTTTAATAATTCTTAGCTACTATTATATGTATAATTACAAGGTTACAAAATATCTACCATTACGTAATTCAGTTTTTATGAGATTAATACTGGCCCTACTGCGCTTATTTCGCCATTTTTTATTGAAATGAAATGATAGTATGTACAATATTTTTTTAATATTGTATTTAGGCCTCTAATATGGCAGGATTACTTGGATTAGGATACTGTATTACATAGTAGGGTTGGCAACCTTAGTGGGACTATATTTTACATAGGGTTCACCTATTACATTTACTTAAATACCAACACAAATATGTTGGAAAACGGTTACGGGAGTGATGATTTTCTGTTAGATACCTATCTCAATTGAAAACGAATTTATCACTTATTTCCTTTATATATTGACATCGCCAAGCGGCATGCCCGTTTAACCCTTAAAAAAAACTGGTTACACTAGTACCCTTTGTATTAAAACGTTATATTCCGGAACGTGGATTCACGCGAGACATAATGGCTTTTTAATTGTTTCTGTAATTACGGTTAATACTTACAACAGAGTCTTTGGCAAGCTTCAAGGTGACGGTTGTGTCATTGGTGGGCAGCACGATGTTGTCCGCACTGGCATCTAGCAGGGCCTCGACCCAGGTGAAGCCTTGTAGGTGCAGGTCGACTAAGCTGGGTCGGGAGGAGGTCGACACAGGTCGTGTCGTTGCCGCTACGTTGAAAGCGGTGAAGGGGAATGGTGTCGTCAAGTATCCGTCTATCGAACATACAGAATAATGTGTCAATTTCTAGGTATCTTTAAGTATATTGGTAAGTAATAGTTTTTACATGATGCAAGTTTCTTAAATGTGGCATACAATAAAAGTGAAGCAACAGATAACTTGCATCGTATAAACAATGTGAAGACAGTGCAACTTTTGTTGTAACTGAAGTTGAAACATTATGGTGTGCTACTGGCAATTAATTAGCACCGTGTTATTTAGCGGGGTCATTGCGTTATACACTAACAGTAGGAAAGCCTTTCATTTTGACATTTCGACAACATTCATTGCGGTATTTACGTTGCTGAGCAACATTTTTTTTCGAACCTTTGTGAAGCAATGGATTCCTTCCAAATGATTCAGATTCTGATTGATAGTGTGTAACGCAATTATGGTGCAGGCTTTAAATTGATTCGATAAATCGCAGTTACAAGGTGCCAGCTTATTGCTATAAAAAATAATCTGGAAGAAAGAATCTGAAGAATCTGGGCTGCTACTGAAAATACCTAATGGAAAACCGCAATAACACTTTACCAGACGAAACCCAAGGCAAGGTCCCAAGGCAAGCTCAGATATCCACTAGACCATAAGAGGCCTTTTTACGTGGGGCTTTGATACACCTTTGCTCATTCCTTCGGGAAATACAGGCGTGATGTAGAGTTGGGGTCAAAAGTGGGGTGACATTGTCACGAAGCAATAGATTGACACTTTTGTTTAACTTACGACCTTCTAATGAGTAATTTCTATACTATAGACACACACTCTCACATTCGTATTGTATTTCATAAATTCAACCAGTTATATGGCATGATAGCCTAGCGGTTATCATACGTCGGTAAGCATGTTCAAGCGTAGCGAGCCGTGGGTTCGAATCTCACGCGCGGTGATAATTTTTTAAAATGTTTTTATAATTACCTACTCGAATAATCACGCTATTGAATTTAGTTCCGTATCATGTTCGTTTTGTTCACATAATTCGTAAAACTTTATCATTATACCCACAGAAATCTAAATAAATAAATTATAAGGTAGACGACGGTATTACGACCCATTCGCCGCGACTAAAGAGAACGTTATTTGTTTTTGGTTGGTTGTTGTTGTGGATTAGTGACGTGTGTTTAATCTATTAGCGGTGTTGTAGTTCATTTTGAAGAAAATTTAAATATTGTGATGAAAGCAGATATTATTGCGCTGCGTAAAAGTGGACTTAATATTATATCACAGATATTTGATGAAACCGGACTGAGTGTGAGTATTATGATTTAATTATTTTATCGATTTTTTTTCTAATTAAAGTATAACTGCTGATCCTTTTAGTTATTTTTTTAAACGTTTTATATTTGTCATAAAGCCTAAATAGAAGAAAAAAAAATAATTATGAATATAAAATATAACATTAGGTATAATAATATAATATGTAACATTTCTATTTTCAAAATAATTTTGTTTCAAATTGGTAGATAATATTTGTATTTTGCTAGTAGCCTAACAGTACTCTTTTTTTGATTCAGAGAAATACCTACTGTGAGTCGGAGGGTCCAAAGATATAAGGAAAAGGGTAGCCTTGCTAGTCGAAAGCGAAGTGGAAGGGTCCAGCTAGTCAGTGAATATGAAACAAGTGTTTCAAGTGTTTTGTTGATATTTTGCCGAGTTATTCGACGTCTTTACGAACCGTTCGCCGTGCAAACGAAAACGACGACGGCGACGACGAGCTGGTTTTCGTTTCACCCATATTTAATTGAAAACCATAAACAAGAACGTTTATATTTTGTGATACAGCGATGATACAACGATGGGAAGCACGCAATGAGAGATCTTATGAGCAGTTGAAGTTGCATTGCATGGAAATATGGGAACATTTGAGAGGAACAGATATATGTTTCAATATTGTTGGATCCATGCGCCAGCGTTTACTTGATAGCAGTGATAATAGTGGGAGTTACACAAAGTATTAAGTTATAAGCCAGCGTTTACTTGATAGCAGTGATAATAGTGGGAGTTACACAAAGTATTAAGTTATAAATTACAAGTTGATTTTAGTAATATTAAAATAATATTGTGTCATATCCGTATTAAGGATTATTTTGAGGTTTAATTTCAATCTTCTATTCTTAATGAAAATGAATACTTAAGCTATAACCGCAATAAGTCGTAATAAATACGATTAGTTAACTTTGACGTTTGAGATAGGCAACTAAAGTTAAAACGAACGCACTGGCAGTAAACAAAAAGTAGTACTACTGAGTAATTTAGTTGTATTGTGACAAGGAGTTCGCACTTTTTTTATTTACGTGGGTAGATTTGCTAGTTGTGATTTTTTAGAGTACCCACACATATTAGTAATTGAAGTACAATATTTTAAGTTTAAGGGTCGTAGTTCACTGATTACCTGCTTTACTTCAATACATTGTTCTTTATGAGAAAATTTATAAAATAATAACGAATAAACATTTTGAAATCACTTATAAAACATTTTTATTTTTAACCCCGTATTACAAATACAATATAATAATAAAAATAAAATATCGTCTATTAATCTATAAAAACGAATAATAATAAAAAAACCGATAGAGATTATTGTGGGAAAAGAAAAATAAAAGTCCCAACTCGAGATTGGAACCCAGACCTATGCGTTCAATAATCCAATACGTAAGACTACCAGCTATCGGTACTTAATGTAACGTTTTCAATTTTAGCAATGGTTGAACCAACCAAGGCCATACGTAATTACGTAGCCTGTGTTTAAAAGCAACGGTATGTTTTTTGTTTCGTTCGACGCCAGCCAGTGTGCAAATTCTGAGGTGAGCGTTCTGTGTTGACACATCACCTAAGCACACAGACGTAGGTACGGCCTTTACCGCGGGTTCACAGCAATACAATCCTTATGGTGATAATGCATTAATGACCGTGATTGTACCCCTTTACTTATAAATGTTGATAAAAGGTAACAGTCGTTTAAACATCAGAAATGTATGGTTAAACAGTTGCTAATCATTACTTAACTTTAAATAACGTTTATAAATAAACCCCGTAATGTTTATGCGTTGAATTGTGCTCTACAATATTCATCTCAAGATAAATATACAACATTATATTTTATAAGAATTAAAACATTTAAGCGTTCTTAAATTCCACAATCATATGTTTCGGTTCAATAAATACGGTTTGATAATGGCAACGATGACATGATTTTTTTTTTTCTGTAAGCAGGTTTGTACAAACACTTTTACACGTCAATCGTATTTTTAGGGTTCCGTAGTTCACGTCTCGGAACCCTTATAATTTCGTCATGTCCGTTCGTCCGTCCGTCCTTGGCTTACCTTCCAAACGGTTAGTGCTAGAAAGATGAAACTTTGCATGGATATGTGTATTTACCACGTCCACAAAGTGCTAAAATAAAATCACGAAAAATATTTTTTTTGGGGTACCTGCCCTACACGTAAAGTGGGGATGATTTTTTTTTCTCGCGTCTGCCTCGTGGTGTGGTGTATCATTAGACAGATCTTTTAAAAATATTGAGAGGTTGCTAAGACGATTTTTTGATTTAGGTATTCCTTTGCGAGATATTCAACTTTAAAGAGCATTTTTTTTGTTAAAATAGGGCGTCCCCCCCTCTTAAAGCTAAACGGCTGGCTTGAAAAATCTGAAAAAAAATCATGATGTTAGTCCATGTGATGAACTTTGAAGGAAAACTATAACGGCTTAAATAACTTTGTTAGTTCAGGAGTTATAGATGCCTAACTTGTAAAGTGCCATTATGGGCGGAACCCTATTCTATGCGTGGCCTGACACGCACTTGGCTGGTTTTTTTAAGAACTTGTACGGTCAGCTGTGCCGCACGTCCACAGTAGGAACAATTAACTTCGAAAACCAATGTGACGTCTATGTCATTAAGGCGAAAGCGCAGGGTAGCTCGCGAAATTCAAAGTACTTTGAAGGTCGGACCTTCAAAGTACTTTGAATTATTTCATTAACCTTTTGATTATCTTTCAAATGGCGGCCACGCATGAATCCTATATAAATCGATAGCTGACATCAATGCAAACAGAAAACATGATAAGACCAAACCCCGTAAAATTTCACGTTTCCGATACATATTGCGTCGCGACTCATATTTTGATCTACAAACAACCTGACACTGACCTGTAAATTGCAAAAAACGTAAGAATATTTAAATTTCGCGGGCCACCTTCACGCATCCCCTTAAAGCGCGCTCAAAGTCAAACCGTTACCGAGTACGTGTGCTTTATTGTACTTCTAAAAACTTACCAACACGAACTCCTATCGGTTCGTCATAATCTGCTAATTTCGATTCGGAAGCGTAGTTCGGAGCTGGGTTATACATGGGCGTAAGGAACGCACTCTGCTTGGTTCCCCCAGAATAAGCATAGGCGGGTCTCCTATTGACCAAGAATCTGTTTCCTGCTGCACTTCCAGAACCTAACACACATTGATAAAAGTTGTTATTTAAAGTTACTGAGTAATACGAAACCCCTTGGGTAAGACTGGTTGTCAGACTTTCGGGTTTCTGCCGACCCGTAACGTCTTTCAAAGATCCACGATTGACAGCCATTCATGTGGAATATAAAGTAGGTTAGGTATATTTTATTTCATTTGTCACTCCGACTACTTTAACACAAAATAATGTTTAATAATGTTAAAGGTATTTTTGCCTTTGTATTTATTATGTTGCAATATGTAACCTCCCCGCATGCATGTTGGTCATGGACATCGTGAAGTGAAACCAAGCTAAAATACCTACAAACAAGTTGAGGAGCCTATTCATCCTAATATATTTCATTTCAATAATCCTATTATATTTCAACTACAGTAGGTACGCCGCGCCACCGCCGGAACAAAGTGTTAGTTTATCATACTGTGGCATGAAATGGGATGGATACTAGCAATGTATGGGTAACCCAATGCTAACGTCACCAAGTACAGTCATCAAAAGAGATGACTATCCAGGGTCGTCGGATATAGTTGAAGTTTAGTAATTAAACGTGATGTTTTCAAATGAAATTTAATTTGATAGACGAACTGTTTGTTTTCTATTAATTAAATTAAACTTTATTCAAAAAACATCCATCGGTATCTTAATAAATTTCAACTATATCCGGCGAATCTGATTACTTATCTCCTTTGGTGACCGTACAACCGCATGATTACAGCGGCATCTCTCATCACTGGGTATGAGTGACGGGTACCGCCATGTAACAAACAGTTACAACAACCAATGGAGTAATGTGATGGATCACCTGCGTCATAAGGTTTTTGCTCGAAAAGCAACTGTTCATCTTCTACGCCGTTTGCTATCACATAGCCTATAGCATTTGCTTTAACAAGCCTGTAAGATCCTCGTAGTTGAACTACACTGCCGGCTCATACCATGCTGATGAAAATGATAGTTTATGCATGAATTAAATGGGGTTCACCTTACATTTTCTAACGCATATGTTCTAAAATTAACACGACCCTAAAATTATACCGTATTTACTGAACCGAATAACTTGTCTGAACGATGATTTATTTTTAAAACATGTCTTGGTTAACAGTGACGAATATTCTGAGAGCGCAATTCACCACATTTTCTGTTTTATGGACACAGATGATGAATATCTCACCTTCGAGAGCATAATCCTCTCCCGCTATTTCCGAATCCTCCATGAGGTCTAGAGGCAGCGACAAGCTATCCGGGCCTGGTGCATGACAGAACTTTCATTAAAAAATACTCGTTTCGACCGTATTTACATTGCACGAGTATCACCTTTCACCGTAGGCTAAGGTGACCACAAGCCTTCACCTTTTGCCCTTGTAACTATAGATAGATTCTCACAAGCTTACAGAAATAGTGGGAAGTTAATGTTTTATGAAAATAAGTTAAGGAAAAGATGGTAGAAAAATGCTAAGAAAACACCTAACCGAGCAACTAGGAAAAAGTGGGAAAGAAAGAGAACTGAGTATAGTATTCTTACTAGTATTCTTATTAGCGAACGCAGGAGCCGGGACGTACGCGCCGCCTGAGATGCTGAACGCTTGGCTAGCGTGGCTCGCCATTGGACGACTCGCTAGGCTCACCGATAGAGCTGCATAAAACATATACTGATTATGTCTTGTGTGCGGAATAACACTATACTCGTCAAACAGAGAAGAAATGCGCTTCGGAAATCTTCGTATTGCCGAAAACGAACGGCGCAACGAACGTCGAACCGCTCACAGAGCCAAAGCTTCTAAGTTTTGTACTGCCTCGCTTTGAAGTAGTGTACTTATCATTGCACGTTTGTCTAAGTTTTCATTCTGTCGGGTAGGGTTTTAAAATTGCATAGATTTGTTAATTCATAATTTTGTAATCATGGTACCTATGTAATACAAAAAAGGCAAGTAGGTACATACTTCCATGTTTGTAACATGCCTATAGTAGTAGATCTCATCATAAATCGCGTTTGTATAATTTACGAAAAACAGACGATTATTCCCGAAGCGCATACTTTCTTTGAGATATTTGTACTTGAATACACAATCTTAGATAATTTAAAATATTGCCATTTAATTAACTATCTACTTTAGCGTTATGCAATCAAGTTCGATTTTTGATTGACCGTATAAAGAGGTCGTAAATGAATTTTAGTTGCAATGGAATTTGGACTTGTATGCGATTGAGTTTGTATTATCAAAACTTGATAATTATCTGAGCTTTTGAATTCAAATATAAATAATAATCTCGGCGTGTGCGGTGGCGGTGGGGCGGAGTGGTATTTATTCTCATAATAATACGACACTGAATACGATTGGCCGCCGTGGCCGAAATGCGGTCTGGAGGACTTTTATTTAATACGAATCTGAAATTAAAACCATTTCATTGCCTCTTGCAGATTTAAATAAGAATAATATAAATGTGTAACTTTAAATTAATGTACTTACGAATACTGCTGGGGTATCCGGCGCCACCAGCTGTAAATTTAACGTCATTGTTAATAAAATTACTTGATATTAGGTACATATACATTACCAGCACGCACTGGACCCGAGCGATGGATTATGGCCCACTCTCTCTCACAGAGAGGAGGCCTGAGTCCGAACATTGGGAACGTTGTAGCCTAAATATGCTACATACACATACCCAATAAACTCATGCCTTTTCCCATTTAAGTAAACAGAAATAACTATAAATAAGATAATCACCTGCTTTGTCTACAGACTCGGCGTTCACTGCGTTGGTAGCGTTAGGTTTCACCACCACCAGCGATGTCAGTGGCGTTACGAACTCGTACTGGAAATGTTCACATATTCATTTGAAAAACCATGAAGAAGAAAAGAACAGTAAAGATATGGTACTCTAATGTCGAATTAGACGAACACTAGGCGAAGGGCTGAATTTTCCAACGCCAGTTAGGATTATCCGAGGAATAATTTTCTGTTAGACGTCAATTTTATTTCACGAATAAAAATTATAAGTCGATTGAAAAATCAGCCCTAAATGTAATCTATACTATCTACTAATACAAAAGCTGAAGAGTTTGTTTGTTTGTTTGAACGCAATAATCTCTGGAACTAACAGTAGGATTTGAAAATTTATTTTTGCATTTGATAGCCCAATTTTTGGAGAAGGTTTTTTGCTATTTAACATCACGCTTAGACTATTAGGATCCGAGCTAAAAAAAAAAATAAGAAAGAACGGTAAGCGAAAACTAAGTAATAGCGTGGGCCGGCGATGCGATGCGACGCGTTGGAGCGGGGGAACAAGAAATTGACATAGAAGACTTGTTGGTAAATATTTTTGAAATCGCGTCGCGAAATTGTATAGAAAAATGGCGGCGTTATTTTTTGCTACGCGTGAAGAACTTGCTGTTTAGTTATAATTTGGTTGCCATACCTTCAGTGCAAGGGCAAGAGCCTTCTTCTCTGGCGACTTCTCCTTGTCATCAGCGTCGCTGCCATCTGCGGCGTCGTGTTCGTCCAGCAGCTGTTTGATGGTGAGGTACGACCACAGCCGCTCTAGGGGCAAGTAGCCTGCCTTCTTCTTTGCGACGGGAACCTTCGGGACTATCTCGTAGCGTTTCTGTAATTTGTTTTTAGTTGGAAGTTAGTTTATGATCTTGTAATTACCCCTCCGGATTCAAGACAGGACAACTGCCTTGTATTCGGAGGTAATTGCGTAACGCACTAATAGTAGGAATGGCTTTCATTTTGACAGTTCAACAACTGAAATGAAATTTGAGATTAATGAAAAATTTGTCTGCTCAAGCAGGCAAATTTTTCGAACATATGAAGCAATGGATTGATATTGTGATTCGCATTTACGGCGCTGATAATGTTGTCCCGTCTTGTATCCGATGTATTATTTTTTTGATAACGAGTCAAATCGATTATAAACCGAGAAAAATAATTGGGATAGTTTCAATAGAATTACGGCAAATTCACAATAGATACGATTGTGGATATCTAATCAAAATATAGGCCGTCCAATCGCGCAATCCAGCTTGCGGTAAAGTATTTCAAATATTCGGTAAAATTCACTCTAAAAACTATATATACCTTATGTGATAGATGATACCTATGGCTAAAAAGGGACTGACAAGAGCGATGAAAGCTAATAAAGATGAAAGAAGACACATCTCTCCTAATTTGGAGCAACGGCTTAACGTGCTTTCCGAGGCACTGGGGTATCACAACGCCAACGTCTAAACAGGCTGTTACCAAGAATTCCTAATGGAAAACCCCAACCCGATCTGAGCAGGGCTGGTCCTGCGCCTGATCTGAGCAAGGCTGGTCCTGCGCCTGATCTGAGCAGGGCTGGTCCTGCGCCTGATCTGAGCAAGGCTGGTCCTGCGCCTGATCTGAGCAGGGCTGGTCCTGCGCCTGATCTGAGCAAGGCTGGTCCTGCATCTGATCTGATCAGGGCTGGTCCTTCGCCTGATCTGAGCAAGGCTGGTCCTGCATCTGATCTGATCAGGGCTGGTCCTGCGCCTGATCTAAACAGGGCTGGTCCTGCGCCTGATCTGATCAGGGCTGGTCCTGCACCTGATCTGATCAGGGCTGGTCCTGCACCTGATCTGAGCAGGGCTGGTCCTGCACCTGATCTGAGCAGGGCTGGTCCTGCGCCTGATCTGAGCAAGGCTGGTCCTGCATCTGATCTGATCAGGGCTGGTCCTGCGCCTGATCTAAACAGGGCTGGTCCTGCGCCTGATCTGATCAGGGCTGGTCCTGCGCCTGATCTGAGCAGGGCTGGTCCTGCACCTGATCTGAGCAGGGCTGGTCCTGCGCCTGATCTGAGCAGGGCTGGTCCTGCGCCTGTTCTCTGTCCGGTCGTGTTGGGTTACATGCCGTCCCATCGGACTACGGGAGTGTAGGAAAAGGGAGTGCATCTGTGTCACACACGCCTGCACTATAACATCTCCCGTGCCGAAGGCCAGCGTCCTTTGAGATTGGCCGTCATAACCGATATACGGTCTGGAGGACTACTCCTACTACTAAACTGGGTTAAAGACAGGAAAATCATGATGATGATTATACTTTAAAAAATAAACTAGAAGTCCACTCACCCTGCCATATCCATCTCGTACTCCACAGAAGGCGTTCACGGTAGGCTCGAGTTCAATCACGTCGTCCACAACCTGTCCCGCCACCACCAGCTCGGAGCCGGCGTAGTACGTGCGGAACGAGTGCTGCGTCAGCGAGTCTGATCGCACCTACGAAACACACAATGGTGAGCACCTCTGTACTAACAAACACTTGCAACACAAATTAGACAATACGTTAGCGCTGACAGAACGATATTTTAAATATTATGTTTTGTTACAATTTATGTGATTGCGGAAAAACAACTTGTGCCTTGGCATCAAGTTTACTTTCCACTACAACGCCTACAACTTTCATTATTCTTATGACATTTTGGATAGTACTAGATATTCATTCTGATGTGTGTGTGTGTGTGAATGTCCAATTTATACTCATATAAAAGTTCCTCGAAGTTGATGTTGTTTAAGAGTAGATTTTTAAATAGACAAATAATTTTATCTGAGGAATATAGATATATGATGATTTTACAGCTTTTGAATAGAAAAGAGTGTCTAGAAACATAAATGCACCGGGCATTTATGTTTCAGTAATTATTTAAGGATTTTCGACCGAATTCATTTGAACAATAAAATACCTGTCCTGCCGGGTATGTGAACTTGAGATCAGCCAGCAGCGGTGACGAGATCTGTCGGTAGAAGTCGCGCAGTTGCAGCGCAGCGTCCGCCGCCTCGTAGATGTGGCGCATGAAGCCGCCGTTGCGCAGGGACACCTTGCGCAAGAACTTGCGGTCTGCGTCCTCGCCTGCAAGGCACAAGTTCACAACCATTGATGGAATTAAGTTTTATGTTACAACCGTCAAATAGCAATTTAGCAATTATATCTTGTTACTTTTGTCTGTGGCATAAGATGGGCAAATCCCGTATCTTTAACTACATTCACATCTCAGTCTTAATGTGTCAAAAGTAGGTACAGTCCGATCACAGTTATTTTACCTCTGACAACAGCAATCTTATTGTAACGAGAATAAAGATCACAATGATTTTGGCAGACTTGTCAGTGGCAGCAACTCAACAGCAACCTTATCAGAATGAGAATAAAGATCATTGTGATTTGGACAGTGATGCAAAATCAGAGGTAAAACAGCAGTAAATGGATTGTACCTACATTTTTGACACTGGTTGTCGCTGAGATGAGATTGTGACTAAACTTTGAATGTTTAAAATACGAGAATTGGCATTCTAGTTTATATTTCAATGACGCTAATCGCATGCAATTTTTATAATCAGTATTTTAAATGCACAGATCCTTTTTGGAATGGAAAAACTTGTCAAATAACATTTAAGCACCAGTACGGTACTTCGATGAACTGTCGTTAAAGTATCGTAGTGGTGCTTAAAAGTTATCATCTGCCTAGCCTTTTCCCAACTATGTTAGGGTTGGCTTCCAGTCTAACCGGATGCAGCTGAATACCAGTATTTTACATGGAGCGACTGCCTATCTAACCTCCACAACCCAGTTACTAGGGTAGGTAATACGATACCCCTTCGTAAGACTGGTTGTCAGACTTCGGGCTTCTGACGACTCGTAACGACTGTCAAAGATCCACGAATGACAGCCGGGACCAATGGCTTAACGTGCTTTCCGAGGCACGGAGAGGTCTTGTTATATGAAGATGGTCACCCATCCACGGACCAACCGCGGCAAGCGTAGTTTAACCTGATCGATCGACCCGTGCGTCTGTTATTACTTAGCCACAAGCCCCTCTGGTGCTTAAAAGTAAAGGCCACTTTTTTTTAAAATAATAAATTCTGTTTGCAATCGGTCGTCGGACAATTACAGATGGTTCCAATAAATAATTGTATCGAGCTAAAAACAGTCTTTCGAACTTACCAAAAGCAAGTGAGAAGATGGTGGCCTTGTTAGGTCCGGAATTCCTTTCCTGCACGCGTGTGATGATGCGCTTGGGGTCCGTCTCACCGACGGTCGGGTCGCCGTCGGTCAGGAAGATGATGATCGGCTCCAGGTTCTTGGGTTCTGCAAGTACAAGTTGGTTAGTTAAAAGTTTTATATAAGTAATGTGAGCGACTGCCTACCTCCCAGTTACTGGGTAATACGACACCCCTTGGTAAAACTGGTTGTCAGACTTTGGGGCTTCTGACGACCCGTAACGACTGTCAAAAATCCAAGAATGACAGCCGAGATCAACGGCTTAACGAGCTTTTCGAGGCCCGGACGGGTTTTGGTATGTAAAGATGTTCACCCATCCACGGACCAACTGCGGCAAGAGTAGCTTAAGCTGATCGATCGACCCATGCGTAAAAAACTATTAACGCTAAACGAAATAAAAAAAACACAAAAAGATACTATACCTTTCTTGTCAGCAGCTTCAGTCTTTACAGCAGCTTCAGTCTTTACAACAGTTTCAGTAGTGGCTGCAGTAGTTGCAGCAGTAGTTGCAGCAGTAGTTACTTGAGTGGTGGCACCAGTCGCCTCAGTGCCGTTAGCGGTCACACCAGCCACAGTTGGGGCAACCGTCCAGTCGACTCCCTTGTTGATCAGTTCCACAGCTACGTCCAAGGCTTTGCCGATGTTCGTGCCTGCAATGTAAGAACAGTTTGTTAGCAACGGTAATGTTCTCTTGTACTGAGAGACGCGAGAATAGTTGACCTACTCAGGAAGGTTGGTAGCGGTAAACATGTATACTCTGTTCCAAAACTAACTGCTGACAGTCTAAACAAGCCCTTTTCTGGTGCCGTCATTATGCCGGTTTAATAATGCTATCGTAATTCCAGTGTAAGATAGAGACGGGGCTATACATGACCGATAGCACCATCCCTTTTTCTTATGAATCATGATGGCATTAATACTTGTAATACGGCCCCAGGTTAAAATCTTATGCTATCACTCCCTAAAGGAAATTAGTAACACACTAGCAGCGCCCCGCGGAAATCCCGTGGGAATATCGAGATAAAAAGTATAATTTATGTATTAATCCTAGTTATAAACTTGACGACACGGTTGGCGCAGTGGCTGAGCGGATCGACTGCTGCGTTTTGCGGGTTCGATTCCCGCACGGAACAAATATTTGTATTGCCTAAAGGTAGTTGTTCCGGGTCGGGCTGTTTGTGTATGTGAGTTTAAATGTTTGTAAACGCACCTACGATACAGGAGTAATTCCTAGTGTGGGGCAACGTTTAAAAAAAAAAAACAATAGATAAATTAAAAAACGAAGTATACTGTGTGCCAAATTTCATCCAAATCTGTTCAGTAGTTTTTGCGTGAAAGAGTAACAAACATCCATCCGTCCAACTTCACAAACTTTCGACTTTATAATATTATGTAGTAGGATAGGATTCATCTGAATTTGCCAGTTTTCAACTTTAGGTTGTTATCTCAACAATGTTTCCCACAGACTGTTTGAATCAATCTATCTGCCTAGCCTTTTCCCAACTATGTTGGGGTCGGCTTCCAGTCTAACCGGATGCAGCTGAATACCAGTATTTTATACGGAGCGACTGCCTATCTGACCTCCACTACCCAATTACTAGGAAATACGATACCCTTGATAAGACTGGTTGTCAGACTTTCGGGCTTCTGATGACCCGTAACGACTGTCAAAGATCCAAGAATGACAGCCGGGACCAACGGCTTAACGTGCTTTCCGAGGCACGGAGCGGTTTCGGTATGTAAAGATAGACACCCATCCACGGGCCGACCGTGGCAAGCGTAGCTTAACCTGATCGATCGACCCGTGCGGCTGTTATTACTTAGCCACGAGCCCCCACGAGGCTACTACTTATTTACATATACATATATCAATACATATAATAAAATCGTAACTGGTCGCTGTCTGTACATGGAAGATATATAAGAAAAACTATCATAGTGGGGCTTTATGAACGAAATAGAACCCAAAACAATGATTTTTTGAATTTTTGTCTGTATGTGTGTTTGTCTGTACGTTTGTGCACACTAATCTCAGAAACGGCTTAACCGATTTGAATGCGGTTTTCACTAATGCGTCTTTGCTTGCTTCGCTTAAAATTTATTGTTTGTTTCATTTCAATCGGTTCATAAATAATAAAATTATATCAATCTAAAGAATAACATATAAAATGCTAGAATATCTATAATCAGTTGAATTGGCTGAAACTTTACGTAGGTATATAACCTAATCATTGAAGTATATAATAAAATGAGCGATGAGTGAGAAGCTCGATGGCTTTGTGGTCGTAGCGCTAACTCATATTAAGCATCCCCGGTCGTGGTTCCAACTAGGATGGGTGACCACAATTGGCACTGATACATCAACGCACAGCCTAAAACGCTGGTCCTGGAGACATGAAATTTGAAGGGTGTGTTCTTCCTGAAGATTGGGTATCCACTAAGAAAGGGTTTTTCGAAATTCCACCCCTAAGGGGGTGAAATGGCGGGATTTTGTTTGTATGAAAAATCTTATTCTTTGAGTTAATTAATTTGAAATTTGGCACGACTACTTAATCTAAGTAAATTATGAAGTTTTCCATTTTTTGTTTTCCTTGACTACCTCCTAAAAGGGGATTGGGGGGTTTTAAAGTTTGTATGGAAGAATTTTAACGTGCGGTTCGATTTACTCGAAACCTCAGTATTTATACCTAGGATCGAAAATAAAGAATAATGTGTATCAAAGTTTTACGAAAATCTACCCATGACGGGCTGAAAAGGGGTAGTCAATTTTACAGGGGAGGATTTTACTGCGTGACTTGATTAACCCGGCAAAATTGGTATAAATAATCTTTGAGTCAAGTTATGAACACATCCCAAACGATTTTTCAAAAAACCACCCCTGCGGGGGTGATAAGCGGGGATACAGTTTATATGAAAAATTTTATTCATTAGGTTAATAACGTTAGTTAAGTTCCTAAGTAAGTAATAAAGTTTATCATTATAAGTTTTTCAAAACTACCCCTCAAAGCCCCATATAGGGGTGTTAAAGTTTGTCTAGAAGAATTTGAAGGCGCGGTCCGATTAACTCGAAACTCAGTATTAATACTTTTGACAGAAAATAATTAATAATAAGTATATAGGGTTTTCAAAAATTTACGCCTGCCGGGGCAAAAAGGGGTAATTTGATTTTTAAGGGGACAATTTTAGTGTGTGGCTTGATTACTCATAAAAATGGTATAAATAAATTTGAACTTGAAACTTGGCCCAAATACTTATCTAAGTAAATTATAAAGTTAGTCATTTTTTGTTTTTCTAAGTTGAAGGGAGATTGGGGGTGTTAAAAGTTTGTACGGAAGAATTTTACCGCGCGGTCCAATTAACTCGATACTTAATATGTTTATTTAAGACCATAATAAATAATAAAGTGTATCAGGGTTTTTCGAAAATCTAGCCCTGACGGGGTGAAGAGGGGTAGTCAATTTCACAGGGAAGTATTTTATTGCGTGGCTTGATTTACTTGAAAATTGGTATAAATAACGTATCAGACAAATAATGGAAAGGTCACAAAAGACTTATCGCCTTGGAGGTGAAAAAGGGGGATACAGTTAATATGAAAAATCTCATTTCATTGATCCAGAAACTTGAAACTTGGCTCAAATGCCTACCTAAATTAATTAATCATACATTTTCAAAAACTACCCTATGTAGGGGTAGTAAATAATAAAGTTTATACTTATAAGTTTTTTTAAACTACCCCTCAGGAATGGTTTAAGGGGTGTCAAAGTTTCTATGGAAATATTTTAACAAGTTGTCGATGTCGAATTAACTTAAATCAAAAGAAAAACAAGTGTAGTGTTTTAGGGTTTTTCAAAAATCAACCCTTGGCGGGGTGAAAAGGGTTAATACAGTTTAAGGAACCAGATTTTACTCCGAAAATAGGTATAAATAACGTTTTAGTCAAACAATACTGAAACGTACCAAACGATTTTTTTTTTAAACAGTGAAAAGAAGGACATGGTTTATAAGAACCATTTTATTCCTTCCATTTATAAACTTGAAGCTTTTCTGAATAAATTATAAGATCTTAATCATAATTTTCAATACTACCTTATGAAGGGTGGAGGGGGGTCTTAAAAAATTTAATAGAAAGTACGAAATCCACGCTGACGAAGTCGCGGGTGAAGTGCTATGTATGTATAAAAAAATAGAATAGGACAGAATACTTCTGCCTAGCGTTTCCCCAACTATGTTGGGGTCGGCTTCCAGTTCCACCGGATGCTAATTTGTAAATAGGTACCTATCTATACAAATAAATAAAATTGAAGTGTCTGTTTGTAATATCAAAATAACAGATTTTACTAAATGCGTATGAAGATAGTAGCTGCACCCCGCGGTTTCACCCGCATAAGTTTCGATGCCGTGGGAATATCGGGATAAAAAGTGTCCTATATTTTAATCCTGATTATAAACCATCTGGGTGCCAAATTTCATCCAAATCCGTTCAGGAGTTTTTAAATGAAAGAGTAACAAACCTCCATCCATCCATCTATCCATCCATACAAACTTTCGCGTTTATAATATTAGTAGGAAGTAAGCTACCTACTTATAAAGAAAGCCTATTTTTGATTTTTGTCTGTCTGTTTGTTTCGGCTAATCTTCGAATCGGCTGGACCGGTTTTGACGGGACTTTCACTGGCAGATAGCTGATGTTATGGAGTAACATACATTTAATTACTAGCTGTTGCCCGCGACTTCGTCTGCGATCCAGGATGAAAAGTAGCCTAAATCCTTAACCAGCTCATGATCTATGTGTGTGCCAAATTTCATTCAAATCTGTTTAGCCGTTTTAGCATGAAAGCGTAACAAACAAACTTACTTTCGCATTTATAATATTAGTTAGGATTTAAACTTTTCACACACCAAAAAGATACAAAGACTGACTTAATGCTATTAGGCTTTATAGGCTACTTTTTGTCTCGTAGCATGTTCCAGTTGGATAATTTCCGACATCCACGCGGGCGAAGCCGCAGGCAGAAGACAGTTAGTAATATACCGTATGCAAATAAAAATACACGTTATACAACTATGTACTTATGTGTAAATTAGAGTTTTAGACTGAGTTTGGTCGAAGCCCAGGAGGGAGGGGGTATACACACTTTGCTGGATCCGCGCCTGGTTCGTATTATTATTTCCTTCTATCCGATTCCTGGAATATCATTATGGAAATTCTTAATCGCGCTTAATTATTACAATTCATTGTCGTTATCAAGTGACCGTAGCTATCTAGCAGGTCATGTGAAGATAATGCGCCAACCTATTATTATATAACAAAAACTCCAGAATGTTTATTTTAGATTATTCCCTCACTTTTTTCAGATAATAAGGTCAATGATTATAAACAGATTACATACATAATTGGGACACATTTAAGTACCTACCTACCCATTAAAAGTTTTGAACAAAAAAATTAAGCCGCCAAAAAAACTGAAAAGCAAAAAATAATAAACCTTTAAGGTTAAATAAAAAAGTTTATTATTTTTTGCTTTTCTTTTTTTTCGGCGGGTTTTTGTCAAAAAGTGTTTATTTTATATTTTTTTGTGGCTATAATCTACTAATTGTTTGCCAAAGGGCAGGCATATGTGGCACTGAGTAGAGTAATAATACACAACTCAGCATTCAAATCTGTGAGTGAACAATAAATCACCGCTATTTTCCCACCCTTAGGGTTGGATTTTTTTTTCCAAATTTATATTTGACCAACTTTGGGGTATACCCTTTCCAATAATTTATTGTTATCAAAATCGGACTACTATGTAAAAAGTGATGCGTGGTCATACATAAAACATAAAAATAAAATACGCGTCGACTTGAGAACCTCCTCCGTATTTTTCGTCGGTTAAAAATACAATTTAATTAGGTACGTGACATAATATAAACTAAATATCACGCTTGTATTCCCCGATGGGATAGACATGTGTATACCTGTGTATCTATAGAGCTCTATAGTAAGAGCCGAAGTAGGTACACCCACATTTCGTCAGGTCAAAAGTCTCATGTATTATTATCTGTGGGTGAACTTCACGCAGAAGGCATATAGCGACCTGCGCATCCAATACAACAACGCTTTCCGGGTGTTGTTGGGGCTGCCGCGTTTTTGCAGCGCGTCCGGTATGTTTGCCGACGCAAATGTTGACAGCTTTTCAACCGTCATGCGCAAGAGATGCGCATCATTATTATATCGGTTTCGCGCCAGCCCCAACACTATCCTGAGGACGTTGGCTGACCGCTGGGACTCTCCGATTCTAGGACGCTGGATACGACTCCATGCAGTGAAGTAGATTGGGATGGGAAAGTGTCTAGCGGGTGTACTTTTAAAATTTAAATAATTACTCGTTAGCTTAGTTTATTTACTAACACTAGATATAAGGCATTTTATACTGGTACTAACAAATTATGGAACTTGGATTCTGAAATAAATGTTTATTATTATTATTATTATTAGAGGCAAGTCATTAAACTTAGACAAATCCAGACACACTGATAATACTCGTAGTCTCCCGACCGATTTCGGTCACGGTGGTCAATCTCAACTGAGATTAGCCAGGTACGCAGGAGATATTATGGTGCACAAGTATGTATAAAACACATGTGCACTCTCTGTTCCTTTACTATCATAGTCCAATGGGTCGGCAATCCGTCACGACCCGGGAGAGATCAGGCGCAGGACCAACGGGTTTACGTGCTTTCCGAGGCACGGGGGTATTAAACCGCCAACTTCCAAACTCCAGGCTGTTACTAAGAAGTTCATAATAGAAACTCCAATAACTCATTCACAGTCCGACTTGGGAATCGAACCCAGGATCCCACGCTCAGCAGTCGCGCTTGCAACCACGAGACCAACGGGGCAGACTTACTACTACTACTTAGTTTGTATTCAAATAGAAATATCTTTTATTCTGATTAAGAAATGCTGCACGACAAACTAATTTGGTACACAATGGCGCCGATTCCCTTGTTCACAAACTAAACTAAATTTAAGTTCAGTGCATCTTTTACTTTCTATTTAATTAAGAAAAGGACAGAAGATACATATTTGTTTAGTCCTGTCAAATTAAGATACTCCATAGAAAGTTTAGACGTGATTAAAAACATGGCCACTAAAAATACTTCAATTTACGTCAGGCGCTGACTAGTTTGACAGGATTAAACTAATATTTATCTTCTGTCCTTTTCTTAATAAAATAGAAGGAAAAAGATGCACTGAACTTAAATTTAGTTTAGTTTGTGAACGAGGGAATCCACGCCAATGTAGGGCAACGCGTAATTCATTTTAAATGCTGTTTACCGACGAAACCCTATTACTTAATGAGCCAACGCCGTCTGTTTGTCTGTCTCTGTGTTTGTATTCACAGGAAAATTATGTTTAATTCTGAGAAAGAAAGGTGCTATAAACTAATTTGGTATGTAGGGCTATGCGTAGTTCATTTTAAGTGGTTTTGACCAAAATGTTGCAACGAAATCCTATTACTAATCCAATGGCACCTTTACCATGTCATTCATCAGCTTAAGTACCTAATGTAGTCTTTTCACATCATATTTTTGTTGTTTATGAGAAAGATTAAGACAAAGATTGCCATAATGTTTGACGGCGGATTGGTGATTGTTGACAACTTTGTGCCCACGTAAGAAATTGACAAATTATTCAAAACTGTGATAAATTTGGCAGGTAATACGCGACGTTGTCAACTATCCGAATGCACCGTAGGTAGGTATCGTAGGTAATAGTTTCCGACTTACCTCCGGCAGCTTGAAGCCAGCTAACGATAGTTTTGGCCCTGGCGATGTTTTCCTTGGTGGCCTTGGACGGCGGCACCAGCGTCGCTCCCTTGTCGTGGTAGTCGAAGAACGAGTACGAGTACGTGCTCTTGGGGGGCTCGCCCTCCGCCTCTTTGAGATCGTGCACCTACATTAAAGAAGATTTCAGTAAAAGTAGGCGTGTTTTGAATAAATGTCTTCGTAATTTTGGAGATAGCTACAGTCGGAATATTTGTTGGCGGATGACGCAGCGAATGTGATTTTCACTGACAATTAATTATCGACATTGTGTATGTTGAAATAAAGTAAAAAATTACAACAAAAACCCCTTCAACCGCGTGTCTCTCTATTTTGATGCTCACGTGGACAAGTGATTATGTTTAAAAGTTCTGAAGTTATTTCTCACTGTTTATTTACTGCTTTTTTCTGTTTCAACTCTTACTACTCTTAGCGTTAAACGAGCAAGTACAGGTCGAGCAACTTTGGAGGTATACACCTTTTTTTTGCCGCCATTTTGTTTTTGCGGCAAGTATGGCAGTTGTTTCATGAAAATTATTTTGTGTAAATACGGCAATTTTGTTATGGAGCGTTTTACAACTGAACAAAGTTCGTTTTACGACTGTTTTAATTATTAAAACATTCTACTCAACCCAAGTTTTGGTAGAAATCAATGCTACTAGAGGTGGACATTTGTCTGAGATTATTTTCCATACTGAATTGCCGGCCCTAAATTATACTATATTTAAATAAAAATACTTAATAATTTTGATATTACATAGAATAAATTTAAAAAATAAAGTGTAGGTATATATCTTATTTGCCCATCCTGTATATCTTGATAAAACAACTGGTTTAACAAAAGCCACGTGTATAAAAACCACAAGTAGGAAGTATGTCCAAAAAAGTTCTTATTGGTATTTCGCTAAAATCTCTGAGCTACATACCGTGACGACGGACGCAAACTCGACGATGCTGAAGTAGTCCCCTTCGTTGAGTTCTCCGAGGATGGTCTGCATGGCTTCACGCAGCTGGATGATCTTGCGGTCCATCATGGAGCCGGAGGTGTCCAGGACGAAGACTACGAACTTGTTCAGAGGAGGCAGTTCCGTAGGCGCGAAGAAGTGCACGAAGTAGCCGTCGTTTACCTAAAAAAAATATAAATTAAGCTTTGTCCATACCATACCATATCAATGCGAAATTAACTCTGTGTGTTGTTAGCGCACAGGTAGACCATGACCCGGGTTAGGATAAAGGATACTTTTTATCCCGGTAGTATGTTCACGTGGTATAATTACCATCCAACACGCGGGAGAAGCAAATGCTAGCCGATAATATTTTTGACAGCCCAATCGAGCGAAATCGTAACGGTTGACTCATGAGGAAAACAAAAGAAAAGGATTGAGGGCAACATAGAATAGGGCTGGAAAGGGGCCGACTGCTACCTTGACTTCTAATGATGTATGAAAGAAAACATACTGCTTCGACCCTAAATAAATTGTGATACGGGCAGGAGCGGATGACGATGATGTTGAAAGGAGACTCACCAAAATCTCGCCGTCTTTCGGGCGCGCGACATCGTACTGCACCACGAACTGTCCGAGCACTCCCTCAGTGGCCACTTCCTCGGGCTCGGAGTACGACCACGACGAGTAGGAATGGGTGCTGGCGGCAGAATCTTTGGCCTTTTGCTGTAATTACATCATAAAGATTAATACAGGGTGGCAGGGACCTCGTGGCCATGCTAGTGTATTCAATTTGAAGGTGTTCTAAGATTTGGACCTAGGATATAAAAAGTTTTTTTCGAAATTCATATCATAGGTACAGGTTACTTACCGCGTATATTTGAATAAGTCTCTCTTGCTCCTGCAGGTCTGGTGTGAACGTGATGGTCGCCTCGCGGTCATCGTGGGCTCGCACGATTGATACCTTCAAGTTTTCTGCGAATTACCATTTACTTATATGAATTTTGAAGACCCAATTGGCAAAATGAGACAAAAAGTGCAAGACCAATCGATATACCTAACGACATGAAAAATTTTGTTCGACAATTCTGAAATACGATATCGGAATCACTTTTACGAGTACATGTCCTGTTAAAAAAAAAGTTAAAATAAGCTGGGTGGAGTCGAAATTTCCTTTAGTTGATATCGGTCGCCTCAAAATATAATCGATGGTCAGTCGATGAATCGTCTACCATGCACAACACGGAACTGATCGCCGCAATCTATAGGTTTCTGCTTTATAAAAAAAGGTAAGAGTATATAAGTCCGAGCAATGGAGCACAGCATAATAGGAACAGATCGCGTTAGCAACACCAGCCTGCGCTCCATAACACAAGTAGCAGGTGTTGGAGAAAAAACTGCCAGGCCGAAGTGGGAGAGATGGGCAAATATCGTCGCACTGGACGCCTGAGGGAGGACATCGCCGTTGATTAAGACCGCGGCGAAGGTGGTGTGACGATATTTGCGGGGCGGGGGGCGGTGAGATCGCACAAAAATGGTATGGAAGAAAAAGGGGAGGCCTTTGCCCAGCAGTGGGACACAACATAAACCTATAAATAAAAAGTATAAACTCACGGGCATCATCCTTAGTAGCATCAATTTCGTTTCCAGTCCTGATCTCAGGCACTCTCAGCTCCACAAGTTTCTCAGTCTCCTTGATGTTGACGGTGACGGTCAGCTTGGGCACCAGCGCGCCGGGGTGTAGGTTGATGGCATGGTTGTACACGCCGTTGCGACGTACCAACAACTCTTCGTAAGTCAGGTTGAAGACTGCGTTGGAGGAAGCTTCCACGTTCACGGAAACTGTGAAGTGGTTGGAGTCGCGCGCTCTGGAAGTTGAAGGAAATTTACAGTACCCGGCCGTACCTGACCCCACTTTGTTTTTTTTTTTGGAAAGTTTGGAGGAAAACCCTTTGAGGAACGTTGTTTTTATGTCACTCATACCTATATATTTATATGACAGTGTCTTTCTAGAACCCCGTACCACAGATTACTCCCGTAAAGTCCCGTATTTCCACTTCGGTAAACGAGCAATAGTACTACATTTTCGATGAGCGCATCAAAAACGGCCGGAAAAATAAAACCTCAATTAATAATGTTGTGGTCTTATACACAACATAGTTTTTTCAACCTTATTGCTGAGAAATTATGTTTTTTTTACCATAAATATTTTTGTTCTTTTAAATAAAAAAATACTTTATAATACTTTTCAATCAAAGTAGTAAATATACTTACTTTATGTTTGTAAGTTAAGGTTTATAATCAACTTACATGCAATCGCAGCCACTTTAGCGATGTGTTTTTGGTATTGTTGATCGAAGGACCCGTAGGTATTGATTAGAAACAGTTGCGCGTCAAATGATGTTGCGTTTTGTTTTTTTTTTGAAAATGAAGTTTTTAAAATATGTTGTCCATGTAGCCAGCAACACGTTTCTCGCAACACAAATACATGTTGCTGAAACGATACGTATTGGCCATCTTTGTTTCACCAGTGAGTAGGTACCTAGTACCTATAAGCTATTGAACCAAATCGGTTTTTTTTTTTGTTAACTTTCAAGTCACGTCTGCTTAGAAGTTCAGTTGGAAAGTTTGTTCTTCCAAGATATACCTAACTACTCAAAAACATAAAACTTTTCCCCATGAGTAAGCTGTTGACAAAAGCTATTTGTTTCTAAACAATGGCTACTTAAACATTGGCCCATGACGACTTAGCTGTATAGGTACATATAACTACTTTACATATAATAGACAGTAGGCACAAAACTTTCAATTTTGTGGCTACTATGGCCGCGAATGTTTCGGGCCATTTTTGGCAAGCATACGTTTGTCGCTACTTTTGTACCCGCATCAAGAAATAAAAAGTGTAAGTAATAAGTCCCTAAAATACATGAAATTGTCGTTTGTCGAACTGGCCACATTGTTCCCATACTCGTATCTGACGTTTGGTTAGGAATTCCAAATTCAAATTTATTTCAATAATTTGGCTTGTCCATTTGTGTTTCGAATTTAGTGATTCATTTGTTTTCGCGCCATTTGATTTTTCTTTCATGTCGTTCTGTTAAAAACATCGCGTTACTTACGAATATTTGGTCACAAATATAGCGATAAAATTAATAATTAATTAATATACCTAACGATAATAATTCGATTTCGAGAAAATTCATATGGATGGTGAGTTCTAAGCAATTTTTGGTGAAGTAAATACCTGATCCATACTGTAAGTACCTAACTGTTTCTTAGCAGAATATAGTAAAGATTAAGGCGTAAGTACTTACTTACGCCTCGCTCAGAGACAAAAAAGAGATTAATGTTAAAACTGTGCCTTCTCAATATATTTATGAAAATCTTTTATATGCCCATAAAATATAAAAATTAAGTAAAAATAATACAGTGATATCCATGCAATGATTTATATACGCGAAACAAACACAAATTTTGTTTTACCTACCTACAACAAGGTTCAAGAAAATAGGTGGCTCGTTCAGATGCCAATGTCAGATAGGAAACGCCGACCTCATCTAGTTTTAAAATATGATTGACGTGTACCTAAAAGTGTTTGTACAAACCTACTTACAAAATAACATCATTTAACAATGCGTGATTGATGCGAAAGCTCGTGATTTTCTTACCGACCTTGGACGGGCTTACCCCATTTAACATGTACATAGTAGTAAGGGAAAATATACTGCATAGGTAAGTGTAAGTAGGTACTTACTTGGCAGAAATATGAGCAGCACCAATTCCCTGGTTGACGGCATTCTGGTAAATTTGCTTAGCCTCTTCCTTTTCCTTCACGTAAGCCTTGTACGATTTGCCATCGAGTGTCCTGTTAAGATAGAGCATTTATGTAAATATTGGAGTGGGGTAGGTACCTAAGTTAATTGATGTTAATCAGTCTCAGAGAGCCCAGTTATATTTTGGTCATTAACAATTGAAACAAAACAACAACCTAATTGCGTAACAGTTAACACACTATCAATCATGAATCATTTTGAAGGACATTGCTAATCCATTGCTTAATATGTTTGAAAAAAAAATGTCTTTTTTTAACGCAATGAATTTTGTTGAACTGTCAAATGAATGCCATTGCTACTGTTAGTGTGTTACCTTTACTGCAGTACTTGGCTTTCTGTGTTTTACGTGTATTGTGTGCCTTAAACCTGGGTTGAATAATTTTTATGTTCTTTCTCTTTCTTACATGACAAATCCGCTGATGAAGGCAGTCTCAGGCAGCAGTACCCTGAAGTTAGCTTCCTGCGCCTTCTTGGCGGGGTTGCGCACTTTAGCGACCACCGTCGTGTGCGCATACCGGAGCGACACATCGGACACCACGTCCATCTCCGTCAGTTTGATTGGTGGACTTGCCTCTTCTGTTGTTATGTCTGCTACGGACGGTGTAGAAGTCGCGATCTGTATGATATAAAATATAAGTTACAAGAGATATACGCGAAAATGATGTCACGAAAGCTTACTAAGGCTCCCGAAGACAGGTGCGACGTGATTCTGGAAGAACAATTTCCATGAAGTTTTCATAGAAAGAAATTGTTCTATTAGTGTCGCGTAGCGCTGTCGTGCGCACCTTCCTGCGGCAGCCTTTAGGGTACGCAATAGTTTTATCACCGTAAAATAATTAAATTCATTTTTAATCTCATTCATTTTGCTTCGTTTTTGACGTAGTAGTAGGTAGCCTGAGGTAACCTATTCTTTAGTGCCTGATTCTTTAGTGCCAGTGTACGCACTGCTGAGTAGGTACCAGTAACTGGGTTGTGGAGGTCAGATAGGCAATCGCTTCATGTAAAATACTGGTATTCAGCTGCATCCGGTTAAACTGGAAGCCGACCCCAAAATAGTTGGGAAAAGGCTAGGCAGATACTGATGATGGTGACTGGTGAGTAGGTATTTGAAACCTTTAGACTAGGAGATAGACCTTAATGCTGCTTTTCCAGGAATGTGCCATTTGCAGCCCTGGTGGAAAGTCTGCCCAAGAGGGAATGCAGGAAGGCCTACTCCAAAATTATCGTACACCATTAACCGGTAGAATGCCGTAATTACAGAAACAATTAAAAAGCCATTGTGTCTGGCGTGGATCCACGTTTGAATACGGCACAGGAAGGGTTAAAAAAACAAGAGAGTACTTCGTACCTAAAAATAAGGTTCTTAAAAACTTACAGTATCGTCAGACTTGGCGACGACCATGGTGTCTTGCGTGGGCACCGCGGCCGAGTGCGCAAGCGCAACCACTGCGCACAGGCACCCCAACACCGCTATCAAGCGGCTCATAATGCTTCCCTGCGGAACAAACGTACAACATCAATATATCGCATCATCAGACGTAAATTCAAAACTATTAGCTCTAATGTTAAAAGTAGTCGATGTTCGTAGTCAGAGACAACTAGGTAAACAAATAAAAACTTAAGCTCCTTCGATAATAGTGTAACTCGGAAAAAGTTGAAGTAGGTATGATAATGATTAATTTGGTAGGTAGTTATTAGTAGGTATAATATTATATGTAGGTACCACCGTAATGAGTATTGTATTAATCTAATTAGCTGACTTCCAGTGAACCCTTACACAAACAATAATAGTTTATTTCTAAGTAAATGAGCTGTTATGTATAGATAAAACGAAATGGTAAGTTTGTTTTCAAAGTTTTGCAACTCCTTATCAGTGCAGTAGGAAATTAAACTGTTGCTTTCAGTTCTTGGTATAAGTAATACAAGTAGGTATCATTATGTTTATTTTCATCAAAATAACATTTAAAACAACACTTATTAGAAAGACAAACAGTTTTATTTGAGTACGATAGATAAAACCGTGTCATGTGCAGTGTCATACGAACTCCTAACTAATGATAATAGCCAGTCGTGTGTGAAGGTCAAGTAAATATGGAATTCTATACAAAATTCGACAAACAGATAGGTACCTATATCAGGTAGACAAAAACACTTTAAAGTATTGTCAGCTGTTGTCAATGTGAAGGAGAACAAAAAAAATAAGGAAAAGTAAATGGTAACTAACGGATGATGACGTCTTTAAAATAATTGAAAACGGTTTTCCCAAAACCCGCAGTAAAAATAGTAAATGTTGCCCATCAATATTTACAATGTCGGAGCTTAACTAAGTGTGAACAGGTTCCAAGAATTGAAATGTATTGTTTTCCTGTTATATAAAAACCGGCCAAGTGCGAGTCGGACTCGCGCACGAAGGGTTCCGTCCCATTATCTATAATAAAATCGTGTCCAATAGATAATTGTTATGATTTCATTTTATTAAATACATATATATTACATATTTATTTTATTATTTTTTATTTGATTAAATACTTAATATAAAATATTATTTCGTTATTTTTGTACGAAGTTTTCCAAGTATGCGCATTTTACAAGTTAGGCCTCTATAACTCCTGAACTAACAAGTCATCTAAGCCGTTATAGTTTTCCTTCAAAGTTCTACACATTGACTACCATCATGAATTTTTTCAGATTTTTAGAGCCAGTCGTTTAGCTTCTAGAAGGGGCGGGTGCGCCCTATTTTAACAAAAAAATGCGCTTTAAAGTTGAATACCTCGCAAATGGATACCTAAATCAAAAAAATCGTCTTATAACCTCTCAATGTTTTTAAAAGACCTATATCATGATACCCTACACTATGGGGTAGACGCGACAAAAAAAATCATCCCCACTTTACATACGTGTAGAGCAGCTACCCCAAAAAAAATTTTTTTTCGTGATTTTATTTTAGCACTTTGTCGACGTAGTAAATACACATATCCATGCAAAGTTTCATCTTTCTAGCACTAACCGTTTGGAAGATAAGCCGAGGACGGACGGACGGACGGAGGGACGGACTTGACGAAAAGTATAAGGGTTCCGAGACGTGAACTACGGAACCCTAAAAACTAAATATCACTCAAGGAGACAGAAGGGATACCGAGGTGAATACTTCTTTTAGTCTTAAATGATGAATGATGTGGTCGATGTGGATATCACGACTGCTCATTTGTTAATGTACAAAAAATCAAACTAAAAAATCTTATTTACCTTTGTATGTCTGTCGCCCAAGAAATGGCCAAGACAAGAGACAACAATAAGCCTAGGAGTTGTTGTACCTACTTCCACCAGAGCTAACTAGGTATCGTATGTATACCTAAAAATACTAGGTACTTATTCAAAATGATGGACTTTATAAAAATTCCACTCACATTCGGTTCCACAAAATGAGTCATGAGCTCAACCGTCACTAATGATGAGACACAATGACTTTTTCTATCATTACCGAACTGCTTGCCTAACAGACGAGGGGTTAAATTATATGACAAATGCATAAAATGCACTTTTGGTTTGCTAGGTTTGTTATCAAATATGGGAAATCATGGGAAATATTTGGATAATTGTGGCATGCACAATATGCACATAGAGCTAACGCCAGCTACCAGTTAGGCTCCTTACTGGTGGTAATAAATAGTCAAGTCACATTGAACGGAGTCGTTGCCGGTTTTGAAAATAAATGTTATATTAAGTATATAACAAATCAATATTAATAATATCCGATTGACAACTATAAAAATCAATGTTCCATCTAGAGATGAAGCAAGCAATAATAACGATGATGAAAACAATCTGCGGACTGGTTTGGATACGGCTCATAGCAACTAACAAGATGTGCAAAACAAAAATATTGCTTTGGCCATAAATAACTTTTTGCATGGCGGTAAAGCAAAGAGGTCAAACATGGAACAGGTTCTAGACGAGCTACAGACAGGCGGGAACAGTACGAAGGTGAGCTAACTCTAGAACATCTTTTTCTACTCTATGATCAAAATGAATACACTCGTCTTGTGTTGATGTTGTTGCGATTAGGGAAAATGGACAATACAATAGGTCGAGTGTCGAGACGTAGATAGAGATTAATGAACAGACTTACTGTTGACTTCCGATTACTCAAAGGCATTTATTTGCCTACTACCACAGGTCAATACGAGTTACCTACAAATACAAAAGGCATAGCGATACATGATTACATCACATGACATAGCGTCATCTAGAGACTTCGACCTTGCATCCATCTCCAGTTGTTATTTTATCTCGATGAAGAAATAAATAATTTAAAATAAGTAGGTAGTTAAATTAAATCACTATCCGCAAAATGATAGTATACCTACCTACAGACGAATGCAAAGGCGATTTTCTTAACACAGTTGAACAAAGTTGATCGACTCGAATTGCGTGAAATTCGGTAACTTGGGTGTTGTTACGATGCGCGGATACAAACATGGCTTAAATTCGTTATTGCTGCTGAATTAATAACTTTGCAATAGGCATAGCACATCGTACCTAATATTTTATATTATAAATGCGAAAGCGAGTGTGGTCCGCCACCTTTTCACGCTAAACCACTATCGATATCGATCGTAATGAAATTTGACAGATAAATAGCTTGGGGCCTGGAGAAGTACGGAAAGGCAGCTATTGTCCTGGATGTTTGTATTAAAAAAAAAATACACACAGTCTGTCTGTTTGTGTAATCACATCAACGTCCGCTGGTAAAACACGACTTCCACAAGACCAGTTGATACAATGTAAGCGGTTGAAGCAGAATTTTGCCATAATAACAATGTTTGGCAAAGATCCAGTGCAAAGGTGACAAAACCACTTGTGACATAATTTGACATAACCAAGCCATAAGATTATATAGAAAAAAATGTTTGCCGGCTTGAATTCCGAGCGGTATTCGCCTCGCTGTGATTGAACCTCAAGGCGGTACCAGTCAAAAGCCGACAAACGAAACGGTAGAAGATTTAGGTCGACATGGAGTTATCAATCATTTTATGTATTACTAAAACACATTCGTGACAATAACAATTTTAAGGATATCTTGCAAAACTAGCACCAATTCCGAGTTATGAAATCGATTGCAACACCTTAGGATAATTACAACGCGAAACTAAAGCGTTTCGTGCTCATAACGAGACCAATAAACAGAAATCAGTAAAAATTCATTGATGTTTGACATCCACTGGCTCCATCAGAAACGAGTTAAGAAGTTACGAACACCAATAGCTACACATCTAATACTTCATATACCTGTAAATATGTGGAAGTAACACCTACATATACGGACATATATTTATTATACAACATAGGTAAAGAAATGAACATCGACAGAAATCAATTAAGGATAGGAAATTTCTACAAAAATTCCGTGGTTTGGCTTCTTTGGACGCCCAACAACATCAAATTAAAAAGTTGCGCATCAAGCAGAGGTTTATTAGATTAGGTAATTCCATAATATTCCACCTCAGTTAAAATGTAACAGTGTGCTGAAGGCGCCTAATTAATGAATTGTTAGAATATTGTACAAATATAAATCGTGCTACCAACTATGCATATATAAACCCGAAATGATTACGTATGCGTAGTCCGTGTCGGGAACCGGTCCTCACTTGGACAGTTATAAAACTGTTAATCGCGGAATCAATCGTTTACCTACACAAACTCACAAATAACATCAAAACAATGATATTTTCAAACACCGGCAGCTACTCAGCCGCTACGTTGTTACATAAAGGCAGACCATACTTACTCGTTTGTTTACGCTCAACGAGATGATTGCACCAATTGTCCCTCAAGCTCTGGCACGTTCCACGTTCACCCTCAGCAATGGGTCTATCGTCACTGGAGGCTGGAGCGCGTGTGGCGTGCGTGCTCGTCGTCGTCCGCCGCGAAACTCGATAGGACGCCGCTCGCGAACGGCTTAAGTACACTACATATTGTGCACATATCTGTGTTGACCGCCGAGGCGCGGGCTTCTCGCGAGCCCGCGACGTATTCGTGAATCTTCGGGTCAATCGGACAACTATTCTCAAACTGTTTGCTTCAATTTCAATCCCGGATATCAGGTTTTTGATCCCAAGTAATCGGCTTAAACAAACGGAAACAACTTTAATGGTCTTCTTATGACAACCAACTTCATGCATAATAGGATGATACAACAACTGCAATAGAAAATATAGTTGAATCATTTATTATTCCTGCCTGGCCTTGACTGAGAATAGTCAACCGCATCACTTCCTGCGAACTGTGGATGTCATTTTAGAAGCGATTAAGGCAATCTCATGTAGTGGATTAGCAGTAACAGTCAGGACACATTATAATGTGCACTAGAGCTGTAAGTAAACGCTAACACGGAATAATTTGATGTTCTTACTTTTTTGATTTCTCGAAAGCGTTTAGCTTCAATCAAACCAAGACGCTACCAGAAAGTGAAGCGTAGGTACCTACCCTACGTTTACGAGCTGATTATCTGACGTACAACCCATTGACTGACTAAGTTCAAAATAACGGTGAGCTGAATATCCCTGGGGATAATTGACGCTTCATAAGTTTTAACAAAACAATTTAGAAATGTGGCTATCACATATATCCTTTTTTGTTCGAAGGAAAGAGGGCTGTCGGGCTTAGCCCTTGAGCCAAATCACTCCCCAAATCTTGGCCTGTCACTGCGCCTCACTAGAGCAAGTGGCAATCAAGCAGGAGACCCTCGACCTGATATATATGTAGGAAGATGGTCACCGCCACTCCATTGTAACAGCGATACCTACCAGAGTTATCATAAGTACGTTGCCATCCCAGATAAAATGCTGAAATGCCTCATGTAGGTACCTACCTGTAATTTCACAGGCGTATAGGACTCTATACCTCATACCCTTTAAACCAGAGCATAGCAACAATCAGGTGCGGATACAGGAGGGGGAGCAACGGCTGCAGTTGTCCTCCCGGGCGTCGACCAAAATGAGTCTAGAACTCTAAAGGAGAATGCTCACGCTCTATAGAAAAAAAACCCAGCTCCAGGGGAAAAGAGTTGTATCTCAAATCATCAATAATAATAAGTAATAAAATAATAACCGGTTATGATCGTGATCCTTACTGGCCACGGATATCTATGTTACTGGCAAACATGTATAAAATTGGCAGTCGTGCATTTAAAAAAGGAGTAAAATTAATTACTATTAATTACTTTATTTAAAAACATGATGTTAAAATGCGAGCTTGGCTCATTTTATATTTTTACAATGTCGTTGAAAATACTATGTATACATTTATTGTAACAGAAACTTCGAGAGTTTGACCTCATAAATAGTCAGCATTTAAAAGCATCGTCACGTGAAAATACTATTGTTAACAACGATACTATGATATTGATTTGATAGTTGGTTGGTTTGATAATGACGTGTGGACACTTTCTATACATATTATTGGTTTCGCCCTAACTATCGATATGCAAACATCGTAACGGATGATTATTAATCATTTATGGGCATCAGTTTTGAAGTTTTGGCAGTAGAGGTGAAATCAAACCAGTGTATTTATAACATTTTTTTTATTTACTATTAATGACGATCAACCAGAACGCTATCTAAGAAAGCAGCCGGATGACTAAAAACCTCTTCGTGTCTGGCCCAACCTTGTATCATTTTATGTTTTTTAGGAGGGAGTGATTTCTGGGGCTGCATATATTTTCACCAAGTATTTAAACATCATATTTTTGAATAATTAATTAAACTAGTTTTTCAAATCGACACCTGAATTATAAAACTAGCAATTTTTATATGTTTGCCAGTAAGCATCACGATCATAACCGGCTATTATTTTATTACTTATTACTATTGATAATTTGAGATTCTCTTTTAGCCCGGAGCGGGGTTTTTTTTGAGCATTCTCCTTAGACATGAACAAATTTTTACAATCTGTATTTTTTTTTTTATATGGATAAGTGGTAGTCATTCTTGCAAATTCGTGAATTTACGGAAAATAGGTATCGAAGGTTTTTTTTTAAAAAGGCTTTCACGGGTTGAAAAGTTATGATTATAATAATTTGCCCCCCTTGGGCCAAAAAACCTAGATTCCGTCCTGGCAACAATAGGTACTTGTCGGAAAAATAAGTATGGCGGCGGCACTTCCCCGGACGAGTTCCTTTCTACCTGATGATACTTAAATAATATAATAATCCCCTGAACGATTTCGGTCACGGTGGCCAATCTCAACGGAGTTTAGCCTGGTTCGCAGGGGCACAAGTGTGTGCGCAAACACGGATGCACTCTCTGTTCCTTTTGGGTACACTGGCGGACAAAATAGATGGGCCGTTTATTAGACATGTGCGTACAGACGTACATGTGCCAAATTAATTGTCTTTTTTATTTGTGATGTCACTTTTGTTTTATTTCATTTTTCACTAACAATAGGTTAAGGCAATACTAACACATTATGGATCCTGTAATCTGAAATAAAGAGTTATTATTATTAGTATTTACTTTCATAGTCCGATGGGACGGCAATCCGACACGACCGGGCAGTGAACAGGCACAGGAGAGCTTTCTGAGGCACGGGGGTATCACATCACCAACTTCCAAACTCCGGGCTGATATTGAGACATTCGTAATGAAAAACCCAATAACACTTTGCCCGACCTGGGAATTCAACCCAGGACCCCATTGCATGCACAGCAGTCGCGCTTGCGACCACGAGACCAACCAGGCAGTTCGATACTTTAATACACCTACATCAAACATACCAACACGCCTGTATTTCCTGCCTACCTACTCGAGGCTAAACCCAGAGGTGTATAGGATAGTATCACACACATTTCGTTGGTCATATTTAGGGTTTTGTACCCAAAGGGTGCCAACGGGACCCTATTCCTAAGGCTCCACTGTCCGTCCGTCTGTCACAGGGCTGTATCTTTTGAACCCTATCTAATAGGTAGACACTGGAAAGGACAATGACCAAAAGTCGTACCAAAAAGTCTCATGCATCAAGATCAAAATATTATAGTAATTATTTTCATTTTTTTTTACGACGTTACCTACGCGTCGGGGACTTGATTATTGAACAGGGAAATTAATTTGAAACATGACGTTCCATTTCAAATGATATGATTAATCTAACCTTGAACTTTGAAAGTGTCATGATCACGTCTTTCACAAACTTGTAAAAAAATTATACTTTGCCGATTCTACATTAATTAAAAATAACTAGAATATAATAGAATCGATTTTTTATTTAAACGATTATTATTTTTTTAGTGGCCATTCGTGTATGACATGTTAAACAAATTATAGTACCTAGTTTTTAGGTTATTCGATTTTATTGAAAATCTCCGAAACCCAGGTTTTGTTTACAAAAAGAATTTTTGTAGGTGTTAATATGACAAGTGTAATCTATAAAAAACAAAGTTTGACTTTGATGCAGCATGGTACGGATTCCATACATCCATTAGCATTGTCCTATAAAATCTTATACTATGGCTGCAATAACAAAAAATAATAAAAATATGTAGCGTTTGTTATATATTGTACGGTGGTACATACAGAACCCTTCAAGTCCCAAACGGGCGAGCCTTTAGATTCCTTACTATTGCTAATGAGTAATTATAAAAATAAACCTAATGGAATTATGACAAACCCTATACTTTGCCTGACCTGTGGAGTGCGGATCGAACTCAGGGCCTCATGCTCAGCAGTGGCGCTGGACCATTACACCAACGAGGCGGTACCTAATAGCAAAAGTCATAAATAACGACTGATTTCTTCTTACTTCTGGGTATCAAGCATGTTTTGAACGTAATTCCCAGTACCTAAGAGGAAAAGTAGATAAACCGAACCGAAATAAATAAAAAATATATTTATGATAAGAAATCGCCAGAGCGAAAACAAAAAACCTGTTGTTTACGTACGTAAATGACGACCGTACAAAGCGCGGCCCAGTACTGATTTTTATGCAGACTCCTAAGCGATTTTTAGGGTTCCGTAGTTCACGTCTCGGAACCCTTGTAGTTTCGTCATGTCTATCCGTCCGTCCGTCCGTCCTTCCGTCCTCGACTTACCTTCCAAACTGTTAGTGCTAGAAAGATGAAACTTTGCATGGTTATGTGTATTTACCACGTCGACAAAGTGTTAAAATATAATCACGAAAAACATTTTTTTTGGGATACCTCCCCTACACGTAATGTAGGGAGGATTTTTATTTCTCGGGTCGACCCCATAGTGTGGGGTATCATTAGATAGGTCTTTTAAAAACATTGATGATTGATTTAGGTATCCGTTTGCGAGATATTCAACTTTAAAGCGCTTTTTTTGTTAAAATAGGGCGTCCCCCCGCCTAAAAGCTAAACGGCTGGCTCGAAAAATCTGAAAAAATTCACGATGGTAGTCCTTGTGATGAACTTTGAAGGAAAACTATAACGTCTTAGATAACTTTGTTAGTGCAGGAGTTATATAGGCGTAACTTGTAAAATGCCCTTACTTGGAAAATTTCGTACAAAAATAACGAAATAATAAGTAAACATGTAAAATATTAAAAATAAAATCATAACAATTATCTATTGGACACGATTTTATTTGAACCCTCTAAAGAGGATAAATAAAATTGGGGGCTTGAAAAGTTTACACCGACATTCAATAGATGGCGTTGTGTGCATTTATTCCAAATTTCTGAATCGCGTCATGGTTTCGTCACAATACAGGCTATATAAGTAGAATTTTAATGGCAAACCTTGACTACGGAACCCTATTCTATGCGTGGCCTGACACGCACTTGGCCGGTTTTTAATCCAAGTATAGTTTATGAGATATTACATCGTTTACTCATTCTTAGATAAACTAATCACAGATTTTACCATATTGATAAAGCTCTTTCTGGCTCGGAAAATTATAACCATTAGGAGATCATAACCATACAGCATTACTGCTATGCTGCTGATTAGGCGCGTAGCTACCGCTGTATCAGCCGTATCAACGATACGGGGCCCCTGAGCTACAGGGGCCCCCGACGTTACGTGTACTTATAAGCAAAAATTTTAAAAATAATATGCAGAACTTAAAATTCTTGTTGATAAATGATATTTATTTCTGTAAATTGGTTCATAAATATTTTTAAAAGTGAGTACCGAGATGACGACTAATAGAGAAGTAAGGAAGAAAACTGTGTCTGCCTCATTGGTCTAGTGGTCGCAAGCGCTACTGCTGAGCATGAGGTCCTAGGTTCGATTCCCGTGTCGGGCAAAGTCTTATTGGGTCTCGGCTTCCAATCTAACCGGATGTAGCTGAATGCCAGCATTTTACCTCCGAAGCGACTGGGTCTCTGGCCGCCACAACCCAGTTACTGGGTAAATACGATATCCCTTGCTAATACTGTGTGTCAGACTTTCGGGCTACTGACGACCCGTAACGACTGTCAAAGATCCACGATTGACAGCCGGGACCAACGGCTTAACGTGCTTTCCGCGGCACGGAGGGGTCTCGGTATGTTAAGGGCCTTACTCTCGTTTAGTACCGTAACACGGTCACTTTATGAAGAATATTTCTCATTAACGGCTTGATGGTCACCCATCCACGGACCTACTGCGGCATGCGGAGCTTAACCTTCAATCGACTCGTGCGGCTGTTATTACTTAGCCACGAGCCTATGTTTATAGTGTGTATGTTTATATTGTGTACCGATGTCTAATTTTGTAATTGATTATGTTTAAAGTGTATTATTTATATTTGTTTTAATTATGTTATTGTAATGTATTTGTCTAATTTTTGTTATTCTTGATTAAAATCAAACAAACCATTAAAATAATTAATGGTTTGTTTGATTTTAATTTTTTTAAAGTTAAGTACTATGGAGATTTTTGGAAATAAATGAATTAAATTGAATAAAACAAAATAGATAGCAGCCCCTTTAATCCAAGGAGCCCGGTGCGACCTTCTGCCTCGCTGTCAAAGACGACACAAAACCTGAAGTCGATCACGGTTGATGTTATTTCAACGCCCGAAATTCAAAAATGGATATCAGCCATCGAACAGCACGAAATTTGCTCTATTGCCACGGATGACAAACTCAACTTGGAGCAGAAAATGAAAATTTCTTCTTCCGTAAAGTAAAGTAAGATCTGGAACCTCATAAGTAAATGGCAGTCCCATATCAGTCGCTCAAGCAGAAAGCCATGCAGGCGTATAACGTGGTTGATTACCTTCAAGAAAAGCGCGATCATATTTCGGAGCTCAAGCACGATAAAGGGCTCTGCGAGGTAATTGCGTAACACACTAACAGTAGCAATGGCTTTCTTTTTGACAGTTCAACAACATTCATTGCGTTATTTACGTTTTAGAGCAGACACATTTTTCGAACATATGAAGCAATGGATTATCATAATCCTTCAAAATGATTCAAATTGAGATTGATAGTCTGTTACGCAATTAGGGTGCTGGTTCTGCAAGAAATGCCGTCTTTTGCCGTTACGGTGAAAAAGGGATCGAATGATTTCGTTTGACCCAATAATCTAAGCTCTGTTGCCATTTATCCCAGTGATAAATTTTAATCAAAGGACGTAACGAAAGAACTCGTGCAATAAATCATACGGCCCGAGCAAATGAAGCTGCACGTTCGTGGTGTCCGGAAAACAAAAAATGGTAGCGTAATTGTCAGTACTGAGAGGAAACATGACGTTAATAAACTGAAGCACGCAGCCCAGCTCTCTTCATCTGGACTTATAGCCGACGATTCCAACGAACCCAGCAGGCGCAAACCTCGGATCGTGGTTGTAAGACTGCCGACTTCCTTGTCTGAAAATCTGGTTTTCAGGTGCATTTTTGAACAAAACGAGTCGACAAGCAGACCAGGGATGTTCTTGGAATCCTTTTTGACCTTGATTAAATCAAAAGCCATTTATTCAAATTAGGCTGAGAATCGGCACTTTTCGAACGTCAAAATTACAAAAGACAGTCCCCAAAACGCCCACTCTTCACCACTTCCAAGTGCTTTCGCTGGGAAGAAGTGGCGGAACAAACTCCCCAGCAGCACAGCTGTCTGTTCATTTAGGTTAAAAAAATGGTTTTATACAATATCAGGTATGTAAATTAAGCCACAAATCGGAGAAAAGAGATGCTACCTGTAACTACGTTGTTGGAGTTTCAGCGGATATATACGTAAAGCCCTAATCCGTCAATCAAGGCTCTTTATATATTGGACCTCCTGTCCTGTCAGGGACTTTAAATTGGTAACAAGGTGTTATAAATACCAACAATGGTCATGCAGCAAAAACTTACCGAGAGATCATTACTAAGTGTGGTCACTGTGGTGACGTTGGCTATTCGATGTCCGAATGCGCGAGCAAAGCTGACATTCCGAATTATGCAACTTGCTCACGATTTAAAAAGACCAGTGATCACTAAACAAGAGATGCTGAATGTCGGCCCTGCTATGAAAATAGAAGAATAGAGCTGATATATTAGGTCCTTTCATTACATATGAAATTGGCGTTTTGTTGAACTGGCCACTTTGACCTCAAATGTTCGTTTCGTTAAGAATTCCAAATTTAAATTTATAACAAATGTTGCTTATGTAGGTATTTGTGTTTCGAACATAGAATATTATTTTTTTTATTTTCGAATTTATTGAATCGTTTGTTGTCGCGCCATTTGATTTTTCTTTCACATCGTGGCGCCAGAGCTGCAGAAACAGCTCGAAGGATTAATGATGCACCTAGTGTGTCATACTCAAGGCCAGACTTCCGTGTCGCTTGTTGCTGATTCAACAATAGGTATACCAGACTAGTGACCACTGCGCTGTCCTACTTACCATCCATTTGCCGTTACAAGTTTTGGCATGAAAAAGCATTCGTAAACACGTGTACGTACAAACACAACTTCGCCTCAACACAGCTCGTATTTTTAATTTGTCTGCCCGAAAGCTTCTTTAGCACCACCCTGTGGGATGAAGCATTTGTAAACACACGTATGGGATTCATACAAGACATCTCAGGTTTGTCCCTTGGATGGAAACACACCTGTAATGCCTCTGGTGTTTATGTAGTTAGTGTCTTAGATGTCCATAGACGGCGTCATAGTTCATCATCATCGTCGTTCTCCGGGCCGGATCCCAATTTATTTCATGTGTCATGGTTTCATTTATCCATTTTCATTCTTTTACCTATTGTGGTATAGTAATTTTATTTTTAGGTGCATCGTCTTCACATATAATTATATAAATAATGTATGCAAAATATTGTAAAACATTTTAAAAGAGTAACGGTGGAGTTTCTTGCCCATTCTTCTCCATACGAAAACTACCTTTTGGAAGGGGCGACTAGAATCAATTTTATTGTTGACGTTCAAAAGTGCCTTTTATGTGCCTATTTGAAATAAATGATTTGACTTTGACTTTGATTTGGGGTCGGCTTTTTCTTCCATACTTCTCTATTAATTATTAGTCGTCATCTCGGTAGTCACACCTTCTCTAACCAGACGACATCATATTTATAGGCTTTTTATCGGAAATCCTAGCTAAAAAGACGAAAAAATGATATGAGGTGTACTATGATGATGTTATGAGGTGTACTACAATTTAGAGCCTGGCGAGAATACGTATCAAGTTTAAAACTCACTGCTTGAACGTTTCATAAGATTCGAACTTTAGGGCCGTTAGAAACACCCAATTTAGTTTCTATCTAGCCAATGTATCATTATTAATTATCCAAGGCACCGGGAGACCATCGAACTTTGGAAGTTAAGCTGCGGGATTGTTGCCCACGGCGGCGGCAAATCTCAACGGAGACTACCCAAATAAGCAGGAGAAATCATAGTGCACAATCATGTGTCCAAACACAGGTGCGCTCCCTCCCCTTCCCGTCACAATTATAGTCCGATGGGAAGCCAATAGGACGCATAGGACCAACGGGCTTTACATGCTTTCGGAAGCACGAGGGTGTTACATCACATCCCCGACTTCCAACTCTGGGCTACCAGTAAGAAATTGCTAATAAAAAAAACTTAGTAACACCTTCCACGACCTGGGAATCACCAGGACCCCACGCTCGCCCAACGGGGCAGTGTCGATCAATAATGTGCCTACGAGCCAATCATTCTTCGGTGTGCACTGGAGCACTTTTTTCACTCAAGATTTATACCTAACCTTACGGGTCTTGTCTCCAGCAGATTTGGCTATCGAACTAGGATGGTCAAACTGAAGCAACGCAGATCTAAAAAGTGGTGACGGGCGGGCGTTTTGGGGAATGCCTTATGTAATTTCTAAAAGTACTGATTCTCAGCCTAATTTGAATAAATGACTAATGATTTTTTGTTTTTGAAGGAGGCCAGTGCGTTCGATCTTTACCAGCTTAACCCACAAAACCGTTGCCAGATATGTGACTATCAATCTTAGCTAATCCTACTGAGAAGGAGCAACAAAATTGCGTAAAACCAAGAAGAGGTAAACGAGAATGTGAAATATAGAAAAGTATACTACACTTCCGGACTTCTAAATCAGGCCACAATGCATTTCCATGAGATCCTCACGCCTCAGCCGCCGAGGGAGACGCTCCGGGCGTCGGTAGCCGCGTGACGACTCCCGGCCACCGTAGGCGCGGGCCTGCGGGCGGAGAGCAATGGGTAGCTCTCCGTCCGATCAGGACCAGGCCCGTGCCGGACGGCGTGTTTGTGTTCCACGCGCGCCTCAAAGAGATGTCAGCGTAGTTGACGGGGCCCGACAGGGCCGAAGCCTGCCGGGGTAGCGGGATCGTTCGAAAGGGTTACCGCTGCCCTGGTACATAAAGGGCTAAGGAAGGAACACGGGTGGGTTTTAGTCAGTAAGAGTCTGACACTCCCTTTTGCTCCACCTAGAGCTGGAGGAGCCATTTGGAAATTTCCCAACCACAAAAAAAAAAAAAAAAAAAAATGCATTTCCATGTAAGGTATAAAAGCCAAAATAAAGTTGAGTCAAAGAGAAAACAAATGCAATTTTGAAGCATGCATTTTGGTGTCTACATTTTTACAAAGTTGAATTCAATACTATTAAAAAGTCAAAGACCTTTATGCAAAAAAATGTTGAGTCCGGGAGTGTTTATTATACTTTTTAATTAAAAGGGGAAGCACCAGAGTAGCCCGCGAAATTCAAAATTGTTACGCTCGCGAATCAGAAATCAACATGACACTGACCTGCAAATTGCAAAAAACATAAGAACAATTGAATATCGCAGGCTATCTAGCGAATCCCCCGTAATTCTGTTTTAACTGGATTGAGTTCTTGCTGAAAGGAAGAAGTGTGGGATCTCAATGAATAGTTAGAATAGACAAAATCCAAGAGTGGAACCTCACAAACAAGCAAAAAACAACACACAGTTATAAAGTTTTATAATCAACGAGTTTGTCAGGGAGTATTATAAAATCAAATTCAATTTCATCAAAATTATTTTTATTGTAGTATTTTGATTTAATGACTATTATAATATTAGTTCTATAATGTTTTTGTCTTAGAGCAAGCATGTGTTAACATCAGTTTTCCTTTTGCTCCTTTTTTACCTGACTGCCCTTGAAGGAGGGTACAGTTTTTAATAAATGCATCACTAAAATAATTAGCAACTTTAACAGATCAATCATAAAACTAACAAACCAAAAGAACCAGCTCTTCAAATTTTAAATTGTACTTAATTGTAACAGAAGAGAAGGGATAGATTATCAACTGGCTGAATGCCGTTATTACAGAAGCAATTAAAAAGCCATTGTGTCTGGCACTGACATTCCGACATACGAAGACTTAAACATCCAACCACAATAACTGATAAACGTTAATATTTCTGAAAAGGCATGAACCCACTGCAACTCTTAGCTTTACACAAACACCTAGTCAGATCAGTCTCAGTCACAGGATTACTGTTATCACCTGAACCATAATGAAATGTCACCTCCTCATTAGGTAAAATGTTACCACAGGCAAATATTGCCAACTTTGGGATAGGACTCCCACACCTGACTGGTAAAATTTGACAATTAGGCTCACAACTATGATTTATATATCTCCCAATATTACCAAACACGCTTGGATCAATAATAGTTACTACAGGGTGGCTGCCAGACAGTTCTCTTAGATAAAATATATAATTGTTTTTTCCCTGTTTCCTATTATTATTATGTCTTACAGAAGCTTGGTTTGGAGTTATTATTTCTCCAGCATATTCACATAAAAATGTCCCAGCAGGAATGGAACATGATGCAAAAAGGCCAAATCCTTTGTCACAATGCCTGATCTCTAGCCCCTCCACAGGTCCTTTCTGCACAACTCTATTTCCACACTCAATTGAACAAGGACAGCTATCATTGCACTCCAAAATTGGATATGACTTAGATTTAGGTTGAAGTTTGTACTTCAACTGACCATCTTTCTGGTAGGCAATATAATTATCACCACAAGATTTCTGAAGGCACTTACATGTTGCTTGAGAACAAATTTCTTGGCAACTGCAATTTTCATCATAGGTAGAATTAAAATCATTCAGCAATTGTTCATATTCAGCACTCTGATCGCAAGGACCCATAATATTTTCAGTAACGTAAAATACATTGCTGTCTACATGTGTGTAATTATCATTCATTTTTTAAGGAATATTTGTAACACACAATAACTGCTACTACAGTACTATTTTTAGTCTAATCTTACAATCTAAGGAACCCACAATAAATATTCAAAATACATTTTCCAAAATTCCAATGTAAATAGATAAAACTACCTGACTGACACTTGTCAGATTTGACAGCTTCACAACAAATCATAGAATATCACAGAACCATTGAGATACCATAGAAAAACATGGAGACGCCGCATTATTCTATACATACATTTGCTTATACAAATATGAGTGAAATATGATTCAGAATTTGAAATATCGTTATGTCTCATTCTTTCTAGTGAGATAATCTTATTTGATAAAAGAGACAACTATATTTTAAGTTGTTGCTAATTAAGGCAACATTTTGTCGTGACGTAGGTAGTGACAGTTATAGGTAAGTGCCGTAGCAGCCATCTTAAGCGACGAGTTTCGTGGTAGTTTTGCTGTCAAATGGTTGTTTGTTTTATTGAGATTTGTGAGAAAATAACGAGGATTTTACCTTTTAAAACTGCGTGTAAATGTTGGAAAACAGAAATTCAACATGCCTTTGTGTGAAGTGTGGTGCAAGATTGAATGAAAATCAACCTCAATTGTCTTTGCACAGGTTAGTAGCCGGTTTTCATGCATTAATAGATACAATCATACACATTCGATGATACAATTGTAACGCGATCATGAATTTACGGCTAAAGTATTGATACTTGGGTTCATATCCATATAACAGGCCTTTTTATTATATTTGTTAATTCATTCGTTTGTTTACAAAAATATGTCATAATGTAATAGTGTTGTACCGTTGCTGACTTGCCGTTATAGTATCCGAAACTAGTTCCTCCGCTGAAACGATATCCGTATATTCTGCGATTTTAACATAAATAATCCTGCGTCTTATTCGGTCCGAGTGACCTAGCTAGGTCCGGCCTGTGGTTCCCACTTCACAGCACCAAAATCCATCGTGATCCAAACGTGATAACTAGTAAAACTCGTATTTATTATCGATACTCGTTATAGTAACACCTATGTTCCTTGATTGACACAACCCTAGCAATGGCAGCCGTTTTATGAGACAATATGAGTTGTAGGTATGCACCCTTTTTTTGTAGGTATTTCTAGTCCATACTTTTCTAAGTCAATGTCACAGAACACAAATAAGACTAGCGTAGACTTGAGTACTAAGTTCTTGGTTACTAAAAAAATAATATAGTAATTTCAGAAAAAACATTCTAAAAAGTAGTTCGAATATTGAAGAATAAAATGTTTGGAAATTCAAAAATGTCCTTCAGCACTTATTTTTTATACATTTTGGGTTAAGGGGTATGAGCTAGGTAGGCCGCAAAATTCAACGTTTTTTTGCAGGTCAATATCATACTGAATGTTGATTAACATATGATTCGCGATATTTACTATTCTTAGTTATAACATAATCTGTCTCGTAAAATATTAAGTTAGAGTTAAATTGCATAATAGTCTGTTAGGCTAGATTGTAATCCACTACTAAGAACTTTAGTTCTTATTAACAAAGAAAAAAAAAATATGATTCGCGAGCGTAAACGTAACAAATATGAATTTACAGAATTATAATTACATATTAAAATCATCAATACAATCCTCTTAGTTCATATAATTGCATTGATTGACTATTTCATGAATCTGACCTGCAAATTGCATAAAACGTAATTATTTTTGAATTTCGTGGGCTCCCTAGCGCATTCCCTGTAAATACCAGAATCAGTAGATGGTAAACCTTGATTATACCCACACGAAAAGCAAGCAAATATTTTGGTTGGTTCGATCTAAAGTATGTAAAAAACAATAGCAATAGGTAATGGAATAACAGAAAACACACGTTAAAACATTAGAGTTGGCAACACTGCTGACAGCACAGCATGGCTGCCAGTATGCCAGCCAATGGAAGTAGTAATAGTACGTACTACTTCTATGGTATAAAAGCATTATAGAAAGTATTGAAGTACTCGCTGGCGATTACAAAATCTACTAAAGTCTTCGCGTCTGTAGTACCTAGCTTATAAAATTGTGTACGCCCTTGTTTATTATATTTACTTTTTTTTTAAATAATATTTATTCATGACCATAGATACAAGTCTTTCAGTCGAATACATAGATGGATTTTATTTTCTCTTTCTATAAAGTTGCCCTTTTATAAATTATCCTGAAATCTTTATAATCTATGCATCCCGTGCAGACGAGCGAGATATAAACATGTTTCCTTCTCTCTCTCGAAATTAGGGACGAGAGCAGCGAACGAGGCGATGGTGTTCGAAGTTGGAACGAATTCACCCGTGGCCGCGCAGGCGCAACGTCGAACGTCTTGACGTGACGTAATTGCCCATTCATAGTTTTTATTCATTGAGAAATGAAGTTTTCAAAACATTTTCATGATCATGTTGTGTTGTACAGAATCAATTATTCGAAATGTGAGATAAGTGTTTATTAACAAAATTACATTGAAAACAAGAAAAGGACTATGAAGTTGGACTAAGTGCGTTCATTCATTGATAGAAGAGTGCTCAGTGCATGTATGTATTGAGCACATGCGCAATGCAAGCGTGAATTCATTCGGTTTACTGTGTGTAATAAATGTATATTCAAAACATCGTCGAAAATGTGGATTCTTAGAGTGAACTTTGTGTATGGATTTCAATTACCCAGCTAATTCGAAAACAGGCTCAAGTAGACCATTACGACACTCCGGAAGTGGCGGGACAAGCCGGCCGAACGGGCTCGTTCCGAAAGAGATAACAGCGGATGAAAGAGATAAACAGTTATGGATTTAACATGGCGGACGATATGCGTAAAGTGCGAGTTGAAGAAAGATTGAAAATAAAGATCGGTACGTATTGTTTTGCCAGCTTTCTTTACTGTTTACCTTTAGTAAGTGTTCTATAATCATTTTATAATTAAATATTCTTCATTTAACGCCAGCCGTTTAATAAGAAAAATATTGTTGTCATTGTGGTGAACAGGTGGTACCAAAGAACTCTTTACTTTTCTGAACCAGATGTGAATGAATATCTCCGCAGGAGTAAACTATGTGATAGTTTCAAGTGCACATCATGCGACGGATGTGATCTCTTTCACATTTATTCAGGAGTGTAGTTCTTTGTTATCGTCCTGTACTGTTTTGACAGTTCACGCAAACTTTATGAATGAATTTGATGAATTGCCGTGAATACAATGAATATCGTGCCTAGATCATAGAAGATTAGATATTGCTGTGTACTCTCATAATTTAATTCATTAAGAGATGAACTTGATACTGGAACTCCCCACCTGTTTGCTTTCATTGGCGAAAGATACTTGCACTTTTCAATAATTGTGTTTCAGTCAAGATTTTAGTATGGAGATTGTTTTACTACTTTGTACAATGAGAGTGTTTCTACAATACACATATTCATTCACATTATGTACTCGTCCATTATGTATATAATGTTTTTGTTTTGCTTCTGTTTATTTTTCATTTTGATTACATTATCTGATAATGACTAGTACTTAAAAATCTAATTAGGTATGTATTTTATTGTACAAAGGTCTTGAGACCTTTCATCAGATATTTTTAGTCTAGGTAACAGATTAGGTTATATCAGCTATGATATGTCCACTTCTGCACTCACTCTAAATATAGATCTGTTTTCTAGTCTAGCAGTCTAGTTTTGGAGTGAAAGGAATATTATACCTATGTTTTTGTTTAATTTTTATTAAATAGTAATGTGTATTAAGTCAACCTTCATACCTTTTTTTTTTGCAAAAGTTTAAATTAATAATTGGGGGATTCATCCGGTTTAATATTATGTATTTTTTGTACTTAAAAAAATAAGGATATCTAATCATCTTATCCTATTTTTTACTTCAATCATTTTGCCAAAGTTCATAACACAATACTTTGCTTCAATTAATATATTAATTAAATAAATATTAATAGTGTCTTATTGTAAAAGTTACTTTGTGATGTGATATATATTTGTATGCAGTATTGAAAATACATGAAAGGAGAAAATTGGATAAGATGTTCTTGAGTATTTAAGTGCACTTCTTCTTTAAAGCATGCCAATGGCAAAAATTCAAATTTAAAAAAAAAAAAACAAAAATGTTTATTATCAGCTTAAATAACATTACGCTAGTTACAATGAGGAGCCACCTTTTAAGTAATTAATTTACTTGTGTTAGGGTGCTCCGCCCTTCCCAAAAAATAACATGAAAAATGTATATAGTTTTTTAAATTTGTTTGGTTCTAAATTTAGCAAAGTCCACTAACAGGCAGAGATATTTTAACTACTTCCTGAAAGGAAAAAAAAACAATTAGTCCCTTGAAAAAGAAACAAATTTTATTTGTGAAGTAAACGGCCATGAGCATAACAATTGTGATTTTGACACAGTGTATACGTAGGTGCCTTATGCACACTGCACAATCGGATGACGTGAGCTAAGTAATGCATTTCCATAAATGTAGGTACAGAAATGTATGATATGATTGATTAGTGGCGGCGCGGGCGCATAAATCTACGATAACGCGAAGTGTGTCTGCCACGATAAGAGTGCAGTATGCCTTCCGGGGCGCGACCCGCCGACGCTTTCGCTTCTATGTTGCTTTGTTATATTAATATTTTCGTATGTCTTGGTTTACTTATTTAAGTTCCAGAATTCATGTGCTGGATCTGGTAGACATAGTAATTAAAAACTTTCCTATAATTTATTTGTATGCATTTGTGAAGCAAATTTTAACACTCGGTTATTACATCATACTTTCTCAGTGTTTGGAACCACTGATTACTGTAAAGCTAAAATGAAAACACCCTGAAGCATCAGCATTATAAAAGTTCTTATATTTATACCCGCTCATATTCAATGGCTATGCATCAAAAAATTGAAATACACTTGGAAATTATTTTTAGGATAGATTAAAAATTATACAGCTTTAACTATCGAAAATAATTAGGACTAGCTTTTGTCCGGGGCTTCGCCTGTGTGGTTATTAGAAAGTATCCCACGGGAACGTGCTATCGGGATTAAAAGTACACTGTGTGTTAATTCAGTTTATAAATTATCTGTGTGCCAAATTTCATCCAAATCTGTTCAACCGTTTTTGCGGCATTCCGGAACATACACCTAGACAAACAGACAAAAATTCTAAGAACTATATTTTTGGCATCAGACTTGTTCCTACACCTCGTAGCAATTACTTTTTTATCAACAATATTCAATGTACAGTTCTGACTTCGTTACTATTTTATTATCGAAAAATAATTAGGATTACTTTGTAAAGTGCAATATGTTGGAAAGTGCCAAGCATAAAAGACCTAACTAAAAGTATACATTATTTTGCTATGAATCTATTTTATTTATTATTCCTTATTTTATTTCTTCTTTCCTTTAAGGAATGTCTTAATTAGTTCTATACTTAGTAGATTGCCTTGTCTATGGTCGTGGGCGATGGCGTCTCGTCTCGGTCCTCACAGGCGCTCTCGTCTCTGTAGTCTTAGAACAAGCGATAATGTGATCACCATATACTATACCTTACTTATGGCAACTTCCGTTGCGCCTGCGCCTTATCTACTCGTACGCCATCGAACACCTTTGTTCATACCAACACTTAACCGAACCCGAAAGGGCAACTGCTAATTGAATCCTATTATTTATTTTATGTGTGGTATGACTCAGGAATTGGTTACCTGCGCCTTTTGAGGCCTGTCGACATAAAGCATCGTTTTCACTCTGATGTTCGCTTCGAGTCTCAGCGCGGGCGTCTCGGCTGTGTGTAATATAAACGTTGTTTTTGTACAACACTACATTAACATGTGAATGTGAGTCACGCACGTACCTAAGTACATACGTATCGTGTCTTATTTCTTGGGTAAACAGAGGTTTCTGATTAGCAGTGTGTGTTTCACTGTGCTGCCTGTCGCCTGCCCGACGGACGAACGAGTAGCAATTCTTCGGAGTTATGTTTATTTACAAGTGCCGATATCGTGTTGATACCTACTTGTGTAATAGAAGGCGTTAAATAATACAATTTGTTTGTAACAAACACGATAAGCACTGGCCGGTTGATGATACATACACCTAAACATATTTGACCGATAATGATTGTTATTATTAGCTGCCCTTTGCAGCTAGCTCACAAATAGGTGTGATTGATTGATACGAGGCAATAGGAAATTTAAGGAACCCTCCCACTTTATACTATCCCTCGTCGTAAATTACCTAAATATTGCCGATTGAACTAATTACGAGAAATTACGTCGTTTTTAGCGCACCTACCGCGTTTACAAATCGTGATTGCGTTGTTTATCATTTATTTGTTAGGCATTAATTTCTTAATCTCTACTATAATTAGACAACGCAAATTTACATTGAATCGTCTAGCCGAACATACTGTTTAGTGTGTAAATTTTAACCCAATTCTGGTTCCATATACAGGAAGCTAATCAATTTTTATACTAGACAGCTATGGTACCAGCGATAGTTTGGTATCTGTGGAACGAATGGAGATCGGCTTCAGCCTCGTATAAACTCATATTCGTAACGTAGCTAAGCTGTTTAGGCGAATAATGATTAGCAGGATTTTTACTGGAAACAAATGAGGACGGCGCGACGCGATGGCGGCGGCGGGCGTCGAACGTCGCGCCTTGTACATCGTACATAGTTATCTCGGACTCAACAACAACGCTAGTGAGGGGCGGGCGGCGCCGGCGCGCTGTGAATGGGGCAAACCAAGCGTTTTCCATTCAACGCACCCATTCATGGAAACTCGTCGATCCGTTAATGAAAAACGCGCTCGTTTATCGTCACCGTTATCGCCGTCTCTGCGGAGTACCTACCACATGTGAGCCGCGCCACTTGCCAATACATATCATATTTTCATTCAATCAAACACATTCGTGCATCATAAATACGAATTACCATTGATAAGATTGCTTATTTAATGCGATAGTGAATGGTAATCGCTTTATTGCGTTGCAGATACCTGTAATTTTAGCATGATTAAATATTGTGTTATCCATTCATTAATCAAGTAGGAATTTCAATAGAGATCGTTTCTATTTTTGTGTAACGGAAATTGGTGATCGAGTTTTTTTTATTACTGCTTTAATGCCAAATTCTGACTCCTTATCAGTTTCAAAGATTTTGAATGTAATGTCCAATCTGTAATTGCAGGTAGGAGTACATTTTTTCGAAGGCTAGTAAGTTTCTTACTTGCCTTTACTCGAAAAAAATTACTGGAAACAAACATTAAAAATCTACTTAATACTATTATAGTGAGCTTATCTAAGTTCACTGCTCTTTTAAAATATTCATAAATACCTGAGTCGCCATTTTAGGTGTCGCTTGGTGGACTATGTAATGGAGTAATCCGAGTGAGGTGGTGGGTGGCGGGTGGTGTGGTCCTAATTACTACTCTTGCACTACTGCAAGGGTGATTATTTTTGGTAGTAGGTACAGGGCTGCCACTGACAGGTTAGATATTAAATTGGGACTGGTGCACAGTATTACTTAATGGACCTATGAACCTAAAACATAGAAGGGGGATTTATAAAGAGCATCAGGACAGCAGGAGGACGGACCACCACTCTGGTTTAGTTGACGCTGTGCTCAGTAGGTAGTAATCGTGAAATGTACGAGTACATGCACCTACCTGTCCTTAATAACGTAACATCACGTCTTGTTCTTCAAAGTGTTGAGGAGATGCACCTATAGCACACCATTGGTTTCGCCAGTTAAGTTTATGTCACAATGGGCGAGGCAATTGCCAACAACCGGGTACAATTACTCTGGACTGCTACTGAGAAATTTCAGATAGAAAAATCCAATAACACTGCCCGACCAGGGAATCGAACCCAGGACCTCATCCTCAACAGTAGCACTTGCGACCACTAGACCAACGAGGTATCTGATAACAATAGGAAAACCAGTATGAACGAAAATAGACACGCTGCACCAAAGGTTGTGTGCGATTTCATAGGGTGGAGTTTCTTGCCCATTCTTCTCCATACGAAAACTACCTTTTGGAAGGGGCGACTAGAATCAATTTTATTCTAATTTTATTTTTGACGTTCAAAAGTGCCTTTTATGTGCCTATTTGAAATAAATGATTTCACTTTGACTTTGACTTTGACATACACATGGAGATGAGAAAGTGTACCTACCGTCGTAATGACGGTACATACACATGCACACGCTCTGCTCGACTACAATGTAGATATCGTCTTTCACTTTTAACTTTCAAGATAAAAGAAAATTGTATTTTCTCAAAGTCGAATTACTTACTGTTATGTTCACAAGTCAATTCACTGTTGCGAAATTGGTGGCTTGACTCCGATTACGTTTTTGCGAAAAAGTGCGTTCCACTTCGCAACCCACCTGCACAGCGATTGTATCCTATGTGGCGTGGGTGAACGTCTTGGGCCGCTGGATGTTATACTACGAATCTTACGAACGTAGGTTTCTTCCCACGTCCTTAAGTAGGTATCTACTTATTCGAGTTGATTAAAAAAAAAAACTACGAATCAACATCAATATTCAAGTTGTTTTAGACAGACCCTTGGGTATAGGAATTGAACCTACTGCTGCAATTATGATGTGTAGTAGAGTAAAAGATTCATCAAACAAAATTATTCTTCTGAGAAAACACATCATCTCTGAAAAACTCATACATTAAGAACAACGGGGCTGTCGACCTGTGAGCTCATACGCAGAATTAAATAATTGTCCATGAGCTGTTTGTTCCCGGGAAACATGAAAAAATTGTCCATGAGCTGTTTGTTCCCGGGAAACATGAAAAAATTGTGTGAGCTGACACTTTGTCTCTTCCCGTACCAGAAATGTAACTAAAATTAAGGACGATTCATGTAAAATGTTGGTCTAAAAACTACGTCACCAGTCATTTGATTCATAATAATATCCTCTGTAATCGTAGGTGTATACCTACAATTACAGTGGACTTAATCAACCTATTATGTATATTAGAGTTTTCATATCTGTGAGAGGAAAACTAATATACCTACAGGGTGTCAGGGACATCAACGCGCAAACAACTGTAACCATGAATTCAGCACATGATTTTAAAACTTTCTGCCTTTTCATAAAAAAGTTAAATACCTACGCGGTCAAAATGTACTGAACACAGATTTTTTTTTAATAGCCGTAGAAATATTTCGACGCAGTGGGGTTCAGTATCATGTACTAAATCCATGATAACATGCATCCATGGTTGTTGTGCGTCGATGTCCCGGCCACCTTGTATAGCTATTCAAAAGTTAATTTAAAAAATCTATCGTCTCGTCTTCCCTTCGCCATAGTAAGCAATGTAATTTAAGACTAGGAGAGAGACGCCAACATTATCAAGCAGTATAAATGAGCGACATTTTCGACATCCGCCTCAAGAGAACGTTGACCTGCTAAGTTTGATTCGGACACTACTGAAGCCAAGGCATTTACTATCAGTGGAAAAGCGAGGGACAGGTACCTACGCTGTGACCTTGTTATTTTCCGGTAATATTTAAAACGGTATCAATTCATTTTGTTACTCAAACGGTTCCCATGCGCTCTGACAACGAGCTGAGGTAAAATACTCTCGATTTCGAAACAATTGCACTACGCATACGAGCGTGTGGAAACATCTTAATGATCGCCATTGTGGCTGTGGCTAAATAGCTGGTGCGTATTCGTTTCCTCAGCCGCTGATGGCGCTATTCAAAGGATCCCGTTTCTCTCCCACGATCCAGTTTAGTGGCGTGTGTTACTGTCATGTTGATGATGATGACGGTTGTTTTTGCATCAGCAATTATGTACAGTTTGTTGTGAGTTTCTCTAGCACTACAATTACGAATTTGTGAGAGTCGCAGGAAGGTCTTTCCTTTGTTTAACGGTCCTAACTATCGCAGCGTGCCTCAATTTACAACAATTACGTGCAACGTTTTAATTGACCAATTTGTTTAAGAAAAAATACATGAAAGTACTATGAAACTTGAGTGACGTATCTATGTGCACCTAAAAACAATGAATATCAGTATTCTTATCGTTATAACGAGTGTTAAATAATAAGTGCAGTGCCTATCACTACGGTAAAATATCAGTATCGGTCACGGCCATTACATCTATTGGTTATTTCCTCAATCCAGGAAATTGTTTTCAAAACATAATTATTATCATTGGCAAGCATTACGTCATCTTTGTAAGAAGAACCACAGATTGTTAGCGACACGTCACATTATGGGTAGGCTTTACGTGTTATGTACCTATTTATTAGTAAATTAAACTTGAACAATAAATAAAGTTATAATAGGCTTAGATGAGTAGGCGCGCCGCGAGATCAGTTCCATTTAATTCGTCACGACTATTACGCCAGTCCATCATTAATCATCGCAATCCCTTTAACCGTGTGAGCTCCGTGGAAATTGCTTCAATTTTGACGTAATGTTTTGCTTAACATGGGAAAAATAACAACAGTTGTGGGACAGGGAAGGTTAATGGACTAAAAGTGACTAATTGAGCATTCGCTTTGAAGGCAATCGTCTGGTCTATTCGGTCTATAGTCGGTTACATTGTTTTATCTACCAAACTTGGATTCGTTCCTGATTAGAAGAATAGCTTCGACACCACTTTAACTTTCTTCGAGAGGGCCTTCTCTTTCTTTCAGAAGTTCAGGACCCATGTCTGCCAGAGCCTAAAAGATACAGAATGTTTTAACACAGAAGTATTACAGAAATGCTTAATCTATCCAATTCAGAAACACTGTCGGTATAACTTATTCCAGTTTAGAACAAAACTTCACTGTAATTCCAGACTGTGAATCGTGAAATAGGTACGCACGACAACATATCAATCTATACATTTCCAGTATAAGCTGACATCCCAATGTGCGAAAAGCCTGTCAATGCGAGGCCAGCTAAAACTGGAAATGTATAGCTTGATATGTCGTCGTGTGTACAATTCGGTTGTAAATCTACCAAGAAAGGACTGCAGAATGAATAACGTCAACCCGCCCATCGCTACTTTCCACGCAATTTCGCAAATCGACATCCATTAATGGGACTCGAGGTTTTGACCAAATTACGTCTTGACATTATTATTCTAACACAGTTTCTAGTCTATCTATTACATCTGTGTTTATATTAGAAGCTACTTAGAACTACATTTCGTCATGTTCCTCTTACAAACGGGCCATTCATGGTACTCTAATTGTATTGTCTACGCGGCTAAAGAAAACAGTGGGAATATCTTTCTTGTCATCTAGTACGCAATCGTGCAGCGCATGTATGAACGGAATTTTATAAAGTACTGGTATCACTGTATGTATCTATACATACAGGGAAAAAATTAACCAGTGCGCAAACTGTAACTGAATTCAGCGTGTGATTCTACTTCTAGACCGATGTCAGATTTCTAGGGTAGGGGGTTTAGAATCATATGCTGAATTCATGGTCATACAAATAAATAAAATTGAAGTGTCTGTAATGTAACAGTAACAGCTTTTTACTATATGCATATGAAAGTACTAAGGTAAGGTAGGTACTAGGAAAGTAATACCGTACTTATAACAAAACGTCAATTTTTAAAAATGTTGTCTGTCTGTCTGTTTGTTCCGGCTAAGCTCCAAAACGGCTGAGCCGATTTTGACGGGAATTTCACTGGCAGATAGCTGAGTTATAAGGAGTCGAAGTCGACTACTTTTATTTTAGAAAACGAATTAGGGTTCCGTGCAAAAAAGTCATTAATTAGAACATATACTTGATAAGTTATCACAAGAATCTAGAGTTAAGCAGAACATAAAAATGTCAAACAGGTTTTGTTTGCAGGTAAGCGTCAGGGCAGTAGTTACTTATGGGCCGATGGTCGCCTCACCTTGTGTCTCCGTATTTAGCGATAACTGACGAGGTCGCAACACGTTGCGCAACCAATGGGCTCGCCATCTTTAGTGTCTCATTATTTCAGGCTTTAATCCAAAAGAAGTAATGAATGACTAACGTGTGCTTTACCTTTATGCTCAAGCACAAATTAAATATCTTGGAGTTCAGCAGACTGCCTGAACATGAAAAATAGGCTTAACTTTTCATAAGTCTCCCTCTATATTCCCATTGCTGAGAATCAGGCCTCCTCTCTTCGAGAGGGAGTGGGCTGTAATCTAGCACGCGGGCTCCGTGCGGGTTGGAAGATGTTATGTGTCTTCGAATTTTTGGTTCTAGGACATGCTGGTTTCCTCACGATGTGTTCCTTCGCCGTTTTGAGAACAGTGGTGATGAAATTATTTACACAAAGTAAAGCGCGGGTTCGAACCCATGTCCTACTAATCGTAAGTCGGGGCCATTATCTGGCCTCCATTGCTTTCACCTGGCCCACCACTGCTCTCATCCGGCCAACTTCCTATATCTATGGGTCCACTACTGCTTTCAACTCTCCCTTTATTTAACTTTTCACGAGTCTCTTGGATGAATGTTTGTTACTCTTGGATGGATGGATGTTTGTTACTCTTTCGATTTGGATGAAATTTGGCACACGGATAGTTTATAACCAGGATTAACACATAAGATAATTTTTATCCCGGTAGTACGTTCCCGTGGGACAATTTCCGACTTTCACGCGGGCGAAGCCGCTGGCAAAAGCTAGTCTATAATTAAAACCTTATGAACGTTTTGCAATCGACAGCACTGACTAATAAAATAGACTCAGGAACTCGGGATACAGCTCAATAAAAACGTACAGAATTCGACTGCTTTGTTGGTTGGGAAAAATGATTGGTTCGGGCACGTTATGCAATACGCCATCTCATTGCAGAACATCTTAAAAAAACTCTAGAAAGCCGCATTAACCGTCCATTGAAATTACAACCAGTCAAGGTCTTACTTCGCAAGCTCTATAAAATAAGCAATAACATGCAAACTATGGGAAACTCACAGTAATTAGTAAACTTTATTGTCAACATTGATCATGTTGAACAAACTAAGATAAGAACGCTTGCACGAAGATGGCAATGGTAATTTGTGGGTGACTTCAGGTACGGTACTGCGAGGTATTGTGTAACACATTAACAGTAGGAATGGCTTTCATTATGCCAGTTCAACAACATTCATTGCGTTATTCACGTTGTTGAGCAGACAAATTTTTCGAACATATGAATCAATGGATTAGTAATATCTTCAAAATGATTCAGATTAATAGTGTGATACGCAATTAGGGTGCTGGTTAGTCAAAATACACGTTTGTTATACGATGATAGACCAGATTATATGATGATAGACCAGACACGATGCTTTTGCTTAATGATATCTTAACTTTATCATTATTTTTATCTTAAATACTGACATGAATGAACATCATCAATGTTCAGATAGACTCCCTTGGGGATATGGAAGAAGAAAACGTATTACATCGACTGCGAGTAATAGACATAGGGAAGAAATAATTTAAAATCTTAACTTTTTCCAACCTTGACTGCATGGAAACAGGTGACTATTATTTATCAAGTATCATTAAGTATCTGATTTTCATGTCATGTTCCTTATGTTGTTTCAGGTGAAGCAAAAAACTTGCCAGGTCGTAGCCATGGGGCGGCGTGCCACCGCGACATATACTGCGTGCTGTCGCTCGACCAAGAGGAAATATTTCGTACATCCACCATGGAGAGAACTCTCAAGTGAGTAAAAACCGTTTCTCATGAGGTTCCAACAAGACAGTTCATGTTTTACGTCATTGCAATGTAACTCTAATCGGATTGTTTTAAAGTATAAATTAGAATGATAGCCGTGAGTTTGATAAAACTCTCGATAATTCAATTTTTACCTTACCTTATTGAGATACGAACCCGCACTAGGCCCGCGTGGTTGATTACAGCCCACTCCCTCTCGTACAGACGAGGGCTATGCCCCAGCAGTGGGAACATAGGCGGATTCTGTTTACCAAGATAACTGTTACATAGCAATAACTTACTAATGGTTTTACGTCGATCGTGCATGTCCTAACTTAACCATTCCTTCGAGACTCGTCGCCCTTATTTCGAGGCTTTTGTGCCACTCTAGATTATGAGTTAAAGGAGTTGTAAAGGAAGAGAGAGATCAAGGATCTGGTTAGCAGTTGTGATTGGTTGACCGAATCTTATCGGTTAGCTCGCGTGCAGGTTTTTGTATGCTAGCTAACCTAATCTCACCGACCGGGTCCGAAAGGGTTACCGATGCCCTGGAACATAAAGTACTAAGGAAGGAACACGGGTGGGTTTTAGTCAGTAAGAGTCTGACACTCCCTTCCGCTCCACCCAGAGCAAAAAAAAAAGGTTCTTTATTGAGTAATACAAAGCAATTCTGGTTCTGGTCGTAGTGCTAATATCAATAATATAATATGATATGTAATACATTTATTTAACACTTCCAGCACACAAATGTACAGAGGCGAACGTAATTTGTTGATACCATAAGGACTATTCTCGGGTACTATAAATTTAACAGCGATTGACTCATGATGACTTTATAGCATAATATCAGTATCAGCTCAGATTTTTATATGGCGTAATAACTTTATTCGTATCAATTATCTAGTTTTCACATATTTTTGTGCCACATGTTTAGATTATGATTGTGGTTTAGCCGTTACTATTTCGAAGTTTCCTGTAGGGCCCTTCACGAATTCTACAAAACGGGAACGTTATTCGCTCCAGAATTGACATAATAATAACGGATCCATTGTCCGGTGTCCGGTGTCGCTTCCGCCCGATAACGTGTGGGAACCGCTTACCAACATTTAGGGAGAGCAAGCAATTTAATAGGTCAAGGTTCCTCTACTTCATGAATGAAGTATTTTAAGTGGTAGATCATACGTTTAATTGAAGTAATTAATGCATGTTGTGTGTTGTACTACGGGCGTACAAATATTTGTTTCCACATCGGTACCTGGAATATGAGGCTTATCCTGAAACATTTGTTTTTTGTTTTTACAGAATGTATAGTTTTCTGTGTTTGTATTTTCAAAACGTTCTGTGTTAGTACAACAATTTAGATACTAATTTCGTTTTTGATTAGAACAAAATGTCGTAAAACTTCCAGTCATCACTCGATATAAAATTAGTTTAGAAACACTAGTCTAATGCACTACGTACGTATTTCCGATGTGTAGCTTGCTTTCTTCGAAACATTAATGTGTCGTCACGAAAGTGTGCAGGCGCACACTCCTAATCTCTTGCATATGATATGTATTACTTCCGGCGCTTTCACGAGCATGTGTCACTCAGGAATAAAATAATCCAAGTTTCGGTCTCTACCCATTTTAATGAGTGTAGTTACTAGGAAATGGGTACCCAGCTTAGATATACTTAGTATATGTTAAATACGATAAATTTTCTGTACCATTTAAGTAGAAAGAACAAAAAGCATACCTACCGACATAAGACCTACAACATATTAGGTCCTAACATGATTTCTTTGAAAAGAAAAAAAATACTATTCATCACGCTATGCGCAACGTTAAAATATAAACAAAGAAGTGTGGTTATATGCAAGTTCATGTATATCACAGACCATTCTATAACCTGTATAAACATTCGATTCAAAACCACCTGCTCTGCCGCGCCTCGCGTGTTGAATGATTTGTCATCAATTAAACATTAGTCACAATTAATTCATGGTTGCGTTGCGGTGCGGCTTTTGATAGCGCGTAGAATTCGGGGGAGGCGTTATTGTGCTGTAAGGGAGGGCGGCGCTGTGGCGCGCCACGTCCCGGACGCGCTTCCGGTGCGCGTGCGTCGACGCGGAACGTCCCTTCCGCTTCACCCCCTTTGCCATTCAGTTTTTAGAATGAATAAAAGACAGCCGCACCGCAGCGATGATTTTAATTACTGCCGCCGGTTACGGTTCCCCTGATTACTTGTGGGAACGGCCCACGCCTCCACCACCTACATTCTTTTCATAACTGGTAAATTACGCACAATAATCCAAATGATTGAAAACCGACGCATCTGTAGAACGGGCGTGCTGTGAATGTATTTATCCTGTTGATAATTTTTGCCGGTCCTCTTTGTTATTGAATAGGTACCGCTTCATATATCGTTTTAAATAGAACTGGGAACTCCTAAAAGTAATAAAACAGTTAAAATCTGGTGTTTCCGTTATGATTACACCTCCGATGAAGTAGAGAACGTCCATACGTTTCATTGTTTATCTGTAATGATAGTCTGTTTTGCTTGTTAATGAACGGAAGCGATAATGATTTTGTGACCCAAGAGGTGAGGCCACAGTGGACTGGCGGATATCGAAGGAAATGTCACGTCACTCGGCGAGTTCATTTAATGGGTTCTTTGTCTCGCGATACCTTATCACTGCACTTAGTATGTGCCTCTGTCCAAACTATCTGTGCCTCGCTAACTATGTACTGATAATGTACCTACATATTAGTTGCTTGTGTATGCTTTGTGACTGGGCTCTCCTTGGAATAACGACTTCTGGTGTTGACAAAATGTGTTAAAGATAAATTCTTGTAGGTGTGGCTAATTATCTAAATTCCTCAGCTGACTAATTTGATCTTAACAATATTTAGCTTGTAAATCAAGGAATCCCCCTGTTTCGACATACTTCCAAAAAATCCGACAAGATTTTCAATCTAACGCATACGGTTTTTTAAATTAATTTAATTATAGTTATTCCATTTATATATACTCCATTTATTACATCAGAAAAATAATGGTTATAACCCTGTCGTTATTTGTACGTTTGTAAACGTATACCAAGTTTCGTTATTTAATGATAAATATAAAGCAATGTAATCTATTCACCATTTACTTTTAAAAATTAGTTTTAAAATACAGTCATTTCAACAGTATTACACAATAATTGTTGTTATTTGGTCATTATTTTCTAATGCTATAATAAATGAAACATAGTTCGTTAAAGTAGCACCAGCCATCACTGCATTTACACCCGTAAATAAAACTAAGAACAACTAATATATGTACATATACGAAGAGATCGGCAACCAAAAAAATATGACAAGTGAGACTTCGTCGGGAGACTCGTAAAAATCGCGTCAGTAGCTCTCCAACATTAAACGGAAGCTTTTAAGTGATAAATTGGTCCCGGAACTTCGTGGCACGTAAAATGATCATCGCCTGCGCCTGAGCAGTCCCCGGCCGGAGTGGCGGCAGTCTTAAGTGCATTGCTCTGGTTTCTAACATGTGCTATTTTGTGCTCCCGACCCGACAACATGTATACGAATAAAGGTGTTCCGGAGTTCATTCAAAAATGCGTCATCGTGGGTCGACCTACTAAGCGCTCTGTGCAAATTCAATCAATTGATTTAATTATAAGTTTTTATTGCGATTATGTAGTATGCATTATACCAGGATACATAGATAACAAAGCACTGTCAGCCGTGTCCCATATTTCCGCGGATTAAGGCACATCACGAGGTGTAATAAATATAGCCAAGTCAATAGTACTATTGTTGGTTACGTATCCGGGTTATTGAATAAGTGGTCTCACTTAATCAATTCAACGTATTAATAAAATTAGAGGCGTGAAGTATGTGCAATGGCAAGTGAGCTTGGGCCGCCCCCGCTCAGCTGGTGCGGTTCCGCCTCCGGTTTATAAATACTGCGTCGGCGCCGGATGCGCCTGCGAGCCTGCCACCGACTCGATACACTGCGAGCTTCTTATACCTACGTACACTCCAAACGAGTCAATAAACCCCTTTATTGAGTTATTATCGTGTTTTACAAATAGCTACACGTAATGTTCGGTATGGAGGTATAGATATTATTCATACGTTAGGGTTGCCAGAGCTATTACAATTTGTGAAGCGACAACAGATCATCATCATAACCAAAACAATTCTAAATCACGTAAAACTATGAGTATCGTAAATCTGGCACAGGTGCGTGGAATTGACACAAGCAGAATGAGGCCTAATGCCCAGCAGTGGGTGAAGTCGGGCTGTGAATGTTGATATCTTGAAACTTTTCATCCATTCTTTAAAAAAAATGCCTGTCTGCTCAAAATAGAAAAAAAGTTTCACAAAATTCCGTACTTTATTTTTTCTGTTCTCATTTTTTCATAATTTAATTATAGCACTACAATAATAATTCCATTCTCATAAAGCATGCACTTTCAAGTGTAGGCACGTGCTTTATTATTAGGCTGTGAGATGAGATTTCATCGGGAATGTCAAACTTTCTCCTTTGTACAAGGCAATCCCACGCATAACGTCACTGCATTGGTCTTACATCATGAAACCAGCGTTGTTTACATACTAGAAAATTGAATAAGTAACTACGTTTTGCCTCCTACTTTTAATACCCGCTTTTCCGGGATTGCATGTACGCTGTAAACCAGGAAATACACGGCTGCTGTTCCAAATTTACATTTATTCAGTTGTTACGAGCGTTTGGTACTCTGGTCATTGGATACTCATGTTCAATAATAGTTGAAGACTATGGGCTGATCAAAGTCTTTGATTAGAAACATTGGAATGTACCAATAAATAGCATTATTAGGATAAAGCTTCTTGAATACTAATTCTATTTAATTGAACTGCTTGTGTTGCGTTTAAGGGCCAAGAGCAATCATGTCCAACATTTGAATGTGGAAAACATTTAGACTTAATTCAACATAATATAAAGTTTTATAACCGTTTTCTTGGAGGCGTCAGGCGCCGCAGTTCATTAAATTGTTTTAGTGTTTCGTCTGAACATTTTGTGTTACACGGATATGCAAATTGGCAAATAAACCTTATCTATCACAGTTATATATCTTTCACAGTTTAGCAACAAACCTATTTCTTCTTATACATTTAATTACCTATATAAAATTGTTTTTTTCTGCTTGCAATACGATGAATCCGTCAAAAAAAAATACGTCATGATAACACGCAAATCCCACCGGCTAATAAAAAAAATAGCACCACCATCACTGTAACGAAATCTGATAAGGCTTAATAAAACATAAGTTCAGAAAATTATTCATTTAACTGTGGGTGGCAATACCGACACTCGTGTAAGACAGGCACCCCACGCGTCCGCAACGAGGCTGCAACCCGGCTATAAATTATCGCGCAGTCGAAAACTTACTCGGATGTAATATTCAACAAATATTAGTACTTCGAATAACTTATCTCAACACAAATCATACCTGTATGTATGACTTAAACCCATAATTGTATTATTTTGTTTCAGTCCATTCTTCGGCGAGGAGTTCCAATTCGAGGTGCCGCGACGATTTCGATACCTTTCCATATACGTGTTCGATCGTGACAAGCATCTCAAACAGGACAAAGTGCTCGGTAAAGTGGCCATCAAACGAGAAGATCTGCACCGGTACAACAATAAAGACCACTGGTTTGCGTTGCGACCGGTCGACGCAGACTCAGAGGTCCAGGGAAAGGCATACATCGAACTCACTCTCGAAGATTCCAGAAAGAGGTTACGAATGGAACCGAAGCCTCCCGACCCTGACCCTACTACCGCAGCAGACAACTGCTCGACAAAATCAAAAGGAAATAACCTAGTAAGATTATCTGAATATTGTAAGGAGAGTATGAGGTTTGGTTCTTGTTCGAGTTCCACGAGCAAGAAGCTGTTGAGTGCGGTCGCGACGGAGCCTGCTCTGTCGTTGTCGCGTTCGGAGAGTTTGAAGGATCGGGCACAGTGGGCGGCGCGGACGAAGCCGCCCATGCATGCGATGCCTGAGTCAGACGCCTCGCCCACCCCCACCGCCGCTGACTACTGGTCAGACCCCGAGAGGCACTGCGCAGCGCGAGTAGGACACGACACCCTACGCCTCCGAGTGCTGGAATGCTCTGAGCTAACCACTAAGAACGGACAGTGTGACCCGTTTGCTCTCGTCACGTTATTGTATTCGAACGGACGAAGAGTTGAAAAACGTACGAAACCTAAAAAGAAGACTGTTAATCCACAATTTGATGAAATTTTTTGTTTTGATCTCGTTATGGACGCAGACCCGAAGGACAAAGATGGCTCACAAACGGTAAGTCACTGACTTTCAGTGTCTTTTTGAAATAATCTTTAGATTGATACTGATATTAATTGAATTTCGTTTAATATTCCAGGCGGGGGTGGCGTGCGAAGCCAGAGTGTCGGTGTGGCATGACGGTGCGACACCGATCTTTCTTGGCGAGGTGCGGTTGCAACTGCGACAACCTTCGCCGACACCTTTACGTGCATGGTAAGAGAATCTCTAAGGAATTCTGCAACTAATTTCAATTTATAAATTGAATCACTTAACTGATGTGGTCTCGGAAATAGTTTCCGCAACACTATCTGCTGTTCCTCATTTTCCGTATTATGTTATATTATGGCACCGTCGACCATAGTCGCCAACCTTTCTGTCAAGGGGATTATGATAACTAGTAGTTTTGTGTTTGAGCACTGACTAGCCCTGAATGTTGGCTCAGTTCAGCCACTTACGGCCAAGTTTGTGAGCTTCAACACTTCTTTCATTACACTTACAGACTTTATAGATGTAAATTAGTATAATGTATGATATCACCAGGTTCTTCCTAACATCTCGGGCGGGTGGAGCCCTGTCCCGGGGCGCGACGCCGCCCGGCACACGGTTGTCGGCCGCGGGCAGCGCCACGCTGGGCTCACTACGGCTACTGTTGCAATACACAGTGGACCACGTCTTCCCACTACAACACTATAGGACACTCGAGCAATTGTTTCTAAGGAGTGTTCATCAGAAGGTATGTTCAAGACACAAGAGAAAATGATGACGTTCAAAAGTACTTACTTTTTAACGTCAAAATTTACAAGATTATAGAATTGTTTCTGAGTAGATATAGAGAAAGAGTATTCTATCTATGTTCATTCTTTGGAACTTTAAATAAAATTGTTCTATACGCATGACAAGCTATCCATTTCCAGTATAAGCTGACTTCTCAGTGTACGAAAAGCCTACACAATGCCAGGTCAGCTAAAACTGGAAATTTATAGCTTGATATGTCGTCGTGTGTACATATGCGAGCTATCTGCCAACGATCTTCAAGATAATTTTGATGTTAAATCTGAAAAGCGACAGTGATAATTTTAAATGTGATAAATGGATAGGGACCAAAAAAATTATCAATGTATTATGTGAAGAATGATAAAAATAAGATTAAAAAGGGAAGTGAATCTAGTGCCCCAGATTGGAAAATCAAAAACATTTTGAGCTGATCCCAAGTGAATTGGGACAAAGGTAGGCAGAAAAAGAGATGTAAGCTAGTAATAATAATTAATTTATTATGTTTTCAGCCCATAACAGCATCGGCAGTGTACATACTGGGGGAGATAGTGTCAAGTAAGACGGACGCGGCACAACCCCTCGTAAGGCTATTTACTCACCATGATCTCATTGTACCCATCGTCAAGGAGCTAGCAGATGCTGAGATTTCTGCGCTTACGTGAGTACCTGCCTTTATAATGAAACAAGCTTCTGCCTGAGACTTGATCCGAGTGAAATTTATTGTTCCCCTGGCCCACCCCGCCGCATCGTATCGTCTGCCCGCGCTATTACTTCGTTTTCCTTATCGTTCTTTGTTACCTTTTTTCACAACTCCTAAATGTTCTAACGTGATGTTAAATAGCCTATAGCCTTCATGGAGAAGTAGGCTATCAAATGAAAAAAAAAAACAAATCCAACTGGTAGTTCCAGAGATTCGCGCGTTCAAACAAACGAATTAACTCTTCAGATTTATAATTTGTATAGATATAGATATCACGCCTATAATCTGCGAAGAGTTAGGCAGAGATGGTAAAGATAAAAGATAAAGACACACATACACTAGACACACACACGCACACTATACTCACACATTTCACCAGTTTTATGTACTTATTTTAACGCCATGTGTCCATGCGACCCTGTTTTTTTATTGTCATTTAACTAGATATTTCTCTTTGGGACCCCATGTTCTGATTTGAGAGTGTAATCAAATGAACGAATATTTTCTATGTTGTTGTTTGTTCGTGTTGTTGTTTATGTTAATCTGCTATGCTCCAATAAGAGTGAGTCATCAAATATAATAAATTAATATATATAGGTAATTCTTAATAAGGCTGTGCAAATGAATAATTGCGTCCAGAATAATTATGATACAAATAAATTGGGTCCAAATACATAATTACGATTGAGGGCACACGTGAATTATGTTAAAATACAATCAGTTTGTGCCGTTCTAATCATAGTAATTGATTGTAAACAGCGTCCGGTGCATGAGTAAGCCTCGACGTCATCTTTACTCTTATCTCTTATCATCTCAGCTGATTTACTCACCAGTCTCCACTACCGGTCGATACCGTTATTAGTCTGTAATTTATCGACCATTTTCTTTTATTGGTTCTCTAAAAACGGTTTATTTTTGTTACTTTGGCGCCACCGGCCATTAGGCCTTCCCAATGAAATGACTGTTACTATGTTCTGTGTTTACCCCGTATACATCTACATTATATTTATGTAAGATGGCTTTGTTGATTGCATTAAAAGAAACGCATACTGCGTTAAAGTTACCCTAAAATAAGGCATAGGTACATGTTTAAAAGCCTAGAAGCCTAGTCTAAATACATTCTAATATTAGTAATACATTCTAATTCTTTATTAGTCTAGAAAAAAAAACGTGTGTGGTCGGGGACCCCCGTAAGGAACTTCGTTCCGTACGCGATACTCGCATGCACATACAGCCGTATTTATAATAATAGAAAATGACAGAGAGAAAGTCCCATGGGGGCATAACGCTTTTTCAGCGTGACGATTACTACCAGTCAACTTCTACCGCAAGCCGCGTTAAGGAACTTCTTTCCAAAATATTGTTTTTTTTTCTCACCAAGAGTAGTTATTTATTTATTTATTTTACCATTTATGTACACACATATTTATACAGACAATGAAAAACAGAACAGAAAAAGTAGGTACAGAGGTGATGCTTATTTCATAACAAATCTCTTCCAGCATACCTGAGATAGGACAATAGATACATAGATGTAGACAGCGTGTGATAGAGCAAAGGAGACAAAAATAATACATAGAATCAAAAAAACAATTCACTTAAAAACTAAACAAAAATTACGAGAATATTTTAACATACATACAAATAAACATACATAATTACTTCTAAAATAAATATTACAATAATGATAATAATTCTGTCATACTCAAGTAGTAGTAATAATACAAGATTTTTTTTCCAGTGACGCCACAACAATATTTAGAGGCAACACTCTTGTCTCAAAGATGATGGACGAAGCGATGCGACTGAGCGGCGCGTCGTACTTGCGGTCAGTCTTGCGGCCAACGTTGGCGGCAGTGTTGGCCGAGAGACGGCCATGCGAGATTGACCCCGCCAGGGTCAAACCCACAGCTGCCGTTACTGCCAACCTCGCCAACTTAAAAGACTATGTTGAACGGGTAAGTCTATGTAGCCCTCTTTACATATTTGTTACTTTATTTTACCCAAAGAAATATCCCAATGTCGTAATTTCCATGATAGCTGAGTGAGATATATAAACCAACGATCGTGTCGGGCTTCGTTAAAAAAGTAAAATTAGTGAAGTTATAGAACTTTATTGATACAACAAACATTTGAACGTATACAGATTTTAAGTTGCGCCACAACACTTGGTTCTTGGCCACCTCCATCTAGCCTATCGCTGTGTGTGTCTATCCCAAATAAATATCTAAACTAAAAGTAGCAGGACTTTTCCTCGACCTAAGTTCTGCGTTCGATACAGTAGAACATTATTATTCTTATTCTTCTGAATAAGTTAGATTTCTATGGCATTAGGGGAAATGTGCTGAATTTATTCAGATCCTATTTACATAATAGAACGCAGTATGTGGAAATTAAAACAGTTCAAGAAGATGGGCATGAAAAACTACACAAATCAGACACAGTTACAATAAATAAAGGCGTACCACAAGGATCAGTTCTAGGCCCTGTCTTCTTTATAATATTTATAAATGATCTGATAGCTTATATGAAAAGTATTTCAGATGATACTAAACTTGTAGTTTTTGCCGATGACACAAGCGCTATTATAGCTAGCGACAATATGGAAAGTTTAGAAAAGAAGATTAATTTTATCCTATGTGCTCTTGAGAAATGGTTCACTATGAATTATCTAAAACTAAATCTAAAAAAGACCCAATGTTTATTATTTAAATCGAAAGTGAAGAACAACGATACTGTCAAAGTACATTTATTAGGGAATAAAGTGGATATTGTAGACTACGTAAATTTTTTGGGAGTACAAATAGATGAAGTTTTAAATTGGAAAAAGGAATTGGAAGTGGTTACTAACACTATGAGTAGTGCTTGCTATGCTCTCAGAAGTCTTAGAGATGAATTAACCATTGCTCACCTCAGAATGGTATATTTTGCACTCATAGAGTCTAGACTTAGATATAGCATAAAGTTCTGGGGCAACAGCTACCAATACAATATAAATTCCGCTTTCGTTATACAGAAAAGAGCCTTGAGAACTATGCTTCGCATTAAACAAACGGAGTCTTGTAGAGATCATTTTAAGAAACTGCACATTCTCACTGTACCTTGCCTCTATACTCTGGTCCTGCTTAGTCATTTTATTAAAAATGTCCATAAGTTTGAGACAGAAGAACAGATACATATAAGAATAAAAACGCGAAGAAAGGATCTACCTAATTTCATACAGCCTAAGCTTAATGTCTTTAAGCATGCCTCAAGAGTGCAATCAGTAAATATGTACAATAAATTGCCTGTACAATTTAAAAACTCTATGAATCCAAACGCATTCAAGAGAAAATTAAAGTCATTGTTATTGAAGAAATGTTATTACAGCATAGAAGACTTTCTCAAAGATAAAAGTAGTTCTAACTAATATGTGATTATATTTTATTGACTTTAAATGATATAAGTATGTAACATTCTATCATGACATTGCATTTTAAATAATTTTATTGACATACATTTCTTGAATTGAATTAATATTAAATTTTGAACTAATATTAAGTTAAATTATCATAATTAATGATGACTAATAATGTTGTGACCAATGTGGAATGTTTTTTTTTTTTTCTTGTTTTGTCTCTCATTTCTGGCTTTACTATGATTAGGTACTTAATTTTGTGTTACATTTATTGTTATTTTTAAAACCACTGTTCGACACAAATGTAAATTTGTTGATGAATTAATAAATAAAATCAATGTCCGTGTCCATCACCATAATTATGTTATGTCCATTTACTCGTCTTGAGCAAGCATGCTCATTGTATGTGTCTTCTCTGTGTCAGAAGATACCTTTGTCCTGCAGTAGGACAATGATAGGCTAGTAGTATTATTATTTCCCTATCAATCTAAAATTATGCCATTCTCAAAAACATTATTATGACCAGGTATTCGCAGCAATAACGTCATCTTACGCTACATGCCCCACCGCGATGTGTCGGCTCTTCGACGCGTTACGACAATGTGCGGCGCGACACTTCCCACGCAACGCCGAGGTGCGGTACTCTGTCGTGTCTGGTTTCATCTTCCTGAGGTTCTTCGCACCCGCCATACTCGGGCCCAGGCTCTTTGATCTCACTACGGAGCAAATTGTGAGTTTTATCATCGACTTTGCCTATAACTGAATATCTAATCTTAGATCATTTACATTTACTTTAGCTTTATGTAGTCTAGTTGATGTTTGATTGACCGTGATAATAAAAAGGTCTTGAAAACAAAATCCGTTGCAATGTAAATTAAACATACTGACGGAATATGGATGTACGATACGTACACTCTACCTAACGCTTCGGGAATTACACGGGTGACGTTATTTTATGTTTTCTAACTTGACAATTATCTAAGATTCTGAATTCAAGTACTATTGTTTTGATTAATGCTGGCCGAAGAAGTATGATATTAAAATCTAATGATTTGTTTTTGGTAAAAACAGAAACGGTTTCATGTCTATTAGTGTATCGATAAATAATGTTGCTGATGCCCTAAAGGTCGGCAGACATATCAGCTCGACACCGGATCATCTCAACTCGAGCCGTGCATTCTTTCTATGAAAATCCATTCTGCAACGCATACTTATCAGCAACGTAAGCGGACATCGGGCACAAGCTAATGGCACGCAGTACCTTGTCCAGCTAGTACAATGTGTCATGTATCTTCCAGGACCCACAAACAAACCGGACATTGACACTGATATCTAAGACCATCCAGTCGCTGGGCAACCTCGTCAGCAGCCGGTCAGCGCAGCAGGTGTGCAAGGAGGAGTATATGGCCGAACTGTACCGCAGCTTCTGCACGCCAAGACATGTATGTAATACTTTCTTAACTTAAACTTAACCTATCATAGACTATAGCCTCCTTGGAGCAAGAGACCATTCATAACTCACCAAGTTTTTCAGACGCTGTCTTTAAACGTGGGAGCAAGATGGCACTCATGAGTCTTATTAGACTATACAGGTTGAACTAGAAAGCAGTGGTCAAATTTAAGGGTGTGGTACAGATCTTCAAACTGAACAACTTTCTCCATGGGACCAATATTGCAATCGCGAAAAAATTATTAACTGCCCCATACAAAACTTCAATACCTACTCGACCCAAGTGTATACGACGGCTGATTATTTTTTGATAGTCCTACTGAGAAAGTGGTTCAGTTTGATGGTCTGTACCCTTAAATTTGACCACACCTTTCTGGTACATCCTGTATAGCATAGAGTGTTTAGAGATACTGTGTTAAATATTTCCCGTCCTACTTCCACGTTTTACGATCGCGTTGTTTGTGTCGCAGGTTGTCTCCTATACGCTCGATTATCACTCGATCGATTGGGTAAATATAGAAAATGAAGTAAAAAAATGCCACTGCATAGTGTGATGATGAGATGTCACGCACATATTTTAACTATGTTAACATTACAGGTGCAAGCAATAAAGCAGTTCCTCGAAATAATCTCCACGAGTACGGACACACAAAACAACAACATTCAAGAAACGCCTGTGCTGCTTAAAGAAGGGTGAGTTTTTATACCTTCTATTTTTTTATTATATTTTGTACTCATTGAAAATGGGGCCGATTCTATCAGAATTAAGTGCCTTGAAAATCAGCACCAATGTCATTGCAACAAAGATTTAACATTACCTTGAACTGTTTTTGCATCCTTGGATTAGATTGGGGTATGTATAGTTTTAATCTGTGTACTTGTCAGTGGAATGTCGGCAAGTTGCGCTCGTCAGCCAATGCTGTTGAGTCAGCTGATTGTGTTTCATGAGGCGTGCTTCACTTTTTCGGGCGGCATGATTCGGTACAGCCGGCCCAAAAAATATACATTCAATTTTGCCATCCGGCCTGTGCAGAATCATACCGACTCGAACATAGAGGAATGAAAAATTAACGAGTGCGGAAACTTTAACTATGAACATAATTATGATTCTTGACTCCCAGCGTAGAAATATTTCTTCGGTTATAAAGAAAATAATTAGTTCCATACATTTTGACCGCGTAGGTATTGCACTTTTCTATGAAACAGCAGATTTTTTTCATTATAACCGACGAAAAATTTCTGCACTGGGGTCTAGAAAGTACTAGTCTTGAATGATTATGCCGAATTCAAGGTTACAGTTTGAACACTGGTTAAAAAAAAGTCCTGTATGTAGCAACCCTGAGGTTTTAACGACCTTTATGGCTACTTTTAATGTTCGCCATGTATAGACAAACCATGGTCGCTTGATGTGTAGTAAGCTTTCTTTATGCACCGCCAAAGCATAAGTCATTTAAGGTGTGGGTAGTAAAGGATGTTAATAGTAATTATAATGTTTCAGAACGATGATCAAGCGTTCGGAAGGAGTGCGAGCAGGCGCAGGATCGCCACGCCGCCGCTGGACGCGCGCCGCTCAAGCGCATGCAAAGCGAAGACATTTTAGACTCACCAGGTAAACACTTCTTACCTTCACAGTCTGTTCAAATAGTATCTAATGAAAGTGTAAACAAACCCTGTTCAGGTTAAATGACTTCATAATCACTTACTAAAGGGATTTAGTAACATATTCATTTGTATTTAAAAGTTCTAACTTTATATCTCACCACATTTTATTTTCCAACAATTGTCGTTTGAATAACAATATTAAATTGAAATTAAAAAATCATCACCGAAAATTGAGGTTATTCTTCTTCGTCGTGTCGCTGGCACCACTGAATTTTATATCTTGTTGGTCCATTTTTTTTTTTATTGAGGTTATAAAATGATGCGTCAAATAGAGTGCATAATAAACTACTTAACTCCTTTCGCGTCTTGTGTTCATACTCCAGTAATGGACCTTTTTATGTTTGTTTAATTACAATGAACATTGTGTTGTTGTTCCAGCGGCGAGTTGTCGTGGTCGCGCACGGGCGCGCGCGCGAGCGCCCAGCGCCTGGCGCTGTCCGGCGTGCTGGCCGTGGCCGCCGTGGACGGGCCGCCCGCCGGCGCGCAGCTGGGCGCCAACAACATCTTCCAGATAGGTATGTGCACTATCGCACTACTCACTGCATATACTCACTCGGTTATCCAGACATTCTATCCAAAATGAGCCATATTATTCGAACTTGTAATAACATTTACAAACATTAACCAACGGTAACATTTATAAACTTCCATTTATTGCTATTTTGAACTCCTGACACATCTCAAAAGTTTTGGGTTACCAGAAAGTTCACTTCTTTAACGAATTATTTATAAAAACACTATATACGAGTATCTTTTGCGATAATGAATCTTAATTTAATTGTAGACTGTTTATTATATTTTATTGTATCAAAAGCGTGTCCCTAAAAAACTCAAGTGTATATGCGTCGATTCTTTCTGCGCTGCATCTGTACACTTGAGTATCTTATGACTCCGTCATTTTTTTCTTTCTTATTTGCCATCGATTCGCTAAGAAGAAAGAGCGTGTAATAGCCCAGATATATAATTAGATCATTATGTATGCCAGTGCACCGCGAGCGCGTGCTGTTCGTGCAGGCGTCGAACTGCGTGGAGCGCGCCGAGTGGATGCGTCTGCTGAGCGCGCTGTGCCGGCACTCGCCCGCCACGCCGCCGCACCGCGGGTACTACGCCGACTGCGAGTGGACCTGGTGAGATACACGATCATAGTCCGAAAAAATAATGAAAATCTCAATAGAAAGATGTGACCGTGTTAATTAAAAAAAAAGATTTTGCCACACTTTTAATATTTCAAAAAAATTGCTCAAAAATAGATTTTTTCATTTCGTCATTTACAAAAAACAGCGCATAAGCGTCATACAAACGGCCGTCGGAAGCTAGAACTGACCGGTGAGATGGAAAAGTCGACCGGTTATCGTGCAAAATGATGAACTCCCGTCTTCGTATCCGTAGTTGCGGTCGCACGGAAGCAGCGGCGGAAGGCTGCGGCGGGCCCGACGGAGCCTACGAGCTCACCGAGTCGGGCGCGCGCGAGGTGCGGCGCGGCGGCGCGGCGCTGGCGCTGCGCCTGGACCCGGCGCGCGACCTGCAGCGCCTGCACGCGCTGCTGGTGGGCCACGCGCACCGCCTGGACGCGCGCCGCACCCGTCCGCAAGGTGCGTCGGCCGCTACTCTTGTCGAGACGCCGGCTCTCGGACGTAGTATTGACCTTGTTATGGATTTCTTTCTGTTACTTTAATTTCTAAAATAGAATTCTGTTAAATATATGTGAATACTACGTACTATAAAGCTACCGTTTACTGGATACGTCTTTCATTGACTTGAATGTGCCTTGGCGGCTGAGAGTATGTCATGCTCACTCTAATGTCTCGCTGATGGTGGCGCATGTGATGGATCATTTGGCTCCCTTCAAAATGGTTGAGCTGAATGTTGCTAATCCATGCGTCATGGTCGTGAACGGGCGCCGTCAGTAGGGACTGGTCATCTCTTTGCTGCCATGGCTTATTTTAATTTAATTTAATATTTGAATTGTTTTTTTTTATCTTTTCATTATGGACGCTTTTAACGTTCTGCATCGTTCTCACATGCATAATTTTTAACATGAATGATGTAACCAATACTTTTTAACAATATTATTGTGATTTAAAAGAGTGTCCATGGAGTTTCTTGTCCGTTCTTCTCCATAGGTACCTACTACGCTTTGGAATGGGCAACTAGCTTCATCTTTTTGACTGACCGACCCTTGACAATTCAAAAGTGCCTGTAATTGGTTTAGTTGAAATAAATAGTTTGAGTTGAGTTGAATAACAGCCACATATATTTTTTGTTCACAGAGGGCACAAGCGTAGAAGAGCGCGAGGCGGAAGCTGCGACTTTACGCGAACTGCAAGAGACTATGTTCGACCTCGAACATCGACATCGCATATACCGGCGGTCGCTCGCCCGAGAGACCAAGTACGGCAGCAAGCAGGCGCCCATCGGCGACGACAACTACCTGCACCTGGCCGGCGCCGCGGGAGACGGCGGGCCCGTCCTGTGGCGCGCCTGGCGCGGCGACGCCTCGCCCAGCGTCGACCTCGACGGCAAGGCGCTGCCGCTGCAGGCCTGCCTCGACATCGGCTCCAGCACCGAGTCGCTCAAGCTGGCGCGCCACGCCGACGAGCGCTCCTCCGGCAAGTCCACCAAGTCCACCGGCAGCGGCTACCTCACCATGTCCTGCATCAAGCACGAGCCATCCGAGGACAGCGACGCGTCCGCCGAGCGACCCGCGCGCCCGCCCAAACCTGCGCGCCTGTCGCCCGCGCGCGCGCACGTCGCGCCCGGCGCGCCCGTGTGCGAGTACGTGCACGTGGAGCCGCGCCCGCCCGAGCGCCGGCCGCGCCCCGAGACCTCGCCGCCCGAGCCGCCCGAGCACGACGTCGCCTACCGCTGCAAGGAGTACGAGCTGATGACCGACTTCATGAGCCACGCGCGCGACGACAGCCCGCCCGCCGTGCCGCCGCGCGGCCACGCTGCGCGCGCGCGCCCGCCGCCGCGCCCGGCCGAGCACGACGCGCCGCCGCGCAGCGCCTCGGCCGTCAGCCTGCCGCCGCACGACGACTGCGCGCGCATCGATACCATCTCCACCGACGACAGCCTGCTGGACGAGCTGCAGCGCGATGCCTACTGCGTGCTCAAGGTGTGCGAGGACGAGCCGCCCGCGCCCGACGCGAGCCTCGCGTCCCTGGCGCCCTCGCCTGACGCCGGACCCTTCTCCCGGGTCTGCGCCCAGCGCAAGTCCAATCCGATCAAAAGCCAGACGACCTCCACGCGACCTCTGAAGACTTCCAGCTCGACGTCGAACGTCCACGACGCGGGCTCGACCTCGTCGCGTCCGCTCGCCGAGCGCCTGACGCCCTTCTTTCTAAAGAGAAAGTCGAAACCGCCAGAGGAGGTGCAGACGGCGCCGCGATCCACACGGAAGGAGGAAAATCTCATTGGACGGCTGACGCCCCGCTTCGGTCAGTCCAGACTTTACGGGCGGGGACAGTCGCTCGAACTTGCGCCGCCGGAGGGCCGTACGAAACGGATCGAACGGTCGGCGACGACCGTGAACATCCCGACGAGGCCGATAAACTCGTCGATCGTGGCCAACCTTAAGTTCCTGAGCCTGCACCGGTACGGCGCGACGCCGGGCGCGGACGGGCCGGACGGCGCGGCGCCGGAGCCGGACGCGGCGTGGCGCCGCACGTCGCTGCTGGCGGCCGCGTCTAGCGACATCAGACTATAGCGCGCACTGCGAGGTTGCGACTAGACTCTCGTGCCGCGAGCCACGTGGTTCCGAGTTCCACGGAGACGCGCGGCGGGACTGTATATTTTTAGAATAAGATTGTATTTATTTCTATATTTTTCGAGATCCTTTTCGTCGACCTGAAGTGTGTGCCTCCTCTAGATAGTAGTCTATTTCTGGAAGAAAGCCGGTACGTTTAAGTATATTATGATATGGTAGCGTTAATGCGTAAATACTCAAAAGGTGCCAAGTGTTGTGCGACTCTTACGTCGACGTCGAACGTACTCTCATTCCTGTAGCACGATAATATTGTAAAACTCTAAACATTGACATGAAATTTTTTATTTGTTTTGTATGATCGGTGTCCTATCTAAACTTGAACCTAGCGATACGTTGTAGCGTATTTTTCTATATTTTTTAAATCGTTTAGTATGGTACTAGTTGAAAAGTGCATGTATTTTCGCACAATTACATTTAATAAAAATTTACTTTAAAAATATAATGTGTTCCGTTTGACATCCGATCCATCGTGACTGTGCATCATTTGTTTCCGTCGGCGCTCTCTTGAAACTACCATAGCACATATCTCGCTATTTATGCACTACATTAGTGAAAACAAGCCGACGCATAAAAATTATTTACAGATCCTTGTACATTTTCAAGGGTTCTTGGATATGAACTTGTTGATCAATATCACTACTGCACCTGCGTTGCAGTTTCTTTTCACTATCGATAAAACCAGAGGCGGAACTGCTGTCGAAAAGACCGTTCTAAATTCCCTCATCTATCCTCATAATATTAAAAAAGTGCTTCACCTTTGTTTAGATACCGTAGTTCGTTAAACCATGTAGATTTTCGTAGTTAAATGTTCGTTTTCGTTAGTTAATGCTGATATTGACGCGTCTCTCGAGTGAATGGTTCACCCGACTGAAGGTTCATTTTGGTTTCATTCAAAAGTCACACGAGACCGATTTTTTTTTTACAGGAATGAGCTCCTTTCGTGTCATTTTTCGATAATTCTATAAGCAAGTGAAAGATGCCGAGTACCGAAATCCAACATCTTTGGATCGGGACACTAATGAAATCATTTTCTACTTTTAATTCAATTATTGTGTTAAGACATTTCAAATTTACGAAAAGTGAAGCGTCTGATATTTGCTGCATGGTAGTTCGTGGCGCATGGCAAAAACTATTACTAACAGACGATGCACTCTCTAATAATGGAGTCCCGATGTTGACCGGAACACATCATAACAATTTCAGGTTCTACGAGCAATTTTAATACTGTTACAAAGTAACTGTAAATATATTCTCAAACAAAATCTGCACTGTTTCTTGACAAATTGTTACCTTTCCAATTTTAGCACCGTAATGTGTACTTAAGTTTGATATTACCTATATCAAAAACTTGTCAAGTAATTACTCATAAACCTGTTATTGTATTAACGATTTTAAATATTACCTATTATGTCAAATTATGGCCTTAGTGTTAATACGCCTACAGTAACGGCCTTCAGGTTAAACACCATTTACTTAAACTGTGATTCACTTTACAAACTCAGCTCATATGTTAAAATATCGTAATAATATTGTTAGTCTGTACATATTATATAATTAGTCAATTATAAAACATAAAACAAAAACTGTATCGAATATTCGCACAGGACGTTATAATTAGTTTTATGATTATGTATGAATAAATTTTGTCAAACAATTTAATTTGCCGTTGTACTGCCAAACAAGTTACTATTGTGATATTTCTCGGAGGCACATATTGCGTGGGTTCAACTAGTGGGCACCAGTCCCTGAAGGCCACAGCATGCCTTAGAAAGTTTTAGCTTATGTACGGTTTATTTTACGACTGCAGTTCTATTTTTAATTACATTTAATATTAATATATTATTTCATGGGTTTGGAGACAGTACCATTCCTTAGAAAACAATGGTTTCATATTTTTGTGATTCATTTAAACTTATCTCAATTTGTTAATTTTCTTTAACTCACATAATAGTACCTAACTAAATTATAAATAGTAACTTATAAATTAAACTATGCTCTCCTGTTGGTGCTAAATACTTGTTGTAATTTAAATAAAACTAATTTACTTGTACTAAAATTATAAGTATATTTAAAACTAGAATATGTCAAGAGAAACAGTATTTCTTGGCAGTATAACGGCATTGCTACTCGTTTATAACTCAATTGGTATTTTACGTGCGTTATTGCCTTTTTTAGATGAATAATTTACATATAAGAAGAAATACATAATGTACAAATTAATACGACGTGAAAATATATAATGTTATTTATTTCCACCTATTTTCATTTTGTTAATAAACCACATAAGTTCAAATTATTTCAAGTGTTTCTGTCTCTGAAAAATACAAGTGAGTAACGAGTAACTTGCTCACAGAGTGTTCCGCACGACAAAAAAGGCCCCCGGCAGAAACGAAGTTCGAAATGAAAATCCAAGATAGCGGCTGTGAAAATAACAAAAAGACGAAAAAATATATGTTTCGCAGCCGCCATCTTGGATTTTTATTTTGACCTGACCATCGGCTTCAGCACCTACGAAAACCATGGAAACGACACCCATGACGAAAAATTTGAAAATTTTTGGAGCCTTCATCATGGTTTTTCATTTTGACTTCACTGTTGGCTTCAGCACCCCCGAAAACCTGGAAAACGACAACCACGATAAAAAAAAATTAAAAAATTGCAGCCGCCATCTTGGATTGGTATTTTAACTTAAATATCTACTTCAGCACCCTCAAAAATCTTGGAAACGACACCCATGCGAAAAATTGGAATTTTTTTCCAGCCGCCATTTGGATTTTCATTTTGACAATATTGGCTTCAGCCGATCTATTCTGTAAACATCTCACCGTGAAAACTTAGGTGAAATGAGCTATTATTAGTGGCAATCCCTCCAAATAAAAATAAAAAAATATCCATATAAAATATCTTTATCTTACACAAAGACATTAAATTATTTATTGTACCTATCTTAAATCTCTTTGATCTTACATTACGTGGAATGACAGCTCACTTCACCTAAGTTTTTACCGTGAGGTTTTTACAGAATAGCAATGCAGGATCCTCGAAAACCATGAAAACTATCTCTCTTTGTCTCTATCTATTATATACAGGGTGACAAGGAAACTCGACGTGTTCCTTCCAGGGCGTGATAGTGTGACCCATTTGCAACAATTAAGCACCACATAAAGCCTAGACGAAAATTCATGGAATCCGAGAAAAACCAATTTTCATGTTTTTTTGAAAATATCCCAGAAATCGTCACTAAATATCACTTACCTCTAAATTCTATAAATGAGTGGCTTTCATAGCTATTTCATTGGCTACCTAATAACAGGGGTTAAAGTATGAAATTGCCGTTTTATTGTAATAGGTACCTCGAATTGACATAGAACCTTGATGGTTTGAGATTTTTGAGTGAAACTTTTTTCACATGGTACCTATGAAGTTCTTCTTTTAAAAAAGGTGCAACATTCGATTATCGACTTTCAGTTGTTTTTTTTATTCAGCTTAGACAAATTCGAGTTATTTTTTAAGACGAGTTCCGACGCGGAACTAAAGCTGCAGAAACAGCTCGCAATATTAATGTTGCGTTTGGATTGGGGACTGCTAATGAATGCACCGTGCGATTTTGGTTTAAACGCTTTCGTGATGGAAACTTTGATTTGAAGAACGAGCTACGTGGAAGACCCACACAGGTAAATAACAATGAATTGAAAGAGATGGTGGAAGCCGATCTGAACCAAACTACCCAGGAATTAGTGGCATGGTTTAACGTTACCTTACCAACAATATTGACTCATTTGCGTCAAATCAATAAAATAAAAAAATATGAGAAATGGGTGCGTCATGATTTGACTGATCTGCAGAAAGAAACGCATGTTGAAACTTGTGTTGCCTTGTTAAATCGATACACAAATGAAGGAATATTGGATCGAATTGTGACATATGATGAAAAGTGGATTCTATACGATAACCGTAAGCGTAAAATGCAATGGCTGACCCCAGGTCAAACGCCGCAACAGTGTCCAAAGTGTGCAAAGCTTACCAATAATAAGGTAATGGTAACTGTTTGGTGGTCTCAGCATGGTGTTATTCACTATAGCTTTCTCCAATCTGTCAAGCAATAACGGCAGATGTCTACTGTGCCGAACTCCGAACAATGATAGCAAAACTAGCAGTGAAACAGCCCCGACTCATGAATCGATCTTCACCATTATTGCTCCATGATAACGCGAGACCTCATACAGCACGAGAAACCGTTTTAACTCTACAGGAACTGCAATTAGAAACCATTCTTCACGCTCCGTATTTGCTAGACCTTGCTCCAACGGACTACCATTTTTTTCGTGATTTGGACAATTTTCTATGTGATAAAAAGTTTTCTTCTCAGGAGGCAGTACAAAATGCTTTCACACAGTTTGTCAAATCTAGATCACGAGAGTTCTATCGCAAAGGCATAAATGACCTTCCTATTACATGGCAGCAATCTATAGATAATAATGGTAATTAATTTGATTAAATAAATATGTTAAATTAAAAAAAAAACGAATTTGAAATTTTCAGTACAAATCGGCAATTTCATACTTTAACCCATAATACTTTAACACACCTATTGATGTAACCAAATTTTCTAAAATATCAAACAGTTAAAGTAAGAAGTTTATTAACTATTTAAAAAAGTCATCTACGTACACTAACTTTGACACCAGTTATCTCAAAATTTTACTATAACACTAAGCGTAGGTACAAATTACGGGGAAGACATTAATCAGATAGGCAACGAGGTACAAAAGTTTCATAAATGTTTAAAGGTGCCGATGAAACAGTCGATAATGTTGGCAAAGGTCGAATTTGCAAATTGTTGAAATATTTTAAAATGATGTGATAATCGAATTAATTAACTGATTTATGTTATCCCTTTACGTCCGTTCCGCAACTTAAGACCACACTTTCAAGTGGTAAGTATTACTCGCAGTCGATGAGCTAATCACCGATCACTTGTCGCTTAGTTCGCGTATTTTTGCCCTGATTTTTAAACTACTGCGCACGTATAAACTCTTAAATTTTAAACATACTTCGGTTTTTTAAGCTTTTGACAAATAATCTTTTATTTATCATGTCATTAACCTGCAATGTGGTAGACTCTTGACATCATATTTGGTCGTTTAGAGAAAGATCAAGAAAAAGCATTGCCTTAATCTTTGACGACGGATTGATGATTGTTGTTATTAGTAGAAAAGAGTTCGACTTTATGCCTAAGACAACTTTTTACAAAGTAATGGTCCAACCCAATCAATTAAGTTAATCTATCGTAATTCACAGCTGGACCTTGACCTTTCCCGAGCTACTGGCATGACATAAAATGATGTGCTTCACAAGCCCCTTAAGAAATTATGAATGTAGTTGCTGTTGGTTACTTAGAGCATCTTAACTCGTCTGGTACTGCCAGTGCACGTTTTAGTAAACAGTTATTTCTTTTACAGAAGTCTCAAAGTTTATGTTTATTATAGAATTAAGAGTTTGTACGTGCACAGCAGCTTAATCACACGCGAACCAAGCGACAAGTGATCAGTGATAAGCTCATCAATTACGAGTAATACTAACCACTCGAAAGTGGCGTCTCAGCTTGCCAACTGGTTGCGACAATCTAGCTTCATGACGTAGAAATGATTGCTGGGTGGTGAGGAGCTAAAGGGATAACACATACCAGTTAATTAATTCGATTATCACATTATTTTAAAATATTTCAACAATTTGCAAATTCGATCTTTGCCAACATTATCGACTGTTTCATCGGCACCTTTAAACATTTATGAAACTTTTGTACCTCGTTGCATAACTGATTAAATGAATATGTCTATGTCTTCCCCCTAATTTGTACGCTTGGTGTTATAGTAAAATTTTGAGATAACTGGTGTCAAAGTTCGTGTACGTAGATGATTTTTGGAAATAGCTAATAAACGTCTTACTTTAACTATATTATTAACTGTTTGATATTTTAGAAAATTTGGTTATATCACTAAGTGTGTTAAAGTATTAGGTAGCCAATGGAATAGCTATGAAAGCCACTCAATTAGAGAATTTAGAGATAAGTGATATTTAGTGACGATTTCTGGGAATTTTTCAGAAAAACGTGAAAATCGGGTTATCTCGGATTCCATGAATTTTCGCCTAGGCATTATGGGGTGCTTAATTATTGCAAATGAGTCACACTATCACGCCCTGGAAGGAACACGTCGAGTTTCCCTGTCACCCTGTATAATAAAAACTCAAAAGAAAGAATAATAGGTTTTGTCACAAATACACGTGAATACAAAAAGACAATTTATTATACTAATAAGGAAAAATAAAAATGCCTCGCGTTGGACCCGGCTGTCATCCGTAGATTTTTGACAGTCGTTACGGGTAGTCAGAAGCCTGAAAGTCTGACAACCAGTCTTACGTAGGTCGTAACTGGGTTGTTGAGGTTAGATAGGCAGTCGCTCCATGTAAAATACTGGCTGCATCCGGTTATACTGGAAGCCGACCCCAACATAGTTCGGAAAAGGGTAGGCAGATAATGAATTAGGAAAAATAAAAACAAAATACATCTAGGTCTAATCACGAGCAAAAAGCAGAAATTGTCGACGGCTGCACGTCATGACTGTGACAAGAACGGTTCCACGTAGCATGCTGCTGTGCTATAGGGGGACCTACAGCACAGCGCTGATTTTCAGTGTTTACCCAACATACGGAAACCAAGTCAGATCAAATGACTACTACGTACGTACCTACTATAGGTAACGAAATGAAATAAAACAAACAGTAGGTACTTATAATATAAAGCAACTACTCGTACATAAACAACCAATGTTAGGAATAAATATTATTAAATAACATAAAATTTTATTCATCCGAAGGTTATTCATCCTATACACACGGTAGGTTACATGCTCTGTGCGTACGGTGATGCCGTGCGCACAGAGCATGTAACCTATCGTGCGCTCATAAATAAATAAGTACCTACCCAAAGCATTTAATAGTTTTATTACACAAGAATATTCAGTGTTTTGTCTCGCTCCAACCCTCACCTCCGCGTCGCCCGCGCGCGCGCGCTTACCTGATATCCTAATTAAAAAAAAATAAAGTAAATTTAAAAAACCCCCGACACAAAATAATAATAAAAATAGTATGAATATAAAAAGATTAAAACAATAAAAACAATCTATTGAAAAAATAGCCACAAATAGAACTGAAAAGGTATACACGTGAAAACCTATAAAAAGAAAAAAATAACCTTGAAATTATGACCCTACGTAAGTACGTATGAATTTTTTTTATTAAATGTTGTCCCGTCGGGGGACCGCTCTAATTATCAGCGTAACGTTCTGTTAAAGTTTAAAATAGTTGGTTTTTTTTTTAATTGTTTTAGTCTTTTTACATTCATACTATTTTTATTATTATTTTGTGTCGGGGGTTTTTAATTTTTTTTATTTCATGCTTTTTTTAGGGACTCATTATTTCATTTCTTTTATTATCTTGCGTTTTAAGATTCAGGTAATTTGGTGTTTAATCAGGTTTTTTGTAATTCGCCATTTTGTGGTGGCGGCCATCTTGGATTTGAAATTTATCATAGTATATAGTATTCTACTAGTCAAGCTCTTTCATTTGATACCCATATTGAGGGAGTTGTGAAAAAATATGTAATCCGCCATTTTGTGGCGGCGGCCATCTGGGACCGATTTTCATCAAACATAACTAAGAACACTCCCGACAAATTCACCTTTCAAACAAAAAAACAAAATCAAAATCGGTTCATCCGTTCGGGAGCTACGATGCCACAGACAGACATACACACACACACACAGAGAGAGAGAGAGACACGTCAAACATATAACACCCCGTCGTTTTTGCGTCGTCGGGGGTTAAAAATATCATGAAGTAAAATTTTGGCATAATGCCCGCCGTGTTCCACGACCTCATGCAGTTCCAATGTATACCTTGTCACAACCGGACGACATGCGGGATATGGGGGTAGCACACGGTAGTCGCACACAGCGCCCATGTCCCCTTAAAGGGCAGTCAACTTTGGATGTATAAATTTATTATAACATCATCAAAACTGACTGTCGAAGGCACGTCCAAAACATTTAGTGGTCGAGCAAAGGTTCGGTCGTTTGCTTCCATCCCTTTTTTTTTTTTTTTTTGGGTGGGAAATAAATCATCACATGACCCCTCCCGCTCTGGCGGAGCAGAAGGGAGTGTCAGACTGCTTCTATCCCTTAGATATTACCGCCACGCTGCGTCGCCATCTGACAGGACCAACGACGACCAGTGAAAGTGAAACCCATTCATTGGTGTTCGTTAGGCCTTCGTGTACACAGCATGAGAAAATCATGTTCGAATCCTCAAGGATATAGGACAACCAAAAGTTAATAAAAAAAAATCTGCGCTGACCGCAATGCTTGGTACTAACCATGGTATGTACAGACGCCAGCACATCAAGCTACTACAATCTGTCAATTTTTTTTAATAGATTTTGAACTTTATCGCTACAGTATTAGGTTCAAGGTTGATTGGGAAAATTAACTACTAACCTAACCAAGCCTTTTTTTTATCGCTGAGAAATGCACTACGCATCCCCGCTCGCGGGGGACGAGACGGGGTATGTGGGGCTCCTGTCGGAATGACACCGACAATATACCCACTAAAACTCAGCGGTGTTCCCACATCGCCGTGATGGGAGGGCCATGCCGCCGAACCCTCCCGGAACCTAACCTAACCGTTTTTTTTTCCGGTGTGGAAAATCCTCATGGATGTCCGCCGCCCTGGGGCAGGCGACGGGGTGTGTCAGACTCTTACTGACTAAAAACCACCCCGGTGTTCCATCTCACACCTACGCCGGGGTTGCGGGAACGTACGATCCTTCCGCAACCCCCGACTGGTGCCGGGCCGCCACCGCGGGCCTCCTCGGGTCAGGGGGGGGAGTGAGGTGTTAGACTCCCCCCGCGACGTCTAAGAGGGGTGCGCGTGGAACACTACGCGCCGCCACCTCAGGTCCTGATGTGTGGGGGGCAACGGTTGTCCCCGAGTCCGTCGCCCCTGGACCAATTTAGGGGGGCTGGAAGAGGTCGTTGTCCGCCCTCCGCCGACGCCCGGTGCGTCTGCTGCGGGCCGGGTGTGTGGACGAGATCTCCCTCTCCCTTTCCGCAGCCTCCTTCTGCGAGATGACTGTGTCGCAGAAGGAAACCACCGCGTCCCAGGACTCTTCACTGCCGACCATCGACTCGACCACGGCCGGCAGCGACAGGTCACTGCCTATTTCTGAGATGAGGGCACGGCGCGGCTCATCCCAAGCGGCACACTCTGCCAGCGTATGCCGCGCCGTGTCCTCCCGACAGTCGACGCAGTGGTGACACCGGGCGTCCAACTCCCTGTTTATGCGACACAATTACTTCCCGAAGCAACTATGCCCCGAGAGCACCTGCGTCACCCGAAACGACAGGGAGCCGTGCCTCCTCCCGAGCCAGCGCTCGAGCACCGGCCGGACCGCCTCGATGGTGACGAGGCCAGTGGTAGGGCGTGTAAGCCTGTCCCGCCATTCCGCCACCAGGACCTCGCGAAGCTGAGACCGACGCAGCTCCATGTGTCGCTGCATCGGTCGCTCACCTCGCGCCCTCGCTTCCTCGCGCCACCGATACAATGACGCGAGTACTTTCGCCTCGAGGTCCCAGGGCGGGGATCCAGCCAGTACACAGGCCGCCTCGTAGGAGATCGTGCGATATCCCCTTATGACTCTGACGGCCATCGCTCTCTGCGGTTTCCGCAATATTGCGATACTGCCGGCCGTCAGGTCAGAGGCCCACACCGGGGCCCCATACCGGGCCATCGATCGCACGATCCCCACATAGAGCCGCCTACAGGCGGCGCTCGGGCCCCCCAGATTGGGAAGCAGCGTTGATAGCGCCCCAGCCGCGCCCAACAACTTGGGCGCCAGCCGCCGGAAATGGGGTCCAAAGTCCCACCGGCTGTCGAGCACCAATCCCAGGTACTTCATGGTAGACTCGACAGCGATCCGAGCCCCCCCGACCACGATGTGTGAGCCGGGCGGCGGCGCCCGCCGGGGGCCATGAAACACCATGGCCTCCGACTTGCTGAGGGCCACCTCCAGGCCTAGGCGACGTATGCGGTCCACCACCTGTGAGACCGCAGCCGTCGCCAGCAACGCTGCCTCCCTGTGCGAGCTCCCCCGGGCAGTGACCAGCGTGTCATCCGCATAACACGTCAGGTCTACCCCCGGTCTGAGCTCGCCCCTCAGCACCCAGTCGTACCCGACGTTCCACAGGAGCGGGCCTAGGACCGAGCCCTGCGGAACGCCGCACGACATGTGGCGCTGATTTCTGCCATCACGTCCCATGTAGGTGACACACCTCTCCGACAGATAAGCCCCAACGATGTGGCGGAGGTAGGGAGGCACTCGATGATACCGCAGTGCCTCCCGAATACAACTCAGGGACTCTGGGCGGAGACGTCGAAACGGATGTATCGGTGATCCGACAACGTCTCCACCTCCACGGCGACACGCCAGTCGCGGACACGACCCGCGACAGCGGGGCTAGCGAACGATACGTCCACTATAGACCCGCCCCGCTGCCGCACGCACGTGTATACCGAGCCCCGATTTAGGACGGTCAAGCCACTCGTGACCGCCCACTCCTCCAGCGCCTCGCCCCTAGCATCGGTCACAGGGGACCCCCACGCCGCAGACTTGGCGTTGAGATCCCCCAGCAACAGCACCGGGCGAGGGTGGAGTCGGCCCACGACGGCACCCAACTCGACAAGGAACCTCTCGAAGTCGGCGAGACTCTTGTTGGGCGAGAAATACGCCCCAACCGTGGCAATGCCGTCCGCGAGGCCGGCTACCCAGCCGTGACCTCGGGTCGGGTTGACTAGAGTCCCGCCAATGATGGCCACCAAACCGTCCAGGTCTCCCACCCAGTTATCCCTGGAGGGGACGAAATACGGTTCGGCGACCACAGCCACCTGAATCGACCACTCTGCCATGCTCTGGAGCAAGAGATCCTGAGCTCTAGCAGAGTGGTTGATATTGCCCTGTAGGAAATGGTAGAGCGCCATTATGCGCAATCCATTCCCTCCACACCATTCCTAGGCCGGGAGTCGGCCGAAGGGCTGCCAGGCTGAGGGGGGGATAAAGAGCCCCCGGCAGCCTTGGCACCCCCTCTCTTCTTGGTCTGGGCGGGTGCGCCACAGGCCTTTCCGCCCGCTCTGTGCCCGGCGGGCCTCCCTGCAGCTGTACAGAGGCTGCAGTTTGGCGCCGCGGAGCACTGGGCCGCCTTGTGGCCGGCCTGACCGCAGCGATAGCACAGCTCGCTGCGGTCCATTTCGGCGGTGCACCGTGCCCTGACATGTCCAATGCCGAGGCAACGGTAGCACCGCAAGGCCCTGGGTTGTAGCGGCTTCACCCTCGCTGCCACCCACCCCACGAACAGACGCCCAGCGTCGGCGACTTTGTCCGCCACCGGGCACCGCACCCAGATCGCGCCGAGCCCGGAAGCGTCGACGCGAATCTCGCCCGTCCGCACGTCCTCGGGCGGACATCCACCGACTCGAGCAACGGCCGCCACGACCTCGGCCGGAGTCGTCGAGTCGTCCAGTCCGTCGATGCGCAGTTCAGCGGTCTTCACCGGCCTGGACACCCGAACGTCCTCCGCGTTGAGGACCTCCCTCAACTTGGCGGCCAGGATGTCCGCCTTCTCGCCGCTCGAGGCACCCGACACCTCGAACAGCCGCGCCCCCGTCATTGCCGGCCTCATTTTGAAGCCGGTCGGTGTGCCAAGGTCAGGGAACGCGACTTTGGCTCTCGCCTCCGTCAGGACCGTCTTGTATGTCAGGCCCCTTTCGATGGCTCCAGGCTGCAGCGTAATGACTACAGCCGCGGAGCGTGGAGCTCTGACTTTAGACGGCCCCTGAGCCTTCTTGGGTGCCGATGCCGGTACTCCAGCGGGTACCGGCGGCGCCGTCTTACGGCGACCCTTCTTGACGACCGTCGTCCAGGTTTCTGTAGTGGACGCGGGCGCGGTCGCCGAAGGTGCGGTCGCCGGGGGTGCATTCGTCCGGGAAGTGAGCGCGGACGTGCTCTCACCGGGCTTTCTGGGCCCCCCCGCGGGGTTTTTGCCCCCCTTTGGCTTCCTAGCTGTGGTTGCCGGGCTCGACTTAGCGGGCTCCTCCTTTCTCCGCCTATCCGCAGCAAGCGGCGGCCGGAGAGTCTCTGCCGGGAGAAGCCTTGACTCCAAACCCTGCAGACGGGCATTCATCATACCCCCACACTGCAGCATGCAGATGCGAACGATCTTTTCGATCTCCGCATCCGCAGGCAGGGCGGGGGTAGGGACTGACGACGGGACCGACGGTGGCGACGGCGGTGGGGCAGCGACGGGAGCGGAGCAGGACGCCTCTGCTGCCATTCCGCCCTCTGCGCAGCAAGCTCCCGCTCGAGCTCTGATCTGAGACGGCCGTTCTCCTCCCACAGCTTCGCCGTCTCCTCTGAGCTTGTGCGACTAAGGAGGACCCCAACTGCCTCCTTGATGCCGTCAGCCGCCTCCTTCAGAGCGCGCGTGAACGTGCCCTTCAGACTGCCAGATTTAGTGGCAACCTTCAGGACGACGTCCACGCCGTCCAAAACTTGGCGACTGAGCGCCACCGCGGACAGGCTCTCACCGGCAGCCGCCTGAGCAGAGCGCCGCTCTCGGGCCAGTCGTGCCATCTCGCTGACCTCGTCAGCCGCCACCGCCTTCCGCTGCGCCCGCTTTGCGGCATTCGCCTCCGCCTTGTTGGACCCTAACAAGGATAGGAGCGAGGACGAGAAGCCCTCGCTCAGGTCCAGTACTGAGAGCCCGGGGTCACTGTCCACACTCTCCACTGGACGCTCTGCGGGAACTGGTGTAGCGGGCCGAGAGAATGGCACGAAGCGACCCGCTCGGTCACGGCCCGGCAACCGAGCGGGGGCTCCCCCCGCTGCCGCGCGACCCCGTCCTCTCTGTGCCGTTGGCACTTTGGGGGCCGACAGGTTCTCCTCACTGGACGAGAGGCCCATCGACCCCGAGTCCTCACTTCGCATGCGCTTCAGTGCACGCGAGTCCAGGTCCCTATTAGGACATGAGCCTCCTCGGCTCTTGTTGCCGTCCACGACGGCAAGCGGTACATCTGCGTCGCACAGGCGCTCCAGGCTAACCCGGAGCTCCTTTTGTTGCGACGCAGGAGTTGGTTGACGAAGGTCGGCGGTGTTCTGCCGGCCCACGAGACTATTGGTGCCCCCCCCAGATACGGTGGGGCTGCCTTCCGAAGAAGGGCGGGACTGACCCTCCTTGCGTAGGAGGGTACCCGCCTGGGGAATATTGCCAGTAGTCGTGCTTTCCATTGTTCCTTTTTAAGGGTGAGGTCCCTTTTCGCCGCGCTAACGGCCGGATCCCCTCTGGCCATTCATCCCCTCGGCACGCTAGACCTTGGGATTGGGGTGATTTTTTAGAGAGGTTGTCTTCCTCGCGGCCCAGGCCTCAGTGGCCCGGACCCCCGGTCCTGAACCCAATATTACGGAGTGGCCGACGGCTGGCAAACCAACCACCGCCCCGGCGTCCCCACGCTGCCGCCGGATACCGGACAGACGCAGCGCGGACATGGACACCCTCCACCACCCACACTGCTGTGGGTTCAGCGGCGCGAACCGCCCCTCCCCAGTCTACGCCCACTCACTTTCCTCTGTAAGCAGAGGAGGAGTAGACGTATTAACCACCTGTAGCCCGGTTCCCTTCAACGACCATCAAGGATGATCGGTGATTGGAACCATGACCCTTCCCCGTTTGTTGAAGATTAGCCGCCAGCCCCAAGTGTCCACTAAAACCCGGTGGGCACTTGGAGCCGACGTTGCCCAGGGTGCGCCACGAGGAGGCTCTTCAACATGCACCCCGGCAGTACCTAACCTAACCTAACCACAGAACTATGGAGGGTAGAGGTACACAGAACACATTTACTCACAGGAGGAACTGACAGACGCGTAGAAGATTACAATAATAATTGTTAGGAGCACTGACCTTTATTATACAAATACGCTGGACTAAAATTAAATATACAATACGAATAGGCAGTTGTTTTTGTGCCGATTCAAAGCGCCCTGCTCGAGCGTCTCAGAAACTAAAATTGACACATTGCCACAAACGGCCGTCGTTTAGTTTTGGTACGTCTCTGACGATTTATTGTGGAATAAGACTTTTTTGTGTATTTTGTGTTTATTTACTACGAGATATTAAGAATATTTTTATCATGAGAGTACGCGCATCTTGTAAAACTCGCTATCAAAAATATTAGTTCCACGGACGCTCACCGCCGCTCAAGTTACTGTCAGCGCCAAAATGGCGAAAATCAAATGCCGTCATCGATAGTATGAAGTCCAGCGTACCTTTTTTATTCTAATAAAAAAGGTACGCTGGACTTCATACTAGAGACATAGATAATAAGATTCGCGAGATTCGCTGACTGCACAAAGCCTCTGTCTGTCTGTTGGACCCTTGGACCCAGTCTTTGGCTAACCTCTGTGGTCCTACAAAAAGTTCGCGTACGCGCAGGAGATGGAGAAAATATATTTCTATCTCGTTTGTTCTTACTATTGGACCTAATAAGTGCTTGTTTGTCTCATTTTTTTTTGTGACTTGTCATCGACTCTTGGTATTCTCTTTTCTCTGTACGCGAACTGACTCGGACGCCAGGACCATCCCTACGATCATAGACAATGGAATCCACAGAATACATATACTCCTAACGGAGATGGAATCTAATCGAGAAAACTACGAAATTAATATTATCTGTGCATTTCGCATTGCATTTTTTGAAGTAGTCTTCGATTTCGTTTTTCATGCATATTGTAAATGCTAACCTACCATAATATAAAACTTCTTTATTTAGCCTATCCGAATACAGAAAACATTGAACTATAATATAAAAAGTTTGACCATGGCGGATTCAGTTAATATGTCGTTAGGTAAGTAAATCACCCCGTAATATTCGAACATACTGAATTACATGTCTATTTTTGGATATTAGTAAGATTTCTGATGATTTGGATGCTATTATTTATTTGAATGGTATTCTAAACAACTTATTTTGCCTATAGTTAGTCAATCTTTTTATTTTATAGTCTAAAATAAGTAAATGAAAGCGCACCCGCCAACTCCATTTGTCAACAATAAATATTTTTTATGATATGAAAATTTCTAATTACATTTCAGATGATATAATAAAACAAAACAGATCAAGTAGATCTCGTGGAAGAGGTGGCGGAAATATTCGCGGTCGAGGCGGTGGCAGGGGCCGAGGTGGCAGAGGTCGTGGGCGCGGAGGCGTTGCTCGCACTCGCTCACAAACAAGGCCAAACACGCCGTCGGGAGCCCGACGTGGCCGTTCACGTTCGCGAGGCCTCGGCGCAGGGCAAGGCGGCAGGTCTCAGTCACGGCCTCGCTCCCAGTCGCGCAACCGATCTCGCTCTAGACAGCGTCGCTCCAACTCTCGCGCTAGGTCGGCCTCAAGATCTCGCTCTCAACTGAGAGGCTTGACACCAAAAGGAAGAGCAGGATTGGAAGATCAGTTGGTTATGCCCCATCTAGTGAGGGGTGGACGAATGAATAGAGGTAATTTTCTGTTTACTAACCGTAGCATACCTGCGTCAAATACAGACCTATGAAACTTTATCACTATTTGTTAAGAACTTACTCCTTATCAGTACTTAATATTGCATTTGTTATAAGAAAGCTTGTTATGATTATGATAATGGTGTTGCACCAAAAGAAATCGCCTTTGCGAGGGTTACATTTTATTGTTATGCCGGATATACATATTTATGTCATTACATACATACTAGAAACATCTTGGCCTTGCCTTGCTCACTATACTATTTATTTAGCTGTAAGTAAAGTGATGTATTAGAGCTCATCAGGTTTGTGGTTACTAGATTTATGTTAAAACTAAAATCCACTTTGTATTCATATATGAGACAATTTTTAATAATTAAAGTCTCCTATTCTATAATGTATGCATGTTCACATTTTGTTGTTGTATTGTATAAAGCAATATGCAGACATGATACTGATTATGTCCTATTAGCAAAAATATATAAGCATTTTTGCTTTAAATTGTATGTGAGGAATCTGTTAATCTTAATAATAATAGTAAATTTATTGAACCAATGTTACAATTATTACCTTAAAAGTAACTTAATTTAACATCGGTCTGTAACTGTTAGTGATCATCATTTGGATCTCTACGGCGGTATCTTGGGGACCATGCTAAATTAATCATTTATAATAAAAATAGAAGTGTTTGTATGTAATGTCCAAATGACTTTTTACTAAATTCAAATTCATTTATTGTTTGTAACAGGTGAAATAACAGTTCTTATGATTATTATAAAGGATCCCTGTAACATACCTATAGGGTGTACAATATTTAATGCATATGCATATGAAAGTAGTATATACGCTACTTACAACAAAAAAAAAAATCAATTTTTTAAATTTTTGTCTGTTTGTTCTGGCTAATTGGCTTCGGCTCCGAAAGGGCTGGACCATCTTTGACAGGATGTGTTACTTGCTGCTAAGGAGTATTGCTTAGCTTGCTGCTATGGAGTATTTTAGAAAAAGGATTAGGGTTTGTGCAAAAATATTAAAACCCACGAAATTTCCGACATCTACACGGTCAGAGCCGCGTTTAGAAGCTAGTAATCCATAACATCAATATAGTGGGGCGATTATTCTAAGACAATTATTTCTATTTACAGGAGGCATGCGTGGCAGGCTGCAGCGTGGTTATTCAAACACAAATCCTCAAAGCAATGTTCATAGTAGACTTGGTGTTACAACACGAAGAGGAATGAACAACATCCGCCGACCTCTGGCCGTAGCCAAGAGGGGAATTTCTAAACGGGGACGAGGTTTGAGTACTGGCAATAGATATAGTGCAGTAGGTTTGAGATCGGACCAGATTTTAAAAGAGCAACATCAGAATATGATGTTACGGAACAATGTAATAAAATCTCAAACATTCACTCGCTCCAGAAATAACTCTTTCAGTAATTCACCTTCTCAATTAACTGTCAGCGTTGCCAACGATTTTGCAAAGAAGCGTCGTAACAGTGTTGGAAGCACAGGCTATTTGAACAAAAAGAGTCTAGCACAGTTAAATAATCACTTTGGTGGCTACAATACAAGGCGAGGCCCCGGCAGTGTTAAATCCATGGGCTCCAACAGGTCCAATCGATCCAATCGGTCCAACAGATCCAACAGGTCTAATGCTAGTAGAGGATCTATGCGCTCGAGAGGCCGCGGCCGTGGCGGCAATCGCGGCGTTGGCCGGAAGTTTACGAATAAACATGTCCTGAATGCTAAACTGCAAAAAGAAATAGCTGTTATTCAGGGTAAAACATATGGTACCGCTGCAGTGACCAGTGAGGCCCCCCCTGGTATAAATTTTTCGCCAACCCCTGCAGCTACGGCACAGTCATTACATCAAAGATTTGCTACTTCTTAAATTAGGAGATTTATAAAATAAATTGTGATTTGTTATCGTTAAGTACAGATTGAAATAAAAACTGTGTATGCTAATTAAAACGATTAAGGATAGTGACAGCAAGTTGAAACATGAGTGAAATCCACAGTGATCTGGAGCTGCATAAAAATTCATTTAGGATAGGTTTGAATCATGTTAGTTTTAAGATAATATCCAATGTTGCTAATTTGGGTACCTAGCTACTGAAATGTTATGAGGATGTTAGCAAGCCATTTCGGGCCGTAATTCTCTATGACACAATGAACGAAACCACGATTCCTTAGAATCGTTAAGTGGTCATAGTAAATTAGGGCCCCGCTAATATGGTTGTAAGTATGTTATTCAGCTTTCATAATTATTGCAATAAAAGAAGATATTTGCAATTTAATTTTAAAATCATATCAGTACATGCCTGAAACTTGCTTACTTTGTGGCAGTGTATTTGCGGGTTATTTGTTTCACATAGTTGATATGTAACCGCGTCGCTAAATGTCAAGAAAATCTTGATCCTAAGCATTTTTATCATATTAACGGAAACGAAAACCCTAGTGATTGTCTGTCTCGAGGTCTCCTACCTGAACAGTTACTAAACCACGATTTATGGTGTAGACAAGATATAACTTAATTTAAAGTTGGTGGCTTAAGGTGGATGCTCCAAGGTAGCCCGCGAAATTCAAATTTTCTTAAGATTTTTGTAATTTGCTGGTCAGTAATAAGTTGTACGATGATTAAAATATGATTCGCGGCCGTAACAAATATGTATTTAGAGCATTAGAATCAGTAATAAAACTTATGTCAACATTTCATGAAATAGACATTCATTAGGATTACTTGATCTTAGAGAGTTGTGTTGATGACTTTAATGATTATAATTCTGTCGAAGTTCTTATTACTTGACGTTAAACCCGAGTCTAAGTTGTCAATTTTGCATCTTTACGTTTATCGAAATAAAGTTCAAAATATAGTAACTGGATTCAAGGCTTAGGCTAGGTCTAAAGTAAGAACTCGTTTTGTGTTAAGAGGAATTTTATTGTTTCTGTGATTACGGAATTCAACTGGTTAATTACACGTCACGTCAGCTTCCAGGTGTATTTTCAGTCACTGCAATGGTTTCTAAAGTCTGAGTCTGTCATTATTACTAAGCTAGTATACTTGTATTGTACAGATCCAACAAAAATAGTGTAAAATATTCTAAAATGATTTGGTATGTAGCTTCTATAACCAGCTTTGGCTCGCGGCCTCGCCCTCGGGGAGGTTGGAAATTAACCCACGGGAACGTACTACCGGAATATTGAAAAAGTATCCTACGACTTAACCGTGCGTACCGATTCACAACCATCCGACATGCTATCGTATTTCAATAACCTGATTTTCCTTGCCTCCGACAGCTGCTGTTTGCTGTCGGAAAAATAGCAGTCTTGTATTTGATTTAAACCGACAGAAATTTCGGGTTTTGGACTTGTGAACAGCAATTAGAGGACTCCTACGATAAAATTGATTGATGTTCGACATGGTACGGAAGCGTATCGAATGGTTGTGAATAGCTATGCAGTATCAGTCTATCCTTGTGCCAATTTAATCCAAATTCGTTCGGTCGTTAAGGCGCGAAAAGGTAACAGAGTTACTTTCGCATTTATGCTAGTACGGATATCCCCAAGGAAAATATTCACTTTTTAGTCGTCATCAAAAATTAATGTAGGTACCACACCACTGCTTTATGTTAACGTGAATGTATTTTATGCTATTTATGTTAGACATTTACTGTTAAACAGGTACCTATAGAATAACTTAGGTGTAAATTTACCACGTCATTTCAGTAAGAAGTGTTAGTCTCTTTTTACACGCGGAACCCGCGTCCTAACCAAAAGCGATCGTCCCGCGAATGACGCGGTTTACTTCTAAATTATGACGGATCTCGAACGAGTATGTCATCTATACATATTATAAAAAGTCTGTCTGTGTGGTCGCCTTGTTCATACAAATGTATATTAAACGAATAAAGGAATCTCGTTGTTTTGTAAAGTCCTAAAAACCATGCGAAGCAGGGGCGGCATTAGTATTCATATCTTCTTTGTGTCGTTGGCACGACTGAATTTTAAATCTTGTTTTCCCAAAACTTTGCCACTTCACTTGGCTTTGTCGGTGTATCGATCGTTTGTATGAATTTTGTCGTACAAACGCGACTTGATTGTTCGCGAGACGATCGGTTTTAGCTAGGACGCAGTCTCAGGCTGCCGGCGTTACTGTAGTGTATGGATAACTACGAGTATGTAAGCTTTCACATATACTTGCAATTTCACAGTTTAGTATACATCCTGACGCCGGCTGACTGGCAGCCTGAATGTACCGTGATTATAAGAACTTCCTCATTATGATTAATAAATATAAGATTGTTTCAATGTCATCTGGTACATTTTTTTTTTTATGACATGTAATAAAACTAGTTTCAGTTTTTCATTTATATTTAACTAAATTGTTAATTTTACTTCGGTATTTTTGTTACTTAGACATGTAAGATGTTCTTCTTCGATTCGTTTCCACGGCACATCTATATTATTTGTACTGTTTGGGCCCCGGTCGTTACCAAAGCGATCGTCAGACGACTATGCGACTATCGCGTTCATTTTGTTCGGCGAACCGGAATGCGTGGACGCCCCTTTCAGATTTCCGAACAAATAAGTTACATATCAACCGTGTATTTGCGCGAACGAGTTTTTGGTTAGGACGCGGCAATTTTGTCCAGACAGTATAATGAAAAATGTGCAAGTGGGTACGTTTATTGCAAGTAAGAGATTAAAATAAAATAAGTGATTCATAAATATGTCTTTTAATATTTAACCTTACAATGTTTTTTTAACTTCTAATATTAACATAGGAAATCCATAAATGGATAAAGATAACAGTCATTTACAATACTTACAGGCCAGCATACATTCTCTCTTCAATAAAAATGTGACCTTACTAAATATAAATTACATTTTATACATGTTCGGCATCATTATAAGAGAGTCAGTAACTGAAAAAGATAAAGAATTATAAGTATTTCAATCAAAGAGAAGAAACAAGAAGAATTCATTATTAATATAATGAATTCTCAACATAATATTACTTACAATTTTCACCAAGTATGTTTTTCAAGATCAGTCCATGAAAAGTTTTGATTTTCTCACTAGTTAACTTTTCTGCATTTCCGTCTGTCGTCTCGAATGTCCAACCTAGATGTTGACCGCAGTGTTTACAAGCGCAGATCCGCCAGCTGTACCCAGGAAACCACGAGTCTGCACCCTGGTTCTAAAATTATTGCAATGTTAACTTACAAAAATTGTAATAGTATTGAACAAACACCACACCATTTACTTACAGGTCCTATGTTATCACATCTCGCTTTCTCTGCAGTGACCACCTCGAAATTGATGCCAAATGGGTTCACTAAAGTTTGCACAGTTACATTCTGTTGTCCAAATATATTTTGTTTTTCAGTTTTACGTGCTCCTGGGCTTGGTTTACTGAACAAGTAATAGGAGTCTGCCACGTCAGCGCCGCATTTGCGACAGAGAAGTAATTCTAGAATTAACAAATTAATTAATAACCTTCCTGGCTCCCTAGTTATGTAAACAAGTGATAAGATAAACTTCTAGAAATATTCTAGAATCTGTACATACCTTGCCCATTTTTATCTGATCTTGGGTATTTTTCAGCGAGAGTATAAATATTACGTGTACAATATGAAAGTAATATAAAATGTAAGAGATAAAACATGCCTTTTTAGTACTTTTTTAACTGAAAGTCTATAATCGGTTCCAGAAAACAGATATTGTACATAAAGTGGGTACTTTACTGGTTACTAGAGTTCTTCTAACTAAAAAGTTAAAAAAAACAAAATCAATTAAAACAATCTGCTCCAATTTGAATGTATAAATAAATACACCACAAATTCTACGAAATAACTACCTAGATGAAAACTGAGATTCTGTCAATGCAGAGAAATGACAAATAAAATGACACGGCCGGGCCGGCTACGTAGCGGACTGACACTGACAGAAGTTTTGTTTCTGTAACTGCTGTGACAACTAGAGTTGTGCCGGTACCGACCATTGAGATATTTTCTATGTGAATTGTACCGACCCAGAGCGCGACTTAAACTTTGCACTCTGACCCTAAAAGTAGAAAAGCAGAAAAAGAAGTTTCGATTGTCAATTTATATTTGATTTACTGTCGATTGATATCTTCAAGAGTTTACACTTTTTCTTGGCGTTTGTAACCCAGCTTTAGGCAGCATCAATCATAACCTGGATCCAATGATTATGTCTACTGACAGTAAAGCTAAGTGCACATAAAAAAAGTGCGGTGTAGCCTGTGCCAGTGATGAAGGAAAATTTTTGTAATGCGTTGCATTGCAGCACAGCCTGCCCAGTCTGCTTTTCCCTTAAAACGCCCCCGCCACTCTTTGAACAATGCATCAAGTCAATGTCAAAAATTAAATCGCCTAAATGGCCATTTAGTCGATTTAATTTTTGACATTGACTCACTAGGCCTAGTGATGTTGTTTGGGAAGGAATTTTTAACTGCCAAAAGCAGTCAGCAAAGTGACAAGTTTTTTTCTGAACGTGATTTCGTTTTCTTATCAAAAATATCAAGGCAGCAAACAAGTTGATTGTGATGGTTTTTGTGCGATAAGATTACAAGAAAATATAGCTTTTATTTACGTGTGTCGCTAAAAAAACGAAAGGAAAAACATAACATTTGTGTTTACATTCACAGTGATAGATAAAGTGACAACTACTGAGTGACGTTTACGATTTAGGCTATACATTTTTGTTGACGAATATAGAGAAACATGTAAATTGCAGTAATTGTGATCGGGAACAAGATAATGTAGTTTTGTTTGAATATCAAGACCATCTGACATTAGGGATACATCGTAATATTACAATCATGTCTTTCTTTAAGAACGTCGCCTCGGGATTTACAGTCCGAAGTCGGGATTCTATGTTAAAAGAAGCACTAATAAACAATTTGTCTGAAAGTGTAAAAGACATACAATACAGCAACCAATTCGAAGAAAACTTCCACAGCGTGTTAGGTTCGACAGACTCCACAAACACATTGTGTATGGCCCTAGAGGCAGTATTTCTTCATGGCTTGAAAGACACATTCTTAAGAAAGGCCAAAAATGCACTAACAGGAGAGTCTGACCAGCAGCCACAGCCAAACTTTTGGCCCCTCATTCTTGTGCTATCTCATAGACAAAACATTGACCAAATATCATCCCTGCCACAGATCAATACAGAAATAGGTCAGTGTCGGGCATGGCTCCGTATTGCCTTGAATGAGTGCCTCTTGTCCTCCTATATGTCTACTCTCCTCAAGAACATATCTGCTGTGAAACCTTTCTACAACAGGACAGCATTTGTATGTGATTCTGAAATATTAGAGGTGGCCCAAAAGCTTGTTGAAGGCATAGAAACATGCATTCAGTTTAATTTACCCATTAATTCAAGCTTGCTGAACTACTGGCCAGAGCAGGTCCTGATGCTAGCTGGTATATGGGTGCCTAAGACACGACAGGCTCCAATCAGTGCTGCTCTGGATGTGGCTAGCACTATTACTGATGAGGAAGTGAAACCAAAATTGGCATCTACACCCACACATACCTCAAACATCACTGGACTGGGTCGGATGCTGGCTTTGAATGAAGATGAGGCTTTGGATTTCATTCTCTCAAAAGATATTAAAGATATTACCAGTCAAAACTTTGAACCAGAGGTAATGGAAGAGCAGAAATCACCGAAACACAAGACAGAAACAAAGAACGAAAAGATTGACTCCAAAAATAAATTGAGTCCATTACAAATAGACAAGCCATCCACCAGCCAGGACCTGAAAGATATAGCTTCCATGTCACCCTCCTCTGTGAATTCTGAGGACTTTGTGGCTCCCGCTGATGTCATTGTCACAGGGAACTCCTTGTGTGGAAAGGGATGGTCTACAGACAACAACGATGATATGAATGCCTCTATCAATTCCAATTCATCTCACGGTAGCAGCATGATAAAAACACCTGAGCTCAAGAGTTTGTCATCATTAGTTGACAATTCAAATAACTTTGGGGAAACATATACTGCCACTCCTAATTTAAGAGATATAATGAAGGATATTCATAAAGAGCTAAAGCTAAATACAGAAGATACTGAAATTTGTGATTTGAAAGCAGAAATGGTAACCCCAGAAGACCCAATGTTACAAGGTTTAGATTTTGAAGTAGTTCCCACTACTTTGTCCACATCTTTTACAGTCCAAGAATTACAGAAGATGATATCGCAGTTGGGTACATTATCAAGGGAACAGGGGCTTGATCATCAGAATTATCAATGTAAAGGGTGCCAGGATTTAATGGGCAGCACAATCTCGAAAGCAAAAGTATGTGCTTACACTGGAGAGTACTACTGTTGTAACTGCATGGACCCCAATGTGTTTATCATTCCAGCGCGAGTCATACATAACTGGGACTTTAAAAGATACCCAGTCTCTAAAAAGTCTGCTCTCTTTTTGTTGGAATTTCAACATCACCCCTGGATAGACATGAAAAAACTTAACCCAAAGATCTACAGTGGTGTTTCAGACATGGCACATTTACAGGAATTAAGGATACAACTGAATTTCCTGAGAGCTTACATATTTACCTGTAGAGAACCAGTCATTGAGGAGTTACAAAAACGTGTCTGGCCACGGGAGTATCTGTATGAACATCTTCATTTGTATACAATATCAGACTTAGCGCTTATACCCAATGGTTCCTTAGCATTGCAGCTAGAGAAAGTGGTAAACTTTGCTAAGACTCATGTCCTGGAATGTTGGCTATGCAGTCAGAAGGGCTTTATTTGCGAAGTGTGCCGTGATCCTAAAATACTGTACCCTTTCGAGACAAGCACAACCTACCGCTGTGATGAGTGCTCAAGTGTGTTTCATGCTAAATGTCTCAATGCCAATGTACCTTGTCCCAAATGTAAAAGAAGGCAGGAACGTACAAACGAGGCATCTTTAATCCAAGCTGTACACTCTCACCTCATTAAATAGACTGTGGCACATTCTGTTCCCTGTTCTGTACAAAACTTGCATTTGTTTATTTGGTCATTATAAACTCAATAACAAACATCATATTTAACAGAGACATGCAGGAATCTCTTATAAATAAATTACTATTTGTTTAACAATGTACAAATAAAGTGTTGGAAATAGCAACTTCTCATTACAAATGATTTTTTTAAGTACTGCATAAGTGCATGCCTATATTATAACCAAATATAATTTTAAGATATAATATTATGTAAAATATTTAGGAATGTTTTATACCTACATAAAATATCATTATATTTATACAGATGATTATGAATAGGTACTCTTATGGCACCTTGTATAAATAAAATTTTGGCTTCTATATTATAAAAATGGTTAATAAAATGTGATATGATATACTAACTAGATGGACCTATTTTATATAAGTTGCATCATTGTAGATTATATTTTTATAAATTATATAACACCCACCCTTGCTACGCACAGGTGCAATGGCGACATGTCAAAATATCGAGGTTTTTGTGCTATACCTAAGTTAAATATAAAAATGTACTAAGTTAATTACACACATAGAACTTCCGTGTTAATGCTCTAAATGATGGTGAAAACGGCATCAACATTCATTATGTAGCTCAGAAGATCTAGGCGGTCACACAGACAGATACGAAAAGCGAGTGTTTGACCTCATTCATAGATAAAAACATTTGTCGTTTAACAACAGTTTGGACTGCACGTAAATAAGCGACCTGCGACGGTGGTGTACAATGAAACTAAAAAACTTATGGCCAATAATATCAGTAGGTATGATGATGTATATTGCAGAACTAAAGAAATTCGGGATGTTTTGAAATCACCCCCAAACTAATGTTTGATTGGGATCTTCTGGCACCAGGGTTAAGCGTGCAATTGCATAACTATAGTGTGCAACTTCGACTCAAACTTGGCTAATACTATATACCTACTATATTTCAAGTGAAAAGTTCGCGCAGGGCAATTAGCCCAGCTGGTAAATTGTGATTTGTTCTCTAGTTTCTAGGGTTAGTGTCCTTTGAACTACCTACATAAAAACTAGTACCTAGATAAATAATAGACGAATAGCTAAAGAAGTCGGTCTTAGTGAAATAACGCTACAATTAAGAATGTTTATATTGACATTATATATTAAATACAAAACATCTGAAATAGAAATATTTTTTATGATAGTCTTTTTGCAATAAGCAAATAATGTTATATCTTCTTACTTCGGTAGCTGATGATGCGATAGTTTCTTATGAATTTAACTATGTTATGCTGCTACTATGGAATAGTTAAAAAAAAGGTCTTCTTGGTACTACAGTTGCTATCAAGAGTATGCTGGAAAAAAACGGAGATTTTTTTTAATGTATTAAAAATATATATAACTCCAATGTTACTTATGTAGTTCTTTGGTAACGGTTCTTTCGGACTAATTATTGATGTGTTATTAATATTATATTGTAAGACGGATATCTGATTGGCTTATATGTCGCTGCCGTCCTGTAACAAAAATCTGTTTGTTTTCCTTTGTAATAAAATTCTCATAATAATAGTTATTATCATATCATTATTGGTGATACGATAGATAATAGCGCACAGCTCGTCATTAAAATAAATAACTTAACATATTTTTATTATTTCTAAATTCCTCTCCCTTCTGCTGTGGAATACACGAGAATGAATGATAGGTCCAGAGGACAAGTCCCATCCGGTACCAATGAAGTTCAGCAAATTACTACAAGAGTTGAATTACCCTGCCATCAAACTAGCAATGTAATTGCATTACGTACGTGTAATTGCTGTACGTCTTGCGAGATTCAGAAAGAATTTCTGCTTTATCCTGAGAGAACCCTTCAATGTTGGTCGAGATAACACACAAGGCTGGTTTTGTTAGTAGTTGATTGGAAATTATATTTGCCATCGTGAAAGACCAGACGCCAAAACGACAGACGCCACAAAAGTTCGGAGGGTACGTCAATCAGGGAGGCTCCTTTCATGTACCCCAGAAACACACTTGAAACAACTTAATCCGTCGCCACTGACTGGCATTGCGCCGTGTGTATAACTCCAGCTTCCTCATATGTGATAGAATAATTTATTCTACCTATGCCAATATTTAAGCTAAATTTAGACTGGGAGCTTTTATTGCAGCTATTTTGGCTGCAATCAAAGCTCCCAGTCTTAATTTAGCTGCCACAAAAACTTCGTTAATATGACCCGTTTAGTGTGTGTTAGCTGGAGTGACGTCACCCCAGCTTCCTCATTCAATACAGACAAACCAGTGAGGTTAGGGTTTTGGACTATAGTCAGAAAAATAAGGCATAATAGCTGCATAAGGAACGATAATACTTAAAACTCGAGGATCGTGTTGAAACTACGATCAAAAACGTGTGTGTCACTCCAGCTAACACTTAACGACTCATATTAACGAAGTTTTTGTGGCAGCTAAATTAAGACGGGAAACTTTGATTACAGTTATTATGCTTTAAATATTGGCATAGGTAGAATTATTCTATCACATATTAGGAAGCTGGAGTTATACACACCATTGCGCCTCCAAAAATTCGCAGGACTGTAGCCAGCCGTATCGAGAGACGGAAGCTACAGGATGACCCACGCCACTCTATGCACAACTTTAATTCAGTATCACAGAGGCTTAAGGGCCTTACTCTCTGGCTTCGGCCAGGAAAATCCCCACCAGTAGGCGGGGAGGAGCCCGAGAGCGAGGCATAGGGAGGGGGCTCACTGCTCGGGAGGCGGCGGAGAAAGCGAAGGAGCCCGCAAAGGAGGGGGGTTCTGGTCGCGCGGTCGCATCAGAGACCTCAAGCGACGAGGCGGCTGAGGTAGGCGGCCCTGATGCGGACCGCAAAGAGAGGTTTGCGGCGGTTGTGGAGGCCGCGATCCGGGACGTGGCCCTGAAGAAGTTACAGACTTCTAAAAACAGGGCCATAGTCTCGGCCAAGGCCTCCATCATGGCGGCAGCGGAGGCCATCCACTTTGGGCCCCCACCAGACGTAACTTCCGAAATGCGGGCGGAGGTGGCCCGCTTGACGGCTGCCATGGAGCTCCTCCGAAAGGAGAACGAGGAGCTCCGAGCGGACCTGGCCGGGCTGCGAGCAGCCGGCAGAGCGCAGACAACAACACCACCAAGCCAGCCCGAGCCGGTGGAGAACCAGGTACTAAACCTGGTTCGGTAGGAGCTGGCGACCTTCCAGGCGCGGTTCGCCGTCCTGGAGGGTATTGTTCTGCGCCCCCCCTTGGCGGGTAGGACGGCCCCAGGGCCTAAGGCGGCCTCATACGCGGCCGCTGCCGCCCCTAAACCCGGGCCGTCTGGCCGGACCCAGGCGCCGGCCAAACCGGCGTCGGCTAGAGGAGCCTCAGCGCCGGCGAAACCGACGTCGGCTGGTGGAGCCTCGGCGCCGGCAAAATCGGCGCCTGCTGCCAAACCCGCGGCGCCGGCCCACAAAACGGGCAGAACGGCTGGGGAGGGGAAGGCCCCAGAGCCTACGCCTCCCCCAAACAAATCTCCCACGACCAACGCCGAGTGGCAGGTGGTCGGGGAGAAAAAGAAGGCGGCCAGAAAGAAGGCGCAGAGGAGGCGCCGCAAGGAGCGAGCCGTTGCGGCTAGGCTTCGCTCCCCCAAGACCGCGGCTGTAGTCATTACACTACAGCCGGACGCGGTCAAGAGGGGGGTGACCTACGGCGACGTGCTCACCAAAGCGAGAGCGACGGTGGATCTCCAGGAGCTGGGGATCACCGGAGGCCTCCGGCATAGGGTGACCGCCACTGGTGCCCGCATGCTGGAGATCCCCGGTGCGACGAGTGGCCCCACCGCTGACGCCCTGGCTGAAAAGCTAAGGGCGTCCCTCAACGCGGACGAGGCTCGAGTCTCCAGGCCCATCAAGTGCGCGGATATGCGCATTATGGGCCTGGATGACTCTGTGACGGGGGCAGAGGTGGTAGCCGCCGTCGTCAGGACGGGCGGGTGTCTGGCCGACCAGGTGAAGGCGGGCACCATACGTCCTGATTTCACGGGTATGCGAACCGTAACGGTAAGCTGTCCCGTGACGGCGGCGAGGAAGGTAATGGAGGGCGGAAGGCTCCTGGTGGGCTGGGTGTCAGCGCAGGTCAAGCTGCTGGAGCCCAGACCTCTAAGGTGCTATCGATGCCTCGTGGGGCACCACGTGGGCGTCCAGTGCACCTTGGAGGACCGCAGCACTCTGTGCTTTCGCTGCGGTAAGCCCGGACATACGGCCGGCTCGTGCAACGCCGCGCCGCACTGCGTCGTATGTGCGGCTACTGGCAAGCCGGCCGATCACCGGGCGGGGAGCAAGTCCTGCGCTCCACCCGCCGAAGCCAGGAGGAAAGGCAGGCCCTCCGCCGCCGTCGCCACCACCACCGTCGCCGCCACTGTCGCCGCCACCGCCACCGCCGCCACCGCCGCCGCCACCACCGCCGCCGCCGCCGCCGCCACCACTGCCGATAGGGCCCGGGAGGGGGCTGAAATGGAGGAGTAATGACTCCTCCTCTACGCCTCCTCCAGGCGAACATCAACCACTGCGCCTGCGCTCAGGACCTGTTGCTCCAGAGCATGGCGCAGTGGTCGATTAACATCGCCGTGGTCGCTGAGCCGTACTTTGTCCCGCCCAGGGATGACTGGGTGGAGGACCTGAACGGCTCAGTGGCCATAATTTCGTCGGCCGCCGCCGGTACCCCGTCCCTCGAAGGTGTCACGAGGGGACAGGGGTGCGTAGCAGCACGGTTCGGAGAGATTGTAGTAGTGGGAGTATACTTCTCTCCGAGCCGAACTCTCGCCGAGTTCCAGAACTCTTTAACAGAGTTGAGTGTCGTCGTCGCCAGAAACCATGCCTTCTCCGTGCTAGTGCTCGGGGACTTCAACGCCAAGAATTTGGCCTGGGGTTCCCGTTGCACGGATGTGCGGGGCAGGATGGTGGAGGACTGGGCTCTGGAAACAGGCCTGGTCGTCCTAAATCGGGGTTCTGTTCCTACGTGTGTGCGGATGCGGGGCGAGTCGGTGGTGGACATCGTTCGCCAGCCCCGCTCTGTCACAGCGTGTCATTGACTGGCGCGTCATGGAGGAGGTGGAGACCTACTCCGATCATCGGTATATCCGGTTTGAGGTCTCCACCCAGACCTCTAGCGCGCTGGTCCAACAGGCCCCGAGTGGTCCGCGGTGGGCGCTGAAGCAGCTGGACCGGGAGCTTCTCCTGGAAGCCTCGATCGTGCAGGCCTGGGTGTTTTCACCGGACAGGCCTGCTGACATTGACGATGAGGTGGAGTGGTTCCGGGAGGCCATGTCCGAGATTTGTGACGTGGCAATGCCCCGAGTCCGGCCAGGATGCGCCCGGCGTCAGGTGTACTGGTGGTCGCAGGAGGTTGGGGCGCTACGCAAGGCGTGCGTCGACGCGCGACACCGGTACACCAGGCACCGCAGGCTCCGCATCCGCCCTCCGGATGCGGAAACCACGGAGGTGGAGCTATACGAGGGGTACAGAGCGGCGAAGACCGCCCTCCAACAGGCTGTTCAGCGGGCCAAGGATATGGCCCGCGAGGAGATGCTGGAGACTCTGAACAGAGATCCATGGGGGCGCCCCTACAGAATGGTGCGGAATAAACTCCGCACATGGGCCCCCCCGCTGACGCAGAGTCTCCGCCCACAGCTGGTGGAGGAGGTGGTGAGCGCTCTGTTCCCTTCAAGGGGGGAGCATACTCTCCCGCCTATGGCTCCGCCACTTGCGGTGCCCGAAGCGGACCACGCGGACGACGACGACGACATCCCTGAAGTGACCGGGGTAGATCTGAGAGCGGCGGTAGGCAGGCTGAAGGCCAAAAATACCGCCCCGGGACCCGACGGCTTGCCGGGTAAAGCCTGGGTCCTGGCCTCGAGGGCTCTCGGGCCTCGACTGGAGGCGCTCTTAAGCACATGCATGGAGAGAGGCCAGTTTCCACTCCGTTGGAAGATGGGGAAGCTGGTCCTCATTCAGAAGCCAGGGCGCCCTGCGGACTCTCCGTCCGCATACCGGCCCATAGTGCTGCTCGACGAGGTCGGCAAGCTCTTTGAGAGAGTGATTGCGGGCCGCCTCGTCGGGCACCTGGTGAGGACGGGGCCGGATCTTGCGGAGTGCCAGTTTGGCTTCCGCAAGGGGCGCTCGACGGTGGACGCCATCATGCGCGTGAGAGCCCTCACGACGGGGGACGCGGTGTCCCGGGGTGGGGTGGTCGTGGCGGTGTCACTCGACATCGCCAACGCGTTCAACACCCTGCCCTGGAGCTGCATAGGGGAGGCACTCCGGTATCACCGGGTGCCGACTTACCTCTGTCGAATAGTCGGGGCGTATTTGACGGACAGAGCCGTCATCTACCCCGGTCGCGACGGGAATTGGAACCGGCGAGAGATGTCGTGCGGTGTCCCACAGGGATCGGTTCTGGGGCCGCTCCTGTGGGACATCGGTTACGACTGGGTGCTGCGGGCCGACCTCCCTGATGGCGTCAGCGTAGTTTGCTACGCTGACGACACGCTGGTCCTGGCGCAGGGGAGGTCGCATCAGGCGGCGGCCGACGCGATGACACGCGGGGTTGCGATAGTCGTGGAAAGGATCCGGCAGTTGGGTCTCGAGGTGGCATTGCACAAGTCCGAGGCCATGTCCTTTCATGGGCCCCGGTACGGGCCACCTTCGGGATCCCAATTGATGGTAGGAGGGGTTCACATCGGCGTCGAGACAACGATGAGATACCTGGGTATCGTCCTCGACAGCCGGTGGAACTTCGTCGAACACTTTCGACGTTTGTCCCCCAAACTGGAACGGACCGGGGCCGCCTTAAAGCGGCTCCTGCCCAACCTGAGGGGGCCAAACGCCTCCTGCCGGAGGCTTTACGCGGGGGTCGTGCGGTCCATGGCCCTATATGGGGCCGCGGTATGGGCGCGTTCATTGCGGCTGAGAGCAGCACACTACCTGAACGCGCCCCAAAAGGTGGTAGCCATAAGGCTTATCCGGGGATACCGCACGATCTCGGGCGAGGCAGCAAGCCTCCTTGCCGGACTGCCACCATGGGATCTGGAGGCGATAGTCCTCGCGCGCCTGTATGACTGGCGCGCGGAGGCACTACGTCGGGGGGAAACTCCGCACCCGCGGCAAATTGCTGCGGAGCGGACGGACCTCCGGCGCGGTCTCATGGTGGAATGGAAGGCGCGACTATCGCAACCCAGCGCAGGGCACGCCACGATAGCGGCGGTAAGACCCCTCTTTGAGGAGTGGCTAGAGAGGCGTCACGGCGCTCTCACCTACCGCCTGACGCAGGTCCTCTCCGGACACGGATGTTTCGGGAGGTTCCTGCACATCATCGGGCGGGAGGAGACGCCCGGGTGTCACCACTACGAGGATCGCCCAGAGGACACGGTGGAGCATACGGTGGAGGTCTGCCCCGCTTGGGCAGAGCACCGCCGTGTCCCCGTAGAGGCGAGCGGCAGCGGCGGCGACCTCTCGCGCCCGGCCCTGGTGCAAGCCATGGTCCGGGGCGAGAGGGAGTGGGAGGCGGTCACCTCCTTCTGCGAAGCAGTCATGCTAGCGAAGGAGGTGGCGGGATGGGCAAGGGAGAGATCCTCACGCCTCAGCCGCCGAGGGAGACGCTCCGGGCGTCGGGAGCCGCGTGACGACTCCCGGCCACCGTAAGCGCGGGCCTGCGGGCGGAGAGCAATGGGTAGCTCTCCGTCCGATCAGGACCAGGCCCGTGCCGGACGGCGCGTATGTGTTCCACGTGCGCCTCAAAGCCGAGAGGGCCGAAGCCTACCGGGGTAGCGGGATCGTCCGAAAGGGTTACCGCTGCCCTGGAACATAAAGGGCTAAGGAAGGAACACGGGTGGGTTTTAGTCGTCAGTAAGAGTCTGACACTCCCTTCTGCTCCACCCAGCCACCCAGAGCGGGAGGGGTCATTTGATGATTTCCCATCCTGAAAAAAAAAAAAAAAAAAAAAAAAAAAGGGCCTTACTCTCATTTAGTACCGTAACACGGTCACTTTATGAAGAATATTTCTCGAAAAAAATATATTTTTGGTAAGGTGGATTCGGGTAATTACGAAAGGATTTTTGAAGAGTTGGCGGCATGTTTATATTTTAACTAACACTCAGAATTGGTGGAGCTAATGGTCCCAATTTACGTCGCTTTATTTACTTGAATATACAGCCTAAAGCTCTATTTCAAAAACTTTTATAAATATCATTGATATTTATAGATACAAGTGTTTAAAAATCCTAATTATTTTTACTTTCTGCCGGTACAATTCCGAAGTATGTTCGGGTAATTCTGAATGACAGTTAAAAGTGGGTTTTATTTAGTTTGTGCATAGAAAACATATTTCTTTTTGGTTCAGATTTAATTCTCAATGAAATAGTTCTCGATTTTGACCTCTCAGTAGCCTAAACATAAATATGCGAAATTTGTATTTCGGAATTACCCTACAAGTTGTCTACGGTAGTCAAACTCTTAGTAAGTAGGTAAACCATTTGTACAAGTATAAAGAAGAATGAAATAAAAGTAAAATTTAAAAATAATAAAGTTTAATCAGAATGAAATGATAATGGAATCATTAACATTCAACTTAAAATATACAAAAGTAAGAGATACATTCACGTAAGCAAAATAAAATACTATTTATGATATTCTTAACAGACTTAAGTATTTTTTAAGCTAAAAAATACGATAAGTATTCCACTTTAAATAAAAAAAGAGGATTTTTTATAATTTAAAGTGAAATACCTATCGTATTATACAGGCTGTTTTTTTAAAGACCAGCCAAATTTAAGGATGTGGTACAGACCATCAAACTGAACAACTTTCTCCATGAGACAAATAGCGTAATCGCGAAAATTTTATCAACTGTCCCATAGAAAACTTCAATACCTACTCGACCTAAATGTATGGGACGGCTGAATTTTGATTCGCGATTACGATGTTGGTCCCATGGAGAAAGTTGTTCAGTTTGATGGTCTGTACCACATCCTTAAATTTGGCTGGTCTTTAAAAAATCAGCCTGTACAATCCATCGTTAACTTCTCGAACTGTATTAGTTATATCTTCTTGTGTGTACCGGGGTGTTTTCTTTTTTATGTATTTATTAGGCTTGATCCTGAAACAAAATTTATGTTTTTTTTTGTTTTTAAAGTTATGCGTGGTCAAACATATAAAAATATACCTACCTATGAATTGTAAACCTCCTCCTTTTTTTCGTCGGTTAAAAAAAAACAACTGAAAAAAGAAATTGCCTATCACATCAAACAAATCCTTTCATTTAACAAGTAGACAGCTTAAAATACGTTAGTGCACATTGAAAAATTGATGAAAAAGGAACTTATAGATTGAGAATCACTGACCATTTCTTTGTAAAATCAATGTCGGTCAATTCCGAATGGTTTATGTTTCAGAATTAGCCGAGTGGACTAATTCCGATAAAAACAAAAACCTTGAGCTAGGGTGTCCTAAATCTACTCAACAGTGCACTAAAACGAAAATCTATCGAATTAAATAACACCCAGTTAAATAACTTACCAGATTTCTTAATTATAGATCTTCGGGTAAATCCGATAAACCAAAAAAGTGCGCGAAATATCACTCGTTCAGAAAAATGTCGTTAAAACACCAAAATTCGCTCATAGCGCCTTGAGCCAACTGAAGCGCGGGGGTGGATTAAGATGACTGCTAGGTGAATGATGCTAGAGCAAAAAATATTGCCGCGAATTCGAGAAATTTGTAATTATTGGAATATCCTGATTTTCGGAGTTAGCCGAATGCACCTTATAGGTTCATGTACAACATTTCTGAAACAGGATTTTTTCGTATGGCTAATACTTTTCCCTTAAAAAATTTTTTAGCAAAACGCTATTTTTTCCTAATATTCCATATTACTTCTAAACGGCTTTGATGTTTGCAAATATTTTTACACTGAAAAATTGATGGTTAGAGGTACTATAGAAATGAAACAGCTTATGTAAATCAATCAACATTTGCAAAGAAAATTTCCCCACTTTGAGATTGAGCTTCAGAGGTGCTCTGCGCGGGCGCGCGCGGCAGTCGTGCGTTAGCACTGAGACGGGAGGGCTATGTCGCTCGCTGCTCCGCTCCGGCTATCGACCGACTACGCGCGTTTGCCTGTGTTAGTGCAAATATTTACGAACGAATTGTATCAGTGTGCGTTTATTGACTAGCTCGCTGCAGATGGCCCATTTCTATTGTGCGCGTCAGGACGCTTACGATAGCATACAAGTAGCTTATCTACTTAACTAATATTAAAATGAGAAAATATTGAATTTGATCAAAATAAAAGTCCAATATGGCAGCTGCGAAAATTTTCAAGTTTTTCATCATGGGTGTCGTTTTCATACTTTTCGAGGGTGATAAAGCCGATAGTGAGGTCAAAAAAAATCCAAAATGGCGGCTGCAAAATTTTTCAAATATTTCATCATGGGTGTCGTTTTCGTACTTTTCGAGGGTGATAAAGCCGATAGTGCGGTCAAAATAAAAATCCAAAATGGCGGCTGCAAAAATTTTCAAATATTTCATCATGGGTGTCGTTTTCATACATTCCAAGGGTGATAAAGCCGATAGTGAGGTCAAAAAAAAAATCCAAAATGACGGCTGCAAAATTTTTCAAATATTTCATCATGGGTGTCGTTTTCATACTTTTCGAGGGTGATAAAGCCGATAGTGCGGTCAAAATAAAAATCCAAAATAGCGGCTGCAAAAGTTTTCAAATATTTCATCATGGGCATCGTTTTCATACTTTTCGAGGGTGATAAAGCCGATAGTGAGGTCAAAATAAAAATCCAAAATTGCGGCTGCAAAAAAATTCAAATATTTCATCATGGGTGTCGTTTTCATACTTTTCGAGGGTGATAAAGCCGATAGTGAGGTCTAAATAAAAATCCAAAATGGCGGCTGCAAAATTTTTCAAATATTTCATCATGGGTGTCGTTTTCATACTTTTCGAGGGTGATAAAACCGATAGTGAGGTCAAAATAAAAATCCAAAATGGCGGCTGCAAAAAATTTCAAATATTTCATCATGGGTGTCGTTTTCATACTTTTCGAGGGTGATAAAGCCGATAGTGAGGTCAAAATAAAAATCGAATAGTCCGGGAGCCGAGTAGGCCGTCTTGCGACTGCCTACTGCCGCGCGTATTTGTATGAAGATTTTGTTTTTTGTTAGGTATGTTAATTTAGTGAGTTTCATAGTTGGGCACGCACACTACAATGTAACTAACAGGCCTATGGTGATTTATCGAGGTAGGCACTGCTTATATGCCTTTATGCAATACACGCCACTGACTAATATACTCTGAGTATTCGCGCGCGGCTGTTACGCACGAACGCGGAAGGTTTATCTACTGAGCGGCCGTAGGTGATTATTTCAAGGTCACTAACGAAACATGATACTGTTACTTTACTATACTATAACAGTGGTAACAGTTTTCGTAGTTCAACTGTTACTTTTGACGTACGATTAATAGTAAAAAAAATCTTTTTACATGAAAAACACTTAAAAAAAACACTTCAAAGTGAAAAATGACTTTATTTCGGAAGTCGATGTCTTTGGTTTTGAATTTACGTTTTTTGCTACAGACTTCCGAAATAAAGTTATTTTTCATTTTGTAGTTTTTTTATGGAAGTCGGTTATTTTTTTTTTCGCAAAAAATAATTAATTTGCACATTTTAGTTGTGGCACCTACCGGTCACAAATTAGAATACCACTACCTGCTATGTAAATAACAATGACAGGAAGAAAGTTGATTATAACATCATCTGATTGGCTACGGAATCCTAAAAATGCCATTTAGGTACAGTGCTAGTTAGGTAGGTTTATTACTGATTTATAATAATTCAAATTGATGAAACAGGTTCTCATTTTTATAAAATCTCATTTTTATGTAAGTCCTCCTAAGAAGACCTACAGTCTATGCAAATAAAATGTTATTCCATTCCTAAGAAAATACTCGATATCATTTTTAAAGTTTTACCCCCGTCGGGAACTAAGTTCGTTCTCACGTATGATTATAAAACAAAATCAAAAAAATGAAAAAAATCTAATAAATAATGTCCAGTAAAAACATAAAATATACGTAACATAAATATCAATCTATACAAAATATATCAGCCTTGCCTCCGCCATTCCCTTCTGGAATCGTAGGCAAAAATGGCGACCTGCGTGCGGCATGTCTGCGTCTCCGCATATTCTTTGATCGTCGTTTTAGTGCAGCGCGCCACCGCGCGCGTTTTACGTATTCGGGAGTAGAGCGTTTAGCTCCGCCCACATGCACAAGGTCAGCGAGCCCTATATACACCTTAAACCTCCTGATCTATTTTTTAAACCATTAGTCTCCCATCCGGGCAAAATTTACCGTGACCTACCTGGAAAACCGTAAATAGTTTTGTGCCCAAGTAGGCCGCAGAAAGGACAACCTCCACAAGTGGGGGTTCATGGAAGGCTTAGACCTCCAGTGTGTATGCGGTGTCTCTCCGGGAGGGGTGAGGTATAACACAGCGATTAGCGCACTTCAGAGCCGCCATAAAGTTTGAATCGAGCTGTAGGTATACTCGATCTTTGTCTAGTTTAATTTAAGTATTAGTAAAAATCCTCAACGTTATGGTATAGGTACTTTGTAGAGGAACAATCAATAAAAGATTCTCATTCAGTAATCAGTTCATATACTTAAATAAATATGTTATTTACATTTTGTAAAGGAATGAACGTTGCCCTTAAATATTATCTATTTGAATTCAAAACATCGCTTAAATAACTACTAGGTTGGCCTTTGTGACGGGTATTTTGTGATTTTCTTGAGAAATCTCCGCGTGGTTTTTTATCGTCGAAGTCATCAATATAATTAGCGTCGTCAACTGAGTATTCTTTAAAGCACTGGTTTAATAGTTTATCAGGCTCGTCTGTTTTACTTTTGCTTTTCTTCTTGGATTGGTAGCTGAGCGCGTCTTTGTCGAAGTCGAGGGGTACAATGCCTAGCTCGCCGCTGTAACGGTTTTTGGCAACTTGTAAGTACTTTTTGCCGCGGACTGCTGTTAGTCGTTTGTCCTGTAAATAAAATTAAAAACTCTTAACATTACCACCAAGCTGCGTTCCAAAACGGGTATAACAGAAGTAGCCTCATGTAGGCAGATTGGGCGGATCACAGCCGCATGCACGATGACTGCTGGGCAAAAGTCCACACAATGAGTGAAGTGAGTGCCTGAAGATGGACGACGGCGCCGAGGTCGGCCCAGAAAGCGGTGGCGAAACGATCTGGACGCGTACCGCGTGGTCTAGTTATAGGTGGCTCGGGAAAAGAGTTCCTGGGGGAGGCCTTTGCCCAGCAGTGGGACAGTAAGAAAGGAAAAAAAACATTACTACTACTTGCACAAGCGATGGAATTTATAATTAAACAATTTATGAGGGTGTGCTTGGTTCGCATGGTAGGCACTATACTTAAGGTTGAAACTTTTCGTTCATGAATTTTACCTGTATTATGAGAACGTTATCAGCTTCCTGCGAAGCTTTCGCGCTGCCAAATATAGAGCTCGTTGACAAATCCTCTGACTCACGTTCCTGAGAATAACACGACATATTGTTTATTGTTGGGCTTGAGGTTTGTGGTTATTGCTTTAATCACCAAACTTCAACACAAATCCAAATATTGTCACTAAAATTATATTCACTTATTACATACATGACATTGAATTATAGACTTTATAATCAGTGTGTTAAAGCGCACAATCGAGCGCTCTCGTGGATACCTAAGGAACTTTCTGACATCTGTGCAAATTTTCGTAGAACTTTGCACTTTATAGCAATTCAAATAAAGTTTATTAGTCAATGACTAGCTGACTGTACAGCTGTACTGACCTTTCTAGGATGCATAACGAGCGTGACGTGGCAGTGTCGCGCGGTCGCGAATGTTCGGAACGCGGCGATGACGCCGTCTTGTCGGTGGTAGCGGTCGCCGTCGCGGTCTTCGCCAAGTCCTAGCATGAACTGCACGTTGTCCACTACAACGTGCGAGATGTCGTGCATGTACCGCGCGTGCTCCACTGCCTACACAATTTAGAAAAGGTGATTAAATTATTTTATAGTTGTTGCAAATCAGGTAGCTTTTACTAACATCGACATAAGGTTTAAATTAGTAAGACCGCTGGGCAGACCAAGTAACCGCCCTCACTGGACTCTGTTACGACCGCCTTGAGAAAAGCCGAGAACTGAACGAAGTGGAAGAACATCGTACATAAAAGCACGAAGGCGTTTCAGGGACACGACCTTCAGTAATGAAGTACGCGACCAAGAAGAAGGTTTAAATTACAATGATTGTTGCGCGTTCGTGAATTATAATTATGATCAAACTTCAGTTACAAGGTAAGTCATTAATTATCTTTCTTTCACGCCCTACCTCCATAACGACTTTGATGGGCTGCTGCCCATGGAAGGCCAGGTAGTAGATGGGTAGTTTCTGGAAGTCGTCGGCATATTTGTTGAAGTCCTGCAGGTTCTGCTCCAGGGGTACTCCGGCGTACTGCTGCAGCATCGTCCGCGCTAAGCGGGAGTTACGGATCTCGAAGCTACCCCATAAGGTGTTCACCTGGTTTTATAGAAAAAATAATAAGTGGTTTTTTTATATTTTTCTTGTGAAACATCTACTGGCGCATAAGTCGTGACTGCAAACGGCATGACGCTCTCTTATGCCGTCATGCCCACTCTCTTTTCTATGTTTCACATCTGCCAGGCGTCCCGTGCAACCATATAAAAAAAATATATATCTTAAGATGAAGGAAGAAAAGTTAGTATTAGGATATGCTATTGTCAATTGATATCATCATTTTAAAGGGCGTCCACTGCTGGAAATGGTCGCCCTTAAACACAACGCTGTTGCTGGACATACACCTAGGGGCGTAGGAACTCTTGATGCACCTTGGATGGTATGCAATAGGATAACTTTGATGACCATTAGAAGTCGAAAGAAAAACATGGTTACAGAACTCTATAAAAAAAACTTTTCTCACCCCTTGCTGAGCCAAGTCCAAGGATATTTCCGCACATAGCGTGGTCTTTCCGCAGCCGGTGGGTCCGGTTAGCACGGTCAACTCTCCGCGTCGGTGACCACCCAATAGACGAGTCAGCGCGGGAAAACGACGCCATTTTATACCACGTACCTGATAGAAACAATTACGAGAGGAGTTCGGGTTTTCGAATTTGTAATAGTGTTTGTTGCAACTTCCGTTATGTGGTTTTCTTCGTCTTTTTAGGCTTTACTGTTCGACTAGGTCAACCTCGGAATGAGAGATGATAAGCTGGAAACTAGTACACCTTCATTTTGGAGTTCTAAAAGTTGTCTTAATAGTCTCATATTCCAGTCAGGACTATCAGTCTCCTTTTTCTACGCAAACTATGAAAGCAGTTGCTTGCTAATGCGAGCTTGTCCTTTCGGTAGAAGTCCGTGTTGTCCAATTAATGTTAGTTTCACCTAAACCATTATTAACTTTATCCTAGTTTATATTAAGTTGATTTCAGAATCAGTAGTACTGCTGAAAAGTCGTATAAATGTTTGAAGTTGTAGCGCAAACTGAATTTTATGTCTGTGTATTAAAGTTTGTTTTCAAAAACATATATTTGTTTACATATTTTGATGTTTGGAAACTTAATCGATCACGCAGTATAGCGTTCTATGGGAACCACTCGGGGAGACGATGAGGCGGTATGTTATTTACGGTGAATTTCTGACGTACCCTATCAACATTGGTGACTTCAAAGTATACGTCATCTCGCAGGGCTGCGAAGGTGGTGATAGACCGGTGAGCTGCGGGCTTCGCCTCAGATACCAGCGTCTTCAGCGATAGGTTTGCGTCCGCAGCCTCCGACGCGGTCACTAGGCCGTCTGTAGGTCTAGGGACACACACTATGTTTTGTTTTTTCATGATAAAGAGATTACAATAGACCAATCAGTTATCATCATCATTATTATTTAGCCGAACGACATTTCTCAAGCATTGCCACAAATACTGATCCTGCGCTTTCCGCATCCAGCGGATTCCAGCGACATTTACCGGGCCGTCGGACCACCTTGTGGAGGACCAACCCGTCCTGCACCGTCGTCACTCCAGGCCGATTTCTCTTTCTCTAATCTGACTACAATCACCTTGCTTGTCTTAATCTTTGTAGGTAACTCAAACTATGTTTAAGTATCTTCTTTAATCTTTGATAAAAGAAAAAAATAAAATAGGTACCATCGATCCGCATTGAAGATGTACCTACCTGACAAATCGGCATCTGTCCTCGCCTAGTTTTTCTGCTACGGCGCGCATGTTGTCCCAATCGCCCCACAAACATAGCTTTTGATACGCTTCGAGAGTTGGCAATACTATGGGCGGCAAGCTGCAGTTGCTCAGCCAGATCAGTGTTCCTAAAATAATTGAATGTTAAATGTGCTCTAAAAAACAAATTATTATTATTTGCAGAGATCATTAATAAATCTACTGAGCCTGTTCCAGTCCACGGCTGGACATAAACCTCTCACAAGTTGCGCTACAAACATCAAGCATAACCCAATCGCATTATTATGGTCATCGGTCCATCTAAATGGGAACAGTTTTACATCAACAATTCCTGTACACCTGTTTTTAAATATGACTCATTGTAACAATTTCCTCACTAAAAACCGTAGTCTTAGCTGTCTTAGTGAGCACGGATGTAAAAATAGCGCGGCGGGATTTTATCGCGCGGTGGATTTTCAACTCTCGGTGTTGAGCCGAGCATTGAGAATCAAACAGAGCGCATCCCAGCGCGTCAAAAAAACACACTTGGATTTTCTATTCTCGGCGCTAAGCAATGTGTTAAATAACTAGTGCGCGAAAAAGAATCACCGCGGGAAAAACGCGTCTATGCGAACCTGCAGGGTAATTGCGAAACACGCCATCAGTTGGAATGGCTTTCATTTTGACAGTTCACCAACATGCATTGCATTTACGTTGTTGAGCAGACGAATTTTTCGAGCTTATGAAGCAATGGATTAGCAATATCCTTCAAAATGATTAAAATTATGATTTATAGTGTGTTTCGCAATTAGGCTGCTGGGCTTACAGAACAAGCCCAGGTCATCCCTAGAATTTTGAAAGCAAAATTTTCCAAATGTATTTACCAGGAATTTTCTGAGCAGCTAAATGTAATACATCTTGTATGGTTGGTACGAGTACAGCTTGATCACTACGGCTAACCTTCGGCACCCTGCAAGAGAACAGGCCTGCGGTGTGAAGCCCGTGGGTTTCAGCCTCCTCCTCTCTCCCTGCTTGTACTTTACGGTAACCTACCACTTTGTCTAGTGAGTTTTTTAGAGGGAAGTATAATACTGTGTGGTCAGGTGAGACTCTTACGTCGGATAATATTTTGTTGGCTTCAGGATGAAACTGGAATAAATAAAGATTATTAATTGTTTTGATTGAAATGAAATATATATTTCTGTAAGAAGATCATATATGACACTTAACTCGTAAATTTCTCTGTTAATATTTAAAAAAAGAATGGCACCAGCATTTCCTATCTGATTACTATTGAGAAGAAATGCCGCAACCAACTCAGAACTCATGGTCTCTAAAGTTCAAACATAATATTATTAAGATACTATGTGAGTCTAACAATACAGGGCTATTGGCTTTGGCACACATCTTTTAGTAAGGTTTTTTGTTTAGCCTTTTCTGTCCCACCGCTGGGCAAAGGCCTCCCCCAAATCCTTCCAGGAACTCTTTTCCTGCGCCACGTTAAACCAGCCCTCGCGGTACGCGTCCAGATCGTCTCGCCATCTGTTTCTGGGGCGGCCTCGGCGGCGCCGTCCATCTTCAGGCACCCATTGTGTGGAGGCTTTTGCCCAGCGGTAAAGTAAGTTAGTAAGGTTAGGAATGTTATTTTCTTATCTGCTATTCATTAGTATTTAATTATTTCAATTCTTTTAGATTAGATTGTAAAAGTAGGTGAGTAGATAATGCAATGTATATGAATAATCTTTTGTCTAAATCTACAAGTACAGATTAAAATATATTTTAGTAGCACACTAGATTATGATTTAATTTCATGAACTGAACATTTCATTTGATAAAATACTTACTGGAAATTCAAATAACCTAAATAGATCTAACAGTTGAGTTTCATTCAATTGTGTGAATGATGTGGTGTCTTTAACTATTTTTTGCCAATCTTTCTGGAATTCTTCGGATTGCTTTTGGCATTTTTCAATAAAGTCTTTAATGGTTGCTTCAACTTTAGCTTTTTTGACTAGTCTCTCTAATATATTCCAATCTCCATGTACATTGCATTTGGGACAAAGAAAGTATCCTGAAATACAAAAAATGGTGTTGAAATATTTTCTGGTTACATCAGTTACCCACTGTTGTTGCTGCTATTGTTCCCACTGCTGGGACACAGGCCTCCTCTCTGTGAGAGGGAGTGGGCCTTAGATGGCATATGTCTTCGAATTATTGGTCCCAGGACTGTATGCCGGTTTCCTCATGATGTTTTTCTTCACCATTTTGAGAGCAGTGGTGATGAAATTATTTACACAAAGTAAAGCATTTGGCTGGATTGGAACCCACGACTGACCACCCGTAATTCGTAGCCGTTACCACTAGGCGACCATCCTTCTATCATGCCATATGGCAAAGATGATTTTCTAACTTTTTCATTTCTTTGCCCATACAGAGAGAGAATAGGCGATATATTTTAGTAACAAAAACAAAACAATATTATATATGCTGATCAGGAAGATAAGACTACAACTAATAATCTAGTCTCACAACAACAAAGTTTGCCAATTAGGGCAATGTTTCCTGAAAATCATTGAAATAATTCGGTGCTCCTGAACTTTTAGGCCACCCATCTTACTCTGTAGCTGTACAGCTGTACTGGAAGATTATGAGACTTCATTTAAATTAAGGGTTATTTCGGAGCCGAGTAAGGTTATGTTTACAATATTTTTATCATACTAACCTGTCGTTTTGTTCACATATACTTTACTATCCGCACATTTCTGGTCGCCAGAGCATATGGAACACTTTGTCGTAAGTGCCGTGAACCCGTCCTGTACCGCTAAGCCTTTTTGTCGTAATAACTTTCGAATATCGGTGGTTGTTATCTTCGGTATATCATTGAGTCCTACATTATGTATTTTTCTATGATTACACCCACAACTGTGCCCATTTATGAAAGATTTTATGGCACTATGTCTAGAAATTTTAATATAATTAAGCATTTTATCAAAATTTTTGTAAAACTTACTCCGCTATAATCATAACATAACCTAAAATAAAAATGAGTTTTTGACAGCTGACAGATAAACAAAACAAAACAACGCTACGTTCTACGCATGAATGTTAGATTTAGTGATGGGCAACTCATCAATTTTATTTGAGTATGAGGGAGCCCCTCAATTTACCTCGAGAGGTCCTCACGAGTTACTCCTCATTTGAGGCGAGGAATCGTATGACGGCGTAATCACCTCAACGACTCGTGAGCCCGAGCCGAACTCAGACGAAGCTCCGAGGGAGTGCGGCGGGCGGGTGCAACGACGACTCACGAGTACTCACGAGTCACGACTCTCCGATAATCCGATTATTAATTCACGTCTTCACACTCACCCACATCATTTTCTTTCGCGCATAAATTTTAGACCGCCAAAATAAACGAATCAATGATACTTGATTACCAATCTAATGCTAATGCTCTTAGAGTTCATATTAATAAACTATAACTGAACTAAAAATATTTTATATTATACCGATGCGGACGAATTTTTTGATTCCAAATGAGCTCCTGCCTTTTTCTATATTTTTTCGTATTATATATATAATTGTATTTAGTATATATTAGTGTTAATTTGTTCTTGTACAGTATTACTAGTTAGTAAATAAAATAGAATGTACTAATAAATGGCGAATTATACCGTAAAGTGGGGCTATTTGGTATGTTTTTTTTATTAATCAGTCTTGTACACAAAAACTAAGATTATGAGCTTAGACAATTTTTTTTACGACTATTTTCATCAATACCTTCCAGAGAAATGCAAAGTATTTATATATTGAACTTAGATACAGAGATATTTTTTTTCAAAAGTGCTATTCCAAATATCGCCGGTTTGGGGCTTTTTAACATCGGCATAATCTTAACCTTGTTTTTCACCTCCATTTGTACCTGTTTCAATTTAAACAGGTTTTGCGATATTTGGACCAACAGATGGGTAGGTATACGGTCTTTTATTATAACATAACTTTTTAGTTTAATTTGAAATAAAAAGCCAAATATTTAGTACCTATCGTAAAATTTATTATGAAATAAGCGAAGCGCCAATTAGGGGCTATTTGGAATCCAAAGTGATTCTATTCAAACAATTATACTATTTATATTTATTATGATACGGTGCAAAAGATTTACCCTTTCTGGAATTAGTGTATTTCCATTGGTAAATACGCACCACATTTCCGGAACTGTAATAATATTTAAAAAAATAAAAAATAAAAGCTTCCCTTTAAATTTATACTTGATGTTTAAATAATAGACGTTTGGGGCTATTTGAGACAGCGATCTTAAACTTAATAAAACTAAAACACACAAAACAGTTGTTATTTGGAATCCTATTTTTTGTGTTTTGTAGAATGGGGCTCTTTGGCACAAGTTTGAGACTTGTGCCAAAGAGCCCCATTCTACAAAACACAAAAAATATGGCATCTAAAACAGGTTACAATACAATGGAAAACATCAATAGAATCCCAAGAAAACATAGTTCTACATGAACGAACTCATTTTCTACTTATCTTTAGAATGTTGGCATATCAACTGGAAGTAAACTACGTACAAATTAACTCGATTTAATCAACTTTTTTCGAAAATGTATCTAGCCATTTCCGTAGACTTTGATACCCTCTAAATATCGCCGGTGGCACTGACATTAGATTAAGTATTGCCGTTTGTATCACTGACTCTGGGAGGGCCACCATCAGGGATTTTAATTTGGATAACACAAAAAATTAGCCGCTAATTAGTCGAAATTTGTCGCCAAATATCAGAATTTGTCGGTCACTGGTTCAAAAGATATAAGGTTTTATAGGTGGCCGATCTGGAGAGAGTCTCCCCAGCAGGGCCACATTTATATCTCGAAAACTAGGGTACCTAGTGAAGATCTGTTTTCTCCCATATTTTGTCGCTAATTAGTCGCAATTTGTCACCAAGACACAGATTTAATCGGGTCTTAGTTTAGCAGATATAATGAGTTCAATTAGTAAGGTATAGTCCAAGAGCTAGATCGAAACAGCTTGTACCACTGTATGGGGAAATTGAATTCTTTAATATCTTTTTAATTACTCACCGACTGAATCTGTGACTTGGTGACAAATTCCGACTAATTAGCAACAAAATATGGGAGAAAACAGATCTTCGCTAGGTGCCATAGTTTTTGAGATATAAATGTGGCCCTGCTGGGGAGACTCTCTCCAGATCGGCCACCTATAAACCCTTATATCTTTTGAACCAGTGACCGACAAATTCTGATATTTGGCGACAAATTTCGACTAATTAGTGACTAATTTTTTGTGTTATCAAAATTAAAATCCCTGATGGTGGCCCTCCCAGAGTCAGTGACACGGTTCAATATTGAAATTTGAGTAACTCTTTCAATTTGCGATCACGAGTACCTCAAACGATGTGCCTCATGAGTGAGGGACACATCACTAGATAGATTACCAGCGTCCGCAGCTTTCAGCATTTTCAGTCTCGTTTTTTTTTTAATTTGAAGCTCGCTCAAGTTATTGGTTTCAGGGGGCTTACCACCAACTCTTATAGCAGGGCAGAAGTTGAACTGTACTGTTTTTTGTTCTATGACTAAGAACAAAAAAGCAGTGCAGTTCAATTTCTGCCCTGCTATAAGAGCTGGTGGTAAGCCGCCCAGGTATTTACTAACTCAGTGTGCATTATCTTTTTTCTACGATACTAAGCATACGGGTTATTAATACAATCTAGAAGTTAAGATCATTAATCAAGTTCTTCTTCCTAGCACGGTGGGCTGTGCTGGAGCGGCTGCTGCTGGTGCAGAAAACCTCAAACGGCGAAAATATTCCAATCTGATTGGGAGCTATATGTTCGAGCCATTTGGGGTTGAAACACTAGGGCCATGGGGTCCGATTGCCAACTTTTTTTCGAGATATCGCCAAGCGGTTAGTCGACTCTTAACGTGACCAGAGGGCTGGCCTGTTTCTTGGCCAAAGAATTATCATCGCCATACAACGTGACAATGCTGCCAGCCTTTTGGGCACTGTTCCTGTTACAGCGATGCGGACGAATTTTTTGATGCGCTATGATTATTTTGCTTATTTTTTCACATATACATATCATTATTTTAAACGTTAGCTTATATACTTAATGTAAATATCAAGTTTCAGAAGTGATTATTTTATGTATGAACTGCATTTGTAAAAAATATTGAAGTTTATAAAATACCCTTAAGAAAAGTTCAAAGTGCAATATGCGATATTTATAAAGTATTTCTTATTTCCATCATTTTATATAATCATAAACTCTTTTAAGATCATAATGTCTGTCGCCAAGGGTAGGTTACCTAATTATCGAAGTAAGGTTTTTTTCAATCAATAAAACAACAACAATCTTCTAAATTCTCCTTATAATAAACATAAATGACAAACTATTTACAATTAACTTAAAACTAGTGGTTGTGACTTCGTCTAATTGTACTAGAGTAATAATAGATACATCCAACTTGTTTTGTTGATTTATAAACATTTTATGATCACAGGATAGTAGGTCTAAAGCCGATCCGTGATAAAAGCCTCGTATTCTTGGTAAATAAAAGTTTCAGTACATGTTGCACGCAAACTGTGTGTAGTGTTGCCAGCAGCGTGTTATTCCAGCAACATCAAAATATATTACTGTGACAATATTGCGCAGCTTCTTTTTACCATGGACATACGTCCCAAGTCTGGAACTGCTAAATTAATGTCGACTACGACGGGCACAAAACAAACTATAGCACTCACAAAATAAGATCTGTCTACTAAATAAAAAATAAATACAATTGTAATTTCCCTAGAATTCGATTATTATAATGCGTGGATCAAATTACGCATTAAAAATACGCAGTAAAATCAAAGTAACTGCTGATAAAATATCTTCAATTTGTCATCACACTCATATATGTGTTTGTCTATCAAAATAGGTACATTTTTTATGCTAGGACCACATCATAGAATTCTCAAAACAATGCATTTCCACACTGAATAAATGTAAAAATATATTCTATTGGTATCGGGTACCTTATTTCAAACATTCCAATGTTCGCATGTTCGCTGAGAAAACTATAATGTAGTTCTATTTTTATTAACACTCCTATTTCTGAAAACCTGATCAAATTTCCAATTTCAGCTGTTGTCAAATCTAACATAACAGGTACAACGGTACAGTATTTTTATATCACACACAGGTACAGTATTTTTATATATTATCAAGTGAACAAACACGCTGTGAATGTGTGTGTAAGCGCAGCTCCCCTTGATACCGTCCGAGACAATGGCGAAGTCTGAAGTGTACGTGAGTTATTTGCTGACGCTACCCGACTACACTTGGTTACCACAAGTAAAGCGCGCGTCGCTTCGAAAGATAAAAATACTATGTAAGGATCGTTTGGCGAGTGGCCGAAATCGGAATTGAAACCGCCTTCTCCTTTTTCCAATATAATTTCTGAAAATGTCATTCAGGCGGCCAAAAAATATTATATCACTCTTACTTGAGATTTGTTAATAGATTAATTGATGAAAAACTTGGCCAGGGGGCTTACCACCAGCTCTTATAGCAGGGCAGAAATTGAACTGTACTGCTTTTTTGTACTAAGTCATAGAACAAAAAAGCAGTGCAGTTCAACTTCTGCCCTGCTACAAGAGCTGGTGGTAAGCCCCTTGCCTTTCAGAAACGGGGTGTTAGCCTAAAAATATTCTTAAATAAGTAGCCGTTTATGTGTTATCGTGTATGGACGGCATATCACATTTCAATGGTCTTATATTGGATTTAGCAGTCGTGTCTAAATTGACTGAGGTTATCTCACAAAATAGACCTTTTTCTAAATATTCGAGATGGATATCGAAAAGTAATATGGCAAAGAGATATAAGTGAATTCCTCCGTTCCGTTCCGATTAAGAATCAAAAGAGAAGAGAACATACAGACTTCAAAATACACAACAAACAATGTGCATCTCAGTCAATGTAAACACGATATAAAAAGTATCTCTTTGTTTTTGGTCCATTATGAGGCACCCTTCGCGACTAGCGCAGGCGTTTGTCGAACGCAGGCGCTTTGCAAAAGCGACAGTAATGCCGCGTTAACTCGTATTTTGCGTCACGTAGAAGACGTTACTACAATACCTAAACGACAGTGGTGTTGTCACGGCGTTAGTGTCACGTTCAAGGCGCTCACTAGGCAGCACGTCGCGACATGGCACAGCAAAGCGTTACCATTTGTATGCTGAAACCTTCCGCAGCATACAGCAGCTTTTCGCGGAATAATCAAGTCCCCTTGTGACGAAATCAACGAAATGCGAGTGCTAAGAGTATATAAATAAGATTCAAAATCATTTCCGCTTACAAAAACCCTTTGCGACGCCATGCAGCGCCGTGCCGCCGGCTTTTATGTTCAACGAACGCCTTCACTCAGTGCGAAGACTCTCTTATTCGTAATGTGACGATAGTGTCGGGAGTAACCCGGCAGGGTGTCGACGACTCGTCAACAATATTTAAGGTTGTATGACGTTAATTACTTCTAATATGGCGGCTGGTACTGTTGCCTCTGTAAGTGTTGTACAAGCGGCCCCTGCTGTTGTTGTTGTTGCATGGCCAGCATCTGTTGTCGCATGCGTTGTTGGTTCATCTGTTGTTGGTATTGTGAGCTCTGCTGGTTTTGCATGCCGCGAGGGTATGGCGGTGCTGGGCCACCCATGCCGCCCATTGTGACGTTTGGTGCTTGCTATAAGACAATTTTTTTTGAGACGATAGTTATTAAGATTTGGGATTGGGGTGATTAATTGGTTGATTTTAAAGTGGATAAAAAGCAAGTTTTTGTTATAACGAAGTTCCTCAAAACTTCTTGTGCTAGGAGTTGACTGGTAGAAAAAGTTACATGAGGAAAAAGCGTTATGCCCCCTCCCATGCAACTTTGTCTCTCTGTGTCTGTATCTTTCTATTATATAAGAGTGTGTGTGTGTGCGAGTATCGTGTAAGATATTTCGTCCCTGACTGGGGTCCCCTGACGTTTTTTATTTAATTAAAATCACTGTTGCTTTACTGTCGGGCGATACTGTTATTTGTAAATAAAACCTTAATACCTAATGAGTAAAGCCGATTTTCTTTTGCAATGTTAATTCAATGGGACATCAGTAACCATAAATCATTATTATTTTCTGTACTAACCTGCATGTACGGCGGTCGAGCAGCGTTCTGTCTCTGCTGCGCTAGATACGCTTCTTGGCTTGCGCGACTACCCATCATGTTCTAAAGAGAACCACAATACATTAGAAACTTTATCACAATCACGATAAAACAAAATACAGATTACATAATATGGGATAAAAATGAACTCATTGGCACCCTTCCAGGGGAAGAATAAATTTTTGTACGAAAGATCTATTTTCGGCATTATTTAATCCTATATTTTACATATTCATAAGTACTTTCACCTTCTGGAAAGATTTATATTGGGTTTAAAGTAAGCCGGTAGCTATTAAATACCTGTTGGAATGTCTGTTGTCCAGGGAACCCTCCCATGGAGTTACCACCCTGCGGTCCCATAGAAGCGGCTTGGCTGCTCATGGCAGACATACCGCCACCTTGCCCCATCTGGGCCATCTGTCCCATAGGCTGGCCCATCTGTGCCATGCCCTGGCTCATCTGTCCCATTGACTGCGGCATCTGCGACGGCTGACCGACGCCCTGGCTCATTTGACCTACGCTCTGACCGATGGAGTTGACGCCTTGGCTCATTGGGTTGACTTGCTGGCCCATTTGGTTGACGCTCTGGCCCATTCCCTAGATGATGGATATGAATACAATAAACATAGAGCTTGGAGTGCTACTGAAGAGAAGGAATGAGCAGTTTAGGAAACATTCTCTTTCAGTGTATTTTGTTTTGTGTGTGTATTTGAGACCTTTGCGAGACAAACGGCAATGACAACAATGTGGCTCATGTGGTAAAGATTTCGTCTAGCATAGACAAACAAGATGAAGATTTGGTCTAGCATAGACAAACAAGATGAAGATTTAGTCTAGCATAGACAAACAAGATGAAGAAGAAAGAGTGGGATAATGTAATTTAATAATATAACCCGCTCCAGACACTTATTGAAAATGGCGGACAAACAAATGAGCTTCATATGCTCTTTCACTCACACAGTATAATGTGAGAGTAAAAAAGGTGTTTAGGGTCGCTATTTTTAATTGCAAAGAGATAGAAAGACAACCATACCTGGTTCATCATTTGCTGCTGGCCGCCCTGCATCATCTGTTGCCCATAGCCTCCATACCCCTGCTGCATGCCAGCGTACTGTCCTCCAAACATCTGTCCGCCCATGCCGCCCATCTGACCACCGGCCATCTGACCTGCGCCCATTTGCCCAGCGCCCATCTGGCTGGCAGCCATCTGACCACCGCCCATCTGACCGGGCATTTGCACTCCGCCCATTTGACCCATCGGGCCCATACCGCCCATTCCTCCCATTGGGTTCATTTGTCTGGATAATTAGATGAATAAGTAATAATGTGTGGAAATAAGAAAAACACCTTAATTTTATGATCATTGTAGCGGTATCTACTACGCCACATGCGAACAACGCGTCATACTGACGTCACGCAAATCCTGCATCTCGCAAGCAGAGTTTACCGCGCAATTAGCATACATACAAACTTCCCGACATCAGTCGTGGGGCAATTGCCCGCCAGACACAACAGCCGTCTGGCCGGAGGAACTTTACACCCTGTTCCTTATACCTCTAAAATCATCATAATACAATTGGTTGTGAAGTGTGATTTTTCTACATGCAAAATCTTAGCCTTGGAAGATGTCGAGGCATAAGAAGAACTAAATAAACTATGTGTGATAAAGTGAGGAAAATGCGAATCTGGCCACTGTATGCTCTAGTATCGGAGGGCGTGCAGACTGTGGGTCAAGTTTGCACAGAATCTTATTAACTTGTTTAGGGCTGATTTTTCAATCGACAGATAATTTATATTCGTGGAATAAAATTGACGCCTGACAGTTTTTGTATGGAAGAACTGTCAAACATTCAAAATTATTCCTCGGATAAAATTATCTGGCGTTGGAAAAATCAGCCATTTATGACATAAGATAGTTTAAAGAAGATGAAATGTATTTTAAGAAGTCTACACGTTTCTTCTAATACAAATAATCGTAATCTTTAGATTCAAACTCAGCGCATAATAAAGGGTAAGCTACTTACGCGGTCTGCATAGCGCCCATCTGGTTGGGCTGCATCTGTCGCATGGTCTGTCGCGGGAAGGGCGCGCGGCTGTGGGGCGCGCCCGGGTAGCCGCCGCTCTGCTGCGAGTTGGAATGCAATGCATTTTTGTAAGTACTTTAATGAGCATAAACATAATTCTGCGATTTCGACCTTTGGAGCTAGATCTGCTAGTAACATGATTCAAAATAAAGATGATTTGTAAGAAAAAGTAACAATTTTTTTCAAAACGCGGCTTTTGTCTTACATACTGACGCGCAGTCGCTCTGAAGTCCGATCATAAAACCACCATGTTTAATTAGGACTTATTTACTTTACTTTTGACGCTAACATTGTGTGGGGAACATGTAAGATATGGAAATATTTTAGTAATAACAATATGTAGTACATACATTGACCTGCATCTGCGTCATCTGGTTGAAGGGTACTCGTTGTCGCAGCATGTTGCTGAGCGCCTGCTTGGACTGGTTGTTGGAGGGCGGCGCCGCGGCCACGCTGCGGGGACTCACGCCGGCTGCGCAACCATCATCGTCATTTATAACTATACAGGGTATAAGGGACATCGACGCACAAATTGATATCATGAATTCAGTACATGATTCTAGACCCAACAGAGTAAAAATTTTGCGTCGGTTTCTAAAATTATTATCTACTAGGTGCGCCTCGCGGTTTCACCCGCGTAAGTTTCGATCCCGTGGCAATATCGGGATAAAAAGTATCCTATATGTTAATCCTGGTTATAAACCATGTGTGCCAAATTTGTAGTATGTCGATAAAAAGTACACAGCACAGAGCATATTTCCTCACGACAGCGTGTACTCACCAGGCGGGTTGTAGTAGTTTTGTCCTGGCGGCGGGAACCACTGCTGCTGCTGCTGCATGAACTGCGGCTGCTGCGCCGGCTGCGGCTGCATGCCGCCCGCGCCCACGGCACCCGGCGTCGGGACGCCGTTCGTCTGTGTAAAAGGAGGGTATTATAGTTCGCCTATACTGAGAGTTCAGTCACCGAAAGTATTATTCTCGAAAAAATGTTTACTTTAAGAAAATACCTAATTCATAATAGTATATATGGTTCCGATAGTACTATGATCGTAACACCAATAAAAACAATGAGTATTTTAGGAAAAATAGCTTATGAATCTTGGGTAAGGTATTTATGCTCTTGACTGTACAGTCGACCATTGAAAACATTTAGGCCTTAGAACATTGTTTCTGACATAGAAAAAACAGTATCAGACTATTAATTTTTAAAAGAACTGTCAGAAAAATGATAAAATAAACAGTTCTAGGTCTGCGCACGGTCGAATGCGATGCAAATATTGATATCAACAAAGTACAAAATTCCGCTCCTAAATTCCGACCCTGTACGTTTTCGTGCTTGATGTAATAAGAATAAATATAAAGTCCAAAAGCGGTCAACTATTTCTTTATATGTCTGTACGAGTCACACAGCTGTATAGTTACCGGTGTGGTCGGCTTAGATTTCTTGATATTCTTGCATGGAGCGTTGCGTGATCTTGTTTTCCCGGCGCCTGTCGGGCTTGAATCCAAACTCCCATTGTCCTAAACCAAATAATCATAATATTACAACTTCTGTCTAAAGGTATTTCATTTCCTTCCACAGGACTATTTACGTTTCGGACATAGAAAAAATAAGTTTTTCCAACGGCATCGCATTACCGAGTAATTGGGTTGTGGAGATCAGATAGGCAGTCATTCCAAGTAAAATACTGGTATTCAGCCGCATCCGGTTAGACTGGAAGCCGAACCCAACTTAGATAGGAAGAGGCTAGGCAGATGGACATGGATTAAAATAAATAAAATAATGCATTTTGTCTGTTTAATTAACTCACTTGTTTACTGTCGTTAGTTTCAAGATCTTCAGGTGGTAGTGGCAGCGATTCTAGATAGTAACTCAGCGGCTTCACAAGACTGTGTGTGTGGTATTTTAGCAGTCTGCAATAAAATAAACGTGATTATAGTTTTTCTATAATTTTTATTACGTGCTCTGGAATTCAGTCCGGAAACATGACAAGTGTTTACTGACACCCATGATTATTTGTGGCAGAGGATCTCATTCTGGAAATAATGCTAACATGTTTCATGTGTCTGTAATTACTGTAGTAGCACTATAGCACTTTTGCTTGGCGACGAAAGTAAGGTGGTAATATTTCTAATCTTATTCACAAGCAACTATACTAACCGTACCTTCGCGTTTGTAACATTAGAATTACTGAGTGTTACCTGTGAGCATTCTCATAAGTCAGAGGTTTCCTCTCGATCTTGGTGGCGGCGAGCCAGGCCCAGGACAGCGGCGCAGGGTTGCGCCCCCCCTCCACCAGCTCCCAGCTCGACACGCGCTGCTTGTCTGTTAGCCGGAGACCCTGTGGACAACGACATCAACTTTGTTATGTTATACGATGTAAATGGCGATGTCAAAATTGACACATAACACCAATCAATAACACATAACGTCACGCCTGTAATCTTGAAAGGGTAAGGGAAGGCCACGCCCACTTTTCGTTAGTTGTGTTTAAGGTGGATGCTCCAAGGTAGCCCGCGAAATTCAAATTTTCTTACGTTTTTTACAATTTGCTGGTCAGTACTAAGTTGAACGTTGATAAAAATATGATTCGCGGCCGTAACAAATATGTATTTACAGAATTATAATCAAGAAAATTTGAATTTCGCGGGCTACCTTGGAGCATCCACCTTAATAGGAAAGATCCTATTGCCATCAACCGGGCACAAAGCGATCAAAGATTTTAGTTTTTGCCGACTAGCTGCGCCCCGCGGTTTCACCCGCATAAGTCTTGATCCTGTGGGAATATCGGGATAAAAAATATCCTATGTCCTAATCCAGATGAGGAGACTATCATCTGGATAAGGGCATAAGATACATTTTAACATCCCAAATCCGTTCAGCCGTTTTAGCGTGGAAGCATAACAAAAACCAACAAAAAATCAAATCAAACTTTTTGATGCAACGGATACCCGTTTAATACTATCCGTTCTATTTTATTAGTATCTGGTTTTCGGGCGGATACTTAAAACTTAGCTAACAAAACAACAAATAGTCCCAGAATTATAAAGGCTAAAGGATATGCCTACTTGTTACAAATGAGGTAATGTAATGACGCCTTACCTGTTTCTTATCACTATCGAATCCAGTGATCTTGTTTCCTTTTTGGTCCACGAGACATCCGATGGGTTCGCAGGCGATGACCTGCAGAACATTGATATTTACAGCACACGAATAAAACAAACGAGTATGGACATGTTCAATGTAAGGATTAGTTCGGCGAGGCACTAGCTTCGATATTAATGGGATATGTGATAGTTTAGACACACTTTAGCTAAAAACGCATACGAATGAAAACGCGCAAAACTAACACTTCTGTATGTGCATGTTCAGATAATGCTGTTTACGCGCGAAATACTGGGAGCAGTATTCGGAAAATCTGGCTTCACGCGTAGTTACGCGAGTGAAACGTGTAAGTCCAGGTTGCACGGGCGCGTTTTTCCCTCAGCGATTTAAATTCACGCACTGCTTAGCGCCGAGAGTTGAAAATCCAACAGTGTAGTTTTTGACGCACTGGAATGCTCTCTGCTGGATTCTCAACGCTCGGCTCGACACCAGTGTACGTTAAAATCCCACAGCGGTATTTTTACGGCCGTGCGTACGTGGGCTTATGTGAACGGGATGTATTGGCACTTAGTATGACGGCTACGCGAGTATCTGTATGCACGTACCTATACGCGCGTAAAACAGCTTATTTTGCAAGCTCCAGGACATACTTTATTTGTGATATGATGCAATTAACACCACAGTCCTACTTTATAACTCGAGCGTTCTTTTAAGTATAAATATCTCATCCGTTTCTTATAAATATTCCGAAATGAAACAAAATGTCAGACAAAAATAATAGACAAACAACTTACTTCAATAATAGTATTCTTGGACAACGGCAGCAGTTGCCTGACACACTGCACAGACGGACCGTGTCTCTCCCCGATCTCCTTCTTCAATTTCTTCATGAGGTTCTGGTAATGTTTCCGGTTGTTATCGTCGCCGCCGTCAGCCAGGGTCGAGTGAATCAGAGTGGCAAGCATGTCGATCAGAGTGGAGAAGAGGTTGCTGCGACACAAACTATATTAATTTATTGTAGGTACACTGTCTGTCAGGCCATTTTTGTTGCCGACGAATCTGTTGCAGGAAGTGCTAATGCGATAGAGTCATAGAGAACTCAGGCCTTTCTAGAAAGATGCTGATTTTCGATATATCTCCAAATATCAGACAGGTGACGGAGCAAGGCGTTGGCAACTTGGGCCCACAATCTTACCAGTAAGGGAGAAATGGACGGGGGAAGTTATAGCCTCGACAATCTATTTCTCGTACAAGAATATGATGTGTGAGTCTGCAGTCTTCACGATGCACGTGATACAGGACATTCACCCTTCTTAAAATAATTTAACAACACCAACAGTATCTTACATTCATCAGCAAATAATGAGTGACAATAGCTGCCAGAGTTAGCAAGCTGAAGTGGCAGTGAGCAGTTCGTGTCTGTCGATGGACTGATGACAATTGTGAAGCGCCGAGGTGGAGACCGAGAATCGGCAAGCGTAGCGTATGGCACGTATCCCAGTGAGATGGACTGATGACCTCAAAAAGGCGACTTGGACAGCTTGGACGAGTAATACGGAGAACCGGGTGTTTTAGTGGAATTTGGGAGAGTCACATGTCCAGTGCGGATATTCAATACTGGATAGGGTTAGATTGTTAGAGTAGGTGAATGGGAGCAAGTAGCTGGTAGAACATTCGTAAGTAATCAGTGATCCTAGTACAGATGTGACTACAGCTACCTGTTATTGTATGCGTCGATCAGTTGATGCGCGACGAGCTGCGTGAGTAGAACTGCCCAATCAGCGGTCAGCTGGTAGGAGCGGCGGATGGCGTCAAACATGCCGCCAGCCAATGAGAAGCGTAGCAGTAATGCGTCTGGCGCGGCGTCGTCTTGCCAGCTGTCTGCGCACGCGGCGCGGTCGTGTTCCCGCGCGTGAGTGAGGTAGTGTTGGAGCTGTGCGTGGATCGAGCTTAGGAGGCTCTCCTGTTAGGTAAAAATGTTAGGTTTACATAATTTGGGATTCTGAACCTTATTTCTTTCTCCTTATTTTTCATTTTTATTGCGATATTAAATATTGACCATGTCGACACTCGACTGTTATTTTAACTTCAATACCTTAAAAAAAAAAAAAAAAAATTGTCACAAATTAACTCATATTACATTCACTTTTCATGTTTGCATGACTGTACCTACAGGTTGAGCAAAGTAAATTTTACTTACTCCCTTGAAGGTCACCCCCTTTAAGGGAGTAAGTAAAATTTACTTTGATTATTATTTATTGAGATGACGACTAATAGAGAAGTATGGAAGAAGGTGTGTTGGGATAAGGGAAAGAGAATGATGATTCCTTTTACGTTATAGTCCAGCACCCTAATTGCGTAACACACGATCAATCGGAATCTGAATCATTTTGAAGCGAATCTCTAATCCATTGCTTCATAAGTTCGAAAAATTTGTCTGCTCAACACGTAAATAACGCAATGAATGTTGTTGAACTGTCAAAATGAAACCGATTCCGATTGATCGTGTGTTACGCAATTAGGGTGCAGTTTCGATTGACATTAATTTCATAATACCTTCTGATCGTCCTGATGCCTGAGACACGTGAGTACTAGCGACAGTAGCGGCTCGTTGGCGAGGCGCACGGAGTTGCCGCCGCCGCACGCGCAGCCGCCACCGCAGCCTCCACTACTGACCCCGCGTTTGCCTCCACTACCTCCACCAGAAGACCTGGTAAAGGATACACAGCTTAGTCATAATATTATTATACCCGTAATTAATATAATAAGCCAAAATTGTAAATAGTGGAATTATAAAAAAGAGAATGTCAGAATCAGAATATTTATTTGTGAAACATAGGTATTTACATAAAGGTCTTAGGTTAATTATATGGGCGATATGTTTTGCCGTGAAGGCGTACAAATGTTGTAGAAAATAAAAGCAAACAATAAAACAAAACAAAAAAAAAAAACAAAATTAAATACTTACAAGAACAAAAAAAAAACTATTTTTAAATTTAAATAAATATCTTAATAAAATCTACAATTAAAGATAACCTAAAACGAGAAACAGATTTCTTAAAAATATTTTAAAAAATACATCAAATGTTAAAAATTATAATTTATAAAATCTGCTACAGTATAATAACATTTTTCAATGAATAGCGAGTAGAGACTTTTCTTAAACTTTAAAAGTGTGTTCGTCAGTCCAAATTCATATAATATACAGCCGTTCAAGTAAAGTGGCTTTCTCAAACATCATTTTGTAGGACCAAAGCTAAGCCAGTTTTCAAAAGCCCCTGCTTCAAGTTTTAAAAACCACAGGCTAAAATAAAAAAAAAAATGTTTACATTATGCCAAACAACAGTTTTTTTCCTGACTGATCGGTTTACATGAATACGAAGAGATTTCAGTTACACTAAGTTAGCTTGAAGGCTTTTTTCTAACACAACTCACCCTTTATAACTAGGACTCTGATGGCTCTTGCAGTCTCTGTGGGAGCTGCCGCCTCCGCCGCCGCCGCTAGAACAATTGCCACTGCAGCCTGCGCCCCAACCGCTTTCTAGTATCTGATAAGATATACAAAGAAAATAAAGTGAGCACCAGAATACCAGTTTAATTCTATTTACTTACATGAACAGTTAAGATTATTTTGGAATGCTTGTACGGAACCGAACACTTAGTATTTACCTATACTTAGACTTTGTACCTAATATTGCAAATAATATTTAAATTATACAGGCTGAAATTAAATTAGCTAGCGAAACTCAGCAGACTGGACGGGTACCTAAATACGATGAAATAAAAAATATTTTATGGTTTTTTAGGGGTCCACGACCGCTGGTAGTGTTGTTTGAAGCACGAGTTAAGAAAATATGTTTTATCGTGTTTATACATATATCGACGCCTATCACGTCTGCGGAGTTTCGCTAGCTAATTTAATTTGAACCTGTATATTCCAATAAATGAATGTTTAACGAGCATTCGGTTTTATTTCATCATCCCAATAGAATCACCCCATTTCATAATATCAAAGTGTAGGGATCCTCTACAATGCTTATAAATGTTTTTTGTTTAATGTTATGTCTGTGACATAAAAATACATATTATCAGTAGTACGTATTTAAGAAAACGTGAAGTGAACAGATGTACTGACCTGTCCTGCCTGTTTGAGCACTCGTCCCTGCACGGCGGCGGGTAGCTTGGCGACCAGTGGCGCGACCAGCCACACTGATTCCGACCACTTGCTGGTACTAACCACGCCGCGGTCTGTCCCCGTCCTGAAACCATCATATAAGTCATTAAATTATTATTATCAGGGCCCTATTATAAATAACTGACAATGGGAAAATATTTGTCAAAATTGACAAATTTTCACGACTGTGTTGTGCGTTGTTTAATATAGGACTAAAACTATAAAAGAAACTTAATTCTATAATTTTAGTTAGTTACGAACATTACCAGTCGACAGCGATGCGGATGACTTTTTCGACGCTATATTTTAGCTTGTAAAAGTTTTAGTTAATTTAGGATAAAGAATTTTGTTATTTTAGTGTTAGCTTGTAAATTGTAATTGGTACCCTATTAATAAATAAATACTGAACTAAAAATGTCAATTGTGCAAATTGTGTAAATTGTAAAGTTCTAGTTGGTTACGAACTAAACATGACAATTGTGCAAATAGTGTAAATTGTAAAGTTTTGGTTAGTTACGAACTAAAATGATCGATTTGTCACTTGTTGCCGGTCGGTTTTATTAGATAAACCCTAATAATACTATTGGTTTTTGTTTACCCGAAGACTGAATGCTCGAAGCCTAGGGTCGTTTTTACTATGGAACCAATCTTTTAGAACAGGGCTTTGAGAACTCAATATAGTCTACCTGTCTTTATCAGGCGGCGGCGGCGCCGGCTGTTGGAACACGTTGATGACGGCGCGCGCGACGGTGTCAAGCCACGCGCTCAACTCTGATGATCCGCTCGGAAACTGCTTGAACATCAGCTGCAAGTCCAGCCATGACATACGCAGCGACCATTGTTCTAGATTCTGTTAACAAAAGTATGGCTTTGTGACTGTTATCCACATTGATATAAGGTTTAAGTTAGTGAAACAAAAGTATAATAAGTTACCTCTAAAAGTCGTGTGATCATGGTCTTCTGATCGAGATCCGGGTGAGTGTGACTCGCTGACTCAGGGTAGCAAATCATATGCAGCAATCTGTGTGAGAATATTTTATATGCTCCTGTTAATGTTCTAACCTAAAATATGTTCTAATAAAAAGTAAGTAGGTATCATAAGTAAGTCACATTAAATGGTAGCGAATTTTTATTTTGAATTGTTGGCGATTGTCGATACAAATATTTATGTTTGAATTGCAGATAAAAAAATAAAGACACTAGTGGAAAATAGAGCTATGAAGCTAAATACAACACAAAATAGTTTGTAAATTCTATTTCACTAACCTTTGAGCCTGTCTCGGTGTCAACATAGGATCCAGAAGCATATCTGGCTGATACAACTCATCAGGGTTCTGCAGGCATTTCTGCAGCACCCACTCTTCAGAGCAAATATCGGCTAGAACTCTTCTAGCCAATGAAGAAAGCGACTGCGAAGAATCCAGCAGGGTGGAACCCACGCCACCGCTACCCCTGTAACCATTGCCGGCTCTCCATTGACGAGGATCTTGTGATACGTTCATAAAAGGCTAGCGCACATTTGGGTAGGCCGCGCCATGACGCAATGCATTGCAAAAAGGCATGTTAACCAATCCCAAATGATTCCCATTTGATTTCCTAAAAATACAAATCAATACGCTAATACAGAGTGGCAGGGACATACGCGCAACCTGTTACCATGGATTCAGTACATGATTCTGAACCCCTATGCGTCGAAATTTTTCGCCTGCTATTATAAAAAAAAATTGCTGTTCCAAATATTTTGACCGTGTAGGTTTTTACCTTTTTTCACTCTTCTATGAAACAGCAGATTATTATTTTTTTGATAACCGTCGAAAAATGTCTACTCTAAGGGTTCTAGAATCATGTGCTGAATTCATGGTTTCAGTTTTCGCGTCGATGTCCCTGCCACACTGTATACTGATCGTCTTTTTGTGATGAGTAGCCTAACTACCAAGACCTGATGTAGCAAGTTGGTCACAATTCTAATCTAATTCAACCCATTTGATCGGGGTGCCCCAGCTTAGTTTCAGCGACCAACTTTAACGATACAGATAGTTTTTAAAAAACCAGAAAGGAAAGTTAAAAGAAGATCATTGAGTAAAAAAGGCAATCATAATCAGAAGATCAAAAAAGTTTTTAGAGGATCAATTCAACATTTCCATTGCTAAAATCTTTACCATTTTCGTATATTTCGTAGGAACCATTGCTCACTACTGGGCTTTTATGTTTTACAATGCAATGCGCTTGCGCTGCCGCCCGATGCGGCTGTAATATACGCTAGCCTTAACAGACATGTAACCCATGTATGCCAAAGTTAACCCATTAGTTATTTATGTTGTGCGTTTTAGTTTATTGACATGAAGAAGCTTGACACCCAATTTAAAGGCAATTTTAAGGACAATTTTAAATTAAGGATGTGTACTGACCAAGTGATATGTCTGACAGTAAGTGACGCATAGTTTTCTATACATTATTTCACTAAATTATGTATAGAACACGATACTATGATGTATAACGCTGGCTGACAGTATTGGCTTGGTGTGAACACACCTTAATTGATAGGCCAACTTTGAACTCTTTGGCTATCTTTCAGGGCGGGAAACTCCTCATGTATTTGAACAACTCTTGACATAGTGAATAATAAAATATCTTTCATACATTTTGTTTTGACAGGTACGGTCAATTTGTATTATACAGCAGAGATATTCCAAAATCAAAACTGTTAATATTCATGAGTACTTTCAATCCTTGAAATAGCAAATGAGTTCAATATCAACCTGTAAAGGGAGGCTATTAGCTAGATTGTTGACTACAAACTAAATACAAAGATAACAGATGAGGAATTAGTCAAAGAGTCGCTGTGAAGACCTGTAGAGTGTAGACATTAAGGGGTGAAACACAGAGTCGATTGTTAACACATGACGTTACCTGTGGACGACACAACCGATGGGAATATGAACTCTTTTCTTAGAAATATTGTGAGTTTTTATTTACAGTTTGTACGGCAAATATACTTTATTATTGATGTTGAAGACAACTAGATCAATCTAAACGAGATTAAAACGACTAGAACATCACAAGTATTTCCTACGTTTTTACCACTTAAAATAAGGGGCTGTGTCCACGAGATAGAGAATCGCGCCGGTACTATCGCCGTGGCACGTAATTCTATCACTCTCTTAGAACGTGTCTCTACACGGCGATATCATCGCGGCAAGAATTGGATGGTACGGCGAGACCATCGCCGCGATTCCCTCGCCCGTGGAGATGGCGCCTTAGGGTTGGCAGAGGTGGATAGTACAACCAATAGATGTTTTGCTATTACACCATGTAATAGGAAAGCTAATCGCCGTTGAAGGACACAAATCCGAAGTCTAAACTGACATAACAAATATAATGCACAGTCACCAAAGGAGATAAATAACCAGGGTCAACGGATTTAATTGAAGTTTAATAAGAAACCGATAGATGTTTTAGAATAAAATTAAATTAAATTAATAGAAAACAAGCCATTCATTTATCAAATTAAATTTCATTCGAAAACATCTATCAGTTTCTTATTAAACTTCAACTATAGACGTGTTCCCTGGTTACTTATCTCCTTTGGTGACTGTACATTATATTTGTTATGTCAGGCATGTCAGTTTTTTTTGGAGCACTTCCGACGTTTGGCTCCCAGACTGGAGCGGGCCGGGGCTGCCTTGAGGCGGCTCCTTCCCAATCTAGGGGGACCAAACGCCTCCTGCCGGAGGCTCTATGCGGGGGTCGTGCGGTCCATGGCCCTTTACGGGGCACCGGTATGGGCGCGGTCCTTGAGGCGGCGACCAGCCCGCCGGTTAATCGCGTCCTAAAGGGTCATGGCTGTCCGGCTCATTAGAGGATACCGCACGGTCTCCGCTGAGGCGGCGAGCCTCCTTGCCGGATTGCCGCCATGGGATCTGGAGGCCAAAGTCCTCGCCCACATATGGGAGTGGTGAGAGGAGGCAAAACGCCGGGGCGTTGCTCCGCTACCGCGAGAAATCACGGCACAGCGGACAGAGCTCCGGCGGGATCTCATAGCGGCATGGAGAGTGCGATTGTCGCAACCCAGCGCTGGGCACGCCACAATTGCGGCGATAAGTCCCCTCTTTGAGGAGTGGCTAGAGAGGCGCCACGGCGCCCTCACCTTCCGTCTGACGCAGGTCCTCACCGGACACGGTCGTTTCGGGAGGTTCCTGTTCAGGATAAAGCGGGAGGAAACGCCAGGGTGTCACCACTGTGGGGATCGCCCGGAGGACACGGTGGAGCATACGGTGGAGGTCTGCCCGGCTTGGGCGGGGCCCCGCCGTGTCCTCGTGGCGGCGATCGGCGGCGGCGACCTCTCGCGTCCGGCCCTCATACAGGCCATGGTACGGAGCGAGAGTGAATGGGAGGCCGTCACCTCCTTCTGCGAAGCAGTAATGCTCGCGAAGGAGGAGGCGGAGCGCGTGAGGGCGAGGCAATCGCTGCACCCTCGCGCGCCTAGCCGCCGCAGGAGACGCCCTGGACGGGAGTCAACAACCGACTCCCGGCCACCGTAGGCGCGGGCTTGCGGGCGGCGAGCTATGGGCAGCTCGCCGCCCGGTAAGGACCAGGCCCGGGTCGACGGCGCGTTGTGTTCCACGCGCGCCTCAAAGAGCTGTCAGCACGAACTGACGGGGTCCGCTAGGGCCGATGCCGCCGGGGCTGCGGGTTGTTCGAAAGAGATACCGTGGCCCCTGGCACAGGCAACTGAAGGAACACGGGTGTCTAAAAGTCTGACACGCCCTTCCGCTCAGCCCAGAGCGGGAGAGGTCATTTGATGATTTCCCACCCAGAAAAAAAAAAAAAAAAGGCATGTCAGTTTGGACTTCGGATTTGTGTCCTTCAACGGCAATAAGTACTAAAGCATGGACATCAGTATCACCGTAAAATTATTTAAATGCTAGATATTTCTAAGTAAAGAGTTGAATTAGTAAGGGCAACGTTACAACCACAGGGTGTCCTCTATTCACAGACAAAGGGATGAAGCAACTACACATCGAGACGTCCCTTGCATAGAGAGCATGATGGGCAGGAGCAAACAATATGAAGAGAAGCGAAGCGAGTGAGCATTGGCGTAGCTAAGTTAATAGTGACAGAGAACTTGGATCTTTGAACAAGAAACCTATTTTTTATTTATTAATTTTATCAAGTACCTGGTACTTGTTGACAGGCCTACGCTGTCCTCCCATACCTACTGTAATTTGAAAACATTGTAAAAGCCAATTCTTTTTAAAAGAGTAACCGTGGAGTTTCTTGCTGGCTCTTCTCCATAGGAAACGACCAATTGGAACCGTGCACCTAGCTTGTGACGTTTCATAAGTTTATGTGAAATAAAATATTTTGATTTTATAATCGCGGTAGGGCCGTTGCAGGTGAAGACTTTTGCACAAATTAAAACTGTTGCAAACGCAATTCTAACATACAACTACCTGAGGCCTATTTTTACTGTAAGCCATATTTTTTTAACTTGAAGGTGCAAATAAAACTGCATATATTTGTTTATTTGTGTATCGGAATATCTCGAGAGTCAGTTGAATTGTAGCAGTCGCAGCATAATGTCGTCGCTTTTGACTAAGTAAATATAGTATAGGTCTACTTTGGATCTCTTAGATTAGTTTTTCCGTAATATTAATATACACTTTACAAAAAAAAAAATTTTTGCTTTATAATCTTGTCGACTGCCACAGATACGTGCAAAACAAACGCGGCACCGCAACAAAATAGCGGACTAAGTGCGGAGGTGTAACTGCCTTCCGAGCAGATCGACGAAATCACGCGGGAAAGAGATAGAATCATAATCAAATCTGAGTTAGAACAGGCAGTTTCGCTTGTCGTACAACGGACAAGTCGCGAGCGAAACAGTCGTCGTATGAAAAGGCCTAAACGCGATAGGTGGTTATCAAGCATCTTTGCATCGTACTTGCGTAGGCAAGTGAAAACAGAATCCCGAAGGTCAATCCAATGTTAATCATTTGTTGTATTTTTATTTTTCAGGGTTTTTTATAAACATGTTAGAATAACCACATCAACACTTGATTGAAACGAAATATAAATTCAATATTATCCTGTACCATTGGTGGATGGACGGGGAGAGGAAAACCAAACAAAAGGATTATATTGTGATCGATTATATGAATGAAGAGTGAGTGAATGATATGTTGACAGTTGACGGGAGAGAATGGAAGAGAAACGCATTTTGCGTCAACCCGAGGGATGTGGGACCAGCCCTCTAATTACGTAACACACTTTGAATCATTTTGAAGGACATTGCTTATCCATTGCGTCATATGTTCGAAAAATTTGTCTGCAACAACGTAAATAACGCAATGCATGCTGTTGAACTGTCAAAATGAAAGCCATTGCTACTGTTAGTGTGTTACGCAATTACCTCGCAGGACAGGCAGAATAAGGATGCAGTGTTGGTGACGTCACTTTATTCTAGTTTCTTCCCTAGCTACGCCAATGATAAACATCATGTCAGAATGATACGAGTATATATACAACAGTACACAGTGAAGCCAAGTCCGTGGTCGTAGGATGTGCAACCGTGTAACTCAATATCAAAAAAACAAACCTAGGAGTTCTATGGCCCCCACTCATCTCTGAATCTACCATCCTAAGGATAAAAAAAAACATCGCGAGTCAATAAATAATATCATGATTTTTATTTGGCATGATCCTTGATTGCTTTTAAAATTAACTTATTCGAACCTCATTTGTTACTTGAAATATTCCATCTCGAATGACAAGATATAATTAGGTATAACTTTTATTTCAGAGATTAAGAATTCCCATAATGGGAAATCATCATCAATGGTCATCTATTCCCATATTTTACTAACAATTTTTTTTTTCTAAATTAAAATATTTTTCAAGGACCATGTTGAGATGTAAATGGTAACAAAACTACTATGCCTAGTAAGTATTCTACATAGTAAACAAGCAATATCTTTGACACAATACTTTAGGGGATACAAAGGCTTATGTCAGACTTTACTGACTAAAACAGTGTTCCACCAATTTTATTTTGGCATCTGCCAAGCAATTATACACCTAAAATCGAATGGCTTAAGTCGCCTTATTGCTTGACAGCACTTACACAGTTTGTTTACTAAACAGGACACATATCAAGGCATGGATTATACTTGTATCGAAACTTATTTACTTGCATAAAAGATGTTTACTTACGACATGAGATCCAGTTGCGCGTCAGTAGGTACTGTGTCACTCGTTCCTAGTATATGTGACAGTTCACACGACTTCTTGCCTCCTGGCTTGCCGCCGTCTCGGGCCGTTGAATCGCCCACCACTAGGGAGAAATGTATTAGATTCTACTGTACCTATTGAAGATGAAAAACAGTGCACGAATACTGTTCCAAATTGAGCTTATTTCAGAAGAACTACGAATGAACAACTATACAGTGGAACCTTATAGGAAAACTAACTTAAGAGGGAGTAATCGTCTAATAATAATGTTCATATTCGTATAAAACGCTTGATCACAATCGCTTTGCACATAAATTACTTACACTTTACTTATCTTAAGTAAAGTCTACGTTCGTTCATTCGATCACAGCTTTGCCGCCGTTAGCGACGGGATTTTTTGGCGTACTGGAATTTCAACGCACTGCTTAGCGCCGAGAGTTGAAAATCCAACAGTGTGGTTTTCTGACGCGCTGGGACGCGCTCAATTTTGTGTTGGATTTTTAATACTTGGCTCAACACCGAGAGTTCAAAATACAGTGTGCGATATTTTTACGTCGGCACGAACGTCCGGTTAGTTACGAGGTCGTTTTATATTTTTAAGCGGTCCCAGAACTGCGAGCTAGTAACTGAAGGGTTCAGTATTGACATTACTGACACTACTGACGAAAAACCAAGGCAACAGGATTTCGGCACCAACAATATTTGTCTTCCAGATTTAAAAAAAAAAATGTTGACACATACTGAGTATAGCCTTCAGTGTAGCCAGTACAGGCCCAACGCCGATGTTCTTGTGCGCGGCCGCTAACAAGTGACGGTCGCACGACAGACGCACGCCCGCCGCCGCGCCGCCCGGACCCGGAGATGTGGATACTGAGTATAGACCTGGGAAGGGAGAAGGGTTATTGAAGAGGCATTATACATAACATCGGACCAGTAGTCTACGAAGAAATAGGCAGAGGTTTTTAATAAAGTCGACCTCGTAATTGCCTTACCACTTTTGCCAATAATTCCCAGTAAATTGAAACTTTACTAAGGTTGAAATTATCGAACTGTCACATGGATAAATATACATTGTCCTAGCGACATTCAACCTAAGGGTGATAAGCAATTACGAGGTCGACTCTGAATACATTCACATTTTGACAGTTAAATTGAAATTCCATGTAATAGGGTCCAGCTTATTGCTATAAACTAGACACAATTCCAGACTATGGGCTGGTAAATTCATGAAAAACTGAATAATACACTCGACCAGGGGATAGAAACTAGTAAATATTTCTGCTTGATAATAATCATTCAAGACTTTTCTATCCAGTAAAAAAATCTTTCTCTTATCCTATCTTATTCCTAGTAATATTATAAATGCGAAAGTTTGTATGGATGGATGGATGTTTTTTACTCTTTCACGCAAAAACTACTGAACGGATTTGGATGAAATTTGGCACACAGATACTGTATAACCAGGATTAACACATAGGATACTTTTTATCCCGATATTCCCACGGGATCGAAACTTATGCGGGTGAAACTGCGGGGCGCAGCTAGTAATACTGTAAATACATTTACACTTACCCGGCTGCGGCGTGTCGACTGTTTTAAAAAGCCTCAGTAATAGATGACAAGTCAACCTGGCCCCGGTATCAGGCGAAGGTGCATTAGGCGCATTGCCCGAACTGCCGCCTCCGCCACAGGCCTTCAGTAGCGATGGTAGAGCTGCGTGGCGTACAAAGTCTTCTAGGGAAAAGCAGTGGCGCGCTGGAACAAGGTGTTTTGAATTAACATATAGTATTATAAGATACTTATAGTTGTCAAAAAATAAAAGGCCCGTTTTGACATTGACAGTTCTAGTAGTTAATAAAGATCAAATTCGCAAAACACGTATTCGTTTGTATGAAACTGACAGGTGTCAAGAACGCATTCTCAAATGTTAAAACGGGCCTTTTATTTTTTGACAACTTTAATGGAATCGCTCAATAATTTGCGGAAATGCTCGATATTTTTAAGCTTAAAATCAAGGCACGAGCATGGATATTTTGGAGCAGTGGGGAAATGCTCGATATTTAAGCTTAAAATCAAGGCACGAGCATGGATATTTTGGAGCAGTGGGGAAATGCTCGATATTTAAGCCTAAAATCAAGGCACGAGAATGGATATTTGGAGCAGTGGGGAAATGCTCCATATTTAAGCCTAAAATTAAGGCACGAGCATGGATATTTTGGAGCAGTGGTAATGGCCCCAAGCGAGTTGTAAATTTGAATCCAGACATGCGTTTTACTTTGTGTAAATTATTTCATCACGACTGCTCTCAAAACACTGAGGGAAAACATAGTGAGGATATCGGCATGTCCTAGATTTAAAAATTTAAAGAGATGTTAAATCTACCATCCTGCACTGAGCCTGTGTGTAGTGGATTAAGGCCTACTTCCTTCCACCGAGAGGGGGCCTGTGTCCCAGTAGTGGGAGCATTACAGGCTGATTATGCTGTGCACATTTTAACAGTGACTTAATACCGTATAGCTAACCTACATAGTCCGAAGTATATCTAAACTTAACGAGGCAGTGGGTGGGGCAAAAGTGTCTGAGTGGGGATCGTGACCCTTGTGAAAGGTCGACGACATAGTGAAGGTCGTGAGAATCCGTCGGACGAGGCCAGCATAGGACCGCTCGCTGTGGCCGCTGTGGGGCCGACGTGTCCACAGACGTGATGCTCCTCACCGACGAGTATGCAGGTGAAGACGGCGAGCGCGTCGTGCGCGGCGGCGTCGTGCAGGTCGCGCTGCAGCAGCAGCTCGGGGTACAGCGGCGGCGGCGCGGCGCCCGGGTAGTGCTGCGCGCCGCACAGCGCCACCAGCGCGCCCAGCCACTCGGCCGCCAGCCCGCTGCACCACGCCGTCATCTCTGCGCACACCACGCCCAGCTCGTTCACTCTGGACGGACGAATGTTACGATACGATTATGCGCACGTCGAGTGTTGACGCTCGAACTTCGAGAACCTCTGTGCCTCTATCAGTGAAAATGCAAAAAAGATATCGACGCAACATTTTAACGACGGTTATATGCCATTATTTTTCTATGACGAAAAACTACAATACAGGGTGGCTGGGACACAAAGTGTAACCATGAATTCGCACATGATTCTAGCATAGAAACGTATTGGTGGTTATAAAAAAAAACACTGTTTCATAGAAAATTAACTACCTATGCGGTTAAAATATATTGAACAGGATTTTTTTTTTAATAATCATCAGAATCGTGTATTGAATTCATAGTAACAGGTTGTGTGTCAACGTCACTACCACCCTGAATAATTATTATAATAAGATCAATTTATTGTTCGCCTTACCGATCATTGTCCACTTCCCGACACACGGCGAGCATTGCCGAGCACACGAAGCTGCATCTATTCGCCGGAGACTCGGCCACTTGACGCGCCCACGCTATTTCTATTTTACCTATAGTTATAGTAATGATTAGTCTAAATAATAGCCGTAACTGATTATTACGCGGAATAAAGTTGTACAACACTAAAACTCGAAAAAATATGGGTAATCTGAAGTTAATCTGAAATACATAAACGAGAAGTCAGATTACAACCAGAACCCTAATGAGGGCTATCGCGTATGAATTCGCCGCTAGAGGCGCTAGTGTAGCATGAGGCTTCCAAAATGTCAAATGTCACTGTTTGTGGGTGGGCTACGTGAGTTTATTTCTAATTAGAATAATGTTGTGAATATTTTGCAATACTTCAGATTAATTATTATGACAAATATGAGTTACGGGTCAATGAATGTCAGTGCTTTAAAACCGGAGCTAAGAAAAAGAGTTGCAAAATTAAGCGGGCTGAAATAACAGCTAATTCAGAGGTTAGTTTGTTTACAAACACATGTTTTCGTTTGTTTAAATATGATTCAAATATAAACTTTGTTTTCATGCCCGTTATAACAAACTTTGAGAGCTATACTTCAGGACCTTATTCGATAGTGGCGCCATCTGGTAAGCACAAAAACGGTAGCCCTCATTGCGTAACATACTATTAATCACAATCTAAATCATTTTGAAGGATATTGCTAATCCATTGCTTCATGTCTTCGAAAAATTTGTCTGTTAAACAACGTATATGACGCAATGAATGTTGTTGAAATGTCAAAATGAAAGTCAATGCTACTGTTAGTGGATTACGCCATTACCCCGCAGTATGGTTGTAACCGTATTCCTCGTTTATTTATAAGCGAAGAATGTGTATTAAAATTAATAATTCTATTGTAAAATCTCTACCTTTACGTGGATTAGTGAAGAACTCGCTCAAAAACTGAGGATTGTACGGATAGTTGGATGGCGTCGGCTGCAGTGGAGAATACAGAGCTTGTCTGGAAATAACATTATCATTTAAAATGGCATAATGAGAATGGCGAAGATCGAAACTATGCTTATTTATTACACAATTCTCATGAATGTAAACTACTTTTACAAAGGTACATACCAACTTAAAATATAAATAAAACTGCTGTTCCATTCTAAAGTGCTGTACAGATGCCAGCACATCAAGCTACTACAATCTGTCAAATTTCTTGAATAGTTTTTCAACTTTATCTCTAAAGCATTAAGGTTCAAGGTTGATTGGGAAAATTTGACAGTTTCGGGTAGTTTGACCTGCTGGCGTCTGTACAATCGGAATGTATGGAAAACCTGTTGTATTATATTTCAGTTTTTTAAACTAGTTCGACGTTTGTTTGTTACGCTTTTACGTTAATGCGGCTGAATGGAGATGAATGAAATTTGGTACATGGGTAAACCATGACCTGGGTCCTAAACATAGGATACTTTTCATTCCGATATTCCCACGGGATCCAAATTTATGTGGGTGATACTAAGGGGCGCAGCTAGTAATATGTTAAAGCTGAAGAGTTTGTATGTTGGAACGCACTCATTTCTGGAACTACCAGTCGGATTAGAAAAAATATTTTTGCATTTGATAACCCAATTTTTAAGGAAGGTTATAGGCATTAACATCACGTCACGACTCTTAGAAGCCTAGCAAAAAGAAAAAAAATAAACAGAAGGAACGCTAAGTCAAATCAAAGTAATAGCGCGGCAGGAAATGTGGCTGTTATTTTAATATATTCTAGTGTCTTACGATTTCACATGTAGGGGAGAAGCTAGGTTCATATTAAATCAATACGCTATAGTTGTCGGCATAGCTCAAGAATAAGTAAGCTGAACTGGCAATGGGCCAGCCTTATCAGCCGTAGAACCAATGACCGTTGGGGTAGATGTGTTCTTGAGTGGAGACCGCGAATCGGTAAGGTGGGATGCCCTCCGGCTAGATGGAGCGACGATCTTCTCAGGATGGCTGGTAGCAGCTGGATGAGAGTTGCCGAAAATCGAGTTGAATGGCGTGCAATAGGAGAGGACCAGCCTATAGCAGTCCAGCAATGGACTGCTATAGGCTGATGATAATGAACAATACGCTATTATTATTATCACAATAAATTGCAATAAGTAAATAAGTTTTTGGTTCCTAGTAAAAGATGTTCATATTCAGTTAAAAGTTTGTCGAGATATGTCTATGGAGCTAATATTATACTAACTTGATCTTAGGGTACGCATTCGCGAAGGTGTCTGCGTGCGGCGCGTGGCACAGGTGCGCGGCCGCCTTGTACAGGTCGTGCAGCTGCGCCAGCACGCAGCGCTCGGCCGAGCCGCAGTCGCCCGGGTTCACCACGCACTTCACCAGGCGGCACAGTTGCTCGAATACTGCTGATGTTTGTTCGACGCATACTGGGGAAAAGGACAATATTATATAGGAACGATATTGATGATTGTGTTTTTACATACATAAGCTCACGTCTTTTCCCATGGGGGTAGGCAGAAATTATAGAACGCCACCTGCTACGATCCTTACCTACTCCTTTTGCTTCGTTTACGTTCATACATCTGAGGGGCAATTCTCGTAATTTTAAGAACTTTCACAGTCTGATCTCAGTCTCAATCTGTCAAAATTAACTCTAATTTTCCTACATTTTGACATTTGTTTGTCGCCGAGATGAGACTGTGACTAGATTTTGAACGTTTTAAATTACGAGAATTGACCTTCTGGTCATACAAGCACGCCAGTTGCGAAAACTACGCACCTGACCTTTCTGAAGAACATCACCAATAAGGTCAGTGTATATCCTCCGCTGACATCTGCCTTTTATTTTATTTTTCCTTTATAAATAAGATCCATATAATATACCATCAAGGTTTAACGAAATAAGAATAAACTTTGAACTTAAGAACTCTAATGAAGTATGACACAAGTGATAATATGAGCCCATACCCTATTACAGACGATTTGGTAGAGGTCAGTTGCAACCAAACGGTGAACTAGCGTTTGATTGTAACTTAAAATCCTGTACTAATGACCTTTCTGGTATCTGTATAACTTACATAGCAAGGAGGAGTGGTATTTCCTCAGCGCACCGACGGTATACAGCGCTAAGGCAGACGTGTAGGCGCGCGGCGCGGCCAGCCCGCTGCTCGGCGCGCCGCGAGAGATCAGAGCACTTTCAACCTCCGACAACTCCTTCAGTATCTGTAATTTTTTGGAAAATTATAAATACATGATTTGCCTTTACACAAGTTGAATTTTACTTGTGATTTACAAATAAGAGCATAAGCATAAAAAATTGAGAAATGAGAGATGTGTGTGAATGAGTTGTAATGTATAATTTGAACCAACAACTGAAAGTTAGCCCTGTGGGTTGGTCATACCTCAAAGTACTGAAACAATCGAGTTCCGTTGTATCATCACCCATCACACATATCTTCAATCGTGCTATTGATACTGGAATGTTTCCCCACATCCTCAAAAAAGCAGTCGTGCACCCAATTTTTAAGAGTGGAGACAGAGCCAATGAAACAAACTACCGTCCAATCTCCGTACTAAGCTCTTTATCTAAGATCCTCGAAAGGATCCTTAACAATTGTCTCGTTGCGTATCTCTCTAAACACAAAATTATTGCAAACAATCAGTACGGCTTTAGATCTGGAATCTCAATGGAGGATGCTGTAGCTGACCTTACTAAAACATTAGTTAACCACCTGGACAAAGGCATAAAATGCTACGGTATCTTCCTTGACTTATCCAAGGCATTCGACACGGTCTCTGCTCCCACCTTAATCTCGAAAATGGAAAGTGTTGGGATTCGTGGCCTTGCATTGGACATATTTAAAGATTATCTCTCCAATCGTACTCAACAGGTTAAAATCGACTCTACAAGGAGTGATGATAGATTTATCAGCTTCGGTGTGCCGCAGGGTAGCATCCTCGGACCCACCCTCTTTTTACTCTACATCAATGACCTGTGTCATGCACATATTCCTAATTGCGACATATTTACGTACGCTGATGACACAGCGTTGTTGGTTTATGATACTGACTGGGACAGAGCTAGTAAAGGGGCGGAACAGTCGCTTCGGTTTGTAATGGAGTGGCTCTCAGAGAATTTACTTACCCTTAACGTAACAAAGACAAAGGTCATTAGATTTTCGCTACCTAACACGTCAACTCCTCCACTTGAATCAGGTCAAATTAAAGTCCATATTTGCTCAGGTGAGGCACCCAACTGCAGCTGCCCATTTCTGTCCTTGGTCCCAGACATAAAATATTTAGGAGTCCACATCGACTACAAAGTTAGCTGGCAACCCCATATCGAAGACTTATGTACAAGGATCAGAAAATTAATTTATATATTTAAGGAACTTAGGCACTCTGCTGATCCCGACCTAGCTTTGATGGTTTACCAGAGTCTTTGCCAGTCCATTATTTTATATTGTATCCCGGTTTGGGGTGGAACCTACAGAACCTCCTTACTCAAAGTTGAAAGAGCTCAAAGGGCGATCTTGAAAGTCATGCACTTTTTGTGCTCCGTGCTATGCTGCGAAGACACTCTACGCTACATCTAGATCTTGCTAAACTAAAAAAACGAAAAGGCACTCCCGTGTGCGATTTAGTCCAATGCCGTTCCAAGTTTGCCAGCCGACAGTATGCGGCCACTAGTTCTCGACTGTACAATAGAGTACATAAACTTATACCCATATACTCCCTAACTAAACACGAAGTCAAAATCAAACTTACAGATTGGTTGCAGAAGTTAACGTATGACGAAACTGAGAATCTTATTACAATTGTCTCTTAAATGAACTAATGCTGTATTTAAATTAAGGCGCTGTTATTTTAATTTATTTTGTGTTACTATAAGTACCTGCACGACACTCAATACCAGTTGTATGTCATACCTGGAGGAACCTTGGCTTCTAAAACACAGGCTTTTGGCCTAGTTTAGGAGGCATCAGTTCGCCCTATAATGTGACTCTATTGTACAATATATTATTAATCCTGTGTACTTATGTATGTTCTCAAAAGTGTACAAAATAAATAAATTATTATAATTATTATAGAGAGTGTATCGAACTTTTTTTCTAATTTGGAAACTCTCGCAGACATTACTATAGGCCGACCGCTTAACTGAGACGTCGCCTGAGGTGGCTGCGCGGTGCGGGAGGGGTGATAGTTGTCACAAGTTGACGAATCACTCAGCTCTCGCATCACGTCACCATACCCCTATAATAGCGGCCAATATAAACAATGATTTTTATCAGATGTGAAGCTCCCTCTCCAAACGCCATCAACAATATCGAACTAATTTCGAGGCGTATGATACGCCCAGCTTTTGTTTTTTCTATTTAATCCTCATAATCCATACCTGTATACAAGTCTCAATAAGTCCGTGCACGTTGAGCGCGATCTCCATGAGATCTAGCGCGAATGCGACATGCTCGGCCTGCGGTAGGTATGTGGTGGCCCCGGCCGCATAAGCCGCGAGGGCTTCGCACACCGCACTGCCGACTGCCCAAGAAACTGCGCCTTGTTCGTACATGGACATTGCCTGTAAGAGGAATTTGTAATCACGATTACTCCACCATGAATACTAAACAGGAGAATTATGTAGACTTCTATTTTAGGCGTTGAGTTAGTTTTTAAACGAGACAACTAATTAAATGTAATGGCGTGATGGATCCTATAGCACGTCGTCGGAACGTGATTGCGATGATGCGATAATTCACATCATACGGAGGTTCCGCGACCGTTTACAATTTTTATGGTAAAGTTATGACCTGATATTATGTAGGACACAAATAATTATGTTAGAAGTGGAATTATGAAAATATTATTATGATAATACCTGGAACTTTTGCGTAACTGCTTCAAAGTTGAATTCGCTACGGGAGTGCTTCTTTATCTTTCCGCCTTCAGCTACGTCGATTGAGAACTTCTTGGAGAATAATTTACATATTTCTGTAACAATCAATAACCAATAAGGAGAGGTGAGGCGATGTGTATACTGAATGTGTACTGAAAATAAGTCGATCAATTAATATTTGACCCAAATATCTTAGATTAGCGGTACACTAGACGTAAGGTCTAGTTTCACAATTACAGCGTAAATAACGTTAGGTCAGCCTAATCTGCTAGGTTGCAGAGTAAACAAACCGAAGTGGCAGTGGGCTGGCCATGTTTGTCGAAGGACCGATGGCCGGTGGAGCAGAGTCCTGGAGTGGAGACCGCGTATCGGAAAGCGTAGTGTGGGACGCCCCCCAGCTAGATGGACGGACGACCTTAAGAAGGTTGCTGGGACGGACTGGACGCGGAAGGCGGAAGACAGGGTGTTGTAGCGCAGCCTGTAAGATGGATATGTCCAGCAGTGGACTGCGATAAGCAGTGTTGATGAGCCTAATCTGCCCCACTGCCTTCTCCTTTATACACCTGTATCAGCCGTCATCTGTGCTCACTTTATATCATACCTTTGGTCATTTTCTTAACAACATGCTTAGCCTCATCTCTCGCCCGCCCCACGCCGTACAGCAGTATATGTCTCTGGTTGGCGTCGTGCGGGGTGTGCTCGGGCTCGGCGGGCGGCAGCGGGAAGTGCAGCGTGTAGTGGTAGTGTCGCGACACTGTGCCGGGCGGCACGCCGCCGCAGCCGCTTGAAGGACCCGAGCTTGTTGTGCGGATACCTGGGAAAACAGCTTAGAATTCTATAAAAAAGAACAATAAAATACTGACTATGAAATTATTAACCGTGAATAGTGACTTCTCACTGAGCGTGTGCCCAACGTAGGTAGTGACGTAGTGTTGACGTAGCATAGATGCTGCGTAAAAACAAACGCTAGTATCGCGAAGTTGGACACAAGGTGGCAGGGACATCGACGCACAATCTGTCCCCATATCCATTGATTCAGGACATGATTCTCGACCTGGTTTTTGCTTCTAATAACCGCTGTTACCTACAAAAGTGCTATACCTACGCCGTCAAAATGTCTGGAAAAGCAATTTTTTTTTTATATCCAGCGAAAAATTTCAACTCCCCTGAGTTGAAATTTTCCAGAATCTTGAACTAAATCCATGGTAACAGGTTGCGCGTCGATGGTGTCCCACCCTGTATAAAACAACGTCGCGTATACGTCCGACGAATACCTTCGCTTGATCAACTCTCTTAGCTTTCAAAACGAATTCTTTACCGCTTTATTATGTGAATAGATTGCGTACCTGGTACAGACATTGGCCCCATGCTCATAGACGGCATGCCCGGGATACTCATGCCGCTCGGACCCATCATTGGCGAGTTTACGCTGTAACAAGAACTACATTAAAATCTCTTTAGGTAGGAAAAAAAACTAAATACAAGTCTAGTCTTTTGCATTTTCACCAATCAACAAAAACAAACACGCACAAATATTTAGTTTATAAATGATAAATGATTTTATTTTGTAAGTAGGTTTGTACAAACACTTTTACACGTCAATCATATTTTAAAACTAGACGAGGTCGGCGTTTCCTATCTGACTAGTCTGAGAAGAAAGGCCGAAACAAACTCAGAGGTCACAGTCTCTTTTAAAGTCAAGACATAATCTTGGTCAGTTCATATGAAGACCATGTAGATTGATGTCTGAGATGGTTTTTTGAAGAAATATAATATTATACAAAAGGATATCGTGTATAATGCCAATAGAACACAGAAACAAATCGTTGTCCGATTATAAGTGACCGTTAGAGTGGTTTCGTACTACGTACGATCCGAATCCCAGAAATGACGGTCCGAAGTAGCCATAATACTATTTGTATGAGGGGTTGGGTACTACATCCGAACACAGTCCGTCCGAATTTAGAACATTCTCAATTCGGATTGAACTTGGATCTTGAATTCGGATTCGGATCGGACGTAGTGCGGAACCGCTCTTAGGCCCATCTCATACGGACAGAATTTAACGGATACCCGGCGCCGACTTTTCGGCTATTGAAACGTGTGAAAGGTGACTCACTGTAAAGGAACAGTACCATTCAAATGTGTATCCGATATTAACATTAAAATTACTGTATCACTCACCTATGTGAAGGCTCTCCAGGGTCTTTCGGACTATCAGGTGCGTCCATTGAATTTTGTTGGTCTTCTTTGATATGCTGCAGCAACTTGTCAAGGTCATCGTCAATCTTTGAGTCGTCTAAATCCATTCGAACGTTCTCCTATAAACAAAGGTTGCGATTAAAGAATGAACAAAAGTTGCAAATGTCAAAAGCCAACTGGAGGCGTAGTGAACCGAATTTGTGAATATTCGTCTATATTTGAAACAAGAATTTGAGATAATTTTCAAGTTATGGAAGAACAAACTAAATGTCATACTTAACAAAGCTCAAATTCCGGTGCAACCCAAAAACCTATTAGGACCTTTTTGTTACAAATGGTCACTCAAAAATCAACTTAGAATTCATCTCACTAAAGTAGATAACTGATTAAGTGGCGACTGAATGTAAATTATCTGAGATTATGAACCCTGCTATAATGCCACACAGTATAATACGACGGCGAGCGAGTACTGTGACTCTTATGTCTTCAACAATTTGACATAACGTTTAAAATGCGGTTTGACGTACGCTCCTTAAATGCAACCAATATAACTACAAACAGGTTAACACGCGTCCGTTTCGCCACATCTTCGCTTCGCATAAGACTTGAATTTGAGTGTTTTGTCGTACTCACCTCCATCTTAGGCTTGAGATCGATGCCTGCAAAGATGTCGTCGTCCATGTTGTGATTAGTACCGGTGCTGTTGGCAGGTGGCGCCACCGTGTGTCCGCTGCTACCACTTGACGATGTAGGCTCCGTTGGAGATATTAGATCACCTGTGTTTAAACAACCTGTCAAATTGGTGTCTTTTGGAGAGTTTGTTCGCATATTGTTGGTACCTGATTAAGGAATCTATCCCTCATAATGGATTTTCTTGGTGATTACAATTTGTTCAATGTTTTGCTTAACTCTTTACCAGTGGTGATGAAACAAGTTGCATAAAGAACGCTGCTACGCCTAGTCATTCTTTTGTGAGAGAACTAATGAAATAAATTATTTCATTCCTTCTCGTAATTTTGGACCTTCGAGCGATCATTTTTGGTGTATTTTTAGTTAGCGACGATGCGTACCTCTCGAAATAAGCGTGCACATGTAAACGTCGTGCGAGAACACGTCGCGTCGAATCAGTTCGCCGAACAAGTGCACCAGGTTGGCGAACTGCTGTCTGTTGCCCGGCGGGGAGTTGGGGCTTTCGTCTAGAATTAAAAGGAAGAAATACTTATTGGTACCGAAAACCAATAAACATAAAAAGAAACAAGAGAGCAACAAAGATATCGTGGTACCTGTCAATAGCCAGAGTTGTCTAACAGCATAATTAACTTAGCCGACCTGGGGACTCACCCCACCGAAGCTTTCGAGACACGCGTATACTGTCCATTAGGTAAACAGTTTTTTGACAGATAGAACTAGAGATTGCAGCAACACACAATACATTGATTGATACACGTACAGTATTATAATGTCTGTAAGACGCCATAAATAAGATAAATAAATAAGATAAGGCAGTTTATACAGGCTGATTTTTTAAAGACCAGCCAAATTTAAGGATGTGGTACAGACCATCAAACTGAACAACTTTCTCCATGGGACAAATAGCGTAATCGCGAAAATGTTATCAACTGTCCCATAGAAAACTTCAATACCTACTCGACCTAAATGTATGGGACGGCTGAATTTTTATTCGCGATTACGATGTTGGTCCCATGGAGAAAGTTGTTCAGTTTGATGGTCTGTACCACATCCTTAAATTTGGCTGGTCTTTAAAAAATCAGCCTGTATATGTATTTTATTACGCATTTTGAAGTTAACTTTTACATGATCTGGAAGTTACGTTCTAGGAAAGCTGTCAAAAAAACGGTTAACCTAATGGACAGGGTATAATTAACTTAGCCGACCCTGGGACTTGGGGGTGAGTCCCAGGGTCGGTCGAAGCTTTCGAGACACGCGTAATGAAAACACTTGCTTCGACGAATTCTAGTTAATACATAATTATCAAATTATGAACCTTTTGGTGTTTTTAAGCCGCAACTTAGGGCTGGTTGCTTCAAACGGTTGGTTAACGTAACATACGTACGTCACATAATAATAACGAATACGTAATTGTAATTATTTTACGTAAGTCAAGGCCATAATTTGTAATTGTAATTTGAAATAACGCTTTTCCCGCTCTTAGTATTTTGATAATCCAACTAAGACTCGAATCTAAGTGTCTTTGACAGCTACAGACTACATAGTTCACTTACCTAAAACCGGGGCGTCGTTGTCAAGGAAGCGTAAAAGAAGGTTCTGGAATATGGGTGGTCCGTTGTAAAGCCCTGTGCCGGAGCTCACGGATTCTTTGTCATCTGATCCTGTAACAAAATCAATCCCTTGCTAGTCGGTAGTCCCAAACTACTGCGTTAGTAAAAACGTTATAAACCATCGTCGACATCAAATTGTCTGGTTCGAAAGGATTAAGGTGGTAGGTAGGGGGCTAGATAGCCCGCGAAACTCAAATTTTCTTACGTTTTTTGCTATTTGCCAGTCAGTGTATGGTTGTATGTTGAACCAAATATGATTCGCGAGCGTAACAAGTATGTATTTACAGAATTGTAATCATTAAAATCATCAATACAACCCTCTAAGCTCATATCATCCTATTAATTGATATTTCAAATAGTCATTCAATACTTGCAAATTGCAAAAAACGTAAGAAAATTAATATTGTGCCGAAAATCAGAAAATGGTATTTGTTTGCACAGTAACCAAAAAAATGTTGGGTGACGCTTCGAACTAGCTTAGGTTTCAGCATACAAACCCCCAGGCTGTTATAAGAGCTTTTAAAGATCTTAAAATTAAATCAACAGAAGATCTCTGGGGTATGTCTGTAAAAGTATGTAGATCTCTCATCGAAACCATTGCGCCCTATTTAGCTTTCATATTTAACACCAGTGTTGACCAAGGAGTCTTTCCGGATCTTATGAAACATAGTAAAGTAGTACCATTGTTCAAATCCGGTGATAGTAAAGATCCCAACAATTATAGACCTGTGTCAAGTCTGCCAGTTCTCAGTAAGGTGTTTGAAAAGTTGATGCTCAATCAAATGTTACGTCACTTTAATAAAAATTACATCTTTCATGAACACCAGTACGGCTTCACCAAAGGGCGTTGTACCACTGACGCCGGTGTTACCCTAATGAAGAACATTTTTAACGCCTGGGAAGAAGCACAAGATGCTATTGGAATCTTTTGCGATCTCTCTAAGGCGTTCGATTGCGTAAACCATGAAACACTTCTGATGAAACTCGAGCACTATGGGATTAGGAAAACAGCACTTGACTTGTTAAGATCATACCTGAAAGATAGAAAGGTTAAAGTCCAAGTAAATGGCGTAAACTCATTGGGTTCTGAAATGACAATGGGCGTTCCTCAAGGTTCGATATTGGGTCCATTCCTCTTTTTAGTTTATATTAATGATTTACCCCAATTACTTCAAAATCAACCGAAGATGGTGTTATTTGCAGATGACACATCATTGATCTTTAAAATAGACCGACGGTCACAAAATCTTGACGACGTGAATAACTCTATTCTTCAGGTCCAAGATTGGTTTACGGTTAATAATTTAGTACTTAATGAAAAAAAAAACAAAATGCATTAGATTTAAATTACCTAATGTTAGAAGTAGCGAATGTGACATCGTATTGAATGGCCAAAAATTAGAATTTATTAATCAGACAGTTTTCCTAGGAATCACGCTAGACGAGAAATTACAATGGGGACCTCATATAACATCTATTGCGGGGCGGCTAAGCTCGGCCGCATATGCTGTTAGAAAGATAAGACAATTAACAGACGAAGAAACCGCGCGCTTGGTCTATTTTAGTTACTTCCACAGTATTATGTCATATGGCATTTTACTGTGGGGTCGGGCTGCTGACATTGAATCCATTTTTATTTTGCAAAAGAGAGCTGTCAGAGCCATTTACAATCTACGTCGCCGCGAATCTCTTAGGGAACTATTTAAAAGGATTAATATTATGACGGTACCTTGCCAATTCATTTATGAAAATATTATGTATGTAAGAAAAAATCAACATCTTTTTAATAAAATAAGTGATAGACATAATTTTAATACTAGAAATAAAGATAAATTAGATCAACCTTTTTTCAGATTATCTAAAGTTCATACATCTTTTATGGGGTACTGTGTTAAATGTTACAACAAAATACCTTGTGAAATATTGCAATTAAATGAAAGAAAATTTAAAACTTATATTAAAATTACACTTTGTAAGCAAGGATATTACAAATTAGAGGATTATATCCAAGATAAGAATGCTTGGAAATATGCTGGTCTTGCTCCATAGGACAATCTCTAGAGTCTAGACAAAATCAAACTGGTTGCTAATATAATTGTATAATTTATTCTTTTTTTTTTTTTTTCTTTGACATTGATTTACATTCTGTAATTACTTGGGGTCACACCCGGACTTATTACTCCTTATTTATTTATGAAAATCGTCTACGTTTGGAATGTTTGTGAATATGTGAGCACCATGTATCTATCACATAGTTGATCTATATGTCATGGTTACATTTATCCATTTTAATTCTTTTACCTATTGTGGTATAGTAAGTTTATTTTTGGGTGCATCGTCTTCACATATAATTATATAAATAATGTATGCAATATATTGTAAAACATTTTAAAAGAGTAACGGTGGAGTTTCTTGCCCATTCTTCTCCATACGAAAACTACCTTTTGGAAGGGGCGACTAGAATCAATTTTATTCTAATTTTATTTTTGACGTTCAAAAGTGCCTTTTATGTGCCTATTTGAAATAAATGATTTGACTTTGACTAACTTGCCTTGCAACTTGTGAATCAGTTGCAATTGTACAATGCTCAAGTGTGTGTACGGATCACATCCCCAGTGCAAGCGCATGCGCTAAAATGTTAGCTAAAGAAGACGAAAGATAATTGTGTTCTACAAGGGTAAGGTTCCTGCGAGCTGTGTCGAGCTTTAGGTGAATGGTTCATATCGACATTTGATTTATACTGAGTATGTGTGATGACGTATACAGTTACCTGTAGCATGATGATCGTGGTGGTGGTGCGTGGTGTGGTGCTGACGTCGGTCCAGTAACGCGGCCGCGGCCTGCGCTCGGTGCTCGCCCCAGCGCGCGCCGCACACTGCCCACTCGCAGATCACACGTACCACTGAGTAGGGACACGCCCATTCCTGGATATGGAACATTGCAAGTTAGACTGGGAGATCACGACGTTGGTTCTACACCCAACTTACGCAAATATCAACTTTATATCGTAGTGTTCAAAGTTCAATTTAAAATAGAGTCATCATAATCTTCGCCGCAGGTTCAGTTCAGTTCACCTTACGTGAAGGGTTGGTCTCAGATCGCAATAAATGGGACAAAAGAAAATTAAAGAAAGGAGGCTTTTGCCCTGCATTCGGTTGCTTTAGGCAAAAAATAATAGTAAATATCGAAAATACTATAAATAAAAACTCAGTGGAAACTGAACTACATCCATACTTACTAATAATAAGACTGAAGAGTTTTTATTTTGTTTCTTTCATCGCGGTAACCTCTGGAACTACCAGTCGGATTTGAAAAAATCTTGTTGCATTTGGTAGCCCAACTCTTGAGGAAGGTTATAGGCTATTCAACATCACGCTACGACCCTTGGGAGCCGAGCAAAAAAGAAAACTTTCAGAAACAACGCTAAGGGAAAAGGGTGCGACAGGGTGGGTCGGGGAACAAGAATTTTAGTACTACATATAAGGTCCATAATGTATCACTCACCGGATCTTTGGTATCACTGTTATCCTTCGAAGGTGGCGGGCAGTTGGCAAACACTTCTTTATACAGCGTGTCCAGATTATTGTTAGGGTCTACCCGGTCGAAGCAGTGCCTGTCTAGAGCCTCTAGCACCGCTAGTACTCGCGCTGGAAAAATGACTGAAGCTATATGAACTTGTATTTGGAAAAATCTACTGTTTCATACAACACTATGCAACAGGGACTAAATTGAAAAGGTTTGTTTGGCTAAATTGAACAAATTATAGCGACGATTGCGTATTCGCCATTTTGTAAAATTTCGAGTAGCGACAAGAGAATCCTAACTCTAACCTCTAATCTAAAAAAAAAATAAGTTGAAATCAATTAAGGATATATTTACATATAAAGATGGAGATGGACTGGCAGTGGTGTACAGAATGTGTAGGTGGAGTAAGGATGAAGATGCGTGATAGGTGGTGATGGGGTACCGGAAGGTGGAGATGAAGACAATAGCTTTCTATAGAGCCAAAATTCCATTACGAAATTAGTGACATCAAATTATAAGGCAACTTTTTCGTACAAGTGTGCTGGCGGCTGGTGCGTCAGTCGCTCGCCCGCGTGTACCTCATCAGCTGTTCCCTACATTTATGTTCGCTTATCTCGTTAAAATCTAGGGAACAGCTGCTTTTTTTTTCGCGATTTCAGGTTTGGTCCCATAGTAAAAGTTGTTCATAATTATGATTACAATGACCCCTTAAAAGGATGCCAATGAATTCAAGTTCATCCTGTATAGTAGGTATACCTTGTGAGCTAGTCTGCCACTTATCCGTGCACCATTTACTTTCAGCCTTTTTACTTCTCGCCGAGATTTCTTGTTCAGCCTCATACACCTAGCATAAAAGAATATAAATCAATTTAAAAGTCAGGTTACAGTTCCTGTTCTTCAGAAAGGTCAGGTGCGTGGTACACGCAACCGGCGTGCGTGGATGAACGTCATCATTACATACTCAGCCTATAATGTTCCCACTGCTGGGACACAGGCCTCCTCTCGGTGAGAGGGAATGGGCCATAATCTACCACGCCGGCCCAGTGCGGGTTGGAAGATGTCATATGTCATCGAATTTTTGGTTCTAGGACATGCCGGTTTCCTCGCGATGTTTTCCTTCACCGTTTTGAGAGCAGTGGCGATGAAATTAAATACACAAAGTGCCTGCCTGTCCCACCACTGCTCTGTGTGTGTATGAACGTAAACGAGGCGAAAGGAGTATGTAAGGATCGTAGCAGGTCGCGTTCTGTAGTTTCTGCGTACCCCCGTCGGAAGACGGCGAGAGTTTATGTATGTATAAAAACCGGCCAAATGCGAGTCGGACTCGCGCACGAAGGGTTCCGTACCATTATCTATAAAAATCACGTCTGTTGTATGGGGGCCCCCTTAAATATTTATTTTATTTTGTTTTTAGTATTTGTTGTTATAGCGGCAAAAGAAATACATAATTTGTGAAAATTTCAACTGTCTAGCTATCGCGGTTCTTGAGATACAGCCTGGTGACAGACAGACGGACGGACAAACAGCGAAGTCTTAGTAATAGGGTCCCGTTTTTACCTTTTGGGTACGGAACACTAAAAAGCAAAACCACATCACTACTTATACTAATTTTCCTAAGATTTGACTTCGTGACATCCGTAGCCATAAAACGCGGGAGAGAGACGATCCGAACCTCAGTATGATTTTTAGAAACCCCGTACTAATCATTCACCGTCCTACTCGAACATTTCATGACCGCCACTGCCACGAGTCTTTACGTTTAGTATAGACAAAAAAACTCTGTCATATTACATTTAGAGAAGAAAAAAAAAGATGACAATCAAACTCATAAGTCCAAGAAGAACTATAAATATTGATACATACCAATTTTCTATGTTCCTCTGTAATGGCGGTGTCCATGTGAGGCATAGGCAAGGCGGATGGAGGTAACGGTAGCAGATCAAGCGGCGATCCTTGTAAAGACGAACCGCAACCCGACCACACCATGGCCGTTGGACACTCGATGGAAATTATCTGTTGAGAAAATAGTTTAGATTTGAAAACCTCCTTCGATATGAAGATGGGTAACCATCGAGAACCATAAAATGACGTGCCTGTTGTATTGCCCTAAACTCCCGTGCAGCGCTAAACATGGGAAAACGTAAAAAATGTAGAGCGAAGAGCTTATTGCGTCGCTTGATTGATTTGATATTTAGTTCAGTTATAAAAATCCGGTTATCGATTTTTTTTATTGAACTGTGATGTGCGGGCAATAAGGTTCAATATTATATAATATCTTTTTATTAACCTTTAATCTTAGAATGTAGATAAAGTCTGTAAGTTTAAAATGATAGATACCAGAAGAACTCTTAATTCTCGTCTTTAACATAATAATTATGTAAAGCTTGAGCAAAATCTCAGTATCAGGTATTTATATAAAGTTTAATAGATTTCTTACCTGCAGAACCGTAGCCAGCTGTATAATAACATCTCTATGGTAGGAACAGTTGAGTATCTCTCCGAAACCAACTTGTACCGGATTCATGGCCGCAGCCACCACAGTGGTCAGCGTAGCCTTTGTATCTCTGGCAGGAGAGGCCCTTTCCTCCTTCACTTGGACATCCATTGGCTGTGGGGGATTTGGGGTCCCGAGGGAGTGATTAGGGTTCGGAGTTCCCAAGGAATGGGTCGGGTTTGGCGTGCCTAAGGAGTGGTTGGGGTTTGGAGTACCCTGGCTTTCCACAGGAGTAGGTTCTCGTTTGATTTGAGATATGTTCGGCTTGACATCCGCGTTGGATTCGGGTGCTGGTGACATCGGGGCGCCGTTTGGTTCTGGATTAGAAAAGGTTACTGTTTACTTTTATGTAGATAGAAGATTTAATCATCATATTTGAATAAACTGTTCATAAACCCCTTTATTCATAATCGTTGCTTAAAGTTAAGTAGTGATTCGCGACTGTTTAACCATACATTTTTGACGTTTGAACGTCACTTAACTTTGTTCATCGTTTATAAATAAACCTCATCGTGTTCGAAAAACAGTACATGAGTTAACGAATAATTTGATTGATTAATTCTGCACAAGTTGCTGGTAAAACGCAACCAACACAACAATAACGGAGAAATTCCTTGAATAGGGGGTTAACTCTGCTCTAACGCTGTTAAAAAAAATCAAACCGATTGGCAATCTCGAAGTTAACAAGCAAAAGATCATTCTAAACTCACCTGTATTTTTATCATCAGTTTTAGCAAAAACAGCAGGCTGGTTGAGAGTCCTGAGCGTAGTATCTGACAGTACCGAGCAGATGGCCGCGGCCTTCTTAGCACAGGAGGTGGCAAGCCTTCGAGACAGGTTCTCACAGCATATAAACTCAGACATGTGTTGTAACGCTAGCGGGAGGAATAACCTGGGAAAAATGGGGCATTTTAATAATAGAGTTAAGACAACAAAAGGTCCATCTAGAATTCCGGATGTGTCATAAGGATAATCAGCCTATAATGTTCCCACTGCTGGGACGCAGGCCTCCTCTCTGTGAGAGGGAGTGGGCCGTAATCCACCACGCGAGCCCAGTGCGGGTTGGTAGCTGTCACGTGTCTTCGAATTTTTGGTTCTAGGACATGCCGGTTTCCTGACGATGTTTTCCTTCACCGTTATATATTAGTTATAAAGTGTATGTAACCATTTTGAGACAACTCATGATTTCAACTCATAGCAATTTAAACTTTATGTTAATGTAATAAAAATACTGTATAAGATTTTTAAGTCTAAATTACGCAATATGAGGAGAATGATGTTTTAGGGGCGAAATGTCTGAAAATTTATCAAATTACCTTAACAGTCCATCATCAGGAGCCCTCTTATCGAGCAGTTCAATGATCCAGGTGAGGAAGTCATGCCTGTCGAGCAGACCTTCGTCCAGCAAGTACTTAGCGAGGCGGCAGCAGTAGTTCCAGAGCTTGAGGGCTTGTCGCCAGTCTGTGCTTTCGCTTCCTCCAGGAGTTAGTGAACCAAGAGCTGGAGAAAAAATATCATGTGTAGCAGGGAGTACAGTAAGTGCATCTATATTCACCAGATGCTCACAAGCCTATTGCTACTGCCTTAATTCAAAACTATTATTTTCTAACAAGGCCTAGGCTTCTTCTGAAATAGCGAAGGCACGCCAGTTTTATAATCACATCTAAAAAGATATAAATAGTGATACTGTATTCATTGACAATTTAATGTGTGAAATTGATAATGAATTTCTTATAAAAAGCGGCCAAGTGCGAGTTGGACTCGCCGCCGAAAGAAAACACATTTCTTGTATGGGGGTCTCCCTTTAATCATTATTAACTTTATTTTATTTTTATTATTTGGTGTTATAACGGCAAGAGAAATACACTTTGTGAAAATTTCAACTGTCTACCTATTACCGTTCATGAGATACAGCCCGCTGATTTTACAGAACCATGACAAGTGTATGTGGCAAATACAGATATCTTATAACAGAGCTACACTTTTTTTTTGGTAAAAAAGAGGTATACTTACTACTGGAATTCCCTGGAGAATGCATGGAGTTGGGCACAGTAGAGTTGGGTGTGGAACTCCCTGGTGGATTGCCAGATGAATTGTGGCTAGGAGTTCCCTGGCCTGATTGTGACGGAGGTGTCTTATCAGACACATTTCCTGGAACTGCGCTCTGATAGTGTTCAGCCAACTTGGGTATTTGATCCTTGAGGAACTTGATCAATGTAGTGGTCCATTCTACAAACAAGGATATAATGTTATAACTAGTCTGTAATGGACAAAATATATGAGTAACTAGCTGCGCCCCGCGGTTTCACCCGCATACGTTTCGATCCCGTGGGAATATCGGAATAAAAAGTATCCTATATGTTAATAGTGGTTATAAACCATCTGTGTGCCAAATTTCATCCAAATCCGTTTGAGTAGTTTTTCCGTAAGAGTAACAAACATCCATCCATCCATCCATACAAACTTTCACATTTATAATATTAGTAGGAAGTAGGATTATGAGCGAGTATTTAATACAGGATAGCATTGCAATATTTAGGTAGATTATATTGTAATGCATCTTGTTTTTTTAACCACTTGTAATATCACAATCATAGACAACTTAAACTGATTGAGAACTTTTTGTGCATACAATAAGTATTGACATAGTGATACCTGTTTTAAGTACAACATAATGTCACTTTTTGCAACGAAGTTAACGCGGCTTGCGGTAGGAGTTGACTGGTAGAGATTGGCACATAAGAAAAAGCGTTATGTACCCTCCATGCGACTTTCTCTCTCTCTTCCTATTAAAATTCATACTCACAACATTTATTTCATATAAACTAATTACAGGCACTTTTGAATTGTCAAGGTATTATATGTACGATGCATGTGGAACTTCGTTCCTGTTGGGTTGGTTATTGGCACCTTGTCTTTTCTTAATATTCATTTAATTTGTTATCATTTAAATTGTTTTTGTGTGTTGTGCTATGTCTGATGCATGTATTACATGGTTTATCTATGTAACTATCTACTTCCTAGTTTCAAATGGATGCTGAAAGTACATATGTATAATATTATAATTGACCCACACTTACCAGTGGTAGGATCAGGCAACTGTCTCTTCTTGATCTTAGCCTCAGACACAGCCACAGTATAAGCAGAGCTAAGTTTGATGAACCAGGCAGCTCTGGGCATAGAGACCTGGTACTCTGTCAGTGTTATAAATATTTCTTCTTTTTTGTTAAAGTTTGGCGCTTTTTTTGCTAGTTGGGACAGCGGTTTGCTTCCTGTGAATGATAACATGTAATATGTTATGTGAAAAATAGAATAGAATACTCTTCACTACATACACCATAAAAACGACACATATCTTCATCTGCCTAGCCTTTTCCCAACTATAATGGGGTCAGCTTTCAGTCTAACCGGAAGCTGACTATGAGTATTTTACAAAGAGTTGGTAAGAGAGTACAGTAAGTAAATCCACTTAACCAGTATTTTACATATTACAGGTATGAATGTAAAAAAAACGATGTAATGTTTGAAGTTAATAACTTTCAGTAACACACATGGAATTATTGTGGTTTACAAACAATAATAAGTTTAATCTAATAGAAAATATATTAACAGGTTCCGGCACGGTAAAAGAGACACAATAGAAGTTTTATTGTTATGACGGCTATAGCCATATTGTGCCCTTGACAGTGTTAATGACCTTTATAAATAAGAAATTTCGCAATTTTTCTATTGGATATTAATATAATCATATTGAAGACATCATTTTAACACATTGGAAGTAAGGTAAGTCCACACATATTGCACAGGATCATCTGCCTAGCCCTTTCCCAATTATGATAGGGTCGCCTTCCAGCCTAACCAGATGCAGTTGAATACCAGTATTTTACATGGAGCGACTGCCTATTTGCATATTGTACAGGATATGTAATGATAATGTTTGACGACACGGTTGGTGGTTAAGCGATTTACTGCTACGCTGCGTGACGCGGGTTCGATTCCCGCATGGAACAAATATTTTTATGATCTACAAGTAGTTGTTTCGGGTCTGGCTATTTGTGTATGTGAGTTTAAATGTTTGTAAACGCACCCACGATACAGGAGAAATTCCTAATGTGGGGTAACGTTTAAAAAAAAAAAATGTGTTTTAACGTTAAAGTTTCTTTTCTCTTATACTACCTCCTTAAGTCCTTTCTAATAGGTTTTATTGAAGAAAATCTTGCAAACAAAAAAAAAACATTGATAAGTATGGTATAAGCAGGTGTGTTGTGTTCCTTCAGTTAAAAAATGAATTTGAATTTGCAATAAATGAATTTAAATTTGAAAAAAAAAAAATATCAACGGGTTGCACTCCGGGACTGCCGGTAGAAGTGAAAACTTGAATATTAACGTAATGCATTTTTTATATTTTGGAATGCGGTCTACTCTCCCTTCGTCTTACGAATTTCCCATCAGGTCACGTGTCCTGACGCGAGTTTAACATTTTTTACCCCTCACAACAAAAGTGCACAATGCTGCTAAAGAAATTTTCTCTTCAAAAAAGGTATAAGCAGGTATAGGTAGCACTTAGTTTTACTAATTGTAGCAAATAATGGTTTTACTTAATCACTTACCATTATTTGTTAGTGAGTAATTAGTAAATGACTCAGCCCCCAGAATACCAGCATCGCCTAGTTTAGGAATCGCTGTTCATTGAATTATGTTATAAATACAACTTGTTACTGTTACCCATTAATGTTAAGTATGGTTAAGAAAATGCTTGCAACACTGGTTTACTAAATTTATTCTTACTACCTGCCAAATCCTTGAACCAAGCTTCTATCTGTGCTTTAGTGCGGGCAGTAGCTGGCCAGAAATTGTCCTTAGGATTCACTTGCTGCCTCTTCCTTCCACAATCAGGCAGAGTATTCAACTCTTCTTTCTTAGAAAGTATACTAGAAAAGAACTGTCCTATCTGCAAAGAAAAATGTGTAATGTGAAATATGTTGACAAACAATTTCTGACGTTGATATCTTCCATTCCTTCAAAATGTCTTAAAAGGTTTGTTCATTTACAATTCATACAGGAATTGGAACTGAGGAAGGGTTATTTTAATAAATTGTAACATCATTGTCAATGTAAAAGAGAATATAACCTTCTCAGGTTGTTTTTATAATGTGATAAACATACAAGGCCTGTTGACCTATTTACAAAGTTAACATATTGCATACTAACGTAGGGTAAAGAAGAAATACATGACTGTATTTAAAGCACTGTATTTTCTTACCTTGGATGCTGAATAATTAAAATTCCTTGCGGTACCGAACTCATCGCTGGATTGTGGTGTTGTTGAAAAACCATGTTTTACGTTTGTAGATGTTAGCTCATCCTCCTTCTGGCGGGGCTCCTGAGGGTACACATCCGGAGGCCCGAGCCGTGGCCTCTTCAGAGGACGCTTTTCGTACATAATCCCCATGGTTATTGGGTGTATTGTATCTATTTCGCAACACCACTAATAAATATACAAGGGTAATGTACACGACGGCAATTTCATATTTTTCGTACCAGGCCGATTAGATTGACTATTTATTTAAAAACTACACAAAATACACATGATTTTAGTCTCACGAGGAACCAAATAGGTAAATCTAACGCATATATAAATTCATGTAGAAAAGAAAACAAATTATTACTTTGAGCTAAACAAAAACCATTTCTTGAATGAGAAATTTTAGATCAGTCAGTTCAATGAATGATGAATGAATGATTTTGAATGAAATATTTAGGTTGATACAGATAAAACATAACTCCCAAGCAAATAGTCGTTTTTTTTCCCGGAAGTTTACGGTTATTCCTCTACCGTTGACACTATAAAATTCTAACATTGTTGTTTTGCTGGTTTAATTTTCTAGTTATACTCACGCCTGCCCCAGCAGTCTCGACATTCATAGTGATCGCTTTACGACTGAATGCGGTCGCAAAGTCCTGTCACTCACAGTCACTTCATACATTACCCCTGTCAATCCCGGACTTTGCGACCGGATTCGGTCGTAAAGCGATCGCTATGAATGTCGAGACTGTAGCCCCTGGCACCTCGGCTATAAAATGGTTGATGAAACCACAAAAAAATCAAGAAACAAACATTATAGTTATTGTATCATTTAAAAAAAAACCAAACGCCATTCAAAAAAATGTTTAGTCTGGTAACATTTAGTTCAAATAAAATAACCTCACTTTTCCTAAACAGCTGATAGCCTTTTACTGTTTATGTTTTAGAGGAAAAAAAAGTAAGAAGTATTATCTACATTGTTAAAAAGAACATGCCACCTAAAAAGCAACCTGAAAAGGGTAAAGCCGGTGGAGGAGCTAAATCCGGCGCGGGAAAATCTGGCGGCGACGCGAAAGGTTTGTTTACATTTTGTGTTGTGTGAGTTTTCGTGAAGAAATATTGACAAATCTTTATACATTTTTTCTTTTAAATTTAGAATCTGCAGCCAAAGAGAAAAAAGGCGGGTCAGCTGTCAAGGTACGTCATATTTTATGTGAGAAACAGTCAAGATGTTTGGAGGCGTTGGAAAAATTAAAATCCGGTCAAAAATTCCCGGATGTAGCTGCCGCGTATAGTGAAGACAAAGCGCGGCAAGGCGGGGACCTTGGCTGGCAGATACGTGGTTCAATGGTGGGCCCTTTCCAGGATGCGGCATTTGCCTTGCCCATATCTACAGTAGCGAGTCCCGTATACACAGACCCCCCTATAAAAACCAAGTTTGGTTATCATATAATAATGGTAGAAGGTAAAAAATGACAGACATGGTGTTTGAATTTGAATATTTCTGGGCGATACTTTTGCTGTTTATTATGGAACGGATATGCTGCCTTCAGGAACAGTTTGATAAGGACTACTGCATACTACCAGACAATCAGAGGTCCAATGAGTCTATAGACATTAACATGGAGGACTTTGCTAATAGAGAGTAAGTTAGTGTAACTTTTACTTATTCAAATACCCTCTATATCCAAAATACGAAATGTACATTTAGTTAAAAGAGCAAACAACTGCTTGGTAAAAGTACCTATAAATGGTGAATAGGGATGCAGGGGTGAATTGGGCCAAAACTGTAAAATGGATTTTAATGTTGAAATAATATTATAATACAGTAAACACTAGAATCTTTTTTGGCAACAACTTAAGTTTCGCCCTGTTTCACCCCTGCAACCCTGTTCACCCCATTTGACGTTAACAGGTGCTTTGGTAATAGATTCCGCACCTTTAGTTTGTATTCTAAAATGCACACTTCCTATTAGATTCTTGTAGTCAAATACACTACTATTTAATTGTTTAAGGCTATAACACTAAGTTAAACCACACTATGTCATAAACAATGATTTTGTAATGTAAAATTAATGCTTCTGTATTATTTTCAGTTTTGGTTTAAAAATGAGCTTCCTCCGTCTGTGTCGTTTAATGCATGTCACAATGCTCCTGACTCTTTTATATTTCTGCAATATCTGCTTCTGGTTCATAATGACCAAGAAACCATCGCCCAAGTCATCTCTCAGATACAGGTTCAAAGTTGCAATGCCTTCCTTATGACAATGTAATGGAGCTAATTAGTATTTTCGAATAAAATTTGATATCTACCAAATTATGACTTAATAACGAATGTTTTAATAATTATCTAAATCTGTTAGGAGAATCAATGTTTTAAAAAAATGGTAATATAATTTCATAAAGTAAAATTTTATTTATAAGCGCAGTGCTGAAATAAATGCATTTATGTTGTCTCAATTTATGTGTTTTTCTAATTGGGTGCTGTAATATTTTACGAATGTTTTCCACAGTAATAAAATAATTTAATAGTATTTCGCCTTTTCTTCGACTTTAAAACAACTCAAGTTGATAAGAACGCACTACAAAACCTACTTGATATTAATGTAGTTTTGTACTTGCAAAATAAATCGAAGATCACCACACCTCATGATAATCCATTAACGGGCCATCTAAACTACTATTTTTGCAAAAAGCGACGTTTATTTAGCGCCGAAGATAATACGATACTTAGGTACTTTATTTTACACCAATCGGCGCCACACTCTTAGCGCCTGATAAGGATATGAAAATACGCCGATCGTTGCTTTAGCAGCGCATGGGTTAACACAAGTACACAAAGCTGCAGGCACACACATCATCTAAAAATACCTACTTTACACTTATCATGGATAAGTAGTAGAGCTTTTAAGTATTTTGGGATTCATGGATTTTTTTTGGAAACGAAAGCTATCTTGTACATTGATCCCAACTACATAGAAAGAGGACCTAGCACAGACGGGCGATTTAACGTAAGGAAAGATTTTTTAATCTAAAATAATCTTTAGCATATTGGTTTTTTATGCGGTAAGCACAATTAGTATCACCCAGATATAAATAAATATAGTCTTAAAACTAAGTAAAAAATGATGTGCGTAAGGAGTATTTTCAATTTTAAAATCGATCGGATATTTACGTTACGTTTATTCCGCCCGTTTGTGCTAGACCCACAGTAATGAAATATCAGTGGTCATGGTAATCACAGTTTTAGGGTTCTCATCTTATTAATTCGTGCCATTGCCTTTATATTTTCATAAGGCACGTTGTTGCCACACCACGCAAACAGCAATCCTTGTTTAGGAGAATCGTGGATACAATTCTGGGTTAACGGCATTTAGGAGAAAGTAGGTAATGAAACAAAACATAAAAAATTAAAACAGTCTTTATTGACGGATCTTAAATATTTATTATTAAAGTCGACTGCAACAGTTACGTGACTAAAGTAATGTACAATACTGCAATAAATATTTATGTAATGAGGTATTTAAAGCTAGAACCGGATCCTTCATTTTGGATATCGAAAGTTATAAATCGTGATTTTAGCAGTTTTTGCAGCTTTTACGATAATATTTGGTTGTATGGTTACTACCTCATGATTTTAAATGTAAGCACGAACATTTACATGGAGAATTGTTTCGTTAAATATAAATAATTTGTTTCGAGTCGAGGATAGTCCATGCTTACTGCTTACAAAATACTTTTTAACTTCTAATTTATTCTTGTGACAGCGTGAGGGAATCAGATCAAACTCTGAGGTTAGGGTTGGTGTATCGCACGTATTTCAGGAGGGCATCGTTTTCCTCGCAGACGAAAGGCTTGCGGTGGTGGCAGGCCACGTCGTGCCAGTGAACGCCATCGTTGTAGAAGTTGTTCAGGATGGCCACGCAGTGCTCAGCAGCGCCGCCTTGATGCAGCTCCTGTTAATAGAAAGATACATGTTCAGATAGTGTATTTTACCTAACTTTTGACTTAACACAGCTTCACGCATTGATTCTCGGTAGGGGTCTCTAAAGGTAGGCAGAACTTCGTTTATCCAATTTAAAGATACCGATATTCTTTGGACGCTTGTACAGTAACACTTGACTGTCTGAAAATAGAGTCTGACCCTGACTTACAGCAAGCGCACTTTAGCTAAGTAGATACGTTCAACTCCTGAAGGTCCCGTTAACTATCTGGGAAGAATAGGATTCCGAATGAATGTAAATGGCGGAGTTTTGTTTAAGATTAACGCCATTACATCAATCGGTCGGTTGCGTACAATAACCGCATAATGCGCGAGGCCTTGAACGCCGTACAACAACGGATGCGGAGGATGCGCGTGCGACCGCAAAGGGTTACGTATTGTTTGTTCCGCAGCGTAGGCGCGAGCGCAGGCCGCGGGTACGCGCGACTCGCGGGGAAAGTGACGCGCAAACAACGCGACGACGCGCGCCGAATAACGATGAGCTTTTGTTGTACAGCTTGCGGTTGCTGTTTGTAGAAAGTGGCCGCGACATGCGGGTACGCCCTTCGGCGAATATTTCGCAGGCCCATAAATATTCACGTGTCGCTTTCGTTTTCATTGCGTTATATCCGCTGTACGGATGCATTAACGGGTTCAGCGGGTGCGTATGACAAACGTTACTCAACTGTTCGCGGAATTGGCTCCTTATGTTGCGTCATGAGTATGACCAATTTCGTAATGTCATGCTTTCTTACACACCCATTGTATACACCGCGGAACGATTCCTTAATTTGGTAACAGTTTTCTAGACGAGGAAATGAGTGCATAACTTACCCTGTTGTCGGGTTGAGGTTTGCCGATGCCGCCGCCCTCGGACCAGTCGTTCTGCTGACGGTTCGTGGTGGGAGCCAATTTCTGCAGCTCAGCGGTCCAGAACCAGCCGTTGATCTCGTTGGGGATCAGGTCAGGACGGTTGCATCCTTTGAAGTCGCAGAGGCGGCCCGATGTCCAGATGTATTTTTGCTACAGGAAACACATTAGCATAAGAATGGTAATTTTCTACGATTACCGACGTTAGATGTGACTTTGTCGTTACATTATGGATGTAGGTACCTTGACACAAAACCTCTGGGTATTTGTATGAACACGTAAGAAGAATAATTACCTATTCGTCTGCTGGCTACTTGATTCTATCTGTTGGGTACGAAGAAAAAAACAACAATGGCAAAACGGCCATTAAAAAAGAAGTCTATTAGATAAGCGAATAAGGCGAAACAATTTGATGATTCTTAACAATACCGTGGAGATACAACAATGATTACGTCAATTTGTCACAATTATCGTTGTAATAAGGATCGTTGTGCACTCAGCGTTAGATTGTAAGAACATACCTAATGAACGCGCTACTTCGTTAGCATGACAATACAGTGTCAACAGGGCAATGGCTAGTTTGGCAACGGGACAATCGGATCATTTGGCATTAATATCTGTGCTGAACAAATTGTCATTCTGCAGTGTGGCGAACAATGGCAACAGAAAGTTACGGGCCCGGTTGAATCTAAGTAGGACCTACAACCTACCTACGCTAGATAAGGTTCTACCATTACTAGTTTCACCGGTTGGTCATAGTTCAAGCCCAACAAGATCTTGTCTTCCGTCTACAAAAGTTTTACTTGCAGATTTCTACGTCGCAAAAACAAGTGCTAATTATTCCCGAGTGTCGATATTCTCGGGAGGAACAGACAATGCAACAAAACATTGTATTTCCCACGTAGCGCGAAACACATTCCGTAGCAATAGTGAAACTCGTTTAGGAAAAATCGACGCCGCCATTGTTGCGTTCCTGAAACGATTATTTTTCTTTATTTCGAACTAAGAAGTGAAGTTAACGTAAAATTTTGTCACAAGGGACGCGGCCCATTAGTTAAATAACTCCTTCACGCAACAGATAGAGATTTTCGAAGACAAAGCATTTCGAAAAGAGGTAACAATATGCATTCTTTTAAAGATTCCGTGTTGAATACGAATACCACACTTTCTATTTAGCTTTGAAAAAGTGATATGTTTTCGCGTCAGGTCACGATCGTTTTCCTCGTGTTTTGAACTCGGGACACGCGTGGACATTTGCTACAGTCTTTGGCAACCGTCGTGAAGTCATTTGCTTTACTTAAGGACATCCCAAAGCAAGGACTGTGCTAGAATCGTCTCTAATAGTAAGATACCATTTTCTTTCGCACTTAAAATACCGCTGTGTCTATTTAATCATTCAAAACTTGATCCGCTGCATGTTGCATCAGAGTCGTTAATGAACTTCGAATAAAGGAAATGGGAACTTGATTATGTTTTACTGCCGAGTTCCGTAAGACGGAACTCGGCAGTAAAACATAATCATCACCGTTTAAGACTTCATCTAATCACAGATATACATTAAATTGTGCAACGATTTAACGATTTTGTAGAGAGTTAGGTAGTATAGCTCACTACCCGAATGAATTTAAAAGTTAGGATTGGAAGATTCAAACGATTACGAATTTATCAAGACGCAGCAATTTTCACAAAAAAAATCACTGATTTTTGCTTTACTGTAGATTACCTATTAGCGTCAATAAGGTTTGTTATTAACTGATGCTACTACTTTATCTTTTTAGTTCTGAAGTTCTAAAAATGTTATGCTTGTTCCTTACCTTGTCCTGCACGATGCGTGCTTTAACCCATTCATTCTCGTCGCTGGTCTCCAAAGACACGAGGTCCATGCACCGCTGACGGCAGTAGTTCCTGGCACTCAGCCAGTCTTCCTCCACACCACGGAGCGCAGGGTCTCTCCATGAGAAGAAGTAGCCTTTGTCTGAAAAGACAACAGAATTTAATATTTTGCTTTAAGAAGGACTACGCTACGAACGGACCATCGTATAGCCTGCGAGGTAATTGCGTAACACGCTAACAGTAGCAATGGCTTTCATTTTGACAGTTCAACAACATTCATTGCGTTATTTTACGTTGTTGAGTAGACAAATATTTCGAACATTTGAACCAATGGATTAGCAATATCTTTCAAAATGATTCAGATTTACGCAATTAGGGTGCTGGGAACATCGAGAAACTAAACTAAATAACATTCATTTAGATCCGGACTATGATTAGTGATTACGATTGAACGTGTACCCTACCTGCCTTTACTTATATTACTTAGTCTGCCTATATCAAGGGTTATACAACCTAACCTCTGAACTTACTTTCGAAGTTTCGAAGTACCTAACAGGTTACCTTATTTACAACCTGGTTCATATAACAGTTAACAATGTTTACATTATGTAATGATGTTTATTAGGCTACGGGCTGTTTCTAATAACTTACCACCTACCAATCGATAGGAGTTTACTGAAATCCCTTTCTAAAAATATTAAACCGATACGTCATTGTCAGGATGCGTTCGATTCATTAAGATAAATGTTTGGAAAGTGACGGGTCACAAAAAAGGATGTCGAAACAATAGCATTTCTCACGAAAAACAATGTTTCACCGGGTATCGGCTATCTTCTTCTTTTCGAGTCCATGGCAAAAGTAAAAATATTTTATTATGTTAGAGGAGTTGGGCCCAGTAGGTGACCACGCCAATCGTAGTACCTATCAGTGGCGTGGTGTGTGGACACTCCAACATAGGTATGGGAAATGGTAAATTCGAGGTGAACTTTTCCATCACTTCCAAGTCTGCTATCCGCGTAATTTGACCTAAGTGAGACTAATAACCGGAAGAGTTAGAAGGGATTACCCTACACCTCTTTCGACTGGATATTTTCATCTCTTCCACGAGTAACAACAACGCAGAAGCATGCGTACTTTGTGATTTTACTAGACATAGACAATCTCGTGGGAACTGACGGCGGATAGAAAATCTTCGCTTTCGATGAAAGGAATGCAGGTAGATATGGTTTCTATAGTGTTTAGATTAGAAGTTACACGTGGATCGAGGTTGTATGTACCTACAGTCATTAAAGCTGAAACTATGTCGTTTTTGATTCAGCTTTCATGACTTCTTTCGATCCATCTGTAATTTCGGCTACTAAGCGCAAGACTATCTATATATATCTACTTTGTAGGACCTAAGTAAAAGAAAAGATTTCCTGGTAGGATTTGGGGGAGGCCTTTGCCTAGCAGTGGGACAGTATAGGGTAACAAAAAAAAAAAAGAACCTAAGTATAGAGAAACGGTGAATATCGTGGGTTTATAAAGGTGAGATGGTAATTAATTTAATGTTTTACAAAGCCACTGTTCTTTGTAACGGTCTTTGCTACGATTGTGCTTAGTAGTGGTGGTTTAGGAGCTGACTTATTTGTCTTTTATTATAGCATTGACAATGACGCTAACTATGCAACAACGCCAATTGTGCGAGAAGTACAGACGTGCACATAAGAACTTGCAGATGGTGTTCATTGATCTGGAGAAAGCGTATGATACGGTCGGGATGTGCTGTGGTGGGCCTTGAAAGAGAAAGGTTTGCCCGGGAAGTATGTAGAGTTAATTCGTGTTATGTACAGTCGATCTTGTACCTACGTCCGATCGGCTGCTGGCAATACCGACGAGTTCAGTTCAGCACCAGGGATCGGCTTTAAGTCCTTACCTCTTCCTGTTGATTATGGACGCACTGACGGCGGACATACAGGAGGAGGCACCCTGGTGCATGCTATTTGCCGATGCAGTGTTCTTGTCGTTGAAGATGGATCTGAGATCCAGAGCAGATTGGAGAAATGGCAACAGAAGCTGGAGGATGTTAGCTTGAAAATCAGCAGAACCAAAACTGAACATATGTTCTGCGATTTCGGCGGTCTCTCCAGTTCTAGAGCCATAGCGCTTGATGGCGCGCTTCTCCCAGTCTGCTCCGACTTTCGGTATCTCGGTTCACTCGTGCAAAGCGATGGCGAAGTAGATCGGACGGTTAAGCACAGAATTAACACTGGATGGATGAAATGGCGGCAGGTCACGGGAACAATCTGCGACTCCCGCATTCCCCTTAAACTTAAGGGGAAGGTATACAAAACCATGGTTAGACCTGCTGTCTTGTATGGATCAGAATGTTGGGCCACAAAAACGATTAATTAAAGGCAATTGCGTGCAGCTGCGATGAGCATGCTGAGAGGGATGTGTGGTGTTACACGAATGGATAGAATAAGAAATGAGTATATAAGAGGAAGTCTGAAAGTGGCACCCAGTAAATGAAAAGTTGTGTGGAAACCGGTTGTCATGGTATGGGCGGGCATGTGTTATGGAGGAATGAGGAAAATGTCGTGAGGAAAGTTTTGAGTATGAATGTCGATTATAAGAGTAGGGAAGACAAAAGAAATGATGGATGGACTGTGTGAATGATGATATGGTTAGAAAGGGGGTGACTGTCGAGATGGCGGCTAATAGAGGAGTATGGAAGAAAAAGACATGTTGCGCCGACCACGAATACATTGGGATAAGGGCAGGAGAATGATGATATAGAGTTGACAATGACAGAAGTTAACCTGTCCTGTAAGTTCTTTTTTTTAATGCCACAGACTAATCTGACATTTAAGTTTTTTGTGTTTGCGTTTTTTTGAAATGAAAACTTCTTTAGCGGCGTTGTGCACTTTTTTTGTGATGGGTAAAAAATTTTAAACTTTCGTCAGGACACGTGACCAGATGGGTAATTCTCGTAATTTTAAGAACGTTCACAGTCTGATCTCAGTCTCAATCTGTCAAAAATACGTCTAATTTCCCTACATTTGACAGGTTTTTGACATTTGTTTGTCGCCGAGATGAGACTGCGATTATATTTTGAACGTTTTAAATTACGGGAATACGGTCCCTGATCAAAAATTCGTAAGACGGAGTTCGCGTCAGGACACGTGACCTGATCGAAAATTCGTAAGACGGAGGGAGATTTTTTTGTGATGGGTAAAAAATGTTAAAATCGCGTCACGATACGTGACCTGATAGAAAATTCGTAAGATGGAGGGAGAGTAGACCGCATTCCAAAATATCAAAAATGCACAACGTTAATATTCAAGTTTTCATTTCTGCCGGCAATCCCGGAGTGCAACCCGTCTTTTTTAGTACCTATAGAAGGTTGACATTACCTACATCTGCCAGATTAGTCTCTGGGATTAAAAAACGAACTAGATTAGATAAAATAGATCTAGATTAGTATTAGTAAAGGTAAACTGTGAAGGTTGGAAGGAAGGGGGAACTAGGGCTCCCTTTTGATTATCGCAGTCCAGTGTGAGAAATGAGGATATAAACCGTGACATCTTGATACAAGATTCTTAACACCACTAGGTAGTTAGGCAGGATATATAAAATAATCTAAGATCAACTCAACTCAAACTCAAACTCAAACTATTTATTTCAAATAAACCAATTACAGGCACTTTTGAATTGTCAAGGTCGGTCAGTCAAAAAGATGAAGCTAGTTGCCCATTCCAAAGCGTAGTAGGTACCTATGGAGAAGAACGGGCAAGAAACTCCATGGACACTCTTTTAAATCATAATAATATTGTTACAAAGTATTGGTTACATCATTCATGTTCAAAATTATGTATGTGAGAACGATGCAGAACGTTAAAAGCGTCCGTAATGAAAAGATAAAAAAAAAACAATTCAAATATTAATTTAAATCAAAATAAGCCATGGCAGCAAAGAGTTGACCAGTCCCTACTGACGGCGCCCGTTCACGAACATGACGCATAGATTAGCACCATTCAGCTCAACCATTTTGAAGGGAGCTAAATGATCCAACACATTTGCCACCATCAGCGAGACATTAGAGTGAGCATGACATACTCTCATCCGCCAAGGCATATTCAAGTCAATGAAAGACGTACCCAGTAAATGGTAGCTTTGTAGTATGTAACATAGTACTCACATACGTTCTATGCAATTATACAATACTAGGAGATTGAATTTATATAATGCAAACATAGTATTTTAGAATCTTCAGCAGCTCCAACAGTATGTAGTAGTGGGTAGGCGTGTGTGAAGTATTTTCAAATGCCAATCAATTTATTTATGCGTCCTGTGGAGCAGGACCAGCGTTTAGCCAAGCATTTTTGTCAGCGATGTAATCCCCCAACTTATAATATGCTTGGCTGCATAGTGTGCGTTTTATGCAAGATTTGAATTTCGTTTCATTGAGTTGGAGTATGTGGGGAGGTATTTTATTATAACATTTTAAACAGTACCCCATGAAGGAAGAGTCTACTTTAGCCAGTCTGAAACCTGGTTGAACTAATTGGTCCCTATTTCTGGTTCTATAGGCGTGCCTGTCACCTCTTTTACTGAAAAGATTTAAATTTTTCCTTACGTACATGATGTTTTCATAGATATATTGACAAGGTACCGTCATGATATTAATATTTTTAAACAGTTCCCTTAGAGAATCGCGCCTGCGTAGGCCATATATTGCTCTGATGGCTCTTTTCTGCAGAATAAAAATGGACTCAATATCTGCATCCCATCTCCATAGTAAAATACCGTAAGACATGATACTATGAAAATAACTGAAATAGACCAGTCTCGCGGTATCTACATTAGTAAATTGACGAATTGTTCTTACAGCATATGCTGCTGAAATTAGCCGTCTTGCAAGAGATGTTATATGAGGACCCCATTGCATCCTTGAGTCGAGCGTTATCCCCAGGAAAACAGTTTTATCGACGAATTCTAGTTTCTCTTTATTCAATACTATGTCACAATCACTACTTTTAACATTCGGTAAAGCAAATCTTATGCATTTAGTTTTTTTCCCATTTAATACTAAATTATTAGCAGTGAACCAATTTTGCACTTGCAGTAGGGCGTTATTTACGTCGTCAAGATTTGATGCACGTCTATTTATCTTAAAAATTATGGAAGTATCGTCAGCAAATAACACCATTTGTGGTTGTTTTTTTAATAAATGCGGCAGGTCATTTATGTATACTAAAAAGTGGAAAGGACCTAATATCGAGCCTTGTGGAACACCCATTCTTACTTGTAAACCAAGTGAATTGACACCATTTATTTGAACTTTTTGCTGTCTATCATCTATAGGCCAACCGCTTAACTGAGACGTTGCCTGAGGTAGCAGCGCATTGCGGGAGGGGTGTGGTGACGTGATGAGAGAGCTCAGTCATTCGTCAACTTGTGACGACTATCACCCCTCTCGCACCGCGCAGCTACCCTGGCAACGTCTCAGTTATGCGGTCGGCCTATAACAACGTGAACACTGATTCAAATCTATCATACCTAATACATAATCAGACTTGTTTCCAAAACAGAATCATCTATGCTAGTGTGTAGCAACATTTGAAATAGAAATATGTCATCATTATGCAAATCCATTAAAAAAAACTACATAAACCACAACAAAATAGTAACAAAACTAGTCGAAAACTTCTGACATATACACCTGCTTCGCGCTTTGCACGCGGAAGTCCCGAAGTGTTTACTGATATCATAAGAATTTCATGTATTTGTCGTTGCGCGGGCGCATGGTGGCATGGCGGACCGGTTTCCCCTTATCTCACTGAGATAAGTGAACAACTTGTACCTTTTGATGAGGTCCTATGATAGTAGTCACAGCTTTCTAATGATAAGCTTGGAATCGTTAGTTACAGACAGATAAAGCGCTGTTTTTGCTAAGTTATTTTCTATACCTAGCCATCATTCTTATGCTTTTATTTATTTATTTTTAGCTGTTAATGTCCCACTGCTGGGAAAAGGTCTCCCTACTCTCTTTCCACCTCTCTCTGTCCAGAGCTGCCAAGGACCAATCTTTTATCAAAGGAGTCCAGCTCATCCCACCATCTCCGTCTGGGCCTTTTTTTTTTTTTTTTTTTTTGTGGATGGGAAATCATTAAATGACTCCTCCCGTTCTGGGTGGAGCAGAAGGGAGTGTCAGACTCTTACTGACTAAAACCCACCCGTGTTCCTTCCTTACCCCTTTATGTACCAGGGCAGCGGTAACCCTTTCGGACGATCCCGCTACCCCGGCAGGCTTCGGCCCTGTCGGGCCCCGTCATCTATGCTGACATCTCTTTGAGGCGCACGTGGAACACTTACGCGCCGTCCGGCACGGGCCTGGTTCTGATCGGACGGAGAGCTACCCATTGCTCTCCACCCGCAGGCCCGCGCCTACGGTGGCCGGGAGTCGTCACGTGGCTCCCGACGCCCGGAGCGTCTCCCTCGGCGGCTGAGGCGTGAGGATCTCTCCCTCGCCCATCCCGCCACCTCCTTCGCTAGCATGACTGCTTCGCAGAAGGAGGTGACCGCCTCCCACTCCCTCTCGCCCCGGACCATGGCTTGCACCAGGGCCGGACGCGAGAGGTCGCCGCCGCTGCCGATCGCCTCTACGAGGACACGGCGGTGCTCTGCCCAAGCGGGGCAGACCTCCACCGTATGCTCCACCGTGTCCTCTGGGCGATCCTCGCAGTGGTGACACCCGGGCGTCTCCTCCCGCCTGATGATGTGCAGGAACCTCCCGAAACATCCGTGTCCGGAGAGGACCTGCGTCAGGCGGTAGGTGAGAGCGCCGTGACGCCTCTCTAGCCACTCAAAGAGGGGTCTTATCGCCGCTATCGTGGCGTGCCCTGCGCTGGGTTGCGATAGTCGCGCCTTCCATTCCACCATGAGACCGCGCCGGAGGTCCGTCCGCTCCGCAGCGATTTGCCGCGGGTGCAGAGTTTCCCCCCGACGTAGTGCCTCCGTGCGCCAGTCATACAGGCGCGCGAGGACTATCGCCTCCAGATCCCATGGTGGCAGTCCGGCAAGGAGGCTTGCTGCCTCGCGCGAGATCGTGCGGTACCCCCGGATCAGCCTTACGGCTACCACCTTTTGGGGCGCGTTCAGGTAGTGTGCGGCTCGAAGCCGCAGTGAACGCGCCCATACCGGGGCCCCATATAGGGCCATGGACCGCACGACCCCCGCGTAAAGCCTCCGGTAGGAGGCGTTTGGCCCCCTCAGGTTGGGCAGGAGCCGCCTTAAGGCGGCCCCGGTCCGTTCCAGTTTTGGGGCCAAACGTCGGAAATGCTCGACGAAGTTCCACCGGCTGTCGAGGACGAGACCCAGGTATCTCATCGTCTTCTCGACGCCGATGTGAACCCCTCCTACCATCAGTTGGGATCCCGAAGGTGGCCCGTACCGGGGCCCATGAAAAGACATGGCCTCGGACTTGTGCAATGCCACCTCGAGACCCAACTGCCGGATCCTTTCCACGACTATCGCAACCCCGCGTGTCATCGCGTCGGCCGCCGCCTGATGCGACCTCCCCTGCGCCAGGACCAGCGTGTCGTCAGCGTAGCAAACTACGCTGACGCCATCAGGGAGGTCGGCCCGCAGCACCCAGTCGTAACCGATGTCCCACAGGAGCGGCCCCAGAACCGATCCCTGTGGGACACCGCACGACATCTCTCGCCGGTTCCAGTTCCCGTCGCGACCGGGGTAGATGACGGCTCTGTCCGTCAAATACGCCCCGACTATTCGACCTAGCCATCATTCTTATGCTTTTATTTATTTATTTTTAGCTGTTAATGTCCCACTGCTGGGAAAAGGTCTCCCTACTCTCTTTCCACCTCTCTCTGTCCAGAGCTGCCAAGGACCAATCTTTTATCAAAGGAGTCCAGCTCATCCCACCATCTCCGTCTGGGCCTGCCTTATGCTTTTATCCATATTTATTTGAAGTTGATCGAATTTCTTCGACAGAACTGTATCTTCAAAGTCCAATATCGTCTACCTTTATTTGTTTTACAAACAGACCATTCCATAACGCCTATATTCCTCAAAGGGTTAGGCAGAGTTGTACCTATAGTTCACCCACATTTCCCCAGCTATGTTTAAGGCTCAATTTACATTCCCGCGGGACGGAGTGGAAGCGACTTTTCGTAGCGATATTATACATAGCAAAATGAACTTTATGTCAATTGTCTAACGTTCAAACTAGATACGAACTTATTACTGCCGGTATTTCCGAGAATGCGCGATAATTCTCCAGAAGATGCGCGACCTGTGCATATGTGTGTATCTAATTTGTGCGTTACCCTTTTGACATAAAGTTCATCATGCTTTGTACAAAAAAAAGCACTTCCACTCCGTTCCACGGTAAATTGAGCCTAAGTCTCATGCATGGGCGAGACTATTGCCATCAATCGGGCACAAATCGGGGAGAAATTCCAGATGGAAAAACCAATAACACTACCCGACCCGAAAATCGAACACAGGACCTCATGCTCAGCAGTAGTGCTTGCGACACATCACCGAGGCAGTCAAAGTCAATAGGGTAGTTGCCTGGGTAAAAAAAAATATATATTTAGTCCATCAGTTAGATTATCGAATAATAATGGACACGTATTTTTTCTTTTGTCAATCAAACAAACAATGACAAAGATAAAGCGCGTCAAAATTTGGGAGTGGGGGGTCGTGACGTCACTTGCTTGCAAAACTGTCGCAAGCAAGTGACGTCGCGCGAAACTTTAACGGGCGATATCTTCATCATTTTTTATATTATTGACAAAAGAAAAAATACGGGTTCAATATTTTTTGATAATCTAACTGACGGACTAGGTAATAAGATTTTTTTTAGGAAAATAGCCTATTTAAGTCAGTATTTTATTTAGTAGGTATTTGTACTTTCTATCTAGATCAAAGTATCTAGTATGTGGGTAGGTCTGTAAGTAAGCTAGTCCAATGTCCAACAAGTGCCCGCAGTTTCGAACCATAAATGTTACTAATGTCCAAGTAAAAAATGTTAACGTCCTTGGATTCATCTCGGTAAGCACCGGTTTTAAGCCAGATTCGAACTCGTAACCGTAAGTATAGGTACTAGTAAGACCTACTGCAAAGTAGGGGCTGCAGTCTCGGCATTCATAGCGATCGCTTTACGACCGAATTCGGTCGCAAAGTCCCGGATTGACAGGTGTAATGTATCCGAGCGACAAGGACTTTGCGACCGAATTCGGTCGTAAAGCGATCGCTATGATTGTCGAGACTGCAACCCAGATGAAGAACATGATCGGTTTCCTCTGAAACTGGAGACGGCTGATCGAAAATTTACCTTTGACGTTTTGTGGTATAGTTTTAGCCAATTATATAGGGTGTATTATTGTGTTATAATTGTAACTATGGCAGGGATTTGAATACTTAAATGAATAAATTCAGTACATGATTCTGGACGCCCGCGCCCTGCGTTGAAATTTTCGTCGACTTTTAACCGACGAAAAAAAACTGAGGAGGTTCTCAAGTCGACGCGTATTTTTTTTTTTTTTTTTAATTAATCTATGGTAACAGGTTGTGCGTCGATGTCCCCTGCCTGTATAGGTGCTGTGCCTGTGCGTACTGGTGACCATAAAGTGACGGTGACAGAAGGTTTATAATATCTCACACTGTCTGTAAGTAAATAGGTAAATATACCTACTGAAAAAACGGCTTGCAAGCCCGGTTAAGCAGACGACAACCTCATAGGTTGAAATGCGAGATACCATTCCCAAAAAAAAAACTGTAAAGGGATCATTGTACGAACTTTTGTTGATAATTTATTACCCATATGGTGAAGACGAGTTAATTTTTATTGGAATTTCCATAAATAATCACAAAATAAATGTCCTTCATTAAAACATTATTATCGTAGGTACATGAAGTTTTCCGGAATCCTCTTGTGCGTTAATTGCATAGCTCATTACTCATTACCTAGGTAGGTAAACTTCTTTGCCGGTA